>JAEHOC010000002.1:2650000-3850000 GCA_016834605.1 Chlamydomonas incerta | reverse complement strand
CGGGGCCCGGCGGCGCGGACAGCACGGCCGCCGGCGAGGAGGCGCCGTCGGAGGCGGATGCGGAGGAGCAGGTGCCCACGCCGCGCGCGGATGAGCAGGTGCGTGCCGCGGGTGTGGGACAATGGGGGAAGCATGCGGCGTGGCCAACGCTTCATTCGCATCTGTACGGGCAATGTGCCACACGCAGCGACGGCATTGGACTCCTCGAAGCTCTTTGTGCGTGGAATGACAATCTGACATGTGTGCAACACACGTGCACCGCTCGCACGCGCCGCGCCCGCCTGCAGGAGGTGGACCCGCTGCAGCCGCCGCCGCCCGTGGACAACTTCCTGTACCTCACCGTGCCCGGCATCCTCACCACCGGCAAGATCCTCAACCCGGCGGTGAGAAGGAAGGGAGAGAAGCTAAAGAGCGGCTTGTTTCTGGCTGCACGACGCGTGCTCTCATCTTCGAAAAATCTGATGGCTGCACACACGGTCGCGCCGGCCATCCTATAGGTCTATAGCACAGCTCCCCCACTTTTCCCTCACGCCCTACACGCCCAACTGCCACTAACCGCACCGCCACACAGAACTTTCCCTGGCCCACGTCCATCCCCACTCTGGAGAGCGTGCACACCAAGTCCGACTACCTGCTGCGCGCCGTGCTGCCGCACCTGGCGGCGCTGCCCACCCTGCCCGACATCGTGTACGGGCCCCTGGGCGAGCCGCCCTCCGCGCAGCACTCCCACATCTCCCCCGAGGCCTCGCACCTCTCCCACCAGTCCGGCGCCGGCGGCGACGGCGGCATGGCCGACGCCGGCGCCTTTGGCGCCGCCGGCGCGGCGGCGGCGGCCGCCGCCGCGGCGGCAGCGGCAGGCGGCAGTGGCGAGGCCAGCTTCAGCGGCGGCATGCGCGACATCAACATGAGCATGAACGGCACGCCGGCGCCGCGCTCATCAATGTTTGGGATCCTGTCGAGCACTCTTGACGGCGCGGCGGCGGAGATGGCGGCCATCATGGCCGAGGCCACCGCCGCCAGCGCCGCCGTGTCCAGCGGCAGCGGCGCCATGGGCGCCGGCCTGGGCGCCGGCCGCGTGCCGCCCGGCGGCCGCGCGCCGCCGCGCCGGCAGGCGTCGGTGCTGGGGCAGGGCGGCGGCGCGCCGGGCTCGCGCCGCTCCGTCCTCGGCGCGCTCAACAGCACGCTGGACGAGGAGGCGTCGGCGGTGGCGACCGCGCTGCGGCGCGAGCGGCGCACGCAGGCGCTGCTGCACCAGATGCTGGGGCTGGACGCGCTGATGGATGGCCTGGTGCACGACGAGGCGGGCGACGGCGCGGCGGCGGAGGGCAGCGGCCTGGGCGGCAACGGCAGCGGCAGCCGGCTGGGCGCGCTGGCGGAGGGCGAGGAGGAGGGCGAGGACGACGGCGATGAGCCGTCCGGCGCGGTGCATGTGGTGCCCAAGGTGCCGATCAAGGAACTGCTGGGCCTGTCGTTCACCGGGGCCAGCCGGCGGCAGCGCTCCTCCAGCGGCGCGGCCGCGGCCGCCAGCAGCAGCCGCAAGTCCAGCGGGCGCAGCCCCAGCCGCGCCGGCGCCGCCAGCGGCACCAACGTCAACAGCGCGTTCGAGAGCTTCGGCGTGCAGCGCGGCAGCGACACCGGTGACATTGGCGCCGACGAGAGCGAGACCTTTGGCGCCAAGCTCACGCCGCGGACGCTGCTGGCCGAGGACAGCGGCAGCGGCGCCGCCGTCGTCGCCTCCACCTCCGCCAGCGGCGGCGGCGGCGCCGCCGCCGCCAAGAAGGCCCGGGTGCCGGGCGCCCGCCCTCAGTTCCACGTGACGGCGCAGCAACTGAACATCTTCATGGGCGGCCACCTGCGGCGCGGCCACGTGGCCAAGAGCCCTGGCGGCAGCGGCGACGGTGGCGGCAGCGGCGGCGGCGCCGCGCCCGTCGCCACGCTGGGCGGCCTGACCATGACGGCTGACGGCATCCTGGTCACGCCGTACGGCGTGCAGATCGTGCGGGAGGAGAACGAGGAGGAGATGGCGGAGGCGGAGGGCGAGGCAGACGAGCCGCCGGGCATCGGCGCGGCCGCGGCCGCGGCTGCCGCCGCGGAGGCGGCCGCGGCGGAGGCCGAGGCGTCGCAGGGCGGCCCCGGCCGCACGCGCTCCGCCTTCCGCACGCGGCGCACCAAGACGGTGGTGGTGCGCGAGGTGGTCGCGAGCATTCCTTTCGAGGAGCAGTTCGACTTCCGCGGCAGCGTTTGGATCCCACCGGAGGCGCGCTCCCACATGCTGGATGACTACGACCTCGCGGCCGAGCTCGCGGCCGGCCGCGCCGGCGAGCTGGGGACCTACGAGGCGTTCGCGGCGGCGGCCGCCGCCGGAGGCGGCGCCGGCAGCGCCGGCGCCGGCGGCGCCACCACGGGCCTCACGGCGGCGCTGAAGCGCTACATGACGCCGCCGGCGGACTCGCCGTTCATGCGCGAGTTCGAGGAGGAGCTGGCGCGCACGCGCGTGGTCGGCGCGCGGCGCAAGAGCGCGCACGCGTCGGCGGCGGCGGAGCGGCAGCAGCGCACCTGGGCCCGGCTGACGCAGGGGCGCGCCAGCAGCATCATGGGGCCCGCCGGCACGACGGAGGGCGAGGCGGAGGCCACCGCGGCGGCGCTCGCCGCCGCCAACGGCGGCGGCGGCAGCCGGCCCGGCTCACGCAGCTCTTCGGTGTCGCCCGACGGCCGCGCCCGCCGCAGTCCGAACAGCCGCCAGGCGTCGCGCTTCGGCCGCAGCCGCTACAAGGTCACGGACGCGGCGTTTATGACGGAGAGCGAAGACGAGGCGGAGCGCACGCGGCAGGAGCGGCAGCAGGAGCGCGCGCGCAGCGCCGGCGCGGCCGCCAAGGTGGGAAGGGGGCGCAAGCATGTCGGTGCGATGGAGGAGTGAGGACTGCGGGGGCAGGGGTCGCATGTTACAGCACATTGCATCCTGCAAACAATGCGTGGCTGCTGCGCCACCAACTCTCTTTTGCCGACCTCCCTCACTGCCCCTTCCATCTCGCCCTTCCAGTCCGCCCAGACCACCAAGTCCGGTGCTGCTGGCCGCACCCTGGACGGCGGCGAGAGCGTCGCCGGAATCCCCGGCATCGCCGACGCTGGCGTCCTTGACCTGAACCACCCCTGGCTCGACGACCTGTTTGACGACGACGGCACCGGCGTCAATGTCTCCGCCGCCGCCAGCGTCGCCGCCAGCGCCGCCGCCTCCGCCGCGGCCAGCGCAGCCGCCCTGGGCGGCGGCGGCCAGGATGACTCCATCCTGCAGAACCTGCTGCGGAACGGCGTGCCCGGCTACAGCCGGACCGTCGCGGTCGCGCAGGCGGGCGGCACCGACCCCGCCGGCGCGCGCATGGCGGCGGCGGTGGCGGCGGGCGCGGCCCCCGCCGCCGCCGCCGCCGGCTCGGCGCACATGCAGAACTACCTGGCCCAGCAGCTCATGAACCACCCCCACCACCAGCGGCTTGTTGCCTACCACCAGCAGCAGGCCGAGGCCGCCGCCGCCAAGGCGGCGGCAGAGTCGGCGGAGGCGCGCAAGCGCCTGTCCGAGAAGTCGGACGGCCTGTCGCCGTGGCCGGGCAGCGACGGCGGCGGCGCGGATTCCAACGGCGTCGCCCTCGCCGACGGGGCCGGCTCCGCGCAGGCGCTGCCGGCGGTGGCGAGCACGGGCAGTGAGCCCACCAGCCCCTCGGGGCTGTCCCGCGTCCGAGCCGGGCCGCACGTTGCATCCAGGCTGGGCCCCGGCGGCGCCGCGCCCACCGCAGCTGCGCCGACTGGCGCCTCCGCCTCCGCCGCCGCTGGCACTCCTCGCAGTGGCGGCGGCGCCGCTGCGGCGGGCGCGGGCGACATGCCTGCGCTGCCGTCGTCCGAGCTGATGCTGCCCTTCGTCACCTCCTCTGGCGCGCCCGCCGTTGCCTCCAGCGCCGCCGCCTACGTCGCGCTGGCGCAGCGCGCCAGCTTCAACACCGCCGGAGCTGCCGGCGCCGCCGGTGCCGCTGGCGGCCCGGCCCAACGCACCAGCGGCACCGGCGCCCCGAACGCGCTGGGCAACCTCGCCATGGCCTCCGCGGCCGGCGCCTACGGTATCCTGGACGCCAGCCGCCTGCCCGGCGCGGCGGCGGCGGCGGCGGCGCTCGGCGACATGTTCACCACGGGCTCGGGTCCCTCGCGGCCCACGTCGGGCCAGCGCGTGCGGCCGCGCAGCGGCCAGCCGCCGCGGCGGCGGCGCGGCAACCTGCGCACCGGCGACCAGGTGTTAGAGGACCCGCTGATGTTCCAGTCCCAGCAGCAGCAGGAGGAGGCTGGGCCTGGCGGCCACACAGCATCTGGCGCCGCTGCGTCAGCGGCGCCGGCGCCGGTGCTTGCGGCCCCCGGGGCGGAGGCAGCGGCGCGGGCGGACGCGGGTGTCTCGGAGGCGCCGACGTCGCCAGCCCAGCAGCCGCCAGTCACAGCGCTCAGCAGCCGCGCCGTGGCCGCCCTGGGGGCCGACCACGCCTCTGGCGACTCGGAGCCGTCCGTGGCGTCGCCGTCGGAGGCGGGCAGCACCGTCACGTCGCCGTCCGGGCTGCGGCCAGAGGCCACCCTTGCTGGCTACGGAGCCGGCGAGGCTGCGGGCGTGCAGGACGGGCCGGGAGCGGCGGCCGCGGTGGCGGCAACGGTGGCGGGCGCGCCGCAGAAAGAGGCGTCTGTGGAATACATCCTGAGGGAGCAGGACGCCGACCAGCCGCCGCCGCCGGAGCTGGACGAGCAGCAGGCGGCGGTGCTGCGGGTGAGGGGACACGGTCGGCATGGGCATCAGGTCGTCGTTGTTCTCGGCGTCTGGCGGTCGTTGCTTGGCCGTGTGATGCGTAGCTGCCGACTCACCGCCCCCTGTCGTTTCACATAGCATGCGGTCCGTGCGCCCAGACATAGCTTTATCACGCGTGCGCAGGCATCGGGAACTTGTTTTATATCTTAGCTCGCTCTTATTATGTGCTCACCTTCACCGCACGGCCACAGGACGAGGGCGTGCTGCGGCAGCTGGAGGCGCTCCGCTCCATGTGGAGCTCCGACCCCTACTCCTCGCGCCCCGGCGTGGACCCCGTGCACCGCCCGCACCACACCACGCCGCTGGCGGCAGCAGCCGCCGCGGCGGCGCACCAGGCGGAGGCCGCCGCCGCGGCGGCGGCGGAAGCCGCGCTGCGCGCGCAGGCGCTGGCGTCAAAGCCCACGACGCCGGAGGCGCCGGCGTCGGCGTCGGCGTCCGCCGCGGCGCGCCAGGGCGCGGACGGCGAGCCGCAGACGCTGGAGGAGGCGGAGGCGGTGGCGGAGGCGGCGGTGGCGGCCGCACAGGCGGCGGAGGCGGCGGCCATTGCCGCCGCCGCCGCGGCAGCGGTGGAGCGGCAGCCGGTTCGCATCGGCCCGGGGCTCGCGCGCGCGCTGGCGGAGGCGGAGGCGGAGCAGTGGCAGGTGTACGATGATGCCGTGGAGCGCATGGCGACCGAGTTCGCCCGGGCGATGCAGCAGCTGCGCTCGCAGGACCAGGACGCGGCGGCGGCGGGCGGCGAGGGCTTCGCCGACAGCTACGACGACCCCTTCCCGCTGCCGCCCGGCAGCGCCAACGACGGCGCGCGCTCGCTCTCCTCCGCCGGCGCCGGCCCCGGCCCCGGCTCGCAGCGCCAGCGCCAGCAGCAGCAGCTGGGGCGGCGCGGAGCGCCGCCGCGCGCGTCTGCGGCCGGCGCCGCAGGCGCCAGCGCGCCCGCCTCGCAGCGGGGTGCGCTCACGGGCCACGCGACGCGCGGGCTGTTGGACTCGTTGGAGGAGGCGCTGGCGGCGTCGCTGGACCCGGAGCGGCTGACGGGCCTGTCGCTGCAGCAGTACAACGACGAGGTGGCGGAGCTGGCGCAGCGGCTGGTGGTGGCGCCCGCCGCCACCAAGTACATGTTCTGGAAGAAGGTGCAGACGGTGCAGCAGCTGCGGCAGAAGTGAGTGTGTGTGCCGGCGTTGCTAGCGGGGCTGCTGCACGCGGCGTAGCGTAGCGTGATGCTGTGCTGGGAAGGACAGGGGAGCAGAACAATGCGTGCAATGCATCTGTGGCGCGTTTGTGTGTGCGCCGTGTGTTCTGCCGTGCTGCGATTGCCTTCCTCTTGACCGATCTCGACGTGTCTCTCACTCCGCGCGGCGACCTGACACGCCGCAGGCTGATGGAGGACCGCGCGATGGCGGAGCAGCTCCGGTCCATCCAGTGGACCGGCGCCTTCAACTCTTACGCCATGGCCCCGCCCGGCACCGACCCCGTCACCGGCCGCCGCGGGCCCTTCTCGCGCGAGCAGCTCAACCACGCGGCGCGGCGGCGCGAGGCGGCGCGCGAGCAGCAGCGCCGCGCCGCGCGCGCGCTGGCGCGGGTGCGCCGCGACGCCGTCACCGCGGCGGCGGCGGCGCAGGCGCAGCTGGCGCAAGGGCAGGTGCCGGCCGAGCGCTCCGGCGTCGGCCTTGCCGCCGAGATCTCCGTGTCTCCCAACCTTGGCGGCATCGCTTCGCCGTCGGCGGCGCTGCTGGACCAGAGCGCGGCCAGCCTGGCGGCGGCCGGCGAGCAGGCGCGCGCCGGCTCCGCCGGCGCGCTCATCGGCCACCGCGCGGCGTGGGGCTCGCTGGGCGCGCCGACCACGGCGGCGGCGGCGGAGGCGGCCGCCGCCGCGGCGGTGACGGCGGGCGGCGGCTCGTACTACTACGACGGCCCCCGGCCGGTGTCGGAGCACATCGTGGCCCCGGCGACGCTGCAGCCCAAGCCGGCGCCCAGTCGCGTGACGGCGTCGTCGCGCGACGTGCTGCCGCGGCGGCCGCTGAAGACGCAGCGCTCCAGTGCCTCGCTGGGCGCCGCACTAGCGCCGCACCCGCTGCCGTCGGTGGGCAGCCGAGCCTTCGGCTCCGTGGTCACCTCCAACGCGGCCTTCCGCGAGATCCTGCTGTCCGCGCTGCCCAACGCCACCAACCAGCTGACGGGCGAGCACCTGGAAGACGCGCTGCAGCGCACCGAGGGCGGCGGCGCCGCCGGCGGCGGCGGCGAGCGGCGCAACCGGAGGGTGCACGGCGTGCCCGTGGCGGCCGCTCGGCGGGAGGCCAAGCGCCGCGCGGCGGCAGAGGCCGCGGAGGCTGCCGCCGCGGCCGCAGGCGGCAGCGGCGAGGCCGACGCGTCGCCCAAGCCGCTCATGCGCCGCAGCGGCGGCGGCGCGCTGGTGCCGGTGGAAGGCGGCGACGAGCAGGGCGTGGGCGGCGGCAGCGGGCGGGAGCGCGCCACAAGCGCGCGCGCCACAAGTGCGCGGTCGCACGTGGGGTTCGGCAGCAGCGTGGCGTCCAACCGCAGCCCGCGGGTGGTGGACGCCAGTGTCGCTATTGTCAGCGCGCGCGAGGCGCATCGCACCCAGGCGCTTCACGAGGACCTGAATCCCTTCGCCGACGACGGCGGCCTCGACTTCACGGACAACCACGACCCGGTGTTTGGCGACTTCGATGAGCACGACCGCGGCTTCTCGGCCGCCGCCTCGCGCGCGCAGTCGTTCGCCAGCGGCGCCAGCGGCCGCAAGGACCGGGCCGGCTCCAGCCGCTCCCACGGCGGAGGGCGGCGCGTGGCGCTCAATGTGCCGGGCGAGGCGGATGAGGACGACGAGGACGACGAGGAGGAGGATGGCGACTCCGAGCCCGCCTCGCCAACCGCGGGGGACGGCGCAGACGGCGCTGCGCAGCACCAGCGGAAGAAGGGCAAAAAGGGGCGGAAGGCGCGGGCGGCGGCGCAGGCCGGGGAGTCGGCGTCTGCGGCCGAGGAGGCTGGCGGCGCCGGCGGGCTGTCCGCTTCCTCCTCCCACCGCACTCGGGACCCGGCCTTCTCCCGAAGCAGCAGCCGCGCTGCCGGCCCTCCCAGCTACCTGCAGCCCACGATGTCGGCGGCCGCGCGCGCTGCTGGCGTGGCGGCGGCGAAGGCGGTCGTCTCGGGCGCTGCCGCGCCCTCGGCCGCCGCTGGCGGCTGGTTCCTCACGGCCACGGACGTGCCTGAAGACGAGGAGACGCCGGAGGACGCGGCGGCGGCAGGCAGCGCGGGGCCGCAGCCCATGCAAGCGGACCCGCAGCAGCAGCAGCAAGATTACGAAGAGGAGGAGGAGCGGGAGGACGACTCGTCACGGCCGGAGCCTGGGGGACAGGCGCACACAGCCGACACGGCCGGGCGCAGGCGGCGGCAGGCCAAGCGGCCGCGCCTCACTGCTGCCAAGCTGCAGGTGCGTGCCGGGCGGTTCTGATGCAACAGAGTTTGTGCTCTCGGGTGACCCCCGGCATAACCTCCATCCTCGCCTAGCGCAGCTAGCGAGCTTCCACACACATTCCCTTCTCCCAACCTGCAATCCCCCAACCCCTGCTACACTTCGCATTTTGCCATCCTTGCAACTACCACCACCACCATCACCAATCCCCTCCAACCCCGTTGCGCTGCCGGTATATTATTTCAACAGGTGGCGCTGGCGCGCCGCACGGCGCTGCGCGCCGCTCTGGAGGCCCGCGGCGAGCTGCTGGCACTCGACGAAATGGACCTGGAGGAGCTGGAGGAGGAGTCGGAGCTGGTAGATCGCCTGGTGGAGGCCTCCATTCGTGTGTACGGCGCTGCGATGGCGCAGCGGCAGGCGCAGCGCCTGGCGCCCGGCAGCACCGCGCCGGCCGGCGGCACGTTCAACGTGCCGGGCGAGGGCGTGCGCACGCCCGGCCGCGGCCGCGCGCTGGGCTGGGCGCCGCCGGGGCCGCACGAGCTGGGCCGCGGTGACGCCATCCTGCTGTGCCCGAGTAATCCCTGGCTGCGGCCGGTGGCGGGCACGGCGGCGGCGGCGATGCGCGCGGAGCGCGAGGGCGGCGGCGGCGGCAGTCGGGACGTGTCGCCCTCGCGGTTGGTGCCGGACCTGACGGTGATGCCGGCGGGCGCGGGCGCCGTCGCCGCCAGCCACCTCGCCGGCAGCCGCACGTCGGCGGCGGCGGCAGTCAAGCCGGCGCTGGCGTCGGTGCCGGTCGACGATCTGGCGCCGCACCTGCCCACGCCGTCGGGGCAAGCCAAGCCCGTCGGCCTGCCGGTGTCGGTGCCGCTGGCGCCGCTGACCAGCAGCGCCAAGCCGGCGCCGGGGCAGACCGGCACCGTGCGCTTCCCGCAGCCCGTCGCCGGCGCGCCTGGGACCAGCGGGCCCGCCTTCGCGCACCCCATGCGCAGCGCGGCGCCGGTGTCGCAGCTGTCGCCGCCGTCGCTGACGCTCAACGCGTCGGCAGCGGCCGCGCCGGTTCACGGCCCGGCGGGGCTGCAGCCGCTGGGCGTGCCTGCTGGCGGCGCCGGTGGCGGCGCGGGCAGCGGCAGCGCCTCGGCGCGCAGCGGCGTGGCGGCCCTGCCGGCGGCGCTGACGGCGTCGGCGACGCTGCCGCCGCGGGGCCCGCAGCTGCCGCCGGTCGAGTACACGCCGCCTCGGACGCCCACCACGCCGTCCACGCGGCCGGCAGTGCTGGAGCCCATTCCAGACGCACCGCGCCCGCGCTCAGCCGACGGCCCGCCGGCGCAGGTGCCTCCTGGCGGCGCCCACCACCCCCACCACTTGCCGCCGCCCTCGTCCGCCAGCTCCTCCCGAGGGCAGCAGCGGCCGCCGCAGTCGCCGTCGCCGACGCACCCGCCTCTGGACTGGATCAAGCTACACACCCCGGACCGCGGCTTGGCCGGCCTGAGCAGCATTGGCACGACGCCGTCAGCGATTGCGGCCGCCGCGGCGGCGGGGCCGGTGACTGGGCTTGCGGGCATGCCGGCGCCGTTGGTGGCATCGTCGCCGGGTAGCAGCGGTGGCGGCGCTGGCTCGGGGGCCGGGAGCGGCGGCGGGGCGGCGGGCGGCGGGGCTGGGCGGACGCGGTCGCCGTCGCGTCTGGGGCCTGGGGCTGCGGGCAGCCAGGCGCCTTGAGGGCGGTGTGTGTGTGACGCGGCAGCTGCCATTGTTTTGACGGTGTGATTTGGGTTGGACAGACATATATGGACGCACGACGGGCCTGTGAGTCAAAGACGCTGCAGGAGCGCTGCCGTGGGACCGGGCACTGCTGACTTATTTATGACGGCCAAAGCTTCAACATGCAAGGATGCATGGGCTGGCGGCGCTGTAGGTGGGTGGACGGGGCGGTAGCGGGCAGGCCGGACTGATTGGACTGTTGGCAGGAATAGCGCAAATGTGCTGGGGGGCCCCAAACCCGTGTGCATTCATCCACGAGTGGCATGCCCAAGGGCCACAGGGCCACACTGCCCCCCACTGTAAGTGTTTGGTGAGGTGTCGAGTTGGCGCCTTCAGGCTTGTCCAGGCGCGCGCTCCAGGTCGACCATGCGTGCGCCCCTCGTGGCCTCTCGCGCGCGGGGGGCCGGCCACCCCTGCCAAGCTTGCTCAAGGTTTGATCAGGTGTGATACACCTTTAGCACATATGGTGCAGGCTTACAGCCCAGTCCGGCCGGCACCGCAGTCAACGCCAGCAGTCCGCACGCAGTCGCTGACCTCACTGACTTCTCGAAGAGCTACAAACTCCCTAGGCTTTGTCCGTTAAGTTGTTACTGCCAAACCACCAATTCGTTTCACGCCCGCGGGCCGCTAAAGCCGATAACACGCACAAGCGCGGAGCGGTGGGCGGAAAGCCGGCGACTCAGCTTCGTTTTCCACTTGCCACCTGCTGCCTGATCACGAATGACTCGCCCGGGTGCCTGCTGATGCTAGCCAGGGCTCCTGGCGGCGTCCTTGAGCGTCTGTGCGCTGCCGGCGGCGCCGTCGCCACAGCGGCGGGCGCGGCGCCCGCGGCGCTCGGACTTCTCGAGCTCGGAGCTCGCGGGGCGGCCCAGCTGTGCCGCGAGCAGCATTCCACGGAGCAGCAGTCGACACAGCCGGGAAGTGCAGCGGCGGCAGCAGCAGCCACGGCGATGGGGCGGCTCGCACCTGAGCTGGCGGCGGTCGAGGCCGCCGGGTCAGATAGGACGCCGCTGCCTGTGGCGCTGCCATCGCTGCCGCTGGAGGTCGTGGGCTGCAGCCAGGCTGGAGCGCCCGCCCTGGCCCTCGGAAGCTGCGCTGCCTCGGCGGTTCATGGGGCGGCATGGCGCAGTGACAGCGGCGGGCCGCTCCCGCGGGCCTCCTCCGCCGCGAGCTCACAGTTCGTAGAAGCGCAGGTGGGTGTGGGGTTGGGGGGCAATGCACGCCACCCCTGGCTCGTGCCACCGTTGGCTCTGGCTGCCCCTGGCCCTGACTGCTTTGGGCTCCTGTTGCCCCGGGCTGTGTGTCGCTGCTAGCGCGCTGAGCTAGTCCCTCACCGTTGTCCACCCGCCTCGCGCCTGATCGCCTGTACGGCAGGGGCTCGCCGCCTACCTGACACGCCACGGCCTGGCCAGCTGCGTCGCCGTACGGGAGCTGGGCAGGGGCAGCTTCGGCCGCGTGGAGCAGGTGGAGGTGCTGCTGCCGGGCGGCTGTAGCATGCCCGCCGTCCGCAAGACGCTACTGCTGCCGCGGCCGCGGCCGCCAGCCGGGCAGACGCTGCTCCTGCCGCCGCGCCGGAAGCGCGGTCTCCACAGGTGTGGTCGACTGCTGGCATCCGCCGACGTCACGACCGCAAGCCAGCCTTAGATTGATCCGCCGACACAAGCATCCGCCCCCGCACACACGCACACGCACGGGCTCAACTGCCCCCCCTGCGCTCCCCCCCCCTGCAGGTCGCTGGCTGCCCTGCTGCACAACGAGGTGGCGGGGCTGCAGGCGGCGGCGGGGGCCGGCGCGCACGCCGTGCGGCTGTACGACTGGAGCGCGCCGGCCGCCGAGGCGGGGCCGCATCAGCTGCTGCTCGAGTACGTGCCGGGTGTCAGCCTGGCCGCACACCTGGTGGGCAGTCACGGCGGTCGGTGGCGCGCGCCGTGTATGATGTTGGGCCGTGGAACAGAGAGTAGGATTAGGGCACAGCTTGGAAGGGCGAGGTGTAGTGGGTGTGTCACATACAGAGGGCCCTCAATGAAGTGGGAGTGATCCGCTCTCCACTAGCAGTCATCCCTGTGTCCCGGTGGCCGGCTCGTGATGCTGCCCCTGCCGCTGTGGCCCCGCCCCTCGTCTGCAGGACCGCCTCGCCTGGGACGAGGAGCAGCGCGACTTTGATGTCTTGCTGAGCGGCGGCAAGAAGAAAAAGAAGAAGGACAAGCGGCCGGACTGTGACGCCGCGCCGCCCACACCTTTCACAGCCGCGCTCCACAGCGGCCCCACGCTCTTGCCCGACCCGCAGCTGCGCGCGCTCGCGGTCGCCATGCTGCGCACGCTCCAGAGCATGCACGGCAACGGCTACTGCCACGCCGACATAAAGCCGGAGAACATAATTGTGGACACCAGCCGCTGCAGCGCCGGCACCGGCCGTAGCAGCAACTCCGGCAGCAGCCCGTGGTGCGGCGGCGGCGGTGCCAGCGGCGGCGCCAGCCGCGGCCTCAGCAGCAGCGCCAGCAGTGGCCCCAGCAGCTGCAGCCCCTGCCACGGCAGTAGCAGCTGCAGCCCCCGCTTTGTGGTGTGCGATATGGGCTTGGCCACGCGGCCAGACGGGGAGGGCGTCATCCGGCGCATCGGCGGCACGCGTGACTACGCCAGCCCCGAGGTCCGCGCCCATCTGTCCGGCTCCGCGCCCGAGCACGCCGTCACGCTCGCGGCTGACATGGCAAGCGTGGGGCTGGTGCTGGCGGATGCGGCGTATTCCCATGCCACGTGCGGCGGCCTGCGCGCCTTCGCGAATGGGGAGTGCGGCCTGCCGCCGCAGGTGCCGACGGGCCTGGTCGACCTGGTGGCGCGCCTGACGGCGCGGCAGCCGGCGGCGCGGCCCAGCCCGAGCGAGGCTCTGGCTCACCCCTGGCTGAGCGGGGCGTAGCGAGGGCAGTGTGTGCAGCAGCGAGGAGGAGATGGTGGTGTGGGGGGCGGGAGGGGTGCGGCGGGCGGCGTGGCGTGCTGGGGGCGTGCGGGCGTGCGATGGAACAGGGCAAGGACAATGGAAATGGCAAAAGCCCTTGATCGGTGGCGCCAATATGTGGGTGGTACGGTGGGGTAGACGCGCTGCCGTGGCCAGCGGGTTTGGCATTGCGCACCACCAGGGGCGCTGCCAAGCAAGTGCGAAGGGAACTACGGCAGCGTTTCGAGCCCACCAGGACGAGATGTGCGGCGGTAGCCGGTTGAAACATGCTGCCGGCGCGGGACGCCTGCGGTATGATGCGCTTGTGCGTTACACGGCCGACGTGTCCGGACACAGTGCAACCCTTGAACAGCCCCACTGTACAAAACACGGTGTCATCACACGGCTGGCCTTCTCTGTGGCCCCTCTCCTCGTGTGGCTGGCCGCAGCGTTCACGTACACGACCCTGCGTGGTCGTGTTGCCGACGGTAGCCGCCACTGCATGCAAAAGCTGTCCAACTAACCTATAGGGACGCGAATTGCCCCCAAACAATGGTTACGCTATCTACCATCCGGGCCGCTACCGCCTAACGCACCACCGCAGCTCCGACATCGACTTTGCCTGAATCAATTATTCTCCCCTCCACCCCAAGTCTGGCCTCCTGCTGCCGCCTAGCACTCTCTGCCTCCCAATACCTGCAGCTGCCGCCCAGCCTGCCACCAGCTCATCCAGCCCGCCAATGCTAAAGCCCGCTACCTGCTCCCTGCCTCCTCAACCAAGCTGCCGCCCTCATCATCAGAGCTTGAGGATGATGACCGCGTTGACCAGCCCCGCCGCCTCCAGCGTCTGGTCCTCGCCCTCAATCACCTTGTTGGGGAAGGCCGTCATCAGCTGGTAGGCCGTCTGGGGGCGGGAGGGGAGGAAGCAAGCGGCACGGGGAAAGTAGTCAGAAAGAGGCGTGCGGGTTGGCACACTGTAGGCAAGCCTGACACAGACACACGCACTCACGCAACACGCAAGCATGCAACCTGATGCCCCCATTGCACCCACCCGCCTCCTCACCGGCCCCAGCCTCCGCACCCGCCCCCCCCCCCCCCCACTCCCCCGCCCTCCGCCCTCCCCCCATCGCCCTCTGCTCACCGCCAGGTCGGGTCGCGACGCGCGCACGAAGCGCCGGATGTCGCGCACCGTGTGGCGGCCCTGGTTGAAGCGCGCCACCATGCGGCTGCCGTCGGGCAGGCGCAGCTGCAGGCTGGTGGCGGGCGCGCCCTCGTCCACGCCCTTCCACTCGCCGGCGGAGGCGTCGGCCGCGGCCGCGGCGGAGGCGGCGGAGGTGGAGGCACCGGCGGAGGAGGGGGCGCCCAGGGTGCGGCCCGTGCCGGTGAAGTACCTGGCGCGGCGAGGCGGGGTGGAGGTGGGGTGGAGGTGGGGTGGTGAAGGCACGTGTGTGTGCGTGTGTGTGTGGTCAGCCCTACAAAGTGTACGGCAGCTGGGTAGGCGGGGCGGGGCAGGGCGCGAAGGGCACGTGGGGCACGCCGCCTGTCGGCGCCGCACCCCCCCCTTACCAACGCTCCTCAAATCAACCCCTCTCGCTGGCGGCGGCTACGGGGTCGCATGCTGGCAGTGGCAGCGACAGCGGCAATGCCGCGGCTGGGGTTCGCGGCCTGTGGCCTGTGGTCGCCCCCGCGTTGACACCCCGCCCGCAGAGCGCCGCCCTCCCCACTAGCTACCCCGCCTTCCTCCCCCCCCCAGGCGTTTAGATTGGGCTGGAGTCCCCCCCTCCCGCAGTCACGCTGTCCCCGCTCACTGCTTGGGTCGCTCCGGCTCCGAGTACGGCTCCTCCTTGCGCATGAGGTTCACCGTCACCGGCGCACCCGGCCGGCCCGGGTCCAGCTCGGCGGGGCACTCGCCCTGCGTGTTTGAGTGTGGTGGGGCATGGCGGGCGCGTGTTGTCAAGGGGGTGGGTTCCATGCATGACTGATGGGTGTGCTTGTCGGTGGGGCCGGGAGTGCAGCACACGGGCACGGCACGCGAACCGGCGCACGTTCCGGCCCACGCTGTTGTCCCCAATTATGTCAACCGTTGGGGGTCAGCTCTGGGTCAGGCCAGGTCAGGGGTCAGCTCTGCGGGTCAGCTCTGGGGTCAGCTCCGCCGCCGCCGCCGCCGCCGCCGCCGCACCTTTGAGATGCTCTCGATGAAGGGCATATTGGCGGGGTCGTCCACGCGGCGCGGCGGGCCGTCGTCCACCGTGAAGACGCCGTTGTTGTAAAAGGTGATGACGTGGTTGCGCGGGCCCTCCGTCTCCGGCGGCGGCTTGCTCTGCGGGTGGGAGGGAACGGCGGCCAGATGGGTGGACATGCGGGCGGCGGTAAGTCAGGAGGCACCCGGCCAACCAGCCGGTAACACAGGTGTGCATTCAGCTTCGCTGCTCCCCTAAGGCTAAGAGAGAAGGCGCTGTGGCCCAGGCAACCCACGCGCGCAGCAGCTGCGCCTGGCCCCCTGTCCGCCATCATCCTGCCCTGCAGTGCCCTGACCCGTCCCACTGCAACCCGGCCCCCTCCACACTGCCTGCCTCGCCGCTTCCCGCGCTGCCACTCCGCCCCCTCTGCAGGCCCCCAGCCGCCTCCAACCACGCCCCATCAGGGGCCGTGCCGTACCGTGCCCGCCCGCCATGCCCGCCCGCCATGCCCCCAGCCCAGTCATGCTCCTATCACCGCCCCCTTCTCACGCGCCCCGCCCCACCCCCCTCCGCTCCCGCCCCTCCGCCCTGTGTCGCGGCAGCTCACCGGCACTGGGCCGCCCCCTAGTGTGTGCCCGGTGCCCTGGAAGGCGCGCGGCGGCTGCCCCGGAAGGTCGTCGGCGGTGCCGGCGGCGGCGCCCGCCTGGCGCGCGCGGTTGAACAGCGCGCCCACGCGGTCGTCCCCCTCCTCGTCGGACTGCGGGTGGGCGGGTGCGGGCGGGTGGGGGCGGGTGGGCGACTGGAGAGGGGCGGGGCATGGGCGTTGCCGACAGGGCTGTGGTAGGCCCGCGGGCAAGTAGGGAGCGCGTGGCGCGTACGGTGATGCCGGGGGGTGCCGGTGCGGCAGCGGTGGCGATGGGTGCTGCGCGTGCATTAGGTCCCCGAGCACACCCGGGCACCCGAGCGCCAGGGGCGCGGGCAGTGGCAACGCGGCGCCAAAGGGTCGGGCCGGGTGGCCGCAGGCATGCACACAGACTGTGCACCGCGCGTGTGTGCCGCCATAGGCGGTGCGCGCATGCAGGCGACCCAGCGCGGGGGGTGGGGGTGGGCCCACGGGTGCGTGCTGGTGACGCCGCGCCCCACAGCACTGTGCGCGACCCCACCCGGCACCTGAAAGGGCGCGGGAAGCTTATGCGCGCCCCAGCCTCACCTCATCCTCAGGCGCTCCCCGGAGCAGCTGGCCACTGCGTATTGGAAAGTCAGAGGTCGCTTAGCGTACACTCAGGCGACAAGGGAAGCGACGCGAACCAGCTTCGCGCGCGGATCTGTGCCAAAGTCTTGTTTCCCTCAAAACCCCAGCCCCCCTTTGCGCTCCCCTCGCCACGCTCGCCTCTTCTCGCCACCAGCATAGTAATCGTTGTGCTTGCTCGGCTTGTCGTCGTCCCCCTCCCCGTTCAGGTCGCTGAGCGACTTTACATTGGCCATGCTTTCGGACTGTATAAAGAAGGCAAGGGTATTTGCAAATCTGAGCAGCACACGGCGGTCAGTAGAAGTTTATGCGGCACGGGCACGGTCGCCGAGGCCAAACTTCGGCAGGCCAAGCCGTGCCGGAACATGCCCCATTTCGCGTGCCCAATTTCATGCACCCGGGCTCCCACAGCAAATTCACATTACCACCGGCTAATTGGGAATTACACGTGCACGTAGAGCATTTTGACGGGTGACTTGTGAAGCAAGGCCGCCGACTCAACAAATTATGATGCTCGCGAGCACGCGTCTTTCCAAGCCTGCCGTTGCCGCCCAGCGCAGCGCAGGCAGCCGTGTCATTGTGTGCAAGGCCGCGACCACCGTCCCCAGCAAGCCCGAGCCCGTGCAGCGCATTCAGGCCCCGGCACCGGGCGCCCAGGACGACGACAAGCCCTACCTGAACGTGATCCCCAACAACGGCCAGTGGGCTAACGGCATCCCGCCGGTGATGGGCGGTCACCTCATGTCGAGCGGCACTGTTGCACCCATCTCCACCTCAAAGGGCGCTGGCATCGACCTGGTCCCCCACCAGTTCCAGTACCATGACGCCGAGACGGACGTCAACGTGCTGCTGTACGTGACGCCGGAGAAGGCACAGGCCGGCCTCGTGAAGCTGGTGGAGGAGGCCGCCGCGGAGGCGGTCAAGGCCAAGGGCGCCTTCACGCTGGTGCTGTCGGGCGGCTCGCTGCCCTCGCTGCTGGCGCCGCTGGCCGCCTCCAAGGCCGTTGACTGGTCAAAGACCCACATCTTCTACGTGGATGAGCGCAACGTGCCGCACAGCTCGCCCGACAGCACGCACAAGGCGGTGACCGAGGCGCTGCTCAGCAAGGTGCCCATCCCGGCCGCCCAGGTGTACGCCATCGCGGAGGGCCTGCCCGTGGGCCAGGCCGCCACGCAGTACGAGGGCCGCATCATCTCCATCCCCGCCGCCGCCCTGCCCCGCACCGAGGGCGCCGCGCTACCCAAGTTCGACCTCATCCTCCTGGGCGTGGGCCCCGACGGCCACGTGGCCTCGCTGTTCCCCAACCGCCCCGAGATTGCCGCCACCTCCGGCTGGGTGCTGCCCGTGTCCAACTCGCCCAAGCCGCCGCCGGAGCGCATCACCTTCAGCCTGCCCGTGATCAACGCCGCCAAGGAGGTGGCGATCGTGGCGCTGGGCGAGGGCAAGAAGGAGATCGTGCAGCGCGCGCTGGAGGTGCAGGCGCTGCCGGGCGCGCTGCCGGCGCAGCTGGTGCGGCCCAAGGGCGGCAAGCTCAAGTGGATCCTGGACGTGGCGTCGGCGCAGGAGCTGGACATCGCCGCCTGGAACGAGGGCAAGCAGTGGCCGCGCAGCCTCTTCTAAAGCCGCCCGCTCGGCTGGGCTGCGCTGGGCTCCGTGGCGGCAGCGCGGTGGTTGCAGCTTCCGCAACTAGCGGCGGCGGCGGCGGCGGCAGCGGCGGCGGCGCGACTCCTAAGCGGGCTGGCGTCGGCGGCGGCTGATGGAGTAGTGGCGCCGTGGCGAGCAGCGGCCGGCGTGTTGGGCGATGTTGGGCGGTCTGGGGCGGTTCGGGGCGGTGCGGCCCGCTCCGCACGGCTGCGGAGGTAGGGGCGGTTGGGGATGCGGGTTTGCAGGTTCAACGCAGCCGCTCGCGCGGCTCGTGCCCGCTGCATGGGGCTTGAGGCTTGAGGAGAAGGCAAGTTTGGCGTGCGTGTGCGCGGAACGCAAGGCATGCAAGTGCAGGGAGCGCTGGCCCGACATTGGGGTCCAGCGTACGGTAGTAGGTGGCTGTCGCAACAGGATGCAGCAGGAGCAGTGCGCGCAACTGGTCACAGAGCTTGTGCGCTTCTCGTATCTACGTCGACGGAGGCCAGGGCAGCAACCCCTGGCCACGGACCATGTGTATTAATGCTGTATGATGATGGGCTGTAGGTATTTCACTGCTGCGTGAGAGTTCGGTCTTTTGGCTGGTCGGCAGGTGCGCGGCAACGGAGCACAGACGGCGCCTTAGCGGCTATGTAAACTGTGAAGATCATTGGCACGTGCAAGCCAACTTGACCATGGGGGTCACATAGACATTCGACAGGGGTCATGGGCGCAGAATGGGTCGGGTGCCGCACACGCAGCACCGCGCACAGCTCGTCGTGAGCTGGGGGGTCAGGAATTGGGTAGACAGTAAGACGGCAACACCTGACTTGCAGACCTGACACAAGCAGACACTCCAGACAGTACTCACACGGCGCACCACAATCAGGAGCAGGACGCGTGGCAGCCACCGGGTTCAGCGGCGCCGGACAGACGACAGGCCTGCCCGCGCCTGCACTTCGGGTCGGCGCCGACACACATGCCCATCCCGACGTCGACAGCTCAGCGTGCATGGGAGGCCCAAATTCAGCATTGTGCATATGATAAGCAGGCTTGTATTAGTCCACGGCATGGATGGAGAATTGAATGCAGCCCCTTCGTCAAACGCGTCCGCATGACCAGACTTTCACGGTGCTTGTGCTCTTTACTCTCTGCCCTTGAACACAACACTCTTGGAGCTAATTGCAGCTCCATTAACATGCTTGGTCGTTCCAGCATAGGGCAGCTGCGCCAAGGCGCGAAATGCGCACTGCGCCCGGCGCCGCCCGTTCCGCTCGCTGTCGGTAGAGCATCGCCTGCGACTTTTGGCCATCGGCAGATTTGCTTTGCATCGGCGGCGGCCTCCTCGGCTCACGCACCGGGCGATGCGGAGCCGGCGGCGCTGGCCTCCGCCCCCTCGACTCCCACGTCCGGGTCCGCGTCAGCGGCCGCAGCCGCCCTTGCTGCCAACGGGGCAGCCTCCAATCTGGAGCTGTGGCACGCGCTGCTGCGGCTGCTGCACGAGCAGGGGGACTTCGAGGACCCTGACACGCCCGTGTGAGTAGTTGACGGTGCACACAACGAGTCAACGGAGGGGTGGGGGGTGGGGGTGGGGGTGGGGGTGCGCGGCGCGTGCTGGGCTGCTGGCAGGGCTGCCAGTGGCTTGCTGCGTTGCCGCGGCGGACGAGAGCCGGTCGACCGCCCGCGCCAGTGGGAGCGCATGCCGTGTAAGCGGCTTACTGATAAGCGAAAAGGTATCGGCGTGTGTGCCCAATTGGGTGCGCGAAGGTAGGGACCGGCCGCGTCAGTGGCAGGGGCCGGCAGGCCGCGCCCCGGCCGCACGCACTGCTGCGCGCCGCAGCCCCGCATGCCGGCGAGCAATGGCCCCGGCTCCAGCGACGTGCGTCCGACATGGCTCACGCGCGGCACACCCGCGCCCCCTCCTCAGCCGTTAACGCCCGCGCCGCCTGCCTGCGCACCAACCACCCACATTTTGGGTTTGCACATGGACGCATCGCCCCCTCTCCAGCCCCTACCCCTGCGTACATCGCACACATATGCACGCACTGACCCGTCGCGCACACCACCCCGGCCCCCGACGCCCCCGCCCGCAACACCATCTCGAACTAATCACGAATGTGATACCCGCTTCTCTTCCCGCGCCCCCGCAGCGACGACATGCTGGGCGAGCACGACGACGTGAAGGCGGCTCTGCTCAGCTTCGCGCGGCGCCGGCCCGACATCCTGTTCAGCCTGCCGGAGGACAAGGTGGGCGTGCGGCCCGTGAGGCTGGCGGGGAGGGGGCTGGGGAGGTGATGGGGGGGCGGTGGGGCCGTCAAGCAAGCGGCATGGGTTGGTCCTCGGGATCGGTTGGAGATTGGTTGGTGATTGGTTGGTGGGTAGGTGGGTTGTTGGGGGGCTGGGCATGGAGCTGGCTGCGAGGCCCTTGTTGCGGTGGGGGTGGGTGGCAGGCGGGGGCTGCAGCTGACGACCAGCGATGGGGCTGGAGCGCCGCTTACACACGGGCACCGTGCCTTACACACAGCCACGCCGCACCCACAACCCTTCACCTTTCAATGGATGTGCACCCCAAACCGCAGCTGTCTGACCTGGCGGCGGTGGAGCCGCTGCCGCGCGACAAGCCCGACCGCAAGCTACGTAACGCGCACCGCCGCCTGGGCGAGACCTACGCCCGCGCCCGCATCCGGCTGGGGCCGGGCGCGCTGCGCGAGCACGCCAGCTTCCAGGACGCGATGCGCGTGCTGTGGGACTGGGCGGAGGCGGCGCCGGGGCGCGTGGCGTCGGCGGCGCCGGGGCTGGAGGCGCTGGTGCGGGACCTGGTGCTGCGCGTGACGGCGGCGGCGACGTCGGAGCCGGCGGAGGCGGCGGTGGCGCGTGCGGCGGAGCTGGAGGGTGAGATGGGCACGCCGTCGGCGGCGGCGCTGGCGGAGCGGGCGGCGGCAGAGCTGAGCCCGGAGGAGCGGCGGAAGGTCAAGGAGGCGGAGGCCGTGGCGCGCAAGTGAGGCGGGGGTGGCGGCAGGGTGGCGGCAGGGCGGCAGGGTGGCAGCAAGGAGGACCAGGGTGGCACGGGTGCTGACAGCTGCTGCGTGCTGCTGCGGCCGTTGTTGCTGAGGCCCGTCAGTGGCTCCGAGCAGCCCCGCTCATACACAACCCTTTCTTCCGGCCCGGCCGACGCACCCACGCCTGCATCGCCTGCATCGCTGGCATGTACACCTGGCCCCTTCCCACACACACCTCGGGGTGCCGCCTGTACAGCTTTTCTTACCATCCCCCTCGGCCCCTCGCGCCCGCCACCTGGTGTCCATCACGTTGCAGGCACCAGCAGCGGCTGCGGCGCGCCGCCTCCAACGGCAATGTGGTGGAGGCGGGCGACTGGTTCTGCGGCGAGTGCGGCGCCGCCAACTTCAGCGACCGCCGCCGGTGCTTCAGGCGAGTGCGAGGTCGAGCCAGCAATCCCGCCGGCGCACCCGACCGCTCTGTGCGACACGTTCCATGTGACCATATCCCAACTGTCGGGGCCAGCGTCGCCGGTAGATTCGCTCAGCTCATATCATCGTATCAGGAACTTATCATCGCCTAAAACGTGTTTTTCCCTGCTATGCGCGGCGCGCAGGTGCGACTACACCAGCGAGGCGCGCAGCAACACGGTGGTGACCGAGGACGACATACTGCAGCTGTACGGCACCCGGCCGCCGCGCCGCCGCAAGCCGCGCGGCGTGGTGGAGGCCGCCGCCACCGCCGACGCCGACTCCATGTACGGCGCGGCGGCGGCGGCGGCCTCGGCGGCGGCCGACGTGGCGGCGGCGGCGGCGGAGGTGGCGGCGCCGAGCAGGAGCTTCAGGCCGGCGCGGGAGGCGGCGCAGGGCCGGCGGGCGCCGGTGCAGCTGGAGGAGGATGCCGCCGGCGACGCGGGTGAGCGGGGCTCGCGGCATGGGTTTGCTCTCTGGCATTGATTGTGGGAGGTGCGGAGTGTGCCGCCGGATCCATGCCACGTCGCTTGCGTGTGTGTGCTCCTGGTTGAGCCGCGCTAATGCCGCAACCTGCCTCTGTAGACGCTCCGCGCAGCGTCCGCCGCGGCGCCCAGAAACCCTGGGAGCGGCGCCGGCAGGATGGGGAGGCGGAGGGCGGCCGCCCGACGCGGCCTCAGGGCCGGCCGGGGCTGCGGTGGCGGGCCGACGAGCAGGAGGAGGGGGAGGATGGTGGGGAGACGGAGGGCGGCCGCGGGCGGGGGCGTCGGCCGCGGCTGGACATGGATGATGATGAGGAGGCGGCTGGCGGCGGCGCTGGGGCCGGGCCCGACACCACCGAGGTAGGCGAGGTAGGAGTGACGGCACCGTCTGCGTTCACGCCGGTCCTTTTGTCTTCTGCACTCCTGCCGTATCTGGCCTCGCACAGCACAGCACAACGGAACACAACACAATCCGCACCCTGCACAGGCAGCCAATGCCCGGGTCTGTAACATGCGCGTGTGCATGTGCGTGTGTGTATGTGTGCTCGCACACAAACCTCGCAGGCCCGGCACAGCCCCGCCTACCGCCGCAACATGCGCGACTTCTACGACAACGACGGCGGCGGCGGCCGGCAGCAGCAGCAGCAGGGCTTTCGCGGCCGTGACCGCGACCGGGGCGCGGAGGCTGGCGGCGCGGATGGGGGCGAGGAGCGCTTTGGGCGGCGCGGCGGCGACGGCAGCGACCGCGGCCGCAGCCTGCGCAAGGGCTGGCTGCACGAGGTCGAGGAGGAGGGGGGAGAGGGCGGGCAGGAGGGGGAGGCCGGTGCGCGTCGGGGTCGCGGCGTGCAGGGCCGTGACTTCCGGGACGCTCGCGGCCGCGGCGGCCGTCCCGAGGAGGCGGCGCAGGAGGGCGACTTGAGCTGGGAGGACTGGGAGTCGCGCAAGCCGGTGAAGGCGGCGGCGCCGCTCAAGCGGCGCGGCCAGGACCAGGAGGAGGAGGCGCCGGCGGAGGTGCGGGCGCAGCGGAGTGCGAGCTATGGTGGGGAGGAGGACGAGGATGTGCGGATGGTGGGGCGGCCGCGCGGCGGGGGTCGGGGCGGGGGTCGGGGCGGGGGTCGGGGCAGGGGCGGGGGTCGGGGCGAGCGCGGGACCGGGGGCCGCGGCCAGCGGTCCCCGGGCTGGTCAGAGCCGCCGCCGATTGGTGGCAAGCGCGCGTACTGAGCGGTTGCATATTGAAGGGATGATGATGGCGTTTGGGTGGAGGCGACGCGCACAATCGTTTTTTCCAGATGTTGCAACATCCCGCGCTGTGAACTTTGCTGGTTTGTCCAAAAACTATGTTGCGCGTGTAAATCGCCAGCATTGGTTGCTTATGCTACGGTACTCGGCCTTGGCAGGGGCGCCCAGCTCGCAAAAACAGTTTTGGGCGGTCCAGACGCTGACTTCGCGTCTACGGGCCCAAGCCTAGATTTTTCAGGGCACCTGCGTTCAAGTACAATCCGAGGAGTTGGAGAGCGAGCAAGTGGGGCAAAATTCTCGATGCAGGGCTGCTCCAAGAAGTCCGGCCATGCTCCGCCCGATTCCCTGGCGAACTTGAAGGGCTGGGCTAAAACTCCCGATATACATGCAGAGTATTCACATACATCTACGCGCAATCTTAGCCAAGCAGGGCTCTCACAAGACTTCTTCCGCCCAACCGAAAACCCTGTGCCACTTTGCTGCGTCCCCGCGCGGAGCTGGCCACCTGGAATAGCTGCATTCACTGCCGAGCAATTGGCGAAAACCGACGGGAAGCCTAATAGCTTTGGCCTCGGGGCGTCGAAATCGGCAGGGTGTTGCGCAGTCTGCCCCGGCCTACCGCGTGCATTCCAGCCGCAACTGATCTATCAGAGCCTATTGTGCATGCGCGCACCATTGAGGTAGCAGCGCCGAGCTGGAGCAGCCGTGCGAACCCGCGGCAGGACCGGGAGGGATGTCGCGCCGGTCCGCAGCTGCAGGCCCGCCGCGGCACCCGACAGCCAAACTTAAAGGTGAAGAAGCCCTGTACAAAGCTCGAAGGCGCGGAGCCGCTGCCGCGTGCACTTTTGGTTACGTCCTCGACCTCAGCGGCCAAAGCGCCAATCGCGAACCTTTCGGCAGGCTCGCGAGGCGCACGCGCACTCGCTGACAGCGTGCCTGCTGCATTGACTGTGCGCACAGGTGGATGGAGTCCGGAGGAAGATGCTCTGCTCACCAGGTGCGCGGCATAAGGGCTTTCCAGGCAGGGCTTTTTGACGGCGCGCGCCGGCCGCGGCCGCACGGCGGGTCGGCGCCGCGGCCACGGCGCCCAGCCTCCCGCCGCCCTAGTTGCCTCTCAGAGTTGGTGGGACACTTTCTGTGGGGTCATAAGCGGCAGGCGGTGCCCGGGGGCGGGACGCAGGGCGGACGCCCTCGCCCACGGCTTGCGTCTGTTCGTTTTGCGGCTCGCGCGGTGTGGCCCAACCGCTGCGAGGCAAGGGCGCTAGAGCCGAGGACGGGGCTGCGCGGCGCCGCCGTTCTTGCCCCAGCTGTCTGGATGTCTGTCCGGCCAGTAGCTAGCCGTGGTGTTTGGTGGTCGGGGGCGCGGGAATGCGAGGTTTCCGAGGGTAGAGGCCCCCCCAACATCGGCGGCGCCGCGTGGGGTGGGGTGGGGCCCACAGCGCCGCAAGCGGAATGCCGCCAGCGACATGCTCCCAGCGACACGAGCACGCACCGTGGCGCATGAGTGTGCGGCAGTTGGGTGAAGGACCGGCCGGTTGGGCTTCGATGGTCCCCCCGCGCCTACTCGCACACACGTACCCCGCCCCACACACACACACACACCGCCACACACACACACGCGCCCGGCGTGCCCGCCGCACGCATCCCCCCCTTCCAACCAAGTCCGCTCCGCACCCGCACCACGCCTCCTCGCACCATACCGAGCCGCTGCCACAAACACACCACACACACGTTTTTCAACACTGTGCTGCGCTATCCCTTTGTGCTCGCGAACACAAAAACGCACACAGGCTGGTGAAGAAATTCGGCGAGGGCAACTGGAGCCCCATCGCGCGCGCCCTGAACGAGGCGACCGGCAAGACCGAGGCCACCGGCCGCATCGGCAAGCAGTGCCGCGAGCGCTGGAACCACCACCTGTCGCCGGGGCTGCGCAAGGACCCGTGGACCCCGGAGGAGGAGGTGCTGGTGGTGGATGCGCACAGGCGGCTGGGCAACCGGTGCGTGCTTGTGCGTGTTTGTGCGCGTGCGCGTGCATGTGTGTGTAAGAGAGCACAAGGAAAGATCGGTGCATGCGATGCAGCCTTACTCGCGGGGGTGGTGGGTCGGGTGCAGGGCGCAGGTTGAGGTTGGGTGGGGGTGCTGGGGTGGGGGCGGGTGGTCGCCACATCTTGTCGCCGCACACGGTTGACCAGACCAGGTGCCATCCCCTCCCTTTCCCTCCGCGCCGCCCGGCTGCAGGTGGAGTGACATCGCGCGCTGCATCACCGGCCGCAGCGAGAACGCCGTCAAGGTGGGTCAAGACTCGAGAGGCCCGGCTGGCTGTGGCTGATCCCTTAAATGGCACGAGTTTGCGGGTCGCGTCGCGTCGGGTTGCTTGATGCACGCATCGGCCCTGCCGCACCTCTAATTTATTGCGCAAAATTTCTTAAATTATTTCCTCGCACATCCCGCTGCCGCGCTGCCACCAACAGAACCACTGGAACGCCACGCTGCGCAAGCGCGTGACGCCCGAGAACCCGGCCGGCCCGCTGAAGGAGTACCTGGACTCGCTCAACCTGACCGTGGCGCCGCGCAAGAGGGGCGGCGGCGGAGGAGGCGGCGGCGGCGGAGGAGGCGCCAAGCGCAAGCGCAGCAACAGGTGACCGCGCGTGTGTATGTCTGTGTGTAGGGTAGTTTTTTCCGATTCCCAAATCAACCATTGCAAACCCAAAGCCCATATGCGGAGGAGAGAGGTATACTCGTGTTCTTGTTGGCGGTCTTCAGGGGGAGGGGGCTGTGGTCGGCGTATAAGAATGGTGTGACTGCTTGTGCGGGCTTGTTACGAGGTGCCGTGCTGCATGCCGCGTCCCTGTCGTTCTGTTCGTGGCTGGCCTGTGATGCCTGGGCCCCTGGGCTTCATGGCACCAGACACATCATGTCATGCCGTTGCTCACGTGCACACAACCACACACACACACACACACACACACACACACACACACACACACACACACACACACACACACACACACACACACACACAGGGCCGGCAGCCACGAGGAGGACACCTCGGAGGACCCGGAGGACTCGCTGGCGGCTGACGACATCGACATGGACGACTCCCTGGACGACTCCACCACCAGCCGCAGCCGCAGCCACGCCGGCGGCGGTGGCGGCGGCGGCAACCGCACCGCCAACCGGGCCGGCGGCGGCGGTGGCAGCCGCACCGCCAGCGCCGCTGCCACGGCCCGCACCTCCTCCGCGGCGGTGGCGGCGGCGGCTGCCGCCGCCGCCACTGTCGCCGCCAACAGCCCTGACAGCTCGTCAGGCGGCGCCGCCGCCGCCGACCCGGCCGCTGCGGTGCACACGGCTGGCGGCGCCGCCGCTTATAGCAGCGGCGGCGTGGTCACCTTCGTCGCCGGAGCCGGCTCCCTGGGCTGCGCCACTGCTGTGCCCACCACCACCATCACCACGGCGGCCGCGCCGCTGACCTGCTCGGCTGCGGCTGCGGCTGCGGCCGCGGTCGGCGGTGCGCAGGACGACGGCGCCGACGACTACGCCGCCGGCGTCCGCCGCTCCTCCCGCCGCGCCGCGCAGGTGCGCCCCTCGGGTTGCCGCACCACGGATTGCCGCACCACGGATTGCTGCACTACGGATTGCCGCTCCTCAGATGCTCTGATTGCCGGCGGCTCGGTCCACTGTTTCTTGATGATTTTATCTGATTTTTTTGTTTGATTCATTTTGTGTGGTGTTGCTGTGGCAGTGTGGCACCCTCGCTGAATCCCTACTGCCCCCTTTGCCCGGACTGCACTGCCACCACCGTGCTATCCGCAGCTGAGCAGCCAGCGCCTGCGCGACATGGTGGAGGCCGAGCGCCGCCTGATGGACGAGCTGGCCGAGGACGAGGAGGCGCAGGCGGTGGAGGCCGCCGAGGCCGCCGAGGCGCAGGCCGAGCTGCGGGCCGAGCTGGCGGCCATGGAGATGAAGCGGGAGCCGGAGCAGGAGCAGGCGGCGCCCGTCGGGCCCGCGGGCGCAAGCGTCGGCTCCGGCCCCGTCGCGGCCAGGGCGGAGCACGGCGCCGAGGCGGAGGTGTCGAGCGGCGGCGCGGCCAAGCGGCGGCGCCTCGCCGCCGCTGGCAAGGCGGCTGCCGGCGCCAAGGCGGCGCCGGGTGCGCAGCGCGCGTCGCAGCAGCCGCAGCGGCGCCCGCCCGCCCGCAGTGAGAGTGTGTGGTGAGTGTTGTGTGACAGCCGCCCGCGCGTGCCACTGCTATAACTCGCTGCTGCTGCTGCTGGCGCCGCTGACACGCCTCCTGCACTTTATATCCTTGCAACACACCCTGCTGTCTACCCTGATACACTTCTCTTACCACCCTTGCACCACCGACCAATCCTCGCCGATCCGCTGCCTTGTGCCTTACCTCACCCCACCGCAGCGACAGCGCCGGGATCCGCCTGGTCCCACTCCAAAAGCAGCCCCAGCAGCAGCAGCACCAGCACCAGCAGCAGCAGCAGCTGGGCATGGCGTCGCCCTTTGGCCCCGCCGCCGGCCAGGCCGACCCTGCTACTGCTGCTACTGCCGCTGCCAGCCCCGGCACAGGCTTCATGGTGCGGGTGGCCTCCAGCGCCACCCTGGCCCCGCGGGGCTCCGACGCGGGCGGCGCCGCGGCCGGCGGCCATGCTGCTACCGCCGCCTCCGGCTTCCCAGCGGCGGCGGCGGCAGCAGCAGCTGCTACAGCCGGCTGCGGTGGCAGCCCCTACCACCACCACCACCACCACCACCACCACGAGCAGCCGCAGCAGGGCGGCGGCGGGGGCTGGGCGTCGCTGCTGCCGTACAACTGGAGCAGCAACAACATGCAACACATGGCGGCGGCGGCGGCGGCGACGGCGGCGGCTTGCGCGGCCGGCGAGGACGACGAGGTGCGCAGAACCCCGCACCATGGCCGAATCCGTCGTTGCGCGTGCGGATTTGCTCATTTTTGTTCTTGTCCTTTTGATTTACTTGTGTGTTTGTCGCTGCCTGTCTGCCCCCTCCTCTCCGCCTGCACAGTCCGCTGCGGCCCTCCGCGCCTATCGCCGCAGCAGCAGCGGCGGCGGGTGCTGCGGCGGTGGCGGCGGCAAGGTCCGACCCAAGGGCTCGCCGCAGCACGAGTCCGCCGCGGCAGCCGCCGCCGCCGCCGCCGCGGCGCCGCCGATGCGCCACGTGGGCAGCAACCGCCACCTCTTCGGCACGGCCGCCGCAGCTCAGATATCACTCTCCCTGGACCCCATGCCGGCAGCCACCACCGTCACCACCGCCGCCGCCGCGGCGACGGCCCCCGGCGCGGCCGGCGCCCGGGCGGCCGCCGCGGCTGTGGCTGCCGCCGGCCCCGATGATGACGACACCTGCCTGTTCCTGTCGCCGGCGGCGACCGAGATGACCTCTGGGGGCGGCGGCGGCATGCGCCACGTCGCCAGCGGCAGCGCGCTGTTCAGTTACGACACCACGTCGGCGGCGGCCCCGGAGGCGCGGCAGCAGCCCGCTGCAGCTGCAGCGCCCGCGGTGGCCGCTGAGCAGCAGGAGCAGGAGCGGCAGCAGCGGCGGCAGGAGCAGCAGGAGCAGCAGGAGCAGCAGCAGCAAGGGCTGCCGCGGCAGCCGTCGCTGCAACCGTCGGCCATCGCCTGCCCGCGGCCCTCGCTGGCGCAGCTGCAGCAGCCGCAGCCGTACGCCAACAGCCTGTGGGCGCAGCCGCAGCCGCAGCAGCAGCCGCAACAGCAGCAGCTATCGCAGCAGCTGCAGCTGTCGCAGCCTTCGCAGCAGCAACAGCAGCAACAGCAACTGCAGCAGCAGCAGCAGCAGCAGCCATGGCGGCCGCAGGCGCACGCGCTGGCGCACCTGCTGCACCTGGCGCCCACGCCGATGCCGCTGCGCGCCTGGACGCCGCCCAACCTTTTTGACACCGCCCACCTGCACCTGGACTTCGGCTGCCCCGACTCGCCGCTCCTGGACGCGGTCACGGGCAGCGGCGCAGGCGCGGCCGCTGCCGCGGCGGCTGCCGCTGCTGGTGGTGCTGGTGGTGCCGGTGGTGCCGGTGGTGCTGGTGGCAGCGGCGCGGCCGGTCACGGCTCCGCCGGCGGCCTCTCGCTGGTTCGCACGGGCTGCTTCTCGCCCGTCGCGCCCGCAGAGGAGGCACTTGCGGCGGCCATGACTGCTGCGGCCGCCATGACTGCTGCTGCGGCCGCGCCGGCTGCTGCAGGACCAGGCGGCGGCAGCAGCGCCACAAGCTCTGCTGCTTCGGGCGAGGCCGGCGGCAGTGGCAGCGGCAGCGGCGGCGCGGAGATGGGCACAGCGCGCAGCGCCCAGGCGGCCGCGGCGGAGGCATCGGCGGCGGCGACGGACCCCAACACGGCCGCCCTGCAGATGATGAAGCGGGAGAGCAGCTTCGGCTTCCTCGCAAACGCCGCCACAGACAGCCAGGCAGCCGCCGGCAGCGCTGCCGCGCCGGCTGCGGCGTTGCCGGCGGGCTTTCAGGCGTGCACTGCCGGCGGCGCTGCCGCCGCCGCTGGTTCAGGCGCCAGCGCTACAGCCTCCGCCGCCAGCTCGCAGGCCATGCCCTCCGCGCCGTCGTCTCCCGGCATCTGGCCGCCGGCGCCCGCTGGCGCGGCGGCGCCGCCGCCGCCGTACCTGCTGCCGCCGGGTGCGCGGCCGTACGCCATGCCGTCGCCGCCGTGCTCGCCGCTCATCTGGAACGGGCTGGGCATGGCCGCCCCGGTGGCGCCGCACCTGCCGCCGCTGCCGCACCTGCACCCCGCGCTGTTCGGCAGCGCGCCGGCGCTGCCGCCGCCGCCGCAGCAGGGCGGCGCTGCTGCTGACGGCGCGGCGGCGGCTGCCGCCGCCGACGCGGCAGCTACTGCCGCCGCTGCCGCCGCCGCCGCGGCGCCGTACATGCTGCCGCCCGGCTACTACTACCACCCCGGCCCCGTGCCGACCTGGCACCACCCCGTCAGCAGCTTCCACGGCCCCCTGTACGGCCCCGTGAGCTACCCGCCCAGCCAGCTGCAGGCCGCTACTGCCACCGCCGCGGCTGGGTCTGCCGGGCCGCAGTGAACATCGAGGCGGCCCCAGCCGGCAGAAGGTGACGAGGCCGTGTATGATGATGGGAGGAGGGGTTGTGAACGCGGCGCCATGCGCCGCGCTGCGCCGCGCCGCGCCCCCCGCCCGTGTACCAGTACCAGTACCGTATTGTGTGACGGCAGTGGGAGCCGCGGCTTGTAATTCCGGGATGGAGTGGCTCGTCCTGTCGGTGCTGCCGCACAGCCGCAGCAGTATCTGGCCGTCGTGGACGGCTGGCTGGTTGTACTTGTGGTGATGTTGAGGTTGAGGTTACCGCACACTGAGAGTCTGGGGGCTTAATGATTCAGGAGTGGCCCGGTGCACAGCAAGAACGCCTGTCGGCCTGTGAGTGTGGCGCAAAAGAGTCCAGTGTGGCGGCTCGGGCACAGCACGGCACAAGTCAGGAGTAAAAAGGAGTTGCGAGACGTTGAGCTGTTGAGTTGGAAGAAATCACTAGCAACACGTGCAGCTGCAAAGCTTCTGAGCATTACTGGTACACATGAGGTGAAGGGGCCGCCGCGTCGAAGAAAAGCCGTTGCGCAAGAGAGTTGAGCGCAAGTCTGGAGAGAAGAGAAATACGTATTTTTGGCGTTGTAGCTACAACAGGTGCCGAGGCCTCGGGGCGGTGCCCAGCCGAAGCTGCGTGGACAAGGGAAGGAGCGGTGACTACGAAAGACGAAGAATTCACGTGGGCAATTCCGTTGGTGGGGTGGATAGCCGTTGCATGCGTTACCGGCGTGTGTGTATGTCTGCTTCGACCTGCGGCGAGACGTGGTGAGGTGCGAGGGGAACAGGGCGCAAGCGGTGCCTGGAGTGCTTCTTGTGTACTACACACGCAGTGAGTGTTCGTGAGTGCATACGGTACTTGCGCTGTGACGGATCAGAAGGCTGTTGAGGGGCCTCCAGGGGAGGTGTGCATGCGCCAAGGCTCTGCACGGTGAAACCCGAGGACGGTGTCAACGAACTGGGGACGCACACACCCCGTGAGCGTGAGAGGGACAGTGAGAGGAGAAGGTGTGCCGGTCAGGCGTGTGCGGCGGCACTGTCCCGGCAGTGCATGCCGCGAGTGAGCCGGTATGCACGGCACAATGGGAGCACAGAGTGGATAGGGGGGCGTGGGCGTGGCGGCAGTGCGGTGCGTGGTGCATCTGCATGGCCCAGCCGATGGCGGCGGTGGAGAAGGAGGAGGCAAGTATAAGTAACTAGCTAATAACATCAAAATAGCAGCACATAGAAGTCAGGGCTGCGAAACAAATGCATATGGTGACGTGGTTGCGCAAGGAAGGCCAGTGCGGCGATGCCAGACAGACGGCGTGTGGCGGTTGGTGTAGCGCAGGAGTTGGTATGGATTCGTGCGCTGGCGTGGGAGTGCCAGCGTGCGGACGTTCTGGCGCATACATCGCATAGCGAAGAGAGCCTGCATGCATGCACACGATGGCGTCAGGGGCCACGTTCACCCAAACAAATGCATAATTCTTTGCCACAGCACTGCGCGTGGAAGAGTGGTGAGTGGTTGGTGTTGAAGAGACGGCGGGTTCAGTCAGGGCTCAGCGTTTGATTGAGCCCCCGGCGGCGCGGGACGCGCGGGGGCCGGGACGCGGAGGTGCATGAACGCAGGAGAGGGACGAGGAGGAGGAGGAGGAGCAGGGCCAAAAAAAGAGGAGGTACTAGAAGTGGGCGGCCGAGGGCTGTATGCCCGCACCCCGGCCGGGTGGATGTGGTGGCTGCGGCGGTGGCAGCGGACTGGCGCTGGCGAGCCATGCACGCAGATGAAGGCAGAGGAGTGCGATCCGGCCATTCTGGATGGCGCATCCGTGGAGGGGACGGTGTGTATGAACCTGTGCGTGTGAAGTGCGGGGGTGGGTTTCGGTCCAGTGCTGCCCGGCGTGTAGGTGGTGGCATTGACAGTTGAGAGAGGTTGTCGTGCAGTGAGCGTCCAAGTCCTGACCAAAGTCATCATTGATGTCCTCATTGTTATGTTGTTATTTGTCCTTTGCTTGATGCGTGTGAGGTAGGGAGGGGCCAGCTCCCAGCTCGCCGCAGCCCTTGCGGACCCACAGCCAGCTGCCAGTCAGCTCCTGGCTGCCCTGAGGTGCGATTTGGCACGGGTAGCTCCCCCTCCCAGAATTGGTTATCCATTCGCGTGTGTACCATGTTGCATATAGGTAGATAGTTACGTGGGTAACCCGTTCCAGTGGTGTAGCGCCGGAGGTTGGGTCGGCAGCGCTGCTGTCGGCAGCGCTGCTTGTTGGTTGAAGAGGGGCGTGTCGATTGATTGGTGGACACCTCAAGCGCGGTGCGCAGCAGCGGGGACGTACGCTGCAGGTCCCACGCTCCGCATATAGGTTTTGGCAATTCGAAGAAAATGTCGTTGAGTTTACATAGCCGTTGAAGTACTATGTTGTGCGTATTCTTTCCTCCATTCCGTATGTACTGCATGCGGCGTCGGCCCTGCGGGCATGCGGCGTCGCCGTGTGCAGCCGCCTGCAGATTGGTGCTGAGGGAACGGCCGGCTGCGGGCCCTCACACATGCGCCCCGAGACAGACAATGTCGGGCGGGTGGTTGCGGAGCACACGAAAGGGAGGGGTGAGGCAGGATTTGGCGTCCTGAACTACAGCCGGACCCGCATATTGATGGACACTGCTCGAGGTTATGGATTTGAGGTGGGCCGCGGCGTCGGCTGGGGGGAGTGGGCGTCACGCCGTCACCGCACTGCTGCAGCTCACATGAGCGCGGCAGTGCCGATGTCGCTGATTCCCGGTCGGTCGTGTGAACAAACAAGACCACATCCAGCTATTTGAGGTATCACAATCGGTCACTTGCGAGTGCCGCGGTGAATAAGTCACAGTTCTCACAGATATACAGGGCCGAGGCTCACGATATCCATTGGTGTCTGGCACCAGTTGTGTAATTATTGCTCTCACACAGATTCACTCGGTGGCGCGAGCGCGTCCCCTGCGAGTCCCCAGTCGTCCGGATTCCGGAAGGACCCTCCAGCGCCAGCCGGACCAGGGGTGTCGCATTTCCAAGACCCCCGAGACACACACAACCCACAGCAGTTCCTCAGCCTCCACACCGCACCACAAGAGGGGCGGCTACATGCCACACGCCAGCGGGCCACCCGCGGGGCTGTGATCACCAGCCCAAGCTAAACCAACAGGGGCCCATCACATCAGTCATCAAACGTGATCTTCTTGCCCGCCGGCCCGCTCCGTGCCAAAGCCTTCTGCTGCTGCCGCTGCTGCTGCCGCAACGCCCATGACGGGTGCACTTGCTCCGTCGCCGCGCCCGCCCCCGCAGCGCCAGCTCCAGGCCCCGCGCCCGCACCAGCAGCCGCCGCCGCGCCACCGCCGCCGCCACCGGCTGCCCGCCCGCCACGCTCCGCCGCCCAGTCTCTCCCGCCGCCCCGGCCAGGCGCCCCCGCACGCCCGGCATCGCGGCCGCCAAACGCGCCATCGCGACCGCCGCGGCCGCCGCGGCCAAAGCCTCCATCAGAGCCTCCTCGCCCGCCGCGGCCGCCGTCGCCACCGCCAAATACGCCATCGCGACCGCCGCGGCCGCCGCGGCCGCCACGGCCAAAGCCGCCACGGCCAAAGCCGCCATCAAAGCTGCCTCGCCCGCCGCGGCCGCCGTCGCCGCCGCCGCGACCGCCACCGCCGCGCTCGTCCCACCGCCCGCCACCCCCACCACCTCGTCCGCTAGCACCGCTACCATCGCGCTGCGGCCTCGCACGCGCGGCCGTGACGGCAGCAGGAGCAGCCGGCGCGGCGGCTGCGCCGCCCCCATCGCCATCATCATCGTCAAACGAGATCTTCTTGGGACCTGCCGTCGCCGCCTGCGCCAGGAGCTGCTTCTGCCTCAGCTTGGCCGCCCAGGAGGGATGCAGCGCCTCCGCTGCCTCCACCTCCGCCGCGCCGCCGGCGCCCGCCGCGCCCCCGACGGCGGCGGCGGACTTGAAGGCGGCAGCGATGACGTCGGGCGGTGGCGGCGAGACGGACTTGGCCGGGCCGCCGCCCTGCACGTGTGGGGGAATGCAAATGCGCAACGGCCCCTGAGCCACGAAACGCACCCGCTGGCATCGCGTATGCAGCCCCCCCCCCCACACACGATACCCCAAGCCCGCGCGCGTGACCACATGTAGCCATATTCCCGCGTTACCAGGTGTAGCCCATATGCCCGCGCCGCGACCGACACGCCCCCGCCCTGTCAGCTCCCCCGCTCCTGCGCTCCCGCGCTCGCGCGCCGCCGCCGCCGCCGCACCTTGATGTGGTTGGCGTCCCCGCCGTACATCTCCTCGTACATCCGCCGCCGCGCCTTCTGCCCCAGCCGGTTCTTGGGCTTCTTCTCCTTCAGGGGGTCCCCGCCGCCCGCCACCTTCTTGTCCTTGTTCTTGCCCTTGCCCTGGCCCTCGGCCTTGGCGTCCGCCACGACCGGCTCCGCCGCCTTGGCGCCCTTGGCCCCGGCAGCCTTGCCGCCCGCCGCCTCCCGCCCAGCGGCGCCCTCCGCCCCCCGCTTCTTGCCCTTGCCCGGCGCCGCGGCCTCGGCACTTCCGGCCTCCTGCGCCTTGCCGCCTGCCGGCTTGGCCCCGGCCTTGGCTGCCGCCGCCGCCGGCTTCTTGTCACCGCCGCTGCCGTCGGCCGCCCGCTGCCGCTTGGCCGGCGCCGCGGCCTTGGCAGCGGCGCCGCCGCCGGCTTCCGCTGCCGGCCGCTTTTTCCCAGCCGCCGCCGCCGCCGCCGCCGCGGCCTTGCCCGCCGCCTTGGCGCTCGCTGCAGCTGCGGCCGCGGGCAGGTCAAAGTCCTCGCTGTCGAACCCATCCCCATCCCCACCGCCATCGCCATCGCCGCTGTCGCCTGCGCCGTCCTCGCCACTGGCGCCTGCCTCCTCGTCGTCCTCGCCGTCCTCGCCGCTGTCCCAGCCCTCCAGCCCCAACCCCGCCGCGCCGCCCGCTTCCCGCTGGCCGCCGGGCCCGCTGCTGGTCTCCTCCAGGAACGCATCAATGAGCGCGTCCTCGATAACCCCGCTGTCCTCCTGCTCCTCCTCCCCATCATGCTCCTGTTGCGGCTGCCGCTGCTCCTCCGCGCCCAATGCGTCCCCGGCTTCGCCACCGCCGCCGCCGTCACTGTCGTCGCCGCCGTCGCTGCCGTCGCTGCCGACGCCAAGCGCCGCCGCGGCCGCCGCGGCCATGCGCTGCCGCTTCGCCACATGCCCGTGACCCTCCTCGTCTGCGCCCTCCTCCCCGTCCTCCTCCTCGCCGTCCTCCTCCCCGCCGCTGGGCTCTGCGTCGGCGTCCTCCGGCTGCTCCCCGTCGTCCCCGTTCGCCGCCTCATCCGACTCCTCCTCCTCCTTTTCCGCCTCGTCATCGTCATCGTCGCTGCCACTGCCGCTGCCGGCGCCCGCGCCCTCCTGGTCCGGGCCAAGGGCCGCTGCACGCACGACAGGGCGGAACACACACAAACAAACAGAGGTGAAGGTAAACAAGGTGAAGTGGGTAGAATGGTCATATCAAGTCTGCGGTTGCCACTGTCGCCGACACCGCGTGCCGACGCACTCACCGGCCTTGAACTTGTTCGCGAAGTCCCGGCGGCACTCGTCCACCTGCTTGCGCACACATGACGCCCGCATCAGCCTCGCCGCCAGCACGCCCTCCACGCCGGCAGCGCCCCCGAGCGCCGCAGCAGCAGCACCCGCGGCGCCACCGCCCTCCGGCGCGGCAGCTGCTGCCGTGGTCGTGGCTGCGGCCGGAGCGGCGTCCTCAGCCGGCGCTGCCGGCTCCCCGCCTTCCGCAGCTGCATCCGCGGCGGGAGCGGCAGCCTTGCCGCCCTTTTGCTTCTGCTGTTGCTTTTGCTTCTGCTGCTGTCCCTTCTGCGGCTTGGGTGGTCGGCCGGCGGTGGTCGCCTCGCGCACCAGCGCCTCGGGAAAGCCAGAGCGGAGTGCCAGCTGCAGTGCAGCCGGCGATAGGGGGGGACAGGCACAGCCATGGGTGGGCACACATGTTTGTCGGGGGGCCGGGGCGGGTGGGGGCAGTGGGTTCCAAGCCCTAAACCATCAATGCGAACCCCGAGGCCCCATGTAAAGAACACGCCAGGCTCATTGCTCAATGCTTCCATTCGGCACCAGCCCGCCACCGCGTTACGCAGTTCCCCAGCGCTCGCGTTTCTCGCCCAGACTCCCAAACTGGCTGCTCATGCGTGGGGAAGCAGCACGCACCACCCTTCCGCCCCACGTAATCGGTTGGGTCGCACCTGCACCGCAATGGGGTCCAGGTTCATAGACTTCACCACCTCAATCTGCGCGTCCAGCTTTTCCCGCTCGTTGCCGCTGGCCTCGCCGCCGGCGCCGCGCCCCTTGCCCTTGCCGGGCGTGGCAGCTGGCGTCTCCGCGCCCGCCGCCGCTGCCGCTGCCGCGGCAGCCGCCTGCTGATTCTTGCTTTTGCCCTCTGTCGCTAGCTGCGTGATGCGACGTTTGATTTTCCGCAGCTCAAACGTCCGAGCTGTCTTTAGCGCCTGTGGACAGGGGCGCCGGATATGCGTTTGCGGCGAGCACGGCAGCGGTAGGCCGGAGATGCACCTGTCAGCTTGCGGGAGGCGACTAAGCAGGAAGAGCCCCGGACAATCGCCGGGGTACACCATACTGTGTTTCCCCTCATACATTCTGCAACGCGGCCCACGCGCCCCCACCCCGTACCTTCAACAGGGTGCGAATGCAGTGGAACAGCCACTTGCGCTGAGCCTCGGGGCTGCGTGTAAGTGCACGGGATTCAACAAGTCGGTAGCCGCGGGTGCATTCCACCGGCGTGCGGGAATGGGATTGGGAACGCACACCAGATACGGCACCGCACCCGCCCGGGGCCGCGCTGCGCCGGCACGCACCCTGTGTCCTTGTTCACAGGCTTGCCGAAGCGGCCGCGCCCGCCGGCCTTCGACAGGCCAGAAGCCGGCCTCAGCTGCGTAATGAACATTGGATCACGCGGATGCAGCGTGAGGTGACTCAGGGCATCAGGGGGGGGGTGACAGGAAGTCCGGGGCACGCAGGGAGTCGACCAACAGGGTTGAGTGCCGGAGCGGCTGTGACACACCTTGCCGCCACCGCGCCCGCCGCGCCCGCCGCCAGGGCCCCTGCCCCCTCCACGTCCGGGCTTCATCCGATACTAGCGCTTAACGTTGCAGTAGTGTCATGTGTGGGCAAAGACTGCTGCGTCGGCGGGAAATGGGTGGCAGGGTTCTGTCTTTGATGCTTGGGGACGCTTTAGTGAGCTTCGTGAATGAAGTGTAAGTATATTTAAGGATAAGTGCTCGTGAATTCAAGCGGTCCTTGAAAACCCAGAAAAGCTCTCGCAATTGCGCCGGCGGTGCAATTCTGCCCATTGACGGCCCTGTTTGCGAATTTAAATTGTATTGCATCTATAACACCTACCACCAGACATTTTGCATATATTCAACACGCAGAATGGCGCAAGATGGCTTGCTGGACAACAGGAAGAAGAGCTTGCTCACGCCAAAAGCATTTGGCGCGGCGTTTCTGGGGTGAGTGACGCATGTATAGCGTATTGATGTCAGAAGAACTGTTAGGGCTTAACCACAACAAATCGATTGACCGCAGGTTGAGCTTCTCCTGCTTGTTCTATGCGCTTATGCACTATATCCACGTGAGTAGGGCGGGAGCTTATGCGGGGAGGGCCGGGTTGTGACTGGCGGGCCTGAAAAGCGGCCCCACGCACCTCCCACCTGGCACGTGTGCGTGCCTGAACCTTTTCGCCTCCCACTCGGCCACCCCTGCAGACGGAAGGCATTTCCCACCCTGGCGTCCTCATGCTGCTACCCATCTGCACGGTTGAGTATGCTTTACCATTTTGGGGCGCTTGTAGGATTGCCACAGCTTGTGTGATGAGTGGACTAGTGGAGGCAGGTGATGGCCCTCAACCTAACCCGCTGCCGCCGCCCGGACCCCACACTCACACTCCCAAACAGATTATCTGGATGGCTCTCTTGATACCTCTCCTCACATTCGTGGCCTATCAGGTGTGTCGGGCGCTGACGGGTGCTACTGGCCGGGGCTATGGATGAAAGGGAGTTGTGGGCTGTGGCCTCTTGAGGCCGTGTGTCGCTGTCATGCGGCGTGGGTGTTCTCCCCGCGACAGTCGCTCTGACGTCGCAGCAGAAAACCCACCCAGCCCCCAGCCCTCCAGCCCGTCAGCCCTCCAGTCCCCCAGCCCCCCAAACTCCGCCCCCAGCCGACCGCCAGGCGCACACCCGCCGCGGACCAGTCCCAGACCTCACACTCCTCCTCCACACACGCACACACGATCCCGCACTCCTCCACACCCCTGCGCCCCACGCTCGCCTCTTCTGCCCGCTCCCTCCCCCACTCCCGCGCCCTGGCTCCACTGCTCCGCCTCCCCCACCGGCTGGCCTTCGGTTTCTGGAATAAACTACCCCCCCCCCCCACACACACACACAGGACGACTTCAAAGCCCTCAACCCGCTCATCCCCACGCACTACCTGCTCATCGCCAAGCGCACCTATACGGCCATGAAGAACAACGACTTCAAGGTGCCGCCGCGTCGCTCGCGTGTGTCTACGGTGCCGCACGTTCTGACACCTCGTTCTTGCGTCTTTGGGTTGCGCTGTACCCATACCCACGCCGCCAGGCGCCACCAACCCGCACGCCCCCGCCGCACCTACCCCGCCACACACGTGATACAGGCCTCCCGCCTTCCCACGGGCCGTCAGAGTCCCAATCACCTTGCGCTCTGACTATAGTCCGCCCTTTTTCCGGAACCTGCAGGTCTCTGAAAAGAACCTCTAGGTTGCGCTGGAGCGTCGTCCGCACGTGTCGTGTGTGAGTCCCCGGGCGACGGCTGGGCGGCGTGACCGCGGCCGGATGTTCATTCACACAGGAGCTGCAGCTGGCTAGTTGGCGTGACGAGCAGGGGCCGGAAGCACGGCATGTGTACGCACGTGGGTGTACCGCGTTGACAATTGGGGACACGAACAAGCACTGCACGGTGCGTGGGCACGTGGCCGCTGCTGGTCACACCGTCACAAGCAGCAAGACGACGCTGTGGAAGTTGGGTCGCCATTCGCCGCATGGCTGTGGGGGTTAGGGTGGAGTGATGGCCGCATATCAGCATATGGTAAAAATGCTGTCATGGCGCAGGTGTATGGGTGGGGAGGGGCGCAATCCCAATCCAAAACGGCCGAGCGAGCGCCGCGCGATTGTGCCACGTTGCGTTGATGGTAATGGTGATGCGCATGCGCACGCGCTGGCCGGTCGGGGCCCCACGGCGTTGTGGGCCAAGACCGCCAGCCCACGGCGGCGCAGCGTGATGCGCGTGCTGTCGGGAGCGCACCGCTGGCCGGGAGCGGGCCGTTGCTGCACTGCATGCGGCCACGTCGTGCCACAGCTAGCTTTAGTATATGGTGTGTGGTTGCTCGACTTGTTGAGCCTGGCTGCTGCGGACGATGTAGGTCGGACGGTGGCGAGGGTGCCGTGCCGTGTCGCCGGCGTGCTGGTGTGGCTGCCACGCTGGCAGCAGCGTCGCGACACGGGTGGGCGGGTAGGTAGTTACCACGTGATGCCCACGTGATGCCGCCGCGGCGCGCCGGCATGCATTAGGGATGGGTTGCGTTGGTGCTGCGCGGGGTTGTAGCTGTGCTGGTTCAGGTGGACGCCAGGCTGTGGCGCGGCATGGTGTGTGGGGGCCCGAGGCCGGAGGGCTGACAGCGCTGGCACGGTGTAACGGTGCGATGGACGGTGTCGTGTGCTACATGTCTGCAGCCCCAGCAGCTGCGGACGTGGAGGGGCTGCATTCCCGCGGCCCAGTCCCCCTCCCCGCCGTCACATGTGCGCCCAGTATATCCATACGCGCCCGAAACGGGCCCCTGCCCCTGCCCCTGCCTAGTGCCAACACTGGCCACCCGGGGCACTGGCGATCCGGCCCATCCCTGGCCCCCACGGCGCGGTATCCACCCACCGCCAGCCCACAGCTCCTCTTTATCGCTTTGCTTCTAAACATCTTCGGGCCCACACTACTACCATGCATACGGTATTCGTGATGTGCCAGCATGTTCGCAAGGCCTGCCCCTGCGGGATGCGAGGTGCACGCCACCGCGGCCATACCACCTCGCGCCATAGAGACCAACCCAGTCACAATTACCAACGTTTGTTCGCACGCGGAGCCGATTCACACACCGCGACCCAAGCGTGTCGTAAGAACGCCGTACGCATTGAAACGGTCGAAGCGGACGCAGAGGAAATTGGACGCAGTTTGAACGCACAAACGCAAAATGGAGCACGCCTTCGATGCACACCCGCCACAACCTGACCTGCAGAGAGCAGGAGTGAGCATTCGCAATGCCCTGGAACAACAAATTACCATGTCTCCCTCTCGTACAGTATCGTAACAGCCACAGAAGTAGCATCCTAGCAGGCTCTGGCCACCCACCGCCACCCACCGTCACCCAGCTCCCACGCAGCCTTCCCAGCCAACCAACGCATTCCTTATTCTTCTCGAGCCCACATTCCTTATTCTCCCCGTGCCCACTTGCAAGTTTCACGGCCGTGTATGCGATAGCTGTGCCCGCTTTCTATGGGGTCCAGCTGTGACTCAGCAGGCCCGGGGCCATGCGGCGCCACGGCGGCCGCATGGCCGGCAGGTGCCACGCACCCGCAGTGTCGCCCACTGCCCAACTAACCACACCCACCGCAAAACCTCACCAGTGCGAAAGGCAAGAGCGAGCCACAAATCCAAATGAATACTATGTCCCGTGTGTATGTCGAACCGAAAGGGGGACTACGATAGTTCTATGCGACGGGCCACCAACGAACCAGACAACCAGACAACCAGACAACGGTCCACCTGTGCTCCGCACTCTCTCGCGCCGAGGCCTCTCCGTAGCGCCGCCCCCCGGCACGTAAAATGTGTGATGTATTAAGTCTATAAAAAACGTGTCCACGCACGGTACGGCCAGTATTCTAAGCCAACATACCTGTGCGACTCCCGGTAACCATGGACGATACCAGTCCACCTCCATCCCGCCCTGATGTGCAGGTGGTCGCATTCGGCGCCTTCGGACTCATAACGAGTTAGTGGGTCCGCATGGACTTCATGCCATGCCACAAGCCCACTTGGCCATGCCCATGCTCATGCATTCGGCGCGAGGCCAAGCGAGCTGCCCCGTCGACCGCATTGAACACACCGCGCCATCGATTCTCGCTAGGTGCGCGTGCTTATATCTCTTCTTTAAATCCGCCCAGCGCATGATCAATCGTGCAAGGCGGTTGCGGTCCCGCGCTGGGTTCGAGCCGTGCGGCCCCTGGCGCGGCATCGTTGCCTTGCACTGCCGCTGACATGCGCCACGTGGCGTTGTGCGCATGCAGCTTTGATGACAACACGAATTACGTGCCACATATGCCTTTGACTCTCCCAAACAACACCGCCGGAGGCACGAGGCCGGACTAGGCCGGCTGCCGTACGACGGCCGGCGCCACACGGCACGCACTGACGCACGGCGTGTATTCCCACCCATCCATCCGATCCATCCACCATTCCCACCCATTCCCACCCATTCCCCCCTCACCTGCCCGCCCCAAACATAGCTGCACAACCCCCAAGCCTCGGAGCCGAAGAAATACCCCGCGTCACCGTGCTGCATTGCTTGCGTGCATCCATTTCCTTCAACAGTAACATCGCCAAGAATGCTGCAACCACGTCGACTTGCCATTTGATACTTAGCGCAACACGCACAGGGACAAGATGCCGCGTTGCTTGCCATGCTCCGCCCCTGCCGTTGCCCCTGCTTGTCGCCGCTTGCTGCTGTTGCCGCTAGTGCAGCCAGCCACCCGCGGCCCACGCCACACTGCCGCAAGTTGTACATGCTCCAAATTGACGCACAACGCACAACGCACGGCTACGGCTGCTGCATCATGGCGTGCAAATCGATGTGCTGCATGCCGCCGCTCGCACCGCCGCCGCCGTCGCCCGCCGCCACCGCCGCCTCCGCCCGCACCAGCTCGCTGCCGCTCCGCACGGCGCTGCCCAGCGACCCGGTCGTCAGCAGCACGCAAGCCTGCGCAGCGCCCCTCCCGGCCCCAGTCCCCGTGCCGCCGCCGCCGCCTGCCACAGGCACCGGCAGCATGCCGGTGCCGCTGGCGGTGCCGCCCACCGCCATATCCAGCGGCGCCTCGCCGCCGTGGAGGTTGCCCGTAGCCAGAATGTCAGTGGTGGACAGGTGCGACAGGCTGCCGCCGGCGCCGCCAAAGCCCGCGGCGCCTGCCGCCGCCGCGGAGTGCGCCGCCACGGCAGCGATCTGCTGCCCCGTCGCCAGCACGATGCTCAGCCGCCGCGAGGTGTGCGGCACCGCCGGCAGGAGGCCGCTGGGGGCGGTGCTGCTGCCGCCGCCGCCGCCGCCGCCGCCGCCACCGCCGCCGCCAGCCACCATGCCGCCGTTGCCGCTTTGTGCGCTGGAGCGGAAGGGGCCGATATCGCCCTCCACGGGCGCCGTGCCGCCGCCGCCAACGGCAGCTGCGCTTGACCGGCTGTTCCGGCTACCGGTGGCGGTGAGGGCGCCCGTGCCGGCGCCGCCGCGTCCTCCTCGCACGCCGATGCTGATGCCGCCGTCGCCCGCGTCCATCCTCGTCATCACCACCCCCGGCTGCCCCTGGCCCTGGCCCTGCCCCTGCTGCTCCAGCAGCTCCCGCGTGCCCTCGCCAGGGCTGCACACCTCGACCTCGTCGCCGTACGTCTCCTCCTCCTCATCCTCCTCGTCAATCTGCACCAGCAGCAGCTCCACCGGCTCCGGCAGCCCCCGAAGCACCGCATGGCCCATGCTCATGGCCGAGTAGGGCCGCCACGGCGCCGCGGGCACACGCACCGCCTGCTCGTCCGTCGCCGCCGCGGCCTTCTGCTGCGCAGGCGCAGGCGCGCTGCCCTGCCGCATGCTGCCCTGCCGCATGCTGCGGGTGCGGCCTGCGGCCGCAGCCGCGGGCGCGGCGGCGGCGGCGGCGGCGGCGGCGCTGCCGACGGAGGCTGAGAACGAGGGGGCGGCGGCCGCACCCCTGGGCGCCAGTGTCGGCGTCACGGGCATGTGCGCCACCGCATCCGCCGCCTGCGCCGCGGCGATCGCCGCCGCGGTCTCCGCCGAGCCGGCGGCGCGGCGGGTGGCGGCCGCGGAGGCGGCCGCCGCCTGCCACAGGTCCCGCGAGCAGAGCACCTGGCCGCTGGTGGCGCTGCTGGCGATGCGCGCGGCGCGGTTCATGACGCGGCCGCGGTAGGTCAGGCGGCCCGTGGCGGCGTTGATGGTGGTGCGCACGGGGCCGAAGTCCAGGCCGGCCTGCGGACGGCGGCGCGGGGGTTGCCATGTTAGAAAGGCAATGCGATGTGTTTGACTGGGTCTCCTTTCTGCAGTGTTCGAGCACAAGGAAAAACAACAACCGGGTACCCAATCTAAACCTGACGCAAACCAAGCCTAATGCACGTGAACTCGAGCGAGGACGGGAGGTGGCCCCTGCTGCCGTGTGTCGCCCCACCTCCCTTCTCGCCTCACCTTGACTCTCAGTCCCCTGAACAGCACACGGTGCGACAGCTTGCCGTCCGGGCCCACGCCCGCCACCGCCAGCTCCTCACACAGCGCGTTCTCAAGCAGCGCCGCCGGCCTGCAGGGTGTGGCAGCAGGCGTTGGGTATTTCTGCGATGCTTCGCGCTCGGCAGCAGCCGCGACTCCTGACTTTGACACCAGTGCCCGCTAAGACGCCGCAACGCAAGGCAACCGGCGGCAAAGCTTGCCAGCGGACCGGTGCTTCCCCGGCCCACCCCGCCCCGCCATACGCCCCGCCGCGCGCACCAGGGCTGTGTGGGCATGGCGGCGATGGTCTCCAGGCAGGTGGAAACGGCCAGGCCGGCGTCGCTGAAGGTGGCAAGCACCAGGCCGCCGGTCGCCTCCACCTGCGCAGATACACCAACACACACATAGGCAGCCAGCAGGCAGCAGCACGAGCTCAAAGCGCTTACCGCCACGACCGCCCGCGGACACAATGATCCACAGCCGCAGCGACAGCAGCGAATGCATGTGCCTTTGCTACGATGGGCATGAGCACAACCAGCCCGTACGCAATGCACTCACGATGTAGCCGCCGCCGGCGCCCGCCACGCCGCCGCCCATGCCGTCGCCGAAGCCGGACGGCCCGCGCGCCAGCTGCCGCGTGAGCTCGCCCTCAAACAGCGCCAGCGCCCGCCGCGCTACCGCCACGTCCCAGGCCAGCAGCGAGGCGGCGCCCACCGCGTAGATGAAGGCCACCGCGGCGGCGCCCACAGGCGCGTCCAGCACGCCCGCCGCCAGCGAGGACCTGCGCGCAGGGCAGCGTAATGCGCATGTGCACCGTATGTGTCAGCATCAGGACGACTTGCGCAGGTGTGTGCCAGCGTCAGCGCCACAAGCCTAGGTCAGGTAGCAGGAGTCGGCCCCAGCACAAGCCCAAGTCCACGCGTGCGGGCCAAGCAGTTCAGGATGCGACCGGCCGTTACGCACGCCTTACACGGTACCTACGCACCTGACCGTCAGCGGCGGGAACAGCGCCAGGCGGCCCGCCAGGCCGCCGCCCACCGCCTGATACACCTGCTGTGGCGGCAGCTCCCGCTCCAGCACGTGCTGCCCCATGTGCAGCCACAGCACGCCTGCCAGCCGCCCGCGCTGCTGCTCCTGCCGCTGCTGCGCAAAGGTCGAGTCGCTGAGCAGCACCTGCCCGCCCGCGGCGGCGCCGTTGACGGCGCGCGCCAGCCGCATGGCGGCGCCGCCGTAGTGCTGCCGCGCCTCGGCCGCATTGTAGGTCACGTCCACCGGATCCAACACGCCCGACGCCAGCCCCACACGCACCCGCAGGCCCCGGAAGACCACCAGCCGCGCGCCCGTGGCGGCGGTGGAGCCGGCGGCGGCGCCGACAGTGGGGCCGGCTCCGCCGCCCAGCGCGCCGCTGCCCAGTGCGGCGAGCCGGGCCGACAGGCCGCGAGAGGGCTGGCGCTGCGGCGCCGCGCCGCTGGCGCCGGACACAGGCGCAGCGGGCCCCGTCGTCAGCGTCACGAACGGCGAGCTGCTGTTGGGCGCCGGCGGCGCCAGGCCGCCGTTGGCAGCGGCGCCGCTGTCCAGGCTCACCGCTGCAGGCGTGTCCTTCACCGACGCCAGGTTGGGAATGTCGTCTCCCGCAGACATCGCCGGGGCGGCCGCGGCGGCGCCGCCACCTCCGCCGCCGGCGGCGGCGCCGCCGATGCGCACGCTGGCGTCAGCGCCGGCCTTGTTCGCGCCGCCGGGGCCGCCGGGGCCCGACACGCGCTGCCACGCCTCAAACACGTACTCAATCAGCGCGCGCGGCTGCTGCGGCTGCTGCGGCTGCTGCGTGGCGAAGTTGGGCGAGTAGGGGGCCGCCTGTGTGGGCAACAGCCCGCCGCCGTTCACGAGGCGCGCCAGCGTCGAACGGCCGCGGCCCATCGACGCTGACACCTGCGGCGCCGGCTTGCCCGGTGCGCGCCCAAACAGTTCTCCTGAAGTGCCAGCCACGGTGCCGCTGGCGGCGTCCAGCGCGCTGCTGGGAGCCAGCTGCAGCGCCGAGGCGGCGGCGCCGCCGTCGGCCGCCGAGTCCAGCCCGCGCTTGTCCATCTGCGCCGACACGTCCACCGTGGGCAGCTCCGCCATCAGCTGGTCCATCGCCAGGCTGTTGTCTGTGGTCATGTGCGACAGGTGCCGGGCCTGCGGCGTGGAGGCGCCGCCAATGCTGGCGCGGGCGGCCGGAACGGCGGCGGCGGCTGCCATGCCGCCGTCGCCGGCGCCCCCGCGCCGCCGCCCCATCCAGCCGAGGAAGTCAAACAGCGTGCGCCGCACGCGCCCGCTGACGTGGTCGAGGTCGTCGCCGCCGCCGTCGCTGCCGCCGGTGGCGGCGGCGCCGCCGGCATGCAGTGCCTGGTCCCGCGGCATGAGCATGCCCATCGCCACGCCGTTGCAGGTGGTGGGCGCCACGGACACCTCCGCGACGGCGGGGCAGTCCGCGCAGTAGAGCAGCGCGGGCGGCCAGGGCGCGCTCAGCAGCTCCTGCGGTTGGGGTGGTGAGGCGGCGGCGGCGGCGGAGTTGGGCGGTGCCCAGCTGCAACTTGCCATGGCGTCATCGACACGCACACCGGCAAACAGCCGGCTTCACATATCAGAAGAAACGCATTTAACATTTGCTGGCAGTTGCGGTCGCGGTTGCGGCCGCGGTTGTGGCGGCGCGCTGGGCGGCGCACCTGCTGGATGCTGGTGGCGCAGAGGATGGCCTCCGTGGCGGTGTGGAAGGCGACGATGAAGGAGTCGCCCTGCAAGGCAGGGAGGCCCGGCGGCGAGAGAGCAGGGCGTGCGGTTCACAGCCGAAATCGCGGCATGGGGGTGGGGGTTTTAAGGATGTTTGGAAAAGCGGCAGGGGGTGGGGTGGGGTGCGGACGCGTGAGTGCCGTGACGGCAGGTCGGGCCGTCGTTCGTATAAGAGCCGCGGCCATACATGCACCCGCCGAGCCCGTGCCGCTCGGGATACATGCATCGCCGCGCGCCCGCCTGCCTGTGCCGCACTCAAACACGGTTGCGAGAACAAACTCTTCAAACATACCGTATCTTATTCACCAACTAACCTCCGTGGCGCTTTCGTAGCCGCAGTACTTGACCAGCGCGCGGCGGACCACGGCGTGATGCACCTCCAGCGCCTTGCCCATCACATCCTGCGGCCGGGTGGGGTGGGGTTGGGGTCAAGTATGGTCGGGTGTGGTCGGGTGTGGTCGGAGGATAGCCGTGGTAAGGCCCGGCAGGGGGGTTACGGGCACGGCACGGCAGGGCACATGACAGCCGGCCGCAATGCACGGCGGGAGTGCGCGGTGCGGGGCCATGCATGCCGGAGCCAGCACCAGATCCCCAGGACACGCTACACAGGCAACCCCTCGCCGCCGCCTCCTTCTGAGACACGCACACGCGCTGACACGCATCAAACCCTGCGGCAGGCTCTCCAACACCCATAACTCGAGCAGGCATGCCACATTCCCATTCCCTGCGCTTGTGTGTGGCGCGTGTGCCCAAGCCCGGCCTCCCCACCCCCACATCCCCTTGCGCCCCTGAGCCCGCCCCCACCTCGGGCAGCAGCTCCCACAGCGCAGTGGAGGACTGTATGTCCGTGATGAGCAGCGTCGTGCCCGGCCCCGTGCCCGGCGCCCGCACGCCGCCCGTGAGCAGGTGCAGCCGGTGCTGGTGGCGGCGCCACAGCAGCGCCGCCAGCGCCGCGGCCAGCAGCACCACTACGGTGGGCACCACCACCGCCGCCGCGATGCCGCCCGGCGATATGCCGCCGCCTGCATGCAGCCGGCAGAAGCCCCGTTATGGCGCAGGTTCAGGTTCTGGAGCAGAGGTTAGGGAGACCCTGAGCGACCCACACGCCATCGCCCCGCAAGCAAGCCCGCAACCCCCGCATCACAAGTGGGCCCTGTCGCTGCCCGCGTGCTGCAGACGCAGAAGATTCGGCCTGGCTATCGACTACTAACCACTTCCACACAGACCATGCCTGCAAGCCCCCCCCCCCCGGCAGCGACACAGCGACACAGAGGGCGGAGGGCAACAGCCCGCCCCCGACGCAGCGTCACCCGCCCACCTCCGTCCTCTGGCGGCGCTTCAGCCGCAGTCGGCTGGTACCCCAGCAGCCTCCAGTACTGCTTCTGCACCTCCGCCGGAGCCCCCACGCTGACGAGGCCGGCAGTCACCTGTTACGTACCACAATAATAACAATGCCCGTTCAGCAGCTGAAAACGACGTCATGGATGCGCGTGTGTGTGGCGCAAGCACGTAGCAGCATATATGCACACACACGCAGTGAGGTTCCAATGTTCCATGCATGATTAATCAAGACGAGATGGCGTTGACAGGTAGTTGCAGTTGGGGTGGGTCGGTTGGGCTGACTCAACACACGCACCTGCGCCGACACGGCGGCCAGGGTGTTGTTTATGGTGGCGTTGGCGGTGCGGTTCCAGGTGAGGCCGTGCAGCGCGAACTCATAGTACAGGCGGTAGGGCAGACCCACGAACCTGCGGGGCCGGGGCGTGGGATTCGGTGCATGGTTAGTTTAAGACGAGATGATTAGTTTAAGACGAGATGATTAGTTTAAGACGAGATGATTAGTTTAAGACGAGATGATGGTGATGACAGCTTGTTGCAGGGGCGTTGTGGGGCAGTGGGGCAGTGGGCACCAGGGTGCCCGGCTGCGCGGGCGGAGCAGCGACAACAACAGCAACAGCAACAGCAGCAACCGAGGGTTGTTCCAAGCTTGCCATGCGTGGGGGCCCTGGCCGGCGTGCGGGACCGCTGGTCATGCGCCCAGCGCGGCTGCACACCACGACTGGACCACACCTGTCCCGCCGCGAGCCCTTCTCCCGTCCTGCCCACTCCTTCCTCCTCTTCCTGCAATCAACCGCGCTACTTTACTACCGTATCATGGTATAATACTCACTGCAGGCGGCAGTCCAGCACGATGTTGGCGCTCTCGAGCGCGTCGTTCACGGCCGTCAGGTAGGTGCGCGTCGCCACCTGCGGGCCGGCAGGGAGGAGCGGCGCGGCGCGGCGCGGCGGGGGCGTCAGAAGCCGTCAGGGAGATGGATAGGCGGCGCACCGTCCACACGCCGGACGGCACCCGCCCCTGAACAGCCAGGCACGTACCGGTAGGCAGGGCTGCTACTGCCCACAATAGCACCGAGCAGCACGGAGGGATACGGGGCACCCCGGCATCGCGTGTTTGTAAATGCCCCAATGCCCCAATGCCCCAATGCGCCGCCCATGCGCACCTCCTCGTACCCCGCCGACGTCCAGCGCTGGAAGTTGGGCCCCTCGGTCTCCAGCTGGCTGCGGCGCGAGGGGTCGATGCCGCTGGCGGGGTCCAGCACGTCGTGCCAGCTGTTGTTGGGCGCCGTGATGTAGCTGTAGAACTGGTACACGCGGCGCCGGTTCTGCGAGCTCGCTGCGAGAGGCGAGAGGAGGCACGCAACACAAAGTACGTAAGTTGGTGGGTGAATGCGTGCGCGCGGCACACCGTCAGCAGCATGCGCGGGACGTGAGGCGAGAGGAGGCCGTCCTGCCGCAGACGCACATGCCTTACGCATGTGTTTGCCAGCAGCAGCCCTGATGAGAAGCTAGGTCCCCTTTTTGTGATAAGCGACGCCGGCAAAAAGCAGTGACCCACCCAGCGACGAAATGGCCGCGGACCAGCCGCCGAAGGCGCTGTAGGGCGCGAAGTTGACCCAGGCGGTGGTGCCGTTGGCCAGCCGCGTCTGCTTGGCGTGGGGGCACACGTCGGGCCCGGTGCAGCTTTTGAGCCTGTTCGTGCGGCGGTCCAGGACCTCAGTGGACCCCGGCAGTGGGGCAACGCCGAGCGTGCTTGGGACGCCCTTGGTCATCGCGTTCGCCTGCAGGATGGGCGGATGGCGCTCACTCAGACATGGACGTGTGTTGGCTGGGATTACGGTGGAGCTAGCTCTAGCACTAGCGGATCCGGAGGTTGGCGGCCATTCCCGCTAGGGTTGCAAGCTGCTGCAGCCGCATACAGCGGGTGGGTGCAGCAGCAGGAGCCGGCACTCGCCTTGAACTCATCGCCGAAGTTGATGGTCATCAGGCACTTGCCCTCCCTGGAGGGGCCCAGGGCAGCCGCAGATAGACGGTGTGTGAAGGCGCGAGCGGCTGGGGCACATGCACACGCGCACACATGCACACGCGCACGCGCACACATACACACGCCCCTCCTCAGCACCCCCTGCATGCATGCATGCAAGCATCCAGCCACCCGCCCACCTGAAGTAGCGGTTGCTGGCAACGCAGGGCGCGTCCTTCGGTTGGATTTCCCACAGGTCCACATAGTGCCGGAACTGCGTGTGTGTATGCGTGTGTGGGCATGGCGTCAGCCGGCAGCTGCTGATGCGTGTCCATGATTTCCCTGGTCAGTTTGGATTCGAAATCCAGCCACGCCCTCACATCGCCCAGCTGCCCGGACCTCGACTGCGGCCCGCCCCAGGCAGCCAGCGCGCCGCCAAAGCCCATCCACTCGCTCCCCGCCAGGACCTGCTGCCCCCCGCCAAGCCCACGTGCGCCTAAACACGGCATCCACAGCCCCTACGCCATCCCGTGCTGCTGGCCGCGGCCAGGGACCAGGCAGGCAGGCAGGCAGGCAGGCAGGCAGGCAGGCAGGCAGGCAGGCAGGCAGGCAGGCAGGCAGGCAGGCAGGCAGGCAGGCAGGCAGGCAGGCAGGCAGGCAGGCAGGCAGGCAGGCAGGCAGGCAGGCAGGCAGGCAGGCAGGCAGGCAGGCAGGCAGGCAGGCAGGCAGGCACGCAGTAGCCGGCAGCAGCAGGCAGGCAGTAGCAGGCAGGCAGTAACAGGCAGGCAGTTGCAGGCAAGCAGTAGCCGCTCCGCCCCGCCCCTCATCACAGTCGCCACGCACCGCGCGGTACATGCCGGGGTTGTCCACCAGCGGCTTCATGGTGTCGGGGTCGAGCAGCCAGCCCTGTTGGGCGGCGTGGATATAAGGCGGCGTAAAATAAAGGCGGCCGATCCGAAGCAGCCTGCTGTGGTGTTGACGAACAGGCCTCGGGCCCACCCAAAAGGCTGCTGCTGCGGGCTGCCGGTGCAAGCATGGCCTCTTCTTCTGCTGTTGCGGCGGCGGCGCCCACCCGCCCACCCGGCCCGCCCGCCCACCGGCCCACCTGCGAGGTGCCCGTGTACTGCAGGTACGGCGCCGCCAGGGCCACCAGGATGAAGTTGGCCTGCGGGCGGCGGCGGCGGTGGCGGAGGCGACGAGGCAACAAGTTGGCACAGCGAGTTGGCGCAGCAGCCACTGCATGTCATCGACTTGCCCACGACGGCAGCCCACGGCCAGCAGCTACCACGCATTATGCCGCACCCCTGCGTCGTACATCTTCCTTCCTCGCCCCACCTCTGCCCACGTAGTTGCATACATACACACGCACACGCTAAGTAAGTCTAGCTGGGGCTACAGCTGGCACGCACCTTGCACACGGGCGGGCCGTTGTCGAAGCACACGCCCCACAGGTCGCCCTGGCCGTCTCCGTCCGTGTCGGTGCCATTCATGCGCTGCGCCAGCTCCACGAACTCGTCCCATGTGACGGGCACGCGCAGCCCGTAACGGGTGAACAGGTCGCGCCTGGAAACGGCAGCAGCAGCAGCAGCAGCAGCCGGCACCAAGTAAGACAACAAGCCGGTCATGTGCGTGTACGCGTAGGGTGTGAGCGCGCGCGTGTGTGATGACGTGCGGGAGCCCCTGCCGTACGCCAACCGCGGTTCGTTACGCACGTGCGCTACTTGCATGTAGCAACCACGTTGTGTGTGCCAGAGTCTTGGCGCCCGACCCAGATGCGGGTCGTGCACGCCACTCGACGTGCTCGAGCACGTCGAGCCAGGTGCGTGGGGATCCAACTGCATTCTCCCCGCCCCCTCGGCAGCCCCCTCGCTCGGCAGCCCCGCCCCCTCGCTCGGCAGCCTCTGCCTCACCGGTAGTACATGAGGAAGAGGTCGCCGTCGAAGGGGATGGAGACCACCTGTTGCGCACAGCGACAGGCGTAAGGCGGCAGCAGAGCGGCGCGTCCATCCGTCCTGTGGCCACCTCGCGCCGCACACACGCCTGGGCTGGACCCGCCGCCGCCGGTGCCGACTCCGCAGCTCGTGCTGGCCTGCCGAGCCCGCCCCCAGATGCGAGCCACCCCGCCCCCGCCTCCGCGCGCGCACGCACCTTGCCGTCGTAGATGGCCGAGATGGTCCGGAAGAAGCGCGAGACGTCGCTCCATTGGATGCTGGGGTCCTGAGGGCCGCCGCCGAGCGAGCGAGTTGCACAGCAGCAGTCAGCAGCCGACATGGTTTCCAACACAGGCGTTCCCGCTGGTTTGTGCTTTGAAGGTGTGTTGCGTGCCGAGCACGCGCACGCACGCCGAACAAGCAGTATGTAGCGCCGTGAAGGACCCATCCCCGACCCCAGCGGCGGCAGGATGGAAGAATACCAATGGATCACCATGCATGTGTGACACGTCCCGGCCTGACCCGGTCATGCCCGCCGGTCATGCTGCCACGCATGCTGCGTGCGTCCCCCGCCGCCCACCCACACACCTCGGGGATATAGGCGTCCAGAGGCACAAAGCCGCCCAGGCTAGCCAGCTCGCCTGCAATGACGCATCACACACAGCGTAAGTGTCTGGATGCTGATGACGGCAGTGGCATGATGGTAGTGAGACGGGTGCACGCATGATGAGCAGTGACAGCATACTGTGCACCACCACCTGCCATCCACCGCCACCACCGCCACCACCGCCACCACCGGAACGCCCCGCCACAAGCACCGCACCAACACAGCAGTCTCCCAAGTCCTGTTAGTTGCGGTAAGTCCGGTCGCTCCCACGCATCTCCCGCAAACCGCCTCCACCCATGCATCCAGCCAGTCACGCACCCGTCGTGCTCGGGTCCAGGATCCAGCCGTCACTGAAGTCGCTCAGCTGAGACACCAGCTCCTGCCGCGCCTCGGCGCCCATCTGCACGCACGCAATACCTGGCAGTCAGATGCTGCATGCGCCATGTGTGCTGTGGTGCGTGCGGGGGCGCACGTTGTGATGATGCGGCAGGCAGCAGGTGAGCGGGTGACGCACGGAATGTGAGGGCGGAGGGGCGTATGTCGGTATGTGGGAGCGCATGCGGGCGCATACATCCGCCGCTGCATACATCCACGCAAGCCGTCCGGCGTGCATTGCTCCCACCACCGCCTATCTACACACCGCCGCCGCCACTGCAGCGCCCGCCCCCGGCCCAGCTACGCGCACCTACCTCGTAAAAGGGCACTGAGTTCAGCGCCACCTGTATGTGCGTGGGAGAGTGAGAAGGCGGGAGGGCAGCGCAGCGGCGACAGTGCTGTCAGTGCTGGGTCGATTGGCAAGCAAGCAAGTAATGTATGGCCTGCCTACAACAACTACCACACACATACGCATACGTGGCCACAGAATCACCAGGGTGGCGGGGGCCGGCGGCGATAAACCACCCACCCGGAGCCCCGTTGCGTTCTCGAACTCTGCCGCCCGCTGCTGTAGCAGCGGCAGCAGGCCCGTGGCGGGCACCATGATGCGCAGGGCCTGTGTCAGACAACATCAGGGAGGGAACACAGGGCATGTGTGTGTGTGTGTGTGTGTGTGTGTGTGTGTGTGTGACGCACAGACAGAGATCGGCGGCGGCACTGGTGCGTCGGCAGCGGCAGGCGATCGAGCTACTGCCGTGGCCCAGCCGGAGGCTCGGGCGGCGGCGTAGTCCGCCGCCGGAATGAAGCACACGCCATGACTTGCGTGCGGCCATCATGTGGCCTCTATCGCCTTGCGCATGCAAGTCAGTGCCAGTCATTTGCAGTGCTGGGTCCAGTCAATCATAAAGGCTGCTGTACAACGACCAGCAATGTGCGCTGCCTGGCGACAGACGATGTGCGGGCCGGCGTGCACTCACCCGCGTCTCCACCCGGACTTTCAGGCAGTTCGTCACAAAATCGCTGACGGCCAGTGCGACGTCCTCCCGACTCCGAGTAACATTTGCCTCGGTCGCTCTGTGCGGGCGTGGGAGCGCAAAACGTCCAGGCGGCGTTGATGCATGATGGCAATACAAGCACTACGACCAAGCTGTCTCTTGTCATTGAAGCCCCGGCAATCTGGGTAATGACATTGCTCCACGTTCCGTGTCTGCGGGCTTATGCTGCCAAGTTCGTCGCGCAGTGTGAGGCTTCCATCCGCGCGTAGCGCCAACGTGGGCCTGCAGACTCAGTGGTGCTGCCTATTTCTAGAGGAACTGGTGCTACAATCCATTTCAAGAACCCTGGAACGGGCGTGTACAAACGGTGCGGCCGCTGGCATGCTGTCGGCCTCGCTTTTTCACAGCGACCAGGCCCCAGGTCACAAGTCCAGGGCAGTGCGATATATACCACGCGTGACTCAAGCATCGCCAATCTGCCTTCTCGCGCACAGACAGACTAAATATACTAAGGTGACGTTCCGTAACACTTACCTTGTCAGGACAATACTGGTGAAGTTGTCTGTGCATCGTGAGAGTGCGTCATCGTCCACTTGCGCGAGAGACAGGTGCTGAAGAGCTGCGAGGAGGAGCACACAGCTGCATAGACTGCCTGGCCAACGCCAATAACTAGACATCTTTCGCAGCATCCGCATACGGTCCAGCCGCCCAGTATTAATGCGCGGCACAGGGCCGAACGGGAAACATTCAACTTGTGTGTGACGCCGCGAGCGTGCTTCTGTTCTTCGAGCGTTGCATTCTGGATAGCTTGCTATAGGTAAATGTAAAGGCACACGTAAACATGAAGTGGGGCCACTGTTGGGGGTTCAGGCCGAATCCGGCTGGCCCCGCGCATCTGTGCGCCAGATCGGTACCCGCAAGCGGCCTAAGGCCGCGTGGCCGGCGCAAAGCGCGCTTGGAGGGGATGTGCCCGTCATGCTCAGAGCCGACAGGGGCGAAAGATGTGACGCTTTCTGGTCAGCGCCGCCAGGGGGGTACGCCGCCAGGGGGGTATCTGCTACCTTGCCTGCTATCCCATCCCATCCCATGGCGCAAGTGCAAGCCGGAGCATCCTCTGCGTGGGAAATCCCATCCCAGAGAGCAATGCAAATCATAGAGCAGGCGCTCAATGCCGAGGAGACGCGTGGGGTTCGTGGATAGCGTCATAGCGGGCAAGGTTGGAAGCCGGCCAGCCGGGGAGCGCGAACCCATCACACAGGCCCGGCGGGCAGGCGCCGCGACGCGGCAAGAACTTTCGTTTCATCTCTAGTGAGAGCAGCCAGCCAGCGCGCATCGGTACAGTAACCTTCTACCGACTTCTGTGCATGCTGCGTGATTCGTTTCCGGCATAGCCGGGCTGCTGCTGAGCCTTCCAGCGGCCTCATGATTTCCAGCTGCGACCAACCCCACTGAAAAACGCAACCGAGGCCCCAGCGCACGCGCGCATTCCCATCGATCCAAACAGATGCATTGTTGCTTATGCCCCCACACACACACTCGCAATGGCGGCACGCTGGGATCACTCTGCCGTTAACTCACACCTCGCCTACCACTGCAACGCCGCACAGGGCAGCCCTGGTCGGTAACTTGCCGTAAAAACCGCGCGCATAGGACCGCTCTCACCGGTGGCAGACCCCTGCCACCACCACACACACACCGTCGGGCGCACCTCTCAGGCTCTCACTCGCCCCCACGACAGCGCTGTCGGAACTTGCTAAAATCAATGCCTTTGCGTAAGCCCATGTGGCATGCTGCCAAAACAACTGAGCCCGAACGGGCGCATGGGCGCGTGTGCCTCTCTCTCTCTCACGATCCCGTTTGTTGTCCGTGTGCTGCACCGGTCGTGCCAGCCACCCCCCAGCCGGCGCAACGCATCTGCGCGCAGCGGCACACAGACCGCACCCCGCACCCCGAGCTATCACGCCTCCGGCACCAACGCCGCGGTCCCCGCACAGCGCCCACCTTCCCAACGCCGACATCCGACCCAAGCCGTGCCTCGCCATGACAACCACTCCGCCACACCAACAGCTCGTCTCAACTCTACTCGGATGCCTTGGCCACCGTGCTGCCGTTCGCTGGCTTGCCATCCGCCGCCGCCGCTGCCGCCGCCGCCGCCGCCGCCGCCGCCGCCGCAATGATGTCACCCGGCGGCGTGCCGAGCGTCGACACCTCCGTCACCGATTCACGCACCACCTCGAGCGGCTTGGGCGCGGCGGCGGCGGCGCCGCCGCCCAGCCCCAGCGCCGCCGCCACCGCCGCCGCGCCGCTGAGGCCGCCGCTGTTCTCCTTCGACAGCAGCTTGCCGCTCTTGCTGGCGGTCACCGCCGCGCCGCCCCCACCCGCGCCGCCGCCCGCGCCGCCCGCGCCGCCATTTTGATCTGGGATACGCTTGCTGCTGCCGCTGCCGCCGCCCATCACCGCCGCCACGATGGCGGGCGGCGGCGGAGGCAGCAGCAGATCTTCGGGGTCCACGCCCCACACCAGCAGCGTGGCGCCGCGCGGCCCCGCCACCACCTCCAGCGAGCGCTGCGCCACCAGGTCGCCCTCGAAGAAGTCGCTGACCCACACCATCACGCTGGGCGCCACGTGCCGCTCGTTGGCGCTGGCCACGAAGGGGCCGCCGCCGCTGCCGTCGGCCTTGGCCAGGCAGGGCGTGGGCTGCAGCGAGCCCTGCGCGCGTGCGTGCGTGTGTGTGTGTGTGTGTGTGTGTGTGTGTGTGTGTGTGTGTGTTGGGCAAAGGGGGTTGCAAAGATGGTGAGAAAAGGGTAGCAGGGAAGAGTGTAGCGAGGTTGAGGATGGGGAGGGTTTGGCATTTGGCAAAGCAGGGGTTCGGGAGGCGGCGCGCTACGGTATGCACTGCCGCTGCTGCCCCCTCGCCCACTCACGCGCCCCTCGCGCCCCCTCCCGCCCACTCGCGCCCCCTCCCGCCCCCACCTGGATGAGCACCATGGTGGTGCGCTGCACGATGCCCTGCCCCGGGCTCAGCACCAGCAGCATGCTGTCCTTGATGGCGGAGCGGATGATCTGTATACGTGTGCGTGTTTGTCAGAGATGAAGGCGTCAGAGAGCACGACGACCAGTGTGCACGCTCGGCCCCTTCTCCAGCAGCCCGCCGCGCTGCCCCGCCCCCTCCCTCCCCCCAAGACCCCCCACCACCCCGAAAGCCCCAGAGCACTCACGTCCACCACCGCCACGGTGGAGGCGGCGATGGCCTTGTACATCGCCTCCAGCCACGTGGCGCTGGCCATGGCCTCCGCGCCGCTGGCGCCCGCCGCCACCGCCGCCACCGCCGCCGCCTGCGTGGTGGGCGGCGAGTCGGGCGACAGCAGCTGCCGCATGACCGGCTCCGGCTGGGCCATGATCTCGGAGATCTGGCGCGGGGGGAAGCAGCGGGAAGGGGAGGGAGAGGGTGTGATGGATGTGGTGATGGTGGGCGGAAAGGCTCCGTGGGCATTGCGAGGCTGCGGACGGTGTGTGTGTGTGTCGATCTGGACGCCGGTGAGCGTGGAGCCAGCTGCACCCACCCAGTCGATGCCGCCGTCGATGTGCACGTGCTCCGAGTTGGAGGCTGGCTGCAGCAGCAGCCGCATGCGCTGCCGCCGCACCGCCGGCGCGTCGCCGCGCTTGGACAGCAGGATGGTGAGCATGGAGGAGCGGATGAAGGCGGAGAACTGGTGCGACACCTGTTGGGGGTGTGGCGGGGCATTTGCAAGGTTACAAGGTTGATGATAGTGGAGCGGCGGGTACAACGGGGCTTCGTCTGCAGTCTTCAGTGCATCCTGTACCGCTTTCTCAGACACCCTTGCAAACCCCGCACTCCGCCCCGCTGCCCCTGCACCCCAGCCGCCGCCCCGCACCTGCTGTTTGAGTATGTCCAGCACGTAGGCGGCGGCGGTGCGGTACAGCTGCAGCTCCAGCGCCTGGTAGGGCGCCAGAGCCTCCTCCCGGCTGAAGCGCCGCAGCACCTGGGGGCGGGAGGGAGCGGGTGTTGGGAGGGCAGGGAGGGTGTAAGCATGCGGGCGGAGGGCTGCTCTGGCAACGCGCCGGTCCCCGGTCCGGCACCTGCCACACAGGCGCGCACGCCCGCACGCACGCCCGCACCTGCAGCAGGCTCCAGGGGATGTGCATGACCACGGGCCCCTTGCCCATGGCGTTGCCCTCGGCGTAGGCGGCGGCGGAGCTCATGCCGGGCACGTGCGACTCCAGCACACATGAGGTCTGGAGCGCAGGGCGAAAGCACACACGCATACGCACACAGAGGGGAGCACCGGGACCAGCATCAGGCGGCACATGACGTCAGCGCGTGCGAACCGGGCAGGCAGACAGCCGCGGGTGATGTTGGACGGGCGAAAGCGCCCCACCCAGCAGCTCCGACACAAGCATACGTCTAGTTAGGTTGGCTTGGCAACATCCACACGCGAAGTGCCACCCATTATCATGCGGGCCCGCCCAGTCCGGCACCCACCAGGCCGCCCACGCCGCCCGCGCCCAGGTAGTAGGGCACCAGCACGCCGTCGTGGTCGGCCATCATGCGCACCACGCCGCGGATGACCACGATCAGGCCGTCCGGCTCGGAGCCGGGCATCTTGCGGCCCATGTCCCAGATGGCGGCGCCCTGCGGCCGGAGGTGCGGGTGTGTGGGGGTGGGGGAGGAGGTGCGGGTGTGTGGGGAGGTGGTGTGGTGAGTATTCTGCTGCTCTGCATTGCATTTGCCTGTCCGTAGTTGGTTGGTTTAGCAGGTACCCCCCACCCCGCCCCCCACCCCGCCCGCCACCCCGCCCGCCACCGCCCCCCCCACCTCAACCCCCACCCCCCCACCCCCACCCCCCACCTGCTGGTACACGCGCATGTCAGAGTTCTTGCGGATCCACTCGATCACGCGCTGCGGCACGCCGCGCAGGAAGGCGGTGTTGGCCAGCACCTCCATCACCGTGGGCTGCCGCCAGCGCGGGCCGCGCCGCGCCAGCAGCTGCAGCCGCCGCTCCACCACCTCCACGATCTTGCGGCACTCGGACTCGTCGATCATGCCGCCTGCGGGGCGCCCGCCAGCACCACACGCGCACACGAACCATTCTCAGACGCCGCGCAAGCTTCGCACCCCCAGTGCCCCAGCTGGGCTGCGCCAGGCATGGCTGGCAAGTGGCAACAGGCCTGGAGCCGACGGCCCCGGGGGCCGGCGGTTGACTGCTCACGGGGTTTCCTGTCCTTCCGGTTCTGGGTCACGGCTACCACCCCACAGAGCAGCCAAGCCTGGCCAAGCTAAGCGGTGCAGCTCACACGCCCGCGCCCGCACACACAGCACACACAGCACACACGCACACGCACCTGCGTTCATGTCGCGCACGAAGGTCTGCTGCTGCGTGAGCAGCTCGATGATGGCGCGGTGAGTCTGCACGGCGCCGAACTTGTTGGGCGCCTCGATGCGGCGCTCGATGATGTAGGCCCAGGCGCCGTCCGCCTCGTGCTGCACCTGCGGGGAGGCAAGGCGTGGCAATTGTGGCGATGTCGTGAGGCGCAAGTGCAGCGAGGCGCGCGGGACAAGGTCAAGCAAGCAAAGAAAGGAGGTAGCGATTCAGCTCAGCCCAGCGCCGTCTCGCTCTCCGCGCCGTGCTCGCAGTTAACGCACACATGGACATAACGCACACCACGACCGCCCCCGTGCCTGCTGTATGCTTTTCCAACCGTCCTTGCAACCCTCCCCATACACGCACACACACACGCCCGCACACGCACCTCCTCCAGCAGCAGCTCTCCATACAGGCCGCTGTACTGCAGCCACTCCGTCTGCAGCGACTGCGTCAGGCTGGCCCACAGCTCCACCGCCGTCTCCAGTCCGCGCAGCGTGGTGGCGCTGATGTGGCCCGACAGGAGCCACACGAATGGCACCAGCAGCCGCGGCACCACCGCGCGCGCCTGTCGGTGTGGCGGCGCGGGCGTGTGTGGGTGGGGCGGTGATAGTTTTTTCCTATTCCCAAATCAACCGCTGGTGTGTGTCGGGTTGATTGAGCAATGTCAGGGGCGACTTGGGACAGGCCTCCGCCCCCAAACCAGTACGCAGATCGGCTCCCCAAAAAGCAAAGACGCGGCCCGGCCGGTGCCCAGGGCTTGCAAGGCTGCAGGGCTGCAGGGCTACAGGGCTGCTAGGGGCGGCGCACTCACGAATGCGTTGCTGGAGGTCTTGGCGCCCGCGGTCCAGTGCTTGAGCTTGAAGTAGACGGTGGCCTCCGCCTGCAGCAGCAGCCCCGCGCCCACCTCCCCGCGCACCATGGACCACAGCGCCAGCGGCTTCTCGGGGTGGTGGTAGGACTGGTCCGCCACGTACGACAGCACCTGCGTGGGTTGTGTGATGTGTTGTGTTGTGTGATGGGAGTTGTGATGTATTGTGGCGTGTTGTGTTGGGGTGCGGTGTGTTGTGGCGTGTTGTGTTGGGGTGCGGTGTGTTGTGGCGTGTTGTGTTGGGACAAGCGGGCGCGGGTGTGAGTTAGTGAGCGAGTGCGGCGGCCCGGTCCCCCGGCAGCACAACCACCACCGCAAGCAGCAACGCAGCAAGCGGGGACCAGGTAATTCCCTCTCCCCCCCAAACAAAACAAACCCCCCACCTTGTAGGCGGAGGGGCTGAGGCTGCCCTCCGCGTGCTTCTGCCGGTAGTACTGCTTCAGGCCCGCCAGCAGCCGCATGCGGTACTCCACCAGCAGCGGCGAGTCCAGCGTGTCCGGCAGCGGCGCGGCGCCGCCCTCCAGGTCTGCGCACGTTTACACACGCGCGCGGGCACGATCGGTTAGGACATCAGTCTCGTGTGTGTTCAGCGCCCATGCGACGTGCTCGACAGCAGATAGCAGCCAGGAAGCTCGCTAAAGCCAAGCACGCGCGAAGCCGGCCCCACCCCGACCTAGACATCGCACATGCGCATCTGCATGGCACTCACCGCCGCGGAAGCCGCTGGCCGAGGCGCGCGCCAGCGCTGCCGCCGTCTCCGCCATGCGTGTGCGGCGGCCCAGCCCCGCGCCCTCCACGCCGCGGCCGCTGCCCTCGCGCGAGTACTGCCCCGCGCCGCCCGCCGAGGCGCCGCCGCGGCTGGCCGCCGTCAGGCCGCCCGCCGAGCGGCGCACCAGCGACTGCAGGTAGGAGCCGTGCAGCACCGCGTTGGCCACGGCCTTGAAGCCGTGCTGGCCGTGGCCGCTGCCGCCCGCGCCGCCGTTCGCGCCGCCGTGGCCGTGGCCGTTGGCGGTGAAGCCGCCAACGGCGCCGGCGCCGGCGGCGCCGCCGCCGCTGCCGCCGCCGCCGCCGTCGCGCTGGTTGATCAGCGCCACCTGAGCCAGGATGTGGTTGCCGCCAGCGGACGCCGATTGCGACGCCGACTGCGAAGTCAGGGAGGGCCGCTCGCCGGCCTGCGCCGCCGCTACATCAGCCATGCGCGCGGAGCCGCGGCCCAGACCCGGCGTGCCGTCGGCGGGCGCGCCGGCGGGGTGGCGCATGGACGAGCGGCCGAGGCCGCCGCCGCCGCCGGCGTCGGCGCCGCCGGGCATGCGCATGGATGAGCGGCCCAGCGCGCCGCCGCCGCCTTCGCCGGTGGTGGGGAGGCGCGCTGAGGGGCGGGACAGGCCGCCGCCGTCGGCGCCGGAGCCGCCGCCGCCGCCGTCCGTGTCGTAGATGCGCGCCAGGTGCACTGACGCCGCGGACAGGCCTGCGCACGCGCGCGGTGTAGCCATGGGGTAGCGGGGTCCTCAGGTAGGGGCCATGGGTGCATAGCGACTCAGGGCACAGACGCGGGTCGCACCAATCTCGCCCTGGCGCCCTGCCGGCCCCTGCCTCGCGCCCTCCCCCGCCTCAAGGGCCGTACGCGGCCGCAGCAGGGCGCACGGTGACATAGCCTCACGCCCTCCCTGGCCCTCCACAAGCCCATCCTAACCCTCCCACCCCGCCCTGCAGACGCACGCACGCACCCGGCCGGCCCATGCGGACGGACGCCCGCCCCAGCGCCGACGACGCGCCGCCGGGGCGCATCGAGCTGCGGCCTAGGCCGCCGCCGCCGGCGGCCGCGGCGCCGCCATCGTCCGCCGCCGCCGGCTCGCCCTCTCGGACCTGCATGAGCCGCTTGGAACCAGGTCCGTCGGCAACCGCCGAGCCCTGCTGCGCGAGAGCCTCCTCCTGCTCGGGCAGGGCGAACTCGAAGGGCCCGAGTGAGGGCGGCTCGAAGACCTGGGCCTGCGTGGTAAGAGAGGGCGGGCAGGGAGGGCAACAGCTCAGGCCGATGGGGTGTGGGGGCATTGAAACGCAGCGCCTTGTGCGTTTCGGACTCTGGAGATTCGCCTGCCCGGGCGAGGTGGGGGGAAGGCGCAGCTGCGTTGCGGACACGTGCTTGGGCGGCCCCCGAGTGCGGCAGAGCAGGGCAGGGCAGGGCGGGGCAGAAGGCCCCCCCCAAACACCGCGGCTGGCGGCGCTCACCCCGGACTTGGGCCCCAGCGGGTTGGCCGGGATGGTGAACACGCCACTGCCGCGCCCCAGCGGCCGCGAGCCCTCCGCCTGCAGCTGCGGGACCGACGGCAGCGTGAGCGACGCCCGCCCCAGCGACCGCCCGGGGCTGGCCAGGACGTTGGCGGCGGCGGCCGGGTCTGCGGCGGGGGGCGAAGCGGGCGATATCAGGAGGGAGCAGCGCACCGAGTTGCCGGCCGGGGCCGGCCTTCACTGCCCACGTGTCTATCGCAATCCGAGATGTCTGCGATGATACCACACACCACAATCGCGCCGTGACTGCGAGTCCAAGCCAGCCCGGCCCCCCGTTCCATGCCGTACCCTACCCCTCCCCACCCATCCCCACCCCCTGTGCCCGCACGCACCTGCCGTCGCATCCAGCGCCGCCAGCCGCACCGAGCCGCGGCCCAGCGGCCGCGCGCCGCCGCCCGCCGCCGCCCCCGGATCCACCCGCAGCGCCTCAATGCCGCCGCCGCCGTCCTCGCCCAGCCGCTGTACCAGCCGCACGCCGCTGGCGGCCGCCAGGCCCGCGCGCTTGCCGCCGCCGCCGCCCGCGCCGCCGCCGCCGCCGCCGCTGGGCTTGATGACCAGCACGCTCTGCAGCAGCTCGCCGTCGGCCTCGGCGTCGGCGCCGGGGCAGTCGCCGCGCGGCTTGCCCGCGATCATGGCCGTAGCGGCGTCCAGGCCGGCGGGCGTGGGCGCCAGCAGGCTGCCGGCGCTGACGGAGTGGTGCATGGCGTGCGCGGGCGAGGCCGCGCCGGCGCCCGCCGTGCTGGCAGTCATGCCCAGGCGCGACAGGGCGCCCGAGGGCACGCCGCCGGACGGCAGGCCCGTCTGCGCCGTGCCGGCGGCGCCGCCTGCGCCGAGGGCGGCCAGGCCGCCGCCGACGCTCGTGCTGGTCGCGAGGCGAGAGACGGGGCGCGAGCCCGCCGGCGTGCCGCCGCCGGCGGCGGCGGCGGCGCCCGTGCTGCTGCTGGGGACCTTGCGCGGCGGGCCCCGGAATGGGCTGGCAGGGTCGGCGGCGCCGCCCGGCGGCAACGGCAGCGCCAGCGCGCCGGTGCCGGCGCTCTGCCGCTCCGGCTCGCCGTCGTCGGCGTCCGCCGCCGCCAACGCCGCCTCGATCGCGGCATCACCGCCGGTGGACTTGTGCCGCGGCAGCTGGTGCGGCGAGTCGGTGCCGCCGCCGCCGCCGCCCGGCGACGTCAGTGGGCTGGCCGGCGTCGCGATGGGCGCCGGCGGCGGCGGCCGCGCCGCCTCCGCCTCCGCCGCCGCCGCCGCTGACGGCGCCTCCGCCAGCTGGATGTCGGACGCGCTGAACACCGGCTGCAGCGTCGGCGGCGGCGCCGGCAGCGCCAGCAGCGGCGCCGCCGCCTTCGGCGACGGCGCCGCCGCGCCGCCGTCCATGCCGGTGTTGGAGGTGTGCGGGCTGCCCAGCGCCCCCGACTTCTGTCGGAACATGGGCCCAGCCACCGCGCCCTCCATGAAGCGACTGGCGCTGCGAACCAGCTGCCGCTCCGAGTTGCCGTCGCCGCCGGCGGCGGCGGCCGCCGCCGCGCCGAAGGCGGCGCCGGCGGCCGCCGCCGCCACGGCGCCGCCGGCCGGCGCACCGTCGGGCCCCATCGTCGTGGCCATGGTGGGTGTGCCGCTGCCCATGATGAGGTTCGACACGCGGCGGGAGTTGGTGCGGCGCAGCGAGCTGGCGGCGGGCAGCTGCATCGGCGGGCCGGACTGCGCGCGGCGCGCGGCGGCGGCCGCCGCCGCCGCGGCGTTGCTGCTGCCGCTGCGGCCCAGGCCGGGCGGGCCGGTGCTGCTGCGCGCGCGCGGCTGGTCGCGGATGACCAGGAAGGTCTTGCCGCTGGCCTGCAGGCCGGTGGTGGTGCTGCTGTTCATGCTGCTGCTGGCGCTGGCGCCGCCGAAGCCGAGGCCGGTGGTGAAGACGCTGCCGGGCGCGCGGCTCTCGGCGCGGCCCAACTCCCGCATGTTGTACTGCGGGGAGGAGGGGGGTGCAATGACATGGAAGTGTAGTTACCTTAAAGGCGGGTGGTGGCGTTCGGAGCGGGGGTTACACTCATGATTATTCAAGACGTGAAGGAGTAAGGAAGCGGATAAGCGCGGGGCAACTCAACGACAGCATCTGCAACCCGACAGCATGTCGAGCCCCCCACATCCCGCTGCGCCCCCCGTCACATGGACGGCTACCCCCCCTTTGCCTGTTAGGTTTGCAAAGGGGTGGGCTGGTAACCGCAACCCCCGCTCCCCACCTGCGTCGCGCGCTTGAGGTCGGCCTCGGCCTTGGCCGCCTCCGCCTTGGCGGCGTCAGCGTCATAGCCGTCGTCCGTGGCGCCCGAGTCGCTTCCGCGCGGGCCGCGGCCGTCGCCGCCGCAGCAGCACTTGCGGCGCAGGCCCATCCAGAAGGTGCCGGGCACGAAGAACATGGACCACACCCGGCTGGCGGTGCCCACGAACCAGCGCACCCGCGGCTGGATCTCTGCGGCGGGGGGCGCAGGTGGAGGGGGAGCCGTCCGGGGGGCGGGGTTGCAAGGTTGAGACGGACAAGTGGCGCAGAGGGGGTTGCACGGACGGTGGCGTTACCAGCCCAACCTTAGTCAAACCCATGCATGTTGCCTGCCGCGCACGCCACCCGTTCCTTGCGCCATTCCCTGCGCTCTCTGCCCCGCACCACCTCACCTCACCCCACCCCACCCCACCCCACAGCCCCGCCCCGCCCCACCGCCCCACCCGGCAGCTCCTTGTCCAGGTGGTGGTCGAAGTTGGTCTCCTTGGTCAGCATGGCCCAGTCCAGACCCTGCGCGGCCGGGGGCGGAGGCGGGAGCGGGAGCACACACGCGGCAGCAGCAGCGTCAGCACGCAGGGGCCGCTCAAGGGTTCCGCCAGGCGTTCCTCATCCGCTCGTGAGCAAAGGGCAGCATAAAAACGTTCATGAAGGAGGCCGGCACCACGCGCTGACCACCACTTAAACGCCCGCCGCCGCCATCCCCCTGCGTCTAAGGCTCATATTGCCGCCGCCGCCCCCCGTTGTCTAGTTTAGCTTGGTTTAGCTTGGGCAGGTGTTCAAGCCCCCACCCACCCCACCCCCACCTGCAGCAGCTCGTCCTCGTCCTGGTTAGCAGATAGATCCTCAATGGCGGTGGACGTGAACTTGCGGAACAGGTTCTTCACCTGAGGGCGCGGAATCGGGCAGCCGGAAATACGGGCATGTGCCAAAAGAGAGCATGATGAAAAACAACCAGCGCTTGTGTGCGGGTGTGGTGTGCAGAGGTGCACCAAAACGCACCCGGCCTCAAGTTGCTACGCTCACGCCATAAGCGCGCGCCACGCCTTCCCGCCTGGCACCCCCATCCTCTTGGCTGCTGCCCGCCTGCTCCCCTCCTACTCCTCCCCCGCCCTCCCCCTCCCCCACCCCACCCCACCCGCGCCCACCTCTCCGCGCATGGCCAGCTGCTCCTGCCGGACCTTGTCCAGCCCCAGCAGCGTCAGCGCGGGCGCGGCCAGCGGCGCGTTGATGAGCAGCGTCATGACCACTGCGGGGGGCACAGGGCCGCACAGGCAGGCATGAGCCAAACGCGTATGGGCCACACAGGCACGGAAGAGGAGCGTTCCCCGCCGTGAACGAAAGAATCGAGGCCGAGGGCGCATGCCCCGGCACAGCGCGGTGGCCGCCGATGCATGCGGGTGGGTGGAGACGTGCACAGGGCCTGGCCGCCTGCACACGCCGCCGAGCCCGCAGTCCCCCCAGGCATCGCATCAAGTACAACTGCTACAAAGCCGCGGTCTCCAAGCCGCCACCGCCCCTCCAAATTGGTGCGGCGGCTGCGCGCAACGCCCACAACGCCCACAACGCGGGTGCGCCCCCATGCAACGCACCGTATCCGGCCGTGAAGATGGCGATCTCGGCCTTGACGCGGCGGTCCTCCACACTCACACTGGCCAGCGTGGCGGCGGACTGCGCCAGCACCAGCGACAGGCTGCCGCGCAGACCGCCGATCTGCAGGCAGTAGCAGGCAGTAGCAGGTAGGCAGTAGGCGTCAACAATAGCACTCGTTTGCAGGCTTCAGCGCAATCGGCTCCGGTACACACGCCACTCAGGCAGCCAGCCATTCCAGCCCGCGCGCCCCTCTGCTTCTAACCCCCACCCCCACCTCCGCCGCCACCACCACCTCAACCACCCCCACCACCTCGCGAACCACGCACCGTGAGGAAGGCGATCTCCTGGATGGGCCGCGGCTCGCTGAGGCGCACCAGCTGCAGGAACTTGAAGGACAGGTACAGCAGCACGAAGCGCAGCGCGAAGCTGGCGAGGTAGATGAGCGGCAGCTTGTACAGCAGGATGACGGCCAGCGTGTCGCTGCCCTCCTCCGCGAACAGCTCGTTGGAGGCGCTGCGGGCGGGGGGGGGGGTTTGCAAGGATATTTGGAAAAGCGGTACAGGTGCACTGAAGACTGCATCTTGAAGTTCGGTTTGGTACGTTACCGAAGTGGGCGGCCGTCCGGGCGGCCGCGCTCCAGCTCGCTGTGTCTCCGTGAAGCTGACATTCCCTCCGTGAAGTTGGTAGTACCCGGTTTACTAAGAAAAAGCGCGGGCGCAAGTGGCGCGTAGTGAGGAAACGCTCGGGAATACCGCAAGGAAACCGTGTTCGGCTGGCCGTGTGGTGAAGTGCGAGCTGCGGCTGCATACTTTGGCTGACACCCGAAACTCACCTGCGCGCGGAGCGCGCAGACGCCACGCCACCGCCGCCACGCAGGACATGCGAGGCAAAACGTCAGAGCGGGCGCGGTCAGGCGTGGCGCAGGGGCAAAACAGCAACAGACAAAACAAACGACAAGGATACATGCGATGTGCACCTAATAAAGAGGGCGTGGGGGGGATGTTGGGGGGTTGCAAGGATGGTTGGTGAGGTGGTGTTGGGGATCTTCGGGGGATCGGATAGAAAAGAGGCGAGGGTGCGGCAGCCGCTCATGTGACCGGGGTCCGGTGAGTATCGTAATGTGCCGACGCCCAGTGGTACAGCAACAGTGGCAATCGGAGCGGTGGAACGGAGGCGACGCGATTAGGGTGCGGACCGCAGGGCCGACGCCGCGCACCGGATGGTGAAGTTGACGGCGGAGGCGCCCACGTAGAAGAAGATGAGGCCGTTGATCAGGAACGTCATCACCGTCCTGCGGCGGTGGGATTCACCGTGTTGTTGTGTACGCAGGCGGCAGAGCGCTTGAGGTGCTGCTGCGCAAGCCCGTGTCAGCACGCCCCCGCCGTATGCCAACCGTATGCCAGATGTCAGACACGCGCACACGCAGTCAGCCGGCCTATCGCGCGGCGCCCCGCCCCTCAAGCTCCCTCCCGCCTCCTGGGCCCCGACGCCATCACCACCGCCACCGCCGCCACCACACCACCACCACCACGCGCCGCCGCCCCCACCGCGACCCACCAGAACTTGTCGAAGATGCCGCTGAGTCGTGCCTTGGTGCTCATGCCCCACAGGAGCGTGCCGCTACCGTACAGCCCGAACGCCACGGAGCCCACGCAGCCCGACCCGCGGCACCACACCTGCGGGGGACCGCACAGCGACAGCGGGCGTCACAGCGGCGGCGCGCACACAGGCCAAGCACTGCAGCTTCAGCTCCACACCCCGCAGCAAACTGTGCTGCGCGGCCCAGTCCGCGCAGCCCGCACGGTCCCAGGCCTGCTGCTGCTGCTGCTGCTGCTGCTGCTGTGGCGGCGGCGGCTGCCATGCATCGTCTCCTCCGCGACCTTACCCCACCCCACCCCACCCCACCCCACCCCACCCCACCCCACCCCACCCCACCCCATTCCACCACGCTCCGCCCTTTTGCGACTCGCCTGTGCGATGTAGAAGCTGAGGTAGGCGCCGCCCACGGACCACGCCACCTCCGCCTGCGGCTCCATGTTGCGGTGCTGCATCCACGCGTACACCCAGCTGCGCGCACACACAGGCGCACACAGAGGCACACACAGAGGCACACACAGAGGCACACACAGAGGCGCACACAGAGGCACACACACGTGTTTGGTTTGGTTTGGAGGGTGTTGTGTTTGGTGTGGGGCGTAGGCGAGCGGGTGGGTGGAAGGGCGTGTTGCTGCCATGCGCCAGCACGGCCTGCGCAGCCGTGAAATGAACGCCCCACACGCTCCCGTGCACTTCCTCCCGGCCCGCCCCTTCCGCAGGCACTCTCCCTCCCTCTCCCTCCCTCTCCCTCCCCCTCCCCCTCCCTCTTTCCCTCCCACCCTGCCTCACCGTGTGAAGATGCCCAGCCCCACGCCGATGCACACGCCCACGAAGCAGGACCAGATGGTGCGCACTACGATGCCCTGAAGGTCGTGCGAAAGCGTGGTGTGCTCCTGGGTGACCACCACCTGCGGGGGGGGGTTACATTCATCACTAGTTAAGGAGGGGGGGGGGCGGTTGCAAGGATGGTTGGAGAGGGTTACATTCATGATTACCGCATTTAAGAAGGGTGGGGATGGGGGTGGGGACAGCGGGGTGCAGACGGAGGGGTTCCATGCATGCTTAATAAAGAATAGATGCGGGGGTGGGCGGGTTGCAAGGGTGGTCGGAGCAGTGTGGGGCGTTGCTGGGTCCGGTGTGGTAGTCAGCACTCGGCAAGGAAGGCGGAAGGTTGAGAGGGCGTGTGAAGAGGGTCAGCGCCCTTCCCTGCCGTAGCAGTAGTCGTGGCGCCGTGCCATACCACCGAGCGCACACCTAGCCGGCCCCCGTGTCGCCCGCCCCCTGCCGCTGTGCGCACGCCCGCGCCACACACACACACATGTTTGGAGGGCTTTTTTGCTTTTTTGGTTGTCGTTTTTAACACACATGCACATGCACGCACCTCCTTGAAGATCTCAAACAGGGTCAGCGACGAGGCGTCGTTGAACAGGCACTCGCCCTCGAGCAGCACCGACAGGATCTCGGGGCCGCCGCCTGCGGGCGCCACACAGCGCACGCGGCGGCGACGCAGCGGGGCACGGCACACGAGTGGGACACACGCGACACCGGCACGCCGCCCAGCGCAGCAGCGCAGGGCAGCGCAGCGCCCCGCATAGGATGGAGCACGCCGCCGCCACAGCACCGGATCAGCACGCGGTGCCGCCGAGCGCCGCGGTGCCCTCCTGACACACGCGGCGCACCACATCCAGCTGACCCCGCTGGGCGTGTCCCCCCTGGCAATGGTTGATTTGGGAATTGGCAAGACTACCCTCCCCCCTGGCCCCTGCTATCCCCTGGAAGGCCGTTTCGGCCCCTCCTCACGTTCACATGGACGGCATCCCCCCCCTCCTCGCTCTCAGCATCTCCTGTGGCCGCTGCCCGCTGCTGCGCGCCGCCAGGCACCACGCCGCTCCGCGCTGCACCACGCCGCGCCGCCAGGCACCACGCCGCTCCGCGCTGCACCACACACACGCGCACCCACACCGCCCACCCCCACGCACCCGAGCGCAGCACCGCCGACACGGCCGCGGCGTCGGTGGAGGCGATCATACTCCCGAACAGCGCCACGTGCGCCGCCGTCCAGCCGCTGGCTTGCAGGTTGAGGGCGTAGAGCATGAAGGGGATGAGCATGAGGCAGGACATGATGACCATCACAAAGGCCATGAACGCCACGTTGAAGGCCACCTGCGGCAGGAGGAGGGCGGAGGCGGGGCGGAGGGGAAGTTTTGATTGGCAATGAGAAAGAGAGAGAGAGGAGATATGCAAAAGTCGTGTCCATGCCGTGCCCTGCACGCCGCGTGCCCGTGGTGTGCAACACACCGCCAACGCGCGGCGGCGAGGCCCCAGCGAGGCCGCGCGCCTGGTCCCCGTGCGCGCCCGCCCACCCGCCCACCCACGTCCCACCCCGCTCCCTCACACCTTCTTGAGCAGGAAGTAGTCCACCCGCACCGACAGGTCCAGCAGGAAGGGCGGCAGGAACACGAACACGAAGATCTGTCGGGGGGGTTGCAAAGATGGTATATAGAAGGGGGGGGAAAGCGGCGGCAGCAGCGGCAGCAGCGGCAGCAGCGGCGGCAGCAGCAGAACCGCACCGCGTCAAAGGTGCCGCGTCAAAGGCAGAGACGAAAGCGAGACCCAAGCCCCCAGCCCGCTGCGGGCCTCCCCTCTGCCAAAGCCCAAGCACGGCCGGCGACCAGCGACGTTTCAGTCCGCGGCGCGATCACGGAACCAAATAACACTGGCTGTGTGTAGCTGGGACGCCAGACTGCACACGTGCGCCGCCCTCACACAGCGCCACTTCCGCCCCGCCCAGCCCACCCAGCCCAGCACGCCCAAGCCAGGCAGTCCGGCAGGCGCGCAGGCAGGCGCGCAGGGGGCCCCGGACTCACGTCGGCCGGCCGCATGCCGAGCCACAGCATGACCGCATTGCTGACGTGCTCCAGGTTCCAGTAGCTGCATGGTGGATTGGTTGGTAAGGTTAGAGTTGGAGTTAGAGTTGAAGGGCGGGGGCTCGGTGTTCCGGCGGGTGCTCAGGGCTGCGAGAAACTGTGCGCCCGTGCCGCCGGGCCCCCCTCCCGCCCGAACCCCCCCCCCCCGCGCACGCGGCGGCAAGCCTCCTTCCCCACAGGGCCTGAAGCAGCCGCTGGTCGCAGCATCACCCATGGAGCATGGATTCCCAGCGCTCCACCACTCACTAGGCAAAGGCGAAGTAGACGCCGCCGAAGAACAGCACGATGAGGGCATCCCAGCGCGCCGATGCCAGGCACATCGTGACGATGGCCAACCCCGCGAAGAAAACGGCGTCAAAGCCGCCATCTGGCACCAAGCACCAGTTCCTGTGATGGCGCGGGCACGAGGATTGGTTCAGGCGGGTTGCTGGGGGCCATAAGCCGCAGGCGAGGGGGGGCCGGCGTCGAAGCGCCGCGGGCGGGTGTGTGTGCGCTGGCGGTGCGCGGTGTGACTCCCGTCTTTGCGCCCGCCTAGGGTTTGCGCTGAACGGGACTGGGAATGATCGCTAGGAAGGCTTTGCTGTTTTGAAGCGCTGGGGACAACAGCCCCGTGCTGGGAATATAGTTTAGCGCTGCACATGGACCGCGATTTTGGGCGCTGCGAGCTGCCAAACTGTAACTAGACGCAAGGTACTGCGTAGGAGGATCGCCTCAGAAGACATCCGCCCGACCGCGCCGCTGTCGCAGGAGCCAGCACAAGCAAACAAACCGTTTCGCCGCGCCTATGCTCACCAGCCCTCAATGTTGTTAACACGGTGTTCGTAGGTCACATTCTTGTCCTGGCAATAATCGCTCCCCGCCGGGGCTGCTCCTCCGTTGAGCAAATTCCTTCCATGTCCATAGCCGGGCCCCAGCCCCTCTTGAAGCTGGCCCAGGGTTTCAAGCGCTAATTTAAACACCGCGAGCGCCATGGTTTGCGCTGCTGGCGCCGTCGCGCGCGCGGGTCAGACTAGGCTTTCGAGTTCCTTTAAGGTCGCATTCTTGCGTCAATGTGGCAAGCCTGCATAATAGCGCAACAGTTTAAAGATCACAACCTATTGCAGAGTGATTGCCGAGGACCCAATCTCGGTTAAGCGGCCCAATCGCGGGAGTGGAAGGGTGGGCAACCAGGGTTTGAAGCGCGGCGTGGTGCTATGGCAGCGACGTGCCCGTTACATCATGGGTTACTCAGTGCATACGTAGGAAGGCGCCTGAACTCAGGATTACGCGCTCCTTTTTCCGCAGCGCTCCGCTGCCATCGACCACCCCGGCTACTCACCCGCCCTCAGCACGCCCTTTGCGTTGGGCTGCACAGCTCGCGGATTATGCCCGCGCGGCCCCCTACCCAACCCACCCGCTCCAGTGCCCCGCGCACGCGTCGCCGGCTCTGTACCATCAAGTACCATCGAACCCCGGCGTGCCCTGCCCTGCCGCGGTGCCGCCCGCCGCTCCTCACCCAACCCCACCCACCCCAGCCAACCCAGCCGCAGCCACCTCCATCCGCCGGCTCCAACTCGCCAGCTCGCCAGGCCCCTCCCCACGTTCCCATAGCAGTATAGCACCCTCCGCCTCAGGCGCCGGCACGCAGCGGCCGCATCACGCCCAGCGTGTCGGCGTGGCAGTAGTGCGGCATGGCGCCCTGTAGCGCCGCCACCTCACCGGCCGAGCCGCCCACCCGCCGCCACTCCGCCGTGGCCGCCGTGGCCGCCGTGGCCGCCGTGGCCGCCGCCGCGTGATGCGCCTCCGGCGGCGGTGGCTGCGCCGCCTCCGGCGCGGCGGCGCCTGCGGCGCCGTCGCTGACGCAGCCGCCCCAGAGCTCGCAGCACAGCACGCGCGCGGTGGGGGCGGTGGGGACCACGTGCGCCTCGTAGAAGGCCGCCAGGTCCTGTCGTGTGTGGAATGTGCACGGTTCGCATGCCAGAGAGGAACGAGTAGGTGTGTGGGTGTGTGTGCTCACTCGGTATGTTGGGTGGGGCGGAGGCGTGGTCACGGGGCAGTCCATTCCAAACTAAAAAAGGACTGATATCTGGTCAACGCCGATTTGGAAACCGCGCCTTAAGGCCACACCCCGCACCGCTGCACCGCCGCCATCCCCCGCGACCCCACGGCGCACGCATGCCCCCCCCGCCCACAACCTTCCCCGCTCTCCCTTCCCCACCACCCGCCCCACAACCCGACACCACAACCCGACACCACAACCCGACACCATAACCGCATCCCCACCTGCAGCTCGACGCCCTCCAGCGCCGCCGCCTTGCGCCGCCGCTTGTCGAACCCGTGGCCGTAGCTGCGGTAGCGCACCGGCCCCCAGCCCTCGCGCGCCGCCTCCGCCAGGCTGCGCGGCGGCTCCAGGTAGCGCTCCCGCAGCGAGGCCTTGAAGGCCGCCAGGCGCTCCGCCGGCAGCTCTGGGGCGGTGGTGGTGGTGGTGGTGGTGGTGGTGGTGGTGGTGGTGGTGTGGCGGCGTGTGAGTCAGTCCGAGTTGGGCGGCGAGCCGTAGGTGGGTAAGCATGGTGTGGGTGGCACTATGTGGTCTTTTTTGCGCGACGGGGATGGCTGTGTCAGCAGAACTGGACTGGTTATTAGACTGGTTATGTCAGCAGCTCCGCCGCGGAGGGGTGGGGTGGCGGGCGAGGGGCGGGGCTGCCAGGGGCGCACGCCCTGCTGTCGGCGCGCGCCGTCAACCGCCCCGCTCGCCTCCTCGCTCATAGGCATTGGGTTGGGGTTCACCTAAACCGCCTGGGCTGGCACCAACCACCCCATCCGGCCATCCCACCCCGGGACTCGTGGGCGGCCCCAGCCCCTCAACCCGCCCCCCCCCCACCCAGCCCATCGCCCCATCCCGCTGTCCACAGCCCCCTCACCCGCAATTGCACTTGCCTGTCCCCTGTCTAGATAGCTTGGTTTAGCTTGGGATCGTATTCACAACCCCCCGCACCCCGCAGCCCCCCGCACCCCGCAGCCCCCCGCACCCCGCAGCCCCCCGCACCCCGCAGCCCCCCTCACCCCGCAGCCCCCTCACCCCCAAGCCCCCCTCACCGCGCAGTTCCGCCGCGAAGGCCGCCAGCCACTCCGCCACGCGCTCCCGCAGCACGTCCGGCCGCTTGTCGGGCGACTGCACCCGCACCTGCGCGTCCGTGCGGTGCGGTGCGGTGCGGCGCGGCGCGGTGCGGTGCGGTCGGTGGTGAGGTTTGGCGGGTGTGCTGGGTGCGTGTGGGCGTGTGGTGATGGGGGCGCTTCGGTTGCCAGGCTTTTGAGTGCAGCCGCGTACAAACCACGGTGGTACATCCGTACAACGGTTCAAGCCATAGCCACCATATAAGCTCTGCCACCACCCAGCCAGACCGCATAACTGCACCCGCCCCCCCCCCACCACCAACAGCACCACACACGCGCCCGCCCCGCACCATGAGCCCCATCACGCCGCCCAGCCGGTGCCGGCCCAGCGCCACCGCATAGCCCAGGCGCTGCCGCGTGCGCAGCTCGTGGAAAGCGGGCTTAGAGGCCACGGCCGCCAGCAGGTCCAGCAGCACGGCCGGCAGCACGTGCGCGGGGTCGTCCTCGCCCACCTGGGCGGGTGGGTGGCGGGCGTTTGTGTGCGTGTGTGTGATGGAGGGGTGGGGGTAGTTTTTTTCCGATTCCCAAATCAACATGGGGGTTGCAAGGATGGTTGGAAGAGCGGTACAGGATGCACTGAAGACCGCAGGCTGCAGTCGTGTGGTGGAAAACGGCATTCGCGTTTGGATGCCAGCCCAAGCGAAAACATAATCAAACCAAACGGGGTGAGAGGCAGGCGTGTGCATGTGTGCATCTGTGTTAAAAAATAAAACAGACGGATAAACGCGCGCAAGTGCATCTGTGTCTGTGTATGCCCCCGCCCCACCCCTCGAACACACCCCACCTGGCACACCAGGAACACGGCGCTGTTGGAGTTGGTGGGGTTGGGGTTGTCGGGCACATGCCGCAGCAGCACCGGGCCCGCAGCCGGCGCCTCCTCCTCCGCCTCCTCCACCTCCGCCACCGCCTCTCCAGCCGCGCCCGCACCGTTCGGCACCGCCTGCGGCAGCGCGTGCTGTGGCGGCGGCGGCGACGGCGGCTGCAGGCGCAGCACGCGGGTCGCGGGCCAGCCGCTGGGGCCCAGGCCCGTGGGCTTGAGGTGCTGCACCAGCGTGGCGCACAGCTCTGTGTGCGGCGGCGGGGACGGCGGCGGCGGCGCGCGGCGGGCAAGGAGGCGAGTCAGGGGGTGCGGGAGGCAGGGGCTGCTAGCCGGCGAGAGCGCAGGCTCGTCGACGGGATGGGTATAAAGCACCAGCCCTTTGTAAACCAAACCCCATGCATAAAGCGCGAGGAGGAAGGGGGTTGCGCCGATGCAGGGACGTGCCGGGCCCCGAAAGGGCCACGGCAGCCGACTCACCCCGCGCCTGCTGCTCCGTGCTGTTGCCCCAGACCAGCACCTCCAGCGCCGCGCCGGAGCCCACGCCGCGGAGGAAGCGCCACACCGCGCCCGGGCCCGCCTCCGCCTCCGCCGCCACCTCCGCCGCCGCCGCCTCAGCGGCCCCCGCCGCCGCCGGCGCCTGCGTGGCGGCCGCCGCCGCCGCCTCCAGCACCGCGATGCACTCCTCGGCGTGCCACTGCGGCAGCTGCAGCAGGTGCTCGGCCGCGTACTCGGCGTGCTGTGGGGCGTCACGGCACACAGCGGCAGGACGCGGCGGGCGTTAGCGCAGCGCTTGCGCGCACAGGAGGGAGCGTGCATGGGTGCGCCGCAAGCATGCATGCGAGCGCAAGTGCCAACGCGAACTCAAGCGCACGCGAACGCACCTGCGCCGGGTTGTTGTGGCGCCACATGCGCAGCCCCTGCAGCAGCTTGCCGTGCACCAGCCAGTACCTGTGCCGCGAGTGTGTGAAAGCATGTAGGCAAACTGTGAGAGCAGGCGCCCATCCTAGCACACGTATCGTGCCCCAGCAATGGGTTGTATGTGTACAGCCAAGCCCACGATGTCCGCCCCCCCCCCGCAATCCCTCTCGTCCGCACATGGGTTTCGGGTTGGCAATGGCTGATTTGATATTGAAGTACCCCCCCTCCCCCCCAAAAAAGCTGACGCCATCGAGTATGTACGGGTACCCGCGCCCTTACGCCTGCTGTCTACCTTGCGACTGTGTTGTTTATTGCGCACTTCTTTGTATTATCCCTATCACCCCGCTTTTCATACATCCTTGCAACCCCACCCCACCCCCCGCCCCGCCCCCGCCCGCCGCACCTTGCCTCCACCTGCTCCCGCGTGACGCCCGCCAGCGCGGCCGCCACGCGCTGTAGCAGCTGCGGCACCACCCCGCTGAAGCCGCTACAGCCCAGCAGCAGCCCCGTCTCGGCGGCGGACAGGCTGTAGCCGGTGCCCACCTGCCGCGTCCGGTGGTGGGGAGCAGCGGGGGTAGGGGGGTTGTGAACACCAGACAGCCCAAGCTAAACCCAACTAACTAGACAAGGGCCCGGCAAATGCAGCGTTGGCGCAGCGCCCCCACAAGCCGCGATTCCACGCCTGATCCCGCAACTCCTTGCCACGCCACGCCACGCCGCGCCCCGCTACGCCCCGCCCCGCCCCGCCCCGCCCTGCCCCGCCCCGCCCCGCCCCGCCACGCCACGCCCCGCCTAGCCACGCCACGCCCCGCCACGCCGCAGCCGCATCCGCCCGGGACCCACCAGCTGTGCGTCGTACACGTCGGGCTGCAGCAGCTCCTCCATGACCCGGCACGCCAGGCGCGCCGTCACCCAGGCGGCGGGGGAGGCGTAGGCGGCCGGCGTGACCAGGTGCGCAAATAGGTGCGTCTGCGGCGTGGGTGTGCGTGTGGGTGGGGGTAGTTCATTCCAGAAACCAGAAGCGAGACGACCAAGATAACCCGGGGCGTGTGTGTATGGGAGGGGGGTTGTAGATACCGGCCCAAACTAAACCAGCTAACTAGACGCGGGACAGGCAAATGGGGGTTAGGGTGTAGGGTGCGGCGTGTGTGGAGTGAAGTGTGCAGGGCAAAGTGTGCATAAGGCCGGCCCGGCGTGGCAGGCAGTAGCAGGCAGGCAGTAGCAGGTAGTAGCAGGCAGTAGCAGGCAGTAGCAGGCAGCTAGCCCGCCCGCACCTTGGGCACGCCAAACGACACATCTGTGCGGTGCCACAGCCGCACCGCGCCGCCGCTCTCGTCCAGCAGCAGCGCCGCCGCCTTGTCCGGCAGGGGCGCGGGGCCCTCCGCACCGCCCGAACCCGCCGCCTCAGCCGCCGCCTCTGCGGCGGTACTGTCGCCGCTCCGCGGCCGCTTGCCCGCCCGCTCCGCCTCCGCCTCCGTCTCCACCGCAACCGCCTCCGCCGCGACCTTGCTGGTGTCGACGGGCAGAGCCCAGTTGGGCGGCGGCGGCAGGCGCAGGCGCGACAGCAGCAGCGGCAGGGGGTCGTCAGGCGTGCCCGCCGGATCCACGGCGGCGACGGCGGCGGCGGCGGCTAAGCCGTTGCCGTTACCGTTACCGTTACTGCTGCCGTTGCCGGCGGCGCCGTCAGCCGCCGCCGCCACGGCGGCCGCCGCCACCTGGTCCGTGAAGGTGTCGTACATGTACGGCGGCAGCGGCTCCTCCGAGTACTTGGCGCCGTACCTGTCGTCGTTATGTCGTACACGTGTGTCGCATACCGTACATCTATGCCGTTGCCGTTGCCGGGCGGTATGGCTGCGTGTTTGAACGGCACCACTACGGCTGCCACCAAGCGCCTGCGCTCCCCTCCCCAGAACACACGTCAGCCACGCAGCCCCTCCCACTACCCACGCCCCGCCCCCCCCTCCTCGCCACCCCGCCGCTCCCTCACACTCGCACTGCCTCTCTCCCAGACCAGGCCCGCCCCCTGTATTGCAGCCATCGCATTTGCCTGTCCCTTATCTAGTTCAGCTTGGGCTAGCTTGGGCTGGTATTCACAGCCCCCAACCCACGCGCTCGCGCCGCCGCCCGCCGCACCACTTCTCCACGTGCGGCGTGGCGCCGGCGAAGGAGCTGTCCGCCACGAACACGTTGGCGGCGGCGGGCGTGAGGTGGCCCAGGAAGCGGCCCAGCGCGGCGGCGTCGTAGTCGGACAGCAGCGCGGGGCCGCTCAGCACCGCCTGCGCGCGTGTGTGTGTTAAAGCGTGTGTGTTGAATCAAGAAAACGGAGCGAAGCCCGGCCAGAATGTGCTCGATCGCCCACCTGGCGATCTGGATTCCTGTCAGCCGCCGGCACCCGCACGTCCCTCAACCTTCCCCAACCTTCCTTCGCCGGTCCGCCCCCGCCGCAAACTGCACCTGCCTGCCCCTTGTCTAGTTTAGCTTGGTTTAGATTGGGATGGTCTTTACAACCCCCTCCCCTCCTCCTCGCAGCCCCCGCACCTCGGGTGGGAAGTAGTGCAGGCGCTGCGCCGCCTCCCGCGCCAGGTCCAGAGGCGTGCTGCGGTCCGCGAACTCCCACCGCACCGCCGCCGCCGCCGCCACCTCCTCCCACACCGCCCGCCGCGCGCCCTCGCCCAGCGCGCCCATGGCCTGTGCAGGGCGCGGGTGTCGGCGGCGCATACGATGGCGGGTGCGGCAGCGGGGGCTGCAAAGATGGGGGGGCTCGCTCCTCCTCCCGCTCGCTCCTCCCCCCCCCAAAGAAAGCCCGAAGCGCCCCCACCAGCGCTGCATCAGAGGTCAGAGCACACGGCCCTCCCCAAAGTCCGTCACGTGGACGGCTATCCCTTCCCAATTTCCCCCTCCCTCCCTCCCTCCCTTCCCCATCCTCCGCCGCACCTTGGCCGCCGCGAACACCAGCCGCACCACGTCGCCCAGCCGGCCCAGCCCCTCCTCCGACAGCGTCAGCGTCACGCCCCACTGCAGGAAGCCCTCGCCCAGCCGGACCTGCGCGCGTGCGTGTGCGTGTGCGCGGGTGCGGGGCGGCAGGCGGTTGCCTGCGCGGCGGTTGTGCGCGGAAGGCGGCGGCGCCATGTCTGTCCCGCCCTCTTCACACACGAGGTGCGCATGCGGCAACCACTCAGGCAGGCAGGCAGGCACAGGTCCTGCACGGGCGCCGCCCCTGCAGGGGCGCGGCAGCCCGCGGCGCACCTCGTCGAAGGGGCCGGCCGACAGCGCCTGCGCCAGGCCGGCGCCGCGCAGCAGCGCCGCCAGGCTGCCGCGGCCCTCGTGGCCCAGTACATGGCCCGCCCAGCGCCACGGCTTGCTCCTGGGAACGGGGCGGGGCGTGTTGTTGGTCTTTGGGGCTCCGCCCCCCTGTCCGCCAGTGCACCACCCGGCGCCCCCACGGCACCCCTCAGCCTCCCCATCCGCAGTCACCCGCCTGTTCACACACTTACAGCCACCCAGTCACCCAACGGCCCATCCTCAGCCCGCCCGCCCCTCACTTCATGTCCGCCGCCATGCCATACGGCACGTGCCACACCACCTCCAGCTGCCGCAGCCCCCGCGCGCTGGCCACGCGGAACAGCCGCCCGCACCGCTCCGGGCCGCCCATCGCCGCAAAGCTGTAGCGAGCCGCCGCCCCCGAGCCCGCCGGCGGCTGCTGCTGCGGCGGCTGTAGCTTCTGCTGCTGCTGCTGCTGCTGCTGCTGCCCGCCGGCTGTAGCTGCTGCGGCGTCCGGGGCGTCGGCGGCGCCGGGGGCGGGGTCGCGGGCGGCGGGCACGTCGGCGAAGGCGGCCGCGACCCACTCCCGCAGTTGCGGCAGCGGCTGTGGCGCCACCACGCAGCCCGTCAGGTGGCCGGCCGTGTAGCGCTCGCGCCTGCAGGGGCGGGAGGGGGTTGTGCTTACCAGCCCAACCTAACCCATACCGAAGCCAAAAAAGGGAGCTGCGCACTTTGCCCCAGCGTCGCACTTGCCCACGCGTCATCAATGGAAGGTGAGCAGCTAGCAGAATGGCTGAAGTGACAGTGGATCCGAGTGGCTACAATGGTGAGCAGAGCGGCTGAGCTGACACAGCCCAAGAGCCCGCGCGCCTGTGCCACCCACCAGAACCGGGCGAGGGCGGCCGGCACGTCCACGCCGGCGGCAGCGGGCGCGTCGCGAAGCGTGGTGATGTTGCCTGGCGGGGGTTCCATTCATGACTATTTGTTACAAGATGACTGTGGGTGTTGGGGTGGGCGTGCAGGGCGGCCCAACAAGGGGCACCGCGGGCGGGCGCTCAGCCAAACGCACGCCCTTGTCCACCGTGCCATGCGCCTGCGATTTTGATATCGGATGCCGTGCGCCCTCCTTGACGCGCCAGCCCCCACGGACCCCCTCCCTGCGAAGCCCGCCGCACCCGTTGAGAACTTGGCCAGTGGCGGCCCCGCCGCCACGCGCCGCAGCTGCAGCAGCTTGCGGGCGTCGCTGTTGGTGTTGCGGCTCCACTCGGCGTGCACGTTCTCCACCTGCCGGGCGGAGAGTGTGTGCGGTGGAGGTAAGCAGGCGATATCATGTGCGCAGTTATAATTCGTGGGCCCCCATAATCGTTTTGGGTGTGGAATGTACCCGGACCTGCAACGTGTGCGGCACTTCCTCCTCTGCAGTTCGCCCGCCTTGCCCGTCCGCATGGACAGCTATCCCACGATTCCACCACCCCCTCGTGCTGTGTGGTTGGATTTAGCTTGGGATTGTATTCACCCCCACCCCCCCACCCCCGCCCTCGTCTCACCATACACCACATGCCTGGAACACCCCTTGGGCTGGTCACCGCAACCCCCTACCACGCTCTTAACCAGTCATGTGCGTTTGCATTCGCGTTTAGACACCCCGCCTCCTCCTCCTCTCGTGCCCACGCACCTCCCGCAGCAGGCTGTCCCGCTGCAGCAGCGGCTCCACGAAGAAGCGCCCCAGCCGGTCCAGCGCGCCCGGCAGCGCGGCCGCCGACACGCTGAAGTGGTAGCTGGTGTGCACCATGCCTGGAGGGGCGGAGGCGTGCGGCGTGCGGGGATGGGCAGGGGGCCGGGGGGTTGCAAAGATATGGGAAAGCGGTACAGGATGCACTGAAGACTGCGTCTCGAAGTCGTTAGGGGGGGCGGTCCAGGCATGTTGTTTTGCTATGAAGTGCCGCAGACAGGGCGTTGCGGTGCAGAAACCGACGTGCGGTGTTACCGACGAGAGAGCGGGGCGGCGGTGAGCGCCCCGGAACACGGCATCGGGATGCGTGCCGGCTCGCCGATCGGCCCACAACACAGCCCACAGCCCACAGCCCACAGCCCACAGCCCACAGCCCACAGCCCACAGCCCACAGCCCACAGCCCACAGCCCACAGCCCACAGCCCACAACCCACAGCCCACACACACACACGCAGCGTGGCGCCGCCGCCGCCGCCGCGCCGTGCCCGCCCGCACCCGTGGAGGCGTTGCTGCTGCCGCCGTGCTGCGCCAGGAAGTACTTGTAGTCCTTCTCATCCGGGTAGCGACCGCTGCCCTGCGGGTTGCGTGTGTGGATGGGTGTATTTGTGTGAGTGTACCGTATGTGTGTGGTGGTGGGGCTGCGGCTGCCAGCCGGCTTCGGCTGTAACCCCCGCCCCGTCCGCGCACGTGTGGCCGCATGCACGGCAACCCGCCCGCACCCACCCCACACTCCCCACACACGCAACCACACAGCCCACACTCCCCACACACGCAACCACACAGCCCACACTCCCCACACACGCAACCACACAGCCCACACTCCCCACACACGCAACCACACAGCCCACACTCCCCACACACGCAACCACACAGCCCACACTCCCCACACACGCAACCACACAGCCCACACTCCCCACACACGCAACCACACAGCCCCACACTCCCCACACACGCAACCACACAGCCCCACACTCCCCACACACGCAACCACACAGCCCCACACTCCCCACACACGCACCAGGTGCACCGCGTGCTCAAGCCAGTGCGCGAAGCCGGGCACGTCGTCGGGGTCGTCGAAGTAGCCCGCCTGGGGGGCGTGTGTGTGGTGGGGGGAAAGGGGGGGGTTGGATGGGAGCGAGGGTGAGGGGCAACAGCAGGGAGAGGGCGTTGGAGAGTTGGGGGATGATGAGGGCGCAGGCCGCCCTTTTCGCCCCTCCAGCGGCCCCTGCGCAAGCTTCACTGGCGTCCAGCAGCGCTCATGGAAGGCGGGTGGGGTGGGACGGAAGCGCCGCAGCTCGCGCCGGTGCGAGCGGCAGCTAGGGCCCCCCTCAACCCGCTGACCTGCATGTTGACGCACGCCGCGGGGAAGACCGCCTCCGGATCGCTGACCAGCAAAAAGCGCGCTTGGCTGCCTTCTTCCAGGCTGCCGCCGACCAGGATTACTTCATAGTCGCGTTTGTCCGCGACGGGTTTGTGAACCGCAATCGAACGCGAATTATGCGCGATAGCAGCCGCAGCCATGTCCGCCATTTTGCTTGTGCTATTGTTGTTAGTAATGTATTCGTTCGCGGTCATTGGTTCGGACAGTTGAACTGGCGACGACAGCCCAGCTGTTGATGGCCCGGGTCCGGGACCGGGTCCGGGTGCAGCCTGAGCTCGCGAGCGGGTTCTGCTCGCGGATGCTGCCCGGCTGAGCAGGGGGGCGCGGAGGAGCATTGGCAGTTGTGCGTCAGCGTGCGGGGGCGCGTGAGCTAAGACCGAAAGCAGGCCGGAATGACGGAAGACGTACATGCTCATGCACCCTGGACATGCAATTTGTGCCGGACTTCGGTCCCCTGACGCCAACAGCCCAGTCGCCCAGCTGAGGGAACGGAAATCCGTTCGCCATCCTGCTCTCAGCCGTCGCCAGTTGAAGGCTGCCGTTGGGGGCTCGGAAGGGACTGCCCATCACTGCCTGCCCCGTGCATGGCACGCCACGGATTCGGTTGCAGTGCAGCCCCAATGACTCGGCGCGCTCTGTGCAATCAAATAATTAGCGCTTACAGTAGTTCGGGCCAAAGTATTGCGCGGTGCTCTGCAAGCATAAACGAACTGAAAGCTTGCGCGAGCGGGAGTTGGTGCCAGAGAGCACACAATTAGCCATTCCACATTATACCCCATTGTTTACATTCCTTGACAAGTTTTTGGGTAATCCTATTCCTTCCACGGTCAGAACACCGATCGACCATGGCCCCGGCAGGCGCCGCTGCGGCGGCAGAGCCCTCCAAGCCCCTCAACGAGCTCTTCTCATCGCTGCCGACCACCATCTTCGAGGTTATGAGCAAGCTGGGTGGGTAAATGTGCTTGATGCGTGGCCTCGCGCTCGAGTTTGGCGCGCTGTCCGGCGCGTTGTGAGCACATCATCGCCACGGCAACAGAGATGTCTGAACTGGAGCAGAGAGCCGTGCGCGCGATGGCGCGCCGACCAAACCCTGGCTGGCCTGGAGGGGTCCGGCGACGACGCCGCGTCCCGCGCGGCGGTCTGCACGTGGTGGCATCGTGATGACCGGTCGCTCGTGCCTGCGAGCCAGGCCCCTCCCGCGCCTGCATCCCCTCCAGCACTACCTTACACGGCCCCCGCGCTCTCCATCGCCCGCCCGCCGCCACGCGCTCCGGGCGCAGCCCTTGCCGCCTCCGTTCCTACCCCAACCCCAACCAGCACCCTCACCTCACCTGCCCACCCACCCACCCACCTGCCCTCACCCGGCCTCCCCTGCTCTCACCCGCCCCCTCTCCACGCCGCTCCCCCCCGCGCAGCCATGGAGCACGCCTCGGTGAACCTGGGCCAGGGCTTCCCGGACGCGGAGGGCCCCGAGGCCATGAAGCAGATCGCCAGCGCCTCCATGTACGACTTCCACAACCAGTACCCCTCGCTGCTGGGCGTGCCCGAGCTGAGGCAGGCCGTGGCGGCGCACAGCGAGCGGGAGCAGGTGGGCGGGGGGCCGGGGTCGGGACACGTGTGCTGCGGGGGGGGGGGGCATCGCTGTAGGGAAGGTTGTCATCAAGGGTCCCAGTTCTATTTCGCATCGTTCGCTCTCACATTGCACACACACACACTCACACAATGCACGCGGCCCCGCCCCCGCAGGGCATCCCGGTGGACTGGGCCACCGAGACGCTCATCACGGTGGGCGCCACGGAGGGCCTGGCGTCCGCCTTCCTGGGCCTCATCAACCCTGGAGACGAGGTGGGCGGGAGGGCCGGAGGGCTAGTGGGGGCTGGCGGGCTGGCGGCCTGGGGGGCCGGGGGGCTGGCGGGGTGGGCGGCACGGGGGTGACGGGGGTGACGGGCAGGCTGGGCAGGGACACGGATCCAGGCGCGCGACAGGTGGCGGTTGCGGAAGGGACGGGGACAGGGGCCCACTGCCGTGCACCAAGCGCCGTGCACCCTTGCCGTACACATTTGCCGTACGCACTTGCCGTACGCAGGTGATCATGTTTGACCCCATGTACGACAGCTACACGTCCATGGCCAAGCGCAGCGGCGCCGTCATCGTGCCCGTGCGCCTGCGCCTGCCCGACTTCTCCGTGCCGCTGGAGGAGCTGGCGGCGGCGGTGACGCCCAAGACCAAGATGATCATGATCAACACGCCCCACAACCCCAGCGGCAAGGTGCGCTGGGGCCGCTGTGTTTGTATGGGATGGGTGGGCACGGGAGCGGGGAGGAGCAGGGCGCATCGGTGCCCGCCGGAGATCGCCGTGCGTGGAGCGGGGCGGTGGCTGCCGCAGCGGCAATCGCGGCAGTCGTGGCTGCGGCCCAAGGGCTGCGGCCGCGCTGCCGCTCAATGCTCGGAGCAGCGCGCGCGGTGAGGCGGCAACGGCTGCATTCGCTGTGTAGCAGCAAGAAAGGCGGGGTGTTCGGCGCACACCGCTGACTGCCGCACTCCCGTCCGCCGCGCTCCCCACATCGCCACATTCTCACCGCCACACGCAATCGCCACGTGTGCACATGCACGTGTATGTTCGTGCACATGCGCCTGTGTGCGTGCACGTGCGCAGGTGTTCACGCGGCCCGAGCTGGAGGCCATCGCGGCGCTGTGCGTGCGGCACGACCTCATCGCGCTCAGCGACGAGGTGTACGAGCACCTGGTGTTCGGCGGCGCCGCCCACGTGTCGCTGCGCTCGCTGCCGGGCATGAAGGAGCGCTGCGTGCGACTGGGCAGCGCGGGCAAGACCTTCAGCTTCACCGCCTGGAAGGTGCGCGCGCGCGGGCGGGCGGGCGGGCGGGCGGGCGGGCGGGCGCGTATCGCGTGAGGCACGCTGGGCGGAGCGGCGAGGTGGCAGACGGCAGGAGGCTCCGGGAAGCATGGCGTTGCGGGAACTGGAGGAGGCAAGGAGCAGAGGTGGCGGTTTTGTGCGGGTTGTCTGTAGCCTGCAGCTCTGTAGCCTATGCCCCTTGCCCGTGACGCCGAGCGCCGGATCCCCTTCTGAGCCCCCCGCCCACACTGGCGCCCCCCCCCCCTGCTGCCTGCCTGCCCCAGGTGGGCTGGATGACCGGCCCCGCGCGGCTGCTGAACCCCATCATCAAGGCGCACCAGTTCCTGGTGTTCACCGTGCCCTCCAGCCTGCAGCGCGCCGTGGCGCACGGCCTGGACAAGGAGGCCGACTTCTACCAGTGGGTGGCGTGGGATGGGGTGGGGTGGGGTGGGGGGTAGTTCATTCCAGACCCCAAAGTGGGGTGGGGTGGGGGGTAACACCGGTCCAAAGGGGGAGGCAAGGGGTCCCGGAGACAAGCCTTCGAGGCCGGTTCGCTGCTGGCTTGGGCTGCTGGCTTGGGCTGCTGGCTTGGGCTGCTGGCTTGGGCTGCTGGCTTGGACCTTTGAACCCCTGGGCCCTGGCCGCTCGCCCTTGTGCGACCCTGACCTCAACCATACCCGGCCCCCTGCAACACTCCCCGCCCCTCCCTCAAACCCCTCAGCTCCCTGGGCCCCAGCCTTGAGGCCAAGCGGCGGTACCTGGAGACGGAGCTGTCGGCGCTGGGCTTCGGCTGCCTGCCCGCACATGGCGCCTACTTCCTGGTGGCGGACGTCAGGTGCGTGTGGGCATGTGTACGCGTGTGTGCGTGTGTTAGAGAGCACAAGGAGAAACGACAAAAAGAGACCTTGCGTGCGGTGCAGCAAATCGCGACGGAACGCTTGCGGATATTACCTCAGTAGATGACCTTGTATACCTGGCTGCGCAAGCCGCCGACCGGCTTACCGTCCGGAAATCGCGCAACCCCCGCTACTCTAACCTTGAGGGGGGGTTCGGGTCCACACGCTCTCAAGGGTGCATCCCATGCGCGTGCTCACGGTACCGTGAGGCCCCGGCACTCGAGAAGTCCCAGTTCCCAGTTCCCACCGCCCCACACCGCTACGCCTGGCCGCTACGTCCAAGCTCCCGCCCGATCCTTGATAAATGTGTGCGTGCGGGGAGGCGTGTGCGGGCGAGGTATGAATCCCGCATTCGCCTTACTCAGCTTGCCCAACACCGGCGATACAGCGGCACCGCACATGCAGAAACGGTTCTGGAAATAAGGATACGTGCACTTCGCCGCGTGCACTTGCGCCGCGTTGCTCACCTGCAAACCCATGGCCACGGATGACAAAACATCCGCAACCCGCACGCGTCAACCCGACCGCAACAAGAGCCCCTCACAACCTCCCCCACCACCCCGCCCGCACCGCGCAGCAAGTTCCAACGGCCCGGCGAGGGCGACGCCGACTTCGCCAAGCGGCTGACGGCGGAGGGCGGCGTCACCACCATCCCCATCTCCGGCTTCTACGTGGGCCCCCACCCGCCCAGCCACCTGGTGCGCTTCTGCTACTGCAAGGAGGACGCCAAGCTGCAGGCGGCGGTGGAGCGGCTCAAGGCGTACGTGGGGCCGGGCGGCAAGGGCGCGCCGCAGTGAGGTGCTCTTGACTGTTGTGGTCTTGTGGATGGGAGGGTGTGGGTGACTGGGTGTGGGGGTGCGGATGGGGGTGAGAGGGGGAGCTGGGGAGCGTGTGTGGTTGTGGGGCGCGTGTGAGCAGCGCGGGTGTATTATTAATGAACCGAGCGGCATGGCGCCGTGGTGGCTGTGGCCGGGCGCAGGGGCGTTGACGCGTGGCTGCGGGTGGGTGGTAGGCCTGCCAGGGTGTCAGCTGTTGGGCATGGCAACCGAGCTCACGGAGTAACGGCCGTTGCAGTTGCAGGGTCAATGGAGTGCAATGGGGCTTCAGGCGGACTCGGGGAAATGCCACGTGAGCGGGCAGGACAGCAGGATGCAATCAGAAGCAGCCGGTGCGTGTCATCACTGATTGGGGGCAAGTAGCAAGCACTTGGTGCAGGCGAGGAGTTGATATGATGGACTGTGCACTCGGGAGCAGGATGAGCTGGAGTTGGGAAGGACGACTGTAGTCTAGTGGGGACTTCGCGCAGTGTGGCTGGGCGCGCTGCCGAGGCATTGAGGCAAGGCGAAGAGTGGATGGAGCTAACGCCACCATACACCAGGGAGATTGCATTGGTTACAGGAGGGACCTGCTGACGCAGCTCACGAGCCAGCGAGCACGTACTAGTACGGACGCCCTGCTCTAGACCTCAGGGGCGCGCCACCTGCAGCGCCGACAGCCTACTCTGCGCCTTGGGCTAATAGGCCTTGCTCCCATGGGAGCGCCACCATCTTCTAAACTCAATCTCCTTCCTCTTCAACTGTAATGAAAGTCGGCTTATTGATCCACATACTCCCGTCTTCCCTTCTTTCAATCCAAGGGTGGCCTGGTGGGATTTCGTCCCACCCCCTTGGCTTGATGCCCAGGCTCACATACGTCTGCAAACGCTCCCAAAAGTCTGCTATAACTTGCGTTTTAATCCTGCTAATCGCTGTTTCTTCTACCTTGCCTTGTTCCCCTCTGGAGGCAAACAATAGCCTCCTACCGTACTCCATGGCAGAGATCGCAGCCAGGCATACAACGTCCCAGATGGGTTGCTGGATAGCCTCGTGTGGCGGTATTACTAGCCACAGATTCTTACGCTCCACTATCAACTCAATTATGTGATCCTCATCACCTATGTCTGTCGCTTCCTGAATATGCAGCCGTAGCGTGCTAGCAATTGTGCACGTGCTGAAATGGTGTGCGCGGTCAGACTGCGCATCCGTCACCCCACATGGGCATTTATGACCTTGCCCTCTGTGCATCGAGAAGCCTGGGAATCCATCCACTGCTAGCCTCCAGAAGGCTTCTTTCTGCTCTGCTTCCCATTTAAGCTTCCACAAGCGTTCATATGTGCTCGAGATGCGTTCCTTGTCCTCTATCGCCATCACTATATCACCTACGTTACCACCCTTAGCCTCGTGGACAAAATCAGCATGTTTTTCTGCTAGTTTCCCAAACGCTTCACGCATCTGCAGGTACGTGGCCTGCTTCACCGAAACGGTCGCCAGTCGCTTCACCGAAACGGTCACCAGGGAGGCAGAGACTTCAGGCAGTGACTGGACGTGCGAGCACCATGTGCCGTGATTCAACTGTCATAACCGAGCGGCGTGTCGTATTGTGCCTGGCAGCCTTGCAACTTGGGCTCGCAGGAGCAAGAGCAGCCACGGGAACGGCGGCCAGAGGCGCAGTAGGATACCAAAGGGCCGCACCGGTCGGGGTGTTGCCTCTGGGGTGTTGCAGGTATGGCAAGCATGTCTGGGTCCCAGTTGGGCTAAACGGGTATAGGGCGTGAGCCATGTGTGCATCTGTTGATAGTTGGGGGAGGCGGGGGTGCGTTGCTCAGGTCGGGCCCTGACACGGCTCGCGCCAATTTCCCCGCTTCGAGCTGCACACATGCCCCGGCGGCTGGCGAGCCGAAAGGTCGCTCCCAGCGCTCGAGAACGCGCTACGCCTTTACAAGTGCAGTTGATTGAAGAAGCTGTCGTTCGAGTGGAGCGGGCCGACCTGCTTGGGCCGACTTTGGGCGCGGTTCAATTAAAAATAGGCCCCATTGCAGGAGGCGCCAAGTTGCGGCCGACAGCCAGGCCCCCGGACGCGCCGCGAATGCATTCCAACACAAGTAGGTAGGCCGCAGAGTGGACGGCACAAAACCTTCTACCTCGTCAAGCGCTGCAGGATCTTAAACTCGCGGGCAATTACTGGGCAGACAGGCGCCAAACTCTCCGACCCCGCCTGAACACCTTCTGAGTCTGCACTTGCCACCTACTTGATCGAACGCTTGCCGCTAGCTTTACTAGAAGCCTGTCGCCGCGTTCGCGTCGATCCGAAGCTTTGCGCACAAGCTTCCTCTGACCAGAGCCAGAGCCCTGCCCACGTCTAGGTAGTCATGGCTACCGTCGTCGACCTGTCGGCGGCGCTGGCCGCGACCTTCAGCCACGATGCCAACATCCGCCAGCAGGCAGAGCAGCACCTGGACCAGCTGAAGCAGACGAACTTCCCTAGCTATCTGGCGAGCATCACCAACGAGCTGGGCAATGAGGAGCGCGCAGACGATGTGCGCCAGGCAGCGGGTCTGCAGCTTAAGAACTCGGTCGATGCCAAGGACGCTGCTCGCCGCACGGACCTGATGAACAAGTGGATGAGCACCGATGCACAGCTCAAGCAGCACATCCGCGACGTGCTGCTTCGGTGCCTGCACTCTCCGAAAGGAGATGTGCGGAAGACCACGGCGCTGGTTATTGCCAAAATCGCTGGCATCGACCTGCAGGCGAAGGAGTGGCCCAACCTCATCCCCTCGCTGCTGAACAACATGGGCGCGCAGCCGCCCGCGCCGGTCGGGACCCGGCAGGCCACGCTCATGACCCTGGGCTACATCTGCGAGGAGGTCGATGAGTCGCTGCTCTCCCCGGAGAACGTCAACATGATCCTGACCGCCGTGGTGGCGGGTATGGGCCCCGGCGAGCCCGACGAGCCGCGCCTTGCGGCCATCCACGCGCTCACCAACGCCATCCACCTGGCGAAGAACAACTTCGAGGTGGAGAACGAGCGCTCCTACCTGATGCAGGTGGTGTGCCAGGGCACGCAGGCCACGAGCGAGCAGATGCGCGTCGCGGCGTTCCAGTGCCTCCAGAACATCGCCGACAACTACTACCCCAAGCTCCAGGCGTACATGACGGAGCTGTACGGCATGACTACCAAGGCCATCAAGGAGGACACGGACGAGGTGGCCACCCAGGCCATCGAGTTCTGGAGCACCGTGGCCGAGTACGAGCTCGAGCTGCTCGACGACGGCAAGGACGACGAGTGCAAGAACTTCATCGTCAGCGCCGCCGACTACCTGCTGCCCATTCTGCTGGAGTGCCTTACCAAGCAGGACGAGGAGGCGCTGGAGGACGAGGGCACCTGGAACCGCGCCATGGCGGCTGGCTTCTGCGTCAAGCTGCTGGCGCGCATCTGCAAGGACCGCATCGTGCCGCAGGTGCGTGGTTGGGGGGCGGGGCTGGGGGCTGGGGACGGAGCTGGAGGAAGCGGTGGTGGTGACTAAGAGGGGATGAACGGGGCAATGCAGTTCACGCACGCACGCACGCCGCCACACGCCGCCTCTAACCTTTTTAATATCACCGCGCCGCTCGACACAGGTGATGCCGTTCATCACTGCCAACATCTCCTCGCCGGACTGGCACTTCCGCGAGGCGGCCACGTTCGCGTTCGGCTCCATCATGGAGGGCCCCTCCGTGGCCTCGCTGGACGCCTACGTGCGCCAGGGGCTGGCCTACCTGGTGAACGCGCTCAAGGACCCGCACCGCATCGTCCGGGTGCGTGCGGCAGGGCGGACGGACGGGGCAGCGGCTGGGCGCTGTGCGGCAGGGCGCACTAGGAGGCGGGCATGGGTACCGGTGGCTTGAGGTTCGGCTTGGTCGGGCTTTTGGGAAGGAACTGTTCAAAAGTTGGGCTGTTCGGCTTTGTGCGCAACACGGCGCCGTGACCACCGTCCGTCGTGCGCCCCCTTCCTTCACAGGAGACCACCGCCTGGGCGCTGGGCCAGGTGTTTGAGCAGGTGCACGGCGCGGAGGCGGAGGGCGCGGCGCCCATCGTGAGCAAGGAGATGCTGCCGGGCCTGCTGAACGCGCTGGTGGAGTCGCTCAAGGACGAGCCGCGCGTGGCCTACTACGTGTGCGACGCCATCCGACTGCTGGCGCTGGGCTTCAACACTGGGGACGGTGAGCCGCGAGGGGTGGGGGGTGGCTGGCTGGGGGGAAAGGGTTGGCGGGGAGGGGCGGGAGGGTTGGGGGCTGCTGGATGCCAGCGGGAGGATGCTGGGGAGGGGTAGCCGGAGGAGGAGAAATCAGGGTAATGGTTTCGAAGGCTGTAAGGCGTAATGATTCCAGGTTGGGCTTCAGAGAGCGCTGACATGGAAAACGTTTAGCATGTTTCCGCTTGGCCATGCCGGCCGTCCAAACAAAGCGCCGCTGATGAGCTAAATATGTTCCGATGCAATCGGATGCGTGGGGCGGCCGCGGCGCAAACGCCCACGTCATTGTGCCTGCTGGCTGCTGCGCCTTGTGCCAACCTGCATCCTGCGCCTCTTCCGCCCCCGCGCCCCCTGCCCCCACTACCTGCCCCACCTGCGCAGCGGACACCTCGCCGCTGTCGCCGTTTTTGAAGGACCTGGTGCAGAAGCTGTACGAGGCGGCGGAGGTGTTCCGCAACCACCCCTCCCAGGAGAACAGCGGGAAAGCGCAGATCGCGGCGTACGAGGCCATCAACGACCTGGTCCGCACCAGCGCGCGCGACACGTTGGAGTTCGTGGGCACGCTGCTCACGGTGCGTCGTGGTCGGGGCGGGCGGGCGCGCGTGCGGCGCGGTGGCGTGGCGCATGGCGCGCGCGGGGGAGAGGGCGGCTGGGAGTTTGGGGAGTAAGGGGGCGCGGTGGTGCTGGAGCGGCTAGTGGGGCGGGGGGTGGTGCAACAATCGAGAAACGGCACAGAGCGGTCGGTGGGGCCGGGGGTGGGGCGGACTGGAGGGCGATTCCGGGGTGATACCGCAACAACTGAATGCATTTCGCTCTGTCCCCCGCGCGCAGGTTGTGCTGAACGCCATCAACGCCAACCTGGCGGTGCAGCTGGGGTCGCAGCAGGCGGTGGAGAAGATGGCGACGCTGCAGGGCCAGTTCTGCGGCATGCTGCAGGTCTGCATGGAGCGCCTCTGCCGCAGCGAGGACGCGCGCGCGGCGCTGGTGCCGTACCGGGACCAGGTGCGCGCTGCCTGGAGCTCGCCAGCGGGGGTTCGGGGGACCTTACGTCATGGGTACCTGGGGCTTGAGCGGCGGCCAAAGTGAAATTGAATAATGCAGCACCGCGGACGCTTTGGCAGGCAGGAGCTATCGGAGCGTATGTCTGTGTGCGTACACGCCGTGTGCTTACCCGGCACCTCCGCTTCCATATTCTCTACAACTGCTTGCCCTTGCAACAACACCCCTCGCGCGCTGCCGCAGATCATGGAGACGCTGCTGAAGGTGCTGACGATGACCCAGGGCGGCGCGGGCGTGCACGAGGAGGCGATGCTGGCGGCGGGCACCTTCACGGTGGCCACCGGCCCCGACTTCGACAAGTACCTGCCGCAGTTCATGCCCTTCATCCGTGCCGGCCTGCAGGACCACACCGCCTGGCAGGTGCGCGCCGGGTGCGGGAAGGAGTGCGGAGCGCGCATCAGGAGCAAGAGGGCTTCGGGGGTTTGGGAGTGGGAGGTGGTGGGCTTTTGGTTTGATCGAGCAAGGGGGGCGACCTTGCCGCTCGTTGGGTAGGCACGGCACCGCAGCTAATCCCTGGTTGTGTGTCGCGTGTGCCGCGCGTGTGCTGTGGCTGTGGCGGCGCAGGTGTGCCTGTCCACGGTGGGCGTGCTGGGCGACGTGTGCCGCGCCGTGAGCGCCGCCATCTGGCCCTACTGCGACGAGCTGGTATCCATCATCCTGGCCAACCTTGGCTCGCCCACGGTGCACCGCAACATCAAGCCCGAGCTGCTCACGGTGCGTGGGGCGCTGGCGCTGGCGGCCTGGGGGTAGTTGACTTGGGTGGGGGGCCGGGGCCTCCGTTTGAGCTGCAGGACGGTGGCGGAAGGCATGCGCGGGCGTTGCGGGCGCCTGCATGCCACTGTTGGCGCGGTACCTGCGTGTGTGCACTGCGCAGTGTGTTGGGACGCCCCGCCGCCGCAACGCCGCCATATGTCAACCCGTGCGCTGCCCCGCACCGCACAGGTCCTGGGTGACATGGCGCTGGCCATTGAGGGCCAGTTCGCCAAGTACCTGGACGCCGTGCTCACCATCCTGCGCCAGGCCATGGGCATGAGCGTGCAGATGGTGGCCGCCAACGGTGAGCGCGCGCGCGCACGCCGGCCTGCACACACATGCGCCAGCGTCTTGTGCACTAGTGCCATCTTACTCGACTTAGTCTTACACAACATTGTGTGATGGCCTGGCCGCGCAGCCACATGCTTTGGTTACGGTAGCCTGCCCTGTGGATGCCTCTGCAATGCCCAACGCCCTGCACACAGACTACGACACGTACGACTACAACAACCTGCTGCGCCGCGGCATCATCGACGCGCTCAGCGGCATCGCGCAGGGCCTGGGCGACGACATGCTCAAGAGCACGCCCGCCGGCGCCGCCTCGCGCGACCGGCTCACCGCCGAGCTGCCCGCCGTGTTCGCGTTCGTGTCCTCCATCGGCAGCGACAAGACGGCCGGCGACGGCTGCTACGACGAGGACGTGGCGCGCGCCGCCATCGCGCTGCTGGGCGACCTGTGCAGCGTGCTGCCGGTGCGTGCTGGCTTGACTTCGCTTGCTATCACTTTGGAATGGCAAAAGCACGGGGGTTGGTGGTTGCTGGGGTGCGATGCGCCGATGCCGGTGTCGTGTCAATGACGCGTGCTATGGCCCTTGCCCGAACGAATGCCTGCAGGCCGCCGGCCCGGGCCTGGCGCAGCAGCCGAGCAAGGACTGGACGCTGCTGGTGCAGTACGTGATCCAGTGCGGCGACGACTCGGTGTCGGGCAACAACGTTAGCTGGGCCATCGACCTGCTGAAGAAGGCCACTGGCATGAACATGTAATGGCGGCCCGGGTGGGCGGTTGGCGGATGGAACAGTTGTGGAGCAGTCGCGACAGCAACAAGAACAGCTGTGGTGGCGGCGGCGGGCATCAGGAGCTGGAGGCGGCGTCAGGAGCGGCATGCGGCTGCGTGCCTGAGCAGCGCGGAGCAACGGAGCCGCAGGACGGGCAGCTTTTGGCAGTGCGTGCAGGTGGTGGGGAACGGGATGAGGTGGCGCGGGGCGCTGTGCGAGGCGGGGAGCAGCGTTGCGTGCATTTGGTTGTGCGTGTGTGTACCTGTGCCGTGTAGCGCGGGGTGCGTGTTTCATGTGCTCTCGCGTATCGTCAGACGGGTGCAGGAGGCCGTGGCACGGTCGGGCCCAGCACAAATGTTGCAGGAGCCCGGCCGGCAGCGCTGAAGCAGGACGGTGCGTGGGCTGTGTGTATCTCGGGGGCCAATGTCCTGGCGGGATGATGGTACGCCTGGGCTGATGGGTTCGGGCGACAAGGGAGTAGGGGGTCAGTAGCGCACGCGGCGAAAAGGCGATGAGCCGGAGGCGCGAGTTCGTGCAGGAGGATAGCATGCGGACTCGATGAAGCACGAGGGGCGACGGACACAGCAGGGCAGGAAGTAGGATAGGCAAAGGCCTGGTTGGGCTGGGCTGGGGGCGTAAAGAGCGCGAGAGCGGAAGTGGGCGGGAGACTGAATCAGCAATATGGAGGAGAGCGCGTGTGGGGGGTGTGCGTCACAATGCTGTGGAGTGCGGGGTTTGGTGCGGCAAACATACGGCAAGCTCGGGTGCCGGGCTGTCAGCGTGAAATGTGAGTGTAACGTGCCGTGCCGTGCGCGTCCGTGAGAAGTAAGAGCGTGACTGAGCGTGCGTGCGAGGAAACACAGGAGAGGTGAGGCTGCCAGCGCGTGAATGGAATGTAACGCGTGCAGCGGCGGCGTGGGCTGCGCAACTGGATTGTAGGGGGGGCGCGCGGGGGCCCCAAAGAGTCGCGCGATGATGATGGGGACGCTAAACCCAGCCGCGGTGCTAAACCCAACTCAAGCACAAGAGTTGACGGCAACATAGCAGCCAACGTTTTTGGAAGAGCTATGGTCGAACTCTGCCTCAAAACCTGCAAATTATGTCGCAGGCGTCCGAACCACGCAACGCTTTCCAGGTGCTCATGGCAGGCACGGCAAAGAAAAACTCCCTAGCAGTGAAAGCGAAACCTGTTGCGAAGAGCCCTAGAGGCCGGAGTGCTGGGCAGCAGCATGGCACTGCCTCGCGCTCATCGCTGGTCGCTGCGTCCACGTCCACGCCGGCCCGCGAGCCAGGCCACCAGACGCAGCTTGCTGCGCCTGTCACAAGCGAGGGCGCAGGCGCCACTCCTGGCGACGCAGCGGATGAGGCCGGCGGACCCATGGGCGAGGCCGATCAGCAGGACGCCTCAGCGGCCCCGAGCACATCCGGCCGCAGTGGAGAAGAGCCGCCCGTGAAGCGGCCACGGCTGCAGGACCTCTTTGCCAAGCCCACGGCCAAGACGTTTTCGCGCCAGGTGCGGGTTCGCGCGCCGGGGCGTGACTGCGTGAGTCAACACTGGTCGGTGCCGTCGCCTGATACTCCCGCCATCCGCCCCACCCGCCTCTTCACCCTTTCCCCTTCTGCGTGTCCCCTGCACCTGTTGCGCCGTCTCCACAGGTCCACGACTTGCTCCTGGTGCTGGACCTGGAGGCGACGTGCACCAAGGTGTGTGCTTGGGGGCTGCGGCGCAGCTCACAGCGACCTGCACGCGCGCATGGCTCGCGGCTTGCGCCTGCCGCCGCACCACCCTGGGTCCTTCCGGCGCACCCGCCCCCCCCCCCCGCCTTTTAACACTCCCTGGCCCTCCCGCGCCCCTTCAACTCCCGCCCGGCCCCGCAGCGCCGCGACCTGTTCCCCATCGAGATCATCGAGCTGTCGGCGGTGCTGCTGGACGCGCACACCCTGGCGGCGGTCGGCGAGTTCCAGGCCTACGTGCGGCCCACGGAGCACCCGGTGCTGGACCCCTTCTGCGTGGAGCTCACCGGCATCGAGCAGCACCAGGTGCGGGGGGGGGGGCGCTGGGGGGGGCGCGGTCAGGGGACGGGGGGTTTGCGGGAAGGGGTGCGGCAAGGGGTGCGGTAGGGGCGCGGTAGGGTTGAGAGGGGCTTGGATAGGGGTGGGACGGATGGGAGGGGCTTGGAGCGGGTGGTTGGAGCGGGTGGTTGGAGAGGGCGGTCGGAGGAGGTGGCGAGGTGGGAGAGAGGGGCCGTGTACTGCCCCCACGCCATGCGCACCTGGCGCCACTCGCGGTGCGGCCACATGCACGCCGCACCACGTGCATGTGGCCGCATCCGCACCACGTAAGCGCCTGCTTGCCCACCGGCCCCTCCCCACCGGCCTCTTACCTCGCCCTCCCACCTGGCCCTCACCTCCACCCCGCCCCGACGCGCTCCGCAGGTGGACTCGGCCCCGCTGCTGGTCGAGGCGCTGGAGCGGCTGCAGCGCTGGCTGGAGGCGCTGGGCGCGCTGCCGGCGCGGCCGGACCGCTCGCTGCTGCCCGTGACGTGGACCGATTGGGACCTCAAGGTGCGGGGGGGGGGGGTAGTTTTTTCCAATTCCCAAATCAATACCATCCCAAGCTGCAAGGGGGATTGGAAAGATGGTGCAATGGTGGTAAAAAGAAATGGGGGGCCGGGCGGCGCGAGGGGTCGGGGGCTGGGGGCTGGGGCCGGGGTTCTTCTTCATTCCAGCCCGATTGCATTATTACAAACGGGGTGGGGGCTGAGTGGTGAGGAGGGGGCGCTGGCTCTGCGCCGCTTGTCCTAAGGCGAGGCTGTGTGACCTGTGGCTGGAGCTCGGCGGTTTAAGATGTCATGCTGCAGCAGCAGCTGCTGCTGTTGCGTCACAGCGGGCAGGCACGGGAAGCTAGATGGCCGAGTGGGCCTGCGGCCCTCACGTCTAACGTGGCGCGGCGCCGCTCCCGGGATTGCAGGGCGCTCTGACCGCTCTGCTCCGGTGCTGGCATGCCCTCACGAACGCGCAGGTGTGCCTGGAGACGGAGTGCGAGTGGCGCAAGCTGCCGCGGCCGCCCTACCTGCGACGCTGGTGCAACCTCAAGCGGCTGTTCACGCAGCGCTACAAGCGCACCAGCAACCTGCGTGCCTGCGTCGAGTCCCTGGGTGGGTGGGTGGTAGTTCATTCCAGAAACCAGAAGCGAGACGACCAAGATAACCCGAACCAACCAGCCCGACCCAGAGCGCGGAGGTGGTATGGCCTGGGTGGGTGGGTGGGTGGGTGGGTGGGTGGGTGGGTGGGTGGGTGGGTGGGTGGGTGGGTGGGTGGGTGGGTGGGTGGGTGGGTGGGTGGGTGGGTGGGTGGGTGGGTGGGTGGGTGGGGGTGGGTGGGTGGGTGGGTGGGTGGGTGGGTGGGGTGGGTGGGTGGGTGGGTGGGTGGGTGGGTGGGTGGGTGGGTGGGTGGGTGGGTGGGTGGGTGGGTGGGTGGGTGGGTGGGTGGGTGGGTGGGGTGGGTGGGTGGGTGGGTGGGTGGGTGGGTGGGTGGGTGGGTGGGGGGTGGGTGGGTGGGTGGGTGGGGGGGTGGGTGGGTGGGGGGTGGGGGGTGGGGGTGGGTGGGTGGGTGGGTGGGTGGGTGGGTGGGTGGGTGGGTGGGTGGGGGGTGGGTGGGTGGGTGGGTGGGTGGGTGGGTGGGTGGGTGGGTGGGTGGGGTGGGTGGGGGGTGGGTGGGTGGGTGGGTGGGTGGGTGGGTGGGTGGGTGGGTGGGTGGGTGGGTGGGTGGGTGGGTGGGTGGGTGGGTGGGTGGGGGTGGGTGGGTGGGTGGGTGGCTGCACGTCCGGCCATCGATTGGGGCGGGCTGGCGCAACCCGACTGCTGCTGCTGAGGCTGCTGTCGGTCCCCAGCATTCTGGAGTGATTCCCTGCGCCTGACCTAAAGTGACGGAGCCGCTACTGCATCCCAGCGCCCTCGCGTGTCCCCGTGCTCGCCACGCGCTACCGGCAGTCAACCCCGCCCCGCCCCTGCTGCACATCGATGCCCATTCTCCCAACAGGCCTGGAGTGGCGGGGCCGCGCGCACAGCGGCCTGGACGACAGCCGCAACACCGCGGCGCTGGTCGCCAAGATGGCGCGCGACGGCGCCGTGCTGCGGGTCACGGACAGCTTCAAGGAGCAGGCGCCGCCGCAGCAGGCGCCGGCTGGCCGGGCGCAGGGGCAGCAGCAGCAGGGGCAGCAGGGGCAGGGGCAGGGGCAGCAGGGGCAGGGGCAGGTGGCGACAGGAGGCGAGGCTGCGGGGGCAGGGGCGGCGGCGGATGCAGGCGAAGGGGACGGGCCGGGGAGCGGAGCGGCGGCGGCGGCAGAGGCGGCGGGCGGGACGCCCACTCAGGCAGACCAAGCGGCGGCTATGCTTCTAGACCCGGGGGAACACCAGCACGGCACACCTGGAGGCGGAGAGAGCGGCGCTGGCGGAGATGGAGGCGGTTTGCGTGCTGCGGGCGGCTTCGGTAAGGGCAGCGCCGGCAAGGGTGGTGCTGGCAAGGGCGCGGGGCTGCGGCAGACCGTGCTCAGCCTCACGCCGCGGAAACCCCAGCTGCCGCAGCAGCCCGGTGCGGACTCGTCCGCAAGCCCACCGCCGGCCGCGGACGGTGCGACTGCTGCAGCGGCGGCAGCGGCCGGGACCGAGCCTGGGACAGGCGGTGGCGGCGCCGACGGCGCGGCGGTGGCGTCACTGGCGGCGGTGCTGCCGTCCGCCGCCACGGCGCCGCCGCTGTACGACTCGGCGGGCCGCTGGCTGGGCCGGTGCCGCTGCGGCGTGGCGGCGCGGTCGCGCACGGTGAAGAAGCCAGGACAGAACCTGGGCAGGTGAGTGGGGGTGGGCTGGGGCCGGGTGCTGGCTGCTTGGAGTTGAGGGAAGGGGTTGCACGAGAGGCGCGGGGGTGCCGTGGAGGCCACGGCACGCACGGCGCCGAGATGGTGTGTGGCCCCTTACCTGACGCCGCATGCGTGGGTCCATCCGCTCAGGGCGGGCTTCTGGGCTCCGCCGGGGTTGTGCTCAGGACCGGAGAAGCTAACCCCCGCCCACATAGCCGCACCCTCCCGCGCGCCGCGGTGCTACGCGATTGCGCCCCACCGCGCGCAGCCTTCCCGCTGCGACCATTACACCCCTGCAACCACAATCCCCTCATGCCCGCGCCCGCACGCCCACACAGACACTTCTACAGCTGCGGGCGCTGGACGCTGACGGACCGCTCGCGTCAGTGCGACTTCTTCGCCTTCTCGGACTCACTGCAGCTGGCGCCGGGCGCGGCACCGGCGGGCGGGCGCGGCCGAGGGGGCTGGGGGGGCGGCACGCGGCGGTAGAAGTGTGCACTGTCAGTTGGGGCCATGGTACTGCGTCTGTGGTGGGTGCGGTTGGAGGTCTGCTGTCCCCGATGGTAGAGCGGTGTTGTGGTGTTGCGGCGTTGCGGGTACAGGGCTGCACATGGGCTAGACGCCACTGCTGTCACGGCGCGCGTTGGCAGCATGCGGCGGTTTTAAGCCTTTGGGGGCAGTCCGTGCGTTTCTACGGTTTGCGCGGAACGGAACACGGCAACATCTGTTGTTGGGCATCCCGCGTTATCGCGTGCCTGTACACGCGCCACGACCTGAGAGTTCGGCCTCGCCACTTCGCCAGCCCCTACCGTACGCGCCTACAGCGCCTTTCGTACGTGCGTGTGTGCCGCAGGCAAAACCGCAGAAACCCTCCCTGCCGGCTGGCCCAATATCACATGCGCCACGCCGGGCGTGCGCCCCCTGCTCACTCGCTTCAAGGATAGCGAGTGAACTGACGCTGCATTTCAGCATAGCGGCCTGGACGACGGCCGCAACACAACGTTCCCGGGGGGTCGAAAGGACGGCGCCTCATCTGGCAGCGCGCGCGCCGTAGCGGCGTAGCACTGTGAAGAAATTTAGTACCCTCCGGTCAGGCGTAACACGCAGAACGCAGGCGTGGGTGGGCCGTTCAAAGCGCGCTCATTTGCAGGACAATGGCCTTGCAGCCATTGGGCGCTGAGTCGCGGGCGCGTGGAAAACATGACCACAGCGAAGTTTAGCCTCAAGCTGGAAGACCAAGAGCAGCAATCATTCTGAATCATTCCATCCTCAAGACCATTATGCGCTCAAATATGAGGGCGCACGTAACAGGCCGCGAGAAAAGTGTTCGCGGTTGGGCGCGGATGCAAAGTTACGCAAAAATGCATGGATGTTACTATATTTAATGGACCATTTTAATAGGACCAATGAAAATTTGTCGTCGCGCCGGATCTAAAGTAGTCCAACACCAGGCGGCCGTAAGACATGCACGGTGGTGGGAGCAAGCAGTATGCGAGTAAGCTGCTTAGCGCCTTGCTTGAAAATTAGGGGCCCTCGATTTGTGCGACCTAATAGAGACAGTCACGGCATCGACGAGCAGCCTCACACGGCTCCGGTTGAGGCATTCAGGCACCGCTTGACATTTGATTTGCGTAGCATACTACTTCCATAGACTCACTTATGGCATGAGCCTTACAATACGCCTCTGTTACCAGGTTGCCGTCCTGCCGGCTCGTGCGCGCACACGACTCCCGGCCTTTAAGTATCTGAGGTGTAGCAGTCATAATGGAAGAGGACTACGAATCAGCGAATGTGCATAGCTATGCGGCGGGCCCAAGAGTCGCCCGATGGGGACGCCTGGAAGAGCTGGACCCCGGGGACGAGGCTCTCCTGCAATCCATGGAGAGGAGGGCAAAGCAAATTAAGCCCCTGCGCTGCCAGGTGCGGTCTAGGCGGTCTAGGCGGACGCTTATGGTCCTGTCCTGGATAGTCGCCCAACTGGCAGCTTTCCGCGTACGCCAATTGTGCATACTTGAAAGCGAGCTGAATGGGGACATCAGGTTGTTGGCCGGCATACTATAGCGCCCGTTCCGGCCCGTTGCCTCGTTTGTCGCCGGGCCCTTTCCTGCGCAACACCTGGCGCAACACGACGACGTGTTGAGTATCCATATCTTCTATAGCTATGTGCTGTACGCATGGCTTGCACTGCGCGCGGCGGCGCTTCCGAACCGGGCGCTTCCCGGGGCCGTGCCCGGCCGCCGTGGAGTGTACCCCTCACTGCCCTGCGCCCTGGAAAACCGGCGCCCCGCCGCTGCCTCGCAGGTCGGCGGCTGCACTGCTGACCTGTCCCAAGCCAAGAAGTACTTCCAGCGGTGAGTGGCGCGACGTGTCACCGCCGATAGCCGGTGGTGACGGGGCCCTAATTCTTGTAACCTCGGTGGCCCCCCATAGACGCTCGCTGGGGTTGCACGGGAAACTGTGGCTGTGTAAGCCCTCGTCAAACATTCTCACGACGCGCGCTGTCCACTCTGCCCGCAAACGCATCCCCGCCCTCCACACCCGCTGCTCCCCACCTGGCATGCTCAACAGGTACCGCATCTGCGAGCGCCACCTCAAGGTGGGTGGGTGGAGTCGATGGATTGGGACTTGGGAGCGACGCGCGTGCGCTAAACGGCGGCCGAGACGCCGGCCCCTAACGTATGTACCACGCACTCGCTCGCACGCTGCCCACGAAACCCGCCCGCCTCTCGCCGGGCGCACCCTCACAGCGGGCCGGGCTCGGCACTATCTCATGACTCCGCTCTGCTTTTCCCTCCTCCTCATTGCCTGCGCCTCACCCGCCCAACTGCCGCGCCGCGTTGCCCGCAGGCGCCGTCGCTGAAGATGGACGGGCGCGCCGTGCGCTTCTGCGACCAGTGCTCCAAGTTCCACGACATAACCGCCTTCGAGGGCACCCGCCGCACCTGCACCGAGAAGCTGGAGAAGACGCGGCAGGCGCGCGTGGTGCGGCGCATGCGGAAGGGCGGCGGCGGCGGAGACGAGGAGGGCGGCGGCGGCAGGCGGGGCCGGCGCGCGCGCGCGGATGCGGGGTCGGACGGCGGGGGCGGCGGCGGCTCCAGCAGTGATGGCGAGGACGGGGAGGGCGGCGGCGATGGAGACGGCGGCGGCAGCGGCAGCGGCCGGTACGGCGGCGGCGGCGGCGGCGGCGGAAGTGGAAGCGGCAGTGACTACGCCGCGGCCAAGCGCCGCCGGCGGGACCCGTCAGGAAACGGTGACTCGGGCGGCGCAGACGACTATGAACTGGTGCGTGGGAGGCCGCGGGGATGATTTAAACCGGTTTTATGCGGCGTAGGGGTGTGTACAAATGTGTGCAAGCTTGGACCGCCAGTTGTTGCCACCTCGATCAAAGGCATGAAGTTGGCGCGAGACTTTCGCCTTCAGGCTGCCGCAGCTGACCCCCCCCTCCCTCTCAACCCGTCTTGATTGTGTGTGTGCCGCATTCCGTGCCGGCAGCAGGGCGGCGGCGCGTACGGCAGCGGCGGCCTGGACGGCGGCGGCGGCGGCGGCGGCGGCGCGTACGGCACCGACCACGGCGCCGCCATGCTGAGCCTCGCCAGCGGCAAACGCCCAATAGGGGGGCGCTTTGACGGGCTCGACATGGCGGCCGCCGGCTCGGCACTGCAGCGGCCCCTGGACGCCCGGCCGGGCCACGGCCTGGGTGACGTGGCACCGCAGCCGCTCGACACCGGCGCCACTGGCGCCACCGCGGTGGCTGCCGGGATCGACGGCGCTGGACTGTCGCGCGCTGGGCTGTCGCCGCGGGGTGGGCAGGCGGGCGACCTGCTGCAGCCGCCGCTGCTGCTGCCGCCGGCCGAGCTAGCAGGGCGCGGGGTGGGCAGCGGCAGCGGCCTCGGGCCGATGGGGCTGTTGCCGCCGCTGACCGGCGGCGGCGGCAGCGGCACGGCAGCGGTCAGCTCGTTACCGCTAGACCTCGAGGTGAGCTGGACAATGCTGGATGCGGACATGTTTCGATGCAAAGCAAACAGATCCTGGGCGTTGCCTGTCAGGGAGCTCCTGCTGACGTCAATGCGATGTGTCCATGGCGCTACCCGTGTTCTGCAGGCCCCGCTCCTCACCATGCACGCCTCTTCGCCGGCGTCCATTGGCGGCGCCAGCGCTGGCGACCGGGGCCGGTCGCTGCTGCCGCCCCGCTCCGACTTGATGCTGTCTGGCGGCGGCGGCAGCGGCGGCCTCGACGGCAACGCGAATGGCAGGGGCGCCGGGCTGCACAGCCCCCTTTCCGCCGCCCGGCTACTGCTGCGCGGCCTCAGCGGCGTGCCGCTCGGCCGCAGCGGCAGTAGCAACCTGTCCGCAGAGGCTACAGCGGCTTTCGCGGCGGCCGTGGCAGCATCTGGCGGCGATGGCGGCGGCGGCGGTGGTGGGCACCAGGCCAAGGCCACCGCCGGGCCATTGGGCTGGCCGCAGCGCGACGGCTCGGCGTCAATGGGCAGCGGCGGCGGCGGCGGCGGTGGCGGTGACTCTGCCATGGCGGGCGCGGGAGAGTGCAGCGGCGACGGCCGCAGCGGCGGCGCCTACAGCAACCAGGGCCGTGTGGCGCGGCTGGGCAGCGGCGGCAGCGATGCGGCCGTCGCCGCCGCCGCCGGCAACGGGCGCAGCAGCAGCGGCGACGCCTCGGACGCCGCCGATACCCGTGCCCGGCAGGCCCGGCTGGACGACCGCGCGCCGCACCGCGCCGGCCCCGCCTCCGGCGGCGCGCCGCTGCTGGAGCTGTCGCGGCCGCTGTCGGGCTCGCTGGCGCAGCCGCCTTCGCGCGAGCTGCGCGGCCTCGACGGGCTGCCCGCTGAGGCGGCGGCGCACCTGCAGGGGCTGCTGCAGGTGCTGGATGCGGCAGGCGCGGCGCCGGAGGAGGTGGCGGAGGTGCTCGGCCGCGTCCCGCTGCTGCTGGAGCGCCGCCGCACGGCGCCAGCGTTGGCAGCCGACGGCGGCAGCAATGGCGCTGATGATGGACAGGGCACAATGCCGTTGAAAGACGGCGCGGGCAGCGGCGCGTATCAAGGGAACGGCAACGGTGCCGGTGGCAGCCCGGGTGCCGGCAGCGTGCGTGTCAAGCTGGAGGGCGGCGGGGGCGACGCGGGGCCGGACCTGCTGCTGAGCCTGCGGCAGCACCAACACCAGCGCCAGCAGCAGCAGCAGCAGTCGGCGGCTTTGGATTTGCGGCTGCAGCCTTGCCCGCGGCCGCAGCCGCCGTTTGGGATGGATGCGGAGCCGTCAGGGCGGGGCAACGGCGGCAGGCACGGTGCCCGGCCCTTGGACTTCAATGCCCGCGCGCCGGCTGAAGCGGCCGCCCTGGCTGGTGGCCGTGGCGGCGGCGGCGGTGCAACGATGGAGAGTGACGTCATCACAGAGAGCGGCCTGCGACTGGCGCGCAGCCTTGGCATACAGATCCAACGCTACCCCAAGGCCCCCTCGCCGCCCTCGCCGCCGCCACTGAATCAGCAGCAGGTGCTGCAACTGCAGCAGATCCGGCAGCTAGTCCAGCAGCACGAACAGCAGCAGCAGCAGCAGCAGCAGATGCTACAGCCGCTACAGCCGCCGGCGCGGCAGTTCAGCGGCGTCGCCATGCTGCACCAGGAGCTGAGGACCCAGATGGACAGGATGGCGCCGGCGGGCGCCGCCTTCGGCAGCCTGGACCGCAGCCCGCCGGCGGCGCCAGGGCGGCAGCACATGCTACAGCCTGATCAGGCGCCGGGGCTGCTACAGCTGGGGGGCAGCGCGCCGCCGCCGGGGGGGCCCGCAGACCTGGCCAGCCTGAGGAATGGGTTCACTGCGGGGGGCTTCACCGGTGGTGCTGGCGGCGGCGGCGGCGGCGGCGGTCGCGGTGGCGGCGGCGGCGGCGGCGACGGCGAGCTGGACGCGCAGTACCGCTACCTGAGCGTGATGCAGGACCGGCTGCTGCGACAGCTGGGCCTGTCCAAGCCGGGCTGGCAGTAGCAGTGCAGCATCACGTTTGGGCTACGGCCGCTTCTGGGTTTGGTCGGAGGCAGCCGGGTTCGTGGCAACAGGCAGAAAGCAAGAGGAAAGAGATGAGAGCCGGGTGCGCCTTTGTTCGCTTCCGCTTTGGGAACAGTAGCAACGTATGACGATAAGGCCCATTGACCTGGCCGTGACTGAACGCGTGTGATGCTTCCAATGGATGCGTACTAATGCAAAACCCAAAAAAAGTTAGGCCCACATTCAGAAGAGACGAACTCTGTGCGCACGGCGGGGCGAGTGCATACCCACAGAGGGCGCGAAAGTGCGCTGGCTTTAATGCGTGATGTCGCACGCGTTCATGTGTGACACGCGTGTCAGACCACTGTCCTTACACATTGCATAAGAGTTCGGGGCGCCAGGAGTATGGAGGCGGAGGGGAGGCAAATGCAAAGCGAATAGGCTAGCGCGGATATGATTTTGACTTTGACCGTCCTGTTTTTTTGGGAGGGGTGGCCGTATGGCACCCTTGCGCCCCGATCACCCTGCGCGAACAGCAGGCCACTGCGGTGATCGCTGATCAGGTCTGCGACCGCGCGCGCTGCAGCTAATTTATAACGCCATCGGCTTGCAAACGGCTTGGGTGTTGGATCCGCACGATGCACGGGCATTCATCCCTAGTACCGTACGGTGAGGCGCCCGATAGCCCTGCTGCCGGCAGGGCGCTCGGGCGGGTTGCAGTTGATTCCAGAGCAGGTAAACATCCGCGGGTTAAGGGTGTGACTTTTTTGGCCAACGAGCCTCAGGGCGCAAGGGGGGACAGCGCTCTTGATTTCGTTTCAGCAGTCCTGTTGATTGTGATGCTGGATTTTCATGCGACCGATTGCTAGACACCTCCCTTTCGGGGCTCTACGCCTGAATCTTGTCAGCAGGCAACCAGGCAGCGGCACGTTTCTTTTCAAGGTTTGTTTCTGCGTGACCGGTTGGGAAGACTGCTGGTTGGAAGGGGCGCCGGGCTGCACTCCTGAGGGGGAGTGGTCTTTGGTGGTGCCCTTGTCACACCAAAGGTTCAGTCTGGTACGCTAACGATTACTGCACGGCATGGAATGATGTTAGTACTGTGCTCAACCTAGCCGTAGCCGTGGCTCAGCCGAGAGGGTCACCGGATTTCAGGTGTATCGTCGTGATTCACCTGCCTGCTCGAGCGAGAGCAGTAAGAGGTGGGGGCCAGCCACTCCTCATTCCTATGCTCGAGCTTCATTTGCAGACTTTGGCGAAGTCAATCCCGGGTAGTTGCGGCGTGTGCAGGCCCAACCCGGAGTCGGCCTGAGCGTGCGGTGGAGGTGGGGTTGGAGGGTTTTGCTGTGACCGTTTTTTGCTGATTTTGCTCAAATACTACAGTGCCCCTGCTCACACTTGCCTATATGCGAACACGTGCTTGCGGTTGCACGAGTCTAAATTAGAAACTGCTCAGGAAACGCAGGGTGAGAAACCCGATACCGTGCGCGCATGCACACGGGCTAAGGTGTGCATGCAACGCCTTGAGATGGTATCAAGCCGCGCAACTGTTTCACCCTATGTGGAGGCGCTGGCACAAAGGGAGTCGTGCGTTTTGGGGCATCTTCAGTGCATGGGTGTGTGGTTTGTGTTTTTGCATCCTCTCATCTCTCTCTTCATGACGCATGGGTGATTGGGCTCTGCCCCAAGCAGCTTACTTTATTGGGGTGCATTGTATCGATGCCTGCTCGCCTGTGCACATCTTCCCGCAGTCCCCGCGGCTGCTTGACACTCAGAATGGAGCAAACGCGCACTGTGGGCCCGACAGTCGCCTTCCAAGGCTGCCGCGGATGGGGCTGCCTGGGAGAGCCGTGCCCTGCACACCCGCGGCGTTCCCGCACTCCATGCAGCAGCAGGAGCTGCTGCTGCTGGGGGTTGTGCTCCGCGCTGCTGCGGGTCGTGCTGTGCGTGCGCGCTGCGGGCGCCCGGTTGCAACGGTTGCGCATGCTGGGTAGTAACTCAGGGGCGGCCGGGAACTGGCCACCTGTCCTCGCCTTCCAGACCCGCACACCGCACGTGCGCTGGCTGTGCGGCCTGCTGTGTAGGCCATTGGGCGTGTGTGCGTGGGGGCAGTTTTCTCCGATTCCCAAATTCCGGGGCCGGGGAGCGCCATTAAAATTTGCGTATCGACGAGGTGATGTTGATAGGGTGTCGCGGTAGAGAAGTGTTTTTGGGGGGGCGCACGTTCGTAAGCCGGCCCAACCGCGGGTGCGCAGCGGCGTCATGTGACAGTGCGTGTGCTGACCTGGCCTTGTAACACCGCATGCAACCCATCCATCCAACGTCATCTGGCCACTCCTTGGCAGGATTCTGGACTGCAGCCCGAACTGCACGTGCCTTAGCCGCCAGGTAGGACCAGGGCATCTGGGGCCGTGAATTCCGCGTGCACAGGGGATGTGACGTTACATGCCCTTTCCGGCCTTTCACAAGGCCGCGTTTGCGTCAACGAACAGACGCAAGCAAGCTGCACATGACACCGCAGCCCCAACCACCCGCACCCGCACCCGCATGCTGAGACCACCGGCGGGAGGGGGGGCTCAGCCTGGCTCGTTGAATGGGCAGCAAAGTTGCGTGTGATATCTACGACTGCACCAACGCACCCACAGCGGCCACAGCGGGCGGGCGTGCCGTGCACCCCAGGGCGCTACGGACCACCGGCCAAGCGCATCACAGTCCAGGCCGACGCAGCAGCGCCCTCTCCCAAGCCGATACGCAGCGCCAGCCGGCCAGCTCTCGAGGAGCCCAGATACCCCCAGTCCCACTAATACCACCGCGTCGCATGCACTGTGATCCCTACCCTTCCTGCGCTTTCCAACACGGCGCTGCCTGGGCCTGAGCTGTGTTAAATAAACTCAGGGCTGCGACAGCCGCCACACCGGCCGCCACACCAGCCGCCACAGCAGCCGCGTGCAGCCTCTCAACCGCCCACCGCACCTCTACACCCATTACACCCACTACGGCGACCCCACACCCGCCGCAGTGTCCTCCGCCCACAGCGCGCCTGGCTCGCGGCCAAGCCAACACTGCCCCACCCCCCAGCGATCACAACGCCAGCCCCCCACCCCGCCCACCACGAGCGCCCGCCTCTAACATCTACCTGCCGCCACCCCGTCCACCGCCGCCCCGCCCGCCGCCGCCACCCCGTCCGCCGCCCGGCCCGCCCCGCCCGCCCGGCCCGCCCCGCCCGCCGCGCCCGCCCTCCGGCCCACCCGTGCTGCGCCGCGCTTGCCCGCCGTCGCGATTGCCCTTCCCCTTGTCCGCATTCCGCTGCGCCAACCGCTCCTCAAGCAGCACGAAGCGCGCCGCGCCGCGCACCGAGCCACGCAGCGTGGGCTTGGCCGTCGCCGCCTTCTTGCCGGCACCGCGGCCGCCCTTGCGCAGCGCCTGCGCCTTGTCGGTGGCGCGCATTTTGGCCAGGCCCTTGGGCCCCAGCACCGCCACCGCCTCGCGCGCCCTGTCGTTCTCCTTCTCGCGCTGCTTGGTCGCGATCTGGCGGGTCGTCGGCATGCGGCGGTGGGGCCGGGCGGGGCGGGCGAGTCAGTGAGCGTGGCTTCCAAATGGAGTGTACGGTAGTAAACCCAACGCGCGGCGCCAGCTGCACCGTCCCGCGCCGGTCGCCCCAAGACTTATAACAAACCCCTTGGCCTGGGTTTGCCGTTTGCAAGGGCAAGCCCGTGCGTGCTCACCCCTCTCCCCCTCGTGCCCCCACTGCCGCTCCGCCCCACCTCCCTCCACCCATCTCCCCGCCCCGCTCCCCCTCCCTCTCCCCCTCTTGCCGCCGCCACCCCCCCCCACACACCCCGCACCTGGGAGGGCGGCAGCACGTCTGGGTCGGCGCTGATGCCGTCCAGCGGCTGGTCCGCCTCCAGCGCGAACTCCAGCCGCTGCGCCAGCACCTTGTCGCGCTTGGACACGATGGAGGTGATGGAGCCTGCGGGGTGGGTGGTGGTGGGTGGGGTGGGGTGGGGTTGCAAGGATGTTTTGAACAGCGGTACAGGATGCACCGGAGACGGGTGGGTGAAGTGGGTGGGTGGCGGGCAGGCAGGTGGGCAGGGAGGCCAGGCAGGGGGCCGGGCAGGCGGTAAGAAAGAGATCGTGAGGAAGAGGTGGTGAGGACGAGGTGGTGAGGAGGTAGCGGCGGGGGCAGCAGAGGGTTCTCCCTGACGGGGTGCTTGCTGGAGTTGCCGGTGCCACCATGCCCTTCCCAGCCTTTGTCGGCTCGTCAAACCTATCCGTATCCCCCGCCCCCGTCCCATCTGCGGCCCCCGCCCAACCCAACGCCCAGCCCAACGCCCAACCCAGCGCCCACCCCAACGCCCAACGCCCAAGCCCAAGCCGCACCCGTGGCGCCGGCGCGCGCGGTGCGGCCGGTGCGGTGCAGGTAGTCCACGGCGTTGGAGGGGAAGTCGAAGTTGACCACGTGGTCCACCACCCCCGGGAAGTCCAGGCCGCGCGCCGCCAGGTCGGTGGCGATCATGAGCGGCTGGCCGCCGGGCATGTCGGGCGTGGCGCCGGCAAAGGTGGCCAGAGACTCCTGGGGGGGTGCATGTGTGTGTGTGGCACGCGTGTGCATATGTGTGCGTGCGCGATCATGTTTGAATACGAGCTGGTGACCCTACATCCCTACCCCTCCATCCCCGCCCCCACCCACCCCAGCCCCCCATTCCCCCATCCCCCACCCGGCCCCCAGCACCCATCCGGCCTCCCATCAGCCCCCGCCCCCGCCCCCGCCCCCTACCCCCCACACCCCCACACCCGCACCTGGCGCGCCTCGGGGGGCATGTCGCCGTGGTAGCACACCACCGCCAGCCCCTCCTCCCGCGCGTAGTGCTCCACCGCGCGGCATGAGTCCACGGTGTTGCAGAACACCAGCGTCTTCTGCGCCCGCCGCGAGTCGGCGGACAGCACCTCGCCCAGCAGCGCCAGCTTGTTGCCGCCGGGCGGCAGCGCCAGGAAGGCGTGGCGGCTGCCGCTCACGGCGCGGTGCAGCGTGCTGGTCTGCGCGGGCGGGGGCGTGCGTGTGGCGGGGTTGGATTTAGCAGTGCGTGAGCAAGAGAGGGGCAGGGGGCGGCGGGGAATGACACGCGTGGTGTGCCAGGCACTCCAGCGAACCAGGAGACCGCCACACGCCACGCACCGCCCGCCACACGCCTGCCACCCGCGCCCTCCCGGCCCCCATCCCCCCGCCCCCACCTTGAGCTCCTTGGCGTCCGGCACCAGCTCCGAAATCGCCTTCTGCACCTGCGCGCGCAAGTGCGTGCGTGAGAGAATGCGAGTGAGCGCCGGCGGTCGGCATGGTGCTGGCGTGGTGCTGGCGTGGCGTGGTGTTGGCGTGGCGTGGCGTGGCGTGAGACGCGGCGCTCTGGGCCAACCCGCGCGGCGTGCGGATGGCGATCCCTTCTGGGCTACCCTCACAGCCTCCATCTCCCGGCTCGCAGCCTCCGACCTTCTCCGGGAATCCTCCCTCCGTTTCCTCCCCGCCAGTCCAGCTCCGCCCCCACCCCCACCCACCCCCTGCAGTTTCAGTTTCTCCTTGCAGCTCTTCTGTTTCCTCTCGGGATTGGTTCACAGCAACCCCCTCCCACCCACCCACCCACCCATCCTCACTCCCCACCCCACGCACCCGCTTGGTGAGCGTGGCGCTGACCAGCAGCACGTGCGCGGGCTGCGGCTTGGAGCGCAGCGGCGCCAGGATCTTGGCCACCTCGGTGCCCCAGCCCTGCTCAAACACAGTGTCCGCCTCGTCCACCACCTGCGCCAGGGGGAGGGCGGGGGATTGTGGGAGTTGTGGGGGTCAGGGGGCCGGGGGCTGCAAGGTTGAGTGGGTGACGAGGTGAGGAGGTGAGGAGGCGATGCAGCCCCGCTCCTCCTCCTCCCTCCTGCATTTCGCTCATGACCCAGCCTCTGGAACCCTCCCTCTCCAAACCCCCTGTTTCTTACGGAATAGGTTCAGAGCTAACCCCCTCTCCCCTCCCCCCTGCTACAATTCGCTGTACCATCTTTGCAACCCCCTCCCCTCCCCTCCCCTCCCTCCCCTCCCCTCACACGCACCAGCCACTGTATGTCGCTGTAGGCCACGTTGCCCTCGCGCACGTGCTGCAGGAAGCGCGTGGGCGTGGCCACCAGCACGTCCACCGGGCCCGCCAGCTGCTTGGCCTGCTCCGACATGCTGAGGGTGGGGTGGGGGGGCGGGGGGGCGGGATTGTTTTTGCAATTCCCAGCTCCAGGCAAGACCCAAGACCACGCCTAATGCATACGAGGTGCAGGGTTACTAGGGTACCGACTTCACATGCCGACACGGTTCTCCCCAGCACACAGCAACCCCGGTCCGCGCCAGCCCTCACGCCGCCCTCTCCCCGCACCCCCCTCCCGCACCCCTCCCACACCCCTCCCGCAACCCCTCCCGCACCCTCCCGCCCCCGCCCGCGCCTCACCCCTTGTACGCGTTGATGCACGCCGCCCGGAACTTGGCGGTGTGGCACAGCCGCTTGGCCACCGCGTTGATCTGGTCGGTCAGCTCGCGGGTGGGCCCCAGCACCAGCACCCGCGGCCGCTTGGGGCGCGGCACGAAGCCCTGAGCCTCCTGCGCCTTGATGCTGTGCACCTGGGGGGCAGGGGGTGGGGCGGGAGTCGGAGGGAGGGGAGGGTGTTGTTGTGGGGTTGGCGTGCCCGGCCCCGGCCCCGGCCCCGGCCCCGGCCCCGGCCCCGGCCCCGGCCCCGGCCCCGGCCCCGGCCCGGCCCCGGCCATCCCTCTCCCCGCCGCATCTCTCTCCCACAACCTCGCTCCCCCACTCGTTTGGGCAAGGCTGCCCGGGTGCAGATGCACGCCCCCTCCCGCCTGGTGGGCGCCGGTGTATGTCCCTGCTGGGGCCCACTCCCGCCGCCAGCCCGCAGCCGCTAGGCACCCACCCGCCACCCGCCGCCATGCCCCGGCCCCCCTTCGGCGGTTGGCTTAGCTTGGGCTGCTGTTTACAAAACCCCCCCCCAGAACCCCCCCGGGGCGCGCCCCTCACCAGCGGCAGCAGGTACGACAGTGTTTTGCCGCTGCCAGTGTGGCTGGCCAGGAAGTAGTTGCCGGGGGCGGCCGTGAGCGCGGGGATGGCCAGCGACTGCAGTGGGCGGCAGTGGGGCGGGTGCGGGGTAGGGAGGGAGCGATTCCGAAACTTGTGTGACAAAGTGAAAGGAGCACCGGCTGTGCGTGTCAAGGGGAAAGGACGAGGAGAACGAGGACAGTGTGTGATACAGAAGTATTCGGTGTGTTTGGCACGCGACGTCACAGGCTGGGGTAGCGCGTGTGCGGATGAGATGACGCGGCCATAGCTGACGCTGATGCGTGCGCCGCAAAGAGCGGCGGCGTGCAGGGTCCCGCCGGCTGGGGTGCGCCTGCGCCGCACACACGCGCAACACCCCTGGCGGCCCCCACTCCTCGGGGTCCCCCTCCCCATCCCGTCGCCGTTGGCTGCTCACCTGGATGTCAGTGGGTTCGGAAATGCCCATGCCGTGCAGCGCCGTCACCAGCGTCTGCGAGAGGCCGAGCTGCTCAAAGGTGCGAGGCGCCTTGCCGGCGGCTCCGGTACCGCCAGCGCCGGCACCGCCAGGTGCGCTCGGCCGTGAAACGTGCACCACCGTGAGCTGCCGCCCGCCCCGCAGACTCGTGCTGTAGGGGCATGTTTGAAGCTGAAGCGGGGGCCGCAGGACGCCCAGGCGCGTGGCCGGCGCAGGGGCCGAGGTCGGCGAGCGCCCGGCTCCGCGAATTCCTCCGCCAATGCTCGCGGCGCCGCGGAGCCCGCCGGCTGAGAGCATCATATTCACTGCAACCAGACGCCTCGGAAATAAGCAAGCTGCGACCGCCTCCCGCAGCGCCCGCTGCATTCAATTATTAGCAGCCGACACTCGTTCCCTCGTGCGCACCCGTCAATTCCAAAGTTTAAGCAATTCAAATGTTTTGGGTGGGTCAACTTAGCACCAATTGAATGACATAACACTATAGAATACAGCGCGTGGAAGAATCGACCAGAAACAGTCACACACGCTTATGAACGGGTGTTTGTTGCCGAAGGCAAACTTAATAGATGCTATATGCCCATAACCAAGTGCCTGGATGGACCTGCGGTTCTGTGGCGCGATGCTGGACGAAGTGTCCATGTAGGGTTCGTGCCACGAGTCGTGTGTCTGCACACCACAGCACGCGTGTAGGTATCTATTAATAAGCATTTGGTACGGTGTGGGTTTTGGATGGCGTGGCATGTGCGGGGTGAGCCCGGGGCCAAGCCGGGTTGGGAGCCACAACCACTGCTGACCTTGGCTGCCGATGCGCACAGGGATGTCTGTACCAGAGGCCCGGTCGATTAGACCATTCTGCTTCCTCTTTTAATTGATTGCTGGCCAAGGGTGCATCCCTGAGTCTGGCGGCAGACGGATGGGGGGGTATGGAGATGGAATACTGGCAGATTACCGGGCTTACATTTCATGCTCCAGTGAGTCCGGACTCCGTAGGCGCGGACATTGCAAGCTACGCGTAGTGGATGCCCCATGGCATGTTACTATCAGGCATAATCCAGGAGTCGGAATGCGACTCCACCGCGCTGGGCCCCGAAGTCCATCCTTCGCAAGAATGGTCGGACGCGTCCAGGGTTTGGCACGCGCCGGTGTGTTCCGTACCAACTTGGCCGACAGGACTGAAATGATTTGTGATATGCAAAGCTTTTGCGGCCTACGGGTGACAGCCGAGGCTGACAGATAGCCGTGTCGCTAACCGATGCAACATGCAATCGCGAGTCGGCCTCGTAATCGTGGTGATTACAAAGCAGGCCTTGCTCCCATCGCGGCATTGAAATTAGTTTGCTCAGACCAAACTAACAAGGCCCACTAGTTCGCTTGGCTGGTTGCACAGAAGTTGATCTGGGCGCGCCTGCGTGTCCTCGACCGAAAAGATGCGCTGCCTGCTCGTTGTCGCCCTGCTGGGCGCCCTTGCGCTCACTGCTCGTGCCGGCGGTGGCGGTGGCGGTGACGACCCGACCATCAAGCTCGAGAATGTGCACGACCTGAGTGAGTGCGCGGCAATCTGGGCCGGTTTTCCACAGCGCGGCGCTGCATTCCCGGCCTTGCGCGGGTCGTGCCTTAACATTAGACAAGTGCCGTTGTGAAGCGCTCCCCGGTGGCGCTTACGGGCTGGATCGATCGCGTGCGCTGGTCCAGTGTGCGGCTGACCGACCCGAGGCCTGCGTGCCGCCCCCGCTCCGCCCCCTGACACCGCGATAACAGCCGTCATGGCCGCCACCGGGCATTCATACTAGCTGCCTGCCAGCCCCGTCGCATAGAATAGGCTGAGATATGTGACGGAGCTGCGAACTCACCACTGCCCAATGGACTGCGCTAACGCCTCGCACTCTCTCACGTTCCCTTCCGCTCCTCCTCCTGCTCCCGGCTCCTGCTCCCGCTCCTGCGCCTGCTGCTCCTGCCAGCCCCCGACAACTTCGACAAGATCGTGAACGGCGCCAAGCACGTGCTGGTGGAGTTCTACGCCGTGAGTGGGGGGAGCCGGGCCCCGGGCGGGGTTTGCGGGGCGTGACACGAATGGTTGGGACTTCTGGGAAGGAGGCGCCCGATGCCGTGGGCCCCGCTGCTATGTCCGCCCCCTGCCCTGTCAACCCCTCATCAGCCCTCACTAGTAATGAATGCAACCCCTTCCCTCCCCTCTTCCGCCCCCTCTGCCGCCTGCCTGCCCCCACAGCCCTGGTGCGGCCACTGCAAGCGCATGGTGCCCGAGTACAAGCGCCTGGGCGAGCTGGTGGCGGCCGACCCCAAGCTCAAGAACCGCGTGGTGGTGGCCAAGGTGGGGGCGGGGGCGGGCTGGTGGGGCGGCCTCCGCGGGGCGGGGCTGCGGCCTCCGCGGGGCGGGTGGTGCCAGAGCTGGGACGTTCTGTGACGCGTGTGCGTGCGTGCGTGTGCGTAGGGAGGGGGGCTGTTGAGGCTCGCAGACACACCCACACACTCCCAAGCACCCACACGGTCCCAACCAACCAACGAACCACCCCTCCGTGTGCGGCGCAGGTGAACGCCGACGCGCACCGCTCCATCGGTGACAAGTTCGACGTGCGCGGCTTCCCCACCAGTGAGTGGCGGCGGTGCGACCCTGGCGTGAAGTGCCGACCCTGGGGGGCCGGGGATAAGTGATGGCCAAGGCGGACGCCGGACACAGTCCTGCGCATACACATGCACACAACAGCCGCCTCTTCCCGCCCACCCGCCCCGCAGTCAAGTTCTTCCCCGCCGGCAAGCCTGCCACCAAGGACACCGTGCAGGAGTGAGTGGCGGCGCGGGGCGCGACCCAGGCGGGGTGGGGGCCGGGGGCCGCCGGGGGCGCGGGGCGCGGCCCAGGCGGGGGCTGCCGTGAGCCAGGGCGGGGAGCCAGGCACGGGAGCCAGGGGCATGGGGCCGCCTCCTGGGCCGCCACTCATTACACTGGGCACTGCGCTCGGTGTGCGTGCCAGCACCACGCCACCAACGCTTCCTCCTGCTCAACCCCAGGGTCGGTGTCGGTGCGTGGAGTAAACACGGTCCCATACGCAACCAGCTCTAAACCTTGCCAATCCATGTCACCCCGAACCCCCAACCCCCCACCGCCATCCTCCCTCCTGCAGCTACAACCAGGCCCGCACCGCCACCGCCTTCCTGGACTACCTCAAGGAGAAGCTGGCGGCCGACACGGTGCGGCGGCGTGTGTGGGGGTGGGAGGAGGGGCGTGTGGGCGTGGGTGGGTGGGCGTGGGTGGATGGGTGAGTGGATGAGAGCAGAACAAAGCCACACACGCGTGTGTCAAGCGGGGAGCTGGGTGTGCATTTGTGTGTGCGCGACGGCGGAGAGGCACGCGATCCGACGCAGAGGGCAGGCGCCGGGGGTCGGATGCGGGTGGTGGTGCTGAATAGCCCGGTTTGGTGGACCCGTGCTGGTCCGGTACGTCCCCAGCCTGCGGCCTGCCGGCGCCCCTCCCTCGCCCCCCTCTGCCCGAACCCTAAGACGCCTTCACCTGCTCCTCGCCTGCTCCTCAGGGCTTTGCGCGCGTTGAGGCTCTGGACGGCCTGGCCAAGAAGTTCGTGGAGGCGGCGGCGGACGCCAAGGCCAAGGTGGTGGCGGAGACGGAGGCGGCGGTGGCCAAGCTGGAGGGCGAGGCCAAGGCCAACGGCGCGCTGTACGTCACCTTCATGAAGAAGGCCGTGGAGAAGGTGCGGGAGGGTGGGTGGGTGTTTGTGTGGGGTGGGTTGCGGGGCATCAGTGCCAACTAGCCCAAGTTAGTTACGAGACGACAAAAGCAATGCTTGCCGACGCTTGTCAATGCTTTTATTGCTCTGCCGCCGCCTCACCCACTCCACCTCCTGCTCCCTCCCCACTCCCATCCCGCCAGGGCGCCGAGTACCTGGGCAAGGAGAAGGCCCGGCTGGAGAAGATGCTGTCGGGCGGCTCGGTCAGCGCCGCCAAGGCCGACGAGATGAGCCGCAAGACCAGCGTGCTGGGCGCCTTCGCCGCCGAGGACGAGGAGTAGACGGCGATTACCTCGGGCGCGAGGATGATGATAAGACGATGATGAGGATCAGGGGGATGTGGCGGAATGAATGGCGACGTCAGTGATAGTTGGCGTGCGCTTTGATGCGGGTGTGCAGGTGGTGGGCAGGGGTAAAGCGGCGGGGCGCCTCGCTGGTGCGGGTGCGGGTGCAAGGGAGGCGGCGGCGGCCCCACCTGCCCGGTGCGGGGGAGCGAAGAGCGGTGTGGGCGGCGCTTTTGTGTGTTGTCAAGCACATGCAGGGGGGAGGACGGCGGTGCTTCCGTGTGTGTGAGGGTGGAGGATAGGCCGCAGGATGTGGGTATGCGGGCTGGGATGTGCATGTATGAGACCCCCGTTTTCGTGAGACCATCGGGCGGTGTGGAGCAGGAGCAACGTGTAACAGTGCACATGGGAGAAACACGGCGCCCTTACAAGGCACATGCGACGCAAGTGCACCTTAGGGCTGCCGGGTCCATCCCGAACCCCGCCCAATTTGCATGCACAGACTTCGGTGCCGGTCAAAGGCCTCTTCCACCGGTTGTGTGTGCATCTGGAGGCCTGAGAGTTGACAACGCCGACCAAAGCACCGCTGCTGCGCAATAGCCATCGAGAATTTCAACAAAGCTAGGTGTATAGCCCTCCGCCCGGGCTATACCTTGCGGCCTGCATACCGAAGTGCTCGTTCGTGTCAGCCGACCTCGGCGTGACTGCTCCTGCTACTGCTGTGCTATGGCATTTGCATCCTGCGTCGCGCCCGGTCCCGGCGCCCGGCCGGCTCACGCAGCAACCTGCGCACCCCTCGGGTTCCAACCTCCAACAGCCTACACACCTGGGGCAGTTGCACACTCATCCTTCCTAGCTAGTAGCTACCATGGGCCTACGCCAACCTGCCCCTTGCCCTGTACCAATCGCACTCCACTCATTCCAGCGCATTCGCGGTACCGCTGGGCCTGCACCCACCACTCCTCTACGCACAGCCCGGCTCGTCCTCATACACGCCGCCGCCGCCGCCACCACCACCACCTCCACCGCCTCGCCGCCGGCCGCCGCGCGCGCCCCGCTGCGGCAGCGCCTCCGCCCCTGCCCCCGCCTCCTCCTCATACTCGGCCCCCGGCACCGCCGCTGACCGCGCCGCCGCCGCCTCGCCGGCGCCCGTCGCCGCCTCGTCGCCGTCGTCATCCTCGTCATCAATCACCAGCTCCCGGCCACGTACGGCAAAGCCCAGCCCCGTGTCAGTGGTGCTGGTCATTCCGCCGGCGGCGGCTCCGCCGCCGCCGCCGCCGCCGCCGCCGCCGCCGCCGCCGCCGCCGCGCCGCTGCTGCTGCTGCCGCTGCCGCTGCGGCAGCGCCGCCGATGCCGCCTCCGGGTTGTGCCCGTCGTCGCCGTCATAGCCGTACCCATCCACTCCGTCCTCGGCATAGTACTCGTCATCCGCGTGCGCCGCCGCCGCGGTGTGGCCAGTGGCGGCGGCGCCGCCGCGCCGCCCGCCGGCGCCGCCCTTGCGCTGCCCCTGCCCGCGCCCGTGCGCATGCCCGTGCCCGCCGCCGCCGCCGGAGCCGCCCGCCGGCGCCACCAGTACTGCGGCGGGATCCGAGATCCGCTGGTCCAGCAGTACATCGTACTGCTGGTCCAGACCTAGGTACGAATCCGACATCAGGAATACGGACACGCGCGTCAGCGCGCCGCCGGCGCCGTTGTGGGTGGGCAGGCGCAGGCGCACGCTGCCGCGGCCCTCCAGGCCCACGCGCTTGAGCGCCAGCAACTCGCGGGTGCCCACGTCGCCCGCCACCACGTACCAGCCCTCCTCCTTGACCTAGTGGGGGTCGAGCGTGTTGGGTGTTGATTGTAGTGTGTGCCGGGGGATGTGCGGGGTACGGGGTGAGCGTTGCCGAGAAGGTTCGGCCGGTCGGTGCGAAGTCGCTGGCGGCGGCATGCCAGCGGCGGCAAGCACAGTGCGCGGCGGCACGCAAACACAAGCACACGCACGCACATACACACCCGCACCCGCATATGCATTCCTATCCACGCACAAACACACACGCACACGCACATACGCACACAAAGCCCTCGGCCCCCGAGACTGACCTTGGGGAAGCGCGGCGCGTACACCCGCGGCCGGCCCTGCCGCCGGTCCGCCGCCCGCACGCGGCTCAGCTCCAGCTCCACCTCCCACTCCTCCACCTCCTGCTCCGCGCCGCCCGCGCCGCCGTGCCCGCCCAGCGCCGCCTTCTTCGCATCCACCCCCGCGCCGCCGCCGCCGCCGCCGCCGCCGCCGCCGGCCCCCAGGTCCACGATTTGCTCGCCGTCGGCGCCGCGCCGCACGCGCACCAGCCGCGGCGCGCGGCCCGCCGCCACCGCCACCACCGGCAGCCGGTCGCACACCGCCACCACCTCCTTGGCGCGCGCGGCGCCCAGCAGCTGCGCCAGCACGCCCTCCGCCTCCTTCCGCCGGCTGCTACTGCCGCTGCTGCCACTGCCGTGGCTGTGGCTGCTGCTACTGCCGCCGTCGGTGCCGGCCAGCGCCTCCACCAGCTGCGGCAGCGTGCCCAGGCCGGCGGGGTCTGCCTCCAGCGCCTCCACCTCCTCGGGGCCCAGGTGCGGCAGCAGCAGCAGGCTGGAGTCGTCCACCCAGCGGCCCTGCGGGTGGGTGCGGGTGTGAGGGCGGGTGTGTGTGGTGCGTGTGGGTGTGTTGGAAAAACAAACGTGTGGCGGCGTGTGCGGGTGTGGGGCTAAGGGGGTGAGAAGGTGAGGTCCGTGACGTGTGCCTTAGTGGTGCCCGTGCTCCCGTGTCTACAGGCTCCCTTGCATGCCCAGCGTGCGCATGTGCGTGTATGCGTGTGTGTGCGTGCGTGTATGTGGCCACGCCGCGGCCTGCCCCCCCCCCCACCCCGGCCGGCCCCTCCGCGCCCACCTGCATGATGGACTGGTTGAGGCCGATGGCGGCCAGGGCTGTGTCCAGCCAGCCGCCGTGAGCCGCCATGTCGATGATAGCCTGCGAGGGGTGAGGGGTGGAGGGGTGGGAGGGGTGGAGGGGTGGGAGAGGGGTTGGGGGTTGAGGGGCGGAAGGGAGGGGGCGGGTGGGAGGCAGGAATGGAGGAGGCAACGGCAGAGGCGTGAGTGTGTGTTGGCAGCGGGGCCGCCACGCAGCACTGTCGCCCGTCCTGCGGTATGCCGTGTGTATGGAATGCACGTTCCGGCACTCGCGCCCACACCTACTCGCCCGCCACACCCGCACCCGCACCCGCACCCGCACCCGCACCCACACCTACTCGCCCGCCACACCCGCACCCGCACCCGCACCCGCACCCGCACCCGCACCCGCACCCGCACCCGCACCCGCACCCGCACCCGCACCCGCACCCGCACCCGCACCCGCACCCGCACCCGCACCCGCACCCGCACCCACCCGTCCAGCTGTATGCCGTGTGTATGGAAGAGAATTGGATGCACGTGTCGTCACCCGCACACCCACACACCCGCACACCCGTACACACCCCCACCTGCAGCAGGCGCGCGCAGTTGTCCAGCACGGACTTGGTGTCGGTCAGGTAGTCGGCTATGGGCAGCTGCAGCCGCGACAGGTGCGCCTGGGGGGGGGGGGCAGGTGTGTGTGTGTGTGTGAAGGATAAAGAAGTGGATGGCAGTAGGGGGGAGAGGTGGGGCGGGAGAGGGTGTTGGGGTCGGGCGGGGTGTTGGGAAACCGAGATGGGGTTCAATCCACAATCAATACGAGGTGATGGTTGCGGGGGTGGTTGCAGGGATGGTTGCATCCATTCGGTCCACCCACTCCCGCCGCTTTTCCGACCATCCTTGCAACCCCCACCGCAGCCCCCCACAGCGCCCGTCCCCCGCCGTCCCCGCCCCGCACCTGCAGCAGCAGGTTGGCCTTGGTGTGCGGGTCGTCGGCGGAGCGGGCGTCGGGCGGGTAGCGCACGCCGCGGGCCATGGCGGCGTTGATCTTGTCCTCGTTGTGCCGCACCGGCAGCTCGTCGAACTCGGACACGCCGCACAGCGCCTGCGGGGTGGGGGTGGCGGGGTTGGGTTGGTTGGGATCGGGCTCAGGTCAAGGTTGGAACGGGCTGGCGCCAGTCCGGGTTGCGAGCAGGTCGGAGTGACATGTGACAGTGTACACAATCCACCCCCAGACCTCAACACACACACACCCACAACACCGCCCGCCCCCTCCACAGGGCGCCCGAGACCCACAGGTTAAGGCCACACCACCTCCGCGCTCTGGGTTGGGCTGGTTGGTTCGGGTTATCTTGGTCGTCTCGCTTCTGGTTTCCGGAATGAACTACCCCCCCCCACACACACACACACTCGCCCCCCCCCCCACACACACGGCCACACACCACCACCACCACGCCCCCGGCGCACCAGCAGCAGGGCGTGTGTGTCCATGCCGCCGCCCATGGCCGCCCCCAGCTGGCCCATGGTCTTGTGCTGCAGGTAGTAGAAGGAGGCGATGCGGCCCAGCGCCGTGGCCGCCACGGAGCCGTCCGCGCCGTCGCCCGTGTCGTCGGCGCCCAGCGTCACGCAGCTGCGGCGGGGAGGCGTGAGGGGTTTACATTCATCATTAGTGAAGGAAGGGGTGGACGGTAGACAATCTGGGGCGGGGCTTAGGGGGGTTGTGAATTCCAGTCCAAGCGCAACCGAGCTAAACCAACTAGACAGGGAACAGGGGGGTTGCAAGGTGAATTAGCTGGGGAACATGGGTTGGGGTGGGGGGTGTAAACACCAGCCCAATCTAAACCCAAGCGAAACTAGACAGGGGACAGGCAGGTGCAGGGGGCGCGGGGAGGGGCGGATGTGGATGCGTGCAGATGGCGGTTCGCCCCGCCTCGCAACCTTCGATACCCCTACCCAGCCCTCAAAACCAAGGCCCCCACCAACCCTCACCCCGCGTCCTCCAGCTGCCGCAGCGCCTCCTCCACCATGCCGCTCATGAAGGCGTTGACTGTGTCGCTGTCGGTGGCGGGCAGGTCGTAGTAGCTGGGGTTCTGAGGGGGGCGAGAGGGAGGGCGGCGCCGTGTGCAGCCATGTGCGTGTTGAGTGTGTGCGTGCATTCAATAGGGCAAAGTCGATGACAGAGTCGATGGTACGGCGCGTTCCCTGTGTACCCGCTGCACCATTGAGCGCCCCCGGCCCACACACCAACACACACCAACACGCCGCCCACCTGCAGCAGGCGCCTGAAGAAGTAGGTCCAGGTGAGGTAGTCCACCGCGTCCTGCCGGCTGCCGATGGTGCCTGCCACCACCTCGGCGTTGAAGTGGTCCGCAACCTGCGCGTGGGGGGGCGGGTTGTGGCGGCGTGTGTGGTGTGGGTTGTGTGGTGTGTGGGACGTAGGGCGTGGGAGTTTGATAAATGATTGATCAAGATGATGTTTACAGGGCGATAAAACAGAGCAGTCTTCTCCGCGATCCTGCCCCGTTCCCCCCTCCCCCTAACCATGGCACCGTGGCATGGGCCGCCCCCTCCCCCCCGTTTAGCTTGGGCTGGTATTCACAGCCCCCAACCTCCGCCCCCTTTTCTCCTGGCCTCGCCTGGTCCTGCAGGCTGGACTCCACGGGGAAGGGCTCATACAGGAAGCGCTTGTAGAACTGCTTCTTGGGCTCGTGCACCATGATCACAGCCACACCGTGCCGGTCGTACTGGGGGCGGCCGGCGCGGCCCATCATCTGGGGGGGAGGGGATTGCAATTATATGGGAAAGCGGGGATTGGGTGGGAGTGGTGGGTGGGTGGGGTGGGTAGTTTTCTCCAATTCCCAAATCAACCATTCTCACTCCTCAATGGTTACAAGCAACAGCAAGCAAAGCAGTCCGTGGCCCACCAAACGACAAGTCCCAAAACCCCGAGTTCACTTTGACCTAGTGGCCGTCAGGCGTCTCTCAGTGCCTCAACCCGGCAGAGCCCCAGCGAGGCGGTCTCCAAACCGCAAAAGCCACCCCGGCCACGGACCCACAGACAGGGCGGGCGGGCGGGAGTATGCTACCAGTTGCTCTGACAATAGCAAACAGTACAGTACGAGAGACAAATACAAAACGGCAGATGCTGCGACAAGCAGCAGCTGCGATAATAAGGCGTCTCCGACGCCGTGTACGGCACTCCGTGCCGAATACACCATCATCGTCGTGAGAACCTGCCTTCTCCGACGCTCATACTTCGCTCCGAAGAAGTCAACATTTTCCAACCCAAAACCCATGTGTGGAGGAGAGCGGTATACTCGTGGGGTGGGTGTTCGCGAGGGGTCCGCACCCGCACAACCTGCACAACCCGCACCCGCAGCCTGCGGCAACCACCTCTCCCCGTCCCAATACGCACCCCCTCCCCCCTATACACACACGCACGCTCACACACATACACAGTACACACCCGCCGGCGCCCCCGCCCCCGCACCTGCAGCACGTCAGTGATGGGGAAGTCCACGTATCGCTTGGTGGCGGCGTCGTAGAACTCGGTGCCCTTGATGACTACCAGGTGGGCGGGCGTGTTGACGCCCCAGGCCAGCGTGCTGGTGGCCACCAGGATCTGGGTGTGTGTGGGGGGGGCGGGGCGGGGAGGGGGCGGGTGCAAGGATGGTTGGAAGAGCGGTACAGGATGCACGGGCATGTGCGGGCAGACACACACACACGGAGAAGCAGGGGGGTTTGCAATGCTGCAGGCATTGGTTTGGTATGGAGCGCCAGGCCGGGAACAGGGAGCAGTGCGTTGGCAACACGGGGCGGCGGCCGCACACACACACAGTCACACGCCCCCCCGCACACACAGCCACGCCCGTACCTGGATCTTGCACTCCACGAACAGCCGCTCCACCAGGCTGCGGTCCTTGTCGGCCAGGCCGGCGTGGTGCAGGCCGATGCCGAAGCCCAGGCAGTGGCGCAGCGCCGCGTCCTTGACGCCGCCCAGGCAGGCCTCCAGCTCGGCCTCGGGCATATGCAGGAACTGGTGCGGCCGGTAGTCGGCAACTGGGGGCGGGAGGGGGCAGGCAGGGCGGTGGGGTTGAGGGTCAGGGCGGCCATGCCAACACGCCCAACAGTAATAAACTTGGATGCAACATGGAAGCGCCCTGTTGCATGGCGCGTTACGAGCATGGGGGCGCCCGGGCCTCACCCGCGTGCTGGATGAGGTCCAGCGCTGTGAGCCGCGTCTGGCGGCGGCTGCTCACAAACACCAGCACCGGCTTGGTGGGCGAGTGCGCCTGCGTGTGTGTGGTGGTGGTGAGGGGGTTACATTCATCATTAGTTAAGGGGGGGGGGCAGGCGGCGGTTGCAGGGGGCAGGCGGTTGCGGGGATGGAGGGGGGTTATGTGAAGGGTTCCATGCATGCGAATCGAGTCGAGAGATGATGTCGACAGGGCGGTGCCTTCACACACGCGGCTTTTGCACACGCGGCCTTTGCACACGCCGCCTGCGCACATGCCTCCACACACACGCGCAGTCGCGGCCTTTTCACCGCACCTGGATGGCGGCGTAGGCGGGCTTGTTCATTGAGGCCATGCGGGGGCAGTAGAACTTGCCGGGGTAGCCCTGGAGGGGGGCGGCAGTGGGTGTGCGGGGCGGGGGGCCGGGCGGGTGAGTGAGGCGGGGGTTGCAAGGGTGCAAGGTTGCAAAAAGTCTATAATGACGAGCGAGGGGTGCGGGGGGTGCGCTGGCTGCAATTGGGCGCCACATCGTGCCAAGCGGCCCATCAGCTGCTGCGCACGCACGCACGTTCACGCACGCGCACGCTCACACGCCTTCACACGCCCTGACACGCCCTACACGCGCCCTCACACGCCCACACGCACCTGGATGTGGCACTCCAGCGGCACGGGGCGCACCGAGGGCTTGAAGTTGAACAGGCCGGCGGGGTTGATGCCCAACCAGTCCGCCAGGTCCTGTGTGGGTGGGGGTTGGCGGCGGGGTGGCGGGGTTAGGGTTGGGGCATGGGGTCGGCGTGTGTGTTGGCGAGCACAAGCGGAGCGCAATACCCGTATCAAGTGGAAGACAGTTTGCATGCGTGTTGGATGAAGGAGAAACGTGCCCCCGCCCCACACAAGCACACATGCGTATTCGTACGTAACTGCTGACTGCTGCGCGGCCTTGGGTCTGCACAATTCTCCAACATGCACACTCTCTAACACGCACGCACACACGCACCCACCTGCGCGTTGGCCAGCGCCGTGCTGAGGCCCACGAAGCGCACGGGGTGCTGGCCGCTCTGCGCCGCTATGTAGCGCATGCGGCTGACGATGACCTCCAGGATGGGGCCGCGGTCGGCGCCCAGCAGGTGGATCTCGTCGATGATGAGCAGCCCCACCTGTGGCCGGGCAGGGGGGGGATGGGAGGGGCGGCAGGTGGCGGCAGGCGGCCGTAGGTGGCGGGCGGCAGGCGAGGGGCAGCATGTTGTTGCGGGATGTTGAAGCGGAATGCAGTTGCGGAATGGAGCGGCGAAGTGGAGTTGTGGATGCACCGCAGTTGCGCAACACCCCATGCGGAGCACCCGCCAGCGGCCCACAGCTGGCGACCCGCCCCTCCGGCAGCGACCGCCGCCCGCCCACACACGCCCACACGTGTGTCGTTTTCCCTTGTGCTCTCTAACACACGACGCACACACGCGCCCGCGCACCTTCTTGACGTAGCCGCGCGTCTGCCAGGCCCGCGAGATGCCGTCCCACTTCTCGGGCGTGCAGATGATGATGTCGGCCGCCAGCAGCGCGCGCAGGTCGGGCGTGTAGTCGCCTGCGCGGTGGGGGGTTGCAAAGATGGTATATAGAAGCGTAGTGGCGTAGACAGCAGGCGTGGATGCGTTCGTACCGGGGGGGGGGCGGGGGCGGGGACGTGTGTTTGTGTTTGTGTTTGTGTGTTGTGTTGTGTGGAGCTGGGGCTGGGGCACAACCCGATGGGTGGCCGATGCACGCTGTGTGTGACTGGCACGGGCGCTGCCACGGGCACGCACCCTGCCCCCAGCGTGCCCGATACCCCTGCACCCCTGCACCCCCGCCCCTGCCCCTGCGCCTCCCGCGCCCCTCGCCGCTCTCCCGCCCTCCCTCACCCACCCGTCAGCTCGCACATCTTCTTGCCCAGCAGCGGGCACAGCCGCGCGCCCCAGTCGCTGATGCGCTCGCGGACCAGCGCCTTGAGCGGGGCCACGTAGATGACCTGGTGTGTGTGTGTGTGGGGGGGGGTGCGGCAGGCGGCAGGCGGCGAGCAGGAGGGGAGGGGAGGAGGGCAGAGGAGGGGATGAGAAGGCGGAGGGGAAAGAGGCGTTGTGGAGCTGTTACGGGCCAGGAGGTCTGGTGCATCCACCGACTGCGCGGCTGCCCCCAAACACCCCGACGAAACACACAAACACACACAATTTTTCCTTGTGCTCTCACACGCATAATCGGTCCATCGCACCCACCTTCTGCCCCGGGTGCGCGCTCCACAGGCGCATCATGGTCAGCTCGCTGCTCACGGTCTTGCCTGCGGGGCACGGCGCAAAGGGGGGGGGCGGGGGCAGGATGGAGGGGAGGCAGGAATGGCTACACACACGGGTCGTCGACAGGCCCAGCGTGGGCAGGTGGACAGCAGCTGTCCCTGGCGGGCAGTCCACGGCATCCTGAGACATCCACCCCCCAGCCCTGCATTGACCGCAATCTCGCACCCTCCCCCTCCTCCACACCCCCAACCCCAACCCCAACCCCGCCAATCCCCACTGCAACCCCTCCCTCACCCGAGCCGGTGGGCGCGCCCAGCAGCACGTTCTCATCGGTGTGGTACAGCGTGTGGAAGGCCTGCGTCTGGATGGGGTTGAAGTGGCTGAAGCGGCCCGCGTACAGCGCCTGGTAGGCGGGCTGCCGCAGCGCCGACAGCGGCAGCGGGTCCAGGTCCAGAAGCTCTGTGCGGCGGGTGGGGTGAGGGGCGGGGGGTTCCGTGCATGAATACGGTACGGTCAAGACGACATGATGTGGGGCCGCTTGTGTGAGCGTCAGTAGGGGTAGCTTCCATTTCCCGACGGGCAGCCGGGCTGCCCCCTCGTCTCTCGCTCCCTCTCCCTCCCGTCCGCGGCGGCTGGCGACCCCACTGTGGCCCCTCCCGCCGCCGCCTCCCCAGCCTCCCTTCCTCCACCCACCCGTGTGCGGCGGCATGCGCTCCGGCAGGATGAGGCCCTGGAAGCTGAGCTCAAGCCAGGCCTCGGCGTTCATCCAGCTGTCCGCCACCGCGCGCACAAAGTACTGCGGCGGCAGCGGCTCGAAGATGGGTATGGTGAAGGCCAGCTTGTGCGGCTCGGACTCGCGCGCCATCTTCTTGGTCAGCAGCCAGATCTGGGATATGCGGGATAGATGATGCGGAGATGCGCAGCGTGTGTGCGTGTGCGCGTGCAGGTCTGGGTTAGCACCACAGTGCCACAGACCTCTAATTCTTATTTCACACATTATTTCACACGCACATAAGAAACACATCCACGCACGCTCGCGACCATACGCCCACACGCACGCACACGGCCCCGCACACACGCGCACCTCGCTGTGGTAGATGTGCTCGTTCTGGCCGTCCTCCACCCAGATGTGCCAGCGCAGCCCCGAGCCGTGCTGCCGCTCGCGCCACTCGAAGGTGGGCGTGATGGCCAGCTGTATGCGCAGCACGGTGCGCGTGATGGGCTGCAGCTGCGCCGACAGCTCCAGGGAGGGGAAGGCATTGACGCAGCCCTTGACCACCGGGCCTGGAGGGCGGGCGGGTGACGGCGGGGATGGGCGGGGATGGGCGGGGATGGGCAGGGATGGGCGGGGTGGTGGTGGTGGTGGGTAGTTTTTTCCAATTCCCAAACCATTGCAAAACCAAAACCCAAGGGTGCAAGGATAGGAGAATTGTGGCAGGGTACAGTGGAAGGGATGGGACAGCGGGCGGTGGCAAGCGATTGGACTGTGCTATGAGGCGGTTGGGCTGTGCTTTAAATACGCCGAGCACACGAACGCACAGCCCCTGGGGCACGTGGCACGGTGTGGGTGGGCAGCAGGGCTAGCTAGCGGGGCTCTAAGCCCCACCCATGCGGACCCCGCCCCGTCACCCCGGGCCTGTCTGCCTGCCTGCCGCGGCCTCACCGGCTGCGGGGTGGCGCAGCAGCGCGCCGATCTCCTTGTCGTCCATGTCGCGCATCTCCCACACACCCAGCGTGGCCTGGGGGCAGGGGGGGGGAGGGCGGGGTGCAGGGGGGGGTTGCGGTGGGGTTGCAAGGATGGTAAGAAAAGTGTGCAGGGTAGACAGCAGGGGCAGAAAGGGTCAAGCCTCTTGCCTGTCCCCGACCACTGCCGCAACATGCGGGATGCAGGGCGGGTTGGGGTTGCAAGGTGAAATCAAAAGTCCGTGCCATACGGACTGAAGTGCCGTACTCCCCTCCACCCACACACCCATCCACCCCCACGCACCTGCCGGTCCTCCAGCTTCTGCAGCAGCTCCGGCCCAAGCCCCGGCGTGCCCTCGAACTGCCGCAGCGGGTGCGAGTGCGGCCACAGGCGCAGCTCGAAGCACTTGGCCAGCTGCAGGCACGTGTCCGCCATGCTGCTCCACTTGCGCCTGAGGAGTGAGGGGGGAGCGGAGGGGTGCGGGGTAGGGCAGGGGGGGGGGTGCGGGAACGGAGTGCGGGGTAGGGTAGAAGGGTTGCAAGGGTGGTAAGCGGAACCGTGACGTGTGCGAGAGAATGGATCAGGCGGCTGCGCAGCCCAGCGCAGGAGTGGCAGCCGCGCAGCACCTGAAAGCCCGGGCCCTAGCGCCCGTTCACCCCCCGCCCCCCCCCACACACACACCGCACCCCCTCACCTCAGGCAGATCTCGAACACGGCCCGCATGATGCGCGGCGCGTTCTGGCTCACAAACATGAGGTCGGCCGTCAGGCTGAACGACTCCACCCGGGAGCGGCTGATCCAGGCCTGGGTGCGGGCGTGTGTGGGTGTAGTTGAGTGGGTGTGGGTGTGTGGTTGAGTGGTTGAGTGGGTGTGTGGGTGTGTGGGTGGAGTGCGGGATCGGGGGTCGGGCAGCGGGCAGTGCGAGTGCGTGTGTGTAGGCACGTGCGCAACACGAGAGCGCGAGCGCTGCTGTTTGAGGCACTGAGCTCCCGCCCTCCACCCACACCCAGGGCCCCGCAACCCCAGCCGCCGCGCCACACACGCATACGCACCCCCCTTCCCGCACCTGCATGAGCACGTTGGCCTTGCCGGCCTTGTTGTCTGCGCCGCCCAGCCCCTTGACCGGGTAGGGCACGCTGCGGCACATCTCGTCCAGCTCCGGCAGCTCCTCCTCGCGCATCTGAAGGGTGCGTGCGGTTGTGTTACATCATAAAGAAGTGAAGACGTAGCCAGGAACAAGCGTTTCAAGAGTCAACAGTGGGCTGGTATTTCCACCGGGCTCCGCCCCTCACCACCCCACACCCACGCCACCCGCGCCCCACCGTGAGCTGCTCGAACTCGGCGCTCTGGGCCAGCATGCTGATCACCTCGGCCATGGACATGTGCGGCCTGCGTGGGGCGTGGGTGTGTGGCATGTTAGAAAGCACAAGGGAAAACGACCACAAGTGTGTGGCGCGTGGGTGGATCATCAACTGGGGTCGCTGCCGTCCCCTTTTCCCTTCCCCCCTCTTCCCGCCCTTGATTCCCGCCCTTTATTCCCACAACCCCCCTCTCCCCCCCCCCCGCCGCTTGCCCGCGGCGCCTCACTTGAGCAGGCCGTTGAAGGTGACCATGGAGGCGGCCTTGATGTAGAAGTGGGACGCCACGCGGCCCAACTCCGTGACGTACAGGTTGCCGCTGCGCTCGTCGTACACAGCCATCTGGCTCTCGCGCAGCTGCTTGGCGGCGGCAACCACCAGGTCGCGGCGGTGGACTGCGGGCGGGCGGGGGGCGGGGTTGGGTTGGGTTGGGTGGGTTGGTTGGGTTGGGTGGGTGGGTTGGGTCGGTTGGGGCACACCAACCGGGGTCCCGGGGTTGGGATCCAGAGCTCTGAGCCAGCCAGCCCCATCCCCTGCAGTCACACATCCCCATTCCCAAACCGCCACGCCCCCCGCCCGCCACCCTCCCTCACACCCGCACCCCCCGTTTAGATTGGGCTGGTGTTTACAACCCCCCCCCCCCCGCCACCCCGCCACCTCCCCGCCACCCCCAAGCCCCCCCCGCCACTCACGGTCCAGCCCCCCCGCCACTCACGGTCCACCCCCACCCCACCCCGCCACTCACGGTCCAGCCCCGGGTCCAGCACCAGCTGGTCGTAGCTGACGCCGTAGGCCAGCGGGTTGCGCTCCAGGCGCCGCGCCAGGTAGGAGTAGCCCACCCAGCCCACCGCCTCGCGCACGTTGGTCACGCTGCCCAGCACGATCTCTGCGCGCGACCGGGTGCGTGTGGAAGTGAGGGTGTGTGAGCGTGTTGGAGAGCACAACGAAAAGAAACACGAAGTGTGCATGTGCGTGCGGGGGTGACGGGGTGGGACACACAGATACCGGCATTGGCGCGGTGTGGGAGGTGTGAGGTGCGGTGCGAGCACAAGCAGCAAAGGGCTATGGGCGCGGGAAAGGACGGCCCCGGCGCCTCCCCTTCCCCCCAGGCCCCTCCGTGATGTGCAGTAGCTCGCAATGCGGCGTCGGTTTCTCCTTGCAGCGCTTCTGTTTCCCTACGGGATTGGTTCACAGTAACCCCCAGGCCCCCCCCCGTCACTAGCCCTAATTGGGCCCCGCTCGCCCCATCCGCCTCGCCCCAACCCGCCAGCCCGCAGCACCCCATCCCTCCCCCCCAGGCAACCCCCAGGCCGCCCCCCCCCAACGCCACCCACCGGCGTTGAGGTTGTCCACCAGGTACTTCTTGAACTGGCTCTCGATGGCGGCCTGGTGCGTGAGCATGCCAAGGTAGTGAGCCAGCTTGTCGTGGGCGGTGATGATGATGCCCAGGCCTAGGGGGGGGGGTTGCAAAGATGTGGGAAAGCGGTACAGGATGCACTGAAGACTGCGTCTCGAAGTCGTTACCGGCGAAGTCCTGGCGGCCGCGTTCCCCCGGGGGGGGGCGTGTGGGAGTGTGTGTGTGTGTGTGTGTGTGTGTGTGTGTGTGTGTACTAAAAACAACAAACAGACGGACAAAAAGCCCGCCAAACACGCGCGCGTGTGGGTGTGTGGGTGGGTGTTATGGAGGGGGGAGGGCGGTAGCGGTGTGGTGTGCGTGAACGTTTGCTTGGACAATACTCGCCCCCGCACGCTTCGCACGGCCCACACGCCCGGCACGGCCCTGCCCGGCCCCCGGCCCCCGGCCCCCGGCCCAGCCCCCGGCCCGCCGCACCGCTGTCCTCGAACTGCGGGCGGCCGGCGCGGCCGAAGATCTGCTGCACGTCCAACATGCCGACATCGCTGAAGCCGCCCTTTTGAGCGTCGTACACCTGGGGGGTTACATTCATCATTAGTTAAGACGTGAAGACGTGGGGGGGGGGGCCAGGGGCGTCGAGGAGGCGCGGGTGCAGGGTTGAAGGTGCGTGCGGGTGTGGCTGCACGAGGTGGCTGCCCCCACCCACTGCATCTGACCTCGCCCCATCACCCATGCAGAACCCCATCCCTGTGCCCATCCTCTACCTTCCTTCTCCTACCATCCTCGCAACCACCCCTGAGTGTCCTTACGGGATTGTTTCAGAGTTAACCCCTGCAACCATCCAACCAATCCTCCCCTCACCTGCGTGCCCTTGATGATGACCGTGTGCGCGGGCAGGTTCACGCCCCAGGCCAGCGTGGCCGTGCAGCACAGCACGCGCAGCAGCCCCTCCGCGAACAGCCGCTCCGTGAGCGTGCGGTCGGCGCGCAGCATGCCGGCATGGTGCATGCCGAACCCCAGGTCAAACAGCTCCTGCACCTCGCGGTTCCTGCGGGGGTGCGGGTGCGGGCGGGGGCGTGTCGGGTGTGGTGTTGGGTGTGGGCGGGTGTGGTGTCGGGCGTGTGCGGGTGTGTGCGGGTGTGTCGGGTGCGTTGTCGGGTCGGTTGGGCCGGTTGGGACGGGGGGGGGTTGCAGATAGGCAGTCACGTGGTCACGTGTTTGGGAGGAACACCCCCACCTGCCCGCCCACCCTCCTCCTCCGCCCTCCACCCGCCCACCCTCCTCCTCCGCCCTCCACCCGCCGCCTCCTCCGCCCCCCCCCCGCCGCCGCCTACGCACCTGCTCCGCCGCACGTCCTTGGCGAACAGCCCGTATTTCTCATGGTCGCGTGTGTCCAGCAGCCCCAGGTCGCCGCCGCTCTTGGCGGCCATGTCGGCCAGCACGCGCGCCGTCTTGCCGGTGTCCTTGCGGCTGTGCACGAACACCATAACCTGGTAGCCCTGCTTCAGGCTCTCCACCATCTGGGCCGGGCGGCGGCGGGGCGTGGGTTGGAAGGGGGTGGAACGGTGGGAAGGGGGTGGAGGGGTGGGAAGGGGGAGAGGTTCCCATGCAGGGTTAAAATAAACGACGAGACGATGTTGACAGGCGCGTTCGCTCCGTGATAGTGTTACAAACTCACTGGAGTAGCCGGTCATGCGGATCGTGCGTGGTAGGTGTGTGTTGTGTGATGAGCCCCGCCCCGGCAACACCCCCTCTCGCCCCCGCATCTCGCCCCCGCATCTCGCCCCCCCACCACCCCGCCCCCCCCTCACCTTGTTGTAGGCCACCTCGTTCATGATGTTGTTCTTGGCGATGTAGTTCTTCTCGCTCACGCCCACAAACTGCATCTCCAGCGGCACGGGCCGGTAGCTGGCGTCAAAGTAGAACAGGCCTGCGTGGGCGCGCGTGTGTGTGTGTAGGGAGGGGAGCGGAGGGATGGATGGGCGAGGGGTTTCAGGGGGCTTCATCGTTGTCACTGGGGGCACGGGGGCACCCTCAGCGTCAAACTCTCCAGCCGCCCGCGCACGCCATCCATACGCACTCACGCACTCCCTTGCCTGTCCCTTGTCTAGGTTAGCTTGGTTTAGATTGCGCTGGTGTTCACAAACCCCCCGCCCCCTCCCGCCCCCGCACCTGTCTGCGCGTTGACCTGCAGGAACGCCGCCACGTCGTCGTAGTTGGGCAGCGTGGCGGACAGGCCCACGATGCGGATCATGCTCTGGCTGGCCTCCACCTGGGGGCGGTACGGCACGGCACGGCATGTACGGCGGGTGTGATACGGGTAAGGGGCGTGTGTGTGCGGGGAGGCGTGTGTGTGGGAAAACCCAGAAACGCGCATTGCAACCGCCGTATCAGCATCCGGCATAAGCACCAGGCAAGGCAGACAGGACAATTGCAAAAGCGCTGGAGAAGGGGGCGCAAGCGGCAACAGACAACAATGGACGCACCCGCACCTGCACCAGATACGATTCCCTTTCCACATCCACACGGTCACGGTCCCATACGCACAAGCCCCCACGGCCACGCACCTGCCGCAGCGTGCGCGCCACCAGCGCCTCGATGACTGGACCGCGGTCGTCGTTGAGCAGGTGCACCTCGTCGATGATCAGCAGCTTCACCAGCGAGGCCACGGACACGTCGCCGCCCTAAGGGTGGTGGTGGGGAGGGGCGGAAGTTAGGCGGGTTACATTCACAATAAGGAGGAAGAGGTGGTGGGTGGCGTGCGTGGCATTTTGCGGGTTTCATTCTCGCCCCAGCCTCAGCTGCCCCCCCGCCCACGCGCACCGCCACGCCTGCTGTCTACGCTGCTACACTTCTATGTACCATCGTGTAACCCCCCCCACCTTGCGCGTGATGACGTCCCACTTCTCGGGCGTGGTCACGATCATCTGCGTCTCCGCCAGCTCCTTCTTGGTCAGCTGCATGTCGCCCGTCAGCTCGCGAACCACCAGGCCTGAGGCGCAGGGGCAGCGGGGGGGGGGGGGGGGAGCCGGCGGGGGGGGGGGGGGGGGAGGTCAGCGGGGGTCAGGGAGGCGGGGGGCAGTGGTGGGAGCGTGGTGTTGCAGGTCAGGGGGGCGCGGGGCAGGGGGACAGGCACGTCCCTGAAGCAGTGCGCGATGATGAAGACGAAGAGCTCTGGGCGTGTGAAGTGCTGTGCTGTGCTCTGTGCAGCCTCCAAATCCTCTCCAAATCCTCTACAATGGCCCCCGCCCCGCCGCCCACACACGCACACGACCACACATGTCCGCATACGCTCGCGCACGCACCCAGCGGCTCCAGGCGTTTGGCGAAGTTGGACGTCACCTCAGCCGCAAGAGCCTGCGGGGCGGAGAGGCACGGTGGGGAAGGTGGCGAGGGTGGGGAAAGACTCGGCACCGGGGTGCTAGCACCGAAGCGTTCGGGCCCCTCCCCCCGCGGAGTGCCCACCCTCGCCCCGTCACCCTCACCCCCCAAACGCCCCCTCCACCTGTCCGCGCTTGCCTGTCCCTTGTCTTGTTAGGTTGGGTTAGCTTGGGCTGGTATTCGCAGGCCGCCACCCAACCACCCACCCACGCACCCACCCGCACACCACGCACACACCCGCACACCGCCTCCTCCTCACCTTCATGGGCGCCACGTACACGATCTTGAAGTCGGCCTTCTGGATGACGCCATGCCGCATGTTGGCGCCCACCTCGCGCAGCACCGCGATCATGGCGATGTTGGTCTTGCCCGCGCCTGGTGGCGTGGTGGTGCGGGCAAGCGGGCAGGTTGGTGGGTAGGTAGGTAGGCAGGCAGGCGCGCACAAATGGTGGGATGTGGGCAGCCGCCGGCTATCCACCAGGCCTTGGGCCCGCCCGCACACCGGGCCCGCCCGCACACCGGGCGCGCCCGCACCTGTGGGCGCGCACACCAGCAGGTTCTCGTTGCTGGTGTAGGCGGTCTTGAAGATGCGGCTCTGGATGCGGTTCAGCGTCTTGTAGCCCAGAAACGCCAGCTGGGGGGGGTTGGGGGTGGGGTTGGAGGCACATGCACGCAGCGGGCAGTGGAGGCAGTGGGGCAGTGAGGCAGAGGCCGGCGCGCACAGCGGAAGTGGCACACGCCCCCACATCCCCCCATCCCCCCTGCCCCCGCCCCCGCCCCCGCCCGCACCTGCGCCCACTCCTCCAGGTCGGCGATATTGACCAGCTCGCCCTCGGCCGGCGGCGGCGCCTTGGGCGCGGCGGGCACCAGCACCTCCTCATAGCCCTTGTACGTTCTGTGGAGGGCGTGGGCGGGCGTGTGGGGGAGGGCGTGGATGCGTGTGAGAGGGGAAAGGGTACGTGCGGCATGGCGTGGCGCGTTGTGGGCCGGGCTCCCTCCCCGCCTGCTACACGCGCGGCACACCGCCCCGCCCCGGCCCATCCGGCCCATCCGGCCCGCACCGCCATCCGCCGCCCCCCACTTCAAATTATTTGCAAAACACCGTCTCATGGACGGCTACCCCCCCCCCCCCCCAACGCGCCGCGGCACCCACTTGCGCACGGTGCCCTTGGGCAGCGCGCCGCGCACCACGCCGCCGCGCGCGCCGTCGCCGGCGCCGATCTTGAGCTCGACGCCGTTGGCGAGCGTGATGGTGTTGGCGATGTGCGCGGGCGGCGCCTCGATGTCCATGAGGGCCTGGTAGCCGGCCTGGGTGGTGTGTGCGGTGGTGGTGTGGGTGGGTGCGTTCAGTTAATGCATTGCAGGTCGTAATCATCACGCACCCACCTACCCACTCACCCAATGCCATGGCCCCCGCCCCCACACAGCACCACCACGGCACCACCAGCCCCCCGCCCCCGGCCCTCACCGTCAGCAGCCACTCGATGTCCACCTCGGCGTCCGTCTTCTTGCCGCTCTGCGCCGCGGGGGGCGTGTCCGGGATGAGGGTAGTGTTTTCCAATTCCCAATTCAACCGGGGTGAGGGTGTGAGCGTGCGCGCGAGGCGGCGGCATGTGGGGGCTTCGTACAGGGCGCCTCCACGTGGCCCGCGGCATGAAAGAACAGGGCAGCTCCGAGCCGCGGGCGGTGCTGTCGCGACCAACCATATGTTTCCCCCGGTGCACTACAAGTCCCACGAGACGGCTGCCTCCTCTGGCCCCCCTCCCAAATGCCCCGCCCTTCTTCGCCCTCCCCCACCCTCCTTTGCCCCTCCTCCCCCTCCGCCCACCTTCTTGGCGTCCTTGCGCGCCAGCTTGGCCAGCAGCTTCTGGCTGGTGCTGTTGATGGTCACGCCGGGGCCGTACACAGGCATGGCGCCGCCGCCGCCGCCGCCCGCGCCGTCGCCGGGGCCCAGCCCCAGGCCCGCCAGCACGGGCGCGCCGCCGTGGGCGTCCTTGTAGCGCCCTATGGCGGTCTGCAGCGCGCGCACCACCGACCGCCTGCGCAAGGCGGGAATGGGTTACAGTCATGGATAATTAAGATAAGATGCGTTGACAGGTTGTTGCAGCAGATCAGTCTTGGGGAGGGTTGCCAGCAGAGCGGAGGAAATGTCGGATTGCGTGCAGGCGGCGCGCCACGGGAGGCGCCACGCACCAACGCCTGTGTGTCTGGTTACATACCGCCTCGATGGCCCTCGCCCCTCCCCTCCACGCGCCCGCCCCCCCCCCCACCCCGGCCCCCCCCCGGCACGCACCTGTTCTCCATGAGTCCGTGCAGCTGCTCGAACGCGGCGTCCCCCAGCAGGTCGTACAGCTGCGCCGCCACCTCGTCGCCGCCGCCGCCACCCAGCAGCGCCGCCGCCACGGCCGAGGCGGCGGAGGCGGCCTCGTCGCCGGGGCCCACCACCCGCTCGCACCAGCGGTACAGCCACACCACGCCCGCCTGCGGCGTTGTGGGGGTTCGCAAGGATGTTTGCAAAAGCGGAACAGTGTTCCATGTGTTCCATGTGTTTTCCATGTGGTTGCATGCATGGCTCGTCGTGCTGGGGTTGAAGTGGCCGTTTGCATGCCATTAACTCTGCTCCTGCCGCCACGTCCCACGCGTGAAGAATCCCTGCTTTTGCTGGTATTCACCCCACCCCCACCCCACGCCCACCCCCACACACAAACACAAACACTGAAACACACGCACACGCGCACCCACGTCCTTCATCTTCTTGCCGTCCAGGTTCTCGCCGTCGTCGTCATCGTCGTCGTACATCGTGTAGGCGCCCTGACCGCCGCCGCCACTGCCATCCGCCGCCTCGCCGCCGCCGCCGCCAGCCGCCGCCACCATCTGCATCAGCTCCGCCGGCGAGGGCTCGCTGTCGAACCGGCCGTACGACACGCCGGCGGCGGCGGCGGCGGCGGCGGCGGCGCCGCCGCCGCCGCCCTGGCGGCGCCCGCCGCACAGCAGCTCGCCGGCCTGGTCCGCGGGCAGGCAGACGTCCGAGAAGTGGAAATCCAGATCCGCGCCAAACTCCTTCCGGGCGGCCGCAGCGCCGCCACCGCTACTGCCGCTACTGCCGCTGATGCTGCTGCCGCCGGGCGCCGCCGCCAGCTTGTCGCGCCAGTCCCTGAGCGCGGTGACCGCCTCCCACAGCGCCGGCAGCGCCGGGTCTCGAAGCACGGGGCCGCCCAGCACGCCCGCCAGAGCCTCCCTGGGCATACGGGACACACACGGGGCGGGAGCAGGGCACTGATTGGGATTGCGCACAGCCGCCTGCGGCTTCCATGCCCCGCCCAACAACCCCGCAGCACAACCCCCTTGCCTCGGCGCCCTGTTGGCCCCCCTTGACCTCCCTGACCTCCCCGACCTCCCAGCGCCGCCTCCCCTCTGCCTGAGTTCCACTCCGTCAGGCTTGGTTCAGCTTGGGCACCCCATAACCCGTCCCCCCCACACACCCAGCCCCACTCCCAACCCCCACCCGCCCACCCCACCCGCCCACCTGTGCGGCCGCAGCGCCATGCCCATGCTCCGGCCGCGGGAGGTGTCGGGCGGCGCCCAGCCCCGCCAGCAGCCCCACACCGCGGCCGCCAGCGCGCGCAGGTCGGCGCTGCTGTGCTCGCCGTCCACCGCGGCGGACACGGCCTGCGAAGGGCGGAGGTGGTGGTGGTGGTGCAAGGATGGTGGGAAAAGCGGTACTGCCATCACTGAAGACTGGGGGGGGTGGGCGCGGCAGCACAAGGCGGCAGTGGCGGCGGTGATGGTGGTGGGCAGCCATGCGCTAACGGCTGTGGTGGTGGTCCTAGTGTGGTCATGACATGCGCCCCCCCCCCCGCGTGTGCCCCCGTGTGTGCCCCCGTGTGTGCCCGCCGTCCATCGGCACAGTGTCAAATGCTCCCACACACGCCGTGCACGCACCTGGAGGAAGCGGTCGTAGTCATCGCGGGCTTGCTTGGGGGCTGCGGGCGTGAGCGAGGGCGACAATCCGACAATGCGCATACAGGTACGCGGCGGGTATGTGGGTAGATCGATACACGATGGGTGCGACCCAGCGGCGACCGAGCGCCATGAGTCCCCCTGAGCCACCTACTACACGCGTCCACACCCTCATCAATGCCGGCGCGCTACGGGCCCCAGCCGCACCTTTGTCCCAGGACCCGAATATCTCCTGCAACAGCTCATTCTCCGCCGCGGCGCCGCTGCGGCCGCCCTTGCCGCCCAGCCCGCCGCCGCCGCCGCCGGCCGCCGCCCCGCTGCTGCCGCTGCTGCTGCCGCCCGCGCCGGCCCGCCGCCGCCGCTCCTCCAGCGCCGCGCCGCGGCCCATCGCCAGCGCGTCCACGTCTAGCCGGAGGTGGGGCGCGGCGGCGGCGCCCGCCTGGTCCGCAACCAGGGAGCGCAGTAGCGTGGTGAGCCGGGGAACCTGTGTGCGGGAGAGCGTGGGGATTTGGATGGGGTGGGGTGTCAGGGTGTGGGTGGGGTGTCAGGGTGTGGGTGTGGGTGCACGTGTCGACTGTCGCAGAGAGGGCGCTGGTGTGCCTGGTGCGCTGCGGCAGGTGCAGGTGCAGGGGTGCGCTTTGTGGAGCGCGGGCGGGTAAACGGCGGAGTGGGTCGGTTGGGAGAGAGGGAGGGAAGTGGGGGGTCTGCCACGGGTGCGCCGTCAGCGGCGTCGCGCGAGCGGTGCACCCGTGGCGCGACCGCGACACCCCTCCCCCGGTCCACGTCACGGCCCCGCCACCGCTGTTCACACCGCCCGCCGCGCCAGCCCTCGCCAGTCCTGCAGGCACCCTGTGCGCCGCGCCTCTTCGCCGCAGCCCGCGCGCACCTGGCCATTGTCGGTGACCGTGAGCGCGCGGCCCTTGCCCATTTTGGCTGGGGCGCAAGACCACGCGCCGGCGTGGCGGCCCTAGCTGCGCTCAGGCCGTGCTCCGCCGGCAACTAGGCCCAAGTCGGGCTCTGCCGGTGCGCCTGCGCCGATTGGGTCCCTGTCCAATGCTATCTTATATCTGTGCCTATGAATGTGATGTCACAATGCTCAGAGAGGCTTCTGCCCGCGCGCAGCACGATCTTGTGTGCAGGCAACTGAACGCGAGCAGCCGTTTTGCGTGTCTCGCTAAACCAGAATGCAATTGATTTACAACTGCTGCTAGTTAAGACAATTATGCCGTCGGGAAAGGCAAAAGCGCGAAGAATAATTGTTCCAATCCGAGCTCAATCACCGAAGGCCTTGAGGCCCGAGCGTTAGCGCTCGCTACACAAAGCAAACTACACATATCACTTGCATTGAATCCAAACCGATCGGTCACGACTGTGCACCAGCCCCGAAAACCCTCTCGATGCGCGTCGCCTTGCGAAACCCCAGCAACCAGGGACCTACTGAATTGCTATGAGAGGCCTCCGTAGCACCGGCGCTGGCGCGCGAAGCAAGGCGCGCATTCAGCACGGTGCAAGCGGGGCAGTTTGCGGTCGACCGGTCGTGGGTCGGCCTTTCAGGCTAGCGATTCACACTCTAGGCGAGCAGAACGGCCACCCAAGGACCATGGCGACGCCGTCCTCCTCCGCGGACTTTGACGAGGATGATGATTCCGGTGCGCGCGGGCGGGGGATGGCGCAAGGTCGCGTTGCATTCCAGGCAGGGTGCTCCAGGATGAAGGCTCATCCAGCGGGCTTTGAGGGAATGCTCAGTGCCTTGCGCGGGGCGATCACGCGGGGGCGCTCAGTCGGGCGGGTAAAGTCACAGTGTTGGGTGTTGCGGGCTGCAGCCGAACCGGTGTTACAGCGTCGAGTCCGGTGCCCCTTTTGATCCCTAGACGTTATGCCATTGCCATACCCTTAACCTCGCCGCTACCCTATCTCCCCCGCTCCTTCCGATTCCTCACCAACTCTCTAACTCCGCCAACCTGCCCCTTACCATTGCACCAACCCCTCACAACACGCAGGCAGCGGCTACTACAGCCCCGTGCAGCCGCCGCCCGGCCTGCCGCGCCTGCACACCGCCGCCTCCGGCACCTCCACAGCCGCCTCCCCGCAGGCCGCATCCTCTGCCGCCGCCGCCGCAGCAGCCGCTGCGGCGGCGCCGGGCGCGGCAGTAGCAGCCCTGGCGGTGCCGGGCGGCTTCACTCCGGCCAGCAGTCTGGGCGGGGCGCCGCCGGCGGCGGGCGGGGTGCCGGGCACGCCCAAGGCCGCCTGGAGCCCGGGCCTGGTGGTGTTCAGTGGCGGCACCGCCTTCAACAGCGTGGCGGGTGAGGATGAAGAGGTGGCGGCGGTGGGGGGGTTGGGGGTGATGGGGGTGATGGGGGTGATGTTGATATCGATGGTGATGAGCTGATGGTGGTGACTGCCCCGCCACCACCAGCAGCGCCGGCATCCTGCCGGCCGGGGCGGCAGCTCGAGGGCGCACGTTGCCCTCGCACTGGCCGATGTACCGGCAGCAGTACAGTACGGCTGCTGTTGCTGTTGCCGCCCATCCGGAGCGGCGGCGCCAAGCCGCCAACGCCACGCCTCGCCTGCCTACCGCACCGCCAGCCCGCCCTCCCACCCATCCCACCCATCCCTCCCGCCCCTCCCACAACCACCCCCACCCCCCGCCCACACCCGCCCCATCCCCACCCTCCAGGCCACCTGCGCCACCTGACCACGCGGGTGGCGCACGTGCTGCCCGTGTCGGACGACGGCGGCAGCACGGCCGAGATCGTGCGCGTGCTGGGCGGCCCCGCGGTGGGCGACATCCGCAGCCGCTGTCTGCGCCTGGCGGACGACAGCGACGAGGAGGTGGGCGGGAGGAGGGTGGGAGGGAGGGGGGCAGGGATGGGGTTGGTGAGTGTGTGTGAGAGAGAGGGTTGCGTGTGGTGGGTATGGGGGTGGAGGTGGCAGGGCGATGAAAATGGAACCCTTACAGCGTGTAACGCGCATACGCAACTGCTACCCCTGCCCGCGCGCAGGCCCGGGCGGTGAAGCGGCTGCTGGCGCACCGCCTGCCCGCCTACGACGCCGGCGCGGCCAAGCAGGAGTGGTGCGTGCTGCGGGGTTGCGGGTGGTGGGGTGGTGGTGGGGTGCCCGAGGTGCAGGAGGTGAGGCTACCCTGACCGCACGTCATCGGCCACACCTCGTCTCGCTGCATTGAGGCTCGCGTTCGTGTACGTTGCACCCGGTCCCCCCAATCCAAAACAAAACCCGCCTCCTGCCGCGGGCCGCAGGTACGCCATCGTGGAGGGCGACCATGCGCTGTGGCGCGGCGTGAGCGACCCCTACAAGCACACCATCCGCGCCTTCCTGGTGCAGTTCCACACCGCCATACTCAGCCACAACAGCGGCGAGCGCTTCAGCTTCAGGAACGGCAGCGTGGGTGAGCGCGGCGGCCGGGGTTGAGCGGGCGGGAAGGGGGCGGAGGGTCGCCGGCGCGGGGCGGGGCTTGCCGGGAGCGGGAGCGGAAGCGGGAGCGGAAGCGGGCAGCGGGCGCCGGCCGGCAGCCAGCGGGCGCCTGCAACTCCCCAACCCCTGACACTTCTCTCCCCATCCTTGCAACTCCCCATCCCCGCAACCCCCTAACCCCAGCCCTTAAACCCCAGCCCTCAAACCCCCCCAACCTGAACACACCGTCGCCCCGCCCGCTAGGCAACTTCTTCTTCGCCGGCGCGCGCATCTTCTTCCGCTCCCTGGAGGCGGCCATCTTTCTGTTCGCGCGCGTGGCTCGGCTGCCCGAGGGCTCCCACGTGCTGCCCGCCATCGCCACCGAGCAGCGCATCACGCTGGGTGCGCGTGGGGGGGGGGCGTGGGGTAGGGGTGTGGGAAGGGGGGGGTGCAATTATGGTACATAGAAGTGTAGCAGCGTAGACAGGGGGGGCGTGGGGGTTTGGGGGTGCCTGGGGGCGGTGTGCGGGTGTGCGGGTTTGCGGGTGTGCGGGGAGAGGATGGATGGTGATGAGGGGTGATGCGGGTGGGGCTGGCGCGGGAGTGATGGGAGCAGGGAGCGTGCTGCTGAGAGCCGCAGGGTAGCAGGGATGCTGCTGACGTCGTGCCGTTGCTGACATCCCGCCGCCGCCCGCTGGCCTCGCCCCGCAGGCGCCGAGCTGGAGGACGGCAGTGTGCTGCGCGGCCAGAACCAGATCAGCCACCCGCCGCCGCCCGACGACGGTGCGCAGAACCAGATCGGGCTCCAGACCTGTGTGGGCGGTTTGGTGTGGTGTGGTGTGGTGTGGTGTGGTGTGGTGTGGTGTGGTGTGGTGTGGTGTGGTGTGGTGTGGTGTGGTGTGGTGTGGTGTGGTGTGGTGTGGTGTGGTGTGGTGTGGTGTGGTGTGGTGTGGTGTGGTGTGGTGTGGTGTGGTGTGGTGTGGTGGGCCCCGCCTGCTGCCCGGTGCACTAAACCACCGCTGGCTGCAGCACTGGGACCGTGCGCCTGCCCGGCAGCAGCTTACGTGCTGCGTGCTATGTGCTATGCCCCCAATCCCTGCAGGCGGCGGCCCCCAGGAGGTGGACAAGGGCTGCGACATGCCGCTGCCGGCGCCCATCCGCCGCGTCTTCTACATGGCGGCGGACGAGCACCGCGCGGGCGGCGGCGGCAGCGGCGGCAGCGGCGGTAGCAGCGGCCGGGGCGGCGGCGGCGGGGGCGGCGCGGCGCGGCGGGGCAGCGGCGGCGGCGCGCTGGGCGGCGGCAGCCCGGCTGAGGGGCCGGCGCTGCAGGGGGTGCAGGGCGAGCACGAGGTGTTTCCCGCCGCCAACCCGCGCGTGCTGCAGGTGCGCGCAGGCGGAGGGTGGTGTGTGTGGTGGGGGTGGGGGGCGTGAATACCAGCCCAGGCTACCAGGCCAGGCAACCGAGCTAGAGGGGGTGGGGCGGGCCGACAGCGCGCCTACTGGGCGATGGGAGGGAGGCAGCACCACACAGCGTCCCCGGCATCCCACGCCCCAGGACGCCCACTGCTGCCCCGGCCACTCCTCCATTCCATCCACTGCTTCCCTGGCCACTCCTCAATCCATCCACACAAGCCCCACTCTCATGGTTTCGTCCCGCCCCACCCAACCGCCCCAGTCACCCCACCGCTTTTCCTAACATCCTTGCAACCCCGCCCCACCGCCACCCCCCGCCTCCCGCCACCCCGCCAGGACATTGCGCGGGCTGATGCGCTCATCTTCGGCATGGGCTCGCTCTACACCTCCATCTGCCCCACCCTGTGCCTGGAGGGCATGGGCGAGGCCATTGCCAGCAGGCCCGTGCCCAAGGTGCGGGTGGGGGGCGGGGTGGGGTGGGGGGGCGAGGGTGGTTGAAATGAGCTCCTCCGCTTGACCTTTGGCACGAGGGCTGCGCAAGCGTAGTAACCCGTAGTTTTACATACCGGTACACGCCGCCTTTCTCCTTGTGCTCTCCAACACACTTGCACTCCCTACCGCCGCCGCCGCCGCCCGCCCGCGCATCAGGTGATGATGCTGAACGGCAGCCACGACCGCGAGACGGCCTGTTGCGGCGCGCACGACGGCCCCATGACGGCCGCCGACATGGTGCAGGCGGTGCGTGCGTGGCTGGGTGGGGGCTGTTGGGGGCCGGGGGCGGTGGGCGGTGGGCGTGTGTGCGGTGGGTGGGTTGAGGGCTTCGACTGGGAGTGGGCTCGGCGCAGGGCCCGGCGAGGAATGAGGTGGTCCGATGTGACCACCCCTGAGACACACACGCACCCCATTCCACCAATCACTGGCTTTCTTCGGCTCCCGCACATACACACGTGCGTGTCGCCGCGCCGGACCGCGCAGGTGTGCGACGCGCTCAACCGGCGGCGCACGCGGCGGCCCGGCGGCCGGCTGCGGCACCCGCCCGGCGCCTACGTGACGGGGCTGCTGGTGCCGCGCGGCGGCGCCATCCGGGTGGACCCGGCGGCGCTGGCGCTGCTGGGCGTGAGGCACATCCTGGAGGTGAGGGGTCGGGGGGCTGGGGAGCTGAAGGGCTTGCGGGCTGGGGGCTTGCGGGCTGGGGGGCTGGCGGGCTGGCGGGCTGGCGGCAGGTGGGCACGCGTTGGGTATCCTTATCCGCCAACCCTCCGGCCTCCGTATTACGGAATGTCTCCCGCCTCACCTCCCTATCTATGTCGTTACAACCCGCACCCAACGCACCTGCCGCCGCCGCCCGCTCGCCTGCCCCCCCCCGCAGGTGGACAGCTACACGGACGACTGTGGCCGCGCCAACTTCGACCCGGCGGCGCTGGTGGCCAAGGTGGACGAGATCCTGCGCCTGCACTGGGACACTGCGCTGCTGGCGGCGGCGGCGGCCTCGGCGCCCGCAGCGCCGCTGCCCGCGGCCGCCGCCTCCGGGGCAGCGGCAGGCGGTGCTGTGGGCGGGGGTGTCGGGAGTGTGGGAGGCGGGAGCCCGCTGCTGGCGGGGAGCGCGTCGGCGCCTGCGGCGCCGGCGGCGGAGCGGGGCGGGCGCGCGGGGGTGGGGAGTGGCGGCGGTGGCGATGCGCCTGGGCGGCATGGGGAGCAGCGGGTGGTGGAGGTGGAGGCGGCGGCTGCGGGGCTGGCGCAGCTAAGCTTAGAGCCGGGCGAGGGGAGAGGCGCCGGTGCCGACGCGGTTGGGGGTGGGGGTGCGGGTGGGGGTGCGGGTGGGGGTGCGGGTGGGGGTGCGGGTGGGGGTGCGGCGGGCGCGTTCGGGTCGGCGGCGGGCGTGGCGTTGGCGCACGCGGCGCTGGGGAACGGCGCAGGCGTGGAGTCGGCGGGCCCGGAGGCGTCGAACGGGCGGCATTGAAGGGGGGCGCAGGTCGCAGGAGTTGGTTCGTGATGGAGGTCAGTAGGCTAGGGGGCGTGGGTGCTGAGGGGATGCAGCAGCGGGGTCGTGTCATCATGCTAAGGGCACAAAATTTCGAATGGCTCGTGAAAAGCGAGCGGCCCTCGATAGCTGTCAATATATAATTCACATCTGAATACCTGCATCAGACAAAATACACCACTTCTACGTCGACTTGACCTTTTAACTGTGCGACATCCATTGTTTACATCCTCAGAGGGTTTGCGGCCCCGTCGCTGGCAAGCTTACACATACCTTGGTTGAAGGTTACAGCTGTGGCCCAGATGATGCCCTCAGCCAATGCCAGACGCAGCGTCCCTGGACTAGAAAAGGAAGCCGATTCGTCGCGCGGTTGGCAATGCCAAGTCACGTCAACAAGCCAGGCGGACTCCGATGCTCTTAGCTCACCGCTTGCTAGCATTGGGAGCCGCCGGCGCTCACTGGAAGCCGCGGGTCGGCCGGCCTGGGTTGCGAACTGGGTGGCATCCCGCGCGGGCGAGGGGCAAGAGGATGCGCAGCACTCTCCAGTCTTGGAGCTCCTGCAGGGCGATCTGGCCTGCGTTCACGACCGGAGCGAATCTTCAGCTCTGCAGCGCAGCATGAACCGGTCACCAAAGTTCAGCCCGGTCGCGGCGTGGGGCATGTCGCCGGCGTCAGATGTCGTGTCACCGCTGGCGAACGCAGCGGACCCAGCCTTTGCTGCCCGGCTGCCCGCGCTGCGTCTGCCGCGCCCGGCGGAGGGCGCCGCCTCCAGCTCAGCCGCAGCCGCTACAGCCCTCAGCAGCAGCGGCGCCGGCAGCCAGCCCTCGCCTTTCAGCAGCCGGGAGGTGCCGCTCGCCCCGTGCCGGGAGGCGCCGCTCGCGCCGTGCCCGAGCCGCCGCAAGCTGATCCCGGCTGCAGCCGAAAGTGGGACGGCGGCGGCCGAAACGAGCCCGAGCAGCCCCTTCGCGACCACTGGCAGCCGCCGAGCCCCCTGGCTCCCGGTCCTGTTCGAGGCCGCCGCCGAGCCGCGACCGCCAACGCCTAGCGACTGCTACCGGCTGCAGCCGGCGGCGCAGCTACTGCCGCCGCGGCACCCCCAGATACAGCCGGCTGCTGCGTGGCCCGCCCGGAAGACCGTCAGCTTTGGTACGCCGGCGCCGGCGCCTGCAACTGCCACCTCCTCGCGCGGCAGCGGCAGCGGTAGCAGCAGCAGCAGCTGGGCGCGCGCCGCCCTGTCGCCGCAGGCGCGGGTGTCGTTGGCGCCAGCGGCGCACCGCACGTTGGTGGCGTCGCGGACGTCGGACCCCGGCCCGGGGCCGCGCGCTGGCGCCGCGGCTGGCCAGCAGCGGTTTGAGGACTTCGCTGGCGAAGCCGTGGAGCCCGCCGGGCAGCAGCTGGGTCAGGCTGAGCAGCTCGGGGCGCCAGGCGACGGCGACGATGAGGACTCGGACGCGGAGCTGGGAGCGGGCGCCGCTGCCGGCGGGGAAACGTCTGACGGTGATGATGACGATGGCAATGAAGACGAAGGCAATGGGGATGGGGTGTGCGTGGAGCTGTCGTCGTCGGTCGCGCGCCGCTACCAGCGCGTGGACAGCCTGGCGGCGGCGCTGGCGCGCATGCGGCGCCGCAACGAGCCGGGCAGCGAGGACTGGCCGCAGCGGCGGCAGGAGCTAAAGCTGCGGCTGCTGACCATGCGGCGGGAGGGTGAGGCGAGGGGGTGGTGATGGGTGGATGGTGGGGTGGGGCAAGGGGTGACGTCAGGGGGCCGGCGGCGTGGCACTGGATGGGCTGGGGATGCCGGCAGGACAAGGGTGTGAAAGTGCCGCCTGGCGCGAACGTTACGTAAGCCGCCGCTTTCAGCCCTTGCTTTGACCGCCACTGACACGGTTGCTCTCCTTCCCTCCGGACCCACTGTGCAGGCGACCCCATGGGTGTGGTGGAGACGCTGCGGGACGTGCGCAAGCTGCCCTTCCCGGCGCGCGTCGGGGTCAGCTGGCTGCACTGAACGCCATGTGGCTCACGAAATGTGGAAAGTCAGCGGAGCTTTATGTGACAAACGGGGATTGTCATGGAGTGCAGATGAGAAGTCGTGGAGTCGTCGCACCGACACGGGTTGGATTCGTGCCAGCCCACCCCATCGCTCCGGCTTTCTGATTACACTGCGATTCGCGCACTGCAAACTATTTCGTGCACTGCTAATACATTTACTTTGTTCCCAGGGAATCGTCTCAATAGCAGCATGCAATGAATGCGAGCTTTATTTGAGGGAACCGTCTGAACACATTTTCGAAACCGAACACCGCACCGCTCGCCGTTGATATGAGAGGAATAAATGAGTGGCAAAGCGGTAGTAATTGATGACGGCGTCCTTGAAATCGAGTCGGACTTGACGCCGCAGCAGTTTCTCCTTGCGCACGGCGATGGCGTGTACACCAGCGCGCTCCTGACGCCGGAGGCAGCTGTTGTGGACTGGGAGCTGCACAAGCAGCGATTGATAAGGTGCCGGAGGGGGAGGCGCTCTGCGTGTGAGGCCTGCGGCGTGAGCGCAGGGGCGGAGGGGGCGTGGGCACGACGCCGGCGACACGCGTGCTGTAACCCAATCGCTCGCGCCAGTTCACTCGCCGCCGACGTCCACGCACAGGGGCATTGCGGTCTTGAATGAGCGGGAGTCCAGGCCCTTCGCGCCTTTGCTAGCAGCGCTCCAATCCCAGGTACTCCATTAGCGCGCACGCATCCCGCTTCCGCCGTGTGCGTTGTCAAGCCCTCCCTGCTACAGCACACCTAAACAGTGAAAACACGCATGCCGACACGCATGGTACGCAGGGCGCCGACCACCCGCTCCCCGGGTTCGTGTCCAACCACGTGACCCCCGCCGTGAAGTCGGCCCTCAGAGCCTTCTACGCGGAAGCCCCTGGCGGCGCCGGCGCTGCATGCACAGCCGGCGGCGGCGGCGATGGCGGCGCAGCGGCCCTGCAGCCGCCACTGTCCCACGCCATGCTGGTGGTAGCCGTCTGCCCCCATCCACACCCTCCTCCGCCTGCACCTCCCGCGGAGCCGCAGCCAGGCAGCGGCAGCACTGCAACGGGGCAACCGCCGCCGCCACAACCGCCGCCGCCGCCGCCGCCCGCCCGAGTGGCTGTGTACTGCAAGGCGGTGCAGCCGCCGCCCTACGGGCCGGGGCACGCCGCGCAGGTGGGAGGGCCTGGGGACGACTTGTGCCGCCGGCGAGACACACATGCCTTCGATCCGTGGGCAGAGTGGGGGTAAGGCTGTGCTTGTGCGCTGCTGTGCCCAGAGTGCCGCCGTCCGAATGCCGCACCCCTCGATGTCCCAGGCCGCGGTGATGGGCCGGCCGCGCTCGCTCGCGGCCGCCAAGGCCTGCAGCTGGGTGGCGGAGCGGCGGCGGTACGAGGCAGCGAAGCCGCCCGAGGCAGCTGAGGTGCGTGGAAGCCTCCGTTTCGGGGGTTGGGAGTTTAGCGGCTGCCGTTGCTTGGGAGCGGGTGCGGGTGTTGTATTACAGGCCCGTGGGCGCGCCTCGCTGGCCCGATGCTGGCGCCCACGTGCCTCCGCCTGTGTGCCGGCGCCGCCGCAGGTGCTGCTGTCCGACTGCGACGGCGGCCTCCTGGAGGGCCTCATCACCAACTTCTTCGTGGTCGCTGCCGCCCCAGCCGCAGCCGCAGCCTCAGCCGCAGCCGCCACAGCAGCTGCAGGAAACACTGACGGAGCAGCAGCAGCAGGAGCAGGGGGAGGAGCACCAGCAGCAGCAGGCACAGCAGCAGCAATAGCAGCAGCAGCAGCAGCAGGAGAAGCAGCAGCAACACCTGCCAGCCCGGCCTTTGGCGGGTTGGTGCTGCAGGTGTGCGCGCCCGAAAGCGGCGCGGCGCTGCCCGGCGTGGCGCAGTACCAGCTGCTGCAGGCGGCGGCGGCGCTGGGGGTGCGGACGGAGCTGCGGCCGCCGCGGGCTGGACAGAGGGACACCTGGCGCGAGGCCTTTCTGTCCAACTGGTGGGTTCCTTTGGGTCGGATGGAGGCATGCCGCATGCGCTGAGGTATGGGAGAGCAAGGGCCGTTAGGCGGCACAGGGGGGCCGGGCACGGACTCGGTTCACCTGCCTTTCAGGAGTGGCACATAGCGTGTCGGGCATACGGCGTGTTGACGTGACCGTGCGCTGACCCCGGGTGCCGCCTCCCTTCCGCTTGTTGCACGCAGCATCAGGCGGGTCCAGCCGCTGAGTCGGGTATTCTGTCCGCCAGGTGAGCGTAGCGAGCGAGCCGAGGGGCAGGCCGCCACACCCGCACCCACACCCACACCCCGCACACACACACACACACACACACGCCCTGACGTACGGCACCTGCCCCGCAGGCCTGCGCTGCCCCCATGACGTGCCCACACACCACCCACACAAGCCGACAGCCGCCCCGCACGACCAATCTTACTCAGGCCCTTCCCCGCCCCTGCTCCGGCCCAAACCTGCCGCAGCCAACGACTGGGGCTTTGAGCCGTGGGAGTGCGCGCTACCCGCGCCCGCGCCCGGCCCGGTCACCGCCGCGCTGAGGGAGCAGCTGCTGCGAATGGAGGAGCACACGCCCTGGCACGATCTGGACTAGCCGCTAGCTAAGCAGGGGAGCTGTAGCGGCCGTGGGTGCATGGCGCCGCACCTGGCAATGCACGCGGCGGGCCGGCGGGCATCGCGGTGACGGCCGCGGATGCAGGGGCGACGGTGGCCCCGTGCGTGGGGTTCCACCTGGCGGGGCCCGGGCGGTGGCCATCCGCCAAAGTAGACCGAAGGGTGGGATGGGCGGAGTAGCGAAGTGCAGTATGGCGGCGGCGGTGCGGTCGGCGGCGATGCTGGGGGCCGAGTATGGGGAACCGGGGTTGCTGGTGGGGGCGGAGGCCGGCACGCACCTGGCGGCGGCGGCGGCGGCTGTGGCCGGCAGCGAGACGTTGGCGGCGGAGGCGGCCAGGCGGGGGTTCGGGCTTGGTGGCGGAGACCACGGCATATCCGTGTCAGTGAGAGTCCGAGGGGCACAGGATAGTAAATTGTGCGAGGCACGCGCTCGGCATTTACAGCATTCGTACACGACATTCGGTTGACGGTGCTTTGCATGGTCGTTTGCACGTGTACGACCTGCATCAAACATCTTCCGCATCTTCGCCCGCCGTTCTACCGCTACTTCCAGCCCGCGATCCTTTCCTCCCCCAGCTCAGCCCCCGATAATTGCTTCCGAAACACACCTCCAGTATCTTCGCCGGCCCTTCTACCTCTGCGCACAGCCCCCGCAGCGGCGCAGGGCCATTGCATGCTCTCCTTCAGCTCGGTGCCTGCTAGGTTTCTGCCAGCTGCTTGCCGCCTCTTTCCCCTGGTCCCAACCATATCATACAATCTTCAAGTAATTTAGTGTAAGTGTTGTACATGAGCACCGCGCGCTGCTGCGTCGGCAACAGCCCCGTCCACGTGGTCTCCTTTTGGGTTCGCAATGATGCTTTTTGATGTTGAATTCGAAACGTATTACCCGCCCCAACCATACCATCCTTGCACACACACACCTGTAATACCACTCACTCACTCACACCCCCGCCCCGCCCTCACGCCCGCGCTGACCCCCGAAACACAACACACGCGCCACTCCTGCCAGCCGCAGCCGGCGCTCACGCAGTCAACCCAACAGTCGCCCGCCCGCCGATCCACATCCGGCATTACGCCTGCTGCGCGAGGCCGTGCTTGACCGCCCAATCGGCCACAATCAGGTTGCCGCCGGTGGCCACCGCCACGAGCTGATCCGGTGTCAGGGTGGCGGCCTGTGTGTGGAGCCGTGTGTGTAGGGGGGGGGGGGAGGGGAGGGGAGACGATAAATGCCAGCTCGATGGGGTTTGCCAGCCCCTAAATGCCAGCCCAGAGGCGGCATGTGCAGGGCGGTGGGGCCATAGGAGCTGTGCGCAGGCAATGCGCCCCGCTGGTCCTCACGGCACGCCACCTGGCCGCGCATACGCACTCGCACTCGCGCACGCACTCGCACTCGCACCTGCCCCGCCGCCCGCAGCTCGCCCGCCGCCCACTCCACCGCCTCCACGCTGCCACCCGCCGCCACCGCCTCCAGGTCCAGAGCCGCGCCGCGCCGCTCGCGCAGCACGCGCAGCACCGCCACGTCGGCGCCGCGCCGGGCGGCCTCGGCGAACACGCCATCCCAGGTGCCGCCCGTGCCGTGCATCCCCGGCTCCAGCAGCTCGCCTTCCAGCTCGGCAAGGTAGCGCAAGCAGGGGCCGCTGTAGGGGCTGTGCTGCGCCGCCGCCATGGCGTGCTCCATCGTGAAGCGGCCCGGGTGGCCGCGCCGCTCGCGCAGCAGCTCAAACAGGGCCATGTAGCTCGCCACGGCGCCGCGCTGCAGCGCGCTGTGCTGCAGGATGGAATCCGCAACTGCGCGCGTGCGAGGAGGAAAAGGTGTGAGGGGTTGTTGTGAACACCAGCCCAGTCTACACCGGGCGATAGCCGCCGTGCGAGCGGCGCCAATCACCGGCGTGCATTTCAATGGGCTTGCTCCTACTGAAGTGCCGCAAAGATGCCATTTATGTGGATACGAGGCCGGTGTTGTGCGCGGCCCCGCTGCCCCTGCGCAACCTGCCCCATCAAAGAAAGCCGCACAGGCCACGCATCGTGCCGGGGGCAACCCAGCCGCCGCGCGAAGCCCCAGATCTGGCCCAACCCACAGCCACGTCGCCGCAGCACCCCTCCCCCTTACCCCGCCGGCCCCCCGCAACGCCCCGCCCTGCCTGCTGCGTGCCCCCCGCGCCGCACCCCACCCCAGCCCACCCCAGCCCAGCCCGTGCCCACCCACCCCAGCTGTCCCAGATGCTCAGCAGCTCCCGCAGCGCCGCCACGTTGCCGGCGCGGATGAGCACCTCGGCCAGCTCCCGCCGCCAGTTGGCGCGGATCGTCACGCCGTGCGCGGCCAGGCCGGCCAGGCAGCCCAGCCGCGCCGCGAACTCGGGCACCGTCACGGCGCCCCAGCCCGCAACGTCCTGCTCCACCGCGACGCCGATGTCGTACGACTTGTCCTCAGCCTCCTGGTCCTCCGTCATCTCGCGGTACTGCGCCTCGCGCGTGCTGGCCGCCGGGGCCGTGAGCGCGCCGGGGTCCACCTGGCCCAGCAGGAAGGCCGCCTTCTCCTCCCAGTCCGGCGTGGGGCTGACGGCGGCGCGTGCCACCAGCCACGCCGGCGAGAAGCGCGAGACCCAGTCCACCCGGCCTCGCGGCACCCAGTGCGCGTGCAGCCGCCGCAGCGTGGCCGCGGGGCAGTGCTGCGCGGCCAGCTCCAGCAGCGAGGTGCAGTACGTGTCCCGCTTGCGCAGCCACGCGCGCATGGCCCTCGCGAGGCGGCCGCCGCCCCAGCCCCGCTGCAGCAGCAGCCGCTCCAGCAGCTCGCCCCGGCCGTTGTGCGCCGCCGCCATGAGGCAGGCGGCAAAGCAGTCCCCCTTAACGACGCCGCCGCGGCGGCGCGCCGCCGCCCATTCCAGCACGGCGGCATGGCCGCCGGCGGCCGCGTAGACCGCTGCGTCGGTGCAGGGGTGGTCCCACCGCCAGTTTTCTGGCTCCTTTACTGGGTCGAGGTTGGCCATGATGTACTCGACCACCGCCTGGTGTCCGGAGAAAGCCGCCGCGCGCAGGCTCAGCCGCGACACCGGGCACCCCTGCGCCTTCAGGCGCTTGCAGGCGGCCAGGTCGCCCACCACCGCAGCCGCCTCGAGCACCGCCGCATCCAGCCCCACGCCCGAGCGCGCCAGTGCGGCCTCGAGGCTGGCCGCGTGGTGGCTGGACGCGGCCAGGCACAGCATGCGATGCCGGCGAGCTAGCGACAGCGTGCGCCATGGGGCCTCGGGCTGGCGCCAGTACGCGGCGAAGGCGTCGCCAGGCCAGGTCTCCTGGCAAGCGACTGTGACCTCGCCGCAGCGTGACCCCCAGTCAAATCTCGGCACGCGGTATGTGCGGCTGGTGAGCTGCACGTCGGTGCACATGCCGCGAAGTGCGTCAGCCGTCGCGCAACTGAGCGGGCGCAGGTTGCAGGCCACATCATTGGGATGTGACCGCTCTGCAATGATACGAATGAGGTCCGGCGTTAGCTTCGCCCATAAATCGCTGGGCCCCTGCAGCTCATCGCGCGCCGCGTCTTCGTTCTGACCGCAACAAGCTCGGGCTAGCCTTCCTATAGTGCTCGCGAAGTGCATTTTCACTGCGCTCGATCACAGTTTGCACTAAGTAGTACTGAACGGGCCCGTGCGGCCCAGCCGCAAACCTCTCCGATCCAGTTCCGCGGGCCTTAGAGCGGGCCCCGACAATCCCAGACGGCACCCCGCCTCACGTCGACTCGGTGGTGGTTGGCCCCACTCTGAGCCGCAACCCCTGCAACTCCTGCATTCCATTCTGCCCCCCTTTCTGCCTAACCTCCTCCTGCTATCAGCGTGAAGCCAGTGAAGTGGCACAAACCTGACCTCGAGCTCAAGCCGCACCTGCGCGGGGCCCAGCACCCCGAACCCCGAACCACGCCAAACAGCATACGCAGCCTAAAACGCGGCGCCGCGCAGGCCGCCACACACCGCGCCTCCAACCGCCGCTCTACAGCGGCATCCGTGCGTGCTCGCACTTCTCCCGCACCTCAGAACCTCAACAGTGGACAAGACACGTGACGAGGAGCATTCGGGCCCCGCGTCCCCACCCCCAAAGCACTCCCTGTCAATGTGTGCTCTCGACGCATCTGCAGGCCTTGATGGGCCTCACGCCTGCTGCTTCAGGCCACATTTCCCAATCGCCGTTGAGGTAGGCGGCCCGTGCAGTGCGAGGGCGTGGTTGTGGCCGTCCAGGCGTCCACCCCATTTGGGGGTGGGGTGCCGCAGGACAGCAGCTCCCGGACCGAAGCACGTTCCCCAGTGGCTCATGCGCAGATGCTGTGGTCTGGCTGCAATAGCTCACGGCCCATCAGCTTTGCGAGATTTTCCTTGCCATCGGAATTTACAGCTTGCATCAATTGCGGTGGTTGCGTTGCCGGCGTCCTCAGGCCGGACCACGCTTGATCCAGTTCCATAGCTTGCTGGCCCTGCCACATTTCGCCGGTCCGCCACGTGCATCTGCCCCGCCCCCCTGCATCTACCCCGCACCTCAATATTGTCAATAACCCTTGCGCTGGCCGAGAGGGCCGTGAAGTGGCCTCGCCGCGCACCTGCCTGGAGCACGCCGCCGGACCAATGCCGCCACCAACCGTGCACTCGCCGCAACGGCCACGAAAGAAAAGACCTCACACAACGAGCACCAGAACGCAAGGACGTGTTGATTAGGGCGGCAAGCTCGTCGCCAGAAAGGTCACCATCTACCAGGGCAGTTCCAATGTTTCCAGCAGCGGAATGCAGGAATCAGCTCCGGGCAGATCCCGCTCCACACACTCCGCACAGCGTACAACACCGCTGCTGTCGTGAGCTTACGGCCTACCTTCTCCGGTGTTGAGCTTCGCAGGGTAACGCACACCGCCCCTCAGTGCGCCTCTGCCTCCATGCCCACCACCGCCCAGGCCGCTAACCGCGGGTGGCGCGGCGCTGGCGCTGGCGCTGGCGGCTTGACCCCGAGGGCCGCGGCATGTCAGGGCCGCGTCGCTACACGCGCGCTCCTCACAAGGAGCTTCCGAAGGCCCGTGGCCCCTCCCCCACCCTTGCCACAACACACGCCAACTGCTAACCAAAACGCCGCCCGCCCCACGCGGCCATGGCCCCTGCACGCCCGCCGCCCGTCCCGCTCCCTCTCCCTATGCGCCGGCGGCCTAACCTAGCTCCCACGCGACCTCCACCCCCGCCTCCACTCTCACCAGAGCTCCTCCGCGCTCGCACATCCTCATGACCCCCTGCCGCCGCCGCCCATGCCTAGCAGGTCCCCGCCGGGCGGCGCAGCTCATTTCCCTGCTGCGGCGTTGGCTCCCGCCACCGCCGCCGCCGCCTGCTGCTCCATCTGGCTGAAGAACTCCTGGAAGCGCATGCCCACGCGCCCAGTCACGTGCATGAACTTCTCACAACACTTGGCCACACACTGCGCAGGGCGCAGGAAAACAGGAAAATAGAGGGGGGCGCGGAGGGGCGGGTGAGGGCGCAGGGGAGCAGCGGCGGGGTGTGTGCGGGGGGCAGGGGGCAGGGCGGATGGGGGACGGGGGGGGGATGGCGCTCGCGGCGTCGTGGGCGCTCGGGCTAGCCAATCCCACTCGTAGCAGGCACAGCCGTGGACCGGCGAGCCTCCATCGAGCCCCTCTGGCCCACAGAGCGCTGACACGTGCGCCGCGGTGCCGCATGCGTACGGCGGCCGGGCCGGGTGAAGGACCCTGGCGTCGGCACGTTCGCACGCATCCCGTGCCTGCTGTCACGCCACGCCACTGCCACTTGCAGTGGCGCCAGCTCGCAGTCCCCGCTCCGGTTCCGTGTTGGGCGTCGGCTGGGCGTCCATTGCCGCTTGTCCCGCCTTGCGCCCAAGGCCCCACACAACTACCGCCACGGCGCCCGGCAGGGTCGGCACGCACCTGCTCCTCCTTCCCCGTCAGCGCCTTACTCCGCATGTCCTCCACGCACTCCTTGAAGCACCGCTCCACCAGCTTGTTGTACATCTTCAGGCTGCGAGCACATGCGATTCGGGGTGCTCGGTTGCGCCTCGCCGTGGTTGCGCACGCCGGCCGCGATGCTCACTAACCTGTCGCGGACTTGCATCTGCTCCAACGCCCCCGCCAGCGCCATCTTAGCATCTTCAGGCAGATCTTGAACGGAATCCAGCGGGAAGTTCATGTTTGCAGCTGGTTCGAGGCACACACAGGTTTGATGACGGGTGTTCAGGAGCTTGCGTCGAATGCGGCAAGGCTGAAAGTTCAATTGGGTTTGATAGTCTGCACTTGTAAAATGTAGGGTTGAAAGCAGACGCCGCGAGGGAGAGAGCCGGACTGGAATGAGGGCTCATGCTGAAACTCGTCAATTCGCGCTCGAGTGGCGCCGCGACACGTTGACACAACATATCTATTGTACGAGCTGATAATAAATATGGAAGTCATAGCGACAGCGCAAGCTGTGCTGAAGGATGGTGTCGCCAAGCTTGTGCAGCTGAGCGGCTTGAGCGAGACGCAGCTGGTGCAGCTTGCAGTGGCAGCTGTGATTGCACTAGGCCTGGTGCTGCTCCTGAACAATGTGGTGGCGACGCTGAGCATTCCCTCCATCAAAGTGGAGCTGACCGAGGGTACGCGCGCTTTTGATACACTGGCGCTCGCGCGTCGCTCCAGACACCTTTCAATGCATTGCTATGATCCCTACAGCTGAGGCAAACGATGTCATCAGCGCGCCCAAGTACACGCCGGGTCAGCCGGTGGACAAGGATGTGGTACCATGCTACGATCCCAGCACCATGCAGCTGCTGGGCCACCTCCCCGCAATGTCCGCTTCGGAGGTGCGGGGGGCTAGAACCTTCATGGGACGCGCGCCAAATGTGAAGCCAAAGTCGCCGGATGGCGCGGGGTTGTGACCGCAAGGGTGGGAGGGCGGGCACGCGTCACACCTGCGCCGGGGGGCCTGGCGCCCCAGTCGGTTGACCCAGCCGTTGACCAGGCCAGCTCTCTTTGGGAGCCAAGATGCATTATGACAATGTGTGGCTGGTTTAGGAAGACGCGCGCCGTTGGGCAGCATTACGCAGCGAACAGGATCGGGCATGTTGTGGCCCTTCGTGTGCCGTCAAGCGCCGAACGTCGATCCGTCGCCCTGTGCTGCTCGCCTTCCCCACAGGTCCGCAGCCGCATCGCCCGCTGCAAGGCGGCCCAGAAGGTGTGTTATAGATCCACCTTGTCAAACACACGCGGAGCCAACGCAGGGACGGGCCGGGTCCCGGGGCAGATGAGCGAGTTTGACGCACAGGTTGACCGCGCCCCGGCACCCCCACCCGCACGGCCCTCCGCTCCCCCCTCCCCGCCAACCACATTCAGCTCACACGCACGACCCCACCTGCCCTCCTGCCCACTCGCCCCGGCACGCTGCAGGAGTGGCGCAAGTCGAGCTTCGCGCAGCGCCGCAAGCTGCTCCGCATTCTGCTGAAGTTCATCATTGAGAACGTGGAGACCATCTGCCGGTGAGCGGGCGGCAGCGGGCGGCAGCGCACGCAGGCGGCAGCGGGCCGTATGGGGCGCGGCAGCGGCAAGCAGGGTCAACAGGGCGGCAAGCCGCGTGATGGTGGCCATCGCGGCAACGGCTCGGCAATAGGCAGTGCACGCATTCGGTGCCCCCCCCCCAACCCCCGGGACTCCCTCCGTACCTCCACCCACCCGCTTGCTCCATCCCCATCCCTATCCCCACACCCACCGCCATGGCACCATCACCCCGCCCCCTCCTCCCGCCTCCCCCTTTTTCCCCCCGCAGCGTGTCCGCCCGCGACAGCGGCAAGCCCATGCTGGACGCCATCCTGGGCGAGGTGGTGGTCACGTGCGAGAAGATCCATTGGCTGGCGGCGGAGGGCGAGGCGGTGCTGCGGCCGGAGCGCCGCTCGGCGGGCATCCTGGTGCGCGCGTGCGCGCCGCGGGGGGGGGGAGCCGGCGGGGGGGCGGAGGGAAGGGGCGGGGGCCGGGGCGGGTGCTGCGGAGGGGGTTGGTGCCGGGGCGGGTGCTGCGGCTGCGCCTCTGGCCCTCTGCACCTGTGGGCAGCAGGCGCGGCGGCTGGTGTGGGACCTGCGTGCGCCTACGGTAGTATCCACAACCCCCCGGTGCTCACATGGACGGCCCCCCCCCACACACATGGACGGCTCACCCCCTGCTCCCCCTGCAGAGCTTCTACAAGTCGGCGCGTGTGGAGTTCCACCCCGTGGGCGTGGTGGGTGGCTGGCGTGGTGACTGGCTGGCTGGCTGGGTGGCTGGGTGGGTGGGCGCCGGGATGCCACGACCTGTGTGGGCCGTGGACTGGCCGGCCGGGATGTGCTGGGGGCCCCAGCACACACACGCGCGCACACAAACACACAGGTTTTCCTGAAACTACACCCACCCACTCCCACACGCACATTCACACGCACCCGCAGGTCGGCGCCATCGTGCCGTGGAACTACCCTTTCCACAACATCCTCAACCCGCTCACCGCCGCGCTGTTCGCCGGCGACGGCCTGGTCATCAAGGTGGGACTGGGTGGGAGGCGCTGTGGGTGGGGTTTGCGAATACCAGCCCAAGCTACATCAAAACCAAACCCAACCGGGGGGGGCGTTGTGGAGGCAAGGGTGGAGGACGGGGGTTGATCAAGTGGCCGCGGCGTAAGGGGCGCACGGGGGGCCTCGCGTGGGGCCGGGTGCTTCACCGTCACCGCCACCCCCACCCCGCCTCGCTCCCGGCTCCTCCCCCCTGGTGATGCGCACTCACAATTCACCACTGCCGCCGTCCTCATGCACGGCCGCACAACCTCCCCGCGCCTAATTGATCACACCTGTCCGCCCCGCCCCGCCCTGCCCTGCCCCGCCCCGGCCTGCAGGTGTCGGAGCACGCCTCCTGGTCCACCGGCTACTACGGCCGCATGATCGCCGCCACGCTGGCGGCCGCGGGCGCGCCCGCCGACCTGGTGCAGGTGCGGACCGGGCGGCGGGGGTTGGAGGTGGCGGAGTGGAGGGGTGGAGGGGTGGAGGGGGGCGGTTTTGAGGCGGAGGGGTTTGGGGGCGAAGGGGGCGGGTGGCGGCGGAGGGGTCTGGGGTGGGGGAGGACTGGCTGGGTCGGGTGTGGTGGGCGGGGAGTGGTGAAGCAGGCGGGGACGGATGGGCTAGGTAGGTTGTTGGGTGGGGGCGCGCATCTTTCCCATGCACAACCCGCAAGAACCCCAACGCACACGTACACACACCCGCTCGCTCGCTCGGTGTGGATGCCGCGCAGATCGTGACCGGCTACGGCGAGGCGGGCAACGCACTGGTGACGGGCGGCGTGGACAAGGTCATCTTCGTGGGCTCCACGCAGGTGCGTGTGGCGTGCGTGTGTGTTTGTGTCGGTGTCGAGGAGCGGCGCTCCCCTCGCGGGAGCCTGGGGAGGCCGGGAACGGCACGGCAATGCGTTGCTGCTCCTGCCGCCGGCGCTCCTCAGCCGGGCCGTATTCCTTTCGCCGCCGCTACCACCGCACCCGCGCCACACGCCCACAATCACTGCCGCCCCCACTGCCGCCCCCGCCGCCGCCCCCGCCGCCGCCAGGTGGGCAAGATGGTGATGCGCGCCGCGGCCGACACGCTGACGCCGGTGGTGCTGGAGCTGGGCGGCAAGGACGCCGTGATCGTGTGCGAGGACGCCGACCTGGACAACGTGAGGGCCGGGGGGGGGGGAGAGGGAGGGGGGGGGAGGGGGGAGGCGGGGGGCGCGACGGAGGGGGATCGGGAATGGAGGAAGTGGGAGGAGAGGGAGGGCTGGGAGGCGCTGGTGGCATGTGGCCGAAGGGCGGCGGGGGGCAGGGGGTAGGGGATGGGCTGGGGCTGGCGCCGGCAGGCTGTTGTGTGGGGTGGTGAGGCGCCTCGCCTTCCGCCCCAAACATCGCCCCATCATAGCTGGTCATGCATGCAACCCCGCCTGGACCGCTGTTCCTATTGTTCACTTCCCTGATCTTGCAACCCCACCCCATCCCCCGCACCCGCACCCGCCCCCTCTGCCCCGCAGCTGGTGCAGGTGGTGCTCAAGGCCGCCTTCCTCAACTGCGGCCAGAACTGCGCCGGCGGCGAGCGATTCTTCGTGCACGAGAAGATCTACGACAAGTGAGGGTGTACGACACTGTGGACAACGCCGGGGGGGGAGGCCGTGTGGGAGGGGGCGGCCAATGCCACGTACACTGCAGCCCAACCTATCCTTTTGTTCACGTCCCGCACTCAAACACGCACACTCACGTCCACTACGTGCGTCCACTGTGAACGGGCGGCATTTTCTATTCATCTCGAATGCACCTGAGTAACTGTGCGCGCGTGTTTGGCTTTGTTCCGTTTCTGTTTCAACACACGCCACACACGCACCGCATGCACCCGCGCGCAGGTTCCTGGACCGTGTGGCCCCGCTGGTGGCGGGCCTGCGCCAGGGCAACCCGCTGGGCGACGCGCCGGTGGACTGCGGCGCCATGTGCATGCCGGGTAGGGCGCGTGTGTGGCGGGGGTTGCGAATAACCGACCCAAGCCAAGTGGGGCCCTGAGCGGCAGCGGTGGCGTTTGGTGCATTGTGGGCGCCCGCCTTGCATTGGACCCCCAACCCGCGCTGCCCCACTTCATCCCTGCCCCCCGACCCCCACCTATCCACCACCCCACAACACCCACCACCCCACCACCAATACCACCTACCATCACACACCATCACACACAATACACGCGCCCGCTCTCGTGTTATCACACACACACGCACGCCCCCCAGGCCTGGCGGAGAAGGTGCACGGCCTGGTGTCGGAGGCGGTGGCGCGCGGCGCGCGGCTGCTGGCGGGCGGCGTGCTGGTGCCGGCGGCGGCGGGCGGCGGGCAGTTCTACCCGCCCACGCTGCTGGCGGACGTGCGGCCGGGCATGAAGATCTGGGAGGAGGAGGTGTTCGGCCCGGTGAGCGCCTGCGGGGGTTGGGGATTGGGGTTGGGGCTGGGGTTGGGGTAGTTCATTGGGTTGGGAGCACAGCTGTGGGATAGCGTAGCTGTGAGAGCGCGGGGAGGGGGCACACCCGCACACGTGCCAAACTAACCCACGTGTCACTCCCCCCAAACATGCCAGGTCATGTCGGTGATCAAGTGGTCCTCCGACGACGAGGTGGTGGGCCTGGCCAACGACTGCGACTTCGGGCTGGGGTCCAACGTGTTCGCGGGCAGCCAGTCCCGCGCGCGCGCCATCGCGGCGCGGCTGGAGGCGGGCATGAGCTCCATCAACGACTTTGCCACCACCTACATGTGCCAGTCGCTGCCCTTTGGCGGCGTCAAGCACAGCGGCTTCGACCGCTTCGCGGGTGAGGGCAAAGGGGGAGGAGGGGAGGGGAGGGGAGGGGAGGGGAGGGGAGGGGAGGGGAGGGGAGGGGAGGGGAGGGGAGGGGAGGGGAGGGGAGGGGAGGGGAGGGGAGGGGAGGGAGGGGAGGGGAGGGGAGGGAGGGGAGGGGAGGGGGAGGGGAGGGGAGGGGAGGGGAGGGGAGGGGAGGGAGGGGAGGGGGAGGGGAGGGGAGGGGAGGGGAGGGGAGGGGAGGGCCTGCGGAGGCGGAGGTGGCGGAGGCGGAGGTGGGGGTGTACAGCGGGGGCTGCAGCCGGCGCTGTGGAGGGACGTGGTGAGCTGCGGGGCGGCTTCCCACCCATCAGCTGCGGCGTTTCCTCCTTGGGCGATTCACGACCAACTCCGCGGCACATGCGCGCCTGACCTCGTCCACCTTCTTTCCTCCTGCTGCCCCGCTCCGCCCCACCCCCCTGTCAACCTCATCTTATCGTAATTAATCATGCATGAAACCCCCCCCGTACACTTCGCTGTACGAACCTTGCAACCCCCCCTCACCACCAAAAGGAGTGGAGGGTCTGCGCGGCCTGTGTGTGCCCAAGGCGGTGGCGGAGGACCGCTTCCCGCTGCTCATGCGCTCCTCCATCCCGCCCGCCTGGCAGCTGCCGCTGCCGCCGCACGCGGTGGCGTTCGGCGTGTCGCTGGTGACCATGTTCTACGGCCCCGGACTGCTGTACCAGGTGGGGTGGGCTGGGGTGGGGTGGGGTTAGCTCTAAACCAATCCCGTATGGAAACATGAGTGGGGGGCGGGGGGGCGGGCGTTTGTGCGTGGGGTGAGTCGCCGCGGTTTGCCACGGCCGCAGCGCACCGCACACGCACCACTGACCCACCCTGAGCCCAACATCGCTGACACTCCCTCACGTGCTCCCGCCGCCCTCCTCTCCCCTCGCCCCTCGCCCCTCCCGGTCGCGGCAGGCCCGCGGCCTGGCCTCGCTGCTGCACTGCTTGGTGTTCCCGGGCGCCTACGCCAAGAAGAAGAAGCAGAACGGCCAGCAGGCGGCGGCCGGCGCCGGCAAGGCCAAGTCGACGTAAGCAGGCAGCGGCGCGCGCGAGCGCGGAGGCGGAGGCCGGGTTGGGAGATTGGGAGGCGTGAGCTGGAGGCGTGATGTGCGAGGGCGATGCGGCTCGCATGGCGGCGGCGTGCAGGGCCAGGTGTGGACAGGGCGGTGCGGTGCGGGTTGGACTGGCCGTTTTTGGCTGTTTTTGTGGGACCAGCAGTGGCGCACGAGTGCGGTAGTATGGCAGCAGCTGGGTCAGGACTCAGGCGGGTGCTGTGCAGGTCGTGGCAGCCGCGGTGCGGCCGCCGCGGTGGGAGGCCCGGACCCACCTTGGCTGAGGAGTGAGGAGGCCGCCAGGGCGGCCGCATGAGTAACGCGAGAGGGACGCGAGGGCGCTGCCGAAGATGCAGACGGGAACTGAATTTTGTGCCGTGATTACGGATGATTACCGGACGCAGGATGACTTATTGGGGGCGGGAATCGGGCGTGTCTGGGACTGGCTGTCAGGTATAAGAGGGACCTGCTGACGCAGCTCACGAGCCTGCAAGCTGTGTTCCTGTTGCGTGTCGACGTGTCGGGACCGAGGTTTGACTGCGGCTTCGGGGTAGCTCCAGTGAGCCTGCCACAGGAGTGGTGATGTGACCATGTCGCAACACCTTCACTTAGGTAGTGCAAGTCGCGTGCTTCTGGGATCCGGTATGTGCCAGGCCAGGTGCCAGGCCAGGCCAGGTGTTCGTGTGGCCAGCTTGGAATGGCGTGGTCAACGGTAACACTGCCAGATAACCTTTTGACGGACGCAAGAGATAGGAGGTGAAAGACATTGGAAGAAGCGTTCTTACAGGCGCACAGGAAGAGGTGGTGTGATGATGCAACATCGATTAGTAGGTGACGCTTGCGTGTGCACGCAGTAAGTCTGCTCGTCTACATCCTGGCCTAGACCGTGCCACCCAGTCGTAACACCAGCTACTCCAGATACAGCGCCATCCTGCGCAAAGCCCAACGAACAAAATGCCGAATGGAAGAGGCAGTGAATCAGGCAAAACGCGCAACAGCCACGCAGTGTATCAGTCGCCACCGCAGCAGGGTGCGCACATTAGATATGCAGTTTGGTCCACTTGTGTGCTATGTACACCTCCGCACATCATCCTCTCACGCTGCACTTGCGCACCCGCCACCTCCGCACACGCCGTTAGGTCATCCGCGGGGCCGCCGCATGGGCAGCCCCCTTCAGTCGTCCAGTCTCAACCATCCAAACGTCAAAATCCAGTCAATCCAAATTGCGTATGATCACGTCACATGCCACACGTACCACCGCACGACGCCTGCCGGAGGCAGGGTAGTCCATGCCCGGTTCCATGATACAACTACATACAGCTCCCGCTATACAAATTCAAACCTCCGCGCTCCAGGCGTTTAGGCGGACTTAATGTCGCCGTTGAGGCCGTTGGGGAAGAAGCCGCCCTTGCTGGTGCCGCCCAGGTACACGATCTTGAGGACCTGGCTGGTGGTGCGGGTGTAGATGAGGCCGTTGGAGTCGGCGGGCACGTGGTTGCTGCGCCAGCGCTGGCGGCCCTCCAGGACCATGATGGGCTGTGTGAGGGGGGCGGGGGCAGGGCGGATGAAGGTCAGTCAAGGGGATGGCGGCGGTACGGCGTGCAGCCCTCAGGCAGGCACGCGGCTTCTATCTTCCTGCGCCCTGTTCGAAGCTGCACCACCAAAGGCGGTCAGACACCCCATCTAGGCATACTCCTGTAAGGCTCGCAGCAGCGCCACGCGCCCGCGCCATCCGGGCGTTCGTATGCTGTCTGCCCCAGCAGCCCACACCCACCCCGGCCTTGCGCCCTGCATCTTCCGAAGGATGCGACACAGTTCTCACCTGGTCGTCGTCGGTGGGGCCGTCCACGGCGTCGCGCAGGTCGGAGATGGCCTGGATGATGGTGCGCACGCGCAGGTCGTTGCTGGGCTTCTTGAAGGGGGCCACAGTGTTCTGTGGTGGTTGGTGGTGGCGGGAGGAGGGTGGGGAAGGTAACACGCAGGGTCAGTTTTCTGGGTGACTCAGTTTACCAATCTGCACGCGGCATCACTGCTGCAGCCACGCACAGCACGAGATCCATCACGGTATCCGCCAGCAGCGCACAGACCATGCGCGGGGGGCAGGTGAGGTCAGTGGGGGTGCGCGCACGCCGCCTGCTGCCGACACACGACCCACCTGCTGCTTGATGAGCAGGGCGCGTACGGCGCCGGCGTGGTACGACTCAACCGCCAGGATCTGGGCGGCGGCGGTCAGGTAGGACGAGTTGCCCAGGTACTGGGCAGCGCCCTGTGTGTGCATTGGGGTGTGTAGCAGCGGGGGAGGGGATCGTGTGAGCATTCATCATGGTGGTGAGGGGCTTGGGAGGCAAGCCTCGGCAGCGGGGCGTGCAGGCGGGGCCGGCAGGCAGGGTACGATGCCCAGGGAGGACAGGGGACAAGGCCGGCTGCTGCAGACCACATGCGCCAACATTTAGCTAGCCGACCAGGCGGCGCTGCGACTCACCGCGTAAGCGGTGGCGCCGACGTCCTCGAAGATGAAGGCGCCGTGCAGGAAGGTGAGGTCGGAGGAGTAGGGCGAGAAGGCGGGCTCCAGGGTGACGCTGGTGTTGAAGGCCAGGCTGGCGGCCTGAGGTGGCGGGGGGTGGGGATGGGGAGGGGAAGGGACGGTGTGGGTCAGGCAGAGGCGCATGCGGGCATGCGTGCGTGGCATAACTCTGGACCGAGACAGCGATGCTGGGAAGCGGGCGCAGCAGGCGGCACGTGGGGAAGTTCTGCACAGCCATGGCATGGCTATCACGGCTAGCTAACAGTTATTGCGACGCAGTGCTGCAAACAGGCGAAAGCAGACCGAGGCCGGCACGCACGGCGACTCACGGCGTTGGCGGCCACGGCGAAGGCGTTGCCGATGTCCATCAGGGGCTGGTCGACGGCGGCGTCGCCCAGCACGGCGCGCAGGGTGCGCACGTGGGCAATCTCGTCCTGCAGGGCGACGAGGTGGTGGGGTGGGCGGGGGGGGAGGGGGAGGCACAGTGAGGCGGTTGCGGGTGCAGGCGTTGGGGGTGAGGAGGAGTGGAGCGGGTGGGGTGGGTGGGGTGGCACTGGCAGAGCTGGGGCGCTCGCTGGTGGGGGTGCAGCACTGCAGCAGCGAAGGTGGCAGGCACTGCCGCAAGGCCTGGAACTCTAGCAGGGGACGGATGGGAACAGCTGCCGCCGGCCAACACACACGCATGCGGCTGTTTCGTTCGTATCGCAACGCACTCACCTGAGCAATCTCGTCGGCCAGCTGGAAGTAGGTGGTGGACAGCTTGGCCTTCATGCAGCCCAGAGGCTTCACGCCGTTGGCGCCCCAGTAGGCCTCGGCGATGGGCTGAGGGGCGGAAGGGGGAGGGAAGAAGAGGGAGGGCGTAAGTCGGAGCTGACGGTAAGCGTTGGGAGCCAGGGGGAGACGGACCGAGCACCCTGTGCCACAAAACCAGCGGGACTGTCTGCATCAGCTCACCTTGCCGTAGGCAGCGCACGAGTAGAAGTTGGCCTCTGCAGGTGTGCAAGCAATCGGAATAGGCAAAACCTGTCAGCTAAGAGAACCGGTATTGGCATTCTGCGAACGAATCTGTGCAAGACGGTTTTCAAGCGCGAGTATCGCACCAGCGTCATACAAAGCTACTTACCCAGGTACTCGCTGTTCGGGGGCAATCGGCGTGTCGACGGCGACGCGCGGGAAGGGAGGGCGGAAATGGCGGGCCGTCAGGACGCGCGAGACAACTTTCAGGCGCGACGACCGTGCGCGACGTCGACAGGCCAAACAGTGCACTCCATACAGACACAAACTAGGCACCAAACCAGTTAACTCACAGGTTCAGCGCGAAGTTGAGGACCGCGGTCTCAAGGGCGCTCAGCGCGTTCGCCGAGCCAGCCAGGGCCGCGAGGGCCACAAGGGCCGCCACAAGCGGGCGACGCATGGCCATCGTGATATGTAGCTTGCAGGCCTGAGGAAAAGATCTAAGTGTTGCTCCACTTGAGTAAGACAAGTCCACGTACGTCGTTACGCGGTTGAGGTAGTCAAGACAAGCTTGCACTCGTTCAGACACCTGGAAGTATACAGCCCCAATCGTCGGGGCCACTATTTATAGCAACTCCGGGTTAAAGTGGGGTTAAAAGGCCATGAACGGAATTGCCGGTTATCGTAACGCGAGCTCCTGGAAGAAGATTGCCCGAACATGCAGCCTTAACAAATGGCTGAAATAAAGTAGCACGATACATACCGGTACCTGGAAAGAACTCGCGCCAGTCGGAGTCGGGGTGCGCCCTTACGCCGCTTCGTCTGAACCCCACCGCGAGAAGGCCGACCGGCAGCCGGTCGGACCTAGCAGCTGACGCCAAACATGTGATTGCTTGAATTCCTGACGTCTTTTTGCCATTCTTTTACCTGCTGCCTGGGGGCTTTCTCAATGCGACTTAGGACGACATGTCGGTGCCGACACACTTCCCTTCCAGCCTTGAACCGGCCGACAGCTGGCGATCTCGTAGACGCAGCGCCATGTACATCACCAGAAGGTAGCGCGACTGCAAGGGATGGGCATAACGCGCGCGGGTCCGGTTACGTGCTGGCGTGTCTGCAGCGGCCACGAGGCGTGCAGTGAGCGCAGAGCAGCCACACACCAGTCCCCCTCCTGTCGGCCCACCCAGCCCAGACCTTGTGAACACAACTCAGAACACGACACACGTACCCGGTCCCTCCTGTCCCCTGTTCCATCATAGCGCTATGGGGCAGCTCTACAGTGTGAACACATCATGGGGTGCTAAGCGGCTGTTCGGTTGTAGCAGGGATGCCGGTAAAAGGACTTGATGACTTGCCAGGGACCGCTTGCGGGGTTATCGTGGAGTTGTGAAGGGTTTACCCGCCACATTCTCCCCCCTTCTAGCCATCCCGGCTCTGTGTGCCTCACTCATGAACTCGCCGACCATGGATGATTAACTTTATTCCACGTCGTGATATGCTCGACAACATATCACCTAGTCGGTGCTTCTAAGTCCATCGGGTGCTGACGCACAGGCCTTCACCGACATTCTGCAGGTTCCCGGGGTCGAACCCAGGTCCTCGCGCGAGCGTGAGGTCAGCGGAATGGGTCCCAATGCTCGATATCAACTGTAGCAGGGATGCCGGTAAAAGGACTTGATGACTTGCCAGGGACCGCTTGCGAGGTTATCGTGGAGTTGTGAAGGGTTTACCCGCCACATCGGTCAAATCGAAAGTTGCTATGGCAAGGGCGTATTACGCCCCCCCAAACCCGTGCCCTGGTTGCACTCCCTGGCTATGCGCGCATGCGCCCTCGGAGGTGCCCCCAAGCTGTGAGCAGCTTGCATGTCCCTCCATCATGCCATCTTGCCCTCGGTGCGGAGTGTGGAATGCATCGCCCCTGCGGTGGCCCCTGCGGCTGGAAGCGGCCTCCACTGGCTGGCTGGCTGACCTCGGCCTGAGGCTGCGCTTGCGACTCTCTGCGTGCCCCTGGCTCTCTGTGTGCCTAGTTCTGTAGTTCACCCGCACGTGCATGTAGTGGCGTCCAGGCGAACTGGCATCTATTGCTTGGTGGCTGGGCGAGCCGGCCATCCTCAGCAACCGCGCGTTGGGCAGCAGCAGCCGCAGCAGCGTCTCGACCACGGCACGCCGCCCCACACTCGCCTCACGTCGTCACCATTCCTAGTACGATTCCTAGTTTGTCCTGCAGCGGGGGGTACTGGCTTTGGGCTCATTCAGTCTCTTTCCCCCGGGGCTTAGACGCATCCACTACCGTATGTTCGCGTGGCTTGGTACCCGGTAACCCAGGCCCGCTGCCTACCGCTGCCAGCAAGCCGCACTTCTGGCCCGTGCGGCGGTGCGGCTCGCTGCACAGGGCACGCACGCTGCTGCATCCATATGTGGGACCCATGCGCTCCGCTGTCATTACATCCATACGGCCCCTGGTGCTCACGACGTGAACGCCGGCACTTCTCGTCGCGCCGTACAGTCGACGGCTCCTGGGCATCCGTCCTCGGCGACATCCACCTGCCGCGGGCGACCGCAGCCGCTTCTTAAGCCACTCCTGAACTTGCCATCCAGCCCCACGCATTTGGCCCGGGATACGTGCGAGACCTACAGCAGAAGCAACACTCTCACACACGCAGGGTCCCCCGCATTCACCTGACTCGACGCTAGACTCTTTCACCGGGTGCCCCAGCTAACCGATCTACGCTGCTGCCTGCTGCATCTGCTCTGCACCATCACGAGAAACTGCTCTGCACTTGACAGACCTGTACGGTGGCCCAATGCATTTTGCTCGAGAAACTGCGCCCTCTGACACGATCATACCTGGCGTCCTGCTCTCATCTCTGCTGCGCTGCCGCCACTCACGATGTACCCTCGAAGCAACCCTGATACCTCGATACGCATCTTCAATCATTCGCAATGCGCTGCAGTCCGCCCACCACCCCCGGCCATCCATCAGTGCTCGCAACATCCTCCAGCCGTGCCCTCCCTTCCACGCGCCGCGGCGCACCATCACCCCGCCGCGCTCTCAACAACCGCATGCCGCGCAGGCGCGGAGAGGCGCCACCGCTCTCTCCCATACCGCACGCGCTACTCCGACCCCGGTCCCGGCATCTGCAGACCAACAACTCTCAGCGTCCCTCAGTCGCGGCCCTGCAGCTGCTGCTGCTTGCGCAGCCAGCGCCCCATGCGCCGTAGCGGCAGCTTGGAGGCTGGCGCGCGCCGCTCCAGCGCCGCGCCCAGCGACTCGCCCAGCTCCTGCCGCGGCACCCAGCGCAGCAGCTGCAGCGTCTCCACCGCCTGCGCCAGCTCCACGTCGCTCGCGCGGCGGCGCAGCCACGCCGGCACGCGCTCCACGTAGAGGCGCAGGAAGCCGCGCGGCGGCAGGATGCCGCTCTTGGCGGCCTGCCAGCACACGAAGTGCAGCGTGCGCGGGTGGGCCAGGTCGTCGTTCGCCGGCGCGGCGGGCGTGGGCGCGCAGGACGCCAGGGAGGCGGCGGGCGCGGGCGGCGGCGGCGGCGGCGGCTCGGTCAGCGTGGGGTGCTGCTGCGGCCAGCAGCCGGCGTCGCCGCGCTGCTGCTGCGACTGCTGTTGCTGCTGTTGCTGCTGTTGCTGCTGCGGGTGGCGGCGCGGCGGCGTGGGCCGGACCGGTCGCTGCACCGTCAGCTGACCGCTCGCAGCCGCATTTGCAAGGGGCAGGACGGCCGAGCTCAGCAACGCCGCCTGCGATTCCGCCTGTGCATCGCCGGCCGGCCGCTGCCCAGGCACCGCGCTGCTGGGCTCCGGCTCCGCCGCAGGCCTTGTTGCCGCCCGGTGCCGCGCGCGCGTTGGAGAGCTCGCGCGCACGGCGGCGCCCGCCGCCGCCGCCGCCGACCCTGCAGCGCCCGCCTCGCCGTCCATGCTGTCCAGCGCCCGGACCCCGGCCCCCACCCCGACCGACACCCGGCCCACCGAGCCGCACGCCGCCGCCGCGGCCTCGCCGTTGACCGCACGCACCGCGGGCGCAGCCCCACCCGCGCCCGCGCCCTCGCCCTCGCCCTCCGCGCCGTCCATGCTGCCCATCATCGACGCCCCTGACGCCGACGCCGACGCCGACGCCGACGCCGACGCCGACGCCGACGCCGAGCCCGACGCCCAGCCCGACCCCGCCGCCACGCCCTCCGCCATGTAGCGCACGAACACGGTGCCCCAGAACGCCGGGCGCGGCGGGTAGCCCATCTCCGCGAAGGCGTGCGCCAGCATGGCCAGCTGGCTGGTGGTGGCCTCGCCTAGGCGGCCCTCCACGTAGGCGTACAGCGGGCACAGGTTGGGCCGCAGCGACGGCCGCACGCGGCGGTGCGCGTCCACCAGCGCCGTCACGTAGCTGAAGGTCCAGCGGTCCAGCGGCCCGCCCAGGCGCGGCGGGAGCGGCTGCTGCTGCTGCTGCTGCTGCTGCTGCTGCTGCAACGAGGCGGGCGCCGAGGAGGAGGTGGAGCCGGGGGCGCAGGGCGAGCAAGGAGAGGCCGCGGCGCTGGCGCTGGCGCCGGCGCCGCCGCTGCCGTTGTCGTCGTCTGCGCTGAAAGCGCAGTTGCTGGACGGTGCGCCGTTGCCGCTCGCCGCCGCATGCGCCGACGGCACAGACTGCGGAGACTGCTGCCGCTGCTCCTGCTGCTGCTCCTGCGGCTGCTGCGCCGGCGCGTCGCCGGTGTAGGCGGGCGCCACCAGCTTCATGAGTGCGGCGTAGGCGGGGGTGCTGAGCCGCACGCCCAGCTTGTGGCAGTTGACCAGCAGCTGCGCGGCGCGCCACGGCGCCAGCGCCACCACACCGGCGCGGCCGGCATTCGGCGAGGCAGGTGACGCCGGTGAGGATGGCAGGGAAGCGGACGGCGAGGCCGAATCGGGGTCGGGCTGGGCGGCAGCGCCCGGCCCTATCCCCTGCCCCGGCCGTAACCCCTCCCGTAGCCCCGGCCCTGCGCCCGCTCTATGCCCGGCGCCGTGCGTTCCGTTGAGCGATGGGTGCCGCAGCGTCACTGGCTCTTGCCGGTGCTGCTGGTGGCGGTGGTGCTGCGCCCGGCCGTCCCCACCCGAGATGTCATCCTCCTCCTCATCCTCCTCATCCTCGTGCTGCCGCTGCCGCTGCTGCTGCTGCTGCTGCCGCCGCCGCTGCTGCTCCTCGGCCTCCGACCCCTGCTGCGCCCCGCCCGCCTGCGCCCCGCCCGCCGCCGCCTGCTGCTGCTGCTGCTGCTGCTGCGCCTGCAGCTCCGCCAGGCGCCGCTGCCGCCAGAGCTGCTGCTGCTGCAGGTAGGGCGCCGCTTCGGGATGCTGCTCCAGCAGCCGCGTCACGCACAGCTCCAACCGCTTGCGCGTGGCGGGGCCCACGCTGGTGAGCCCCTTGCGGTGCGCGCGCGACAGGCCGTACAGCAGGTTGTTCAGCGTGCGGATGTCCAGAGAGTTCAGCAGCGCGTCGTCGTGCAGCACGCCGCGATAGAACTCCACGACGAAGTCGGGCCGCCAGCGGTCGTCCAGGCGGCCGATCGCGGTGGAGATGTTGGACACGTCGGGCGCGCGCAGCTCGGCCACGCGGTGGCGCACGGCGCGGCACCACGACGTCACCAGGTCGCCTAGCGCGGGCTCGTGCTGGTCCAGGTGCCAGTCTGCGTTGCTCATCGCCCACATCACATTCGACAGCGCCTGCACGCCAAAGTACTCCAGGTGCTGCGCGGTCAGCTCGATAAGCTGCGCGACAAAGTGCCGAAATGCGCTGTCGTGCGCGTTCGGCACCGCGCTCGCCTCGCCGCGTCGCCGCGCTGTGTCCTCGCCGTGCCCTCCATATAACGACGCCAAGCGCGTCCACGCCGTGCTGACATTCACGAAGTCCAGCACGCCCCAGTTGGCACCAAGCAGCGCGCTCAGGTCCTCCCAGGACCCGGCCTTCCTTAATCGCTCATTTACTTGAGCTTGTAGGGAGCACTCAACATTGTGCTCCTCACCAAGCAGCTGGAACAAGCTGCCAATGTGGGCTCCCGACGCAGAGACTACCTCTGCCTGGTAAACCTGCAGCGATGTAAACACAATCAGCTCAGCACGACGTCGCGAACACCGCAGTCCGTTGTGGCCGCTCCCGCTGTGCTGGCCACTTGCCTCAGGGTCGCTGGTCCGGGCGGCCGTCCGCGCGGCCTGCGGATACTGGTGGGAGCCCGGAGAGCTTACTAGAGCGCAACAGCGTTGAGGGCAGCGTGAAGATCTAGCGGCAAAGGCGGTCCCAAGGTGCGGGCTCAAGCTGCCGAGTCCGAGCAGCATCCTGCCCCACGGGCGCTTTAATATAGCATGTAAACCAACACAAACGGAATATGAAAACACTCCAAAATCTACAAAACAGGCGCCTCCCGCGGGCTTGTCTCGCTGGGATCTCTCTGCATGGCTCAATCGCGCTCACGAGAGCTGGCACCGCTCGCGGCACTTACCCATTCAAACACGGTCGTTGTGCATGCATTGATCGTGATGTCGCGCTAGTGCACGCGCACCCGCACTGAACATTGGCCATGCCACCTGCGTTCCCACGCTCGCTCGCAAAGCGGAATTCGGAACATCGACCTTCACACGAATAGATTGAAGGGAGTGCGCTGGGGAATGGAGCTCGGGTTGATAAATTGCACAGGGCAGAGTATGGGGGTGGCCGGGGCCAACAAGGGTTTCGGCACGCGAGCGTGTCAGAAAGCGGAAGCGACGCGAGGCCGCACAGCAGCCAGTCCGCACCAGGCTGCGAATGTCTGCGTGGAAGGCTCGGTAAGTGCTATTAGCTAACTCACATGTCACAGGTGCCTGTAGGATGGATCTAGCGGCGTGCAGGGGAGGGGGTCAGGGCTGGGGCGTGCCGAGGCGCCTGTGTTTGTCGAGCTGGCAGGCTTGCGTGTCCAACCAGCCTACCAGACTCGCCCCTAGTTACCCGCCAACCCCTTCCATTCACAACCCGCTTGCTACTCCGTGCAGGTCTGCACCAGGCGGCTGGAGATGGACGTCTGATTGCCGCGGATGGAGTCGGGTCGGGCCCAGCCGCGTTGCCCGGCAACTCAATGGCCGCGAAACAATGCGGCATAATGCTGGCTAGATAAGGGCACAGCTTGAAACCCTTTTTGTAGCCGACGCATGACCGATTGACCGCGGCCGCAGCTACCGCGCCGTGTCCTGCCAGCGCCACAGCTCTCGACCTCAGTCGCGCTTCGCCCGCCGCCCGGCACTATCAAAGCTGGAGAAATGACCGTCTACAAGTTTGACTATACGCCCACAGCGCGGGGCTGCACCTGCGAAGGCGAGTGCTCGGTGGGGGCTGCCGCTTGCGAAAAGAAGCGTGCAAGTGCGGCTGTGCTGCACGACGTGTGCGCGACGCCAGGCGACGCCCAATCGCGTGGCAGCTTGGGACCCACGGGCCGAGCAGCGCGGACGTTAACCCTGCCGCAGTCGCTTCTGCTTCGAATGCTAATGCTGCTAATGCTGCTGCTCACGCGCTGCTCCTTTCATGCTGGCGCCGGTCAAAACAGGCTGCAAGACTCCAATCGCGGAAGGCGAGCTGCGGCTGGCGATCGCGGCGAGCTCGCCGCGTGGCAAGAAGGCGGGCGCGCGGGTCCACTCGGCGCGCTACCGTGTGGGCATGGGGTGTGGGCGTGGGGGAAAGGGCCGGGCAGGGGAGTGGGGTGGAGACGACGGGCGGAAGGGGAGTGGCTTGGTGCATCCAGGGGGTTTGGGGTGGGGAGTCCAAAACCCAAGGGACAGACGAGTTGCAGAGTAGGCGTGGCGGCAGGCGCTAGCCAACAGCAGGCAGTGCAGGTGGTCGCCGGTCGCCGGGGTTCGGGGCGGTGTAGAACTGCGGCCCCCAGCGGTCTGACGACCTTGCGCATCACGCTTCCCCACACACCCCGCGGCGCCTGTCCTGGCCTCACGCCAACCCAGCTGCACCCGGCGCGCAGTGCCTGCAGTGCATCACGCCCACCATCGCGGCGCACGCGGTGGCGGCGGCCGGCGGCACGGTGGAGGACCTGCCGGGGCTGCCCGACCTGCGCAAGGCCGACCAGCAGGCGGCGCGGCGCAGGTGGGGCGGGGCGGGGCGGGGTTGCAAGGATGTGATGGCGAATTTGATGGGCGGCGGGTTGCAGGATTGGGAAGTGGAAGGCAGTGGAACGGCGGGGGGCGGGAGGGGAGGGTCAGCGCAAAGGCCCGTAGATACGGGAATGGCACAGGGTTTGCGAGGTGCGAGTAGCGGAGTGCCGTTATACGTTATACGCGGTTGCACTGGGTGCAGCGCACGGCAGGCAACGCCCAGGCAGGGGCCGACCTGCGTTTCGTGACCTCAATGCGAATTGCCTGAGCCAATGGTGCCATGCTGTTTGTGTGCAGGATCCATGAGTTGATGAAGGAGGCGGGGGAGCACACGGCCGGCGGCGGCAAGGCCGCGGCCGCGGCCGCGACCACGGCCGCGCCGCCGTCGAAGAAGCGCAAGGCGCCGGTGCGTTGGGGCGCAACAGGGTCCGCGTGCCTTGCCGGCGCTATACATACAGCTTCTTGCAAGCGATACCTGCCTGAGGCAAGGCCGCGTTGGCTGTGCGCGTTGGCACCGCGTTCATGCCGTATTGTTGCGTGTCCTATCTCAGCCTTCTTGTCCCTTAGTAACACTTGCGGCAACTCAACGCATCTGCACGTGCACTGCTATGCCGCGGCGGCTTGCGGCCGTGTGCCGATGCCTGCAGGCGCCGCGAGGCAAGGCTGTGGCCGCAAGCGCGTCCGGCAGCAAGTGCAAGACGGCTGCCAGCAGCGCCGGCGGTCGTGGCCAGGGCCGGGGCCGGGGCAGTTCTGCAGCTAAGCGGCGGCGGGCCGAGGAGCACGAGGAGGAGGAGGAGGAGGAGGAGGAGGAGGAGGAGCCCAAGTCCGAGGGCGCTGAGGAGGGTAGCGAGGAGGAGGGTCATGAGGAGGAGGAGCACGAGGAGGAGCACGAGGGGGAGGGGGAGGAGGAGGAGGAGGAGCAGGAGGCCGCCAGCGGCGACGGCGAGCATGAGGAGAAGGAGGAGGAGGAGAAGGAGGAGGAGGAGGAGGAGGAGGAGGAGCACGAGGCGGCGGAAGAGGAGGAAGCGGAGGAGCAGGAGGAGGAAGAGGAGGCCGCTGCTGCTGTTCCTGCTGCCAAGCCAGCCAAGCCAGCCGCGCGCGGACGCCAGGCCAAGGGCCGTGCGGGGGGCAGTCGCAGCGGCCGGAAGGCGGCGGCGGCGGCGGACACGGAGGAACAGGCGCAGGCGGACGCGCAGCAGGAGCAGGAGGACGACGACGACACGCCCCTCGGCGCCCTCGCTGCTGACCTGCTGCAGCAGGAGAACCAGCAGAAGCCACGGCAGGCGCAGGGCCAGGCGCAGGGCCAGCAGCCGCCGGAGACGATGGGCGGGAAGCCCCTGCCCGAGGTCGTGGACATGCTGGGACAGCAGCAGGGGCAGGGCCAGGGGCAGGGGCAGGCGCCGCCCACGACCGCGGCGCCGCAGCCCGCCGCCGGGCAGGACCAGCAGCAGCCGGGCGTGACGCGCGCGACGCCCGTGCAGAAGGCGGCTGCGGCGGTGCGAGCGGCGGGGGGCGGCGGTCGCGGCCGCGGGCTCGAGCCAGGACGCCGGCGCGGTGCCGCAGGGCGCAGTGGAGGGCGTGGGCGTGGCCGCGGCGGATGCCCGCATGGAGGGGCTGCAGCCGGCGCTGGGTCCGAACGCGCCGGCGGGGGTGCAGGCGGCGGCGCTGGTGGCGGCTGAGGCAGCGAACGCCCGGGAGTGCGTGGCGGGGCAGGTGGCGGAGGCGCAGATGGGCCCGGTGGCGTTTGAGATCGCCGCCGCCGGCAAGCCGGAGCGGCAGGCGGTGGCGGAGGCGCCAGCGGGCGAGGGCGCTGCGGCGGCAGGTGGCGAGTGAGTGACGGTCGAGTGTGTGCGGGCAGCTGTGGTCCGGTGGTGGCAGGTGCAGGTTGGGTTGATGTTGTTGCAGAGTGGCCGTGCGGCTGCGTTTGTGCGGCCCAGCTGGCACGGCGCGGGTGCGACTGTGCGAGAGTGAGAGTGATGTTGAGATTGTGTCGGATTGGCGGATTGCACTGTTGAGTTGAGCAGGGATGAGCAAGCATCACGGCATGCGGCCAGCCTGCAGTTAATTGCTGAACAGACAGCTCAGGGCAACCGCTGGGATAGTGAGACGTTATGGACCGTGCTAAGCCGCTGTGGGCGGCACGGGCTTGAGACATTGAGGCGCATCGGGGAATGAGCTTACTGGGGGATGAGCACCGCAGTTGGATCGGGTTGTCCGGCTGTAGAAGGCAGATTGGCGGAGGGTGTCTTATGTCTGGGCTGGTGCGGGGCCGCCTGCAGCTGTACCCCTGTACCCCCGGGACCCATACAGTAATGGCGCATACAGCAATAGGGCTACGCCTTCCCATTCAACAGCATCGTACGCATTGTATGTGCATGTGTAGGCAGTGTAGCTGCCATTTCGACCAGCCACACATCCCGCCCGCACACTCCAGTCCCACCCGCCCCCGCCGCCAGTGCCACCAGCGCCGCGCCCGGCTTCACGCCGTCAACCGCCAACCGCGTCCGCCGCATCCGTCGTACCGTGAGAACCGTACAGGCCCGCCGCACAACCCCGCCGCGCCTCGTTCATTGCCCGCACGCTTGGATGCACCAGTACGGCAGTATCGCCGCCGAAGCCGCTCGGGTCCGAAGCGCCAGTCACAATCACGCGCGCCATCGAATGTACTGGTGCGTGTGCCGTATGTGCGCGGAGCCGCGCCTTTGCAGGCGCCGCGGAAGCCGCCAGGCACGCCCTTCCAACGTGCCGGCCGAGCATGAACGACCCATGTTTGCCTCCGCGCCAGATGGTGTGCCCAGGCCACTTGTGAACATCCTTCACAGAAAAATTGAAACCGCCCCTGCTCCTCCGCCCAAGCCCACGCCGCGCAACCGGCCACGCCCGTGCCAGGAGAAAAAATGCTTACGCCCTCGTTTGATTTCCCTCATTATTGCCCCCATCAAACCATGCGCCACGCAGGAATGCCCTGGGCCCCACAAGCACTACCGCCTTGCAGGCCACCACAACCGCAGTCCGAGTCCGGCGGCCCTACTCGCACGCAGCACGGGGTATGCTGTCATGTACAGTTTCATTCACACAGCGCCTCACGTCCACACCGCTAGCATCCCCCCTGCCTCACACGCGTCCGCACAGCGACGACGACGAGCACCGCCGCCCCGCGCATGCGCGCGGCGCGGCACCTCTCATGCACACACGCGCTTGCCTGTCCCGGCCACACCACACTGCCTCGCTGAGAATCGCTCAGCCTCACCAGTGTGCCACGGCACGCCATTCCTGCCGCAGTCCTCTCCTCGCATGCTCCCAGTCAGTTACAACTGCACGACGATATTGATGGGCGCCGCGCTGCGCCACAGGGACGCCAGGCCCATGGACGCCGCCGGCGCTGCCTGTTGCCGCAGCTTGCCGTTGCCGCCTTTCCGCGGCTCCTCCGCCTCCTCGCCGTTGACCACCGGCTTGACCCAGGACGTGCCTGCAGGCATGCGACCGCGCGCCGAGGAGCCAAAGCACCAATTGACCAACCAGTCCAATCTGAGAGGCATGCGACCGCGGGCCGAGGAGCCAAAGCACCACTTTACCAACACGTCCCTTCCGAGAGGCCCGAGCATCCACGGCCTGCCCCGCAGCAACCCCGCTGCGTGCGCCCACCCTGCGCCCACCCTTCCGGGCCTGCCGCCTGCCCGCTTCAGCCCCCCCCCCCGGCGCCGCACCGTTCTTGCGGCGCTGCAGCTCCTTGCGCAGGTCCTCCATCATGCACCGGATCTGGTGCGCGCACAGGCCGCGGATGAGGCCCTTGACGCCCGGCGGCGTGGGGCCGCGCGGCAGGATGGACTGCTCCAGCGTCACCAGCGACTCGGTGGCCTCAACCGGCTCTGCGGCGGCCGAGAGGGCGGAAGGGAGGGATGGAGGATTCCATTAATGACTACCGTAGTTAATAAGCATATTTTTGGCGAGGAAGGATGAGGCACACTCGCGGGCCGCCAGCCTGGACGCGTCAGCCAACCAACGACGCCAGCAGCACAGCGCACGGCGCCGCAGCCACCGCAGCCACCGAATGCTATGAGTGCCTCCCCTTCCCCCTCCCCGGCCATTCTGCCCCTTAAGTCCCGCCGCCGCGGGCTTACTTGGCCCCAGGAAGCCGAAAAGCCCCTGCGGCCCGAAGGGGTTGTGGTGGTGGTGCGCCGCCGCCGCCGCCGCTTTGTCCGGGTTGTAAATGGCGTCCAGTGTGGCCTGCGTGAAGGGCTTGACCTCCCAGCAGCCGTCGAACTGGGTCGGGGCAGAGAGGCGCACGGCGCGGCGCAGTGAGGCACAGGGACCCGGGGGGGGCCGAGGGGTACAGCAGCAGTCTTAGGCGAGGGCATCGTGGCAGTCCTGGCGCCGCGGCAGGGGAGGAGGGACACATGCGGCTGTGCCACAGGCTGTAATCGGACTGCCACTGCGCCAGCACCCACGCGAAGGAAACACCGCCGCGACTGCGAGTCTGCTACCAACTGCTAGTATCGCCCCTGCGCACCCCCGACAGCAAGAGTCAAGACCAAAGGGCGCCCTAGACCAAGAGTTAACAAGGCCACACCTCGTCCGTGTCCCGGGCAGGGCTGTTTGTTTAGAGTTCGCGCGGCCGGATTTGGGTTCTTACAGCAACTTCCCTCCCACCGCCGTCCCACAGCGCAGACAGGGAGTGCCCACTGCCCACACACCTTCTGCATCATGCCCGGCTTGGCCATCTGGAACCGGATCTGTGTGCGCGTGCAGCAGCGGCGGCGGCGGCGAAACGTGAGACACGTTGCTTGCCGAAACGGCAGCCAGCAGTTGGCGCAGGCGCAGAAGCGGCGGTGTGCGGAAAGGCACCCCCCACACACAGAGGGTGTTTGGCGGGTTTGGTCCGTCTTTGTTTTTTGTTTAACACACAAAGGGGCGATCACAGGCCCCGGGCCACGGTACCCCTGCTACCACGCTTCAGGGATACCAGGAATCGCGGGTTACACCAAGACCGCGTGCCTAGACCGCCGCCCTCCACACAACCGGCATCAAGGGCCGCGCGCAGCTCTCACCGTCTTGGCGACGTCATCCTCCCACACGTAAAGGTGCGTCTCCTGCGTATGGGCGTGTGTGTGGGCGTGGGCGTTGGCGGGCGAGGTGCCCAGTCGTCGCACGACCATGCAGCATATGGCGCCGGGTGTCTGTGCTATCTGCACTACGCGTGAGTTGCTGACGCTGCCAAGGGTCCCATCCCCCGCCGGTTGGTTCTCTTCACCAGCACCAGCGCCAGCGCCAGCACCAGCACCAGCACCAGCACCAGCACCAGCACCACCAAGAATAGTAGCAACAACAACGCCGACTCACAAAGGTGATGCTGAGGAAGAGGAAGCGGGCGAGCGCGCGGTGCCCGATCTCCAGCTTGCGGCGCCCCTTGCCGTCGTTCTCCACCTCCTTCCGATACGTGCACTCCTGCGGTCGCAATCGCATGGTGAGCAGGTTCGGGCGGAGCACAGGTCAAGCTTCTGACCTGCTCAACCCAGTGCGGCCCCAATCCCATTGCAAGGCACACCTCCCCTGATGAGGTAGGGCCAGTCCGCACACGCCTTGCGGTTGCACCTTAACACGCACCGCGACGCTTCATACGCACACGCAACCATACCACCTCACCTTGATCGAACGGAAGATGGAGACCGTGTTCGGGTCCGTGAGAATGTCGTAGATTTCACTGGGCGCGGCGTCCACCTGCGGAGCCCCAGCCACACGCGGTGCAAGGCGCAAGACACAGGCGGGCGCCTCCCCTCAGGGTACTGCAGCTGAGCGTGTGGGCCCAAGCCAGCGCAACTGGGTGCGGCCCCCAGCGTTCCTAGCTGGACAGGCGCTGCTTTGGGTGTGGGGGTGTGACACCCGGCCAAGCGCGCCAGCGAGGGTGTCGCTGTCATAAGGGCACGGTGACCGGCGCATACGGACAGCGGTGACGCACCTTGGCCCGCAGTTTGAGGTTATAGAGAAAGCCGTTGCCCTCCGTGACCGTGATGGCCTGGTCCTTCTCCTTCCAGGCCTCCGTGGTGCCGCGGTCTTCTTTTGGTGATTCTTCCGCCCTGCCCATTTGCAACGGTTACCCTAGGGCGTGCCGCCGGCGCTTCGTGGTATCTGACGAGAGCTTTGGAGTGCGTAGCAAGCCGAGAAAGCGGCAAAGGCAGGCGCGAGGGCCGAGTGAAAGGTGTTGCAGGCTAATCGGACACAAAGGTTTTCTGCCGTCCCTCAAACAAATCAAACTACGTTCACTATCTTATGTTTTACAATCTGAATATGCATAAACGCGCGTCCTGACCATGAGGGCACCAAGCACAAGCGTCATCGGGCGACGGGTAAAGCTCCCACACGCACCCCACCCCCCACCACAGCGGGCTTCCCATCTCAGCCTTGGTTCCCGACTGTCCATTTAGCAAGTGGCAGAGACGTGAAGGAGGCGCAGAGGGATAGACCGCACGGGCTTGGACATAGTGAATGGATGTGCCGCGGTCATGGGATTCGTGGCCGATTGCGCTGAGTTGAGTGTGCAATGCAATAGCCATCACCCACGGGGTAGGGGTATTGCGCCTTGCAGGAGGATCGAAGGTGCGCACACGGCGACACAGGAGGGGCGGGACGGATGAGACGGACGAGGTGGATCGGGACTCGGGGGCGGGGAACTCGGGGGCTCGGGGGCGGGATGAAGGTGCCAGCTCCAGTCTCTCAATTCTTATTCCGACGAAAGTAAGCATAAAAAAGTTCAACCTAGACTCCTTAATGCAGCTGCCGCACCTAGACAGAGACTTCTTCGGAAACAACACCGGCTGACACTCGAGAACGAGAAATTTACCCCGCTTTCCGCGAGCCGTTCTCCTGGGACCGAACACGCCCGTCACATTCCCGCGCAATCATGGGTCTCTGAGCCACTGCCGCTGCTCGTGTCAGAAGTGGCGGGAGGAGGAGGAGGCTCTCATTTTAGAACACAGCTCGCGCGCGGCGGGGGGCAGGAGGAGCCGGCAACAAGATGAGGGTGGTTGCCCTAATATCGGGTGGGAAGGACTCGTGCTACTCTATGCAGCTATGCAAACAGCATGGCCATGACGTCGTCGCGCTCGCCAACCTGCTGCCCGAGGAGTCGGCGCCGGATGAACTGGACTCCTTTTGCTTTCAGACGGTGCGTTCTCTTGCGCGTTTGTTGCGAGTGTTCCGGTTGACGTCGCGACCAGCCGAAAGCGGAATTGCGCTCCATGCCGTCGCGCCGCTCGCGCTTGGCCGTGTCTGCCCAGCCGTCATTTGCTGTGGGTACACAAGTACAACCTTAGCCTGTCGCTCGTGTGCGGGGCGCTCTGTTGGTGCGTTTGAAGCGCGTCGACTGCTCAGCTGGCGAGGCACTCGGCGCGCGACACAACCTCGCAACGCCCGAGACCGGCCACTCGCCGCCCCTGACAATTTTTAGCATTTCAGGCGGGCGGGCGGGCGCTGTGGCCTCTCAGGTCCCGGCCACCCTGCTCCTGCTCCCGCTGCTGCTGCCGATGATGCCGCAGCTCGCGTCGCCCCCTCCCGTCGCCTTCCCGTCCCTCCACGCACCGCCCCACCCCACACCCCTCGCCAACAGCCCCCTTCCCCCTCCCTCCCCCTCCCTCCCCTACCTTCCCGCTGGCCGCAGGTGGGCCACCAGCTGGTGGCGGCCTACTCGGCCTGCATGGGGCTGCCGCTGTTCCGGAAGCGCATCTCCGGCACCTCGGCGCTGCAGGACCTGGGCTACACCCCCACCGACGGCGACGAGGTGGAGGACCTCTTTCAGCTGCTGTCGTACGTCAAGGAGAGCGTGCCGGGCGTGCAGGCGGTGGCCAGCGGCGCCATCGCGTCCGACTACCAGCGGCTGCGGGTGGAGAACGTGTGCAGCCGCCTCAACCTGGTGTCGCTCGCCTACCTGTGGCACCAGCCGCAGCGCCTGCTCATGCGGTGGGGCCGGGGGTGTTGTGCCGGGAAGGCGGGGGGGGGGAGGGAGAGGGAGAGAGGGGGTGCGAAGGGGAGGAAAGGGGGGGGGCGGCAGGGGAGGGGAGGCCCCGGGGCGTGGGGGTCGGGCGCTCGTGAGAGTGCGCAGACGAGGGAAGGGGAAGGAGTGCGGAGCAAAACAGGTCCGGGAGCAACGTGCCCCGCGGCGCGACGACGCGACTATCGACAAATCTGTCTCTTGGCCACCTCGTCGCGCTGTGCAGGGGCATGGTGGAAAGCGGGATGGAGGCCATCCTGGTCAAGGTGAGCGGGGGCCGGGGGGTAGCCGTCCGTCGGCGGGTTTGGGTGATAAGTTCAAGCGCCGATGTCCAGTGAGAGGGTGCGAGGAGAGGGGCGGGTGAGAGGGCTCAGCGCCACCATCCTGCCGACCTTGGCTCGATGCGACTGTCGCTCCCCTTGCCCCCGCGACCCAGGTGGCGTGCCTGGGCCTGAGCCCGCGCAAGCACCTGGGCCGCACCATCGCGGCGCTGGAGCCGCACCTTCTGGCTCTGGCTGACGCCTACGGCTGCAACGTGTGCGGCGAGGGCGGCGAGTACGAGACGCTCACGCTAGACTGCGCCGTGTTCGGCCGCGGCCGCATCGTGCTGGAGGAGTTCGAGGTGGGGGCGGCGGCGGCGGCTGGGGGGCGGGGTGGTGGTGCAAAGATGGTGGGGGCGGGGGGGGGCGGGGGGGCTGGGGGCGAGGGGCTGGGGGCTGGGGGCCCAGGGGGGCAGGGGGGCGGGATGGGTGATGGGGGCTGGGGGCAGGCGGCGGGGGGCTGGGCGCTGGAGGCTGGGGGCACGGGCGCGAGATGCGTGATGAAGGGCCGGGGCCGGCGTAGTTGGCGCTGACATGCCCACCGCGCCTCACCGCACCTGGACGGCTAACCCCCGCGCCCCACCCTGCAGATCGAGTACGGCAGCAGCGATGTGGGGCACCTGGTGCCCAAGTCCTACCGCGTGGAGCCCAAGCCCGGCAGCGGCTGGGAAGGCGCCGAGCTGGCCAGCGACGTGCGCATGGTGCCGCCCGACTACGTGGCGGGCGCGGCGCCGCGCATGGGGCGGCGCAGCCTCACGCACATACTGGAGAACGGCAGCGCCGGGTTTGGCAGCGGCGCGGGCGCGGCGGCGGGGAGGGAGGCGGCAGGGAGGGAGGCGGCCGAGCGGGAGAAGCCGCAGCAGCCGCAGCAGCAGCATCGCGAGCCGGCGCTGCGGGAAAGCGGGCCGCATGACAGCTGCGACCAGCCTCACCAGCCGCAGCCGCACCAACAACAGCAACAACAGCACCAGCAGCACCAGCAACAACAACAACCACCGAACCACGCACCGGCGGCGCACGGCTCGCCGGGCCACGGCAACGCCGCCGCCGCCGCGCTGGGCGGCGGCGCGCCCTCCGCGCCCGCCGCGCTCGGCGCCATCGCCGCCGCCGCCACGCCCGCCTCCCCTCGCAGCCACGCCCACGCGCAACCGCAACCGCACGCGCACCCGCACCCGGTGTCGCACACCGGCCCCGCGGCCATCGCCGCGGCGGCGGCGGTGGCCGCCGCCGCCGCCGCCGCCAGCCCCTCCGGCTCGCTGTCGGGCGCGGGGTCGCTGGAGGCGGCGCTGCAGCCGGTGGCTCCGCCCACGTTCGGCGTGCAGGTGTCGCAGGTGTGCAGCGGGCCCGACTACGTGCAGCTGGTGTGCCGCGCGGTGCGCACGCGCTCGGCGCTGCCCAGCGACGTCACCGAGTGCGACACCGTGGCGGCGCTGAACGCGCTGCTGGTGGCGGCGCAGCAGGGTGCGTGTGTGTTTGCGGGGCGTGTTTGCGGGGAGGGCGGGGGCGTGTTTGTGGGGCGTGTTTGCGGGTGTGTGTGGATGTGGGCGTTGGCGTGCAGGTGTGGGCGTGTGAATGTGGGCGTTGGCGTGCGGGTGTGGGCGTGGGTGTGGGTGTGGGTGCGTGCAGTGTGCGTGCGTGCGGGTGGGGATGGGGCAATGGGAAGGGTGGTGGGGTGAGGAGGGATGGGGAGGCGGGCTGAATCATGAACGATATCCACCCACCCACCCACACCCACACCCCACCGTCTACCACTTCCTTAACTAATGATGAATGTAACCCCACCACACCCACCCACACCCCACCCCAACTAATGATGAATGTAACCCCGCCGCCGCACAGAGCTGGCCGCGCTGCACATGGACCTGCACCACTGCCTGTTCGTGCACCTGTTCCTGGCCAACATGGGCCACTTCCAGGCAGCCAACGGCGTCTACTGCAAGTGAGGGGGGGCGCGGCCGGGCGGCCGTGGAGGCGGGCGCGAGCGCGCGTGTGTGTGCTGGGGGCCTGCCGTCCTAAGGGATGTGGGCGGAAGCGGGCGGGGCCGGGGATCGTGAGGGAATGCGGGGTGGTCGGCATAGCCGGCAGCGGCCGGGCGGGGGACGCCCCCGCACGACAATCCCCCCGCACACCCGCAGCGCAGCGGCGCTGCGCGCTGCTGCTGCCTGGCGCTTGTGACACCCGCCGACATCCGCTGCTGCCCTGCTCCGGCCCGGCCCGGTTTCCCCCCGCGCAGGCACTTCCCCGGGCGCGACCCTCCCTCCCGGGCGTGCGTGCAGATCTGCCTGCCGCACGACTGCCCCGTCATGATCGACTTCCTGCTGGCGCGCGGCGGCGCGCCGCCCGCGCTGCCGCCCGGCTGCGCCGGCTGCCGCGCGCTGTCGCCGGTGGCGCGGCACACGCGGCGGGTGCTGCACGTGCAGTCCATCAGCAGCTGGGCGCCGTCGTGCATCGGGCCGTACAGCCAGGTGCGGCCGGGTGCTGGGGGGGTGCGGGTGGGGTGCGGGTGGGTGGGGTTGATGGGGGTTGGGGTGCTGCGGGGGATGGGGTTGGGGTGCGGGGGGAGGTGGGGGGTGGTGCTGGGGCGTGGGGTCGTGGGGTGGTGCTGGGGATGGTATGAGGCGGTGGCGGCCCCGTGCAGCTGGGCTGCTTTGTGTGAGCGATGGGAATGTGCCAATGTGGGCTTCTTGCAGCGCTCCCAGCGTTGTACACAAACACACACGTCCCCCCACCCCGCAACCCCGCCCCCTGACCCCCCCCTCACAACCCTCACCCCGCAGGCCACCAGCTACCGCGGCCTGGTGTACCTGGCGGGTGTGATCCCGCTGGACCCGCCCGCCATGACCCTGGTGCCGGGCGACATCACCGCGCAGGTGGGGGCGGGGCGGTTGGGGGGCGGGGTGGGGAGGGGTGGGTGGGGTGGGTGGGTGGGTGGGTGGGTGGTGAACACCAGCCCAGGCTGGGGTTTAGCTGTCCATGCGAACAGGTGTTGGTTCAATTTGAGGAGCGATGTCCCGTGGCGCAGTGGTTACACAACCCTTATTGTACCCTTTAAGGTGGCCTGCTGACATGACATCCGTTATGTAAGCAGGTGACCATTACGGGTATAGTAGGGGTTGTGGCACCGCTGCGCCACCGGGCGGGTGACACCGGGGGCAGGAGCGCAGGCGGTGCCGGTGTTTTATGTGGGCCGCCTTCGGAACGCCGCCGCAACGCCTTGCCACCCTGCCCCTTGCGCCTCCACGCCTGCTGTCTACGCCACTACGCTTCTATATACCATCTTTGCGCACCCCCCCCCCTTGATCTGCTGCAACAACCTGCCGACGTCATCTTGTTTTAATTAACCATGCATGGAATGCCCCACGGACAGGTGCTGCGCGCCATGACGTCCTGCGAGGCGGTGGCGGTGGCGCAGCGGACCACTGTGGTGGGCGCCGCGCTGGGCCTCACCGTCTACCTGGCGTCCGGCGGCGCCGGGTGCGGCGGCGGCGGAAGCGGGCTGGTGGAGCGCAGCGGCGGCAGCGGCAACGGCAGTGGCGGGCGGCAGCGGGGCGGAGCTGCGGGCCCTGGCGCGGGCGGCTGTGGAGGCGTTGCTCGAGGTGGGGCTGCGGCGGCGGGTTGGTGCTGCTGGGTGCAGGGGGGGGGGCAATCCTGCGGGTGCTACCTGCTGGCGCTGCCCGCCGCGGCCGGCCGGGGATTGGACATCGTCGGGCCCCATCGACTGCATGCCGCTTCCTGCCGCATCGCCGGCTTCGTGTTGCGATTGTGCTAATTGGGATCGTGCTCTACATGCATGCTCACATGGTGACGCCCCAAACTCGTTGTCGAACCCGCCCCAACAGCACGGGTTGCCCGGCTACGCGGCGGCGGTGCCCGGCACCGCCACCGGCGGCCGCACCACCACCGGCGGCATGATGTACGGAGCGGGAGCCGGCGGCGGCGGCGGTGGCCCCTACAGCCGCTACAGCCGCAGCAGCAGCAACTTCGACACGGGGAGCATTGGGTCGGGCACGCCGCGTGCGGGCGTACAGGTACGACATAACGCACGCACGCACGCACTCTCACGCACGCCTGTGTTGCGTGCTCAGTCACGCCTGGGGTCTGCCGGGGGGGGATGCCGGCTTGGTTGCTTGGTGGGCGCCCGGGGGAGGGACCGTGCTGCTGACCCTGCAGGGAGAGCGGGGCTGATGCGCATGCGCCTCGTGCCGCCCCCGAAGGGTGCCTGGGGGGGCAGTTGCGTGCCGTGATGCTACACGTGCCGTGTGTCACCCGCTGCACACGCCCCGCTCCGTGCATATGGCGCTTCTTCGGCCCGCGCCTCTGGCCTCCGGCTCTCAACCGTACCCCTGCGCCCGGGCTCCCTCACCCCAGCAACAAGCACCCACCACTCCCCAGTCCGCACAGCCGCAGCCGCAGCAGCACCCAGCACAGCAGCAATCACCACCACCACCACCACCACCATCACCACCACCATCACCACCACCACCACAGCAGCAGCTGCTGCTGCCGCTGCACTTTGCCAGTGAGCGGCACATGCAGCCCCACCCGCACCCCCTCCCCACCCTGCACTTGGCCCACCTGGAGCCGCTGCAAGCCAACCACCGCTTCCACCACCAGCACCTGCACTCGCCGGCGTCCCCCCTGGCCTCCCCCCGCTCACCGGGGCCATACCTGCTGCCGCCCAGCCCACCTGACTTCGCCTTCTGGCCGCCCCTGTCCTCCACCGCTCCCGCCACGACTGGCGGCGGCGGCGTGGGGCCCGCGGCGCACCCGCACAGCGCCCGCGCGGAACCCCCACTGCCCGGACGTGCCAGTCACCCCGGCGGCTACCAGCAGCCACCGGCGACTCAGCAGCCGCCGGCGAATGCGCACGACAGCCCACGCGCACACGGACGCGGACCCGCCCTGTACCCGCCCAACGCCACCCACCGCCACCTGCACCACCTGCACGCCGCCGCAGCAGCAGCCACTGACGCGAGTATCGTATCGGCCGCCTGCGGGGCACTCGGGCAATCCGCACCCTGTTCTGCACCCAACCACGTGCTGCCTTCACCCCTTCCCCATTACCGTAATCATGCATGGAACCCCTCCCACCGCTCATTGGCGCCGCACAACTCACCCGCCCACACCCCCACACCCCTACACCCATCTACACCCACCCAACCACAGGCCGGCGGCTTCATGGCCAACTCGGCCGCCGCCTTCTTCGGCGGCGGCTCCTCCAGCGGCGCGCTGGCGGGCCTGGGCGGCCTGTCCGCGCCCGGCAGCCGCCGCGGGCCCGTCATGCTGGGCGCGGATGCGCCCGACGAGGAGGAGGAGGAGGAGGCCGCGGCGGCGGCGGCGGCGGCGGGTGCAGCCCGCGGCGGCGGCGGCGACGACGACGACGGCAGCTCGCACGCGCCGGCGCATCGGTCGGCCACTGTGAACGGGCTGGTGGCGCCGCCGCAGCAGTGCCAGGTGGTGCTGGACCCCTACCTGCAGCCGCCCGAGGTAAGGGGTGTGGGGCTGTGGCGGGTGGGGTGGGGTGTGCCGGTGGGTGGGTGGGGGTTGCGGTTGCGCTCTGGCGGCGGCGGCGAGGTTGTTGCGCCGCCCGACCGGCCCCATGCGCCGCCGGACTAGCCATGCCTGGACCCGCTGACTTGCTACGTGCTGCGTGCCCGCTGTGCCACTTCGCCTCCCTATACTCGCAACCCACCCACCCACCCATTGGGAATTGGAGAAAACTACCACCCACCCACCCATGCACGCCGCCCCATCTATCCAACCATCTTTGCAAGCCGCTCCCGCCACGCCATGCCGCCCCGCAGGTGCGCTCCTCCATCCGCCCCTCTGTGCTGTACGTGACGGTGCCCTCGCTGCCGCGCGGCAGCCTGGTGGAGATCGAGCCGGTGTGCCTGGACGTGGAGGCGCTGGCGGTCATACGCCGACTGGCCAGTGAGTGGAGCGGGCGCAGGGAGGGAGCGAGTGGAGGCAGGGAGGGACAGGGAGGGACAGGGCAGGGCAGGGCAGGCAGAGGGGCGGGGCGGGGCCGGCGTGCGGGTGAGGTGGCAGAGGCGCTAGGAGGGGCGGTGCAGGCAGGAGGTCAGCGGCTGGAGGGGCGGGGCAACGCCTGCTCTTCAGTACTGAGGATGTTCCTGATCACCGTGTCAGCCCATCGGTCCCCGCGTTTGCAAGATTGCATCCCTCTAACTCTTTGCGTGCCTGCGCCCGCCCGCAGGCCACGAGAGCCTGGTCAAGGCCGCGCGCCGCAACAACAGCCACGCCGACTCCCTGCACGCGCACGGCAGCAGCGCCGGCCTGCACAGCGGCCACCACGCCCAGCACCCCATGCCCCACTCCTTCTCAGGCGGCTCCGGCAGCGCCGGAGGCGCGCCGTCCGGCGGCGGCGGCGCCGCCGCCTCCTCATCCCTGGGCGCCGCCGCCGCGGCAGCAGCAGGCGGCGCCGGCGTGGCGCACAGCGCGCCCGGCGGCCTGCACCCGGCCGCCGCCTCCGGCGCCTCCTGGTCGGACCTGCCGCCCACGCCGCGTGGCTCGATGGAGAGCGGCGCCAGCCTGCGCGCCCAGTCGGGCTCCTTCTCCGCCACCTCGGGCCAGCTCGGCCACGCCGGCTCCGGCGGCGCCGCCGGCGCCGCTGGCGCAGCCGCCCACGCCGGCGGCGCCGGTGGCGCCGGCGCGGCGGCTGCCGCGCCGGCGGCTCACGCCGCCGCCGCCAGCCAGCATGGCGGCGGCGGCGGCCACGGGCACGGCCCGGTGCAGTGGCAGGTGAGCAGCGACGCGCTGGCGGCGGCGGTGGGCCACCTGCCGCCGGGGCTGGGCCGCGTGCCGGGCGTGCCGCTGCCCAGCCACGTGCTCAGCGCCGCCGGCTTCATGAGCCCCGACGTGGGCAGCCTGGCCGGCACGCCGCTGGCAGGCAACTCCATGCTGCACCGGCAGCGCAGCTCCGGGCTGGGGCTGCTGCCGGCCGGCCGCCAGGAGCCGCCGCCGCCGCAGCTGCCGCAGCTGCCCGGCCTGGCGGCGGCGGCGGCAGCGGACGCCGGCCGGGACGCGGTGGCGCCGCCGCGGCGCGACCAGGCGTCGGCGCCGCCGCCGCCGTCGGCGCAGTCCTCCGGCAATGCGCTGCTGTCGCCCATGTTTGCGCACCTGCTGCAGCAGCAGCAGGCGCCGTGGTCGGAGGCCGCCGGCGGCACCGGCGGCGACACAATGATTGATGACGGCAGCGCCGACAAGCTGCCAGAGACGCTGCGGCCGCCGACGCTGCAGCCGGCGCCGGCGTCGGCGCCGGTGGTGCTGCCGCAGGCGCATTCGCGCCGCAGCGGCGGCGGCGGGCCGCTGGCGCCCAGCGGCGGCAGCAGCAGCGGCGGCATGGGGCTGCGCGAGATGCTGTCGGCGGCGGCCGCCGCCGCCGGCGTGGGCCCCGGCGGCCGCGTGAGCTACAGCGGTAGCAGCGGCAGCGGCGGCGCGATGGCGGCGGCGGCGGCGGGCCTGGCGGGCCTGGCGGCCGCCGCCAACCCCTTCCAGCGCTGCAGCCTGGACGGCAACATCCTCTCGTTCGAGGTGTCCAGCGGCGCGCGCGGCAGCTCCTACGGCCTGGTGGCGGGCTCGCCGCTGCCGGGGCCGCTGACGCTGGCGCACCCGGCGGCGGCGGCGGCGGCGGCGGCGGCGGCGGGGCCGGGCAGCAGCAACGGCGGCGGCGGCGGCGGCGGCCTGGGCCACAACGGGCCGCTGGGCCGGCCGCGGCCCTCCGCCATCACCGTGCCGCCCACCACGTTGGCAGCACAGGTGGCGCTCGCGCCCGCGGGCGCCATCTCCGCGGTGCAGTCCAGCGCCGGCGCCGCCAGCCCCAGCCCCTTCGAGAGCAACGGCGGCTCCGCCGCCGCCACCGCGGCGGCGTTCGACCCGTCCTGCGTGCCGCCGATGCGCGTGCCGGCGGTCTCTGTGTCGGCGCCCGCGCCCGCGCCGCCGCTGTCGCCCGCCGCGCGCAGCACCACGCCGACGCCCAGCAGCACCGCCCACACAGCCAGCGCGCTCACGCCCACGCCGCACGGGCACGGGCACGGGCAGTCGACCGGCCAGGCGCACCCGTTCCCGCCCGCCACGCCCGGCGCAGTGAGCGCGCTGCCGCCCACCTTTGGCAGCAGCGCCGCCGCCACGCCCAGCGCCGCCGCCGCGGCCGCCGCCGCCGCCGCAGGCGGCGGTGGCGGCGCCGGCAGCAGCGCCCCCAGCAGCAGCGCGCCGAGCAGCAGTAGCAGCAGCAGCGACGTCATGGTCACCACGGTGTGCTGCTACGGCCACGTGCTGCGCTCGCTCTTCCACCTGCCGCCCGCCGTCTTCGCGCCGGGCGTCACCACGGCGCAGCTCACGCGCCGCTTCCGGCGCGCCGCGGCCTCCGTGCTGGCGGCGCACGGGATGGACATGTCCTGCCTGATCTGGGTACGGGTGTGGTACGAGAAGGACGCCGTACAGCTGCAGGACGACGAGTACGGGTACTGCCTGCCCGCGCAGCCGCCGCCGGCGCCCGCCGGCGCCGGCGGGTCCGTGCTGCACGCTCGCGACGACGACGACGCGGACGCCAGCGCCGGCGGCGGCAGCAGCGGTCTCGACCGCGCGGGCGGCAGCAGTGGCGAGGATGGCGGCGCCGGCGTCGGCGGCCGCGAGCGGCGGCGCGACGCCAGCGGCGGCATCTCTGCCGTCGCGGCGGCGGCGCTGTCCGAGGTCAAGGCGGCGGTGCCCCCGCCGTCCGCCGCGGCGCGCCAGGCGGCGGCGGCGCACGAAGCAATGCTCTCCGCACGGAACGAGCCGTCGCTCGCGCCGTTGGACGGCGGCGCCGGCGGCGGCTGTGGCGCCGGCGGCCCGCAGGCCAGCGCCGACAACGGCGATGGTCTGTTCGAACGCAACTCGCTGCCGCTGCCCGCGGCGGAGCGGCCGACGTCGCCGCTGCCGAGCTCTCTGGCGGCAGAGGCGGCGGGCGGCGTGCAGACGCAGGTGCAGCGGCTGATGCAGTCGCAGCTGCTCAGCCCGCAGCCCACGCGCATCACCGACGCGGCCGGCGCGGCCGCCGGGCACGCTGCTGGCGCGGGCGGCGGCGGGCCGGGCAGCAACGGCGGCTCCGCGGCGCACACGCCCACGCACGGGCCCGGGCACGGTCACGACGCCCAAGGCGGCGCCAGCAGCAGCGGCAGCGGCGGCCACCACGGCGCCGGCGCCGCAGCGCACCACAGCGGCGGCACCGGTGCCGGCAGCGGCCACGGCACGCACAGCCACAGCACCCACAGCCACAGCCACGGCCACAGCACGCACGGTCACAGCCACGGCCACAGCGCGCACCACGGGCACAGCGGCGGGCACCACCGCCACCACCACCACTCGCAGGCGCAGAACCACTTCCACGTGGCTTGGGTGCCGGTGCAGCGCGTGTCCACCAACGCGCCGCAGCCGCCGCAGGTGGTGGCGGTGCTGGAGCTGCTCGCGGCGCTGCCGGCGCCCTGAGCGCGTCGTCGGGCAGTGTGAGGCCCGGGCGCTGGTGCGTGCGCGGGTGCGGCCGGAGGTGGTCTTGTTACTGGGTGGGTGGGCAGGTGGGCGGATAGGCGGGTGTGCAAGGCAGCGGCGGTTCGCCAAGCTGGGGGCTGGGGCTGCCGCCAGGGGCACGGCGCGCCAGGGGTGCCAAGGGCTGCAGGGGCCAGAGGCTCGTGGCCGGGTGCCCGGGGGGTCCCTGAACGAGCAGTTGAAGCCATGAAGCCGCGAGGCCGGGTGGCCCGCGGCAGTGGGGTGGTGATTGCGGGCTCGCGATGTACCTGGGGGCTTGGAAAATCTGCGGCGCGCACGTGCGAAGGCGTCGCGCGCCTTGCGTTGCCCTGTGCTGTGCTGTGCGTGGCGTGGCGTGACGTGCCTGCGTGCTGTCATACGCGCGTCTCCGAGACCGGCAAGTGCCGACCAGCCAATACGGCGCGGCGCGGCAATTTCATTTTTGGGGGGTTGCGCCCCGGGCTTACGAAATGTTTTTGGCAGTTGCGAGCATGAGGAATAAGATGTACCGGGCCCGGTGTGGGGCCCGGCACAGTTCGGGACGCGCGTGTTGGCAGCGTGAATGTCGAGGCGGCTGCTTTGTCGAACACCGCATCAGGACGCGAATCCAACAAGGCGGTGCACACAGGCCCGCTCAGATAGAAGCCCCGTCAGTCAATCAGGTCAATCAATCGTCAGTCAGTCAATTAGCTGTTGGCGCGGGGGGTTCGCTTTGGATAGGATTTGGTCAGAACAGTCTGCGTGTGTGCGTAGTGCGACGCCCCCTGGGTGCATGGCATGGCGGGGACCCCGGGAACCTCTCACTTGTTTACGCCGGCCGGGGCCCCTCCCGCATACAGCTTGCGTTGGGGCCTGCGCCCCGAGGAGCGTGCCGGTCTGCACGGCCGCAGCACTGCTGGGAAATTGGATGGAGCGGACGCTTAGGGCACTGTTTGGGCACACCCGCGCCTCCGTGCCGGCTTTAAGGGATGGCTGGGCGTTGCGCTGTCGCGTCCGGGAATGAACGTGGGTCGGCGTGACTACTTACTGAGAAAGGCAAATGGCGTAAAACGGTGGCGAGGTCGACTCGTCCGGATTTGTCGTGGCAGGGTTGAGGATGTGCGAGTGGTCCATAATCAACGTGTATGCGGGGGGGCTCTGTTCTTTTTTATGGTACCGGTGTTGGGACCTGTTGCGGCGGTCGGGGCTCGGGGTTGGGGCTTGGGGTCGGTCAAGTCCTGGCGCCGGTCACGGCCCACAGACCGGGGCGGCCCGGGGTGACCGCGACGCCCCCGGGTGGGTGTGGCGGCTGGGCCGGGGTAAAACATGGCGCATGGAACCAGCGGTGGGCTCGGCCAGGTTGTTCATGCATGTGTCATACGCCATGCTTGGTATAGCGGGCCGTTTCCGGGTACGATTCTCTCATTGGCGTCTCCAGCCATCAAATGAATAGGCCGAGTAAACAGGCGGCGGTTAGCCGGGTAAGTTTGAGCGCCGTGAAGCAGCGAGCCGAGACAAAAGCCGGTGGCGGCGGCGAAGATTTATGCACATCTCTTGCTCCTGTTGCAAGACGTGTGTTCTCCATGTTGCGTGTGGTGCCATGCGAACAAGGCGTCGGCGTGGGCGTACAGGGCGGACACCGGCCGCGAGCATGAGCTGGCCCCAGTGGGAGGCGGAACGGCCGATGACTAGTACGGTATGCAGCCAATGGCGCACGAGCGGCGTGTGTACGACTGACAGCGCCTGTAACACGCGCGCCTACACAACCGTGCAGAAGCTTGGCACCACCGTCACGTCACAAATCCTGTGCAGTCACAGCCCAAAAGGCGCACAGGAGGGCGTTGCACTGCACGTCGACCCCACCTCGAACAGCCCGTAATCACTCTGCCCGCACCCTCGCAACGCACACAGCGCCGACAGCGGGCACCGCCGCCGCCAGAGGCATTCACCGCCTCCAGCGCCCAGCCGCACGCCGCAGCCGCCTGCCGCTGCCTGCCCTATCCAGCCACCCAGCAGCCCAGCACACACCAACGCGCCTCTCCCTCCCTCTCTCCCTCCCTCTCTCCCTCCCTCTCTCCCTCCCTCTCTCCCTCCCTCTCTCCCTCCCTCTCTCCCTCCCTCTCTCCCTCCCTCTCTCCCTCCCTCTCTCCCTCCCTCTCCCTCCCTCTCCCTCCCTCTCCCCGCACGCGCCACGCCTCATGCCTTGCCGCCGATCACAATGACTCCCGCCACGGCCAGACACACTATGATGAGGGCCAGCACCGCCGGGTTGAGCGCGTCAGGCGGCGAGCCCGGCGGCCGCCGCGGCAGCACCGCCCGGCCGGCGGGGTACACCCACTCCAGCCAGTCCCACACCGCCCACGTCACCACCACCGCCAGCAGCATGTCCTGCAGTGCAGGGCGGCCAGGGGAGCGGCGCGTGCGGGTGTGTGAGCCGGCAAAAAGGTGTTGCAGTCACCGTCGCTGTCATTGCGCACACTTGCATTCGCAGTCGCGTCGGACGTGGCGCATGTGCGGCTAATGCAGCAGATGGCCACTGCGAAATGGCGCGTCCTACGCCCCGCGCTAGCTCCTCACCCGGACCGCTCCTCACCCGGACCACGCCCCCCGCCCCCGCCTCCCGCCCCCGCCCCCCGCCCCCTGCACGCACCACGCTGTAGTGCTGCCGGTCCATCACGTCCCGTATGGCCGCGTGCGCCAGCGCCAGCCACAACACCGCCGTGCTCAGCCGCAGCCGCAGCCCCGGAAGCAGCCGCCACGGCCCCCGCAGCGCGGCCGGCAGGCGCCGCCGCAGCGCCGCGGACAGGCCCGCGGGCAGCAGGCGGCGCGGGGCCGCGGGGTAGTAGGTGCGGAACGCCAGCGGCGCCAGGACCCAGAACGCGCCGTGGCCACTGCGCAGCGATCACACGGGGCGGGGGGGGGGGGCGGTGAGGCGGCGTTACGGCCAGTTGTGTGAAGCCGTCCACATGAACGGCCGCTGGCCTCCCCATGTGCCATGCGAATACCGTACGTGACACATGATGCGTGTGGACGTATGTTTGCAGCGGCCCCACCTGAAGATCAGGTCGTTGCAGCCGCCGAAGCCGCGGATGGTGGTGTAGCCGGCCTTGAGGGTCTCCCACGCCGTAGCGGGCACGGGCGGGAAGCGGCGGCTGTAGCAGCCGGGGCGCGGGTTGGGCAGCACGGTGCACATGAAGCACGCCATGCGCAGCACGCGGCTGGCGGCGATGGTCAGCACCACGCGGGAGAACACGCCGAAGCCCGAGTACGGCACCTGCGCGCGCCGTACGACATTGCGACGTGAGCGGCCCTCAGCATTGGGCTTGGGAGTTGGGGCCCCCGCTGGCGCGCGGGGTGGCGTCCAGGATAAGTGGGCGTACGTGCGCCCCCGACCCACATGGGCGCCCACACTACACGGACGCACACGCACGCCATCCGGCGCCACATTGTCTGTCTTGTCTCGTATTACTAACTGCATCCAATCCCTCCTCAGTCAGCCACAGGCGCAAACAGCTCGCCTATTGTGCACGCGGCACCCTCTCCCCCGCCTGCCCCACCTGCTCCCACAGCACGGAAAACGCCAGCGCCAGCAGCGCCGCCAGGAAGTGCAGCACGGTGGCGGCGGGCAGCGCCAGCGCCGCCGCCAGCGCGGGGCTGGCGCCCGCCGCCGCCTTCACCGCTATCTCCACGTTATCCTGCAGCCCCGGCACCTGCTCGTACTTGCGCAGGTCCGAGGCGGACACCAGCCTGCCGGATGCGCGGAGCGGCGCAGCATGGGGCGTGCGTGTGTGCGTGTGTGCGTGCTGGGAATAGCTGCCGGCACCAGTCGAGTGCGGGAGTTGGCGCGGTGAGTCCTCAGGGCGTCAAATGTCGGGCGCTGCGGGATGGCCGACAGCCTAGCCCGCTTGCCGTCCGAGCACCGCACGCAAGCCAGCCCCAATATTGCGGTGGATGCCCCGGTTTCGTTCGGTTATCGCAGTGAACGTACTCCCCTGCTACCGTTCGCATGACGGCTAACCCCAAGCCGCGCCCCAGTACCGTCACTCACTCACCACACCACGCAGTTCTCTATGCTCAGCTCCGCCAGCATGACCACGAAGCACGCCAAGAAGCGCGGCACCTGCGCCGTCTCGTCGCGCCAGCGCCGGAAGCGTAGCAGTTCTCGGCCCAGCAGCAGCACGCCTGCATGGTGGTGAGGGCGCGTGGTCTAATCAAGAACCCCAACACGGGGCGTGCGAACCCAAAGGATGAGCGCTTGGCGGCGGCAGCGGCGGCTGTGCACGTGCGAGGCGCCGCACGCAGTGGCGACCTGTCGGGTCGCTCGGTGCACTCGCCCCGGACACGCACCCGGCACCCGAGGCCCCACACCCCGCCCTGCTTCAGTTCCGACCCACCACCACCTGGTGAGCCTGGTGCCTCGCTGCGCGCGGCGCCCTAGGGTCCCACCCACCTACGAGGACCAGCGCCTTCACGAGGGGCCCCGGCAGGCTGGGCGGCCACACGCCCGGCGGCGCCAGGGCCGTGAGGGCGGGCGGCGCCAGCAGCGCCCCGGCCACGAGCCAATCCAGGCCGGCGCGGCAGCGGCCGGCCACGGCATCTGGGGAGCAACCTCGACTGCTGCGCAGTGGAGGTGTTGACGGGTAAGCGGGCGGGGTGTCGCACTTGCCCTGCCCTCAGGGCGTGCAGCAAGCCGGCCGGCACGCCGCCTCCGGTTGGCTGGCCTGTCTGTGTCCCCACCAGACGCCCCGCCTGCAGGCATCTAGTCATGCTGCAGCCACCTGCCTGACAGACGCGAAGTCGTCGGTAGGCTCGCCATCGCCCAGCACCACGCCGTCGCTGTCGTGCTCGTGCGGCGAGTCAGCGGCGGGGCCGAGCCGGTGCCGGTGCCTCACGCCGGTGCGATCTGTCATATTCACAAGATTAATTGCCACCGCCCCGGCATCCTGCATCTAGCACTGATTGGGAAACAGAAGCTGTGCAATTTGTCGACGCGATTCCCAACGTGCAGTTCAAAGCGGCGTTCTGTGTGTGAAAGCCGGTGCCAAAGTACTACCAACTGGAGAGATATGGGATGTAAATATACAAGCACAGAACGAACAAAGCGTCGTGTAACAAGTCTCCAGAATGCATGACGGGTGCGCGGGCCTGGGGCTGGTCGATCGCCCCCGACGGGGGGAAACCGCCAACATTTGGTGCGCAGTAAGGCTGACTCTGACGTACTGGCATTGTCGTGTGCCAGACGCAGCAAGCGTAACGGGCTTGCGGGGTGTGCACTTTGTGAGTTAGGCTGCGACGGGGGCGGAAGCGGGCGGAAGGGAGGCACACGGTGGTCACACCAAACACCAATGCACCTGCTCTTCAATGCCTCTGGAGAAACACAGCACTACTCTAGCAGTGATACAAATGTTATTTTCCTTTTGATATTGCTCCAGGCCATGGATACAGACACGGGCGCGCGCTTATATAGATGCTTATAGCACTAGTTGGAGTTCGGAGGCCTGCATTAGACCCACAAGCAGGCCCAAGGAAACAATGGTTGCTGAAATGAACGAAATCAGTGGCAAAGGAGGAATGGACAGAGGGCGAGTCGCAGCGCTCTTGGTGGACACGGTGAACACCTTGGAGCCCATAAGCGCCACCAAGGCATTGGCTGAGCTAAATGAAGCATGCTATCCATCCAGCTCGGCTCAAAGCGCGGCGGTTCTGCGTGGAGGCCTGGTGCCCAGCTTGCTCCAGCTGCTGGACCCGCATCACCAAGACCAGAACTTGCGGATAAATGCACTGCGTATGATTGCAAGGATGTGCAAGGACAAACAGGTGAGAGCGCGGGTTTTGTGCCGGTTGGTTGCCGCGATGCCTTCAACGCGAGCTACCGCCACTGTCGGCGGTTATTCATCCAGGCGTGTTAAAGGGACTAGGTCAGTGGTGGCACCACAGGCGGGACTGCGCGCTGAGACTGGGGCTGGAACTCGACACGCAGGTCAGCAGTCGCTGGTGCGGCTGCGCGTGGGGCCGCACGGCCGGGCCGACTCAGCAGTCGCCGCAACCACTTTGACGAAGTCCCCAGAGCCTTGACTCCCAGTTTCCGCCACTTAGCATCTTTGCGTCAGCTGCGTGCTCCTCTCACCGCTGCCCCGCGCGCTACCGGCGCAGCCAACCCCACGCCCGCTCCAGACACCCAGCGCGCTGTCCGCTTCCTCCCTGCCGGTCCCTGCACCTTCGCCAATACTTCACCTTTCGTTTCTTCGCGCCAGACAAGCCCTAATTGCCACTCTCTTTCCAACCTCACAGTGCCAGGACTCGTTCCACAGCTATGGCGCCGTGCGGAAGCTCATTCGCAATGTTGAGGTGCCCACGCAGCAGCAGCACGGCGTGGGCGGGGCGGACCTGGCGGCTGCGGTGCGCGCGATGGGCTGCCTGGTCGGCGGGCCCAGCCCTGGGCCGGCGCAGCAGGCGGCGGCAGCGGTAGGTTGGGCCTGAGGGTGGAGTGAGGGCAGAGCGGGGAAAGAGTTGCTAGCGAGTAAAGCTTGGGATCGGCCCATGGCCTCATGGGGGACCATGGAGTGTCGGTTGGGTTGACGTCGGCCGGGTCATACTCTCCCGTGCGGTGGGGCTGCCGCCAGCCCCATCTGCTGCCTCTCGACTACGTGGCGGCAACCCAGTGGGTTGCTCAACCCACTGCCCCCACACGGGCATCAACACGTCACCTGCACACAAAACGAGCTCCAAGTCGCAACTGCGCATAGACGGCTGCAACCCAGCAACCCAGTATTTAGACGGCTGCAACCCAGCAACCCAGTATTTAGTATTAGATTGGGCTAGTATCAATAACCGCCCCTTGCCACCACCCCCTGCAGGATCTGTTCCTGAGCGGCACCGTGAACCGGCTTCGCAATGAGCTGCTGGCGCGGAAGCAGTTTGACGACGTGGTGAGCGGCCGGGCGCTGGGAAGGGGGCGCCTGGGATTAACTCTGAACCAATCCAGAAAGGAAGCATAAGCGCTGCAAGCTGGACCTCCGCGATGGCGCGTGTATTGGAGAAAACAAACTTAACAATTCGCCCAGCAGTGAATGCGTGTTTTGGTGACGTCACTGTACAACTTCTTCACCTTCACCACCTACCCCCCCTGCCCCTGCCTGCTCCTTCCCCGCCAGGTGGCCGCCATCGGCGAGTTCCTGGCCGCGCTGGCCGCCTCGCCGCTGCTGCACGCGCGCCTGCGTGACGCCGGCTTCCTGCCGCTGCTGCCCGCCTGGCTGGACCCCACCCGCCCCGGCGCCTCGCCGCGGCCGCCGGGCGCGGCCTCGCAGCCGCAATCGGGTTCCGGCGGCGGCGGCGGAGCCGGCGCCGGCGGCGACGGCCACGGCTCTCGCGCCTCCGGCGTGGTGTCGTTCCTGGATGTGGTGCTGCACCTGTCCATGGCCGAGGCGGTGGCGCCCTGCCTGCGCACCGAGCCCCACTTCGACGCGCTGTGCCGCCTGGCGGCGGGCGGCGGCGGCCCCGGCGACGCGGCGCTGCAGCGCGCGGCGCTGCTGGCGCTGTGCAATGTGTTCGGAGCCGACGCCGACCGCGGCGAGGCGCTGGAAGAGGTGTTCAGGGCGGCGGCGCTGCCGGCCATGCTGGCGGCGCTGCTGGCGGGCTGCCTGGCGCCGGGCGAGTCGGGCGCCGCGGCGCGCCACGCGGCGTCCATGTCCATCGCCGCGCCGCGGCGCAGCGGCAGCGGCCTCAACGGCTCGCGCGGGCTGGGGCACGCCACCACCATGCCGCGCGGCGGCGGCGCCTCCGGCGACGAGGGCGCCGCCGGCGGCGGCCTGGCGAGCCTGTCCGCGCCCGGGCTGGGCGCGGCGGCGGCGGCCGCCATCGCCGCCGCCGCGGACGCCTCCGCCGCCGGCGGCGGCCCGGTCCCGGTGGAGTGGGTGCTGCACGCGGTCAAGTGCGCGGCCGCCAACCCGCGCGTGGCCAAGGCGCTGTGCGCCACCGGCTCCGCCTCCTTCGCGCTGCCGCGGCTGCTGGACGTGGTGGTGGCTTCCCATAGCGCCTGCACGCACGCGGGCACGCTCTCGCGCGGCGCCTGGGTGGCGCGCGCCGCGCCCGCCGCCGCTGCCCTGCTGCGGCTGGCGTCCACCGGCTCCGGCGAGCTGGTGCCCGCGCTGCGCAGCGCCGGCGCGGTGCCGGCGCTCAAGCTGCTCGCCACCACGGAGGGCGAGGCCGGCGGCGGCACACCCGACCCCCGGGTGGCGGAGCCCGCCCGCGCCACGCTGTTGTACATGAGCCTGGCGGGCGCGGCGGGCGGCGGCGGCGGCGGCGGCCACGCGCTGACGCTGAGCCTGGCGGGGCGGCTGGCGGTGGCGGCATTCCAGGCCATGCACGGCGCGCGGCACGGCGGCGCGGCGGCGGTGGCGGCGGAGCCGTCGCTGGACGGGCGGTTCCAGGTGTTTGTGAGCCACGCGCACGGCGACGCGGCGGGGCACCCCTTCGCGCTGTACACGCTGTACCCGCTGCTGGTGCTGCAGGGGCTGCCGGCGTTCGTGGACCCGGTTGGCAGGTGCGTACGCGCTTTTGCTGGCGTGTGCGTGCGCGTGTGCGTCTGCGTGTGTACTTGCGCACACAAGGCGGGGCGGGGGTTACAAGGAGGGTGCCACACCCAAGTACCGCGGAGCTGTGCACACTCCCGGTACCGCAAGCGCGCCTGCCACGATACGACACTACGCTGCAACCCCCCATTCCCTGCCCGCTTTTCACCAGGGCCCTGAGCGGCGACTGGGCGCACATGATCGTGTCCTGCCGCAACCTGGTGCTGGTGCTGAGCGAGGGCCTGCTGGCCAGCGCGGAGCACGTGCGCGAGGCCGAGGCGGCGGCGGCGGCGGGCGTCAACCTGGTGCCGGTGCTGCCGGAGGGCTGCCGCTGGCCGGACGCGCACGGCAACCGGGTGAGTGCGGTGCGGTGCAGTAGGGGTGCGGTGCGGTAGGGGCGCTGCCCGCTGGGAGGGGTGTCGGCCGGTGCGCCGCTGCGTATGCACGCCGCATGCGATCATCCTGTGAAACACCGTGCCGCTTTTCCAACCACCCTCTACACTCGCACCCGTCACCCCCCTGCGCAGGTGTACCCCTCGCCGCCGCCCGCGGTGCTGGACGCGCTGCCCGAGCGGCTGCGGCAACTGCTGACCGACCCCAAGTCGCCCTCGCCGGTGCTACCCTACACCGCCGCCCGCCACTCCGACTTCGCCGCCCACCTCATGGCGCGCATGCGGCTGCCGCCGCCGCGGCCGCCCACGCCGCAGACAGTGGTGCCCGCCTCCGCGGCGCCGCTGGCGCCGCAGGCGCCCGCCGCCGCGGCGGCGGCCGCCGGCGGCGGCCACGGCGGCGGCCACGGCGGGCCGGAGGCCTCGGCGGGCGACGGACTGCCGACCATCTTGTTGGGGGGCAACGGCAATGGCAACTCGGAGCGGGCGCCGGGGGAGCGGAGCGGCGTGGGGTTCGCGTTGACGCCGGAGGAGCTGGGCCCGGCGCCGGGCGCGCTGGCGGCGGAGTCGTCGCAGGCGGACGGCGCGCCGTCGGCGAACTGGGGCGGGCGGCAGAGCGAAGACGCGGTGAGTTTGCGGGGAGGGGGAGACCCGGCCCGAGCTGGACAAACCGAAGTAGAGGGGCAGAGGTTCTGATCATGGTTACTTATGACGAGGGGGGCGGGTTAGATGGGGGGGAGGTGAGGGGCCGCGCGGGCCAGCGCTATTAGGGAGGCGGGCGCGGACTGCGGTTGGATTGAATGGGTTTTGGGAGCAGCACGGGTTCTGAACCAGCCGCTGGCGCACTGGCACTCCCGCTGGACGGCATCAAAGCCGGTCTCATCCCGCACCTGCTCCTCCACGCAACCATACCCACACTCACACCCACGCCACACGCCCGCTCCCGCTCCCGCTCCCGCAGCCGCACCGGCCCTCCTATACCTCGGACATGGACGGCCCCTCCTCCGCGCTGCCCTGGCCCTGGAGCCGGCTGCTGGACCCCAACGGCGTGGACGAGCCCGGCGGCGGCCCCGGCGGCGGCCCGCAGCGCTACCCGCGCCAGTCGCTCGGCTTCTCCGTATCCGGCGTGAACACCGCCGGCGGCGGCGTGTTCGACAGCGCGGCGGGGCCGGGCGGCAGCGTCAGCGCCAGCGGCGCTCGGCTGTCGAGCTCGAACCTGGTGATCGGGCCGCCGCCGGGGCCGGCGTCGCACGCCAGCCGGCGGCACACGGCGCGCATGCGGTCCAGCTTGAACCGGCACGCGGCGCTGCAACACCAGGTGCGCGGCTGGGTTGACTGTCGGGCTGCTTGGCCGACTGGACGCCTGCGTGACTGAGGGGGGCTTGGTGTGTTAGGACACGGGACGAAGCCAGAGTGTGTTGCGGTAGCGAGGTGATGGGGTTTGTTGTGCACGCCTGCAAGTGTGTGCCCCGACCGCTGTGACTGCTCGCCATAAAGGCCTGGCTAGCCAGGCACAGGCCGCGCGGGGCCTGCGCTCTGCCTCCCTCCCCTGCGCCCTCCTACAATGCCCTCGCTCAACTCCGGCGCCTGCATCGCTGCCCTGTCCTGCCCTTGTCCTGCCCTTGTCCTGCCCTGCCCTGCCCTGCCCTGCCCTGCCCTGCCCTGCCCTGCCCTGCCCTGCCCTGCCCTGCCCTGCCCTGCCCTGCCCTGCCCTGCCCTGCCCTGCCCTGCCCTGCCCTGCCCTGCCCTGCCCTGCCCTGCCCTGCCCTGCCCTGCCCTGCCCTGCGCTGCACACAGGCGGCGGCGCAGCAAATGATCGTGCAGCAGCAGTGGCTCCAGGAGTATCACCAGCAGGCGGCCTGGGCGCAGGCGGCCTACGCACACGCGCACCCCGTGCACGCCTGGGCCCTCGGAGCCGGCGGCGGCGGAGCCGGAGGCGGCGGCGGCGGCGGCGCCACCACCACCACCGGCGGCGGCGGCATGCTGCTGGCGGGCGCGCCCAGCGGCAATATGACGATGGCGGGCGGGCCGCTGCGCGCGCCGCGGCACTCCATGACCAGCATGGGCGTGCCCGAGGACGGCGTGTTTGAGGGCGGGCTGGAGCACGGCGGCGGCGGCGGCGGCGGCGGCATGAACGGCCTGGTGCCGGCGGCGCTGGGCAGCGCGGGCGGCGTGCCGATGGGCGTGAGCGTCATGAGCTACGGCGGCGGCGGCGGCGGCGGACGGCCGTCGACGGCGGGCGGCGGGCCCAGCTTCAGCATGGGGATGGCGCCGGGGCCGAGCGCAGCGCCCAGTGTGGCGGGTGGGCTGCCGCCGGGGCTGGAGCTGCTGACGGCGACCAACCCCATGATGCTGGTGCGTTGGGGGCGCGGCGGCGTGGGAGGTTGGCTGGGGTGTGGGCGCGCGGCAGGGCCATTAGAGCCAGTGGGCGGGGTCTCAGGGTTTGGAGCGTGGCAGGACTCGAGGGGCCTGGCGCATGCGGCATGCCGCTTGGCAGCAGCTTGGCGCAGACTACCCCTGGGGCTCACCCTGACGCGCACCTGGTGATCTGGGCCGCCCCGCTTTCCCCTCCACCTCCTGTCCAGTCTTCCACTTCTTGCCTGTTCCCCGTCTAGTCAACATGGTTTAGCTTGGGCTGGTATTCATAATCTCTCCATTCCCTCCACCCCCTTTCCCCCACCCCACGCGCAGAACCAGCTGCTGGCGCTGCAGATGGAGATGGTGCGCTACGAGCTGCGGCAGACGGTGCAGGCGGTGAGTGGCGGCCAGGGAGGGGGGCAGGGGCGGCTGGTGGCCGAGCACAGCAGTAGCAGCAGCAGCAGCAGCAACGGGAGCAGCAGCGGGAGCGGGGATCCTGGGGCGCAGGCCAGGGCGGTGGTGTGTTGGGGTACGGTAGCTCCACCCAGTCCCCCCTTGTGACCGACGCGAGCAGCAAAGCTCAAAATCCCTTCCCTGCCCACGCCCTGCCACCCCTCTTTCCGCGCGCCCGCCCCCGCAGTCGCACGAGACCATCTGCCACAAGATCGACCGTCTGCGCTCCGACTTCACGGAGCAGGTGGTGCAGCTGCGCTTCGAGCTGGGCGGCAAGATAGAGACGCTGCAGGTGGGCGGCGGCGGGCGGGCGGGCGAGCAAGCACAGGAAGGGTGCAGTTACCCGCGCAAGCGAGGAGGCCTGGAGGGCTGGCGATGTGAGGGGGCGCCGGGCGTCAGCTAATCTCTCACGCGGCAGTCTGCTATGGTGCTGCGGGTCCGCCCCTCGCGCGCCGTGGGTCACAGCTGCCGGCGCTGCTGGGGGGGTGCGGAACGGGCAAAGGCTGAATGTCCCGGCTGTGTGTGTCGTGTCATGCCCCTCGCCACCGCAGGAAGCGGTCACGAAGGCCACCAAGGCCGCGAACGCCGCCGCGTCAGCCGCCTCGGCCGCCGCCTCGGCGCTCAACAGCGAGGCCGTTGCGCCGCCCATGGGCCCAGCCAACGGCGGTGGCCACAGCCACATGGGCCTGGGCGGCGGCGGGCCCGACGGCAGCGCGATGGCGAGCGGGCAGTCGGTGGCGGGCGCCCCCGGCGCCGCGTCAGCACAGCAGCAGGCGCTGGCGGCGGCGCTGACAGCAAGCCTGCAGGTACACTGGGTTCACGGGTGTGGATTGGGGGCTGTGATACGGCAGATGCACCGGACGTGGCCAGGCCAGGCGAATGCAGACGGTGTCCAAGCTAGCAGCACGTGGCTAGATGCAACTTGCAAGCGCCCGACACCACAGTTCGTGTTCTTGCGTCAAGCCTCTGGCACACGTTTCAACGGCTCGGCTCTGACGTGTCTGTATCCAACACCCGTGCAGGATGCTGTCAACAAGGCCGTCGCGCAGCTGCAAGCCACCGTACTAGCAGCAGGCGGCGGCGGTGGCGGCGGTGGCGGCGCCAACCTTGCACAGCGGCCCGGCGGCCACAAGAGCTCCGCCGCCGCGATGCTGGCGGCGGCGGCGCAGCAGCAGCAGGCCGAGGCGGTCGCCGCCGCGGCGGCAGCGCACGGCGCCCACCCGGCCGGCGGCCGCCCCACGGTTGTAGTTGGGCAGCTGCCGCACCTGCCGCAGGGGGCGGACCTGTCGCCAGTGGTGCGCGCCGGCGCCGCGGCCTGGTCCGCTGACGGCAGCGGCGGCTCCGGCGCCAGCGGCGGCGGCACGGCGGTCTCCGCCGCGGCGTCGCACGCGGTCAAGTCGCGTGCGGGGCAGCAGGCCGGCGCGGCCACGTCGCCGCCGGCGCAGCAGCAGCAGCAGCAGGCGGGAGTGCTGCAGCCGCAGCCGCCGCAGGGCGGTGGCGGCGGTGGCGGCGGGCGCGTGACGTCGGGGCGCAGCGGTGCCAACCAGCAGGGCTACACCGGGCGGCCCAACGCGCTGGCGATGTTTGACTCGGCTGTGGTGGAGGATGACGCGGAGGGCGCAGTCACGCCCAGCGCCCTGATTGCCGCAGCCAACAGCCCCACCACCGCGCAGGCCGCGATACTGATGGCGCAGGCGCGCGGGCGGCAGGCGGCGGCGGCGGCGCAGCAGCAGCAGGCGGCAGGTGCGCGGGGCGGAGGTGGCAGCGGCCGGTCGCCTGGGGCGAACACGCTCCCGCCGCTTGTGGAGCGGACGGAGGCGCAGCCGGTGCGCAAGGCGCAGCAGCAGGCGCTGCTGCAGCAGCAGCACCACGGGGGCCTGCATCACGGCTGAGGCAGGGTGCTGACGATGGTTGCGGCGGCGGCGCGTCTGCATGAGTGTCGGCAGGGGGCGGCAGCAAGAACGGATGTTGACTGTATATATCACATACAACGCGATACGGTTTGGCGCTGTAAGGCGGCCATCGGCGGTTATACTGATTTTCTCTGATGTACTGCCTCTTGATGAAGAGTCTCACGGCTGTGGCTGTGGAAGGCTTTGTTTTTGTTTTTAACTGGTGGGCACCCTTGTGGCGTGCAGTACATTGCTGTTCTTAATGACTGCGAGGTTGCCTGAAGGCAAAGTCCGATTGCATGCCATGTGCAAGCAAGTGGCACTTGCACCTGCTATGAGGTTCTGCGCCGGCGCCTGTGGCTGTGAACGCATGCCCACATGGTGCAGCGAGGCGGTGCGTTGCATTGGTTGCACGCGATTGTGATTCCTGTGTGCTCGCAACTGCGCATGCGCACAGCGGTCATGCAGGCCGAACGAAACCGCTGCGCCTGACGTGTGACAAAAAGGGAGAGTGGGCCCACATGGCCGGCTGAGGTTTCGAAGCCACTACCTCACCCCCCGGACATAGCCGGGGTCGGTTTGTACAGGCACCGACGGCCCTGTAGCTATCAAGCACGAGCGCAGCAGGAAAGTGTGATGATTTGGCGCAGCGGAGTAGGATGGACGTGCTGGCGTAGCTTCGGGCGGGCGTGGGGCGGGGGCGCGGGCGGGGGCTGTGGATGTATGACGTGAATAGCACAGGCGAGAACGGCGTGACTGGTGTCAGGGCTCCAACAATCAGGGCAGCGGTCGCCGTCGCACAGGATACAGGACGCGGATTGCTGATGCAGTGTGCCGCGCATGGGTGGCGTTTGCCTTTGGAGCACGTGCAGCGTGGCCGGTCGCGTTTTCGAAGGGCCGCATGGGCCGCATGAGCTCGCGGTGGCGGGTACGCATGTGCGTCATTACTCATGTCCACACATGCACATAAGCACCTGACAAATGCCGCTGAGCCGCGACACCCTTTAAATATATGTATGACCTGATGATTGCTGGGTCCTCCGGCCTGTGAGCTTGCGATGACCTACCGGCTACCGGGTCCACGCCAGCAGCAGTCTGGTTCGGCAGCAACCTGTGCGCTGGCGCCCCCTGTGCCGGGTCCGGGCGATCCACAGACAGCAGAACCCGCCAGTGCAGTGCAGTGGCCGTGGCTGTGCACGGCTTGCAAGGCTCGCTCCCAGCCTCCCAGGCCCCGCAGACGCACAGCAGCCAGCAGGAACGAGCCATGGACTTGGCGAAGATTCAGTCAGCATGCGGTCCAGTCGGTCCAGCCTAGTCCGATCCGGTATCAGCCTCCTTCGGCATGGCAGTCGAGCAGTCGGGCAGCCGCGATTACCGCCTGGCGGCCAGGCGTGTGCGCAGGCCATGAGCTGACCCAGTAAATGCCGATGAGCGGGGTGGTGCTGTTGGCGAGGCCCATGACAGCCGACGCAGCCGTACGACAGGACAGCTGGACAGGCGAGGGGACGGACCCGCCCACACCGGGGACGGCTTGGATGGACTGCCGGGGAGCATGGCGTGATGGCCCCTTCTTGTAATGTTGCACTGTATGCAGAATCGCAGATCGGCATGCCAGGTATTCGGTTGCCCGGCCCACGACAGGTCTCTGCGTGGCCTCCCAACCTGCTCCTGTCCCTGCCCCAAGCCTGCCCCGGACGCTGGGCCCCGGTGACAGGTGACTGGTGCTGCCCAGAGCGTCCGCTGTTGCTGCGCCGCCAGGCCCGGGTTCAGACACGGCAGGCGCCTTGACGTGAGTTTACACGCCTTGTTCGCCATGGAGGACAGGTCCTCACCTACCGAGGTCATTCCCAGCCACGACTGCCTGTCACGCGCAGACAACAGAATGTGTGTCCGACTTTCGCCAAACGCCAGCGCTGCGCAAGGAACGCACTGCGGTCCTGCATGCAGCGGCGCCCCCCCCTTACTGCAAGGAAATAGACTACCCCCATGGGCGCGCAACCCTCCAACGCGGCGAACGTGCGGATCTCCTCATCTCAACTCCTCTCGTGGCCTCAACCGGCCTCCACCCGTGTGTGTTTTCATCCACTCAACCACCCTCTCATGGCGTAATAGCCATCCCCATCAGCCTCGTGCACTGCAGGCCCTGGGCTACCCCTGCCGAGGCACACAGTCGCGATGCTGCCCTGATGGCGCAGGGCGCCTGAGTACCTCGATGTCGCCCGGCGCAGATGCGTGCGGATCTCCCCATCTCAACTCCTCTCGTGGCCTCAACCTAACCTAACATACGGTAACCCAACCAACGGCCCACGACAGCTGCATGCGCACGCGGTGCTTGCACTTGGCGCGCGTGCCGCACGTGCAGGTGGCGGGCCGCGCCTGTGCCAGCCGCGACGGCCCGCGACAGCTGCATGCCAGAGGTACGCCTGAGCGCAGGTACGCCTGAGCACAACCTAATGTGTCGCTCACAAATATATTGCTAAAAATGATACACGATCAGTCACAGTGGACCCGTCGTGCTTCACTGCGTGCACAACTGCACATGCAATTCCGTAGCAGGTCTCGTATGCCACAACGCAATTTGGAAATCCCGCAATAAGGAACCCCAGTGTCAATACGTGTCGACGCGCAGGAAAGTACATGCAGGTGCGAACAAATAAACATGCATTTGCTTGATCAGTGTTGGGATCGTGCGCGCCTTCCTCATGCCACACACTTTGCAACCAGACAGCCTGGCCTGAGTATACTGTCCGTATCCTTCTCCTGATCCCCTTCATAGCCACCCGTCCTCAACGACGCGCCTACCGCTGTCCAAGCCATCGACGTCCAAGCCATCGACGTCCAAGCCATCGACGTCCAAGCCATCGCCTCCAGAGCTAAGTGGTACACACGCCCGTGCGGTGCGCGCCACAATCCAGGCCACAACAAAGCACGCGCGCCACGACCGCGCGCCACTCCCACGCTACCCCTCAGCTGACACGCTGCAAACGCAACAGTGTCGCCCCCTGTGCCATCGCATCTCCACCCCGGTTGTCAGCCCAGGGAACCCGCCGACCAGCACTCCACACATGTCGCTGCCCCCTTGCCCACGACTGGGCCCTGCACACCGATGTCTACCTGGTGCCGTCGACATCGACCCCGCACACGCCTAGACCGCGTGCCACGTCCGCAAGCGCTCCGGCAAGACACCCACTTGATGACGTGAAAGTCAAATATTCAAACATTCGGAACGTTATCCGGCACGCAGCGCCGCAGCAGGATCACTTTCTTTCACCCATTTCTGCCTGGTGCCAAACGAACGCCGCGCACACGCTTTGCGGTTGTAATTCCAGACCAGGAGCCCATATCAGATCTTATATCTCGTTCTGCTGCCTGCAACTACGCAACTCGATCGCAGCAGCAGCCGCTGTCGAAAGGTATTCCCTGCCTGGTTACGCACCGGGGCCATAAGTACATGGTCACCACCTGCACTTGAAGCACCCACACTTGAAACACCCACACATACATGGAAACCCCACACTGGGAAAAGGACCATCGCAGCTCATGATTGCCATCCTGCTTTAACCCGTGGTTTAACCCGATGTCGATTTCGAACTCCCAATCACGCTTAGCAAGCTGAGTCACTGTTTGGACCACGTGCATAAATCTGCCGGTTGTTACTGACTGATGCCACAAGTTAAGCTCCAGCCTCCTTGTTTGATTTATTCATGCTTAGTGCGTGCACCACGTGCTCTGTGTGCGCCATGCCTTCTTGCTCGCATGCTTATTCCACGTCACGTCCGCACGTGTGCATACACAGGGCATTAGAATCAACTGCGTCCGTTTTCCTTACTTCCTTACTCGGGTTCACTATTTCTTACTTCGATTAGGACACCGCCAACCGAACCGGACGAGGTCAAACGCCCCTACCCTAAAAATGTATACACGAGGAACAATAGTCGGTCACCCCCAAGTGCGCACGCTGCCACCATCACGCGGCGGCCCCGGGCGCCTCGGTGTCACGGCCCTCACAAATGCTTCTGAGAACGCAAGCACACGCACGGCACTTGCAGACATGATCTGGCCCACCGTTATTGCGAACACGCATACGGTAGTAGGCTCCAAACTTAGCCCTGCGCGTCTTCTCCCGCCGTCAGTGCTGCCAGGGTCGACGGCCGCAGGGGCGGTGGCCCATGCGCGCCGCCCCCGCGCGCTGGTACCGCCCACACCACACGGCACCTCCAATCGCTCACGTGTGTCGTCGTCACGCTACAGCGCCTGCAGCTGCTGCGTGATGATGGACACCAGCTCGTTCGCCTTGGGGCGCCGCGATGGGGTGGTGCACCAGCACTGCTGCGCCAGGTTCCTGGGGGGGGGGGGGCGGCGGCAGCGGGCGGGCGGCGGGCAGCGGCGGGCAGGGGCGGGCAGGGGAGGGGGGGGGCGTGAGGGCCACGCGGCGCTGGGCGTGCAACGGTGAACGGCAAGGCCAGCGCAGCCATTGGCGAAGCTGGGATCATTCTGATACTGCCAGGATGCAATTGCTTCACGATGCCTGAGCCTGACGCAGCACCGCTGGCACGGTGGCGGCAGGTCATACCTGTAGACGACAGGGACGTTGTCGCTGAATGTGGGCCGCGCGCCTTTGTACACCATCCGCGGGATCTTGTCGGGGTGCACGTGCGGGAAGGGCCGGACGCCGCCGGCCAGCAGCTCCCAGCACAGGATGCCTGCACACGAGCGCGCGCGCACACACACGGGACGGCGACGTGCACGGTCAGTTAGTGGCCAGGACGGGCGCTTAATCCGAGGTTGAGCCGCTTTGGAATTGGAGGGATGCAGCCGCAACCGCAGAAGTGCTCGTGTGATCAACGCACAACCGGTGGCGCCAGAGTGACTCGACCCATGCGACGAAGTGCCCACCAAAGCTGTAGATGTCGGCGGACGCGTCGATTTTGGCCTCTGCGGTGCGCGGCACGGGGCAGGTTGTGACGGTGAGTGAAGCGCGCGGCAGCAGCATGGGCCGTAGCCAGGAGGGAACGGTGCTGCGCAACCACCGCCCCCAGCATCCCGGGCAATGCACCCGCTGCACCCCGTTTCACAGCAGCTTCACGCTACTCACTTCCGGGCATGCACTCGGGCGCCATGTGGGTCACCCTGCGTGTGGGCGCAAGGGGCACAACAGCGGCGCGCAAGTGAGGTCGCGGCACGTGGATAGACAAAACGCTGAAGTTACATGCACACGATGTACAGGCGTGTTGTTGCAGCAGCGGCGGCGTCACTGCGTCACTCACGTGCCGCAGGCCTGGTCGACGTTGGCGAAGCGGCTGCCGTCCTCGCCCGTCTGCGAGTGCAAGATAAAGGACGCAGCCCGGCATAAGGATGTGACGTGAAGTTGGTAAGATGTAAACAGGGCTCGCGATGTAAGCAGCGGGCTGGCCGGCCAAGCCGGGCTATCGCGGCGCCGTCCTCCAAGCCCTGCCATCCCTGCGCATGCCCCGCATGTGCGTTCGTGCCCCGGGTGGTGCCGCAAGGTGGCCCCGCACCTCGTTCAGGTGCAGCACGAACCCAAAGTCCGCCAGCTTGACGCTGAACCCGCGGTAGTCGCTGGGGTTGGACTTGAGCAGCAGGTTGGCGGGCTTGATGTCTGCGGCGCGGCATCGCGCAGGAGCGCAGGCCCAAGTCAAATGGATCCTCGCCCAGGATATCCAGGCAATTAGCGTTTCCGGTCATTCCCGGTCGCTGCAGCTGCGGCGATGCGCCGTCTGCTACACCGCAACCCAATTGCCCACACCCCGCCCGCCTTTGCGCACCTCGGTGCACCAGGTGCATGGAGTGCAGGTGCCGCAGCGCCAGCGCCACGTCCAGCAGCACCATGTACACGCCCTTCATGTCGTAGCTGCAGGGGCAGGCCGCGGAAGGCACACACACAGGGGCATCAAGGGCAGATCTGCTGGCAGGCTGCTGCTCCGCCCTGCTTGCTGTCGTGCCCCTGTATGCTGCTGGCCGCCCATACCGCATGAACCCATCACCGGCCATGGATGCGCAGCCCCGGCCCCCCACCCGCCGCGTCGCGACCTGCCCGGCCCACGCCCAACAGCCGGCGCTCTCACATGAATGTGGCCGTCGTGGAGCCGTAGGCGGCGGTGCGGACGGGCGTGCGCGCCAGTCGCGGGAAGGCGCGGCTCTGCAGTGCCGCCCCCAGCGACCCCGCGTCGCAGTACTCGGCGAGGATGCACGTGACGCGCGCCTCGTTGTCACCTGCAAGCAGGGGATGTCAAGTTTCGACGAGACAGGTGAGGGGAGGTGGAGCGGGGATCCACAGATGGCCAAGCATGTGTAGCCATGGGGGTGGCCAGCTGCGCTGACAACCAAAGGCGCACGAAGGCATGCCTTCAAAGACTGCTGTGTAGAGCCATCAGCGCCCTCGGCTCACCCTTCTCGGGCACAGGCGGCGCCGGCTCCAGGTACAGCGAGCGCGGGTCGGTGACGCCGCCCGCCTGCCCGTCCGGCGCGGCCCGGCTCCGTAGCACCTGCAGCATCGGAGGTCCAGGAAGCAGTAGGATCAGGCCACCCTGCAACCTTCGGCCGCCGCAACAGGCGCCTACTCGCGGCAAGGCACGTCATATCCCAGCACAGCCACGCGTGTCGCAACCCACCACATTGTTGAACGTGGAGTAGAACTGGACGATGTTCGGGTGACTCTGAAGTTCAGGTTGAGAGGGTGATTGTGGCAGAGCGTTGCGAAGTGAGGTGTGGTGTGGCATTGCGAGGGCATGTGGAGAGGGCGTTAGTCGTTTTGCAGGTTGTGCGTCCGTGCATGGGCTCGTTTGCCCACTCACCGCACTGCCCTGCACCGCCAGCTCCATTGCGTTGCGCAGCAGCTCCCGCCGCGCGCGCAGCTGCTTGGCTGGGTTGGGTGCGATGGCCGGCGCCGGAGCGCCGTCCGGGCCGGGCGGCGCAGCCGCGGCGGCCGCGGCCGCGTCAGCCTCGCCCTCTACGTCCGGCATCTCCATGACCTGCGGGATGCGGGATGCGGGGGCACAGCAAGCCTGAGCCGGGGGATCGCCAGCACGCGCGTGCGCGTGTGCATGTGTGCGTGGGGACACGCGTTGGGCGCCTGGCCGGAGTGGCACACGGCAGGGTTGGTCCTGGCTTGTTCGCGTTCGCCCCGCTGGGGGTAAGCGACGGCGGACGCACCTTGACGGCGACCTGCAGCGTGCCGTTGAGCAGCCCCTTGAGCACCACGCCGCCGCCGCCGCGGCCCAGCACCTCTTGCAGCTCCTGCGCCCAGCGGTCAGAGCGGGATTGTGTGCGTGTAAGCGGTGACCAACCACAGGGTGAGGAGTCATTGAGGTAGCTCCCAGCATCTGCACTGAAGTGAAATAGCGAACCGCAGGACCGCGCACGGCTTACACTCCCTGACTGTACGCGAGCACCTGCCCCATGCAAGTGCCAGACTCGCCCCTCACCAGTTGCTCCAAGTCGCTTGCGAATGCGCCCCTGTGGGTCAGGCCGATGCAGCGGGCGAGGTAAAGCAGCACGTGAGCCGATACGAGCACGGGGGCTGCAAGGCCAGCTCAGATTTCGGCATGCTCAGACATCGGCATCTCAGATATCGGCAAAACACCTCTCCATGGCCCCCAGTTCTAATACTCACGCTGTCGCCCCGTTGCCAACTGCCGACGCGTTGATGGTCGCCTGCAGGGCGCCGAAGCACATCAGCAAAGTTTCAGTGTCCGCGTCCCAAAGCCTGCCTGGCCTGGGCGCCCTCACCGCCCCGTACATCACCTTTTTGACAACAGGCTCCTTGGCCCCGGGCCCCGCCTTGTGCTGGCCACGCCCGCCTGCTTCCACTCATGACACGCATGCCCGCCCCCATGCACGCCCGCCCGCCCACCTGGATGCTGGTCACCAGTAGGTCCATCTGCTTCTGCGCCGTGGCGCCGCCCGTCTCCACGCCCGTGACGTGGATGATGGAGGCGCTGCGGCCCGGGCCGGCCGGCGTGATGCCGTCGGCTGTGGCGCAGCAGGTGGCGGGAAGTAGCAGTTCAGCAGGCAGCAGGGAGCGCTGGTGGGATGCGGAGGCAGCCAAGGCAAGGGAATGGCCGGCCACGCCGTGGGCAGCGCTAACGTTGCAAGGCAACCGCCCATCGCATCCTGGGCCCCCCTCAACACAACACCAACACAGCACCACACCGCGCGCCCGCGGCCTCACCCGTGGCGTGGATGTCTCCGGTGCAGGAGCCCATCAGCAGGTCGAGCAGGTCGTCTGCGACCGGCGCCGTCGCCATCGTCAGGCCGCCGCCGCCCGTGCCCAGCGCGCGGCCGTCGCCGCCGGCCGGCATGGCGCTACGGGCCATGGAGCCGCTGACGGCCGTGCCGGCACCGGCGACCGGCGCCAGGCCCCCCACCGTGACGCTGCGCGTGGAGACGATGCTGGTGCTGCGCCCTGTCACCTCCGGCGTCGCGTGCAGGGCGCGCTGGCCGGCGGTTGTGGCGGAGCCACCCGCGGCGCGCCCGGTGCCGGTGGCGCCGCCCTGCCGCGGGTCCGCACTGAGTGAGGAGCGGCGCATGCTGCAGGAGCCTGCACGGGAGAAGTGACGAATGAGCGCGAGCCGGGTTCGGTGCAGCCTTTGGTCACGTGCCTGGTGAGGGTCTGAGTGGAGCCCGGACGTCCCTGGCGAGACAGTGACTGCACCGCACCGCACCACAATCTGGGAGCGAGGACCATTCGGCTCACTCTAGCACCGCGCCGCCCCGCTTTGCGCAACCGGTCCCTGCGCGCACCCCGTATGGCCGCGTCCGTGTGGGCCCTGTCCTGTCCCTGAACCGCCTCCAGGTCCGCTGTGGACAGATAGCTGCTGAGGGTGCTGTTGGGGCTGAGGACTGCGCCGGCGGCTCCACCGCCTGCGACCGCTGCCGCGAGGCGTCGGCTGCGCCCCAGCAGCGACTCCAGCAGAGCCGTGCCGGCACGTACGCCGCCGCCGGGCCCGCTTGCGCCGGCGCCGAGGGACGCGTCGTCGGCAGCGGCGGGACCGCCCACGCCCGTGCCGCGCAGTACTGCGTACGAGCCCACTTGCGCCTGCATTGGGGAGGGCAGCAGCAGGGCGTCGGCGCCTCGGCGGCGCAACGGAACAAGAATCTCCGTACCATCCGGGTGCGCCCTGGCACGCACTGGGTCCGAGAGCGTGTTGCGCCAGGCGCGCTTATTGCACCAAAGTGGGTGCGCTCAACACCACATGCGAGCAGGCTGACATGCAACACCGCCCCCAGGCTACGCCGCGCCAAGCACGTGGCCACGCGCCTGCTTGAGCAGCTCGTACTCGGGCGCCAGCGGGCCGCGCAGCCGCTCGCGGAAGGGGCACGCCAGGGCCTGGGCGGCGCGGCGGGGTTGCGGGGTCAGTGCCGTGAGCATGCATGCGCGGGGGCACCAGCAGTGCGCAGGCACCCAAAACCACAAGGCTCGAGGCACCAAGAGACAACCTCCGGTACACCCAAAGGCGCGCGTACGGCACCGCTCACAAATGTCGTCGCAAGTGTCATGGCACCCGCCCACCTGGTCCAGCAGCTCCTGGCAGCTCTCGCGCACCGCCTCCAGCAGAGCCGCCGGCAGCCGCCGCGCGAAGCACACATACATCCCCAGCGCCGCGCCAGCATCGGCGCTGCCGCCTGGCCCGCTCGGCACCAGCGGCAACAGGCCCCCCGGCTCGCCCGCTCCGGTGCGGTCAAGCGACAGCGTCAGCAGCACCAGCGACTGCGGCGGCGCGGGCGGGCCCGGCGCCGCCGAGCCCAGCGCCGCCGTTGCGGCCGCGGAGAAGTTGCCCGACGTGACGGTGGCGGCCGCGCCTGACGCGGCTCCCGATGCGTTATTCGACGCCGGACCCACGGCGGGGCTGGTGATGGCGGTGGGCGCCATGCCGTTAGCGGTGGACACGCGCGTTTGCGCCGCCGCCGCCGCGCCGCCGGCGGGCGGCGTGGCGGCGGCGGGGGCAGGCTGGTGCGGCCCGGCGGCGTGCGCCTGGGCCAGCACCGAGCACAGCAGCACGACGTCGCGGCTGGGGTTGTGCACGCCCTGCACGTACAGCTGCGTGTCGTCCACCACCGCCGCCGTCGCCGCGGCGGCGGCCGCCGTCGCCGCGACGTGCGCCGCGGCGGTGGGCGTGGCCGCCAGCAGTGCGGCCGCCGGCGCTGCGGCGTCGGCTCCGCCGCCGCCCGCAAACGGGGTCGAGGGGGCGCTCAGCAGCCGCTCCCGCTCCCGCAACGCCGCCGCCTCCTGCTGCCGCAGCGCCAGCACCGCAGCCAGCAGCGTGTTCTGCATGGGGAACGCGTTCGCATGCAGCGCCGCCGGCGTGCCGCCGGCGCCGGCCGCGGCGGCGTTCACGGTCGCCATGTCCGCCGCCGAGAGCGGGATCACCACGGATGCGGCGGAGAGGTTGCGGCCGGCGAAGCTGCCAAAGCCGGTGTAGTGCGCGCCGGAGTGGGGCCGCGGCGTGTGGGCGCTCCCGGCGGTGTTCAGGATGACGCCGCCGCCCATGACGCCGCCGGCCAGCGAGGCAAAGAAGCGCGAGATGGAGCGGACACTGGCGCCGGCCGCGTCCGCCTCAGCGGGCGGCCCGTTCCTGCGGTTGGGCCAGCAGGCAGTGGTCAGCAGCGAAGGTGCGGCCAAGCCCCAGCACATGACGGCCCCGGGCCCCTTTGCTGGCTTGATCGCGCCGCGACCCTAATCCCTAAGCACGGGTCATGCAAACACAGGTCAGCCAAGGGCAGTGGCTGCAGCGCATACCGGTCTCGCCCCATTCCGGTCTCCCCCCATACCGGTCTCCCCCCATACCGGTCTCCCCCCATACCGGTCTCCCCCCATACCGGTACCCCCCCCCATACCGGTGTCCCCCCATACCGGTGCCCCCCCATACCGGTCTCCCTGAACCCCAACCCGGCGCACGCTCGCGCACCTCCAGGGGCTGTTGCCGTTGGAGTTCGCCGCAGCGCCACCTGACATCCCCGGGCCCACGCCAGCCCCCGGCGCTGGCGCCGCCGCCGCTGCCGCTGCCGCCACCGCGTTCGTGGCTGCCGCTGCCGCAGCGGCCGTGGGCGTGGTGGGCGCGCTGCCGCGCCCCGTCTGCAGCAGCAGGCTCCGGCGCCGCCGGGACGCGGACCGCACGCTGTTGCCGCCGCCCGTGCTCTCGCCGCCGCCCTCCACGACATCATCCGCCGAGCAGCTGCCGATGGTGTCGCACGTGGCGCCGCTGCCCGCGCCCGCCTGCAGCCGCAGCAGCAGGCCCACCAGCGCTTTCACCTCCGCCTGCGGCTGCGGCGAGGGCGCGGTCGCCTGCGCGATGGCGTCGCCGATGGGTGCGGAGGTGCTGAGGCTGCTGGGCAGCGGGGCCGCGGGCGGCACCATGGCCACGCCCGCGTACGCGTCCAGGATGAAGCGGCGCTTCACGTGCGCCACCACCGCCTGCGAGGGGCGGGCGCGAGGAGCGTACGGCACCAGCTCAAGCCCCGCGTGTCGTTCCAGCACAGCAGCAAAACGAATTGATGCAGCCTTCAACACGCCCCGCGAGGCGCCCCACACAGGCGCCCCACACCGGCGCCGCTCACCTCCACCAGCTCCCCCACCAGCGTCTGCAGGCTGCCGGCGCTGCGCAGCCGGATCACCGACTGCGCGAGCCACAGCAGCTTGTCCGAGCCCGAGCCGATCTGCGGCGCGCAGAATGAATGTGAAGGAGCGTCAAGGCCGGGGCATCTCTCGCAGCCCAAGGCCCTGTTCACGGCCTAGAAAGCAGCTCGCGCTCCTGTGCCCAACTCCGCTGGATGCCGCTCGTGCATGACTGCCTTCCTGCGAGCTCCTAAACCGCACGGCATACCCACCAGGCACATGGACGCGGTGAACGACAGCGCGCGAAGCATCTCCGTGTCCCGCAGCAGCGCCGCGGCCGGCGACGGAGGCACCAGCCCCGCGGTGGCATCCCTGCCGCTCGCGCGCGCCATCCCCGCGCCCGAAGCCACCATGACAACCGACGAGGTCGAGTTGCCCAGCGCCCCCAGCGCCCGCGGCCCCGACGCGGGCGCATGCGCGGCGCTGGCGCCGAAGCCGGTGCCGAGCACACTGATGGAGGTGGCGGCGTCGGACGGCTCCGTGGTGATGGACCCCGCCTGCCGCTCCTCCAGCAGCAGAGCGCCGACCATGCGGTCGCCCTGCATCATCGGCACGGCCGCCATGCAGCGGACGCCCGACGCCGGGGTCGCGCCGGCGGGCGCCAGCGGCGACGGCGCGTAGGCGTCGTGCGGGTAGATGACGCGCGTCGCCGGCGCCTGCATATGAAGGTGCGTGGGATGGTTTGATGGGAGGACGGCGGGCAGCACGGGGGGCCAAAGCCGGACACGCAGTTTCTCCTCTGGGTGCAGAGTTAAGGAGCGGTCGGGGCCAACCCAGATCAACGAGAGGACGGCTGACGCCGGGTGAGCTGCCGGCGCATCCAAGGCGCGGACGCCCCCCACACCACCTGCCGCGGCACGCGCAGCGCAACAGCCTGCCACAGCATCCCTCCTCACCCGCACGTTGTAGGCCTGGCTCAGCAGCTCCATGCGCACGCCCTCCTCAACCGCCACCGCCGTCGCGCTGGCGATGGTGGAGCCCGAGCTGCGGCCGGGAGGGCCGTGCCCAGGCGCGCCCGCAACTGCTGCCAGCGCTGCTGCTGAGGCGGCAGCGGCGTGCGCGCCCACGGCTATGAGCACTAGGTCCCAGTCCATGCCCGTGACGCCAGATGCCGTCTCCACGAGGCCGTAGAGCCTGCGGCAGCGGCGACGGCAGTTTGTGAGTCAGCGGGCCCAAGAGCGTGGCGAACTGACAGGCGAGGTCGTGTCGACGGTGACAAAGACCCCGCGTTTGGCGGGTTTCGACTGGCCCGGCGTGCACAAGCAACGAACAAAAGCCTCGCCTAAACGATGAGCGGTTTAGTGGCCGGTACTACATAAACCAAGTCACCAGCAATGCCCGCCCTGGACACCCGAGCGCCGGCTCCGCGCGTTTAACGCAGCTGGCTCACCGAGCGCACATGCCCCGGTCCTCGAAAGCGCGGAGCAACCCCGTAATTCGAGCCAGCCAGGAGTGCGCGTCGAGAGACAGCAGCGCGCGCTGGAGTTCATCGAGTACCTGCAGGTGCAATATTCCTTAGTAGCCATTGATTGGCGGCGTTGCAATTTTGACTTCATAGGACTCATCGGCTGAGCAGAGCAAAAACGCGCGCAGCGCGGCTCGACAGTGCTAACCCGCGCAGATTTACCTCTGCTGTAAGCGCGTTGCGAGGCGCAGGCGCAGCTGCGGGCGTGTGCACCGGCACAAGAGTGGGTTTTGCGACCGCGTTTTCGGGCGGTCGCGCCGAGACGCGCGGCTCCTCCTGTGGCAGCTCCTGCTGCGGCAGCTGCTTGACATGCGGCTTGAAGCAGTCGAAAATACCCATGCTGCCGCAGCGGCGCAGCGGCCGGGATAGCCGTTCCGAGTTTGCCTAGCGCGCACGAGACTAAAGCTCGCTCCACTCAGAGTTCACAGGTACTGATGGGAATAGTAACAGGTGGCAGTCACCGACGTCGGGTGCGTCTACTGCGCCATGTCGCCATGTCTTGAATGTTTCTGTGCAGGTAGCCTCCTGCGTTAACGTAACATGCATGCGCGCGAAACTACTACAGAATGTCACTACTGGACCAGCTCTCAGAGCCTCAATGTCCTCAGGCGCAGGAAATGATCGCGCGCGGGCCATGACACACCCAATCGATGACATCTCTAGCCCATCTCTGTGGCCTTGGCTGGGCCTTCCACGCTAAATCAACTGTTGGCTTAAACGCTGTTCTGTAGTGACATCTTGAGCCTTAGAAAGCGCGGCGCGGGTGCCACTCGTCGACGCCACCAGCCTCGCCGCACTCAGCCCCGCCCACCTCGGACCCATCTTGACACAGTCCTAATAAGGGTTTGCATTATTCAGACCACCCACCCCAGCATGGCTCACATCGCCATTATCGTGGATTCCTCACTATCGGGCAGCCAGCAACGGGAGCCCATCCTGCGCGCAAAACACCCCGGGGTGATGCCAAGCCCGCGCCAACCTAGCCGCCTGCCAACCTAGCCAATACGGTAAACCGGTCGCATCCAGGTTCGCATCCAGGCTCGCGTCAAAACCTGCATGTCAAGTGCAACCTGCGTATCACCTCGGCACCCGCAGCTACTAGCCAGCATGCCCGTGCAGCCGCCGTGCGCGCGCACTCCTCCAGGAGGTGAAGCAAGGCCTGACACTTTCACAGCACACGGTTCCACTTGAACAGCATAACCAGCGTGAAGAAGGTCGCGAAGCAGAAACAAAGCGTCCCAAGGTTGATGATAATGAAGCCGCGGATGTCCTGTCGTGGTGCAGGGTGGGTGCCAATCAGCACGGCCGTAACTTGCATGAAGTAGTGTAAGGCTGTAAACTCATCAGACATGCTGACCCCAAGCAAGCGGGAGCACCACAATGGGCCGCTTCCACCGCGACAGCCCCCCGGCTGGGCGCCCACAGACCCCTACAGTAGTAGGCTTCCATGCGGCCCCACACTGCCCCGCACTGTACCTTCCACACGGCACACACCCCGCCACACGCCGCCCGCTCGCACCCGACACCGCAGGCGCCCGCTCGCGCACACCCCGCCCGCGGCCCCGCCCGCCCCCACGCACCTGCGTGATGGTGTCGGGCAGCACCAGGTTCTCTCCCAGCATGCCCGTCATCTGAGCGCGCGGAGAAGGGGGGTTGCAAAGATATGGAAAAGCGGTGCAGGATGCACTGAAGACTGCGTCTCGAACTCGTTACCGAAGGGGGGAGGTTAGCCATCCATGTGACGGTGGTTTTGCAAACCAGGGGGGAGGCTTGCAAGGTTAAGGACATGCAGAATGAGAAGCGCGGGCGGGGGTGGCAGCGAGTTTCACTGCTGGCAGCGGGTGCTTGGGCAAGCGGATAGCGAGGCAGGCTCTGATGCATCGTGGACAGGCTGGCGCGCACGCGCACACATGCTCTCGTCCTAGCAGAGAAGCAGAAACAGGGGACCACGCGTGAGAGCCAAGCCCGGGCAGAGCCCACCACGCAGTCCACTGCAGGCCAGGGCTGTACGCCTGGCCGCGCGCTGCCGCCCTGGCGCCCGCCGCACCTGCCGCCCCCCCCGCCTCACCATGTTGAAGAAGGCCGCGGCGAAGGAGCCGGTGGTGATGAGGATGTCGAAGCGTATCAGCTTGTTGCGGCTGTAGTCCAGCTGGATGTTGATCAGGTCCTCCGTGTCGTCAATGTACTCGCCTGCCGGCGGCGGGACCAGGGCGGCAATGGCGGCAATGTACAGGCAGTCAGTACGGTATCACTTCGCGCACGGCGTCAACGGTGGCCCTTCGCAACGGTCATTGCTCGAGGCGAGAGATGGCAGCAGCAACAGCAGTGCATGGCGGGAAGCCCGCCCGCTCAACAGGCCCGAGCCACGCCGCCGAACCAATACGGCAAGCGCGGCGGCACCCCTTAGACCCTGCTCGGGCCTCGCTCCCGACATGCCCCCCCCCGTGCAAGGCGCCCGCCTAGGCTGCACCTGCCGTCGTGCCGCGCAAGCAAGGCGCTCACCGATGGACATGAGCGTCTGGTAGGTGGTGTCGACGATGATGGTGTACGACTCCAGCAGGTTCTCCACATCCAGAAAGTCGTGCTCGTGCGGCTCCGGCTGCAGGTCAGACGCCGACATGCCGCCCGCGCCGCCCACCACGCCCACCACGCCGCCGCCGACGCCGCCGCCAGGCCCGCCCGCCATCGGCGTAGCGCCGGGCGTCATGGCCGCCGCGGCGGCCGCCGCCGCCGCCGCAGATGACGAGCCGCCGCCGAGCCCCAGCCCCAGCGGCGTCCCGCCACTGGACACGCGCTCCATCGCCGCCGCCTGCGCCACCTGCGCCGCCGCCGCCTGCGCAGCGGCGGCGGCGGCGGCCGCCGCAGCCGCCTCCGCCAGCGCCTCCCCCAGCGCGCCCTTGCCCTTCGCCACCGAGTGCCGCATCGCGCGCGCCGCCAGCGACGCCGGCCGCATGTACGACGCGCTGATGCTGGATCCCATCAGGTTGATCATCGCCAGCTGCTGCGCTGGATCCAGGTGCGGCGGCGAGTGCGCGTCCGGCGGCGAGCCCGGCGAGTGCGGCACCAGGATTGGCAGCGCCGCGCCCCCCGACGTGTGGTGGCTGTGGCTGCTGTGGCTGCTGATGCTGGTGAGCGCCGGCGGCACGCCGCCGGGCGTGACGGCGGCGGCGGCCGCCTGCGCCGCCGCGGCGGCGGCCTGCATCTGCTGCACCTGCGCCTGCGCGGCGGCGGCGACGGCGGCCAGGCGCATGCGCACCTGCTGCGTGAGGCACATCCGCACCATGTCGTCGTCGTCCTCTGCATGCAGATATCGATGAGAGGGAGGGAGGGAGTGAAAGAGGGAGTGAAAGAGGGAGTGAAAGAGGGAGGGCGGCTGGTTGCAACGGGGTGAAAGCGGGGGGGGGGGGAAGAGTGCTCGGCCCCCGGCACCCGGCCAGTCCGGCCAGGCAGGAAGCTGAGGCAGCAGCGGGGGTCAGGCGTCAGGGCCGCAGTTGAGCGCAGGGCAACACGACCCCGGACCAGCACAGTCGGTGATGGGCGGTGGGCAGCAGTGGGCGGCACGGCACGGCAAGCCCCTGCATGGGATCCACGCCCGCTCACTTCATCGTCATCCGTCCATCAATCCCCACTCCGCACCCCTCCGCTTTCCCAACCGTCCTTTCAACCCCCATCCCTCACAGGGCCATTCCAAAGCCCCATCATGCCCATCCCTGCACCGCCCACACAGGCCCATCCCTGCACCGCCCACACAGGGCCATCCCTGCACCGCCCACACAGGGCCATCCCTGCACCTGCCGTCACACGCACACACGCACCCATGAGCCGCTCCATCGTCTCCCGCACCGCCGCCACGCGCGTCACCAGCCGCGAGTGCTGCGTCTTCACGCGCCGCACCTGCAGGGTGTTTCAAGGGAATGCAACACACCGCATGAACACCCGCACCCGACATCCCCACCGGCAGGCCCCCCGCCCCGCCCCCCCCCCCTACGCCTTCACGTCTTAACTAATGATGAATGTAACCCCCCGCTGCCGGATGGACTCAGCCCCAGGCCACCGCGTGGCCCACAGCGCACACGCCGCCCCGCTCCCGCAGCCCCTGCCAAGCCCACCCCGCCTCAGCTCCTAACCCCGCCGTCCGCTGCCCCCGCTGCCCCCGAGGCTCGCGCCACGCACCGCCTCCAGGTTGGCTGTGTCCGCGGTCTTCATGAGCGCCTCGAGCGCCGGCTGACAGTGCAGCTGCAGCACGTCCGTCTCGCGCGACAGGTGGGTGCAGATCTGCGGGGCGGGGGCCGCACATGGTTGATTGTCGCGATGGCGGGCGAGGGTTTTCGCAGGGGTTTGCAGGAATGCGTGGGCGAATTGGGACGCCAGGCACAGCAGGCGGGAGGGATAAGGCGTAAAGGCGGGGTTGCGGCAGCGCGCTGAGAGGCGGGCATGTTGGGAGACGGTCGGTGGGTCCGGCGGGACTCGCCCGAGCAGTGGCAGGCCGTGGCGGCGGGCGCAGTTGCGCCGCAGGCGTTAAGAGGGTACAAGTCACGGGGTGTGCAACTGGGGCTCCACGCACAACCCGACCTGACAGCGCACGCGGCACGGAGCCGCCGTACCATCCCCCACCTCCCCATACACACCGCCCCGCCCCGCCCCCGCCCCTCGCCTCACCTCCGACAGCGCCGTCTCCAGCACCAGCATCTCAAACGGCTGGTACTCGGGGTCAAACGCGGTCTGGGATGCCGTGTCCATGCCCCCCGGGCCGCCCACCCCGCCGCTCGTCCCGCCCACGCTGCCCCCGCCCGCTGCGTGGAAAGCAGCCGCCAGCCCGCTCGGCGACAGCCCGCCGCCCCCGCCACCTCCGCCGCCTCCGCCGCCGCCTGCTGCCCCCGTCCCTGCGCCCGAGCCTGGCCCGGTCGTCGGCGCGCCGCTGACGGAGCCGCCGCCGCCCGTGAGGTTGCGGGTGGAGCCGGTGCGCGCGGCGCCGCCGTGCGCCTCCAGGTGCGCCGCGATGGTGTGGCCGCCGTGCCCCGTGTTGTTGGCAGACGGCATCGCCGGGTGGCTGCTGCCGCCGCCTCCCCCGCCGCCACCTCCCGCCCCGAACCCCACGTGGAACAGAGAGCCGCCGGCGCCCGCGCCGCCCGTGCTCGCCACCGGGGACCCCAGCCCCGTCACGGAGCCGCCCCCGCCCCCGCCTCCGCCGCCTCCGCCTCCGCCGCCGCCGGCGGCTCCGGGGAAGCGCACGGCGCCAATGTCGGCCAGCGTGGCGCCGTGCTGCAGCGCCCAGTCCATGACCACCCCCTCGATGTGAGAGATGAAGCGGTCCTTGAGCTCCTGCGAGGAGGACGCCGCGGCCACGGTGGCGGCGCTGGGCGCGGGCGCGGGCGGCGGCGGCGGGCCGCTGTCGTCCAGCGGCACCACCACCTGCGGCGTGGCACGGCGGCATTGGGGGGAAGCATGGGCGTGTTTAAGAATTTCTCTGGTTGCTGGCCGTGCGGCCCTGCATGCGATATGATCCAGTCTTGCTGTCCGGTTGCCCTGCGCTGCCTGGGCCCCCAGCTCGTTCCCTGCCTACAGTAGGCCCGGCTGCGCCGCCCTTCGCCGCCTCCAACGCCGCGCAGAACGAAAATCTGGCCCCACTTAACGGATCGGCCTGGTCCCCGCCCCCGCCCACACACACAGTACCCACACACGGAACCCACACACTTTACACCCGCGCCCCGCCCCGCCCCGCCCCGCCCCGCCCCGCCCCGCCCTGCCCTGCCCTGCCCCGCCCCCCTACCACCCGCACCTTGTCGTGCATGATGATGATGCGCACGTGCTCCATGGCGAACACCAGCGCGTTGTCGCGCACCAGCAGCTGCGCCAGCGTCTCGGTGCCCAGCGCGGCGTCCATGAGCTTCATGTCGCGGATGGGGATGTCCAGCTTGCACGTCTGGCGGGGCGGGTGCGGATTGGGTTTGGGTTTGGTGGGGGTTGGGGTGGGGTGGGTGGGGGCGGGCGGGGGCGGGTGGGGGCGGGAGGGGGCGGGTGGGGATGCGGCGGTGTTGGCACGGGTGAGGAGCAGCCGCGCAGTCTGCGGGATGGCCCGGGCGCGCGCGCAGGTGCAGCCACAGGCGCCAGCCGTCGATACCCCACCCCCCAGACCTAGCGGCACGGCACCCGCGTCAGCACCCACCCCCGCAGCGCCGCAGCCCCGCAGCTGCCGCTTGTTTAGACGTTATTTTCCCATTAGCGCCGTCACACACACACACACACACACACACACACACACACACACACACACACACACACACACACACACACACACACACACACACACACACACACACACACACACACACACACACCACGGCCCACGGCCCACCTGGATCAGCTGCCGCTTGTCCAGCGTGAAGATCTGCCGCTCGCCGCTGGCGCGCAGCACCAGCCACTTCATGGCCCTGCATGGGGCGGGGCGGGGAGCAGGTGGGGAGCAGGGTCCGGCGCGGCCGTGTGTGCCGACAAGGGGTGAGGGGCGGCAGAGCCAGGCAGCGGAGGGAGGGAGCCGGCGGGGGAGCGAACGGGATGCATGGCAGGGGACAGGGGAAAGGGGTGGTAGGGACAGGGAAAAGGGAAGGGCTGTCTCCAGGTGGCGGCAGCTGTCGTGGGTGGGTCTGCCGCCATCCTGCCTGCAGCGGCGGCTGCGACCCTTGCGCTTGACCTGGGTCGACATACGACACACAGAGACCGCTGCTTGCAGCGCGCGGAGCGCGTCGGGGCCCGAAGAGAACCCTGGCCTGAACCCTAGGCCGTGTCGTTGCCCGCCGGTACCGAACCACGTGCTGACCCGCCTTACCTGCTCTTCTTCGCCCGCGCGCGGCCCTGCATAACCTGCAGCGCTTTAAGGTCGCCAAAAGATTTCGCGGCCGTGAGCGTGCCACTGCGCGACAGAACCGGCTGGCCGTCTGCGTGCAGCTGTGCACCGCCATGGCCGGAGAGCTCCGCATGGCTCTGGTTCAGCGATGTGTGGCTGTGTGCTTCTCCTATGAGGGGACGGTAGCCCTGCGATTGGGGCGAGTGCTGATTGAAACGGAACATCTTTTTAGCATTCTAGACCTCCTCAAGAAAACCTAGCCCGACACGCGTGCATGAACATGATATTGGAAGACAGTTTCACGACCGATTTGAACAAGCGCCACAAACCAACTTTGCGCGGACCATTGCGCCCGATGGGCGCAAGTCTTACGTCGCAGCCCTGACGCTGAAAGCACCTGAACGCTTCATCGGCTTCCATTTCATCTGACTGCGTTTTGACCTTGCATTTTGTATTAGGCCGCTTTTGAAGGATGCTCACTTGCGCGCACAAACGCACAGCTCCCTCACGGGCTGCCCAGAGGGCAGCTCCAGGCCGCGTCAGAGTGGTGCAAGTGCGGGCACAGCGCAATTCAGCAGGTGAAGAAGCGAGCTGCTGAATATGGATGTTGATGGAGCACCTCTGAGGCATCTCTCGTGCTGGGCGTCCCCGCTGCTTGCTACTCACGGAACAAATGCCCGATGCTTGCAGACCCTAGCCCGGAAATCCTGTCGGCCTTCTTCTACGGCCGCGCCTTGGCCATCACTCTGAACCGGAGGCTAGGAGAGGCGCTCATTGACTTCGTGTCCGATGTCAGCAAGTCCCTGGCTGAGCGGCCTCAGCGCATCGCGGAGTTCCAGGCAAGCAGGATGAGGGGGGAGGGGCTGATGAGCCCCGGGGCCCCTGCCCTTGAGGGGGTCGAGGCAGGGAAGAGCGCAGGGGTACGTGTTGCGTGCGTGGGCGGGCAGCCGCCACGTCGCAGGGTGCAAGTCAAACTTCATGGGTCCGGGCGCTGCACGCTTCGTGTAGCAGCTATGTTGTGCTTTGCACCAACCGTTGTACCGCGACCCACATCGCGGCCAACCCACCCAGCCCCCTCAGCTTGCCGCCTGGTCTGCTTGCCACCGTCGCCGCTCACGCTCACGCTCACCCGTCGCCGCCGCCGCCCCGACTCCAAAACCCCAATCGATGCCCCACAGGAGGAGGTGCAGTCGCTCGCGAGCAAGGAGATGAGCCGCAGCGGGTTCCTGCCTGAGCGCACCTCCGCCGGATCCGGCGGCTCCTCGGGATCTGGGTCGGCGGGCAAGGCGGGCGGCGCCACCGGCAATGCCGGCGTCACGCTGCAGGACCCCCAGGCCGCCATCGACGACCTGCGGGCGGAGATCGCCTACGCGCGCGCGTCGCTTAACGAGATCCGTGCCGCGCGGCAAGCGGGCACGGCTGCGGGCGCCGGCGCGGCGGCAGGAGCAACGGCGGGCGCCGGCGCTGTCAGCAAGGCATGATCCGGAGGAGCAGGCGGAGCAGGCGGCGGCAGACGGCGGCAGGCGGCAGCAGGACTACGGGAGCGGGCGAAAATCCGGGACATGGAGCAGTGAAGCAGTGGCGCAGCGGAGCGAAAGGACAATGAATACCAGAGCAGAGAGGAGCAGAGCAGAGCAGAGAGCCGGACTGCGGGAGCTAGAGCGACGGAAAGCGGCTGCAGCTTGGGCGACTGGGTTGGCATTCAGCACAGGACTGAGGCAACCGGTGCCGCCCGGCGCGGCGAGGCACGGAGTGATCAATTGCAGCGCCACCTGCGGATGGCCGCTGTGCGGAGCGGGCGGGCTGGCGGCGGGGCGGGGGACGCGACGCGGGAGACGAAGTGGCGGCAGCAGCCGGCGGCCGAAGCGGAGGCCGTCGGGCGCAGCGCTATAGCAGGGGCGACGGTCGATGCGCAGCACTTGGGAGCCTGTGTGCCATGGCTGCAATTCCTTTTGCGGCTGCACATGCAGCGCTGCAAAGCGCCCGACGCAGCCTGAGCTGGCTCCGGAGCGGGCGGTTGGTTCGACAGGCCTTTGGCGGCGCAGCAACGTATTTCAGCTTACACATAGCGCCAGGACGGCGCTCGCGCGCGCATACGCGCCTGTATACAGCCCCGCGACTTCACTTCAGGTGTCGCACGCGTGCAGGATCAATCAGTCGTTGCGGCGGCCTAGGGGCGCACAGCCACCGCTGCGGTCCTGTCGGAGGTCAACCCCGCCCCTCGCCAACTCCGCCCTCGCGCGCGCTCCCTGCAGTGCTGTCGGGCCACCCAGTACCACGCACTGCTCCGTCTCTCCCAGGCAACCTGCCGCGTCACTCGCGGGCAGCCATGGCTGCACCGCACGTGCCTATCAGTCGCTGCACGCCGCAACCGTTCCCAGATCCCAGCTCCCGCCGGGCTCCTTGGCAACTTAAATCTACCGCCGCGGCGACATCTATTGGTGCTTGAGCAGCAGGCTCTTGGCCACCTCGCGCGCGCCCATGGCGCCCACGTGCTCGTTGGTGATCACGAACAGCGGCGTCTGCGTCAGGAGCTTGTGGAACGGCTCGCGGCCGGCGCGCATGAGGAAGCCCTCCAGCAGCGAGCCGGCCTTGACACGCGGCAGCAGCTTGGGCGTGATGCCGCCTGCGATGTACACGCCGCCTGTGGCGGGGTTGCAGGGAGGTGTGGTGGGTGTGCGTGTGTGCATGTTTGGTAGGCGAGTGGGAGTCGTCCATACGAACGGTGTGTGGTGAAGCGGTGGGGGCGAGGGGAAGTGTGAAGGCGGGTGATGAAGGGGCACTGCGAGAAATGGAGCAGCTGTTGGGCGCTGGTTGCGTTGACGGCACCGCCGAGGCTTGTTATGTGCGAGGGAGAGAGTACGTACGAGTCTGAGGGTTGCGAGTGGAGTGTTGCGGAGGCCTCAATTTTGGACGGGCTTTGGTGGCGGACAAGAACGCGAGTGCAAATGCGGCCTGCCATTTGAAGTGAGGGAAGCGGAGCAGCGCGGACCGAAAGCAGCGTTTTGTGTGTACATGAGCGCGCGCATGGCACGGCACGTGTGTATGCACTAGCAGAGAGCGCTTGAGCGTTTTCCACACTCAACAAGCGGTGGGAGGGACCTCTGACTCAGGCCACCACGTGGTGGGGCAGCTGTAATGCCCGCCGCGACCCTGCTGACAGGCCCGACGTCCCTTGCTCTGCCAGAGTCCACCCCAGCGAGCCCACCCAGCGAGCCCACTCCCTCCACCACAACCGCCCGCCCCACACCGCAGCCGTCCCACCACACAACCCCCACCCCCGCACCCGCACCCACCCTTGGCCAGGCAGCGCAGCGCCATGGCGCCCGCCTCGGCGCCCACGATGGCGAACATCAGGTCCACCGCCTCCACCGCCAGCGGGTCGGAGCCGTCCAGCGCGGCGGCGGAGATCTCCTTGACCACCTGAGAGCGGGGGGGAGGGTGGGATGGGTGGGGGAGCGCGGGGCGGGCGTCAATGCCAACCCACGAGACTATACCGCCGGACTGAGGGACTAGCGCGGGCAGAACAAGGCGTGGCGGGCGCGCTGGCCACTGGCACGGCCGCGCGCTCGCACCTTCTTGGTCCGGTGCTTGAGCAGGTCGGGCCGGTTGGCCGCCTCGTCCGACTGCAGGAACTCGTAGATCAGCTCCAGGCCGCTGCCGCAGGCCACCTGGCGTAGTCAGGGCGAGGAGTGTGTTAGGAGAAGGGAGAGGAAGCCGGGAGAGCGATTGTGTGCATGTGTTAGAGCACTTAGAGAGCACAAGGGAAAACGACAGTGTGCATGTGTGTTAAGAGAGAGCGACAGTGTGCGCATGTGTACAGAGCACAGGGGAGCTTGTAGCCGTCCACGCAAACCCAGGACCAGGACGACACTGCAGGGAGGTGGCGCCGCGCGACAGTGTGCCTATGAACAGCGCCCATTGTGGAGCAGCAGCAGCGGCGGGCGGCGTGGTCGCACAGCCAGTGGCGCGCGCCCTCGAAAGCCATGCATGCGCCCGCCGCCGCGCCCCCTGCGCCCATGTCCACTGCCGAGCTCACTCACCTCCTCAATCTCGCAGTGCCCGCTGCGCGACGTCACGAAGCGCGCCAGCGACCTCTGCTTCCAGCCGCGCGGCGCGAACGTGGCGTGAGCGCCCTCGCCTGTGCGGCAGTAGCAGCAGCAGCCTCCTTCGCCGTCGGCGCCATGATGCGGTCGCCCACCGACCGCCGCAGCTTCCCGCCCGCTTCTCACATCAATCATCCCTGCCCGGCAGCACGCGCCAGGCGCACGCACGCACCTGGCCAGACCTTGTAGGCGTTGAGCCCGGTGTCCCACATCAGCTGCGCCGCGCCCAGCCCCGTGCCTGGGCCCATCACCACCTTGGGCGCCTGCGCACGCGGCGCAGTCGTACGGTAGGCGCCCGTGCATTAGGATATGCTCATATGCGGCGCATTGATGCAGTCGTGCCGTCCCGGGAGTCCATGACTTGGAGGCGCCTCCCGCTCCCCCCTGGCCCCACAGTCCCGCACGACCGCCTTCGCCTCCAGCCCCATCCTCTTCCTGCCCCAGGACGTCCGCCCGCCAGCGTTGGCGTTGCATTAGCCCATCCCAACACCCAAAGGTTAAAACCACGCTTCCTCCGTGCTGTGGGCGGAACTGGTTTGCTTTGGATTCTAGAATGAACTACACATCTCACCCACCCCACCGCCACCCAATCATCGCAACCCCACCCCACCGCTTCCCCTCCCCCACCCAATCCTCGCAACCCCACCCCGCCGCTTCCCCTCCCCCGCCCGCCCCGACCCGCCCACCTTGGGCTGCACGGGCACGTCGTTCAGCGCCACCACGTCGTGCGGCCCCAGCACCGGGATGCCGTAGCCCACCGCCTCAAAGTCGTTCAGCAGCGCAACCCTGCCGACAGCCACGGGCGCGGCCAAGGGCACAAGCGTGAGCGCGCGTTGCGGTGGCTGTCCACACGCCTAGGTGACCCCACGCGCCACGCCACGCTGGCCGCGCGACGCCCGCGCCCCACTCGGTGCGCGCCTCACCGGAAGCCGTGCCTCGACTGTATGTCGTCGCCGTCAATGATGGGCCAGTGCTCCACATTGGTCATCAGGCACTTGTTGGCGCTGACAGCGCCGGCGATGGCCAACGCGGCCGCGTGCGGAGGCCGCTCGCGGATGGCCGGGCGCGCCAGGAAAGCGTCCACCACGGCATCCAGGCTCTCGTAGCCCTGGCTTGGGTAAGTCTGTGAAAAAGTATGCAGGGGGCCGCGGGGTGCGGGTCCGTGTCAGCGGGTGAGAACGAGAAGCGGGCGTTGGCCCCGGACTCGTGCCCAACCCGCCGCACCTCCTTGTCGATTTGCGTCGCTCCCGCGCCCTCCAGGTCGACCCTCCATGCCGACAACCGAGCATTTGTGCCGCCAATGTCGCCGACGAGCACCACATCGAGTGCGGTCTGCGGGGAATGGCGGAACATTCATCGCGATTGAACGAGGGTTCTTTCTGATGCCCGAAATATCTCGTGCACAGCGGTTATCTGACCTTGTGAGTGGCATGCAGGAGGCACGCAGTCCGTTTTGAGACGAGCCGTGGCCGAGAGTGTTGCACTCTGTCGGGCTGCACAGCCAGCCGGTGTCGGGTCAGCGAATGTGCCATTGTAAACCAATTGGTATAATTAAATGCAATGCGCGGAACTGGCGAGCTGGTGTCGAGATATTAGAGCGCCGCATCGGCACGAACCATGGAAGTTTGGGTGAGCGAAGAACGCGAGAAACGGCACGCCGTGGAGTCCAGAGATGTGCAGATTACTCCGAGCATTCAGACTGGTAGCATTTGGTGCTCGCGGCCGAAGCGGGATATGTCTCCACCGAAACGCCATCATCACCATGTCTGTTGCCTCCGTCCCTCGAGTCCCTGCTTGGGCCGCATTAGCCTCCGCTGCCTTTGCGCTACTGTCCAGCACATGTGTCATGTTTCTAAGATCGGTAATGCGTTTGCGCCCGTTTACCCCTCTGATAGACACCGCTGCCTCTTCATCTTCTCACAGTTGCCACCAGCTTGCCACATTTCCCATACCAGCTTATCGAGTCCACACTTCGTCACCCAAGCCACGGTGCACGTGCATGTGGTATGCCATAATGACATGCTCCGCCAGGAGCAGGGGAGTCTCGTGCGGGTCGTGCCTGGCAGTGCGCCATCAGGCTCCATTGATCCCTGCGCGCCGTTGATCCCACTGGTTGGCCCGGGGGCTGGCTACAACCGTGCACATGAGCACCACGGCTACAAATTTCGAGTTGTTAAACCGCAGCCGCACTGCCTGGACAGGTGGGAGACGTAGGGGGCCGGGGGTGCGGGGCGTGGGGGCGGGGCCTGGCGACATGCGCCCAGCGGGAGCGATGCCCAACAGGCAGTCGCAGCGCCGATTGCATGACCGTGATTCGGTTTGCGTGCTGCCGGGTATAAAATGAAGCCGTGTCATGGGCGGTTAGGGGGGCATGCCGCGTAATTAAAAGGTCGCAAAAAGCGACCCGGATTGGTTTTCCACGCAAGCGGCCCTTTTTACGCGACCGACCGCGCGCTGCTCTATGTGAATAAACACAAACGCCGTCCACTAATCAACAAAATCGTTGAAGCACCCAAGCATAGTTCGCGTTGAGAGCAACTTGGTCTCAACCCCGAGAGCACCCCTAAAAGAGCACCCCGGCCTGTTCGCGGACCGTCGTTCCGGTTCGCAAGACTGGTATAAACAAGAGGAGACTGCCGTCCCACCAGTACTTGAAGCGACGCAGTGTACCGCGCGGTGACGTTCACCGGTTGCGACCAAAGTCCAATTCCACCTCCGAAACGCCAGAGTTTGCGTCGGTCGCTTCTTTAGCCCCGCCACCATGTCGCTCCTGCGTGCTCCGACATCATCGGCCTCCGTTCGATCGCAGCAACAGACATGTCGCTCGCGCAAGTCGCCCATCGTGCGCGCGTACCTGGAGGAGAAGCGGGCGCGGGTCCCTCCTCGGGGACCTTACTCCGCCGTTCCAGGCCAGACCTTCAAGAACCAGCTTGAGGCTCTGAAATCCATGTCCGTCGTCGTTGCGGACACCGGAGAGCTGGAGCTGGTGAGCAGGCTTGGGACGATGGTTGATCCGATGCAGCGCAACATCCCTGCGCTGTGTGTAACAACGGCTTGGGCCTGGTCCTCCGCAGGTCAAGAAATACCACCCCCAGGACTGCACGACCAACCCCAGGTGCACGACGTAACGCGCAGACTTGCTCCGCGCCCTGCCGCCGCCTTCCAGCTCCCTACGCCTTTGCCTCGCACACCCATTTCCTCATCCCTACCGTATTGTGCGTCCTCACCCGCTGTCCCCATCCCTGCTTCCCCGCCATGACAGTCTGGTCTACAAGGCGCTGTCCATGCCCGAGAACCGGCACTACCTCGAGAAGGCGCTGGCCAAGGACAAGCGGCGGCCGGAGCACGTGCACGCCGGCGTCAGCCGCCCCTACGCCGGCGTGGCCGACCAGCTGGCCGTGGACCTGGGCGCCGAGCTGCTCAAGATCGTGCCGGGCCGCGTGTCAACAGAGGTGGACGCCAACCTGTCGTACTCGACGCAGGTGGGAGTGGTTGGGGTTTTGGGGAGTGGGGTGGGGAGGAGGCGGCAGGGGCTGGGCCTGCGTGCCGGGGGACTTGCGGTGGCGCCAATCGCTTGAGTCGAGCCACTCGATTGTGGCTTGCCGGCGCTGATGTGTACGGCATGCGTGTTTGCACCTGCTGCACGTCCTGCAGGCGAGTGTGGACAAGGCGCTGCGCATCATTGAGCTGTACGCCGCCAAGGGCTACGACCCCTCCCGCATCTACATCAAGCTGGCGTCCACCTGGGAGGGCATCGAGGCGTGCCGCCGCCTGGAGAAGCAGGGCATCAACTGCAACATGACACTGCTTTTCTCGTTCGCGCAGGTGCGCAGAGTTGCAAGCCAGGTCGTAGACTGGACTGCTATGTGCGCACTTGTTTGCACCGCATGTCCCTGCAGGGAGGCCGCCGTCCCGTTCAGCTGTGCGCCTGTTTGCATGCCCATGCGCACCCGTCATCAGTCATCGCCGAATCGCCCTCACGAACCTTACCACAGGCCGCCGCGTGCGCCGACGCGGGCGCCACGCTCATCTCGCCGTTCGTGGGTCGCATCATGGACTGGTACAAGGCCAAGGAGGGCCGCGAGTTCGCCAGCCACGAGGACCCGGGCGTGCTGTCCGTGCAGCGCATCTACAACTACTACAAGGCGCACCACTACAAGACCATCGTTATGGCGGCGTCGTTCCGCAACGTTGGCGAGATCCGCGAGCTCGCGGGGTGAGCGCATGCCGGGGTGGGGCTGGGTCCTGGGTGTGTGGGCAGTGTGGCACGCGGCGCTTGTGGTGATGCCGGGCTGCTGCATCGCCGCTGACGGACACGGAAATGTCGCCGAGTATATCGTACTGAAGCTGTGGCCCTCTGACCGTGCTTGCTTGCTTATGCGCGCAGCTGCGACAACATCACCATCTCGCCGCAGCTGCTGGACGAGCTGCAGAAGTCCACTGACCAGCTCGACCGCAAGCTGCATCCCGAGAAGTGAGCTGGGGCCGTGGCGCGTTCGACCTTGGGGACTGCCTAGGCGGCATGAGGCAGCGTGGCAGCGAGACGCAGCTGATCACGTGTGCGGGCTTAGGGCCCTGCCTTCGAAGCCCGTATGCCGACCGCTAACAGTTGTTTTTACAGTTGACAGCACCTGGCATGTGTAACAACTGCCGTCCCCATCTGCTTGTCCCCAGGGCGCACACGGACGCGCTCAAGCTGTCCAACATGCACGAGGACCTGTTCGTCAAGCTGCACGGCGCGGACCAGGTGGGTCAGGCAGAGGCAGGCGCGGCATGGAATGGGCGAGGCCCGCGGAATCCATTTAGGAACCAAACGAGAGGACGTAGCAGGTTCTTGCGACCTGGCAGGCATTGCGCAGGCAGGACTGGAGCGGATGGTGTTTAAACGCGCTGCACCATGCCGCGCGTTGCCCGCATGCACGCAGATGGCCGTGGAGAAGCTGGACCAGGGCATCAAGGGCTTCGTGGCCGACCAGAAGAAGCTGGAGGAGCTGCTGGCGTCCATCGCCATGATGCAGGTCCGGGAGAACCACTAGGAGAGCAACACTGCTGCGGTGGGGGTTACTAAGTACACAATGGCGTTGTGCCGTTTGCGTTGGGGTTTGGGGGAGTGAAACTGTGACTGGACGCGGCGCGATATTGTTGGGAGGCTGCCAGGTTAGGGAACCTGAACGCTGCTGTCGGGCCTGGGCCACGTAGGATGGAGACTACCGTACCTACATAGGGATTGTCGCACCGACATAATCAGACGTGTGCAGCAATGCGTGGTACCATGCCTGTCCCAGCTGCCTGAGGTCAGGCGTATTGTTGGATGGTTACGGGTCGCCAAGCGCAGCAGTGTCTGATGTGCATCAGAGGTGGCGCGACTGTACTATACGACCCTGGGGAGGCAGACTTGAGTTAGGACGGGCGGTTTCTTGATGGTTAGAAAGGTATCCGTGGACGGTGCCTGGTGCCGTCAGGACAAGTGGGCGACGTGGATGGCTCACATGGTGTCTGGAACGCGTTGCAGAATGATAGGTTGGCTTGTCGAACACTCGAACTGACTTAAGTCTCTGATCCCGTCGCAGCGTCGCCCCCATGGCCGTCCGGTTGGGTACGCCTCGCTCTCGGCCGCACAGGGCACGGCACAGCACGAACTCTGTTAAGCCAATGCGAGGCGGCAGCTACAGGGCGCAAACTGCAAACCCATTGTTCTGTGTGCCAAATTCCAATCAATGCCTCCGCTCACACTACTCCTGATAACAGGTCACGACCTCTTCTAACTGCATCACCACACCCTGCTTACCGAAATCGCGCTAGAATGCGAGTGCGCGTGGAGCCTCTGACAACGCACGCGCTGTTCCCCTCTCCCCCGCACGCACCTTTCCGTCCCCCTGAATCTCCCAAACTCCCTAGTCTTTGCAGCTACTGCACAGTCGCTACATGTACCACGTCTGCATGCTTTCTCTTCTTTCCTCTTCGTAGGCCGCCTATGCGATGCCCTTGCCATCCTTCTTAAACCGCGGGTCCGTCAGCGTCTTAATCTCGTCGCAGTCGTACACGGCCTTGCCGGTCTCCGCGTACTGGTCCCAGCAGGGCAGCGCGGCGGACGCCTCGTTGATGCTGTTGATGAGAGCACGCACCTGGCAGCGGCAGCAAGACAGGACAGCCAAGTCAGAAGGGCCACAGCAGTGTCGCTAAGGGGGCGCAAGCTGAAAACATGAAACCATGCGCGCCTTCTGCACACCCGATGCGCCAATGCACCCGAGACCGGAAGCCTCACCAAGTCGTTCTTCATGTTCTTGGGAGGCTCGCCCAGATGGCGCGGCGGCGGGCGGCTGCCGTAGGTGCGCTTGTCGAAGCGCCACTCGCCGAACTTGCCAGGCGTGAACTCACCGGAGAGCTTGTAGTCCATGCCGTAGGTGTAGTGCAGAATGTAGAAAGGCTTGCCTGTGGACACGGCGTGTCACAGCCACAACAACAGTTAGCGTTGACCATAGTGCTCGAGGCGTTGCCCATTCCCCGGCCAGGTAAGCCATTGGCCCCCCCCCCGAGGTGCATGCTGCATTCCTGCGCCATAAGCGAGCACAGTGGCACGAGCACGAGGTCTCTCCTGAACCCAGCCAGGGGCCAATCTTAGCGCTGTGGCCTCACCGTTGGCCATGTGCATCTCCTGGTCCCACGGCGGCTGCGCCTGCATGTTGAGGAAGAGGTCCACGTGCTTGATGCCGTTGATCCACAGCGCGATGGTGAAGCCGTACATCTCCTGCAAATTGGGAAAGAAACGGCAGGGCGCGGCGTGGCTAGCTCAGCGCAGGGATTTGGGACGGAGGAGAAGCGCGCAAGCACGCGAGGCTCCCTCTTGCAGCTGCCCAACACCAGCCCTGACACATCCACGCACGCACCTGCACCCAGCCCCACACGGAGTTGGCCTCCTGGTCCTTGAACACGGCGATGGACACGTTCATCCAGGTGGGCATGACCTTCTTCATGTCCTCGAAGGTCATGAAGGTGGGGCTGTTGCCGATGGGCGCAATCTCCTCGAGCTGCTTCTGGGTGATCTCGCCCGTGAACTTTTTGGTGATGTGCACGTTCTCAGCCTTCGAGGGCTCGATGTAGAAGAACGGGAAGGCCGCTGCACACAGATAATAGCATGGAATGAAAGCACTGTTGGTGCCTGTTGCAGCAACCTGTCCCAATGGAAGGTGTCCCTCTTGTCTCTACCGTGATCCTGCTTGGCGCACTCAGCGACAGTCGTCAGCACTCATCCTTCCAACGCCGCCCAACCCAAGCGCCATGCCATACGCACCCGGCGCGTTGCCCTTCATGAAGTTGGGCATGGGGCGCAGGTAGATGTGGTCGGGCTCGCTCATGAGCACATACGGCTCCGGAATCTTGACGCGCTGCGTCCACTGCACGAACGCGTACGGGCGGTTGAGCACCACGTACCACGAGTGCTCCACCATGCTCTGCGGCAGCGGGTCCACCACCACGGTGGGCAGCTCGTCCATCAGGTCGTCGCTCTGGCCGCTGTGCAGCAGGCGCGTGAAGCCGCCCATCTCGCAGTTGCCCTGCTTCTGGCACTCCTCCTTCCGCTTCTTCCACCTGCACGCCAACACGACAAAGCAATCCAAGATGGGTGACGCCACTGGTGCGCGCCGCCTACTCGTCTTTGCTATCCCAGGATTCCATGCTGCAATGCTCCAGCACTGCGCATGCACCTGATATGAGAACGGCGATGAATGCGGGAGCCCAAGGCTCGATAACTCACCAGTAGTAGTGGATGCGGACCTGCCAGTGCACGGCAGCGCCCTGCGCCGAAGTGACGGTATGGAACATGCGGGGAGCTCCCGAGGCCTTCTTGGCACAAGCGTGTAGGGATAGGCGGGAAGATAGGTGGGAAGGCAGGGGAGGCGGGAGTCAAGTCCAGGTTCCTGGGAAGCCAAGTGGAGGAATTGGCGGACGGCATCCCAGATAGTGTCATCCATTTGCACAGAACCCCAGAACCCCAGTGCGCGATGGCAAGTGTATACGAAAGGGCTGACCTTGGCGTCAGTGCCGGGGTCAGCGTTGATGTCCACGTCAATGGTACCAGAGGTCCAGGGAGTCTGGGGGCCCGTGCGAGCAGGCTTGCTCGCCTCCGGGTGCACCTGCGTCCGTTGACAAAGGTAGGTCGGTGAGCACTTGCTCCGCCTAGCCTTGCCCTGGTCCTTTGTCGCGAGGAGCTCGGTCCTAAGTTGTTACCACCGCGAGGGCCGGATCGCGCGACTCACCAGGTGCTTCAGCCAGCACTGCTGGTGCTGCGAGCCGCACTTCACCTCGTCGCCGCAGTACACCCACACTGCAGTTACAGGGCGGTGTGACGTTCAAGCTTCCGGAGCGGATTGAATCTTACACGCTAGAGCACCGCCATGCGACCCCATTCCAGATCGCAAGCACGTCGACCCAACTCCTGCCTCACCGTTGCAGCCAGGCTCGTCAGCGCCAGTGGGCTGGTAGTTCAGGCAAGCGTCGCAGCACTCGCCGGCTGTTTTCTTCTTGTTGAGGGTTCCCCAGACCACGACATCACCCCAAAGCCTGAGCAGCAGCAACCCGGGCAGCAAGGTAAGGATGCGGCGGCAGCAGTAGCGGCGCCCAGCCCAACGTTTGCCCTGCTCGATAGTCTTCAACTTACTCCGTGTGCTCGTAGGTGTAGCATTTGTGGTCTCCAGAGCTTCCCCCGGTGGTGGTCGTTGTCGCTGTGGCTGTGGTGGCCGCGGTGGTGGTGGTGGTGGTGGCTGTGGCCACCGCCGTGCTGGTCGAGGTGGTTGCGGCCGTCGTGCCGACCGACGCCGCGCTCCCCACTTGCCCGGTACCAGCACTAGTGCTAGAAATAGCGCTGGTTTGACCTCCTGCGTACCAGGCAGCCACAGGTAGCACCGAACGCTTAGCGTCGCGCCAGTCGATCACTTCTCTGTCCATGCCAGGTGTCCGGAGCAGACGTCTGTGTACCCCGCTCTCTGGCAGCAGCCACGCTGGTGGCATCAGTTCAGCAAACCGTGTGCGTACCCGCGCGGAGGATGCGGTTGTTGTCGCCAGTGTGCGTAGCAAACTTGGTCGTCTCCGCGTCCGCGTGCATAGCGCTCATCCGGTGAAGCTCGCTCAAAGAGTAGAAGGTGGCCACGACCGTGAAGGCCACGGCCACGATGACCACGCGCGTGGAGCTGGCCATTGCAACTTCGCTCAGAGATGCTACCGTCTACTTGTGCATCTCGATCCAAACCTAAGTGTCAAGAGGCTAATCACGTCAACCAGGACTGCGCTATTCAGCGCGCCTGTTGCCGAGGCTGAAGAAAAGTCCACGATCAATGCTGCCTTCGCGCGTCAGCGCTTCATCACCCTCTAACGCACGGTTTATGTTTGCAGTTACCGTGTGTATGTCATCCAAGTTGCTCAGGAGGGCGGGAGGATGGGCGGGGAGGGGGGGCCGTAGCTCATTGCGGGGTAGGCGGGGCCTGGTTCTCCCGCCCCCGCGGATCGCTCCCCCTGGCTCCCCTACCCCGCACACGTTCCCCCACCCCGACGTAGAATGCGCGGACGAAACCCTCCATCCATAATTAGATAGCAAACACAAAGCATCTGCTGTAATGGTCGGGCCGCACTGAAAGGCCTTCAGTGCATTCCGGCAGACAGCTGCTGCATTGTGTACGCGCACATGTCGCAGAACGCTTTGGCTGCGATGCGCGTGCAGGGTAGTGGCAGGACCGTCAAAATATCAGCTGTTGGCTGTGACGGTTCAAGTTCGCACTTGAGACGCTCAACCCCTATCTTGCCGCACGTCACCTTCACAGCCACGCGGCATAGGGCGCATGTCCATGGAGCCGTCACCAACGGCTTCCACCATTGCTTCTTGACTGTCGGGTATGGGACTCTGCTTCACACTACGGGATTCTGTCATTTCGCTCTGTACCATCGCACCAACGGCTTTCTTCTTTGACTTGGCCAAGAGCTATCTGCGCATGGGGTCTTGGTGCAGCATCGTCAACCGGTCTTTGCCGTTGACCAGGAGCCGCGTGTCCCCACCTGGGTCCCCACCATCCAGGCGTGTGGTGGTGGTAGGACCAGGGCATGGGATGAGAGCGGCCCCAGTGGTGACAGATGAATCCCCGAACCACCATCCAGGCGTGTGTGTGGCGGCTGGAGCAGGGAGCCACTGAGCCGGACAAGCTGTAGTGATTACGATTATCCTGCTGTGATGGTGCAGTCCTGCTGGAATGGTAGAATTGGGCGGGAACGAGGGAAGGATGTGGGCGGGGAGGGCAGAGCGCGCGGCCGGACGCTCGGGGGCGCGTTGCCAGCCGTGTCGCCAGCGCCCAGCCCAGCGCAATCGCACAGCACGCGGCCGCGCGAGGGCGCGAGGCAGGAAACTCTCATTTGTGCACATTCATGTACAATCATCCTTTTATAATCTACTTCGCTGGACCCGTCCGAGGGAAATATTTGGACTGAAGCCGTCGACAGCTCCAGCTGCAAGAAAAGAGGCCACGCGCCATGTCCGCGATATTTTTAGCTTCTATACAGTGATTTATCCAGCGCGTCCTGCCCTCAGCTTGGCACCGGTGACGCAACGAGAGAGGAATGCCAAAGAAGAGCCCCGCGCGCGCGGCGAAGAAGAGCGGCGCGGGCGGCAGCGGCTATGACTTTGATGGGGGCGAGCACGAACAGGAGGTCGTGGCGCTGGCGGGGAAGCTGAAGGCGGCCAAGGGAAAAGACAACATCGTGAAATGCCTGAAGGTGGGCTGGGTTTGGCGGTACCACAAGCAGTAGCAGCATAATTGCGTAATTTCTCGTGTGCTGGCACGCGAAAGGGGTCCAATACCCGGAGGAGGGCCCAGGGCCGAGCCGCGGGCGGGCCGGTGTGGGGCTGCACTGACGCTGTTGCCCCACGACCGGCACCTGCTCCCAGCAACTGCGGACGGCGCTTGAGGGCCTGCCACAAGACGTGCAGTCGCTAGGCGGCGCACAAGAGACGCTGCCGGGGCTGCTGCTGCAGCACGCGACCTCTGCCAATGCCGATAAGGTGCGCTGCGGGTGGAGAAGCCCCCGCGCAGCGCACGCACGCAACCGAACCCAAATCACCTGCCCGCAGCAGCCGCGTGTTAGCGGCGTAAGAATTGCTGTAAATCAACGCGCCCGCTTCAGAAACCTCATGCTATGGCTCCCTGCCGCAATGCAATGCATTGCGCGCTCCACCACAGGACGTGCGCATGTACGGCGCCATCTGCCTGGTGCAGCTGATGCGCGTGTTCGCGCCCGAGCTGCCCTACGACGACGACCAGCTGCGGGTGCGCTTGCGACACATGGGCGCAACCGCCGGGGGCATCGCGCTTGCGTGCTTACGGGTGTCCGTCTCTTACCCTTGCAACCCGGCGCTACCAGCGCACCCAGTGTCATTCTTGCGGTCCTGAGGTGCTTGTTGCGCTGTCCGCTGCCTCGGCCGACGCTGCACTGCAGTCGGTGTACGAGCTGCTGGTGGACTGCTGGTCGCGGCTGGCGGAGACGGGGCCCGGCTACGACCTGGCCCGCTCCATGCTGGCGGCCTACGCCGAGGTGCGCGCGCGCCCGCCCCCATCTGGGTCGGGCGCTGCCGTGCGTGCCTGGTTTCCTCGGGCCGTGCCGCCACGAGCGCTGTCCTCCACACCGACACACCCTCCCCGCCCTGCTGCCGGCTAAATCACGACGCTCACGGTACCCCTCCCGGCACGTGCTGCCGCCGGCAGGTGAAGCTGTACATCCCGCTGCTGGACCTGGAGGACGCCGACCTGGTGGGCCGCGCCTTCGCGCGCCTGCTGCAGGCGGTCAGGTGGGGGCGCGAGGGGGCGGGCGGTGTTGCGCGCGGGGGCAGATGCAAGCGTGAGTGCGCGTCCCAAGGCCTTGCAAGGGTAGTGACGGGAGCGCTTGCCTGCCTGCCTGCCTGCCTGCCTGCCTGCCTGCCTGCCTGCCTGCCTGCTTCTCGCCGGCAGGCCCGACAACGTGGCGGCGCTGAGGGACCCGGTGATGTCGGTGCTGCTGGGTATGGTGGAGGAGTCGGAGCAGCCGCCCGAGGAGGTGGGTGCGGCGGCGGTAGCGGCGGCAGCGCGCTGGTCGGGACCCGGAGCTGTGCGCGGAGTTGGAGTTGCGGCGAACGCACCGGCGCACCGGCAGCTTGGCTAACATGTTTGCTGGCGCTTGGCCTGCAGGTGGTGGACATCCTGCTGGCAGCGCTGGTGGCAGGACCGGCGCCGTCAGGCGGGGGCGCCAAGGCAGCTGCTGCGCAGTATTCGGACGCCGCCCGGGGGTGAGTCGCAACGCGCTGGGGCAGCAGTCTTGCCGAGCGGGCGCGTGTTCCAGAAGACGACCGGCGCGATGTGGGTTCACTCCGTCCTGCGCCCTGCCCGCGTTTGGCCCGCAGGCTTGCTGCTCGGCTGCTGGCCAAGGCTGGCGACCTGCTGCGAGGCGCGCTGCAGCGGCGGGTGATGTCACACGTGCGGCAAGGGCTGCAGGGATTGGATGCGGCCGGTGGCGCCGGGGCGGGCCCGGGCCAGCACGGCGGCCGCGGCACGGCGGCCAGCAAGGCGGCTGCGGCTGGAGCTGCGGCGGCAGCCGCTGCCGGCGGCGATGGAGGCGCTGCCTACGACCCCTTCACGCTGCTGCACGGGGTGCGTTGTGGGGAGTGCGATCACACTCGCGGCAAAAATTCACAACCGGGGTTAAGCCACAGCTTGGTAGTCCGGCGAGTCTGACCTTTACCGCTTCCTACCTCGCAGCTGCACGGCTCGGCTCCGCAGCTGCTGCTGCCGGTGATTCCCGAGCTCAAGGGACAGCTGCGGCAGGAGGACGAGCACCGTCGGCTGGCGGCGGCGGCGCTGGTGACGCGCCTGCTTGCGGCGCCGCCGCCCAGCCCACTGGATGGCGGCGGCGACGGCGGCGCGGCTTCCTCTCTGGCGGTGACGGGGGCGTCGGCGGGCGCGCTGGCGTCCTCCGCACCCATGGCGGCGCACTACCCCGACCTGGTGCAGGTGAGGCCGCTGCTGAGCCTGGCGGGGGCATGGCCTGGGTGCAGCTAGCAGCGCCAGACCGTGCTTGGCTTAGGCTGTGGGCGGCGCGCGGTGCTGCAAGCACAATGGAGGTGATGCTGCCATGGATGCAACACACGCATCGCCAACCACCGCCACCTGCACCCTCAGGAGCTGCTGCAGCGCTACACGGACACCTCGCCGGCGGTGCGGGTGGCCATGCTGAGCCGCACGCCGCAGCTGGCGGCGGTGGCGGCGGTGGCGGCGCCGGACGGTGGGCTGGAGCGGCAGGTGCTGGGCGCGGCGCGGGCGCGGCTGCACGATCTGGAGGATAAGGTCCGCGCGGCGGCGTGCAGGTGAGAAGCCGGGGTGGAGGGAGAGGAGGAAAGGAACTAAGGGAGCTGCGAATGGCAGGGCAGCGTGGCTGATGTTCCAGCTCCGAAGCAGCACCCTCTTACCTGCTGGTCTGCACGGCGGTGTCGCTTCCGCAGGGCCATCTGCGCGCTGGCCACGGCGGCGGCCGCCGGGCCGCCGGCGTCGCTCCTGCCCCCTGGCGGCCCGGCGCCTCCCCCGCTGCTGGACAACGACCTGCTGGCACTGCTGCGGGAGGAGGTGGCCCCGCGGCTGCGGGACCGCAAGATCGGTGTGCGGCGCGAGGCGGCGGCGGGGCTGCTGGCGGCCTGGCGCGGCGCCTGCACCTCGCTGCAGCAGGGTGCGCGGTGCTTGGCGTAGATCATGGGCGCGGGGTCTGTGCCATTCAAATGCAACTCCTGAAAAGTCTAGAGGCTGACAATGCGCCTCTGCATGCCCCGTGCCTCGCGCGCGCAGGCGCCATGAACATGCCGGGGCTGGTACGGACGGTGGGCTGGGTCCCGGCCCGCCTGTGCGCCGACCTGGTGCGTGACCTGGAGCTGCGGCCCCACCTCATGGCGCTGCTGGCGGCGCCGGCGCCGGCGGGAGGAGCTGGGGCCGGGGCCGGTGGAGGTGCCAAAGCCGCCAAGGGCGGCGTGGGGCTGCTGCCGGCGTCGCTGGGGCAGCGCGTCGGCTCCGCGGTGTGGGTGAGTGCATGGGCGATCGGGAATGGTTTGGAAGGTCGCAGGGCGCCGGCTGTAGCGTGTACCAACACGCACCGGCTGGTGTCCTGCGTGTTGCCACCTCACCTCGCCGCAGGCCGCGCTTTGGGCCAGCTACGCCGCACAGGACAGGGCGGCGGTGCGCAAGGCGCTGGCGCTCAAGGCGCGGGCGGCGCTGCTGCTGCAAGAGCTGGTGGAGCTGCGGGGGCAGGTGGGGCGGGCCGGGCGGGGTCGGCTTGTGGGGTTGGCTGTGGTGGACGGCAGACTACAGCTGACGGCACGTGAACGGGCGCGGCACCTGACGCTCGCCTGTCGTATGCACCTGCAGATTCGCGCGGCGGCCCGTGCAGAGGACGAGGCGCGTGTGCAGAAGCTCAAGGTGAGGCGCGGGCGTGTCTTACTACGTTTGCTCCCGTCCTCAACGTGTATTTGCTCCCGCCTCCAACGTAGCTGCCTCAGCTGCAAAACCCCCATCCGTCATTCCTGAGCTCACCAGCACCCTGCACGCCGCCTCTGCTGCACAAAGCCGCGCCTGGTGCACGTGTGCGCGGAGCTGTCTGCCGCGGCGGGCGGCCCGCCCGAGGGCCAGGCGCGCGGCTCGGAGCAGCTGGTGCGGCTGGTGGGCGAGGCGCGGGACAGCTTCCTGTTCGACCGCCTGGCGCAGCTGGCCGCGCCCACCGCGAGCGCCGAGGTGGGCCGGGTCGGATGGTAGTCGTTGGTGGGTAGCAGTGGGGCGGGACGGGGCGGCGCGTGCCTTGACACGTCAGCCTGATCGAAGGTGCGTGTCGGCAGTCCCACCTCCTGGACCCAGCGCTCCCGGACATTCGCGGCCTTGCCCCACACAGGCCGCCGCCGCCGCCCGCAAGGACGCGCTGTCGCGGCTGCCCGGCGGCGGCTCCAAGGCGCCCGTGGCGGACCTCATCACCCGCCTCGCCACAGCCGCCGCGCCCACCCTGCTGGCACCCAGCCACGTCGCCGGCCTCATCGCCGCGTTGGACAGCGGCGGCGGCGCCGCCGCCGCCGCAGGCGACGGCGCTGGTGCCGCTGCTAAGCGCGACACGGTGGTGGTGGCGGCGGCGGCGGCGCTGGCGGTGGCGGCGGCCAAGTCGGTGCCGGCGATCTTTGTGCTGGCGATGCCGCTGGTGGCGGGCATCGTGACGGCGGCGCCAGCCAAGGGCGAGCTGGCGACGGTGACGGCAGTGCGCGTGCTGCGCCACGCCGCGCGCTACTGCGGCGGCACGCCGCAGCCAGGGCCTGTGGCGGCGTCGGGCCTGGCGGCGGCTGGTGCGCGCACGCAGGCAGATGGCAAAGGCGACGATGAAGAAGAAGACGAGGAGGTTGATGCATCAGACGAGGATGAAGAAGTTGAGGAAGACGAGGAGGAAGAGGAAGAGGCATCGCCAGCGAAGGGCAAGAAGCGCGGGCGCGCGGCGGCGGACAGCACCAAAGCTGGCGCCGCGAGGCGCAAGCGCCGCGCCAGCGGCGCCGACGGCGATGGTGGCAAGCCCTCGCCCTCCGCTGCTGCCGGCAAGCGCCACATGCGCGGCCAGCAGGCGGCAGCGGCGGACGCCGCTGCTGGCAAGGCACCGGCACCGGCGCCAGGGCAAGGCGCTGGCCCCGTGACGGCAGCGGCGGCGGAGGCGCGCAGCGCGCTGCTGGCGTCCCTGCAGGAGCTCTGCCTGGGGCCGTACCGCAAGGTGGCCAAGGCGGCAGTGCACGCGCTCTCAGTGCTGCTGCTGCAGCCGCAGTCGCAGCCGTCTCAGCATGCAGGGGCCGGTGGTGGGGGTGGCGGCTCGGGCCGGGAGCACCGGGCGGGCGTGCTCCGGGCGCTCGCGGAGCGGCTGGCGGCGGTGCTGGTGCCGGGTTGCGAGGCGGCGCCGGCCACGGCGGCGGCTATTGAGGCCATGGGCAGCCTGGGCGAAGTGGAGCCGGCGCTGTTCGCAGGTAGGTTGGTCGGATCAAGCGCGCATTGCGCACCGGGTATGCATGCAGGGCAGGGCTCGGCAGGGGAAAACGGGATAGCACAGCAGGGCTAGGCACGGTTGGGTCAAGGCTTGGACGCTTGACTTTGATCTCGCGCATCGCCTGCTGCAGACTACGCCGCGGAGTATGCGGCCTTCATCGCGCACGACTGCATGGCCGCGACACTGCGCGACCCGGCCCGCCTGGCGGCGCGGCAGGCCGCAGCTGCAGCCGCCGCGGCCGCAGCCGCCAACGGCGCCGGTATCGGTGGGGTGCGCCGCAAGTCACGGCCCAGCAGCGCCCAGGCGCTGGCCGCAGGCCTGGCTGCGGAAGACGACGACGATGACGAACAGGACGGCGAGGGCGAGGCAGAGTGGGGCAGGCCGTCCTATGGGGTGGGCATGAAGGCCGCGGCGTTGCGGGCGCTCGCGCGCGGCGTCACGCCCGACGCCAATGCGCGTGCCGACGCCGCGGCCCCGCTGCCGGCAGCCACCGTGGCCGCGGTCATGGGGCCGCCGCCGGCCAACGACCGCGGCGCGGGGCCGTCGACGTCGGCCTTCCGGGCACCGGCGGTGGCGGCCGGTGCGGGCGGTGGCGGCGCGGTGGAGGAGCTGCTGGTGCGGCTGCTGAATGTGGAGGAGGAGGATCTGGAGGAGTTCGGCGCGCGGCACGACGTGGACAGGTGGCGGCGGGGAGCGTGGGTGCAGGGCGGCCACGGGCACACGGCGGTGCATGTCTGCCTGAAAGGCTACGATGCGGATTGCTGGACCCATGCACCCTGCTAGTCGCCCGTGGCTTTGACCTTCTGGCTGTTGCACGTTGCAGGGCGCACCTGCGCTATACGGCGGCGCGCTGCATGCTGCACCTGGCGCGGCGCTACGACTCGCGGCTGGGCGGCGCCGCCTACACCGCCCTGGCGCTGGCCATGCAGGATCCGTTCATGGAGGTGCGCCGCGACGTGGGCGACAAGGTGAGCAGCGGGGTGGGGGGGGGCGAGCGGCTGGGTTGACTGAAGGGTGCCGGGGATTGACCGCAGGGTGACAGGAGACTCGGCAGGAGAGCAGTCATTGAGCTCAGGTTGCCGCCGAGAGCAGATGCTCGCAGTCGCAGTAGTAGTTGTTGAGAGGAGTCTGCGATCAGCAGCGACCGGGTCGCCGCACGCCCTTAAAGGCGGCACTAGTTTGCATATCGCCTTGTCGCCATTGCCGCCGCAGGTGCGCATGTTCCTGCACACCGCGCTGCAGCTGGGCCTGCGGCCGAGCACGCGGTCGCGCTACGCGGCCATGCTGCCGCTGGCAGGTGAGTCGGGTGGAGGCGCCCACCTGGTGGCCCGCGTGCTGCTTGGGCGGGTTGTCCGCGCGTCCCATCCGCTACCCACGTATGTGTGTGCATGCACAATACCGGTACCGTGCCAACCGGCGGCGCACACCCGCTACTATCGTACTGCAGTTATGGACCCGGTGCAAGAGCACGCCGAGGCGGCGGCGCGCACGCTGCGCGAGGTGGTGCTGCTGACGCGCAGCCGCATGGCCGCCGCCGCGCTGGCGGCGGCCACCGGGGCGGCGGCGCCGGCCGGGGCCAGCTCCCGGCCCTCCCTGGGCGACGCGCCCGAGTTCCTTCTGGCGCACCTGGTGTATGTGCTGGCGCACCACCCCGATGTGGCCGTGGTGCGTGAGGGGCGGGCGGGCGGGGTGGCGTGGTGTGGTGCTTGGGCCAGGAGATGGAAACAGCGATGGGGAGGGGCTGTGCTCCAGTCAATGGTGCGGCGTGTGAGCGGCGTTTGAGCAGGCGGCGGCTGCCATGTCTAGATGGCTCGCTGACGTGTCAAATACTTGCACCTCCTGCACGCGCGCCACAGCCGCCGGAGCGCTACGCGCCGGCTGCCGCGAGCGGTCCGGCCGGCAGGCGGCTGCGCAAGGATGCGGAGGCGGATGAGGAGGACACACAGGACATCCCCGACCCGGACGCATACCGGCCCTTCCAGGTGGGCTGTCTGCGGGCCGCGGGGGGCACGCGGAGACGGGGGCGCACGGGCAAGCGGCGGAAGGGACTACATGCTTCGTGAACGCAGCACGGCATCGGCTTTTTCCCATGCCGCATCCTCCGTAAAACGCCCCAGTTTCATCAGGGTTGCCCACACTCCGATCGTGTAACCCCCTTGCATCCACTGCGCTGTGCCCCACTCCCAGGACATGCTGCAGCTCGCGCTGGAGGCCCTGCTCGTGCCGCGCGGGCCTGGCCAGCAGGGCGGCGGCGGCGGGGCCAGCGGCGCCGCCGCCGCGGCCAAGCCGCTGAGCCCCCTGGCTGCGGACGCGGGCGAGGCGCTGCCGGCGGTGTGCAAGATCCTGCGCAGTGTCAAGATCACCATGTATGACGCAGACGAGTCGGTGAGCCGCCGTCGGTGCACGCGTGCGTGCCTTGACCGTCGGTCGTGCTGCTAGGACACCGCGCCTCTGCGCCCTTTCGCCTCCCCGCCACGGAGCCGCTGGCCTCTGCGCAACCCTTGCCTCTGTGCTCTGTGGCTCCGCTCATTCTCAGGTGGATGCGGCCGCCAGCACGCGCACTGTGCGGTTGATGGCGGACGTGGGCTTGGCGGTGGCCAAGGCCATTGTGACCCGCGAGCTGACCGCCGCGGCCGGAGCAGCCGGCGGCGGCGGCGCAAAGGGCGGCCGCGCGCGCAGCAAGCCGGTGAGTGCGGCAGCTAACAGACTGTGAGCCGGGCCGGCCTACACGCGACGCGCGCAGCTACCGCAACCCAACCACTGCTGATATGATACACCAAGTGCTGTCTTTCCCATCACATACGGTAGTTACATCCCTTTGCTGGCGCCGGCGCCCTCCCCCTCCCCCCCGCAGGTGGACGCGGGCGCCATCGCGGCGCAGGTGGAGGCGCTGTCGTGGCGCGAGCACCCCGGCCAAGTGGTGGTGCCGCGCGCCCTGTACCGCCTGGCGCGGCCGGAGGAGCAGCCCAAGGGTGAGCCACCGTGGCATGTGGTTGCCCTCGCCATGCACAGTACATGCAGACGTGATGCTTAGGGAGTAGCTTGCATGCTTCATGCGTTGTGTGACCCTCTTGCTCAGACAGCACCTGCGCCACCCATTCGCTACTCCGCCCACACCTGCCTGCGCCGCACCTGCCTGCGCCAGGCCTGAATAAGGACGGGTCCTGCCTGCCGCCCGCGTACGAGGTCCTGCTCAGCCCCACCATCGCCGGCCTGGGGCTGCGGGCGCCCGCAGCGGGCAGCGGCGGCGCAGCAGGGGTTGCAAGCGCAGGCAACGGCGGGCGGGGCGAGGACGGGGCCCTGCTGCCTGCGCGGCAGCAGGCGTCTGCTGGGCGGTCGAGCGGCGGGGACCGGTCCGGCAGCGCGGGCTCTGGCGGTTTCCGGAACGGCGGTGTGACGCTTCAGCAGCCGGAGGCGGACGCGGATGCAGAGGATGACACGGAGGCGCAGGCCGCGGGGCGGCGGACAGCGGCTGCCGTGACGCTTGGCAAGCCCCGCAATTCGCCACAGACAGGGCGAGTAAGGGGCGCCAAGCGAGGCGCTGCCGCGCCTGCGCGGGCGGGCGGCAAGCAGCAGCGCAAGACGCCACCCCGCAAGAAGCCCCGCGGGGGCTACGAGAGTCTGAGCGAGTTGGAGGAGGAAGAGGAAGACGAGGAGTCCGACGAGGAAGAAGAGGAGGAACAGGCGGCCCCAGCGGCCAAGCCGAGGAAGCGCGCTGTGCCTGTGGACGCGTACGGGCTTCCGGAGGAGGAGGACGAGGAGGAGGAAGAGGCAGCGCCGCAGCCGCAACCGGCCGCAGGCAAGGGCGGCCGAGGTCGCGGCATGGGCGCGAGCAAGAGCCCACCGGCCCAGGCGACTGCGCCGGCTGCGGCTGCCGCGGTTGGGGCCGGGGCCAAGGGCGGGGCACACCAGCCAGTGCCGCACGACCAGCCGCAGGCGAATGGCGCGGGCCGCAAGGACGTGCGGGGTGCCAGGCCGGCCGCTGCTGCTGCTGCTGCTGCTGCCACAGCGGCCGCCATGGACACCTCTCCCTCCAGCCCGGATGAGAACGACAGTGAGGGCCTGGCCCACCCGGACAAAGCTAGGGGCAGTGGGCGCGTCAACGGCTTTGGCTATGCCGACGCCGCCGACGCCAGCAGGAAGCAGCAGCAGCCGGCGGCAAAGTCGCAGCGCCAGCCGCTAAAGCAACAACAGCAAGCAGCACAGCAGCAGGCGGACGTGGCTGCGAAGCAGCGATCCAAGCCATCTGCTGCTGCTGGGGCCGCCCAAGGCCGGGCCGGCCGCAAGTAGTGGGCTGGGAACCGAGTGGTATGATGCCCAGCGGCAGATGGCCTTGGCCCCGCGCAGTCCAACGATGATACCCCATCAGCGCAGACCGCGCTGACGCCATGAGCAATGGTCCGGCCAGGCCACGCAGCTGCCAGGCTGCGCACATTGTATTTGCCTGGACGATCAAGCATCCAACCTAGTGCATGGCGGCAGGATGCAAGCAGTGTGGATCGTGCGTGTGATGGGGCCGCACGCATGTCATGTGCTCGGGCCTGCTCCTTGTGGATATGAAATGCTTTGCCTGGAGTGTGCGTGTGCCTGCAGCTGTGTCGAGCGATGGGGAACGTGCACTTGCAAACCTGGCGGGCGTGCCCGTGCCCATTGGCGCGGGGAGAGCCGGTGGCTAGATGTGCTGTGTGGAGCGGGCAGTCCACGCCACCGGGCCACGCAAACAGTAGCGGTATTTGGTTATCTATGGTGCTTTGTGTGTGATGGACCAGATCCATGGATTACGCATGCAGCCGTGGGCCTGGTCCCTCGTGTACCCTGACCACTGTACCCCGACCGCTGTAAGGTGTTGCTCAGGTTGCTTGCCGGCGCGAGCCCCGCCATATGCTATCATACCCGCCAGCTGATTATGTGCGGCACTGGGATGACAGGAGTATCACGTGCAGAGTGGTGATTGGACGCAGGTGGCGGATAGGGCCCGCACGCCCAAGCGGCTCACCTGGGTACTGCACGACTGCCGGCTGCCGGCTTCAGGGGCGGTGCAGGGAAAGCCAAATACCGGTACGTTGCAGCCGCAGCAGCCGTGCAGGCGCGCGCCCACAGGTCACGAGGCGCCGCGTTCAAGATTCACATAAGAGCACAGGGAAACAGAAAGGCGAACCAGTCACCCTTACATTTGCTGCGCATGTGGCGGGTAATGACGGGAAGCAAGCCGCCGCAAGCGCGCACGACGTCCCGGCGCGGGGTGTACGTAAAGATTGGCCAACCCAAGCTAAACTAAGCTGTTGAATCATTTGTCAAACTTCTCTGATCTGTTGCTTGTCCGAGACCTGTACCCCAGCCTTCCGCATCAGGTGCCGTACCTCAACCTTCATTAACATACGGGGCGTCGCCAGGCGTGTCACGTACACAAACACACAGGCACCTCCACACAAAGAAGCCACGGTGGCGCATCTGAACGACAACCGCGCAGGGCCGAAGGCCAACCCCAAACAATTGCGCCGTTCTCGCCCACAGTCTGGTGGAACCCTTCTCGGTGGCGACTTGTCACAATCCTTAGCCATGCCCACTGAAAACCAGCCCCGTGGACGCTTCCTCATGCATCGTAGCCAAGGTTGGAATCACCGTAGTTAGAGTGCCATGGTCATCCGTACAGATTTGGTACACACGTCGCCATCCGATCCTAGCCTTATTGCGCATGCGTGCACATGCGTGCACATGCGTGCACCTCAGATTGATGCGTTTGCGACTGCGACAGAACAATTGCATCTTTGATGCCTATGCGTGCCTCAGAGTCAGACTTATTGGTTGGGCGCTTTCCGCAAACGCACCTCCATGTCCTTGCATCCACACACAACATGAACATGTCACAAAGCTTTGATGCACACATGCGGACACAAGCACACACGCGTAGCAAATACAGGAATGATAAAGTCCGTGCACCATTAATGCCATCTGGAAAGATAAATAGAACGGGATGCGGGCAGCAAATGCTGGCCTTCGATTCAGGGAATGACGCCCCTGAGTGCCACACGGCGGGGCACCGCTGGCCCCCACCGTATTGAGTCGTCGCTTGACATGCGCCAATTGACGCCTTTAACAACATGGTCCTAGCGCATGCGACACCTTCCGAGCACGTACGTGTATGCATTGCAATCGAGCACCTGTTCCGTGGCCATCCGTGTATCGGTGTACAGGCCTTATTGGAACCCCATTTTAGGGCCCTTATCGAACTATGCACGATCCCCCTTCCCGTCCCGTAGCACCGCCCACCTTTCTGCATTTGCACACCGAGGTGGGGCGTGTTTTATTGCGAGTCCCGTCCACCTCCGCCCCAATCAGGCATGTAGCAGCCGACAAGGACCCATAGGACCCCGGCACCCCGCTCCACACCCCGGCGCCCCTTCGCCCCGCCCCCGTCCCCTGCGGCATCCCCATGCATGCACAATGCAAACATGAACTTGACCATGTGCGCGACTGCGTCGCCGCCTGATATAACTACCGTAGCACTAACCACGAATCATCGCCCAGGCACGCATGCCCGCTGACCAGGACACACCTTTGCGCGCCCGCGCTAGCCACGGCTGGTGAATCAACCGCGAATAAGAGATGCTAAATGTGCCTAGCATGGCCCTGCCACTCCTGGGCACATGCGTGCAGCGTGAGCCTGAACATACACACACACGCACAAACACGTCCAGCCCGCATGTGAAGCCGGGCATGCACGCTTGCCTACACTACTTTAGAGCAGCCAGGACACGTTGTACGGCTGCGCGCCATTCACCGGCATCATGCATAACCATCTCAAGTGCACCCCCCCCTGCTGCCCATGGGGTTCTTTTCTGTCTAAAAAACGCAATTACCTCACAACTACACTAGCGCATTAAGTGCTGTAGCGCATTAAGTGCTGTAGCGCTTTAAGCAATCTCGACTCCGCCGTACTCCTGCACTCGGCTATAGCCAGCAACTAATTCCGCACACATGCACTCACTCAAGCAAATGCAGCGGCAGCTCCACCCATGAGCAAGGTCTTGGCAACCAAGATAAGATTCCATGGCTGCCCCGCCGGCGCGCACGTCTTTCGTGGTCGCCCAGTATCGACGCCAACCACCTCAACCCACTTCACACTGAATGGGAGACACTGAGGCAGGCTGCGCCTACTCTGCAGGCTAAACCCCCAGCAGGGGCCATCAGAAGATCACACACACTTGAAGAGCAAACTGCCACTCCAGCAGCACGGTGCACACGCGCGCGCACTCGCACGCATGCACACAGTCGCATCACGCACGCTATTCATCATTAGAACTGTAGCGGTCTTCTTCAGCTTCCGGCATCACCAACACAGCAGGTGATTCATGCCTTACTTGTTGGATGCCGCAGCGCGCGGATGTGTGCGCTGTCATAACTGGATGAGCAGATGGATGTACACACGGCTGACACGACCGCATGGATTGTCACCCTGACCAAACCACTGGAGGCACACACACACACACACACACACACTGAAGGCATTCGACAAGGCCTGTGCGTGGTGTGCGTGCCCCGGCATGGCAACTTGCGCGCCTGTGACGCCAGGTCGCTTCCTGGCATGTAAGGATCTTCTAGATCTTCGTCATCTTCATGTCAATGGTACAAGCATCCAGTGCTTTTAGTGTCGGTTTTATCCGTTGAGTCCCATCGAGATAAAGCCGTCACGAGAAAAGCGAAAAGCTATGGTGGTACGCTTGCAAAAGCAACATGAGCCTTATGCTGCGCCAGCATACGGCTCTAGCTCCGCATCGCTGTCGTCCATTTGCAGGTTGTCTCCGGCGGCCACCGCCAGCAACACCGCACTCACCGCCTGGCAGTACTCCTGGTTGCCGCCCACGGCCCGGCTGGCCATGGCGGCGACCGCCTCATTATGCGCGGACACGCGGGCGGCGGCCTCCTCCGCGGGCTGCAGCACCGTGCGGCGGTACAGCTCCTCCTGCACGAGCTGCAGCGTCTGCTCGGTGTGCTTGGTCTCTTGCACGCGGCGCGCGAGGTACGGCAGCATCTTGGAGGCCTCGCCGTACGGGCAGTCCTTGACGGTCCTGCACGCAATGCGTGTAGATAGGGTAATGGCAGGCTTCGGACGGATGCATGATGCATGCCTGTGCGGGTGTGTCCGGTCTCGCACCGTAACCCGCCTTGCAACGATCAGTAAGTAAGGGTAGTGTGCCTGTTGCGTGCCATACTCACTTAAAACCCTTCTTGGCCAGCGCCACGCTCAGCTCATCCGCCATGCCCAGGAGCTGCCCAAAGTGCACGGGCGACTCTGAGGGTGACAGCCCGAGCCGGGACATGGTCGCCACCGCGCGCTCCGCCGACTCGTAGTTGTGCGTGCCCAGCATCACCTCCGCACAGCCATCCTTCACAGAGCCCAGCAGCAGCTGCGCGCACTCGTCGAAGCACGCGACGGTCTGGCTATGCGAGGGCCAGAGCGGGCTGTAGCGCTTGGCGGGACTGCTGCTGGCCGCAGCGGCCTCCTCCAGCATCCGGGCCTCCTCAAACATGTACGCGCCAGCCACCTGCGCATGTGCACGAAGCACAACACAGCAAACGGGCCAAGAGATAGATAAACGCACTTCAGGACAAAGCGAGCAGCCCACAGAAGGCGGCCGTGATGTGCTGCTTCATTCATTTGCATGCATGCTGCGCGTGATTGTCCTAACAGAAACCGCGCGCACCAGCTTCGCGCCCAGCGTGTAGCCGCCCTGCTCCGCCTGCGCCAGGTCAGCGAACAGGCAGCTGCGCGCGTTGCGCATGTAGGCCTGGTACGTGCCGTACACGACCGCGCCGCTGGTCAGGCCGTGGGCGGTGGCGCCGGGTCGGTTGAACTCCTGCATCAGCCGCCGGACCACGTAGTCGTAGGCGGGGCGCAGGGAGCTGAGCTCGGCGTCCACGATGAGCTTGACACCCTGTGGCGGGAGGTGGTGAGCGGCCGTGTGAGTGAGGCTGCCGGTCGTGCGTTGCAATCGATAGAGGCCCCAACAGGAAATACTACGATCTGGCATGGAGTGTGTGACTGTACGTGTGAATGGGATATGAGAACCAGGCAGGCATCGGTCCGTACCTGTAGCGCGGCGCGTTGCGCCAGAACCCACAGGCGGGACATTAGCGCGTCCCAGGCCGCCATGTCCTCATCGGGGATTGCCAGCTGCTGCAGCAGCTGGTAGGAGCCGCCGCCTGCTTAGGGCACCAGGGAATAGCGGGCGCGGCGGGCGGGCGGACGCGTTTCGACCAGGCACACTCGTGTGTAGCTATCACGTACGGCGCGGCAACGCGTGCACGGTTCAGCACTCCCTCCAAAGCCACATGGAGTAGTCCACACGCGCGCGCACGTTTACACTCACTCGTGTCAGCAGAGGCGGATAGCATGGCCTGCGAGACACGCTCCAGCAGCCCCGCGCTGGCGAGCGCTGTCAGCTTGGCCGTGGCGAAGTCCTGCTGCTGCTGGGCGAACGAGGCCGCCTCGTCAATGGAGTTTAGGATCTTGCACATGTTCTCCTCGTACTGCTGCTCTGCGTCCCCAGACGTCGGCACCTGCTGCTGTCCGTAGGCGAGCACGGCGCCCACGCCCTGGCTGCGGAGCGCCTCGGTGCGCGCCCACGCGTCTTCCGACGTGGGGCCCGCAACAAAGTGCTTGTACAGCGCCTCCCGGACCCACTGCAGCTGCAGCAGGCCCTCGGCATTGGAGGCGACTGAGGGGAAGGAGCAGATGTTGAGGACCGTGAGGTCCCGCAGCAGCTCCTCGTACGGCGTGTGCTGGAAGAGGGGGCGCAGGTCCTGTGTGCCGGGGCGTGTGCGGGAAAGGAAATTAGATGTACAGGTGAGGGCGCCGAAAAGCTCAGGGAAAGCGCATTCACGGATATATCGCACTGTGCGACGGCCTGCACGATTTTGCTCGTCAAGGCCGGCCAGAAAACAAAGGCGCGCGGGCATCGAAAACTGATGCGCAGGCGAGAATGTGCAACAGATCCCACATTGCTGCATCCCCCTTACCGTCGTGTTGCCGAGTGACATGCGGTCTACTGCACGTCTCTGCGCGATGCCATGGCTCGCGCTGCGCACGTCGCAGGCGGATACCAGCAGATGTGGTTTGCGTCCGCGGAGCTCGGGGCCGCGCTTTAAGCACCGCCCTGGAGCTAGCCCACTGGAAACGTTGACCACAGTTGTCATCGGTGTATGGCAGATGTGTATATGCCTGCAGGCTCAGAGCAAGACTTGATGTCCGCCTGAAGAAAACGCGTTGTGCTCAGAGTGGATGGCACTGTGTGCCTATATCGACCTCTCTATATGTAGCGGGAACATGTCACGCTTGGCGTTAATAGCCGGTCACGTAATTGGCAGGGAGGTAGGGTAACTGTCGCGGGCACAATCTTGGAAATTCGCTCGTCACACAAAACAAGGGTTTGCTCCCACAGAAACTGGCTAATTCTCCTGGTGTAGTCGTTGACATCCCATACTTGCTCGCAACATATAAACAAGCGATTGTCGTCGCGCGAAAGGGGCGGGCTAAAGTACAAAGTTCGGACCCACAGCTGCCGCCCAACGTTGGTGCCTAGGTAAAGATACGTGTATGGTATTCATCACTGGAGCACAAAACTTGGCGACTGTTCAGTTGGGAGTAACGGCGAGTCCTTTACAGAGCCGATTCGCAGCCAGCTGTAGGGCCACCCCTTCGATACGTGCTTTGACATCGAGGCCAGGTTTGGGTCCGTCTTGGAGCATAATCTGGGGGCCCAGCGGCCCGGCGTTACGCCAACTGTTTCCGCATCCGAACATGCGGGCGCAACGGGAACTGCGGGAACTTGCGTCGCTTACCTGGCAACAACGATTTGTGTGGCGGCGGCGCAGGCGATGCTTGTAATGTTGTAATGGACATCCGTCTGCACATAGCTGTGACACATAGCTGTGAGCGCGCGGGACAGGGGAGGTGCCGGGGAACACAGGCAGGCGTGCACAAGCCTGTAAGCAACGCACGGCCCCACGCACCCCAATCCGCAAACGCGCGCATATACCCATGCCCGCTCCTGCATGCACACTGCGTACCCTGAGCCCCAGTCTGCCCCTGCATGCACACGCCGCCTGTCCGCTACAACACAGGGCTGTCAGCCGAATCCTGTTATCCTGCTCAGTCGCCCACTCGCTGCATCCATCACAGTGCTTCAGTCCGAGCAGGCTGAGCTATGTCGTGCAGCTGCAGTTCACAAGTCGACCTCTCTGCCAGTCCGCAGTCGTCACTTTCCGCTCGTGTTGACACGAGGCACCGTTCCGACAGTCTGTCGCGCGCATACGGCTGCCCATTAGTTTCACGCACCTCTCACTTATGCACCCTCACTCTCACAGTCCAAGATCATTTCATCTTCTTCTGCCTGGCCACCAACGCCAGGCGCCGCTGCCGCTGCCCGCAACCCTCCCTCGTACACTCCTCTCCACGCATCACCCGCCGAAGCGGAAGGTGAAGTGCATACCGCCCTGCTGGAAGAATGGGTGGCCCTGCTGGCCTTGCTGCATCTCCTCCAGGTCCTGCCCGCTGTCGTACGCCTGCCGCTTGCTCTCGTCGCTGAGGACCTCGTACGCCTCGGCGATCTCGCGGAACTGCGCCTCCGAGGCCTCGCGCTCCTCCGCAGACACCTGCAACACGAAACGACGGCCGGGGCCTCAGGCGTGTCTGGTCTGGGGCAACGCAGCAAGGCGCCGGTCCCCACGCGTCACACGTGCTGCAGCGGGCGAGCAAGGCGGGGCACCTGTGCCCGGCTGGCCGGCAGGACGCGCGAAGTCAGGCGGCGCAGGGGCGCGCAAACGACTCAGCCTCAAAACAAGTCCTCCGCGCCGCCTGCCGCACCTTGTCTGGGTGGTACTTCTTGGCCAGCTCGCGGTAGGCGCGCTTGATGTCGCGGTCGCCCGCCGCCTTGTCCACGCCCAGCACCTTGTAGTAGTCCTTGCGCTTGGCCATCTTGAGCCGCCGCTCCGCCTCGCGCGCCAGCTGCAGCGCGGGGGGCACGCGCAGGCGCCCACGGACACGTCAGCAGCACGCACCATATTCCGACACCAGACAGCAACACACCTCGTGCTCGGCATGGCACGCCCGGCTCGAGACCCAGCCCGCGGCCGCGCGCAGGCGCCTGCACGTCCACGCGCCGCCGGAGCCTCGAGCCCATACGTAACGTAGGCCTGTCGGCATCGCCCCCAACCTACCTCATGGAACTCGCCGTCGTTCTGGTGCTGCGACAGGAACTCGCGCGCCTTGACCTGCGCCTCATCAAAGCGCTCCGCTTCGAGCAGCGTGCGCACCTGTGAACCGTTTTGGGGTCGGTCGGTGGAAGCGGGCAGCAGGCCGGCAACAGGGCGCGTCAGGACGGCGCACGGCAACCGCATGGCACACGTAATGTGCGCACAGGCGCCGGGGGCCCTGAAGCCGCGCCTCCCGCATGTGCCCATGCTTTCCTGCGGCGCGCTGACACCCAACCCAAACCCCAAACCCCAGCCCCAACCCCGCTCCCAGTCCGACAGCCAGTGCCCCAACGCCGGCCGCACCAGCAGCAGCTTGGCTTCGCGGTGGCCGGGCGCCAGGATGAGGGTGTTGGTGCAGGCGGTGAGCGCCAGGTCGACGCGGCCCAGAGCGGCGCGCGCGCGGCACAGCCCGAACCACAGCGCTTCGTTGCCCTTGCGGTGGTCACGGTCAACCTGAGGGCGCAGGGGGCGCGGCACGGTAGGAGCCGTGGTGGCCCGGGGCGCGGCGGGTTAGTCGGTCGTGCGGGAGTCGGCCGGTAGCACAAGCAGTAACGTTCACAAAGCAACGCGCCCGCTTCTTTCCTGAACGCGGCGCGGGGTACCGTACTACGGCACTCACGTGCAGGGCGTCGATGAAGCCTTTCTCCGCCGCCTCCCAGTCCTGCGCCTCCAGAGCCTTCTCGGCGCGAGAGCGCTTGCGGTCGTAGTCCTTGACCTGCGCAGTGAGGGAGCGGGCGTGCAGCGCAGCGGGATCGTTCAGGGTCGGGGCCGAATCCAGATCGCCGGGCATTGCGGCCGGTCAATGCACACTGTCGCACGCAGGTCAGGGCTGGAACTGGAAGCTTCGCGGCTCGACGCATACCACCCTCTGCAGATGTTGCTTCCACACGCGGCCCAGCTCCCCACCTTATTGAACTCCTTGCGCGCGGCGCCGTGGTCGGGGTCGTACTTGAGCGCCTCGCCGAAGTGGCGCTTGGCCATGTCGTGGTCGTACTAGCAGCCGGATCGGGGGGGGGGTACATTCATCATTAGTCGGGGGGGGGGCAGGGCGATGGGCGTCATCAGCATAGTTGCTCCGTTACCGACCATGAGGCTGTCGTGCTGGACGCATGCCATCCCACGACCTTGTACCTCACCACCATTCCTTAACACCTGCTCCACACCCCAGTCCCCAGCCCCGAGCCCCCGCTCCCGCCCCGAGCCCCGAGCCCCCAGCCGCCCGCCGCCCGCCGCCCGTCCGCCGCACCAGGTAGAAGTAGGCGCGCCCGCGCAGCACCAGCGCGTCCAGCTGGCGGTCGTCGGCCTTGACGATGCGGCCGGTGACTGCCACCACCTGCCGCGCGGGATGAGGGGAGGGTCCAGGTATGTTGTTTATGAGGGGGAGGTGTAGGTGAAGAGGGGCAGCCGAGGGCTGGGGGGCTGAATCAAGGGCTTTCGGCTGGCCACAGCGCCCAACTCCGGAACCCACCTGCTCGTACTCCGCCGCCGCGAACATCAGCTGCGCCTCCAGCACTTGCGCCTGTCACCGACAGTGTGCACAGGTAACAATTTGTGAGCATAAGAAGTGAGGAACGTCGGGCGTGCAAGGCAGATCCTGCCATGCTTCCCTGGCGGCCCGGCGCCTGGCACCCCGAGCTCTCTTGCCCCGCCCCGGCTCTCATATCCACGCCTCCCAGTCAACCCGCAGTCAGTCCAGTCACTTCCGCATCTGCTGGCCGCACCTGCACGCAGTCGGGTGAGTCCTCGTAAAGGCTCTCCAGTGTGGGCTTGACGCGCTCCAGGTCCGCAGTGGCGGTGTTGGGCGGCTCCGCGCCGTCGCCCGCCGCCTTGGCGGCTTCCGCCTTGGCCACCTCCGCCGCCTTCACCGCCGCCTGCAGCGCCTCCATCTTGGAGCGCGCGGCCAGCGTGCGTTGGAGCTGCGGGAGGTGTGCGGGTGCAGGCGCACAGGTGAGCGCGCGCGAACGGGCTTAGGCAAAAGCCCAGCAGCGTGGAAGAAGCCCACTGGAAGCGCACTGGTAGAAACGACAACGCGCTTTCAGCCGGCTGGGTTGGCTCGGGTGTCACGCCGTGCAGCCTGTCCAGCTGCTAGCAGCCCCTAGCAGCTCGCAGCCTTGCACGCAGCCGCAGCGCGCCTATCTCCACCCTCCTAGCCAGCGCCCGCCGCGCCTCACCTCCTGCTCCGCCACCTTCTGCCCCGGCTTCAGCTCCAGCACGCGCTTGAAGTCCCGCTCAGCCGCCTCGTAGCTGCGCGGGCGCGGCACGAGGGTGGGTCGAGTCCAGCAGGATGGCATGCAGCAATACGGCGCTCGCCTGGCGGGCATCATCCGGTACCCTGTGCCCGACACACCGCCACGTGTGTGCAGCTGCGCATGCCCCCTCCCTTCATGGACGGCAGCGGCACGCTGACCCCTAGTCCCACGTTAAGACACGTACTTGCACATCTGCCGCTGCAGCTTGCCGCGGTTGATGTAGCCCTGCGATCAAAGAACGCCAGTTGTTAGCTTGGGGCCACCAGCACAGCGCTGTCGCTGTCGAGCTAGACAGGATCCCATTCCCGTTTCGTCCATATTCCACAAGCCGCCCTGTAAGCCACACCCCGAATGCAAACAGCTCACCCCCTTTGACCTGGCCTACACGCTGCTACTATTCTCCAGTCTCCATGCAGGCATGCACCCCTCCAGCGGCACTCCCTCCGCGTTCCTCCCCCTCCCCCGCAACACCTGTACAAAGGCATCGTCCAGTTCCACCGCCTTGTTCAAATCCCGCAGAGCCTGTGCCAGCGAGCGCAGGCTAATGTAGGCGGCCGCACGCTTCGTGTACAGCAGCGGCTGGGCCGATTGCAGGTCTGTGCGGGGACACAGGGCAGAAGGGCGAGGGCGCAGGCTCGGCGAGGTTGGGGAGCGGATGTGTTCAGCTGCGCCGGGCGGTGCCCACACGAGCCCACAGGTTGTGCATAAGACTGAACGCCATGATGCTCGCGAATCCATGAAGTCCCCGACGGCTATACGGCGCCAGCACGTCGATGGGCCAACACCGTGTCCCTTAACCACCATCGTGGGCGCGACTGTCGCTCCAGAGCGCGCATCACCCCGCGCAGAGGTGCCATTGATATGCGCTACGTACCGATAGCCTGCGAGTAATAGCGGACAGCCGACGAGTACGTGCTGGCCGCGAACGCAGCGTCTCCCTGTTTCAGCAGCTCCCCTACATCGTTGCCCAGAGCGGCATCTGCGTACGCAATCGATGCATAACAGAAAGCTGAGCACGATGTCCTGATACTAGTCTGCCCCAAGCCTGGAAATTTCCATGCCAAAGGAGGCGGGCGCAGGGTGTACTGATGTTCACCAAGTATCTTTGCGTGTCAACGCACCTAGTAGGAGCCCGGCAAGCACGACGGCGAGCCCTAGGGCACGCATTTTTGCAGCTGCTGCCCACCCTGCCCTCTGTGAATGAACTAGTGACAGATCAGTCACAAATTATTAGACAAGTCAAATGAAATAGGAAAAGTGGGCAAAACAAGGGCGATGGCGCTAGTTCCAATGCGCACTTGTGAGAAAACCTGTCCGTTTCTGCAAATAGCACGCTTATGTGACTAGACACGCATGCAAAAAGACTAGATCTAGCATCAGCAAGTACTGATAACGCGTCACTTGCGGTGCCCGCGCTGCAACTGCCTTTTGGCTCAAGTGGCCTCCTTGAACATTCCTCATGCAAACAAAGTAGCATTTGTATACCTGGCTAGTGAAAATGACGCCCGGCGGGGCCTGGCGCCTGCTGTTCGGGTGCACTGTGCTGACCGCGATGGCAGCAACAGCCGCGGAGCTGTCAACGTCCAGGGACGATGAGCAGGCTGCAGAGCACACATCGAAACCCTGGAGTCGTCTGCTGCTGGCCGCGCCTGCCGGGGAGGTCTCGTCCCCGGACGTGAGCGTCGGAGGAGCGTGTGCGTCCGATATCCTGGCGCACTGCAAGCACCTGCTCAGCAAGGACGCCGGCAAGGCGGCAAAGAAGAAGGCCAGCCTCAGCCGTAAGATAGTGCAGGCGGCAAAGATGGGACACGCCGCCGGCAAGGCGAAGGGCAAGGGGAAGGGCAAGTCGAAGAAAGGGAAGAAGCCCGCAGCTGGCCAGGCCGGCGCGCAGGCGGCGGCCGGGACAGGCGCCGCCGCCGCAGGGGCTGCGGCTGGGACAGGCGCGGCTGCAGGCGCGGTCAAGGCTCATCACCACCGTCAGCTGATGCAGGCAGCTGGCGCCGGCGCCGCAGCCGGCGCAACTGCCGGCGGGGCTGCTGCCGCCACCGGCGCCGGGGCTGGCGCGGGTGCCGCTGCGGCCGGGACCGCGGCTGCCACTGGGGCGGGCACGGACGTGAAACAGGTCGCTGCTACAGGCACTGCCGGAGATGCCGCAGCAGCGACGGGCACAGTAGCCGGGGCAGGTGCAGGTGCCACGGGTGCTGGTGGTGCAGTCGCCACCAACACCAGCACAGCCGCAGTCGCTGCCTCCGTTACTAGCAACCAGACGGCCGCCACGGAGACGACAAAGGCCGCCGCCGGATCTGGGTCTGCTGGCGCGGCTGCCGGTGGTACAGCGACCGCCGGTGCCGGTGCGGCCGCCACGACAACTGCGGTCGCAGCCCAGACCGCCGCCGCCGCCACAGCTAAAACCGCGACCGCCCAGGCCACCGCTGCCGGCGCTGCCGCTGCGGCTGCCGCCGCCGCCGACGCCGCGGCTGACGACGCTGAGGAGGATGCGGATGCGGCCGCCGCCGTGGAGGTGTCGCTGGAGACCAAGGCGGCGCTGGCGGAGCTGAACGCGGTGGAGGCGCAGCGCGACGACCTGTCCGTGGCGTTGCTGCAGCTGGGCCTCACCAGCCCCATGACCGGCGGCCTCATGGCCATCGCGACGGCGCCGCTGGCACGGTGCGTGATGCGTGTGTATGTTTGGGCCGGGGGGGGATGCGGTACACACAGGTCATTTTTGACACAGGCATGCGGGCGTTGGGCGGGTTGCGGGGATGTCGGTGTGGGGCGGGCGCGGGCGTCATCGCTACCGGGCTGCGTGTGCACGGGGTGCGCCTGGCCCCCATCTGGGTCGGCTGGGCGCGGGGTCCGCGCCGCTGTGTGGGGCGGTCGGGATGTATGTGACAGCAATGCACCCGACACGCCCAGCGCTGACGCCCCGGCTCGGCGGCTCGGCTCGGCTGCCCTGCAGGTGCCTGCGCGGCGTGATGCACGCCAGCGAGATGTCCATCAACCCCAACACCGCCGACGTGGCGGACGAGTGCAAGGCCGAGGTGCGCGGCGGCGGCGCCGGGGCCGGGGCTGGGGCTGGGGCTAGGGCGGCGGGTGACATGGGGATGGATGCTGCCGGAACGGTAGCATCGCCAGTAGTTGGGGGCGGTCAGCACCCGCTGCAGGCCTGAACGCTAGGTGCGGCTTTCACCTCGCCGCAGGTGCGCTCGGTGCTGATCAAGCGCGCCGGCGACGTGCGGTACGACCCGCCGCTGCTGGCGGCGTGCGCGCATGACATCATCACCCACTGCGACTACCTGGGCGCGGACACCGCCGGCGTGCTGGGGTGAGCCGTGGGGCCGGCAAGGGCCCGGAGCTGGGTTGGGTAGCTGTAGGTGCGGCGCGCAGCCTGGCTTGCGGACCCGCTACTCCACACCACAGGCGTGCCACGCCCATCGCTTGCGTGCCCTGTGTTTCAACACGGTGTATGTTTGCTGACCCGGCGCCGCGCCCCGCCCTGGGAAACCTGCCGCTGCGCAGCTGCCTGAAGCTGAACAAGGGCGCGCTGCTGCCCGGCTGCCGCGGCGCGGTGACGGCGCGCCAGGCCGCCGCCGCGGAGGACCTGGCGCTGGACCCGGAGCTGCAGCGGCACTGCGGCGCGGAGCGCGACGCGCTGTGCCTGGAGGCGGGGTGAGCTTGTTGGTTGCCCTGCAGTACCAGTAACGCGCGCGCAACAGGACAGCACTCCGTTTGGCTGGCCCTGACCCACTTTGTTTCTTCCCTGTTCCGCCTGCGCTTGCTACCCGACCGCAGCTGGGGCAGCGGTGCCGCTCAGGCCTGCTTGCTGGGCCACCTGCGAGGTTCGCTGCCCCAGGTGTTTTCCGAGGTGATCTTCCCGACCTCGCCCGCCTCCGCCGCCGCCATCGGCGGCGGCGTAGCAGCCAGCGCCGCCGACGCCGCGCGGCGCCGCGTAGAGCTGTCCGTCAACTGCTCTGCGGCGCTGGTGCAGCGGCTGATTGAGGAGGGCGAGGACATTCGCCTCAACTTCAGGTGGGAGGAGCAGGCGGCGTGTGGCCGCGATTGCGGGAGGCGCGGGAGGCGAGAAAGGGACCTGCAGCGCTGCGTCAGTGCCGTAACAGGGGCCGTTTGCATCATCTCCGGGTGCTCCCACCGCGCAGGCTGTCGGCGGCGTGCGCGGGCGACAAGCAGGCGCTGTGCCGCGACGTGCGGCCGGGCGGCGCGGCGGTTTTACGCTGCCTGGAGGACCACATTGAAAGCCCCAACCTGCAGGGTACGGTATGGGACGGCATGCGGGGTCGTTCCTGCGGGAGGTGCAGGGCCGCAAACAATCGGGCATTTGCAGTCAGGTAGCTGGGTGTGCGCGTGGGGCTGCTCGCGGGTGTCAGGATGCTGCACACGACGTGCCGTGATGCGCCTCCCGCGCTCCTGCCTCCCTGTGCCGCCACCCCAGAGGAGTGCCGCGACGCGCTGACGGAGGTGCGGCAGCTGCGCTCCCTGGATGTGCGGCTGGACCACACCTTCACCGCCTACTGCGCCACCGACGTGCGCACGCTGTGCAGCCAGGTGCGGCGGGGGGTAGGCAGGTCGGGCGGTGAGCAGCTGCGGCTGCAGCGCGCTCACTATGCGCACCTTGACTACCGGTGTTCGACGTATGTTTAACCTTGTTGCCCCGGGTCCTTGCCCTGTCACCATTGATGCGGTCTCGCAGGAGGTGACGGACCAGCTGGACGGCGAGCCGCACAAGGTGCCGTTCGGCCTGGCTGCGCCCCTGGAGTGCCTGCGCAGCAAGTTGGAGCTGGTGCGGGACGCCACCTGCCGCAGGTGCGGACCGGGTTGCGCGCAAACGCCATGCGCCAGCGGACAAGCTCAAGCTTTACAGCTCGCGTCGCGCCACTGGGCGGGTGCCTGGCTTCTGCACCCACCATCCCAGGGCCTTGAGCATACTGCCACAACCGCCAGCGCTGACCCGGCCCCTTCCAACCCGGTCCCCGACCAACGCACTGCACCGCACGCAGGCACATGTACGGCTCGGTCATTGCGGCCTTCAACGACAACCGGCTGGACGCGGGCCTTATGCGCGGCTGCCACCAGGAGATCGCGCTGCACTGCGCGCAGCACCCCGCGCGCGCGCTGGAGTGCCTGCGAGTGAGGCAGGGGCTGGCTGGCTGGCTGGGCAGGCGGGCGGGCGGGGTTTGGCCGGCTCGGGACTTGTGCTGAGCCTGGCGCCGCAGGGCGTGCAACGCTTGCGGGGCGAGCAATGTCGTGCCAAGCACTCGGGTTGACTGTATGTTGTCGCCGCATCCACAGGACAAGATCGAGAAGTTCAGCAAGGAGGACTCGCCGGCCGTGCTCAAGGTGCGCGAGCGGGTGCAGGTCGTCGAACCTTTGCTGCCGCAAGCCCTAGGTGCTGCATTCGACTTCGCTCGCTCCGCAACCCCAATGCTATGGGTGACACCCCGCTACCCCGCGACCGGGCCCCGCCTCCGCCGCACAGGGCAAGATGTCCGACACGTGCATGCGGCTGGTGGTGGAGCGGCAGCTGCAGGCCGCCACCGACGTTGCGTTCGTGCCCGACCTCATGGAGGCCTGCGCGCGCGAGCACGCCACCTACTGCGCCTCGCCAGACTCGGAGGTGCGCCCGCGCCGCCCCGACTCGGCCGCCTGCCTGCCCGCCTGCCTGCCCGCCTGCCTGTCTCGTGCCGGCCTCGCGCCGGGGCAGCCAGCCACCCCCGCACAGCTCATTATGCCAAGCTCCCCCGTGTCACAAATGGGCCCTGCCTGCATGGATGAGACGCGCACACCTTCTTATTACGGCAAGCCCAACACTGCGCACACCCCGCTCCCGGCAGGGCGCCCGCGCGCTGGAGTGCCTGGCCGACCACCGCACCGAGTCCGACTTCGGCGAGCGCTGCGGCGAGGCGCTGCGCGACTTCCTGGCGGAGGCGGCGCGCGACATCCGCACCATGAGCGGCCTGCAGGCGGACTGCAAGGAGGAGATTGCGACCATGTGCAAGGGTGCGTGCGGGGGCAGGGGAATGTGGGGGCGCTGCCCTCCCGCGCGTGGGTACCGCCCCCAGTGTTTGGCCTGCGCAGACAGGCAACCCTGCCGAGCAAACACCTCGCTCACCGCACTGCTCATAGCGGCCGCGCGACCTCCAACGACAAGCTGCTGCCATCGGCCGCTCTTCAAGCGCCGCCGACATTACGTGCGCCCCGTCCTTCACGCCTCGCAGGCATCCAGCCGGGCGAGGGCCGTGTGATCAGCTGCCTGCGCGACAACCGCGCCAACATCACCGGCGAGCTGTGCCGGCGCCAGGTGCTGCGGCTGCTGGGCTTCCTGGTGGAGGACCATCGCCTGGACGCCAAGCTCACGCAGGTGCGGTGCAAGTGCTGCCCTTGCCATTGACTAGCTTGGCTTTGTTTGCAGGGAGTCTAGGCCTCTGTAGCCGCCTGTCCATGAGTATGGTGCTGAATGCATGTACCGAGGGCCTGTGCCTGCGCACATGAAAACAAAAACCCCGTTCCTCCCGACTCGCGCGCTGCCCCCTTGCCCATCCAGGCGTGCACCAGCGACGTGCAGAAGTACTGCGGCGGCGTGGAGATGGGCGACGGCCAGGTGCACGACTGCCTGCGGCGCTCCGCCGACCACCTGTCGCCCGAGTGCCGCGCGGCGGAGGAGGAGGTGGAGCAGCTGGAGCACGAGGACGTGCGGCTCAACCCTAAGCTCATGCACGAGTGCCCGCTGGCCGTGTCGTCGTTCTGTGGGGACGTGCCGCCCGGCGACGCTCGCGTTATCAGCTGCCTACAGGTGCGCCTGGTTTTGCCGAAAGGGTGGAGGGGTGCCAGAGCTGTGGTGACCGGCGCGGAGAGGCGGGCTGGCGAGGTGGAGGCAGGCCGGGAGCGCGACCCTAACCCGCACCGGCGGTGCGCCACGCCGTGCCGCAGAGCAACATGGACAAGGGCCACTTCCCGCCCGGCTGTCGCGCCGCGCTGCTGGCGCTCACCGACCGCGCCTCCACCAAGTACTCGCTCAACTACCGCCTGCGCCTGGAGTGCGACGAGGGTGAGCTGGCGGGGCCTCGGCGCCGGGAGCAGGGTAGGGCGGGTTGGAGGTGCCGGCATAGAATCTCCCTTCCGCAGCGCATTCTCGGCCTGCGCTATCGTCACAAGGTGTGACGCGCTCGCAGACGCGGACCGGCTGTGCCCCGACGCGGTGGACGAGGCGGGCCTGTCGCGCAAGGCCAACACCGGCACCGGCGGCTCACACAACGAGGTGCGGATTGCAGCAGTGCAGAGGCGCGAACCGCTGGCCTGCAAGCTACCCTGATCATCTCGACGCCGATTGTTCATTTGCTACCTACCACGCAGGAGACCACCCTCGCCTGCCTGGCACGCCAGTCTGCGCAGCTGGACACCTCGTGCCGCTCCGAGCTGCAGGTGGGGTAGGCCGTGGTGTGTGGTGGCCGCTTGGTGCTGCCGGCGCTGCAGTCGGTGCCGCTGGCTCGGCGCTGCAGTCGGTGCCGCTGGCTCGGCGCTGCAGTCGGTGCCGCTGGCTCGGCGCTGACAGCCCCTGCGTGCTGCTCTGCCCTGCGGCTGCTGCCTGCCCAGGCGCTGGTGAAGCTGTCGCTCAACCGCTACCGGGTGGGCATGCCGCTGACCAGCCAGTGCGACGGCGACGTGATGCAGCGCTGCCAGGTCGACCAGGTGAGGGTCAGGGCCGGCCACACGGACATGCGCTGACGCGCCTGGTAGGTGGTTCACAGGCGGCGTCATCAAGATGGATGCGGCACGGTGTCATTCGGGACGTGAACACGCCGGCAATGAAGTGTCTCTTGCCTCTCCCTGCTCGTCGGCGCAGATGGCGGCGCCGTTCCTGCAGAGCGGCTACGTGTTGGGCTGCCTGGCCAAGAACGCCGCCAAGCTGCACAAGCCGTGCTGGGAGCTGGTCTCCACCATGGACGAGGGGTGAGGCGGGCGAACTAGCGACCAGGCTGGGCTAGGCAGGGAGCGAACACCGTGCCTGCACCAGCTTCATCATGTTTGTGCAGACAAAGGCCAGGGCTGTACTGAAGCTCTCCGTCCTGGCGTGCGTGCGTTTCGGACCCGCAGGCAGTTCAAGCGCGCGGCCGCCGCGGAGAGGACGCACTGGGCCGCGCAGGGCGGCGGCGGCGGCGTGCTGGACGACAAGGCGCTGGCGCGGGTGGTGGCGGACGTGCGCCGCGACCTGGAGCCGCGGCTGTTCAGCTCCGTGCACGAGCAGGTGCGGTCCCACGAGCTGTGCGCGTCTCCATGGCTTTGCCCGTGGCTCCTGCATGCGGAATGGAACGGCCCAGAGAGCCGACGAGCCCTTGCAGCCGGTTGCCAGGGAACCACCGGCTCTCATCCAAGCCGGCTCCGTGCGCGGCCTGCACGCGTATCTCGAACGCGACCTTGATTGCTTTCCTCGCCGTCAATCAGCTGCGTTAGCTTGCCCGGCAGCGCTCGCTGACTTGCCGTGCTCTCGCACTGCTACGCTCCCTGCCGCCCGAATCGCGCAGGTGCACCGCAACGCGCACGTGGTGGCGCGCAACGTGTCGGGCGCGCTGCTCATGTCCATCGCGCCCAAGGTGAACGCGCTGATGCACACCACGGTGTCGCTGCTGATGCTCACGTTCGTGGGCCTGGTGGGCGCCCTCCTGGTGTGGAAGCGCTACGGCGCCGGCCGCGGCGGGCTGCTGGTCGTGCGCAAGGACGGCCGCGTGTGAGGCGTGCGCGGGCGGCTTCTGTCGTGCGGCGTGCGGGGGGCGGGGGCCGGGGCGAGTGGGCCGGGGGGCATGGGGCGTGGGGAGGTAGCGAATGGGAAGGGGACTTCAGACATGATCGGCGAGGCGACGCGTGCAGGGCCAGGGGATAGGGTGCCAGAAGTGGCTGTGAGCACGATTATTAAGTCGAGCAAGGAAGGTTTTGTGATACGGCGCTCGGAGCCATGCGGGGGGAGGGATTGTCGGTGAGTCAGGGGTGTCAAAGCACTCCGCTGGACCAGTGGGCCGCTGCGGCTGTAGCCGTCCACTGGTGACAGCATTTCGTAGTGGAGCAATGTAGCGTGAGCTTGGCGAAGGCGTGATCCTCAAACGCATTGTATCGTGATGGCGTACGGTATGGAGTTAGATGCGGGCGAACGCACCTTGACTGTCACTTCTTGATAGATTGGGGCAAGTGAGGTGATTCTTTCTAACTTGTGAAAAGTGAGTTCCTGCTTACATGCCATCTCATCCGGATTCTATGAATGTCCAGGCATACGGCAAAGCACCATAAGCAGGACCTGAGCAGCAGGAGCGCCGCCCCCGGCTGGGGGTCGAGGAAACCCACTCGTAACCGCAAGCCTAGCATGGTCTGCATACACAGTGGTGTGCATTTTCCACCGCATCAAATCACGATCCCGCACCACGCCACATGCGGGTCCGTATCTGTGAGCCACGGCTACCCACGTTCCATGTATGCACAAACACACACGTGGCTCGTAAACAACACTGCCAAACGACGCCTTGACACAGGCGCGCACGCTGCATCCCGAATGAATACCACACACCCGCTCCAGTTCGCAGCTACGGCCACTTGCCGCACCGTACGCTACGACCCCAAGTCCCCGCGGCCCGATGCCTGCGGTGGATCACCTCACAACGACGCATGCCCCTCTATTGAACCCCCCCCCCCCCCGCGATGGATGAACCTCCAGGCCACCCCAGGCGATCTCTCGGTTCCAGCTGTGCATGTGCCGCGTGCTAACACAGGCAGTCTATTGCTGACGATGGCGTAGCGCGATCAATGCCTGGGAGTCGTGTCACCGTCCATGTATTCTATAATAGCGCTCAGTAGTCTGGCAGCGTGTTCTCCTGCGGGCACACCATCACTGCGCGCTCGTAGTTGCAGATGGTGCCGGGCTTGAGGCGCCGCGGTGAGCGCGGGTCCTCCGCCACGTCCACCACCATCTGCACGCGCTTGACGTTGCTCTTGTTGAGCACCAGGTGCGAGACGCGGTTGTTGAGCTGCGGCGGGAAGCAGCGGCGTGTTTGGGAGGCGGGCGTACAGGGGGAGTGTTGGAGGGGCGGCAGCGGCGCAACGGTGTGAGGCAGCGAGCACCGGCGCGTGTGGATTGAAGGCGCACTGAGCAGCTTGACGCCAGCGCCCACGACCGGCTGGGCGCTTGTGAACAGGGCCTAGCTCGCTACTACCGTATGTGTTAGAGAACACAAGATAGGGAACGCGAAGACGGTGCACGCTACTATTCATGCACACTTGCAAGCATTCCTTTGACGATGTGGTGCCCCGCACGCACCCACCTCGAACACCATGCCCTCCGCCATGGGGATGGACACGCAGTCGTGCTCCGCGCCGAGCGAGGCGGCGTTGTAGGCCTGGCTCATGCGGCGGCCCAGCTTGCGGCCGTCCTCGTTGGGGCATACCTCAAAGCTGACGTTGGGGTGCGTCACGATGGGCAGGTGGATGCGGTGCGCGAACTGCCGGCATGGCGGGGGTGCGACGAAGCGAGGTTATGCACGTGTGTTTCAGCTGTCACAGGTAAGAGGAGGGGCTGCGCGGCCCAGCGCAGCCGCTGCTTGTGCGCCCGCCAACAGCAGCAGCAGCAGCAGCAGCAGCAGCAGCAGCAGCAGCAACGGCAGCAACGGCAGGCTGTGCTGCTGCACGCCAGCCCCCGCTCACCCGCGCGTATCCGCCCATGTCCTTGTGCAGTTTGATCTCCGAGCCGGGCTTCATGCGCGCAAACTGCAGCCGCACCACCTTGTTCATGTCCGCCTTGCCCACCACCTGTCGCGGCGTGACAGGATTGCAGCGGGCCACTTGAGTTTAGGTTTCGGCCAGCAGGTGGAGCTCTCGGCAGTCGGTACGGACATATCGTACATACCCGGCAGCCAATGCCGGCACCGCCGTACGGCCACCCAACCACCTGACCAAAAACCCCATACGCGGCAACGGCAGTCCCACGATGCCGCTGCCGCCGCCGCCGCTGCCGCCACCACGTGCCCGCCCCCCCCCTTTGCGCCTGCCCGGCCTGACCTTCTCCAGGATGGGCTCTATGGCCTCCTTGAAGTAGTCGTAGTAGGGGAAGCGGTACACGTGCTCCGTGGACTGGTCGCTGAACACCATGTACAGGGCCTCCACGCCCGGCTTGAACCTGCGCGCGGCGGGCGCGAGGGCGGGGGTTCATTCCAGAAGTCCAGAACCCAGCTGGGGGGTTGCAAGGATTGATAAACAGAAGTATAGCAGCAGGGGAGGGTTGTCAATTCCAGTTCCCAAATCAACCATTGCCAAGGGGGAGGGGTGGAGGCCGGGCGCGGCGGAAAGGAATGGCCGCGGGACACTGGCAGCGCAGCGGCCTGGCGGCACACGGCTTCCTGCAGCGGGGCGATTCCCGACAGCCGCTGTGTGCTGGGACCGGCACGCGGCAACCTGCACCCGGCACCCTGCGCCCCCCGCGGCACACCCACTTGGCCATGTTGTCCTTGCGCCCATCCACCGCCGCGTTCTCGCGCCGCTGCCGCTCCGGGGTCCACATGTCGTCGGGCATGTTGAGGACCAGGTCCTGGGGGTGAAGGAGGGGGCAGGGTTGTGAATACGAGCGCAAGCTTAACCAACCTAACTAGACAGGGCGGGGTTGCAGCAGCGGCGGGCGGCGCTGCGGACACCAGGCCAGCGCAACCAGGCGCGAGGGAATCGGGCTGCAGTGGGCTGTGCCGATGACAGGACCACGGATTGACGCGCCCAAGCAGGTCTGCCACGACGCCGGCCCGGGTGCCTCCGCTGGCTTTTCCGCCCCCTCAGTACCGGCAATTCCCTTTCTCACTTCTCCCCACATTTCTCCCCGCACCGCCCCCCACCGCACCGCACCGCCCGCCCGCCGCACCCGCAGCTTGGTGATGTCCACGGTGGTGAGCGGCAGCTGGATGCCCGCCTCGAAGGCGCGCGGCGTGTCCTTGACCTTCAGGTCCAGCCGCGGGTGGCCGCTGGCCCAGCGGCCCTTGGTCTTGGGGGTGTAGCCCATGTCCATGAGCTTGCGCGTGGCGGCCTTGACGCCCTCATCCTCGATGCCCGTCGCCACGCGCGGCTTGGCAGCGGCCACGACCACGTCGTCGCCGCTGCCGACGCTGGCGCCGGCGCCCTCGGACGCGGCCGGCTCCTCCAGCGACGCCTCCTTGCCGCGCCCGCCGCCGCGGCGCTGCCGGTGGCCGTGGCGTTTCCCGCCCTCCGCTCCCTCCTCCGCAGACCCCGCGCCCTCGCCGGCGCCGGCGCCGGCCTCGGCGTGGTGCTTCGCCAGCGCCTCCCGCCGGCGGCTGTCGCGCCGCTCCGCCGCCACGCGGTGCTGCCGCGCCGAGTCCGCCACCTCCTTCGCCGTCGCGGTGCCCAGCGCCGCCGCGTCCTCCACCGACACCGCGCCCCCAGAGCCAGAAGCATCCGCGCCGCCTGCCCCCACACCCACGCCGCCCGCCACGCCGCCGCTGGAGGCCATGGCGCGGTACGTGGACGCCTCGCCGAGCTGCGGCGCCGCCACGATGTTGAGCAGGCCGTGTGTGGGCACCCGCCGCCGCCACAGCAGCTGGCCGCTCACCAGGTCCACCGCCGCCAGCTCGGCTGCGATAACACACAGGACACGCGGAACAGCACAGCATGCGCCGCGCGCTTGAGCATGTGTGTGGCGGCTAGACATGTACGGGGCGGTGCAAGGCATCCTGCGGCCACAGCAGCAGACAATTTGATGCATATCTGCCACCTGTTCCGGTTGAGTCACTCCACAGTACTCTTTGTCGTGGGTGTGCAAGCGTGGTCGGCCGAGCATGGTGCGCGATCCCTCACACGTGGCCGCAAGCGTGGTGGCCACGTGCGAGGAATCGCGCACCCTGCTCGACCGACCACGCTTGCACACCCACGACCAAGAGTTACTGTATCCTTGAGGAATGACGAAACGGGGCAGGTATGGTGGGCCCCTGCTGTGCTACAGCGTGTAGGAGCGCGCGGCTTGGGTCTGTGGTGGGCCTCCCGCGCGCTGCTCACCCTCGTTGTCGGGGCTGTCGCGGCTGTCGCGGCTGCCCCACACGTTCACGCCGAAGTAGGCGACGTCGTCCACAACACACAGCCCCTTGAGGAACTTGGGCGGGTCCTCCTCCCCCGGGAACTGCGGGCAGTGTCAGGAATTTCGGGTTGGGAAGGCAGAGCAGGCAGCGAGGGGGGTGGGGTGCGAGCGTGGGGCTGAGTGCGTGCAGAGGACCAGGCGGCGGGCGCGCAGCCTGGAGCGCAAGCGGCATCACACCGGGCAAGGGGCGGGGCGGGGGCGGTCCCGGCATGGCAGCAGCCGCGCCGCGCGCGGCCCCACCTTGAAGTGGCGCTTGACCTCGCCGGTGCTGGGGTCGACCACCGACAGGGCGCCGTTCTCGCTGTCCAGCACCACGAAGGAGGCGCCCCAGGCCTGTGAAAGGGGGGGGTAGTTTTTTCCAATTCCCAAATCAACCATTGCCAACCCAAAACCCATGGGGGGGGGTTACATTCATCATTAGTTAAGGAAAGGGGGGCGCAGCACGGACGCATTATTGTAGCACACACATGGACAGGGCGTCCACACCAGACATGTCAGGGCGACCCCAACCACTGAGCGTCAGCCAGCAGGCCCTCCGCCCTCCCCCAAACCAAAATGACAAAACCGTTTACATGGACCGATGGCCGGCTGCCGCCCCCATAAATTGGGACTCACCACGAGACCGTGCGCCTTGTGCCCCACGCCCTTGATCTGCGCCACCACGCGCGGCCGCGGGTCCGCTGCCAGGTCTACCTTCACCGCCTCCGACTGCGAGGCAGGGTTGGGCGTGGGGCTTACGAGCCTGGCACTCAGAGCTGCGTGTCGTTCAACAACGACCTCGTTACAGGCACGTGCCAGTTCCCATCCATTCGGCACACGCCTCCGTGCGGCTGCAATACATTTCAAGAACTACCGCCTTTCCGCTACCAGCCCGATAGCCGCCGCCGGGAGCGCCCCGCCGTCGCGCCGCGCCTGCATGCCCGCTGTGCCGCCTGCCCTACAGCCCCCAGCCCCCAGCCCCCAGGGGCCGGCCCCCGCCGCACCTTGCCCAGGTTGTGCAGCACTACCCACACGCTGTCGGCCTCCAGCGGCGCCAGCGTGTTCACGTGCTGCTTCAGGGTGAACAGGGCCATGGAGCGCAGCTGCGGGCGGCGTGTGGGCAAGTGATGGGGGTTGCGTTCATAATTGGTTAAGTGGGGGTTCCATGCATGGTACACTAAGATAAGATTATGTTGACAGGTTGTTGCAGCAAAGCCGCCGCCGCAACCCACTTCCCGCCTTGGGCGCCCGCCATCCCGGGCGCCGGCCCGCTGCTCGGTCCGCTCCGCCCCGTCCCGTCCGGCCCGGCCCGGCCCCCTCCGCCCCCCTTCGCTTGGGATGGTATTCACACACACACCCCGCCCACCTTGGCCCGCCCCCGCCCGCACCTTCTTCATGGAGGGGAACTGCAGCTCCTGCACCTCGCCGCCCTCCGTGTTGGCCAGGAACACGCGGTCACCGCGCCGCACCTGCACGCAGGCAAGCGGCACGGAGGCGGACGTGGCAGTCAGCACCGGCCCAGTCAGGGCGGATTCATGCCGCACCCCGCCCCGCCCCGCCCCGCCCTCCCCGCCCCGTTCCGCGCCGCTCGGAGGCACAGTACCGGTAACGAATCCCCCCCCCACTCACCGCATCGTGCGTAAAGCGCGACTTGATCCGCACACGGCTCAGCTCCTTGCCTGCGCGTCAGCATGTGCCGCAGAACTCAGCGCCTCCACGGTGCAGTGGGTCCAACCCAGACCGGTGGCATGCGGTGCAGCCGAGTGCCCGCATCACGCCGCTCCTCGCCAACCTGACACCCAGGCCCGCCCTCACCCGGGCCCTGCTGTGGCCCTATAGGAGTGGCACGTGGGCACCCGCCCCCCCCCCCCAGCCTCGCTCACCGCTGTCCGCATCCAGCTCCACCAGGTGCTCCACGCTGCTCTTGGGGTGCCAGTTGTGGGGCCGGATCACGTTCCACACGCTCTTCAGTGTCCCGTCGCCGTCGAAGTCACCCGGGAAGACGCCATAGTGCACCCCCTGTGCGGCGCAGCGCGGCAGCGCGCAGGACGGGGTGGCGTAGAAGCGCAGGTTACAATGGGACAGCGTGGCGGAGCTGGCCGCTGTACAATTATTCCTGATAGGAGGGTCCGCATGGCTGCGTGATGATGAGGGCGTAAGCGCGGCGGTGCCGTGTTGGCATGCTTTTCGGGAGCAACCGCCGCGTTGGCATGCTTTTCGGGAGCAATCTCCAGGTGCAACACCCCAGACCGGCGGCGGCCAACCCCCCGGCGGGCCCGGTGCCTGCGCACCTCGCCCTCGTGCAGCACTTGCGTGGTGTCGTTATCCACACTGTACCAGAATAGCCGATTGTGTGAGGCCAGCAGCAGCCTCACGGGTTTCCGCGGTGCGGGCTCGCTGGTCCCGGCCTGCAGGTGTACCGCCGAGGCGCCGGTGGACACGCCACCCCTGCCGGAGCTGAGCGCCCTCCGGAGCGCGCTGCCAGCCTTGGCCTCGCCGTTCTTGTCGCTATGGGAATTCGAGGCCTCTGGATCCCTAACACGCGTGCTAAAGGAAAGGAGGGCGAAGAAGAACACCCCGCCCAAGAAGAGCAGGGACAGAAGGCGCCTCGCTCGTGGGCTAAGATGCTTTATACTCTTTGAAGCATGGCCTAGCTTGCCACGGACCGGAACGGCTTGCATTTTGTCAGGACAGGTGTTGCTGTGTTGCCGAGACTACTGCGGACACCGCAAGCTACGCAGGTGAGACACCATATTGTAAATTATCTGTCTTTATGCAGTGAACGACCTTTCGACCATTGAAGGAAGCACACAGAAGAACGGGATGGTGTGGAAATGAGAGCGGAATTCCGCGGAATGAGTCCGAGTCGTCCTGTGCTGTCCAAAGTGTGCATAATTCAACATTGTAATAGAAAACCAAGTACCTCATACCGGCTGCGCCAAACTCCAACATACACGCGCGCAATTTGCTTTTAGGGTTCGCCCTTGCGCGCTTCCTGCGTGGCCTGCGTCCTGAAAGCCCTATCAGCAGCATGCGGATACACCGGCGTCGATAGCGAATCGGCTCAAGGGAATGCTGCGCAACGCGGTGGTGCTGTGGTGCGTGCGTGGCATGGATGGTCGGACCACTGTTGAGGCTGCACCCCGCGCCTGACGCAATCCCCTTCCGCTGCAAACGTGACCAGGTGGATGGGGGTGCGGGAGGCGCTCGCCGTCCACCGCTGCATCGTGTTCCTGGTCTTGGACGAGAGCAAGGCCCTAGGGGTACGTGCATGGCGGGGGTTCCGACGACGGGTTCCGGCGGGAACGGTATGCGTGTGGGACCTGCTTCGTCGGCGCCGAATTGCCAAACGCGCGGCGGCCGAAGCCACTGCCGGCCACCTGTGGCTTGTCTGACACCTTCACCCGCGTTCTCGGCAGAAAGCGGTGCTCCATTGCTTCATTCTCAACGGGGCTATCCTTCTGGGCAGGTGCGCCGGCTCCTGCTAGCGTTGCTTGTTAGAGGCAGGTGCACCCCCGCTTCTGCTAGCATGGCTTGTTGAGGCGGATTTGCCTGACCGCGGCCCTGTGTCTAGGACCCTATTCCCCTGGATTCCTACCACCATCCTCACTGCATCCTCCACGTCCTGCGGCGCTCGCAGCATCCTGGCCTGGGACTACGGCCTGCAGCCGGCGGTGGGCTGGCTGCTGCGGGTGCTGGTGGCGCCCGTGCTGGGCAGCGCGGCGGCGGGCGGCGGCCGCTGGCTGCTGGGCGCGGCGTTCCAGGCGTTGTGGCTGGCGCCCGTGTACCTGGTCACCATGCTGGTCAGCTGCGGCATGTGGGTGCGGGGCGGAGAGGGCGTGCGCGCGGCTGGCGGTGCCGGCTTGCGCCCAAGCAGGCGCCCTGGCGGATTAGTTGGGTATTAATCTGGGCCAGCGCTGTTTTGTGGGCGACCTTGTCCGCGTGGCAGGACCTGGGAGACAAGTTCCGGGGAGTGTTGGTTCCTGCTGTTGGTTTGGCGGCGATGACCCGTGCTCGTGGCAGCGCGAACGGCGCGCCCGCTCCGTTGTCGCCCTGACGTGCGCAACCCGCGCTGCCGCAGATACAACGACGTGGCTAAGCACGCCTACCTGATAAAGATGCGGCAGCAGCAGGCCGGAGCAGGTGTGCAGCCTGGTGGTGGTGGTTGCTGCCGTGTTGTGGCAGGTTGGGGCAGGGGGCGTGTGCCAGTGCGCGATGCCAAACGTTGCCCTGCCACACCTCTCGCGCGTTGCTGTCCCAACATCGTCCGCCGCCCGCCCACCTGGCGCCTCGGCCCACGTGTCATCAGGGGGCGGATCCAAGGCAGCCTCGGCTGGCGGGGCAGGCGGCGGCAGTGGAGCGGGGGCCGGGGCGGGGGCCGGGGGCGGGCTGGAGGACGCGGCGCAGGAGCTGTACCGCGTGGTGCTGTTCTGCATCTTCTTCGCGGAGGTCAGCGTCGTGGGCAAGGTGCCGTACGTGGGTGAGTCACGGCGCCCGATGGCGGCATGTGGGTTGCGCTTGTGCACCGCTGTAATGTGATGGCGCTCTGGCTTGGGCAGCAGCTTTGTCGGCACAGCGTTTGGCTCTACAGACACCCACCACCGCCCGCCTACCTCCCTCCGGCACGCTACTTCCTTCCTCCCCCCTCAGGCTACGGCCTGAACGTGCTGGCCCTATCCTGGCTGTACGCCTACTACTGCTTCGACTACAAGTGGGGGCTGCAGGGCGTGCGGCTCACCGAGCGGCTGGGCTACTTCGAGCGCCGCTGGGCCTTCTTTGCGGGTGCGGAGGGTGCCGGGGCCGGGGACGAGCCACAGCCTCGACAGAACCCAGTGGGATTCAGCGCAGTCGCATCGCAGCCGGAGGCGGCTCAGTGGAACCGCCCGCCGACGCTGAGCACACCAAACCCTGGAGCCTCCCCCCCCCCCCGCCCGGCTATGCTCCTATACAGGTTTTGGCCTGCCCATGGCCATGTCCACGGTGCTGCTGTCCTTCTACCCGGGCGCGGCCGTGCTGGCCGTGCTGTTCCCCATCTACATCCTGGTGGCCTGTGACTGCGACGTCAACGCAGCGCACGGTGAGCCGGCGCGTGGCCAGGGCTGTCAGCGGTGAGGGAGGTGGCGCTGCGTGTGAGGTCGAGGTGCCGAGGACTGAGGACGGCAGCTGCTGACACCCCCAGGTGGCATGACGAAGTGACAAAGACTTGCAAACTGGTTTCAGCAGTCGGTTCATGCTCACAGCCTGCGCCCCGATGTGTGCCGTCCGCAGATCGCGTCATCGGGCCAGGAGGAGCGGCGCAGCTGCGGCACCTGCCCATCTTCGCGCTGGCGCTGTGGCCCACGCAACATGTGGTGCAGCTCGTAACCGGGAGCAGCAACAGCAACAGGAGCAGGAGCAGAGCGGCGAGCAGGCCCAACGAGCGCTTGGGCGTGGGGGCCGGCGCTGGCATGGGGGCGGCGGGAGCGGACGGGCATGGCGGAGTGGCGCACGCATATCGGTGATATGTGGCGGGCTTCGGGACCGGGCGTTGAGATCCTCTGCAGGGATGCTGGTAAAGGACCTGATGAATGCCAGGGACCGCTTGCGGGATTATCGTGGACGTGTGTAGGCCCGCCACATCCTCAAGGGCTTGGCTGAGGTGCAGGCCTGCAATGGCATGCAACTATGCAAGCTATGGACTCCACGGGTCGATGAACGCAGTGCCCGACAAGCTGGTTAGTCTGTACGAAGCAGGAGTGCGTCGGGGATGTGGCACATACGGCTGAATGAGGCACATACCGCGTGTCGCATGGTTGCCTGTGTTCTTCGGTGGTGCGCGCGGATGGACACATTGTGTTGCGCCATGCATTGCCTACCGGCCCACCCACAGATGTATGGGCAAAGTAAGTTCGTTGTTGGACGGCGGCTCCACAGCGGCTTGCACACCGGGGGAGACCGCACGGGAAATCGTGGGGAGACCGGGTTAGGCCGAGCTCCAGGCCTATGCGGGATTGTGAATAAGGGTGCCAGGTGCGAGTGAAGGCATTCTCTCACGCTGCCGTCCGCACGGCTAGGTTAGGGGGCCCTGTACGCCTAACTGGCCACGCCCCTTGAAGCTCCCCGCCACTCCGCCTGACCCTCCAGCACCCTGCGCCACTCGAGTGTGCCCGCCACTCTTTTGTCCCCACGCGCCGTTCACATATCCAAATTTTACCGGCCCAGGATTAGGGAACGCGCCCCTGCGCGAGAACAGCGGTGGGCCTTCGACGCATGCCTCGCGAAAACATTCGTCCCGCGAAGAACACGTCGGCGCGCTTACAGCTGGCCGCGGGCCCCCTGCTGCTATCTTTCCATGTTTTATTGCCGCATAGACAGCTCGCGCTGGAAGCGCGCGCCGGCGTGAACCGCCTTAAAAGTTCACCCGGATATGGGAAGCAAATCATTGCCGCCGAGCCCCTAGCCGCCTCCTGCACCTCCTCAAGGGGTTCTGTGCAGGTTCATAAATGCAAAATGCATGCATGTGAGGCGTGAAAGCGGCGCGAGGAGCTTGTACGGGAAGGCTGGGATTGGCTCCATTGAGGACTGAACTGCCTCGCGAGCCCTCTCCTCGCTCCTGTTTGCCGTTTCGGTGGGATACATTAGGACGGAGTTGTTTGTGGAGGAGGCCGCTCAAATAGACACAATGGAGGATCAGTCGACTATCCGTCTGGGCAAGCGCTGCTTCGTGGGCAACCTTGCCTGGAAGACCTCTTGGCAGGACCTGAAGGACAAGTTCCGGGAGTGCGGCAATGTCGTCTACACGAATGTGATGCGCGACGACGACGGTGAGGAGGATGGCTGCTAAATTCAGCTGCGCCGCAGGGCGCTCCGACACTGTCAAACATGCCTGGCTCTTGCACTCTCGGCCTATGTGGCAGCTCACAGGTCCTGGAAGTACGTGCCAGGCCTGGTAGCAAGCGGCGGCCGCGCTAGTTTCCCGCGCCCGTGCTTGGTGAGGTGATCCAGGCGTGCAACCCTCTGCTTGCTTTCGTTTTTACAGGCCGCTCGAAGGGCTGGGGTATCGTTGAGTTCGAGAGCCCTGAGGAGGTGAGGACCATTAGCATTCGCGGCGAGGCAACGCGGTCACGTCCGAGGGCGCATGGTCGTGGTCGCTGAGCCCGCACTCCGGCGGCTCAGCTAGATTCAGCTGGTCTGCGAGCTCGGAGGCACTCCTTGCAATTGGTCCTCGCGGATTCAGCGGCGACTGACCTCTCGGCGAAGCGTTCCACGCGACTGCGCGACGCTTGACCCAACATGCGCTCAGCAGTTGGGTCAACAGCCCGCGACTTTGAAGTAGCTGTATAGCTGAACAGGTACCCTTTCCCGGGCTTGCAGGCTCTGCACGCTATCCAGACCCTGAACGGCGCTGAGCTGGGTGGCCGCCGCATCCTGGTGCGCGAGGACCGCGAGGACCGCGACGTGAAGCAGGCCGACGGTGCTACTGGCGCCCCCGAGCGTGCTCCCCGCCCCGCTCGTGGCGCTGGCCGCGGCGCTGCGAACGGTGGTCGCGGTGCCGGCCGCGGTGGCCGCGGTGCTCCTGGTGCCGCCCCCGAGGCGACTGGCGAGTCCAGCGGGCTGCAGGTGCGACAATGTTTGGTACTGCACTAGATTTGGGGCGTGGGGTCTCGGGGGGCGGTCATTTTCGGGCGTAATTCGGGGAATTGCAGTTACACTTGCGCTCCTCGGGCAACGCTGCGAACGCCGTGCGCGAGTTTTTGGACACCTTGTGGCTATTGGGCGAAGGCTGGGCTTTCATGTGCGGCGTGTCGGAGCGACCGGGGGAAAGTTTAGTCGGCGTTGCTCAGACCCCTCCAGCCCCTGGACCTTCCGTCGCTGCGCTTGCACCCTGCAATGGCGCCCCCTTGCAACCCCTGCGCTTGGGGGGAGCAGCTGCTCTGCGGCCAGCCACACCCGTTGCATTTGCGTGTTCATTTGCTGTTCTGCCAACCCAGTTTTGTGCGTGCGGCCCAGTGCCTGAACACGTCCCTCCCCGCGTTTTCCTCGATCGTGCAGATTGTGGTCCAGGGCATTCCGTGGGCCTACACCTGGCGCGAGCTGAAGGACATGTTCGCCGAGGTCGGCGGCGTGGACCGGGCAGACGTGGTGACCGGCTACGACGGCCGCAGCCGGGTGAGTGTCCTCGGCAGCGCGTGTGGTTGCGGATCTGGCATCGGTGAACGGGCGGGTTGCCGCGGGAATGACCAGACGAGTTTGTTTCCTGGCGTACGGCAATCAAAGCAGCGTTGTGGATTGTATGGTAGGAGCTGTCGTCAGGGCGTGAGCACGTTAGCGCAGCCTCGTGCGTCTGCTCGCCACGGAGCACCCACGGCGCATTTTCTGTGTATCGGCCAACTACGCAGGGCTACGGCACCGTGAAGTTCACGACCAAGGAGGCCGCCGAGGCCGCCGTGGCCCGCTACCACGAGAGCGAGCTCGAAGGCCGCCGCCTGGCGGTCTTCATTGACCGCTACCAGTAAGCCAGTGGCGTGCGCTTGAGCCGCACACCCAGCGTGCGGAGATGTGACCGCTGTGCGATAGACGGCTGGTCGCGGTGTAGGGCGTAGGTCTGGTGGAGCCCACCGCCAAGCCGAGCAAGGAGTCCGGATTCTTGACGCTCGAAACGTGCAGCTGTGCATAAGTCAGGACTGGTGTCTAAGGTGCCTGTGATTGGTGTATGAGGCAAGGAACGGGCGCGGGAAAGATTCGCGGCAAGAATGACCAGGGACGCATCTTGCTGGCTGGGCGAATTGGCCTGTGGCCGCTTTGGGCCGGGCCCTGCTGCAAGCTTGCGTGCAGGTGTATTAGGCTCCTGTTGTGAGGCCACACTGAGATGCAGACCCTACATAGCAATCTCGGAGGGCGGTCCACTGATACTGTGGTCGCCCCGTCGGTTTACTACGCGGTGTGGATGGAAACTGTTTTTTGAGGTTGCGACACAGGATTCGGGATTTCCGGGGCGGCGGCGCGCGCTGTCTCCCCTGAGGCTGATCCTGGAGGTTCCATATGTTGATGGGCCTCGGGAGCGCGTGGCACGAGGCAGGTGGTGTGGTGTTCAGGCGTTTTCGGACCCTCAGTTTCGAACGTCTCCGACGGACCTTCGGCTCCCAAAGATTCAAACCGAAGGAACCGCGACTGTGCATGCACTCGGGGTATCCTCGACGTGTCGTTGAGGAAAGAGATGGGAACAGGGTGTAAACAATTACGTCCCCGTATCCGAACGCACCGGAACCGCAGAGAGACTCGAGGGGAAGAGGCACTTGTGGCGCACAGCGTTACTTCCATCATCGAGGTTCCCCTGTCACTCCGCATGCCCTGGTCACAGCCGCCCCAGTGTGTGTGGCACGGCGGCAAACGGACCCGTCCAGTCGCCTCACCTAGTGACCTAGCCACCCCCGGCCTTGCTTGGTTGCATCGCCTCAACACCGCCGCTCTTAACAGCTACATCGGACCGTACCACACCTGACAGCCCTACTCCACCGGTCAGCTCTTGATGCGGACCGCACGCAGCACCGGCACCCACCCACATCCACGGCCCGGCACAGCACCCCGGGAACGGGGCTTCCCTAGTCCATGTCGACGCACGGGGCTCAGGCGGGCGGCGGCGGCGGTCCGGCCATGTCGGCATCCTCGGTCCCGTGCACCGTCAGCGTCCTGTTGACCAGCGCCTTCATGTCCTCCAGCACCTGCGCGCAGCAGGCGCAGGACACACGCGGCCGAAAAGGCTTCAGGACGCGAATGCGCACGGCGATGGAAGGAGCGGCTGTCACTGCTAGCAAGCAACAAAGCAGTCAGCCAGCAACACAAACCCAGATCACACCAGCTAGCGAACGCCTCACACAGGCCATGACCCATGCCCCACACGCCCAACAGCCACGCAAGCGCCTCCAACCACGACCACGACGCAAGCCCCCCCCCAACCCACCTTGGCCTCCTTGCGCTTGTTCTCCTCATAGTTGAACATGGCCAGCGCCGCCTTCTCCTCGGCCGTGTAGATCTGGTTCTCCTTGCGCATGCGGATGGCGTTCATGCGGCTGTGGCGCGAGCCGCTCATGATGTAGCCCAGGTTCTCGAACCGCTCGATCTGGTCGCTGCTCAGGCCCACCTCACCACGGCGGGGAATGCGCTTGCCGCTGGCCACGTAGGCCGCCATGCTGTGGGGTGGGGCGGGCGGGCGGCAGGAGGGCAGGGGGTACTTCATTCCAGAACCCAAAGCAACCGAGGGCAGGGGGGAAGGAGGGCGGGTCAACAAGGCAGGTGGGTGGCCGGGTAGGGTGCTAAAGGAACGGGGGGCGACGGCGTTGAAGGGAAGGCGGTTGATAGCGCTGCGATGTCACAACAGCTCCCTGCCACGCGGCGACACATGCCCCACAGCTCCCCCGCCTCTTCCCGGGACCATCCGGGGCCCACGCACCGCTCGCCCTCGCCGGGCCGCAGGAAGCCGCCGAAGTTGCCGCCCGCACCCCCCGCGCCGCCACGCTGCGAGTCCGGCAGCGCCGGCCCCACGTCCTCCTCGCCTTCGCCCGCCGCCGACAGCGCGTCCCGCCGCTGCCGCTCCTCTACCGCCGCCAGCTCGCGCTGCACCACCAGCCACTCCTTCAGCAGCTCCGCCTCCTGCAGGTTGTGGGTGCCACGAGGATGCAGGAGTCAAGCCACCTCGTAGAATGCCGTGTGTGACTGTGTTTGTATGCATCAGTATGCACCAAACGTGCTTACATGGTGCCACTGGGACCGTGCCCCATGCCGAACAGCCAGGCCCGCACCCGCATTTTGCACATGACTGCGACCACTGCATGAGGCCAAACACCCACCCCTACCAGCCCTGCAAGTGAGGCGCATGCCGCATTCCCGTATCGCAGCTCTGTGCCACACAACCACGCCTGACAGCGCACGCACCACTCCACCCCCATCACACGTGCCGTCTCCTTCCCCTTCCCCTTCCCCTTCCCCTTCCCATTGCCCTGTCCCCTGCCGCCCCGACATGCCCGTGCGCCTCACCTCCTGGTCCACCTCAAGCAGCCCCTTGTGCGAGGGCGGCTCAGCGGCAGCGGCCATGGCCGCCGCAGCACCGGATATGGGGTTCGGCGGCGGCGGCCTGCGGACACAGGAGCCCGTGGTGAGTGAAGGTGTGCAGAGGCAGTACCGACAGTGGCTGTAATGGAACGTTATGGGCGAACGCTGACGAGCACAGTTAGCAACCAAGCTCCCATCCCCATGCTCACTTGGGCCGGGGCTCCTCCTTCTTCTCCTTTTCCTTCTCTTTTTCCTTCTCCTTCTCCTTGTCGCCGTGGTGGTGGTGATGGTGGTGGTGGTGCCCGGTGAAGGTCTGTACTGTGGCCGCGCCCAGCAGCAGCACATAGTCCTTCCTGCTCGGCGGCAGCAGCAGCAGCAGCAGCAGCAGTAGCAATTTTGAGGTTGAATAGAAGGTATGGGCGCCGGGTTCGCGGAAATGCGGGCGCGGTCGCAGCCGGCACGGCCAGCCAGGGGCGTGACAGGCATTCTGGCGTTTTCGGTGGCTGTCAGCATGCCACCCCATCGCCCCTTCCTCACGTCTCAACCCCCGCCCCAGCTCATCTCGACACTGCGGCCCCTTTGGGCAGTATCTGCAACATTCGCTAGCTAGCGTGACCCTGACCCCGAAGGCCTAGAGGCGCGAGGTTGCCAACTCACGGGACTTCAAACTTTGTGGTGGTGCCCTCCGGCGGACTGGGTGTGGCCCGCCAGAACGGCTTCACGTTCCGCTCAGCCATCTTGGCGCGCTTCAGCCGCCGGCTGTGGGCGTGGGCGTGGGGGGAACGGGGTGGGGCGGGGTGAGGTGGGGTTGCGGCGAGACAGAGCGTGCGACACTGCAGGGTGGCTCTGAAGGGGCGCGGCTCGGGCCCTGGGAGTTGGGAGTGACCCCCCCCTGCTGCGGTGTTGACGCACGCCACGGAATTGGCTTCCCGCACCCGGGCCCGGGCCTACCCCCGGTCCACAGGTGTGTGGCCATGCGGTGCCCAACAACAAGCTCCATCCGTGCTCCGACGCAGAACCAGCGACCGCTGCCGGTCCAGGCTCCCCACGCCGCGCATACCCCACAAGCGCAGTCAGCCGAATCCCCGCCGTCACCACACCTGGATAACCCCACAGCTGGAGCCACCCCCCACATCCACGTCACGCCACATGCCACATGGCGCACTCACTACTCCTGGAAGTTGCCCATGGCCTGGGCGCGAATGTCCTCATCGCTCACGTCGCCGTCGCCGCCGCCCGGCCCGAAGTCCGGGTTGCGCCCGAAGGAGGAAGGCAGGTCTCTCCCGTCCCGGCCACCGCCGCCGAAGCCGCCGCCGCCACCCCCGCCATAGCCGCCGCGACCGCCCCCAAAGCCCCCGCGGTCGCCGCCCCCGCCGAAGCCCCCGCCGTCGCCACCCCCGCCGAAGCCGCCGCGGTCGCCGCCCCCGCCGAAGCCGCCGCGGTCGCCGCCGTACCCGCCGCGCCCGCGGTCGCCGCCGTTGAAGAACGGCGGCGGTGGTGGCGGCGGCATGCGCGCGCGGTCCTCATCCACCGCGCTACGAGGCGGGGGCGGCGGGTAGTTGTCGCGGCCGCGCGGGCTGCGGGACCGCTCACGGTCACGGCGGGGGCTGGGTGAGCGGCGACGACGTTCGTCAGGCCGCCCGCTGGGCCCCGCACCGTCCCGCTCGCGCTCCCGGTCCCGCTCCCGCTCGCGATCCCGGCCTGCGAGGCCGTCACGGTCCCTCTCGCGGTCGCGGTCGCGCTCCTCGCGCCCAGAAGATGGTCCTCGCTGGTAATCTGGCGAGTCTCGCCGCCGCCTGGGAGGCGATGGAGACCGCCTGCGCGGTGACCGTGACCTACTGGGCATAGCTGCTCCGAACTACGGCTGCCGAAAGCAGGTGCGTCGCGCCTCAAAATGCTGACACTGCTACGCCTCGCGCAATAGTCTACCAGGTCCACATTAATTAAGGCGTACTGGAAAGTCGCATCAACAATGGTTCAAACCTCTTTGCTCTGTTGAAGCAATTTGGTCAAGCCTAATGCTTGCGGAAGCGGAGCGTGGTGCTGGGTTCCAGTCTATTTATCTATGTATGTTCTCACACAGCTTGGCTGGTGATGAGGACGAGAGCTTCGAACAGAGCCGCTTGCCAATTGCGCCGCATGCACGCGACAGGCACGGCGACAGGGCAACGCGGGTGACCCGGTGGCGGAAGGGCGACTCAGGCGACATGGAGCGCTATATGCCGCCTGAACACACGACGTGAAATGAGTGTCCCATCTCTGTGCCTGCGCTTCCACTGTCCTGGAATACCGCAACCCAAACGGGACACCCACGGCCACGGGAGCCCCGGGCGGCCAGGGGTCTCTCAGGCATCATCACCCTCCTCCCACCTGCCAGTCGACCTGCCCATTGATTTCAGGCAGGCACTGTCCGCCCCCCCCCCTTTGCGCTTGAGTTGACGCACTAGTTGTCATGCCATGGAATGTCCTATTTACTCATGCGCGTGCGTTTCATGCGCCAGCCACATTTAAAGGCCCTCGACAGCCCAGAGCATCTTGGCGGTCCCGACTTCAATGCTTCCTACTCAGTGATGAGGACGAGAGAGCCTCGAACAGAGCCGCTTGCCAATTGCCCGCGCATGCAAGCGACAGGGCACGCGGGTGACTGGGTAGCAGAGGGGCGACTCAGGCGACATGGAGCGCTACACGCCGCCTGAACACACGACGTGAGATGAGTGTCTCATCTCTGCGCCTGTGCTTCCACCGTCCTGGAGTACCGTAATCCAAACGGGACACCCCACGGGAGCCCCGGACGGCCAGGGGTCTCTCGGGCATCACTCTCCTCCCACCTGCCAGTCGACCTACACATTGACTTCAGGCCCTGTCCGCTCCCCTCCCTTGCGCTGAAGTTAGGCGTTAGCGCCCTCGTTGTGATGCCATGTAATGTCCTAGTAACTTACGCGCGTGCGTTTCGTGCGCTAGACACATTCAAGGCCCTCGACAGCCCAGAGTGCTTGCTACTCAAACCACAGCCACCCACTACCCGCTTCAGCTTGTCGTGCATGTACGGAATCTCATTTTCGTGCCTCCATTACGCCACGGCGATGGCCTTCAGCAGCTGCGCCATCTGCGCGCCGCTGCGGCCGCCGCCGCCGCCGCGCCCGCCGCGGCCGGCCTGTCGCACGCGCGCCTCCGCCTGTGCCAGCTCCGCCGCCGCAGCCTGCCGCAGTCCGCCCAGGCGCCGCTGCAGGTCGCGCCGCTTCAGCTCCACACGCTGCAACAGCTCCTGAGGCGCGTGTGTGGCGGCAAACACGAGGAACAGAGCAACGCGTTGTTCGACCAGACAAGGGGCTCGGTCGGCGCGCAGGAAGCCCAGTCGGAATGCCGGCGAGACGCCAGCGGCCGTGGGGCCTGTGGGCCTGGTGATTCCTCCAGGAACCGGCGCAGCCCCCTCCCCCCGCCCGGCTCCCAGCAGAGGCCCACTCGCACACACAGCAGCCGGGGCATGCGCTGACGCCGCACCTGCTTGGCGCTGTCCGCGGCGGCCCTGGTGTCCACGTACCCGCCCCAGGCCGCCGCCAGCTCCGCCTGGTGCCGTGCCCGCAGCGCCTCGATGGCGCCCATGCGCTCAGCCAGCGCGTTCTGCGTCGGGTGAGGCAGGTGCGACGGGTGGGGGTGCGCGAGGCAGGTGCGTGTGAGGCAAGTGAGGCGAGGGGGCAAGAAAGGCAAGGCTAAGGCAAGGAAGTCAAGTCATCAAAATTAGCAAGGCACGAGAGAGGCGACGTCGGAAACCCAGCCGGCAGCATGCGCCAGTGCGCCGCACCGCTGCAGCGCGTCCTCGCGCAACGCGCCCACTTCGGTATCTCCACGGCATGCGGCCTTGGCGCCTACCTCGATCTGTGCCAGGTGGCGGCGCGCCGTCTTGGCCAGCGCCTCCAGCTCGTGGCCGGCTTGCTGACTCAGCTCCTGCACCGCCGCGGCGATGCGCTGCTGCGCGTCCTGCACCGCCAGGGGTGAACACAGCAGAGCAGAACAGCGCTCAGCAGTCTGCAAGTACGGAACCAGCTACAGATACAGGGCTGCAAGAGTAAAGTGCCGGCAGACCTCCGTCTCCCAGCCCGCTGTGCCAACGCACCCGCAGAGCCGCCTGCTGCGCCGCCGCCGTGCGCCGCCGCTTGCGCTGCAGCAGCGCCGCCACCATGGCCTGCAGCTCGCCCTCGTCACCCTGCGTGCCGTCTCCGCCGCCACCGTCGTCATCGCCGCCGCCGCCGCCGCCCAGCGTGCGCATCAGCATGCCCGCCAGCGCAGACACGTCAGCCTCGCCCTCGTCAACCTCATCGCCCGCCGCCGCAGCTCCCGCACCCCCGCCCAAGCCGAAACTTTCCAGGCCAAAGTCAGCGGCGTCACCGCCGCGACCGCGCTTGCGGCCGCCGTGTGCACCTGCTCCACCCGCGCCGCCCGTGCCGCCGGCGGCCGCCGGCGGGCGGGAGCCGCCGGCGCCGGCGGCACCACCAGTCGCGGCGCCGGCGTTTGCGCGGCCGGTGTTGAAGCCAGTCATGAGGCCGGCGGCGGCCGCGGGCGTGACGCTGGCGGCGCCGCCAGGCGCGCCGGCGGCGAGGCCGCCCGAGCCGCGGAGCCCGGTCATGAACGGCAGGGGCTTGAGCGCGGCCAGCTTGGAGCCTGCGGGAGCGGCGGAGTGACAGTGTGACACGTGGGCAGGGCACCAGATCAGAGGGGCGCGGACGCGGCGGTGCCTGACGGCAGCTGCACACAATCAAGCGTGCACGAATGTGCTATCATCCAGCCCGTCGCTCCCCGCTCACCCGTGTTGAAGCTGAGGCGCTTGCGGCCGTCGGCGTCGAGGCCGCCGTCCCCACCGTTAGCACCCAGGCCCAGCCCGCCCGCGCCACGAGCTCCTAGCGCACCAAATCCGCCGCCGCCGCCCAGCCCCTGCGGGCCTCCACCTCGGCCTCCACCTCCGCCGGCTGCGCCGAAGTCGTCGCCAACCTCTGGCTCGTCCTCAGCCACTGCGCCAGCGTCGAATCCGTCCTCGCCTTCGCCCTCCGTACCGAACAGGACGGGAGCTGCCTCCTGCGCCTCCTCCGCGACAGCCGCGGCGTCGTCCCCGGCCAGCGGCTGCAAGCCGCGGCCGCGCCGCGCCGCGGCGCCATTCGCTGGCGCCGCCGCCGGCGCGGCAGCGGCAGCCGCCGGCCTGGGCGGCGGCGGCTTGCGCGTGAGCGGAAGCGGCGGCCGGCCAAACTGCTGCGCCGGAGCCGGAGCCGCTGCCGCCAAGCCGCCGGCTTTGGGCGGAGCCGAGAGGCCCCCCAGTGGCGGCAGGCCCCCAGCCGCGACCCCCAGCAGTCCAGCAGCACCCGCACCGCCGCGGCCTGCGCTGTGCGGCGTCCGAGTCTCGGGAGCACCGCCGCCGGCTGCACCGGCACCGCGCCGCTGCGCGGGCGGCGCGGGCGGCGCGGTGGTGGTGCCGAGGCGTGCTGCGGCGGCCGGCGCCTTGCCGGCGGCGGCCCCGCGGACAAAGGGCGACACCGACTTGGCGGGCGAGGGCTGCGGCACAGCGTGGGAGAACAAGGGAGAGGGCATCCTTGGCTGGTCAGCTTACACTTCCAAAATCCCAGGTGGCGCCCTACCGTTGTCCGCGTGCGTGTCATCATCACGTGCAGCGTTGGCCCCGGCACCGCCCCCCCCCCGGCGGTTCTCTTGGTCGTCTCTTCTGGTTTCTGGAATGAACTACCCCCCTCCCCCCGCCTCCTCACCATGACCACCTCCATCGCCACGCCGTCGCCGAAACCGCCGCCACCGTACTCGGCGCCGTACTCCCCGCCACCGTCGCCGCCCGCCATGTCCTCCATCTCCTCGTCCTCGTCCGCGCCCGCCATGCCGTACAGGCCGCGGCCGGGGGCGTCGGCGTCCACCACCAGGCCCTGCAGCGCCCTGGCGGCGCCCGCCTGCTGCCGCTGGCGCCCGCCTGCAGGAAATGCACCAGAGAGAGTTGTTACACCCAGAGCATTCCAGGCATAAATCTGTTAGTTGACGCCCTCCCCCCACCCCCACCCACCAACTCCCCATACTGGAATGCACTACCGCACCACCACCACACACAGCCACCCACAGGCACCCAGCCAGCCAGCCGCTCACCGAGCAGCAGGTCGCCCTCCACGCCCATGGGCGGCCGCACGCGCCGCGCGGCCGCGCGCTCCTGCTGCCCCTCGGCCTCGGCATCCGCCGCCGCCTCCTCCGCCCCCACCTCCTCCGCATCCACGTCCTCATACAGCCGCCGCAGCCGGGCCACCTCCGCCGCCGCCTCGGGCTGCGGCTGCGCCTGCGGCTCCATGGGCGCCGCTGCGCCGCGCTTGCCCGCCGCCCTGCAATGTACAGGAGCAGTGCCGTCAACAAACGGATCATGGACCGGACGACTTCACAATCATGCATCGCAACCGTCAAAAGAGTTGTCTTTTGTCAGATGTACCACCTACCCGCGAGCCGGCGCGGGCCGCTGCCGCGCTGCTGCCTCCGCCTCCGCGGCTGCCGCGTCGTCCTCGGCATCTGACGCGGTCGCCGGCACGACGGCCGTGTCCGGGCCCGCGCCGTCTTCCTCCTCCATGTCCTCCAGGGTCGCCGGCACCACGTCCGCGCTACCCAGCAGCGTTCCTCCTCCAGTGCCTGGACCGGCTGCGCCCGCCGCCGGCCTGCGCTGCGGCGGCTGGGCAGCAGGCTGGGCAGCCGCAGCTGTAGCGGCACCTGGTCCACCAGCAGCAGCAGCAGCAGCTGCCTTGCCCCGGCCCTTGGCGGTGCCAGCCGCCTCCACACGGGCGGGCGGAGCTGCGGCCTTCTTGCCCTGCGGCTGCTGCGGCTGAGCCTGCAGCTGCTGTTGCTGTTGCTGTTGCTGCCGCGCCTTGCGGGGTGTGCCCTGCGAGCTGGCCAGCTGCTCCGCCATGGCCTCCTTGGCCTGCGGAGGTGTGCATCCACACAATGCAAACCACAATGCCCTCAATGCGCTGCGTGACTCAGTGCACTTCAACATTAAATAGGAAACGCTACGAACAATGTTGAACACAGCATGCAGTCGCGCGCGACGTGGCCCACCTTGGCCTTGGCCTGGCGGCTGGGCCTGCCGCCAGCCGCAATAACCTCCGGCGCGCCTGCAGCTGCGGCGCCACCAGCAGCCGGCACGGCCGCGCCCTTGTGACCTGCTGCGGGTGGTACAGCGGCGGCGGCACCAGCGCCCGCAGTCCTGACTGCAGCAGCCTTGCCCGCCGGCTTCTTGGCAGGCGGCTGCGGCGCCAGCGCCTCCTCCGCCTCCTCGAAGTCGAACTGGCCACGACCCGGTGCCTTTGCCTGCGCTGCGGCCTTGCCATGCGCCGCTGCCGCAGCCGCAGCCGCAGCGCCAGTCCCGCCTTTGGCCGCGGCCGGGCCTTCGGCGGCGCCACGCGCACGCTTGGCGTTCTGGGCTGCGGCAGCACCTGCCCCGGCTGATTCATCTGGTGCGGTTCCCTTCCTCTTGGCGGCAGCTGCTGCCGGCGCCTTGTCGACACCGCCGGCAGCGCCGCCGCCGGCATCCGCGCCGCCACCGGCCAGGTTGCTCCTCGACGGCCCCACCTGCAGCGGCTCTCGCGGCGGCGGCGGCGTGCCGGACCGCGGCGCAGAGCGCGCCGGCACCGCAGCCGGCGGCGCCGCCACCCGCGCTGCCTTCGGCTCTGCCGCCTTGGGCGGCGAGGCAGCCGTGTCGTGCAGTCCGCCGCCGCCGAGCCCCGCCGCTGCGCCGTCGTATCCGGTGATGTCGTCTTCCGCCGCCGAGCCGGGCTGCTCCACGCCGTCCACCGCGGCGTCAGCGGCGGCCGCCGCCGCTTCGGTGGCGTTGGCAGCGCGCCGCTGCAGCAGCAGCTGCTGCTGCCGGCGGCCGGCGGCGGCGGTCGCGGCGGCGGGCGTGTCAGGGTCCTCAATGGGGTCCAGGGAGGCTTTGATGATGGGTGAAGCGCCGCCCATGCCCAGTAGAACGGACTTGCGTGCGGGGCCCAGCGGGTGCGCCCGGCGCGGCGGCTGTTGCGGCGCCGGCGCCGGCGCCTTGCCCGCCCGATGGCCGACCGAGCCGGCAGGCGGCTGCGGCGGCCGGCCACCTCCGGACGCAGCTGCGCCGCCGGCGGGCTTCTTTGCGCCGGCGGCAGCGCCGGCCTTGGCGACAGCGCCCGTGCCGCCTGTGGCGTTCTTGGCAGGCGGCGGCGGTGGGGGCGGCGGCGGCATGGCCGGCCCCTCCGACTGCGTGACGTGCCGCGGCCGCGCCCGCTCCGCCGCAGGCCCCGCCGCGTTCCTTGGCGCCACCGCGCCGGCGGCACGGCCGGCCGATGCTGCTGCCGCCTGCGGCGGCTGCCCGCCGACACTGGGCGCGCCGCCGCCACCGCCGCCGCCATACCCGTAGTCGCCACCGGTGCCGCCACCGCGGGCGCTGTCACCGGGCGGCGGCGTCTTGGAGCGCGGGCGGAAGGTCTTGGTCGCGGAGGTGGTCTGCTGGCCGCCGGTGGTGGTCCGGGTGAGGCCGGTGGTGTCGGTGAGGCCGGTGGAGGTGGGCTTGGGCAGCGCCCGCTGAGGTCGGCGCGCTGCCGCCTCCTGCTGTCGCGCGAGAGCGGGCGCGGGCGCGGGCGCGGGCGCGGGCGCGGGCGCGGGCGCGGGCGCGGGCGCGGGCGCGGGCGCGGGCGCGGGCGCGGGCGCGGGCGCCGGTGCTACTAGGGCGGGTGCCGGCGGCGCAGGCGCCGGCGGCGGCGGCAGGGCTCTCTGGGGCGCCGGCATCGCCGCCTGCTTGCCGTGTGCGGAAGGAGCGGCCCCAGAGGCGGCGGGAACCGTGGCGGGAGCTGGAGCCCGCTGCTGCCCCACCACCGGCGGCCCAGTGGTGACGCCTGTGGTGGCGGCCGCCGGAGCGGCGGCGCCGGCGGCGGCAGCCCGGGCACTACCGGCAGTCCGGCTGGGCTGCGGCTGCACCTGCTGTGGTGGCGGTGGCGGCGGCGGCGCAGAGCGCGCGGCACCCTTACTGGCTGCCCTTGCCTCCGGAGCCACCGCTGCCTGAAGCTGCTGCTGAGGCCGCTGCTCCTGCTCCAGCAGCGGCACGCCGTCATCGTTTGCGTACTCTGCAGCGCCAAGGCCGCCCGTGTCGCGCTGAGGCTCGGCCTCTGCTGCGCTGCGTCCACCGGCGGCGGCTCCTGCCGCGCCGTCGTGCGCGGCGTCTGCTGCCGTGCCGGCGGCAGACGGCTTGCGCCGGGAGCCCCCGGCGGCGGTCCCTTGAGACGTCTGGCCCTTTAGCTGCGTTTGCGGGCGACCGGCCGCATTGTTGCTGCCGCTGTGCTGCGGCTGCTGCTCCTCCTCCGCCGTCGCCGCCGCCCTGACGGCCGCCGCGCTGGTGCTCCTGCCTCCACGGCTTGACTGCGGGCCGCCCGCCGGCTGCGGCGCAGCAGGCACTGGCACGGCCGCAACCACCGCAGCAGGCGCTGGCGGCACACCGTTTGCCACACCGTTCGCCACGACCTGGGCTGCTGGCGGCGGCGGCGGCGGCGCCACCGCTGCCGCAGCTGCAGCAGCAGCAGCAGCAGCAGCAGGCAGTGGCGGCGGCTGCGTGGGCGGCGGCAGGGAGGGTGCGGGCGCCGCCGGCGTGGCGGCGTAGATGGCGAGGCCACGTGACATCTTGGGGAAGCGGCCGGGCCCGATGTTGGCGCTGGCGGGCTGCGACAGCTCCATGAGCAGCGGGTCCTGAGACAGCACCACCACCTGGCCGCCCTCGCGCCGGGTCTGCGGGCACGAGTATTGGGGGGTTGCAAGGATATGGAAAAGCGGTACAAGATAAGGTGGAAAGTTCAGGTCGCGGTTGAGGTTCAGCTTCAGGTTCAGGTTACGCGTGCGCAATTCCATGTCCGCCTCGCTACTTAGCTACCGCACCTTGGGCAGCCGCATCAGCATGGCGCGCGCATCCTCACGCGTCACCGTCAGCTGCAGCCGCAGCGCCGGCGGCCGCTGGCCGCCGCCACCACCAGCGGTGCCACCCGCCGCCGCCGCGGCCGCGTCGGCCTCCGCCGCCTCCGGGTCGTGATCGTCGTTGGTGACCACGTCACGCAGGCTGTCGGGTAGCCGCAGCAGCGCCACCTCCACACGGCACAGCCCGCCGCCGGCGGCAGCTCCGCAGCCGCCGTCCAGCAGCGTGCCGCCGGCGGAGGCGGCGGTGCCGGGCGCGAAGCCGCCGCCGCCGCCGCCGTCGGCGTCCTCCGGCAGGTCCGAGATCGTCACCATCGCCACGTCGTCTGCAAAGGGCATGAAGATTCAGACGTAACAAAAGCGGCGAGGCACGGATGCTGCCGTGTGCTGCCAGGGCCGAGTCGCTCACAGCTACCTATCGCCCTGTCGCCACCACGCACGCAGCAGCCGCCGGCAACGGCGGAAGCAGCAGTGGCGGCGCCGCGCTCGCTCACCGAACATTACTGTCAGCGGCTCGGGCGGCGGCTCCTCGCCCTCGGGCAGCTGCTCGTCAGGCGGCAGCAGCACGCTGAGGTCCAGGTGGCCGCCGCCGCCGGGGCCGGCGGGGTCGCCGCCCATGCCCACGTCCACCCAGGGGTCGGCGGGGCTCACGCCCGGCACGCCCTCTAGCCGCAGAGCCAGGGTGCAGTAGGAGCACACGCTGCAGTCAGGGCGGAACGCCGGGCGGTGGGGCGGTGAGGGAGCGTGTGTTTGTTTTGTTTTTGTTCAGCCCGTAGCATGTGTGCGTGTCCGCGCGCGCGCACCCAGTTGGTGGAGTGAGACTGGAGTCCCTGGCGGCCGCAGGCCCACACGCAAGCTGCCGCACCGCCTTATGCACAGGCACCCCACCCACCCTCTCACCCGCCCGCCCCTGTCACCCCACGCACCTGGCCCGCTCGCCCTGCGCCCTGTTGAGCGCCGCCAGCACCGGCCGAAGCTGCGCCGCCAGGTCCATGTCCTCCGCCTCGGCACGGCTGGCGGAGCTGCGGGCCAGGGTGAGAGGGGCGGCACGGCGGCAGTACGGTGACGGATGACGTGCATGCAGCGTTTGACAGTGCGCGTTTGATAGACGCGGTAGCCGCAGCGAGCAGCCCAGCGGCACCCCAGCACGCATCCGCACTCACTTGTAGATCTCGATGACGCCCATCAGCGCGGCGGCGGCGGCGGGCGGCAGGTAGCGCCGCGGCAGCTCGGCGCCGGCGCTGCCGCGGCCGCCGCCCCGACACACGCGGAACAGCACCTCCACCAGGTCCATCTGGCGGCGGGCGGAGCGGGGCGGGCGAGCGGGCGGGCATACAGAATACAAGCATCGGCACCACCACCATCATTGCCATGTGTGTGCGTGTGCGTGCATGCAAGCAAGACACGCATGCATCCAGCACCCAACCAGCCTGCATGCCCGCCTCTCCCCCACACACCCACCTGCGTGCTGTAGTCGGCCGCCGCCGGCAGCAGCTCCAGGAATGTGCGGTCCGCCGTCCCCGCTGTGGGGTTGCCGCTGCCGTCGTCGCCCGACTCCTCGCCCTGCTGCTGCTGCTGCCGCTGGGTGGCGGCGGCCGTGGCTGCTGTAAGGGAGGTGGCATTGTACAGCTGCTGCTGGTTGCGCTTGGAGGCCTGGACCAGCTCCAGCAGGGTGGAGGCGGCGGCGCGGCGCACGCGCAGCGGGTAGAAGCTGCGGCGTGCATGTGTATAAGTGTACATGTGGTGCGGCGCGGCGCGGGGTGGGGTGGGTTGCCGGGGTGGGTTGTCGTACAGTAGGCGCGCAGCAGGCATCAGCCGCCGCCCGTGGTGGCGTGGTGGGATGGGGCGGAAATGCGGAATCCGGTAAACTTTGAACACCTTATCTCGAGCCACCCCCTGCTGTAGAGCTATAGACGATGTTCCTAACGGTTGCTTAGTTGGTGAACGCCCACGCACGCTATGCACGCACCGTGTGGTGGGCAGGAACTCCAGCAGCTGCGGGATGAACAGCTCCCCCAGCCGGTCGCGAGCCGTCGGGCCCTTGGTGCCGCGGGGAGCTGCGGGCGTGTGGGTGGGTACAGCAGCGGTACGCAGGGCACGTGGCAGCTTACCTACCCATCGTGGGCGCGTAGAAAAAAGGGTGTCGGGAAGCAGATACAACAGGCGGGGAGCAATAAAAGCCGCACTTTGCGCGCGATTGCGTTTGGACCGCCACATGTGCGCACCAGCCGGAAGCGAGTAAGGAGCCGGGCACGCATGTCTACTGCATGTCTACTGCATGTCTACTGCATGTCTAGCATGTTCCCCATCTGTGCCCCCACCGTACCTTCAGGCGGCGGCGGCAGGCGGTAGGCGGACTGGCACAGGTCCTGCACGAACTGCATGCAGCCCATCAGGATCTCATGCGCCTGCGTCGGGTGGGGGCGGGGGGGGGGGGGGTGCAAGGACGTTCGGAAAAGCGGTACAGGAGGCGGCAGGACGCGGCGGTGCGGAGGCAGGCAGCAAGTGCGCAGCCGTGCGTAGCGTACGTAGCGGCGGCGGCGGCGGGGGGGGGGGGGCGCTGCTGTCAGCACGCACGCATGCATGCGTGTGCGTGTGCGTGCGCACGCCCGCTCCACCTGCGCCTGGTGCAGCTGCTCCGTGGCGGTGGACAGCGCCTCGAACACGGAGGTCAGCATGGCCGGGAACTCGGCCGACCACAGCGCCTCGCCCGCCAGCGGCCTGTGGCGCGTGGGGCGGTGCCGCCGGTTAGTCCCGGCATGGAGTGCGCGGGCCGCGGCAGGGGTTGCCAGCAGCAGTGCACACGCACACGCACACGCACACACGCAGCCGGCTCACCCGATGTTTGCGGGCATGAGGTGCAGGATGGACTTTATGAGCGCCATCTCCACAGCCGCGTCGCTGTCCGCGCCCGACACTAGCTGCACGTGCGGCACGTGTGCGGCGGTTGTGTGCGTGGGCGTGTGCGCATGGGCGGAAACAAAAGTCAGCAGGGAGGGGATGCATGGTGGTTGCAACGTTTGGTACAAAGACAGGGCCCGCCTGCAGCTGGGCTCATCCCAGACGGCGGGTGGATGCGTGCGCGGGTCAAGCGGCATGGGGTGCCGGGTATTCCGCGCGCGCGCCTACCCGCTCTCGCCCTGCACCCTTCCCCGCCCCCGGACGCGAGTCCCTAGTCTCCAGGCCTCCCTGCTGCTGCCCCACCACCCCCGTGCGCCTAGCTTGCTTGCGCCCGCCACCCTGCCCACCACACCTGCCCGCCACCCTCCCCGCCCCTCCGGCCTCCCACGCACCCGCTCCAGCCGGTCGCACGCCGCCCCCACCAGCGCCACCTGGTCGGGGCCGTCCTGCCCCTCGTGCAGCACCTGCGCGTCCATGTCGTTGAACGGCTCGAGCCGCGACACCAGCTCCGCCGGGTCGATGGCGGGCGAGCGGAGCAGCTCCTGCGGCCGGGCGGTTTGCGAGTGGGCCGCGGCGAGTCAGAGCACAGTCGCGCACGGCACGTGGCAGATTATTACGTCGGCGATTGATACGCCACAGGCAGCGGTCGAGACAGGCGAGCCCGGACCCAGGCCAGCAGCCACTCACCGCGACACTCTGAAGCCTCCCATGCGATGTCGATGTCATTTTTGGTCCTGGGTTTGTGTGCACCGCGGATGCGGCGCGGAGCAAGCTAAGGATTGCGGGTTCCCGCGCGCGCCACCGCCACTGGCAGCGTCCCGGCCAGATCTGTCTCCCGGCTCCGCCGACTGCCCCAGATCACAGCTTTGCCCCGCCGGCTTTGCAGTCGGGCCGAAAGCGGGAGCGCCGCACGCCGCGGCGCCCGTCCAAGGTCGGCTGCAACGTCAGGGCCCGCGCGGTAGCTGTCCTCGGCGCGGAGAGCTGCGCCAGCCGAGCTGACCTTCTGCTCAGCGAGCGCCAAAACCTATCACGCGACGTGACTTGCTTGGGGAGAGGCGACGGTCAACCCAAAGCCTGAGCAGTTTCAACAGCAGCTCGGTGGAATGCCTTGCTCGCTGCTTGTGGTTAACATACGCATGCGCTTGAGGAATACATCATTCACTGGTCCGTGCAGCGCGCAAGAGGCCCGAGCGCGAAAGCGCGGCGGGAATGGAAACCCCAGCAGGCGCAGCATGGGCAAAAGCAAGCCACCTTGAATTACACTTGATTATCAGCCGAACAGCACCTTCAGTCACCCACGCACGTATCAATACACAAACCTCAATCAAGCCAGAAACAAGACCGCGCCGCTAGTCACCGTCTGCCGTTGATGCCGCCACGCCCCGAGGGCAGCGCCAGCAGCGGTGCACACAAGCCCTGAGGCCCCGAGGCCGCCCGCCGTGCCATGCGGCCGCCCCTGCTACGCGGGCATGCACACAGCGGCAGGGTGCATAGGGAACTATATGGCCATGTACCTACCGTGGGAGTGATAAGAGTGATGACCCCATCAAAAGAAGAATTGACACCTTCCGGGCCCCAGCAGCACTAGCAGCACACACGTGCCCCTTGCGCCCTCTGACCGCACATAACAAACAATATCTTCATCGAACACATTGAACAACCGGGTCTCAAATCTTAAAAACGCACTGCGCATCCGCAGGCACAGCAGCGACACCTACCCCCTCACACAGCAGTAGTGTGCGGACAGGCAGCAAACGTCGGCAAACGCAAACAGGAGCTCCTCACTAGCCGGGCCCTCCTGCAGCCTCCTAGCAACACAGGCATGCGGTGTGGTTCCTGACGAGCCCTCCGCAAGATAAACCGGGACATGTGCACAGGATCAGTCCGTGCATGACACCACAGGACCTTCCCATGCTACACATGCATATTTCTCCATCCAAAAACATTTCCGGCATATGTACATGCATGCCGTGCAACACACACAGCAAGAAGCACCTTCTCCATGGGAATGTTGCCACCTGGTGCACAAATGGGCGCCCCAGCAGATGCAAGCCCCGCACCTTGGTTCCACGACAACATGCAATCCTGCAAAACTAACGCTTGCTTCACACCCGTGTGCGCCTTCGCATCCAAATCCGCGTGAGGCACTTCGATGTGTCCACCGAGGGGCGGACCATTCCCTCGTGTCATAAGAGGCTGTATGCTCATCCCTGCAGATCAGCATGCTCGTGGCGCCGGCGCTGCCCAGAGCCAAGAGAGAGCATGTCCGGCGGAGCCGCTGCGCATTCACACGCACATGCAGCAGTGGTAGCCAATGCAGCAGTGCAGCCAATGAGCATAAGTAAGGTGGTAAGCTCCGTCACCGCAGCGCAGACCGTATGTACATGCCAACGTACGTACCGGGGCCTCGCCCCCAACTGACTGCTGGTTGTGTGGCGTACACCACACAACTAACCGCACAAAAGTTCAACACATGTAAACGACTCGTACTGAATCTGCTGAGCCAGCTTGTGCACCGCACGCACTGCCGCAGAAGCCGCTATGTGTGGTGCAGAGGACTCGCGCCTAACATCACTAGTCATGCTTCTACAAAATCAGAAGAGAACTGCTTCAGTCATAGGCAGCCCAACCATGGCCGCCACATGCCTTGCAGGGTAAACGCGAAGAGCCCCCAACGAAGCCCCATTGCAACGTTGCGTGATGACATTTGTCAGCAGCACGTGTACTGATGCTCACTTGCCCGGGGCCGGCTGCCTGAATGCAGCCGCCTACATTATTTAACGATCTTTCGCATAATGCGCTTGGAATATCCCGCGCATTACCCGATCTCCAACTGATGCTAGTGCATCACCATCTTTTAATTGGGCAGCATTCATGCACCAGCCCAACCAGCCGATCTTGATGCGCATGCTACCTACCCTCAATTCCTATCGCTGCATACGGCGGCGCATAACTAATTGACTGGCCCACAGCAGCAGCCACTGTTTGATTGCGCTATGCCTCTGGTCATGTATGCACTACACATGTTTAATCTGTTGATGCATCATCAATATGTCGATCACCTCCGTAGTCACAGTATGGAAAGGGAACCCAATGCGCGGTATGCAATCGATAGAGGAAGCCCGTGCACGGACACCAGTTTGCGCTGGTATGCACGCCAGCACCTTAAGCAATCATAAGCCCGCCCATAAGAACCCCATACGTACACACACGCGCACGCGCACACGCGCCCAACGCCACGTCGGTTGGCGCCGTGCCGGCGGCGGGAAGGATCGTCTACACGTAGCTAGCGGTTCACCGGCTAGCTAGCCCCAAAACAACACTGGACGTAGCATGCACCCACTGATGTACGGACACACATGAAGCAGAAGATGCATGGCAAGAAATGCGCCTTCGTGAGCAGGATCCAATTTAAGCAGCAGTGCGTAAGCTCGTGTTTATACTCCGAATGGCCATGCAGCCACGCCATCTAACGCATGTTTACAGTTGCACATGCACAGCATGCAGACGCGTGCGTAGCGGTGATAAGCAAGCAAGATTCACGCTACATCACAGCGCTTGCACAGACCGTCGCTCCGCCGCCATCTAGCGGCTCCGCATCGCTTTCGTCCATTTGCAGGTTGTCTCCGGCGGCCACCGCCAGCAACACCGCACTCACCGCCTGGCAGTACTCCTGGTTGCCACCCACGGCCCGGCTGGCCATGGCGGCGACCGCCTCGTTGTGCGCGGACACGCGGGCGGCGGCCTCCTCCGCGGGCTGCAGCACCGTGCGGCGGTACAGCTCCTCCTGCACGAGCTGCAGCGTCTGCTCGGTGTGCTTGGTCTCTTGCATGCGGCGCGCGAGGTACGGCAGCATCGTTACCACGTTGCCGTAGGGACAGTTCTTGTAGGTCCTGCACGTTTCCAGGCAGGCATCAAAGGGCGTGAATTCATATGCACGCAATCCGTTACTACGTACTGTGGCAAATTGCAGCTAGCAGGAGCGGCAGGTGCCATGCGGATGGCCGCACCTCTCGCATGTCCCCTGCCCCCCGATGCCGGCATGCTGCATCTTACAGATGTTGACTGAACTCACTTAAAACCCTTCTTGGCCAGCGCCACGCTCAGCTCATCCGCCATGCCCAGGAGCTGCCCAAAGTGCACGGGCGACTCTGAGGGTGACAGCCCGAGCCGGGACATGGTTGCCACCGCGCGCTCCGCCGACTCGTAGTTGTGCGTGCCCAGCATCACCTCCGCACAGCCATCCTTCACAGAGCCCAGCAGCAGCTGCGCGCACTCGTTGAAGCTCGCGACGGTCTGGCTGTGCGAGGGCCAGAGCGGGCTGTAGCGCTTGGCGGGACTGCTGCTGGCCGCAGCGGCCTCCTCCAGCATCCGGGCCTCCTCAAACATGTACGCGCCAGCCACCTGCGCATGTGCACGAAGCGCAACACAGCAAATTGTCTGTTAGCATGGGTCAAGAGATAGGTCAACGCAAGTAACGCAGGACAAAGCGAGCAGCCCACAGCTACCATAGCATGCGGTCGTGATGTGCTGCTTTATTTGCATGCATGCTGCACGTGATTATTCTAACAGAAACCGCGCGCACCAGCTTCGCGCCCAGCGTGTAGCCGCCCTGCTCCGCCTGCGCCAGGTCAGCGAACAGGCAGCTGCGCGCGTTGCGCATGTAGGCCTGGTACGTGCCGTACACGACCGCGCCGCTGGTCAGGCCGTGGGCGGTGGCACCGGGTCGGTTGAACTCCTGCATCAGCCGCCGGACCACGTAGTCGTAGGCGGGGCGCAGGGAGCTCACCTCCGCATCTAGGATCAGCTTGACGCCCTGCAACCATGCGTAAATGAGCAAGCGAGGATGAACGCAGGTAAGTCTCTTTGCCAGCAATGGTTCTTATTACTGCTAGTCAGGTCCCTTCCAGGCGCACGGCCAGGACGCACCCAGCGTGGGGCGTCCGGCACACGCCACCGTCAGGCAAGCACCCATACGGTATACATGTCGCAGCGTGAAATAAATAAAGATGCACACACCTGCAGCGCCGCGCGCTGAGCCAGCCACCGCAGGCGAGTCAGCATGGTGTCCAGTGCCGCCTGGTCTTGCTTCGACAGCAGCAACAGCTGCTGAACGGTCGGCGCGTCATCAGCCATGCCTGTGCGCCGCGCACACGCACAGCGGTGCCTTCATTCAGCCAAGCGGCCAGCGCATGCCCGCCAGCCAGGTGGCGACAGCAATGGATGGATGCCCAACAGGTAGGTAGGCAGGCACGAATGATGAAGCAGCTGCTGTCAATGAGTAATAAGCGCATATCACAGCACTACCGGACCCACTTACTTGCATCCGCAGCTGCGGCCCGCATGGCCTGCGAGGCACGCCCCAGCAGGCTGGCGCTGCCCAGCGCCGAGAGCTTCACGGTGGCGAACTCTTGCTGCTGCCTGGCGAACGAGGCCGCCTCGTCAATGGAGTTCACCATCACACGCGCGTTCTCCTCGTACTGCTGCTCTGACTCCTCGGTGCTCGAAAGCACCTGGCAGCCGTACGCCAGGATCGCGCCCACGCCCTCGCTGCGGAGCGCCAGCATGCGCGCCCACGCGTCTTCCGACGTGGGGCCCGCGCTGAAGTGCCGGTACAGCGCCTCCCGGACCCACTGCAGCTGCAGCAGGCCCTCGGCATTGGAGGCGACTGAGGGGAAGGAGCAGATGTTGAGGACCGTGAGGTCCCGCAGCAGCTCCTCGTACGGCGTGTGCTGGAAGAGGGGGTGCAGGTCCTGTGCGTGCCAGGGCAGCAGCAGTACAGACCCGGGCGGCAGCGGTTGCTACAATAGCTTCAAGCGCTGGAGTCGTGAGGAGCTTTGTGCACATGGTATACACGCGTGCTGGGTAGTCCGCAACACACGCGCCACGTCCAGGTTCGGGGACTCAGCTGCCGAAATTCGCATCAGCTCTTCGCCCGTCACACATCCGTGGGCCGTCTCGGTGTTATTCACTTAGTGTGCCCTGCTGCCCTTGACTACTCACTGGATGATCCAACATGCGCCGGGGTTTACTGCCAGACTGCGCGCGGCTCGCTCGGGGAGCCAGCGAGCCCATCACAAGCACGGAACCCTTCCGGAGCGCCGATGGCTGCCTTCCAGCGCCCAATCGTATCGCCTTGGTTTGTGTTGATAGACGCATGTTGCTGTTGCATGTGGCGGCAGGCACTTGCGTTTGTTGGTCAAATAGGCAGTACGCTTTCTTTCGCCGCTTCGCCAGACTGTCTTGAAGGCACGCTGGAGCTTTATTTGTGACCAAAACTAAATGAATGTATGTGCGTGTTTGCGCTGGCGCTACGCAACGGCGTCAATTCGACGCCGATTGGATTTACCCGAACTCCTTTCCTCGCCCAGGCTTGCCGTCCTCCGACTCAGGTAGCCAAATACATGGAAGCTCGTGCCGCTACCTGGGCGCGGCCCTTACGGCGTTTCTTCCGTGGCCGTTGAAAACCACGAAGCGCCGCTGCACGTGCCGCTGCAATGCCCTTCGGTACCGCAAGCCTGGGCACGCGGGCCCCCGCGTCAGGGGGTTGCGGCCAAAGCGCTGGTTCTAGGTGTCAACACTGTGACGTGCTGAGACTGGGCACTCTGCTCACAGTCACACATGGTCAGTGCTCAAGCATTAGCGCGGGAAGACACGGGCCACGCCGCCAGGAGTTGCGCAAATTGCGATGGCACGGCAGGCAACAGGAGCCCTTAACAGCCCTCAAGGCTCTTGCACGGTCGTCCGTCAGATTGCCGTCAGATTGTCGATCGTCACTGGGCCTCACTGCTTAGCAGTTAGCACACAGGGTACACACAGGAAACCACCGCCGGCGCGGGCGGCGCCGCACATCTACCTAATGAACTAATCCTGACGCCCACTCCTGAACTCATGAGTTACGCCGGCCATCGACTCCTGTACCTTCGCCCAGGCGCCCACCCCGCCGGACAGCGCCACAGCACCGCCACCCCTGGACCGCATGCGGCACGCCCACGCGCCACTACTTTCGCCCCGTGACGCCTAGCCGCGACGTCGCGCCGCTCATCCCCGCGCCGCCGCCTCGCCCCGCCGCGCTCCGCCCGCCCAGCGTGCCCGTGGGCACCTGACTGCTCCGAGTCGACCCCCTCTCATCCATGTCCCCCGCGCCTGCCCCGCCGCCGCCGCCCCTCCCCACCGCCGTCTTGTGTGCAATCGTGTTCAGCTCCGTCAGCAGCGAGCGACCCAGGTCATCCAGTTTTGCCCCCAGCGAGCCGGGCACGTCCGGGGCCGCCATGTCCAGCCCCAGCCCGGCCTCCGCGCCCAGCTTGGCGCCGCGGCCGCGCCCCTTCTTGCGGCCGCCGGCGCCGCCATGCCCGCCCGCCTCGTCCTCGTCGTCCTCGTCCAGCAGCCCCATGTCCTGCATCACCTTGCGCTGGTTGCGCTGCACGGGGGGTGGGCAGGGGGTGGGGGAGGGGCGCAAAGCCGGTAAGAGGAGTGCAGCATCAGGGTAGTTGGCAGCAGGCGTAGGGGTGGGAGTGTTAGGGAGTGTTAGGGCCAAGGCGAGGGATGGGAGCTAGGTACATCATGGGCCCGCGGGAAGAGGTGTGGGGAGAGCGCGGAGCGCAGCACGTACGACAGCTTTGGTGACAGGCCGGGCGCGAGTCGGTTCACAAACTGCAGCTTTAAAGCCCGCCCCCATGCCGCCACTCACGTCCGCCAGCGCGGAGGGCATCTCCAGCGGGTGCGCCTTCTCGTACTCGGACACGAAGTGGTCCTCATCCTCGTCGTACTCGAGCAGCAGCATGTTCACAGCCTTGCCCTCGCCGCCCTCGCCCGCGCCTGCGCCGCACCAAAGCCAAAGAAGCAAATGAGAATGAGCGATGGAGCTGCTGGCAGCAGAATAAATGGCGCGGCAAATGCTGGCACCCCCAGCTCCAGATCTCGTGTGGCGCCTGCCCGGCATCCCGCCGCCTACTGTGAACGCACCCGAGCCGCCGCCGCCGCCCTTGCGGTCCTTGGGCCGGAACCACAGCCGCAGCGACTTGTCCCAGGAGGCGGTGACGTAGGTGTCGCAGTCCTTGATGTAGCCGATGCCGCGGATGACGTCCGTGTGCCCCGCGTACCTGTCCGACATATGCGGGCGCGGCAGGAGGACGCAGGCAGTCAGAGGACGCAGTCACTGGGCCCACGCACGCACGCGCACGGGACCGACCGGCTGGCCGAGCTGACAGCTGGGTGCCCCGCCAGAACTGCCAGGCAGCGACGGCAACCCGCCGGCATGGGGGCCGGCCGTGCGGGTTGCGCGCTGCCAGCTGCCCCTTCCCCCCGCCCCCGCCCCCGCGCCACTCGCGCCGCGGGCCCACCTGGCCAGCGGCATGGGGTCGTCCAGGTCGTACACGAAGGCGGTGCGGTTCAGCATGGCCGCCACCAGCAGCCTTGGGGGCGGTGCGGGTGAGGGATGAGGGTGAGGCAGCGATGAGGGAGGGGAAGGATGCAGCGCGGGGCGGTTCAGGTGCCGCAGGCGAGGGCCTAGGACGTGGAACCAGTGACGCGCTGCGCTGCTAAGTCGTAGTAGAGGTGGCTTGAAGTCTTTGCACGCCCAACGCGCCACAGAGCGCACGCCGGGTCAGCACCCCTTCTTTCGGGAGGCCCCAGGTCCCGGCGCGTGCAGGCCCCCCCCCCTCACCGCCCTCCCCGGCCGTACCTGTTGCTGTTGTCCACGTAGATGCTCTGCACGCTGCCGCCCGTGTACGTGAACTGCTGCAGCTTGTGGCCGTCCGGGTTCCACAGCCGGATGGTGTCGTCGTCCGCCGCCGTCACCCAGCAGTGCCGGAATGCCACCCACCGCACCTGCGCGCAGCACACCATGACACCACACATCAATACCACCAGCCGCGCAACCACCAGCCGCGCCCGCGCGCACCTGCGTCACCTCCGGCACGTCCCGGTTCGCCTGCTGGATGGTCTCCAGCACAATGCCGGTGGCGGAGGGCAGGCCCGCGATGTCCGACTTGGTCAGCCAGTTCATGTTGGTCTTGGGGCCGCGCCCCGTGCCGGCCGCCTCGTCGTCGCCGCCCGCGTCCGGCGTGTCCGCATGGTCCAGGCTCAGCACGTGCTTCACCTGCGCGCGCGCGCGCGTGTGTGTGTGTGTGTGTGTGCCGCGGCGGCGGAGGTGAAACAAAGGAGGTGCAGGGCGCATGGGTGATGGGCGGGTGCTGAGCGTGTGTGCGGCGTGGAGGTGCAGGGTGCGCGAGTGCTGGGCGGGTGCGCACGGGCGGAGGTGCAGGGTGCATGGATGATGGGCGGCCGGGCATGGGAAGCAACGGGAGACACGCTACCGGGGCAAGGCTAGGGTGCAGTGCTTTCTGTAGCCGCTTCGCCATTTCGCGGGCTGCGCAGGCATCCCTGGGCGCACACCTGCGCCGGCTTCTTGACGTTCCAGATCTTGACCTTGTTGCCCATGCCGCACGTGGCCAGCTCGTCGCGCTCCTCGCAGTACTCCAGGCACTGCAGCGGCGAGTCGTGCGCGTTGAACACGCACTGCGGGCGGGGTGAGGAGGGGCGGGGGCGAGGGCATGTCAGGACAGGACGCGAGGTCTGGGCGGATGAGGGCGTATTTGGCGACGAGGAGGGATGGACAGCAGCCCGGGCCATCACAGCACGGCCCATGCCAGGCGCTGTGCCCGCAGCCGAACGCATACAAACTGCAATGCCCACAGCCGCACAGGCAGCTGACTCCCAGCCTAGCGCTCCACGCGCGCCGCCCCACGCCCGCGCGCCTCACCGCCACGGGCTTCATGGTGGTGAGGTCCCAGATGCGCAGCGTCTTGTCGAAGGAGGAGCTGGCCAGCAGGTTGCCCTTGAGCAGGGCCAGGCCGCTGATGCGGCCCTCGTGCTCCGTGAACTCGGTGGGCAGCGGCACGTCGTTGTAGGTGGGCACCGTGTCTGGGGGCGGCGGCAGGGGCATTGGCGGGTTCGAGGGACGAGGCCGATGAGCGCATGCGGCGGACATCCCGAGTCGCGGAGCGGCAGCCTTTGGTGAGGCGCGGGCCTCTGCAGGTCAAGCCCGTGGCTGGGCTAGTCTGGTAGCCTGCAGGGGCAGCCTTCCACCACAGTTCCGTGCCTGACTCACTGTGCAGGTAGTGCAGGTGGATGGTGGTGTCCTCGCTGCCGGTGATGAGGCAGTTGAGCGCCGCCGAGTAGACCATGACGTAGATGTTCTTGCTGTGCAGCTGCCACTCCTCCACGCACACGTACACGTCGCAGTTCTGCTCCACGTCCAGCTGCCAGCGCAGCACCTGTGCGGGTTGAGGAGGGAGGCGGTCAGCGGGGCGCCCGCAGCCTACGTCAGCGCACCACAGCGTTGAAGCCTGGCTGTGCGACAGCAGGTCGCCCTGGACAGCCCCTGAATGCATGTCGGCCCACCTTGCCGTCCGCGCCGCAGCTGAAGATCTCATCCGGCGGCACCTCCTCGTCCTCGTCGTCCGGCTGCTCCTTGGAGGGCGTCACCACGATGACGCCCTCAACCCAGTCCTCGTGCTTGCGGAACGTCCTGAGGCGCGAGGGCATCAACACATCGTCATCAGCATTGTGGGCTGGCGGCGCAGCAGCTGCCGACTGTGGAGTGGCGCTGCGACCTAAACCGCGGTGTCGGGGCTTCCATGGCAGCCCCTGTGAATCCTGCAACGCCCCTGTCCCCGTACCAGCGTCCACACCGCGCTGCCCTTCGCCCCTGCCCAGCCACGTCCCCCCTTCCACCCACCGACCCCGGATTGGAGTGAACCACCTCCCCCCCATCCGCAGCCCCCCGGCCGCACCTGTACGCGCCCATGTGGTTGTACTGCCACATGATGAGCTGCTTCTGCTTGGAGGCGCCCAGCAGCATGTCGGTGCCCATGGGCGCGTACATGTACTCAACGTTGAAGCGGTCCAGCCCGCTCGACTCCTGGGGGCGGGGCGGGCAGGCAACCGTGGCGGGCGTGAAATCGTGAATGAGCGCCGGGAGAAAGGCTTGGCGCCGTACCGTATCCTCAACACGAAGCGTCCGTTCCCCGCAGGCGCTTCACGCCCCCAATCCGCCTCCCCTTGTTTCCACCCACACCCGCACCCACACCCGCGTCCGCAGCCCCGCCCCGCGCCCGCACCCGCGCCCCCTGCGCCCTGAGCACTCACTGACCTGCACGTACTGCGTCACGTTGGCGGGCGCGCGCGGGTCGTACGCCACCAGGCGCCCGAAGCGGCCCGAGGCCCAGTACATGTTGGTGGAGGGCACGTAGGCCACCGCCACCGGCTGGTCGTTGATGGACTCGAACTTGTCCAGCAGCCTGCGCGAGGGCGGGGGCGGCGGCGGGAAGGTGGGCAGCGGCGGGAAGGTGGGCAGCGGCGGATGAAAGCGGCATTGTCGCGGTGGGTTGGCTGTGGGTGCCGGTGCAACGTTTCGCCTGGTGCGGCCGTTGTGTGTAATGCAGCAGCAGGTTCGCTGAACGCAGCGCGGACGTGTTCGCCCATGCTCGCCAGCTTAACCCGCTCTACCGGCCGACCGCGCCGTGTGCTCTCACCTTCCCTCCAGGCTCCAGACCTTCATGCTGCCGTCTATGGAGCCGGTGAGGATGGAGTTGGTGAAGGTGTCGTAGGCCATGGACACGATGGCGGCGGTGTGGCACTTGCGGATGCGCTGGAAGGCCTCCTTGGGCTTCTCCAGCTTGTCGAACTCGTACATGCAGATGCACTTGTCGTAGCTGCGATGAAGAAAAAGAAGCCGTGTGTGTGTTCCATTATGCGGGTATCGGATATGCATGCTTGCCCCGCCACCACACCCATCACCACCACGGCGCCCGTGCGTGGCCCTCATCGTCAGCGTTAGGGCACCACGACTGCCACGACTGCGCTCCTCGCAAAATCAGCGCCGCCCATTGCAGCCTCACCCGCCCGTGATGATCTTCCCCGTCTCCGTGATGATCATGCACGACACGATGTCGGTGTGGCAGAAGTCGGGCCCGCGGAAGGGCGGGAAGATCTTTTTGAGGATCTGCCGCGCGTCCAGCGTCATGTTGCCGTCCCGCAGCCCGCTGGCCACGCTGCGCTGCTGCTGCGCCATCTTGCGCGCCTCCGCCAGGTCCACCTGAGGCGTGGGCGTCAGGGTGATGGAGGAGGATGAGGCGTGCGCGCGGCAGGTAGGTGGTGGCGGTGGTGGTGGTGGTGGTGGTGGTGGTGGTGGTGGTGGTGGTGGTGGTGGTGGTGGTGGTGGTGGTGGTGGTGAGGGCAAAAGGGGCACGGGTGGCCTGATGCACCCTCGCCAATTAAGCCTGGGTGCTCAGCCATAGTCGCTCGCGGTCCCGGCACCAGCAGGCTAGCCGACAGCTCAAGTTCAGTGGCTGGAGCACGCGGCCACGGAGGAAGGCAGCTCTCAAAGACATGGCGTGAACCCGGCCGCCCAGATCCCGTGGCCGTGGCTGCTGCCTCTGCAAGGAGCCCAACCGGCAGGAGCTGGCGCCCGCCGTGGCCCGACCCCAACACCCTCACACCGCACGTCAGCCGTGGTCACAACCTGCCACGTACACCACGACCGTGCCGTACCGAGCCGCGAACATGCCTCGTACCCACCCATCCCCATAACATCACGTGCTCCTGCCCCTCCCCTTCCCTGAATCATGCCCTCGCGCCCCCGCCACGCACGTTCGTGCCAAGCGCGCTCCGAAACTTCCTGCCTCGTGGCAGCCGCGCCCCCCTCTTCACCAGCCGCTCTGAACCCCCCCACCCCCGCTCCCGCTGGTCACCACACGCCCCTCCTCTGTACGCCCCCAGCCCATGCCCTCCCGGCCTCCCAGTCCGCAACTGCGTGTTGCGGCCGCGCGCACACACCCCTTGTCTAGTTTCGCTTGGGTTTAGATTGGGCTGGTGTTTACAACCCCCCCCCCCCCCGCACCTTGAACAGCAGCATGACGGCGTTGCCGCCCACCGCCAGGTAGCGGTGCTTGCTGTCCCACGCCAGCGAGTGCACCGGCCCCACGTCCGAGGGCGCCATCTGCAAGGGGGGCAGCCAGCGCCAGCAGCGGGGCGCGCCTGAGCTAAGGAACGAGCCGTGGTGGCTGCCACGGCGGCGGGCGTGGGGGGGGGGGAGCGCCTGCTGCTGGCAGGCGCCACTGCACGGCCGCGCTGCACTCAGCTCGACGAAACGCAGTTGGGCAACCCGGGCCGTGGGCCGGCACCTTCAGGCTGTCCCATCACATTCGGTGCACACACCGGCATACCACAGCTGCTTGCGGCGTGTGGAGCCCACAGCATGGCCCGACCCGAACCCCCATCACCCGGCCCTTTGGTCCACTGCTAGCCGCTGCCGGCACGCAATGCCGCGTGCAACTCCCAGCCCAACGCCCCACACCCTTGCCCCCACCCGGCTGCATTCCCGGCGTTCCCACCTGCAGCAGGATGCCTTTATCTGTCCATATCCCAATCGTGCTGTCAATGGAGGATGAGAAAAGAAGCTTTGATGTGCTGGAGTAGGCCAAGCACGTCACGGCACCCTTGTGCCCCTTCTGCATGCGGACCAGGGCGCCGGTCTTGGCGTCCCACACCTGCACGAGAAGCCCGTCAGCCTTGCACACGTATCAGAAATGCACGAACATCGCTTGCCCTGATGACTTTGTCGCCATCTGCGCTGGAGTAGAGCTCCTTTAGCACCCGGTTGTAAGCTATGCTGGAGATGGGGCTTTCGTGGGCCTCGTCCACCACCTTCACCACTTCCATAGCCATCTTTGTCGGGTAGAATGTTCAACCCGCGCTCAGCGCATCTACAGGAGTTGAAAACACAGAGGTGGTGGAGACATGCCGCGTGCCAGTCCGTCAAGTCTTTGCTCTCCAATTCATTTCCGATAACATAAAGCGAGGGTAGAACAAAGACGAATTACAGTTCGAAGCCCGAGCAGCTTGAGACTCAGTCCAGACTCCCATGCGCCACTTCGCGCCCATTTGGCCATCTCGCATTCTTTCAGCGAGAGGAAAGTCGCATTCTTGAATTATTGCTAATACCAACTCAAATCACAAGAGAAGTAAACATGGACATTTCACGCTTACAATCTCGGCGCCGAAACCCGTCGCGGCACACCGGCTGGGAGCGACGGCGCAACGATGCATTGGGACTGCTGCTGCGCGAGGAAGGATCTGGGCCGCGCGGTCTTGAGGCGTGGACGCGAATGCGGAGGTGGGGCCTCACGGTGGGGTAGCCAGCAGCAGTTGCCCGCCCCCCGCACAGGCGGCCCGCACGTTTTGCCCACCGACACTCAGCGCACCCAGGCCCACACCTCTTGCTGCATGCTGCGGCCAACAGGATGTCGCAGCTGCGGCTGTCAGACAGCCGCACATTCGCCAACAACGCCTTCCAGGGCGGCGTGACCTGCATGGACCTGGACAAGGTGGAGGACCGCTTCCTGCTCGCCGGCGGGGCGGACACCACCCTGGCGCTGTTTGACACGCACACGGGCTCGGAGCAGGTGTTTGTGGGCTTGGGTGTGGATGGGTGTGTGCTTATGTGGGTGCCTATGTGGGTGTGATCAGGCCCGGAGCCGGTAAGCGTGTGCTCTTCGAACAGTACACACGCACATGCACACGCAGGCCGTGACCACCATGAAGCCGCTGTTCTCGCTGCGGCGGCAGAACAGCCCGCACGCGCACAAGTTCATGGTCAGCTCGGTGGCCTGGTACCCTGGTGCGTGGGGCCAGGGCAGCATTGGGACAGCAGCGAGCGGGGTAGGCGTCACTGGAGTCTCGGCGACAGCCATCGTCGGGCGCTTTGGCATGCAGGCTCTTGTTGATGGTGTGTTGCGCGTCGCCTGCTCTGCCTGTGGTGCCCTGCACCCCTGCCTGTGCCCGCAGTTGACACGGGTCTATTTGTGACGGGGTCGCACGACTGCTTCGCCAAGGTGTGGGACACCAATGCCGCGGAGGTGGTCGCATCCTTTCAGCTGCCCAAGAAGGTGGGGAGGGCTGGGCCTGACAGCTGCTTGCATAGTTGCATTGCACCTATATCATGCCATCCGTTGGAGCTTAACGCGTGTTGCTGCTTGCCTTGCCGGTGCTCCTTTCGGCAGGTGACGTCGGTGGCGATGTCCTATGTTTCGACCTCCCACTGCCTCATCGCGTGCGGCTGCGAGGACACAAACCTGCGGCTGTGCGACCCCACCTCCGGCGCCATCACCCACGTCTTCCACGGACATAGGTGCGCCGCCTCACCTGCGCGACGGTGCACCCCGCAAGCCCTCACAGCTACGGTGATCCTGACGTGCAAGGCGGGGACTTGTTGTAGCCAAGCACAACCGACCGTTGCTTGCCACGTGCACGCCGGTGGCGCGCAGGGAGTCCATCTGGGTCGCCGCCTGGGCCACACACGCGGAGTACGAATTGCTATCCGGCGACGGCGCTGGGCAGGTGCGGGTGTGGGACGTCCGCCGCGCCGGCTGCCGCGCTGTGCTGGACCAGTACGCGACGCAAAGGCCGGCCCGGGGGCCGCCCGGCGGCAGCGCGGAGCTGGACGCGCCGCCGCCCTTCGTGCCGGCGCCCAAGAAGCAGCGGAGGGGCCTGGGCGGGTGGACAGGTGAGGCTGGTGGTAGGAAGGGGGCGCGGAGGCCTGGAGCTTGTACGTACGTACGGTCGCACGATTTGGTCATGGGGCTGGCCTGGGCTGGGCCAACAAGGTTCATCGGAAACGGCGCAGTCGCAATCCACAGCATGCACTTTGATAGTGTGCCCACTCCATGACGCACTGCAAACACGGGGTCTCCCGCAACAGGCTCCCTGGCCGGCTCCGCCTCAGCACCCGCGCTGCTGGCCGCGGACGACATGCCGCCCGGCAGCCCCGGCGCCGTGGCCGCGGCCGGCCGCATGAAGGAGTCGGCCCTGCGCGCCCACAGAGGCGGCGTGACGGCGCTGCTGCCCTGCCCCGACGGCCTCAGCCTGCTGACCGCCGGCACGGACGGGCGCATGCGGCTGTGGGATGCGGCCAGCCGGATCAACCGCCTGGTGGGGTACGAGGGCACGCACAACCGCGCGCTACGCGCTCGCACGATTGCGGTCACGGAAGACGCGCGCGCTGTGTTCTACCCCACCGGCTCCTCTATAAATGTTTACGAGGTGGACAGCGGGCGCTTGCTGGCGGGGCTGCAGGGCGGGCACACGGAAAGCATCAACTGCGTGCAGTACAACCCCGCTGGGGAGCTGTACAGCGGCGGCAATGACCATCGGATTGCAGTGTGGAGCTTAGCGGGTTTAGACACGCCGCTAGATGACGTTGAGGATGAAGGCGGCGCGGAAGGTGAAGGCGGCGGGGGTAGACAGGAGGACAGAGGCGGCGGCGGCGGTATGCGCGGCTACTACTGAGTACTAATGGTTGGGTGAGGGCACGGCATAGGTGCATAGTCAGCGGAAGTTGCCCACCTGCACGAGTGGGCTGTGGCTGACTGGCTGACTGGCTGTATATGATCAGATGAGCTGAAAGTGCCCCATAGTAAAAGCCCTGCCTCCGCTGTCCTGTGTTTGGACACGTAACTTGGCATGGCACGCTCCGGGCGAAGGCACTGTGCTGGTTCGGAGCTTAACATATCAGTGGAACAGCACCTCTGGAACACCGCGCACATGACACAATCTGCCCGGAATCACCTCCTACTCTTTAGCTCTTATCTACACCTCACTAGCTTAGCAAGCAAAGCCACAGGTTGTGCCTCCATCGCGCACGCGTGTCGCCGCTTCCACTCTCCTATCGCTCATTCATTTAAACCCACTGCACCATCCAGCCAACAGCCGCAGTTCCACTCACGCAAGTCGAGGAAGCATGCGCACTCCTCCCCTCTCTAAGCACCCAATCCTAGCTGGGTCCGTGGACGCTGGTCACCTGCCTGCAGGTGCGATGCGAACCTACTTCGCACGTGTGGCGTTGCGGTGTGTGTGTCTGGTGCTATCGCCTGGCCGGGCGCCCGGAGCGTGAGGAATGCGCATCAGCAAACAACCAGCATGGCAGCCAGCACCGCTTCGGTACAGTAACTCCGGCGCGTTACACCAGCTGCGCGCGCCTGCATACTGTCGCAAATTGCTTCTTGACTGTCGGGTATGGGACTCTGCTTCACACTACGGGATTCTGTCATTTCGCTCTGTACCATCGCACCCAATCCTAGCTGGGTTCCGTGTCCGCCCTCACCGCGATCCTTCGTCCGAATGTCGCTGCTGCGTCAGCCCACCACCACCGCCGCGCATATTGGCCCTTCCCGAGTTTCACTTCACAAAACAAACAGACACACAACATACACACGCACAGTGCATTCCTGTGTCCTCTGACGCGCATACACACACGCACACAAGCCCGGCTCTCTTCTCTCCACGCTCGCTTGATCCCGGCTTCGCCGCTCCCTTATCCCACACGTCTCTTGTTCTCTTTGCGCAACCTCTTTCTGCCCCTGTTCCTTCTACTGTCCCTCCGCCGCTGCCGCAAGCCACCTTAATCCGCCTTCTTCTTGTGGTGCGGCTTCGAGCCCTTCATGTAGCCCTGCATGAGCAGCCCCGCGAACACCATGGACACGCCCAGCCACTGGTTGGCCAGCAGCGGGTTGCCGTTCCACACCACCGACAGCAGGATGTTGAAGAACTTGCGCGTTGTGCACACCAGCGTGGTCACCAGCGAGCCGAAGGTCTTGATGGTGAAGAAGATGAACAGCTGGCCGATGGCGCCGCACAGGCAGAAGATGACCAGGTCCAGCAGCGCGTCGGGGTGGCGCGTGCAGAAGGCCACCAGGTCCATGCCGGTGCAGGCGCCGCCGGCGCCGGGCAGCGCGCAGGGCAGGAACATGTAGGCGGCGTAGTAGACGGCGGTCCAGAAGTTCATCCAGCACATCATGTGGATGCTGCTGTTGCGCGGGTGGCGCTTGTTGATCTCGTCCTGCGTCGCGTTGGTGTAGCCGTCGAAGGCCAGGTTGACCAGGCACAGGGAGTAGCCCAGCAGCGGGTTGGGCGACACCACGCCGCCGGAGCGGCCCTTCTGCGCGAAGGCCGCCACGCCCAGCCCGATGAGCGACATGCACACGTACTCGATGAACGTGTACCGCTTGCCGTGCAGCATCACGCCCATGAGCATCACCGGCACCATCTTGCACGACTTCGCCAGCACTTGCGCGGAGTAGGTGATGTTCTTGAGCGCCACCATGCCGCAGGCGGGGCCCACGGAGTTGGTGATACCCGCCCGCCAGTAGTCGTGCCAGGACGCCATGTCCGCCTTGGCCGCCCGCCCCGTCACCACCATCACTTGCAGGATGATCCACGCCCATACGAAGCAGGTAACTGCCTGGGCGCCATTGAGGGACTCCAGATGGAGAAATCGCTCCTTCTCCGGTCCGAACCGTTTGAGCTGCAAGTGCTCGTTGACGATTCCTTGCGTCAAGTAGGAGGCATAGATACCCACTACACAGACTAGAAGTAGAAGCAGCGTCGCAAGACGGCTTCTCGGTTGTTTATCAGCCATCTAGCACACGGTGTCCTCTCTGAACAGACCGCAACAGGCGTGACCAGATCACGTATGTACAGATAGCTTATACGTCAAAAACTAATACTGTTTTGAGTTAGGGGACAATCGTCGCAGAGCACAGAGCACCAACGTTCGAGAAGAATTGTCTTGTGTTCAAGGGGCTTCACCGAAGGGGATACTACTGTGCAAACGTGACTGTGTATTTCAAGATGAATATGTGTGAATCGCCGCGATCGGTCACTTGTCACACGGGCCACGCCCCTGCCGCGCGGCACGAACCCAAGCGGGGTTCACTACAAGTTGACCACTTCCCGAGCAGCTCCTTCAAACGTCAAACCCTGACGTCCAAGACACGCCGCAGCTACCAGCCCCTTACTGAATCAATCCATTTCGCAGTCGCACTGGCCACTTGCCGCGCCCTAACCACCGTACCTCCCCTGGCCGTAGCCGTAATGTGCCATCCGCCTCCACACAACGTCTTACCAACTTTCACGCCCCGAAACGTATCTCAGCCGCAGCCGGCCCCGCCTGACTCGGCGGGTCCACCCGGCATGCATGCGCGGAGTCACGGTGATGGTCAGCTGCGTACCCATGTTGGCAATTCCGGCACCGTACCAAGGCACACGCGCGGGTGGTCGTCTGCGACCGCCGCCGTCGTGCCGCCAAACCTCCACCTATGCGCGCATCGCCGCCGCCACGTGCTCCTTGCAGTCAGCGTTGGCGGCCTGCACACCCACAGCGGCACACAAGGAAGAAAGCTCACGTAGCAGCAAGGGTCCGCGTCTCCCATGTGCGTGCGTCCTGACCCACCCACAGCCGGCGTGCCCACGGCACCCACCAGGCCGGCAAAAAGGTCGCGTGCCACAATGCGGCAGTCCGGATCCTCCTGTTGCCGCATGATGGCCTGGTGCAAACACGGCATGCAGGAGCGCGGCGAGGGATGAAGTATAAGCGCGCCGCCGCACAGCGACGACGCGTTGGGTAGGCACAGTCCCGGTTTCCCGCAGCAAACATAGCTTGGGTGATTGCTTGAACGCAGAGTATGCTGTACAAATGCCCGCGCCCACCAGACCGGTGCTTACCATCAACTGCTTCACAGCCGCGGTATCCTTGGCCAGCAGCAGCTGGTTGGGTTGGTTCTTGGATAGCAGCATGCCCAGGCCCATCAGCGCGCGGACGCTGTGAGGTTGGGTGTGATGAGGACTGAGTCACTGGTAGACGAAAGGCACGACAAATGCCTCGACATCCGACACGGTACACAGCAGCGCTACGTGCATGATACATTACTTGGTGCATAAGACAAGTCACGCACCGGACGTCGTTGTTGGGCGTCGCCAGGAGCGCAGCCAGCTTGCTCACCGCGCCCTGTTGCCGCGGGGTGCAAGGGCACTCAGCGATAAACCTCGGGAGGATGACAACCCCAAAGGTCACATGTCGCCCTGTCACACGGTATGGACGTATGCTCCACCCCACCATCAAGCCACAGCGGGTCCAGTCTCCCCCCAGCCTGGCCAACACGCTCATGGCGCCAGCCCTACCGCACCTGCTCCGAGAGCGCCGCGCGGGTGCTGTCGGAGCAGGCAATGGAGCAGACGACATCCGCCGCCGCCTCCTGCAGCCGCTCCGGCAGCGCGGGGTCGCACAGGCGCAGAAACTGCTCTAGCCCCCCGGCCGCCACCAGCTCCTCCGCCTTGGCCTCGTTGTCCCGCAGCAGCTCCGTCAGGCTCCCCAGCTGTGGGCGCAGCAAGAATAAACACGTAACGGATTCTGGGGCTCTGGGCTAAGCTCGGCACATTTGTGCAGTCATGATGGAATCCGATGGACTCTACCCGCATCAAGAGCAGCCTTGGCTTGCGATTAACCCGCGTGAGGACACCTGAACAGTCGCGCTAGAGCTACAACCGTAGGCCTCACATCTGCACCGGCCACGCACCGCGTTCAGCTGCACGGTCCGCTCCTCGGTGTCGGCGACCGACAGCACCTTCTCAGGCATATGTGCGGGGGGGGGGGGGGGCGGACCAAGGGCCGACATGACGGGCGAGGTTTGAGGGGCAATACATGGGGGGGGGGGGCACGAGGGGAGAGGGGCTGCGGCCGACATTTTCCAGGCTCACCAGCGCCAGGACCTTTTCCACCGCCCCCAGCGCGATGCACTTGGCTTGGAGATCATCAGTGCAGGCACACAGTCCCGACAGCACAGCGCACGCGTTGGCCTGCGCGATGGCAATGTGCAGCGGCATCGAGCGACTGACCGGAGGTGGGTGGACAGGTTGGGCGTGCGCGTGCACTTGTGGGTCATGCAGGTCGTCAGCCGCCGCATCACAGTAAATAGCACTAACCCAGGTCATTGCAACGCCATGAATTATTACCTGAATGCTGCGGTCCTCTGAATGCTGGGTTAGCTCGACTATGCTGGGGAGAGCATTCTCGAGCTCCTTCGGCACAGACGGCTCTTGCAGTTGTGTCAACAGGATGCAAATTCCAGCCATCGCCTTCGCACGCTTATCAGCATCGGATAGGTTGAGTGCCTCTTCCGCGATGAATTTCTCCACCGCCGCTTGCGCGACTGCTGCGGTGTCCATGTTGTTGTAAGTGGTCGGGGTTATGATTATTGGGGTTGTTTACAGCAGCAAGGAGGCGAAGAAGCGTTGACCCACATCGAGGGGCAGATGAGCAGCGTTTCCCGCGCTTTAAGCCCCCACGGTTAAGCCCCACGGACTGTGACCGCCCGGTACCCCACCCACCATATCCGTAGCGAGCCCAGGCACATCCATGTAAGCAGATGGGTGATCGCAAGGCGAGCCTGGAGGCCGCGCTGGAGGATGTGGAGCGAAAGCGACACAAGAAGAACCCGTTTGACGCGCGGTACCTGGCCTTTTGCCTCTCTGGTTGGGGGCTCGGCCAGGCCGCCGCCAGCGAGGCAGGCGCACAGGTGAGGGGGAGTCGCAGGCGGTCAATAGGCAGGCTAGAAGGTATAGGAGGAATTTCGCACTGGTCTCCTTTCGCTTGACAGGCACCTCACGTGCAGCAGCACATCATTGATGAGGACCCAAGGGGCGGCGCCAAGCGGCAGCGGACGGCGCTGACTCTGCAGTCCGTGGGCAGTGGCGTGCGTGCCAACAGGCCCGCCCCCGGGGGAGGCAGCGAGGTTGCAGCTAATGGCCCCCCTCAGGGTGCAGCGGAGGAGGGAGACGAGGAGGAGGCGGACGCCGAGTGCGCTGCGGTGCAGGCGCAGGCCCAGGAGGTTGCGGCTGCGACGACGCAGCTGCACGTGCGGCTCGAGGTGAGGACAACAGCCGGGATGCGGCAGCAGCGTCGATAGCTCAGCGCAGTGCGCGACTGCTGTGCAGGCGGATGTGGGTCGGGATCCGGGAGGCGTGCCAGTGCAATCACACGTTGATGTCACGCGCGTGCACGCCTACTCGCCAGCCCCGCATGCGCACATGCGGGAGCACATAACGCTAGCCGCAGGTTCACCGCGCCATTCCTAGCCCCGCTGTGCCGCCCCCACTATCGTGCAGCTCATCCGCAGCATGAAGCAGGCGCTGCTGAAGCAGTCCGCGGAGGCTGTGCGCCACATCGCAGCGGCGGCTGGCGGCGCTGCCGCTGGCGCCGGGCAGCAAAAGCAGGGGCGGCCCTTGGGCGCCGCCACAGCGGGTGCGCTTGCAGCGTCCGGCTTGCGTGCATAAGATCAGGCTCATGCTGCCACCACATCTTAGTGCTCGAGGTTTTCACATGTTAACTATTCTAACATGGCTGTCTGCGCTTAGCTTCAGGGGGCGGGGCCCAGCATGGGCCACAAACGGCAGCAGGAGCAGGTGCAGCGCCGGGCGGCACGGGCGCAGGCCAACTGGACCCCCCGGCAGGGGCCTTCACGCACCCTCGCGCTGGACCGCTAGCAGAGGCGTGCCTGGCCGTGCTGGCTGGGGAGGCGGGCCTCAGGGTAGCGCCGCTGGTGAGTGATGTCAGAGTGTTGATCATGCACGTATGTACACTTAGCGCATGACTAGATGGCCCTGCAGACTGCTGCTGACTGGGTCCAACTCTGCGGCTGGCATCTTCCTTTCAACCAGGTGTCGGCGGCGCTGCAGCAGCTGGGCAGCAAGACGGGTGCCGGCGGAGGAGCAGCATCCAGGGGCGGCGGCGGCGGTGGCATCGGTCGCGCCGCAGCCGCCGCGGCAGGCAGTGGTGGGGCGGGTGGCGACGGCGGCATTGCCATGCGCCGTGACGCCATCGCACGCATACTGGCAGCGGACTACGACTGGTGAGCGATGAGCTGCCCATGTAGCCGTGATTCTTGCGCGTTCTGTGCAGGCTGTACGCATGAAATAAGCCTTTACTCGTTCGGTTTCTTGCCAACAGGGAGCGGGCGGGGCGGGCGGCGACTCATGCCATGACAGACACAGCGGCTGCCCTGATGTACGACGAAGCGGCTTCCGGCAGGGTCGTGTCAGCTGTCGCCGCACCGGTCGCCCAGGCGGGCGCAAAGACAGGCGTGAAAGGCGGGCCCGACCCAGATGTCATGGTCATAAGCCGCGGCGGCGGCTCAGCTGCAGGAGCAGCAGCTGAACCGGCGTCAGGGAACGTGTCCATAGCGCCACCAGCGCCGTTGCTGGAGGCTCTGCTGGCGGCGTGGCCCGACGACGGTGGTGAGGACGGTGGGATGCAGCCCGGCGACGAGGAGCTGCACTGGGCAACGATCAGCGGCAGCGGCAGCGGCAGCGGAGCTGGTGGCGGTGCGCCTGGCGCTGCAGACCACACCTCCGCACTGCTTGCGGACCTGGGGCTTGACACGGTGAGTGGAGTGGTTGCAGCCCAAGAAGCCGAAGTAAGGCTCTAGGAACTTGTTGGCTTTGCGCACCGCGGCGCACGGCACGGCACCACGGCACCGCACCGCACCGCACCGCGGCGCATTTCTACTTCACTCGAGTTCGCTTGCCCACCACGCTGCACTATCGGACTGGCGCGCAGGTGCACACCCAGCTCCCCAGCTACCTGCGGCCGTACGCCGCCGGCCTCGCGCCGCAGGCGCCGCGGCCCAAGCCAGCGGCCCGCAGCGAGGAGGTAGAGGAGGGTCGCGACGACGGGCTTGGGGACGCGAGCGGGGAGCAGCAGCCGCAGTACGGCCCGGAGCAGGCAACGCACGCGGCAGCGCTGCCACCGCCGCCGCCACTGGCGCACAGCCAGCGGCCTGCAGAGCAGCATGCGCCTGCTGTCAGCGCCCAGGCGTGTGGCGCAGCAATAGTGTCAGGAGCTGACGTGGACAAGTCTTCGGTGCACGGTGCAGGGGGCGTTGCCGTCCCTGGCCACCTTGAGCACCTGCAGCAACAGATCCATCGGGATCAGCTGCAGCAGTGGCCACCGGCGCCGCAGCCGCAGCCGCTACCCCGCCATCGGCGCAACCTGCCGCCGGCGCCCAGACCAGCAGCGATGAGCCAAGGCACAGGGCGCGCGGGGGGCTCGGGTGTGCACCGGCTCCTTACGGACCCAAGCGGCGGTGGGACCGCCGCCACCGAAGACACGGACGACGAGGTTGAGCTGGTGGACGTTTGGGCAGCGGCGGCGGCGGATGAGGAGGATTGGGCGGGCGCTGCTGCCGGCAGGGCCCAAGCGGCCGGTGTCGCTGCCACTCCTGCGCACGCCGTGCATCAACCAGTACCCGCTGCTGATCAGCGGCCTCTGCAGCGGCCGGGGGCGTCGGGCCAGCAACAGCAGCCGCGTCGAAGCAGCGGCAGCGGCCGGACGCCAGCTGTCCCTGATGGCGATGGCGGTTGCGACACGCGTGGTGCCGGGACCCGCGTGGCGGACGTCAGTGCAGCCAGGCAGCCACGTGGCACCGATGGGGCGGCCGGCGACAAGCAGGACGCTGGCGTGCAGCTGTGGCTGGGAGCAGGCCAGGGCCAGGGCCCAGCAGATCCGGACCGTGACCAGGACCCGGGCGTGCAGGAAACCGCGGAGCTGGTGTTTGAAGACGACCAGGGGTTCTGGGACCAGCTGGAGGCTGAGGCGGTGCAGCTGCAGGCGCAGCAGCCCAGCCCCCAAGAGCCGGGGGAGGAGGAGGGGCAGGAGCAGGGACTGGGACAGGAGCCGGGCCAGGACCGGCGTGGGAGCCACGTGTTTGGTCAGCAGGCAGGCGTTGATGCCGAGTGGGCCGCCGCGGACGCTACTGCGGCGCATGGCGGGCGCGCGTCAGATTGCCAGGCACCGGCACCAGCGGCGACGCTGCTTGGCAACGGTCCGCACCGCCAGCCAGACCTGCCAGCGGCGGCCGCTACGGTGGCAGCGCCGGGCGGCCCCGAGCAGCGCAGGCCGGCTGGGCTGGCGCCGGCAGTGACTGTCGGCGTACGACCCACGATACGCCGACGCCAGCAGCAGGCAGGGCCGGACCCTCTGCCCAAAGTCAACCGGCCGCAAGCCACGCCCTTGCTGCATGCTGCCGCGGTCGGCAGCGTGGCACCTGGCGGTGGTGGGGATGAGGATGAGGATGATGAGATCGAGGGCGACGAGGAGGCGGAAGAGCCGCCTGCGGGAGGTGCGCCCAGTGGCCGCCTGAGCCGGCCGCCCAGCAGCCAGCAGCAGCCGAGCCAAACTCAGCGGGGTAGACAGCCCTCGCAGGAGCCAGCAGGTGCAACCGGCAATGCAGCAGCGGGCGCACCGCCACACAGGAAGCTGGTAGTGCCGGCAGTGGGCCTGTATCGACGGCATGGAACCCAGCCACCGCCACCGCCGCCATGGGCACCGCAGCAGCACCCGGAAGCGCCGCCGCAGCCGCTGTCGCAGCGGCTGGCGGCAGTCGGCGGACACAACGCACCACAGCAGCTGGCGGCGCCCGTGCTGCTGCAGCGGCGACGGCACCGCACCGGTGGTGGCGGGCCAATGGCGCAGCCGCAGGCGCAGGCCGCCGTGCAGCAGGACGAGGAGGAGGTGGAGGAGATAGAGGGGGGCTTCGCGGCTGGTGAGGAAGATGGCGAGGAGGTGTGGCGGGATGGAAACGTCACCTGCGCGCCGAGGCAGCCGCAGTCACCAGCGGCGCAAGTGCCGCTGCGACAGCCCGTGCTCGGCACCAAGCCCCGGGGCCGCGGCCCATGCAGCCAGGCCGCTGCTGCGGAAGGTGCCGCCGGCGCCGGCGCCGGAGACCAGCCGCAAGTCAGCGATGACGACGGCGCGGACGGAGCGGAGGCCGGCGGAGCCGGTGCCGGTAGCCAGTTGCTGTTCGAGGCCGCCGAGGCCGAGGCCGAGGCCCGTGGTGGCGAGGAGGACACCGGCACTGCGGCCGCTAGCGCCGCGCCCGCGCGTCGCGTTGTTCCCCGGATCGGCCGCCGCCGCACTGCTGAGCAGCCAGCTGCAGGGGCCGCGGCCTCCGCGGTTGCGGCTACCGGCGGCGTCAACTCTGAAGGCAGTGAGGATGAGGGGGGAGTTGCGGACCTGGATGGGCAGCAGGGCGGCGCTGGCGACGGTGATGTTGGCGCAGCAGCCGGGACGATGCGGGGCCAGGCCCAAGCGGCCGTGCCCCGGCGCCCGCAGCAGCATCAACAGCGACCCGCGCCGCCTTCATGCAAGTACGTCATCCGCCCGGCTGCGGCGCCGCCGCTGCTCTCCAGCAGCGCAGCAGGCGGCGCTACCGGCACGTTCGGGGCAGCCGGCGGCGGCAGCGGCGGCGGCGGCGGCGGCGGCGGCCTGCTGTCACGGCTTCGCGCCGCGGCGCCAGAGGAGGTGCTGCGTGCTGCCGGCTGGAACACCAAGATCCGGTGAGTGCCGCGCGTCCGCCATACGGTGTCCGCCATGTCCGTCATGCAGCCGTAATGTCTGTCATGCTGCCGTCGCAGCCGCCTTGTTGTTGGGCATGCGGGGTGGTGGGTGTCTTCATGCATGGCGAATAGCTACCGTACCGTAAGCAGGAAGCGCGCCGCTGCCCTAAGCGCCTCATGCTGCGGTGCCGCCGCTGCCGGCCTGCCGCTGCCCCTGCCGCCGCAGGTGCCGCCCCGTGCACAACCCGGAGCTGCTGCTGCGGCCGCTGCCGCCCGACCTGCGCACCGCCTCCTTCCGTGTGCCGCTGCCGCCCGCTGCCGCGGGGCCACCCGCCCTGCCGGCACCAGCAGCCCCGCCGCAGGCGCGCCTGCATGGCGGCGCGCCTGGCGCCGCCGGCCTTGTGCACGTCCGGGACCCGCTCGCCTTGGGCATCGCGTTCCGAGAGGTACAGCCGGCGGCGGTGGCAGCGGCGGCGGCGGCAGCTCTGCCTGTCGCTGCGGCCGGCGCGGGCCCGCAGCGCGGTCAGGTGCACTCGGACCAGCAGCGGCTAGACGAGGAGGAGGACCCGCATGGCATGATAGTGGACCCGGCGACCGGCCGCGGCGGCGGTGGCGGCGGCGGCGGCGGCTGGGACAGCTCGGATGACGACCTGTTGGACATCGACACCGATATTGACCACGTGCTGGCCAATGCCGGCGGCCGGCCGCCGGCGCAGGCGGCAGGTGGCGGCGGCGGGGCCCTGCTGGCAGCTGGAGAGGGGCAAGGGCAAGCGGCGGCGCAGGAGGAGCCGTGGGTAGCCCGGCGGCGCGGCCTGCTGAACGCGGGCAAGCGGCTGCTGTCGGCGCTGCTGCCGGCGGAGCAGGTGGCCGCCCTGCCGCCCTGGCCCGTGCCGCCGCCGCCGCCACCGCCGCCGCCGCCTGCCCCACAACAAGCGGCACTGCAGCAGAAGCCGCCGCCGGGCCTGCCACCCTCGGCCTGGGCGGCGAGCAACCAGCATTCGGTACAGCCACACTCGGCAGCAGCAATGTCGGCCGCCACGGGGCCGCCGCCGCCGCCGCCGCCGCAGCCGCCGCCGCTGCAGCAGCAGCTTGTAAAGGCAGTTGCGAGCGGATTTGATGATGACGACGATGACGACTTCGATGACGCGTTCTGGGACGCGGTAGACCAGGCTGTGGAGAAGGCCGTGGCTGGTGGCGGCAGTGGCGCTGTCGCGGCTGCCTGTGTGGCTCCTGCCGCTACTGCCGCAACTACCGTGCGTCCCGCCCAAGCTGAAACAACGGGACCGCACACGGCAGCACCGCAGGAGCATCAGCTGCCGCTGGCTCGACAACGGCAGCAGCAGCCTTGGCAGGAGAAGGAGGAGGAGCACGCCAACGCAGAGGTGGAGGCGGAGCCAGCCGGCCAGCGCAGCGAAGGGTGCGGTCACGAGTACGCAGTGGGGACCAATGGGGGAGGCGCCGCGGACACCGCGTGGCGTGAATGTGCCGACGGAGGCGGCCAGAGGGCGTTTGCCCCAGGGCATCTGGGGTATTGCGGCATTGTCACAGCTGACGTGTTGCTTGAGCAGAGCACACGGGGTCAGCAGCAGCCTGGGCACGCGCCAGCAGCAGCCTATGGAGGCGGCCGGGACGGTGGCTGGCGTCACCCCGCACCGCCTGCCGGCGCCAGCGTTGGAGCAGGCGGCGCAGCAGCGCAGGCGGCGCCCGCAGCAATGGAAGCAGCGGGACAGCAGCATCCGCAGCACCTCACGCCACCGCACGTCCCGCGCCCGCTGCCGGCAGATGCCGCCGCGACCGCCCTCCCGACCCAGCCGGCTGCCGGAAGGCTTTGGCACAGCCACCAGCACCAGCACCAGCACCAGCACCAGCACCAGCACCAGCACCAGCACCAGCACCAGCACCAGCACCAGCACCAGCACCAGCACCAGCACCAGCACCAGCACCAGCACCAGCACCAGCACCAGCACCAGCACCAGCACCAGCACCAGCACCAGCACCAGCACCAGCACCAGCACCAGCACCAGCACCAGCACCAGCAACAGCCGGCATCTACCTGCCCAGGTCCGCCTTCTGGGCCGACATCGCACACGAACCCCCACACGCGACAGCAGGTGCAGCCCCGCCCCTTCGAGGACGGCGATGGCGAGCTGGATGTCGTGCTGCTGTGTGGCGACGACGAAGACGGCGGCGAGTGCGCTGCGGGCGGCGGCGCGGGTGGCGGCCCTGCTGTCGCTTCGGTCGGGGGCCGCCGCATCGGCACGTCCGGCGCCGCCTGCTCCTGGGGCGCCGCACCTCTGCTGCCTGCTGCTGCTGCAGCTGTAAGCGGTGCCACCGCCCGCGCTCGCCAGCCGCACACGGCCAGCAGGGCCGGCAGCTCGCAGCTGCTGGTGCGGGCAGCCTCGCCTGGAGCCCCTGCCGTGTATTTGAGCGCACAAAGCAGGGAGCGGCAGGCTGGGCAGACGCGTGGCGGCGCCGCCAGCAGCGCCAGGGGCCCGGCAGAGGGTGCGGGAACCAACGGGGTCGGCGGCGAGGATGACGCTGCTGACGTCACGGAGTGTGCGCAGCCAGCGCACGACGGCGCTGCCGGCGCCACCGGCTGTGGCGGTGGCGCTCTTGGCACATCAGTCGCAGCTGGCGGCGCCGAGGGGTGCAGGCTGCAGCCGGGGCTTGACGCAGAAGCACCGGCAGCAGTAGCAGCCTACAGCGACGACGAGGGCGCAGGGGACTTGCTGCGATGTGAGGTGGTGCTCCTCTCGCCCTCCAAGGCCCCGGCAGCAGGGGCCGCAAGGGCCGGCGCAGCGGCGCCGTCGGCGGGCCGGTGGGACGACTTCAACCTCGATGCCCTTGAGTTCTGGGACGAAGACGAAGCAGACACCGGCGGCGGTGACGAAGCGGGGGCGGCTGACGGTGGCATGGTGCAGGATGGCGACGATGGCGGGGAGTTGGAGATGGAGCTGGCGTGGGGCGGCGGCGAGGGCGCCCAGCAGGGCATGTTTGGTGACGGCGGGGGCGCGGGCGGTCCAGAAGAGCAGGAGGAGCGGGAGCTGCTGCTGCTGCGCGAGCTGCTGCTGGGCGGCGTCGGCGGCGGCGGCGGCGGCAAGGAGCGCGGGCGGCAGCAGCATCGCGGGCGGGACGCAGCGGACGGGGGCGGGAGCGTTCCTGCTGGCGGCGGCGCGGGCTCGTCGTCAGTCCTTGCATGCCATGGCGGCGCCCTTGACGGCGATGGAGTCCTGACCGCCGACGCTACCGCCGACGCTGCCGGCAATGGCTATGGCAGCGACGGCGGCGGCGGCCAGGGCGGTGCGGACGCCGATTGGGATGACGCCGACCAAGTGTCTGGCGGCTGCTCCCTGGTGTTTGCAGAAGACGCAGAGGTCGGCGGCGGCGGCGCCTATCCTGCTGCCCACGCCGCTGACGGCGCTGCTGGACTGGCGCGCACCAGCACCTCGCGTGGCGCTGCTGAGGGCGATGATGAGAGGGAGGCGATGCGGCTGTTGGACGACCTGACGGCGCTGCAGCTGCAGCTGCGGCCGGGCGAGGCCGGCAGCGGGCCGGTGGCAGCGGTGCCGGCGGCGCTGCGCAGCCGCATGGCGGCGGCTGTGCGCGGCGTGGTGCGGCAGCAACAGGGTGGCGGCCATGACGGCATGAACGATGGAGATGAAACGCCGGCGGAAGTGGAGGCGGAGGCAGTGCACGCAGGAGGGGGCCGACAGGCGCAGGCAGCAGGGGCAGAAGGGACTTTGCGTGGGCGCGGAGTGGCAGCGGCGGCTGCCAGTGGGCAGCAGGTGGTGTGTGGAGAGGCAGGGCAGCCCGGCTCGGCGGCCGCGGCGGCGGCGCGGCAACGGCAGGAGGCGGCCGCGGCTGCGGCGAGCGGCCACAAGCGCAAGCGCGAGGAGCTGTTGGCCGCGCTGATCGAGGTGCGCGGGAGGTCGGGTGCACTCGCCAGGCCTCAAGGCGTCAGGTCTTGTGCCTGCTATCGCGACCCGGACAGAGACACGGCTTGGCTGATTTCTTGCAGTGCCTTGTCCTTGTTGCGCGACCGCTTCATCTCCCCCTTGGGAGTTGGAAATTGGAATGAACTGCTCCCACCCCACCCCACATACACGACGTGGATATCCCTTCCTCAATTGCAGGAGATGCTGGCCGCGCGGCAGCGGGGCCGCCTGGACCTGCGCTCGCTCATCACGTGGCTGGCCGCCCGCCTGCGGCACCAGGCCATGGCGGCGGCGGCGGCGACAGCAGCAGCCGTGCCGGGCGCGGCAGCAGCGAGGGGCTCGCGGACAGCGGCAGCAGCGGCAGACCAGCTGGCCCTCGGCAGCTCCCTGTCCCTCAGAGCCCTTGCAGAGGAGGCGGGCGGCGGAAGCCGCAACTGCAGCGCTAGCGATGGTCTTCGTGGCGTTGGTGGCGGCACTAGCGGCGCTTCGACTCCGCCGCCGGCCGCGCCTTCGGGCTCTACAGCTTCTACCACACCAGCGCCGCCGCCACCGCCGCCACCGCCCCCACCTGCCGGCGCCGTCATCACCCAGCACCGCATCTTCCTGGCGGCGCTCAACCTGGCGCACCAGAACAACCTGGCGTGGCAGCAGCAGCAGTCGGAGTGGGCGGAGGGCGGGGCTGGGGGGCGCCCAAGCGACGGCGCGGCGACACTGAGTCGGCGCTGGGTGGAGGGCCGGGTGCGTCTGCGGCAGGGCGAGGGAGGCGATGTGCTGCTGCAGGTGGAGGGCTGACAGGCGGCAGTGGCGGGGGCGAGTCGCCGCGCGGGCACTTGTGCACACAGCAGGATGTTTAGTGAGTAGGGCGCGCCGCGGCTGTGCACCCTGCTTCCATATTGCGGCGGAGGCTGCAGCAGCCCAGTAGTTGAGTGCAGTGGAAGGGAATGGGGGCACAGTGGAGTGGAGTGGGGGGCATCGCATCGTTGCATCACGAGGAGGCACCGATGGGAGGCGGAGTCGCATGGGGCCAATTCAAGCGGCACTGAAGCGGCACGGTCGGTTGAGTGCACACTGTCGGGTTCGTGCCAGGCTTGGCTCATGCTACGAGCGTCAATTCGAGGCGCATACCTCGCATCTACTTGCGCCTTATGAATGCGCCTGAAATCGCAACTGCGCGCGTTGCAAAGGGGCGAGAGGGATCGGGCGTGCGATTGATGCGAACCGTGTTGGCGTTTTCAGGAGCGAGCAACTCTACACCAAAGTTCCCTACCCCTATCTTCACTCACTTAAAACACGCACCATCACATTCATTGGTTCCACCTCGAGGAAATATCAGTTCGCGAGCCAACTTTGTTTTCTCGCCACGGTCCGTCGTTGAAGTAGCACAAATCACTTCCAAACGGTAATCCATCAATGCTTTGCTAGTGGGTTGCACGAAAGAAGCCAGCGCGACGGAGTCCAAACCCATCTGAGTCGACCGGGAGCTCTCACGCGCGAATGCCGGGCCAATCGGAACAACGGTGCGTGTATCTGGGTTCATGCGTGCTGCATCGATATTACCGAGGGGCTGTATCGCGCGCAGACTGGCGGCCTCGCGGGCTTTCAATCAGACCCGCGCAGAACTCGCTCTAACCCGCCTCGTTTGTCTAAACCCGCCCCGATCTCATACCTCGATGTATATGTATATCGTAGGACTGTCTGGGCGCCGCTACCAGCGGCGCAGGCTCGACTCATTGCATCGGCAGCGCTGCTCACTGCGCTCCAGTGTCGCAGTGGCGCCGGACAGTCCTCATTGCAGCCTCTGGCGAAAACCTTCACTCGTCATCTGTCTCAGCGGAGCGGCCAGCAGCTATGCTGCGCGCACGGGCGGACGAGAGCGACTGGGGCGGCCGCGGGGCCAGCGACTACCGCGCTTCCTGGCCGCAGCGCCGGGTTGCCCCTAGCACCGGGCTTGCGGCCTTCCCCCACCGGCAGCGCCGGCACTAGCACCAGCACCAGCAGCATCAGTAGCTCTGCTCAAGGCCAGGGCATATCCTTGCCGGGCAGGCCCGGGCTGGCGGGGCAGGCTCCGTCATCCAGCGGCGCCGGGGCCTCGTGTCCTCTGTCGCTGCCAGGCGCACCCGGACCCGCACCCGCAACCTTCACGCGCCCCCTGCACCTAGGCGGCGGCGCGGCCTCGGCCGGCTCCCTCCCCGGCGGCGCGATCGCACAGCGCGGCGCCGCCGGATCGCTGCGGCCCGGCGCAGGCGCGGCCAGCGGCGGCGGCTTCGGGCCAGCTCCCAGGGGCTTTGCGGCGTCGGCGCTTCGCTGCGGTGCCGCGCGGCCGCAGCTGCCCCGCCGCTTCCGGGCCTTCTCCACCGACGCGCACGCCGCCGCGGCGGCCGGCTCCGCCGCCGCAGCGGCGGCCGCCGCCACGCCCGCGCACCTGCACGCCTCTCGCGCCTACCTCACCTCCGTGCGCGCCAACGTGCAGCACTCAGTGCTTCAAGCGCTGGGGCCCTACTGGGGCGGCGGCCTGAGCTGGCGCGCCGTCGTGAGCCTGACGCTGGCGCGGCAGTCGTGCGGCGCGCTTCTGCCCGGCGCCGCCGGCTTCGGCTGCTGGGCGGGCGGCGCCTGCGCGGCCAGCTTCCGCAAGCTTCACTTCTACCTTCTGGCGGCGATGGGCGCCATGGGGCAGCAGCACCTGCCGGTGACGCTGGCGCTGACGGTGGCGGAGCTGTGGCGCAGCAGCCGGATGTAAGTGTGGCGCGGGGCGCGGAGTGTGTGTGTGTGGGGGGGGGCGTGGAGCGGGGCGTGGGGAGCGGGGCGGGGTCTGTTGGGAAGCGAGGGTAAACGGGCTGGTGTCGGCAGCGGCTGGGGGGCTGGGAAACTGGCGGGGACGTGCCGAGTTCTTTGACTTCAGGTTGCGCAAATCGAATGTGCTGCTGATTGACTGACGGCGTACCACCGCGGCGGGCCCGCCCCACAGTGTGCGTGCGGACGGCGCGCAGCTGCAGTTCCAGATCGAGGAGACGCCCGCTACCACGGGGGACGAGCCGGGCAGCCTGGCCTGGTGGCAGGTGCGCGGCAGGGGGCTGGGGAGCGGGGACGGGGGGGGCATTGCGTGGATGGACGGAAGAATGGGAGACTTGGGGCAGGTGACTAGCCACGGACGGGGCGGGCTCGTACCGATGATCGGCATGACGTAGCCGCGGGCCCCATCGGGCAGCGAGAGCTGCAGAGGCGGGGGCGGGGGGAGGCGAACCGTCCATGTTAAGGGGCCGCTGGGGCAGGGGCAGCGGGCGCGAAGGCTGGAGGGCTGGGGGCTCGCGGGCGTGGTCAGCGGGAGGGTTTGGTCAGCTGCGGGCATTACCTACACCCGAGTGCAACGCCATGCCGATGTCATCAAACCCGGAACTCCCTTCACGGCGTGCCCGGCCCCGTGCGACCTCCGCCCCACGCACGCACCCCCGCCTGTCGTCAACCTTGCCGCACTTCGCCACCCCACCCTCACAACTGCTCCCACCCGCCCGCTCCCCCTCCCCAACCCCGCCCGTCCACCCCATCCGCACAGGAGCTGCCGCTGCAGATGGCGAGCCTGCTCGAGAACCTGGGCCGCAGCCTGTGGCTGCTGCTGCTGTTCGCGCCGGTGCTGCTGACGGCGCCGGTGGCGCTGCAGCTGCAGTGGAAGCGGGCCGAGTGGATAGAGCTGCTGCGCAAGACGCTGGAGGCGGCGGGTGGGTGCAGGGGGCGGGGGCTGCAGGGGTTTGAGGGGTGGGGTAGGGGACGGGTATGGTTACGGGAGGGGAGGGGGAGGGGAGGCAAGCGGGAGGGCAGGGGCGGGATCGCTTTGCTGCCGACCGGACCGGACTTGGGCGTCGGCGTGCTCCCCCTTCACCCTGAGAACCCACTACCGCCACCAGCACACACCCATCGCAGCAGCTGGTGTCAATGATGCCCCGCCTGACTCCGCTGCCGCCCCTGCCGCCGCTGCCACTGATGCCGCCCCTGCCCCGCCTGCCTGCTCGCGCCCTCCCCTCCCCTTCCCCCTCCCCCCAGGCCCCGCCTTCATCAAGTGGGGCCAGTGGGCGGCCACCCGCCACGACCTGTTCCCGCCCGACATGTGCGACGAGCTGGAGAAGCTGCACACGCAGGTGTGTGTGTGTGGCGGGGGGGCGGGGCGCCCGAGGAGGGATGTGTGGTGTTCGGAGGCGGGGGATCCCCTGGGCGGGGGCGGAGGACTGCGGCAAGTGGCACCCTACCCCACCACGACCCCACCACGACCCCACCACGACCCCGCTCGGCTGCACACACACCCAGGCGCCGGCGCATGCGTTCCGGCACACCAAGAAGGCCATCGAGGCGGCGTTCGGCGTGCCGCTGCCCGAGCTGTTCACCTCCATCGAGACGGCGCCGGTGGCCAGCGGCTCCATCGGCCAGATCCACCGCGCCGTGCTCAGCGACCGCGGCGCGGAGCTGACGGGTGCGGCGGGCGGCGGCCGGGGAGGGGGAGGGAGGGGAGGGAGGGGGGCGGAGGGGCGGGGGAGGGCAGGGGAGGGCAGGGGCTGGGCAGTGGGGGCTGCGTGGAGGGATGGGAAAGTGGGAGCCATGCACGGATGGGGGCGGGGCGGGGGGGAGGGGTTAGGAGGCGGCGGCTTGGAAGGTCGACAGCGGGAGTGCGGGTGAGGGAGCAGGGGCGGGGAGGAGACAATGGACCGCACCCCGCACACCCACACCCACACCCACCTCACCTCCTCCCTCCCGCTGCTGGTCCACCAGGCATGGCGCCCGGCACCACTGTGGCCATCAAGGTGCGGCACCCGGGCGTGGGCGCCGCCATCCTCCGCGACTTCGCGCTCATGATGGCGGTGGCGCACCTGGCGGCGCAGCTGCCCAGCCTCAGCCACCTGCGCCTGGAGCAGACGCTCAGCCAGTTCGCGGCGCCGCTGCGGGAGCAGGTGCGGCGCGCGCGGGGCCAGGGGGCGGGGGCAGGGGGGAGACACGGGGGGAGATGGGGGCGAGGGAGGAGCTGGGGGCTACCCGAAGGGAAGAGGGGTGAAGAGCGGGAGGCGACGGGAGGGGCGCGGCGGGGAGGGGCAGGATGGCGGGTGGACGAGATGGCGCCACGAGATGGGGCAGGGTCGGGAGCCCGGCGGCGGTGGAGCCACGCCCGTTCCACATGTCCTCATGCACACGCGCGCGGTTTCAGCTGTGTTACGCCGCCTTCCTGCCGCGCCCCGCGCTCCACCGCCAGGTGGACCTGTCGCGCGAGGCCAACAACCTGCGCCGCTTCAACCACAACTTCCGCAAGACGCGGCACGTGTTCTTCCCGGTGCCGCTTTACCCGCTGGTCACGCCCGACGTGCTGGTGGAGAGCTTCGAGGCCGGCGAGCACATCACGCACTACATCCAGGCGGGGGACGGCAACCCCTACAACCACAGGTGCGCTGCAGGCGGGACGCGGGTGTCAGGGAGACGGCACGGGGAGACGGGTGGATGTCTAGGCCGTGGGGCGCGCGTGGGGAGTGCCAGAGGGATGAGGCGCCGGCGTCAGGGGAGGCGGAGGGGTGGGTAGCAAGGATGTTTGGAAACGGGTGGGTGGGCCCGGCGAGGTGAGGGACCGCCCTGCACGCCGCGCACGCCGGCCAGCGGGTCCTCGGGCGCTATTCCGACGACTGCTGACTGGCTGGTCGGCGCCTCGCCACCCCGGAAGCCCCCTCCCCGCAACGCGCACCACCTCCTTGCCCCATCCTGCCCCCCATGCCAACCCCGCCGCCCCATGCCAACCTCATCGGCACCCGCCACCTCACCACTCCGCCCCCCCCCCACCCCACCACCCCCGCCCCCCCCAGGCTGTCGGAGCTGGGCAGCGGCACCATGCTTCAGATGATGCTGGTGGACAACCTGATCCACTCCGACCTGCACCCCGGCAACATCCTGGTGCGACTGGACCCGCCCGGCGGCATGCTGGGCCTCATCTACAGGTGGGCCGCGCCATGGGGCGGCTGTGTGTGTTGGACAACACACGGAAACCAAACCCGGCTGTGTGGGGGGGGGGACTGTGTGGGGCTGCGTGTGGGGCTGTGTATAAGCGCGTGAGCGTGCGTGTGCTTGTGTATGTGCGCGTGAGCGTGCGTGGGTGTGTGCGTGCGCTCGACTGATGGAATGTCGGGAGGCGAGCTGAACGCACCACCTAGCACTGCCCGTGTCGCTCTGGACCTCACGCGACCCCAACCCGCTGACCCCATCCCAACCCCGCTGACCCCGCTCTCCCGCCAGGGGCCTGGACCGGCTGCGCGACGCGCCCGGCGTGAGCTCCGCCACGCGCGCGCGCATCGAGCTGCTGCAGCAGCGCTGGCTGCAGCCCAGCCTGGTGCTGCTGGACGTGGGCATGGCCACGGAGCTGTCGCCCGTGGACCAGGTGGGTGGGGGGCGGAACGGTGTGTAGGGGGGGGGGGGTTGTGTGTGTGTGGGGGGGGGGGGTTACATTCATCACTAGTTAATGGGGGGGTGAAGGCTGGTTGGAAAAGCCAAGGGGGGCGGGGGATAGGCGTTCATGCGAACATGCGGTAGCTCCCTCCTCCCCGCCTTTCCGCCTCTCAAGTCTCGACTTAACTCAGTGCCTCAACTCAGCGACTCAATTCATTTACTCACCTCGCGATGACCCGACCCGACCCGACCCCCAACCCGCACACGTCCCCCGCAGGAGAACATGGTGGGCCTGTTCCGCTCGTTTGCCGCCATGGACGGCCGCGCCTGCGGCGACTGGACGCTGCGCTTCAGCGGCGACAGCCAGTCCTGCCCCGACCCGGAGGCGTTCCGGACGGCCATGCAGGTGGGGAGGGGCGGGAGGGCGGGAGGGCGAGGAGGGCGAGGAGGGCGAGGAGGGCGAGGAGGGCGGGCGGGGGGGGGAGGGGGAGTAGACCTGCAGGCGCACAGCTGGAGCGTTCAGGAGCGGTGCAGCAGGCAGCCGACGGCCCGGCAGCGGGGGAACGGCCAGTGCCAGCCGGCGGAGCTGCCCCACGCGTGCTGTCGTACCCACCTCCACCTCTGCCACCCCTAAACGACCCCCACCCCTCAACGCCGGCGTCCGCAGGAGGCGTTTGACGAGCTGCACAAGATGGACCTGGCGGCCGCGGGCCAGGTCGACAGCTGCTCCTTCAAGAATGGGGCGGACGCCCTGGCGTCGGTGCTGGAGCTGGTGCGGCAGCACCAGGTGGGGTGGGGTGGTGGGGCGGTGGGGTTTGTGGGGTGGTGACGGGGCGGCAGGTGGGGTGGGTGAGTGGGGCGGTTGGGCTGGGGGGGAGGGCACGCCCAAGTCAGTTGATACCGCACCGGTGTCCCCCTGACTGAGCTTGAGCGGGTACTTACTGCCCTGTCTATTTAGGTTGTTTTAGCTTGCACTGGCATTCACAACCCCTCCCGCCCGCGCGCCCGGCCCGCCCGGCCGCCGCAGGTGAGCCTGCCCGGCCACATCTGCGCGGTGGTGGTGACCACGCTGGTGCTGGAGGGCTGGAGCAACAAGCTGGACCCGGACCACTCCGTGCTCACGCAGGTGGGTGTGTGGGGGGGGGGGGGGGTTGCAAAGATGGTACATAGAAGTGTAGTGGCGTAGACAGCAGGCGTGGAGGCGTTCGTACCGATGACCGACGGTGCGTCCGCTTGTCCAGCGCCAGAGCCCGCTGCGGCGTCCCTCTTGGTGTTGGCTATATCTAAATCTACTTGGTATAAGCATAGTGAGCAAGTAGGTGGGTGGGTGTGGGGGGGAGGAAGGGGCTGGCGGGCTGCGTGCGAGGTGCTTGGGAGGCAACGCGTTGCTCTGAGGGGTAGCCAGTCAGGGCGCGTCACGCGTGTTGCGGCGCACGCGTCGTCACTCTCGGGTGCTGTCGCACGCGTGCCAGTCGCGCATGCCCTACAGCTGCCTGCCTTCACTCGTGCGTGTGTGTTAAACGAAGCGCTTTCTAAAACGCGGTTGTGCTGAACAACAACAAACCAAAACCTCAGGTCCAGCACATGTTCGAGCCGGAGAATGTGCCCTGGAGCCACCGCATCACCTCGCTCGTGGACAAGGTCATGGAGGAGGAGGCCAACCACTTCGCGCTGGCGTAGGGCATCATGCAGCGGGGCGCACAAGCATGCGTGTGAGGGCATGTGTGTGGGCGGGTGGGTGGGTAGTTCATTCCAGAACCCAAAGCAACCGACCGAGTGAACCCAGGGTGAGTCAGGACGTGAGTGAGTGTGCCACGCGCGTTCGCACGCGTGTGGAAGGTGGGTGCAGGTGTGAGGGCGGGAGGATAATACAGGGCGGCTGGATCTTCACGTTAGTGGAACGCCATGTGGCTCACGTCTCGTGTGAATGAGTAAGCAAGCAGAACGGTAAACGGCGTGTCGAAACACGATGTGCCGGCCATCAAAGGTGCGTGTGTGCTGACAATGCAGTCACGCGGGTGCGGTTCATGTGGGTTTTGTTGTAGTTGCTGAACTAGGCTGGTGTAAGCCAGCCAACAAGGGGTAACAACACACAAGCTCGATAGGGGTGAGTGCGATAGGATGATGTGGGGTGGTAGGACCGGCCTGTGGTGCCGGCCTGAGCTGCTGCGCAGCAGCGCAGGCCAGTGTGGGTGAGGCATTGGAGTGTACGGGTGTACCTCGAAGTGCGCCTGGCTGTGAGTACGATTGCGTGGACGGTCGTGTGTCAGGTGTGTGTGTGGATATGTGCCATTATGCAAGCCATTGCAGCGGCCTTGGCAGCGGCCCTGGCAGCCATGACAGCGGCCCTGGCAGTGGCCCTGGCAGCGTCGGGAATGGACGGTCGTGTGCGTACGAGTGTGGACATGCAATACCACCCAGGTTGGGGTCGGCACCAGGCGCGGGGAGAAGTACTGCGTGCGGGCTTGCAACCAACAAACGGTGTCGCGTGTCGGGCCACCCAGCAGGAATGCAGTCCACTAGGTCGCAAGCGTCCCCCGTCTGGGCGCCGGAACCTACCGTATGAGGGAGTCAGGTGAGTGAGTGAGAGTAGTACTACAGGTACCTCCTTGTTCAGGTAATTAATATTAATAGATGCTGCGCATGGCATCCCCGTCTCCTGAATTCCGTGAATCCGTGAATCCGTCTCCTGCCGTCACTAAGCGCAGAGATGTGTTTCATCATAGGCAGGTTCGATGTCAATTCAGAAGTCACTGAGTGAGTATTACAGGTGGTCCCTTCTCGGGTTCTCGGGTCACTCCCCTGACCATCACACCTGGCGAAGTTTGCTAGCCGTACGCATGTCACTGAGCGCAGAGATGTGTTTCATAGGCAGGTTCGATGTCAATTCAGTAGTAGGACTAGCAGGCGCATCACCTAATCAGAGTGGTGGCGCCCAATGCTGTTCAACAGGCAGAAACGTAGGCACATACAGAGGAACCCGTTGAAACCAGAGCCCCAACTGGCCTGAATTGCGATCGGCCCCTCAATCCTGCCCACGGTTGCATGCAAGTCACCCCATCTCAAACGCGCAAAACGTGGCTATAACACTACTCGCATTTCCGTGTTTGGTCAAGTCAGATAGTCGTAATCGCAGCGGCCCTGGCAGTGGCCCTGGCAGCCCTGGCAGCTGGCAGCCCTGGCAGCGGCCCTGGCAGCGTCGGCATTGGGTGCGGTCTAGCGGTGCGGGATCGCGCGCTCCTGTGGCGTCATGCGAGCCACTTCACCAGCGAGCATGGTGACTAGCCAGCCACTGACACGGGCCTGCTCCTGAGTTTCCGGGGTCGGGCGTTCTGCACCAGCTCTTCCTCGGGACCGCAGGGGGGCACCTGAGGCGCTTTCTGGGCCGCCCACCAACTAGCTTCAATAGTACTTCTATATAATTGCAAAAGATGCCGCGCTGTGCAACCCCGGTTCACAAATTCGATGCATTTCTGCGATTCGCCGTTATAGCTCAGTGGTAGAGCGCTTGTCTTGTAAACAAGAGGTCCCTGGTTCGAACCCGGGTTGCGGCAAAATTTTGTCTGGATACACTCTGCACGGCCCAGAAGCGGAGCGTGCTGGCTATGGAGGCCACGATGGAGGCTAGGCGCTGCAGACACTGGAGGGTGGTAACACAAGGGAGGCAGAAGGCAGCGCTGGTGGCGGCGGTGGGAGAGCTGCTCAGGGACTGGGACCACACTGGCACGCACACTGATGCGGCCGCGGCAGCCCGCTGGTCGGCAATGCGGCGCTCTTCCGCCACCGCCCGGTCCAGCACCAGCTGCCGCCCTCTGCTCTAGCAGCGCACGCTCCCTGTCGACTGCCCCCCGCGCCTGCGCCCACACAGCTGCAAAGCCGTGGTGTGGCCTTGCGCGCTCTGCGCAGAGGGCAGCGTCCAGCGCCGCCGCCCGGTTTTGCGCGGATGTCAGGCGGTAGGCGTAGTCCTCGAGGCAGGCGTTGACTGCGCTCACAGTGTCCCAGTCTCCCATCTGCAGCAGCGAGGCATCAAAAGAGCGGTGGCAAGTAAGCAGTGAGCGATCCCCTTGCAGGCGGCGAATGGATTACGGATTACGAAGCTTTTGAGCCTCTCGCACGGATCAACGAGCAATCTTTCAGCGGTAAGCAATATACAAAGACCAATCGCTAGGGGCAGGGAACTTCGCGAAACTGGCAAACTTGGTCTTTGAGGCCTCGCTTCTGGCTCGAGTTGTTGTATTAATCATGAGTTTGATAGTAGCTTCTGGATCCTCAATAATCGCGAGGTCGCACTCGCTGAATGGCGAGCAAACCGTCAGGCATCCACTTGCCATCCGCTCGCTTTCTGTTGACCTCAGGCTTCTGCGGGTGCGTGCTCGCTCATTTCTTTGTTGCGGAGCCGTCTGGGCGCCCCAGCAAAACCGGTAAGCTCGGGTTTTGCCCCGGCTGGCCTTGCCTCGCTGAAGCCAAGTCCCGTCGCTCGCAGATGTCTCCAGACCTTGCGGTCCTCAGCCCCCTGGGCTTTCCCGTGGATAGCGGCTCAGCCCTTCCTATGGGCTATACGTCTCCGGCCAGCAGCTCTTTTCGCGTGTCCAGCGGCTCGTCCGCGGGCGTCAACGTGAACGGGGTAAGGCGTGTCTCGTGGCCGGTCGGCGGTGTGGCGTGCCCGTTCGGTACTAAGCCTCGCTCCGGTTGCAGGTGTTCGTGGGCCCGGGTTCCCCACGCTCTGGCCCCGGCTCCATTCCCAGCGTCGGCCCCTCGAACTCAATCGGCCAGCTGGGCCTTCCGCAGCCGGTCACCGACGTACCTCTGGTGAGTCTGCTGTGGTCATATTGCCCGGTGACCGCTCCCCTGCCGTGCGTGCGCTTATCTCAGTGCCCTTCCTTCGCTTGCAGGGCTACCTGGGGCAGCTCCGCCTGGCGCAGGCCGTGCCCTACACGTCTGCATCCGGGCCCCCCCTCAGCCAGAGTGACCAGATTTCTGGCTACAAGGAGGGGCTGGACGCCGCCCACGACCTCCGGCAGTCGGCCCTGGCGCCTGCGACCATCACGCGCCAGGACAAGGCCATGGGCGAGCTGTGGAGTTGGCTCAACCGTTACCGGCCCGGAGTCACGCCAGCGACCTGTACCGACGAGGAGCTGGCAGCTTATGTCATGAAGGGCTGGCTGCCGTCGCACCACTCACGGTCTTCGCCCGACGCCGCGGCTGGCCCCAGCGCCCTGAAGTCACACCTGTCCGCTCTGAGCGGCTGCCTAAGCCGCGTCGGACGCCGTGGGCCCTACGACCCCGCGACAAAGTCTGGCAACCCGTGCGAATCCGCCGTTATCGAGGACCTACGTACGGCGTATCAGCGCGAGCAGGTCCAGGCCGGCTACTCCGAAGTGTCGGCGGTGCCGATGACGGAGGCCAAGTACCGCGCCCTTGCCTTCTACCTGTGGAGTCAAGCGGACACCGCCGCCTTCGGCAGCCTAGGTTGCCTGGTGCTGCTGCGCGACCTGCTGTGCGTGCTGCTGCTGTGGCAGACGGCCGTGCGCGGGCACGACGTTGGCAAGCTGGGGCTGGGCGACTTCGTGGACCCCAACAACCCGGCGCTGCCGTACCAGGGCTTCCCCCTGTCACCTCCGTGGACGTGGGGTTCGTACCTGGGCCCCGTGCTGTGCTTTCGCGAGCGCGGCACCAAGACCTACAAGCTGGCGCGCGCCCCCCCGGTGTACCTGGCGCCTGACCTGTGGGAGCCGCGCCTCAGCGTGCCGCGCGTCCTGGCGCTGTACCTGGCGCTATGCTCGGCCCCGGACGCACCGCCAGGCAGCCGCGTGCAGGACCTGCTGTTCCGGCCGCTCACCCCGGACCAACGCGGCTTCAAGGATGCACCGCTGAGCAGCTCCAGCATGGGCGCGCGGCTGCGGCTGCACCTGCATGCCGCCGGCCTGTACGGCGGGGAGACAGTGCACAGCTTCCGGCGTGGGGCTCTGCAGAACGCGCAGGCGACTGGACTGCCGGAGGCCTCCCTGCTGGAGAAGGGTCAGCTGCGCACTGTGGCCGTGTTGGGTCGCTACTTGGACCACAGCCGCCACTTGGAGTCGCGTGATGTGCGGCCCCGGGTTTAGGTTTCGGTGTGGTGGACGTCTGGCGGTAGGCAGTCATGTCTCCCTCACCCTCAGCGCGGGTGGGCGGGTGGGAGCGTTGAGGTGTTTCGTGTCGCAGGAGCTAAATAGATGCGTATGAAGGCGAGGAGTTCAGACGAAGCAATAGGAAACGTTGTCTCCGGGGCTGTACTTCATTGTCACTCCACGCCCCATGTCCGAGCACTTCAGTCTCTGTGAGTGCTGGAATGCAAATGCTCGTCTCTCCGTACTTGGGCTAAAGTAGAGTGGCGTGTGCTTCGCCAATACGCCCCGTGAAGACAAATGCTGCCTTCTTTCCAAACCACACCGCGTCAGCGGCCCTGCGCCCTCCGCGGCATTCCGTCTGCTCCGGTCTCTTCTCTCATATCAGCCGCAATCTCAGCCAACGCCTACGGGCCCCTGCACAGCCCCTCCCCGCCTCTACCGCCGACCGCGCCGTCACCTTTTAGTACGTAACGCAAATGGCCCTTCCTGCGTAGTGAGGCGCCTTCCGTCCGCCCCGGTCTCGCCTCTCTTGCAGCCAAAATCTCAGTCGACTCCTACTGATCCCGCGCAGCTCTTCCGCCTATACCGCAGATCACGCTGTCACCGTTTACCACATAATGAAAATCGCCTCCACCGCGTAGTGTGGGGCTTTGGGCCGCCGGGCATCCGCGCCAGGCACCTGCGGCCCCGGCAGGAACAGCGTGGCCTTGTGGGGCAGCCTGCGCCGCGCCCGGATCGGCAGGCGGCCGAGCAGGACCCGCCACCAGCGCGGCCACACCGGCGCTATCAACACACAGTTAGCCCGCTCCTCCGCGATCTTCCGCACCACTCGCCCCATCTCCCCGAACGGCGGGTTGATGTACAGCACACCTTCCCGGCTCCACAGCCCCCAGTCCTGCTGGAACGCGTCTACCGCCAGCGCGCCCGGGCTCCAGTGCCGCGAGAAGAAGCGGCCTGGCAGCTTGGTGGTGTTCTCGTCCGCAAACACATCCACCACCGGCCCCGCGCCGCCCAGGCACGGCTCAGCCCACAGCGACAGGTACACCTCCTCGTCCAGCTTCCACTGTGAGCTGTCCTCGTACTTGGAGAGCGCGTCCGCCTCCTGCTGCAGCGGGGCCGTGCGTGGGAACCACACCATCTGCCCCTCCAGGTCCAGCTCCGCGCACAGCCGGTACAGCTCATCTACCCGCCTCAGGCACTCGCCGCCTCCCTTCATCCCCAACACGCACAGCATCGCCGCCTGGCTGTCCGTCTGGTACTGCAGCTGCCCGTGCTCGAGGAGCGCCGGCTGGTGTGCCTGCACCCATCTCACCGCCATGAGCACCGTCCGCAGTTCCCGCTCCGTGCTGGACATAGGCCGAGTCGCCATGAGGCGCATCTCCGCCTCGGGGATGGCAGGGTCATGGTCAATTTTATACCGCGTTACCCAGAAATTTTACATTTACACCGCGCCACCCAGGACGAACTTTTACACCGCGACCCTGCCCCTGCCCCCTGCGAACCCTGACCGTGACCCTGACCCCTGCCCCCTGTGAACCCTGACCCTGACCCTGACCCTGACCGTGCCACAAACCCTGACCCCCTTCAACCCTGACATGCGGTTTTACTCTAGGTGCGAAATTTTGACCCTGACCCAACCCAACAAATATTCCGCTGGTTGTTGCGTCTTGTTTTTGTTAGGATTACGACCGCGCCTGGCCATGTTTCTGGTTGGTCACAGTTGTGTTGTGTGGTGCCACGGCGCCGGCGGGATAAGGCCTGGCTGAAAGTGTCCGACACACACCCCTTCCTGCGTGTGTGTGGTGACCGGATGGAAGTGGCCATTCCGGATGTGTGTGACCTTGACGACATGTGATTCCTGAACTGTCTGAAACCAAAAACTACGAGTCGGTGATGCTGCGCTTACGACAGGTATGGGGCCTTCCCCAACAGCCGGGGACCCGGGTCATTGGGGAGCGCATGATGTCCGCCCGGGCCCTCCCCATGGGTAGCCTTTGTGTTCTCCCCAAAATGGAGTCCTGCCGGAGCTTCTCCCCGCGCCCGCTTCTTCGCCCGATAGCCCTCCCCGCCACTTCAGGGGGGTCCCCAATAGCCCCGCGCAGCTGCCCCCGCTCAAAGCTCGCAACGCTGGGAACTGCGCCGCTACCAGATGGTAACCCGCGCCATGACCACCCAGCCGGTACGCCTCGGTGCCGGTCGCAAACTTGGATAGCAAATATATCCATACAAGACTACATGACTGCTCACATATTCATATTATACAGCGAGGGAACACTGATCGCCGGTATCCTAGCTTCCTTCCTTCTTTGCTTGATTCATTTCAAGCGTTTGGAGCCACTATATACACAGTAGGTATGTAAGACAACACACCGGCTTCAGTCGAGCGCCACTTGCTCGACTTGGGACATCATGGCGCGCACGGTAATGAAGGACCCGGAAGTGCTTTTGGTCTATGACACTAACGCGCCCAACCTCGCAGAAGACAAAAGCTGCGAAGATCTCGCGCGGCTTACTTGATGTCCTTAAGCAGCTGATTGAGGTCTTTGAGCAGTACCCTATTGACGAACTGGACTCGCCTATCAAGTAAGTGTCATCTGTCACATGCTAGACAGCAGGAACCTGACGAATTCAGCTCTCGTAGGCAATTACCTGGCGCCCTCTTGGTCCTTGCCGAACCGAAAACCTCCACAATCGAGTACCATAACTTCGGTTTCATGGAGGACGATGCGCTGACACTGCCTATCGGGCACTTGGTGAAGAACATGTACTCAGTGAGGCAGCTGCGTGCGCCCCCGCCTGCCGTCACCCTGATCCCCACAAGGGAGACGGCCGGTGTGGGGCCCGCGCCGCCGGCTGAGTCGTACCTGCTACGGGACCAACTGCGCGCTGCCTGGGTGGTGAGTGTGTCGGCGCGCGAGAACTTCTCAGTAAGACACCGTAAGACCGTGTGGCCTCGCAGATGGTCATCGAGCCTGAAATGCGGGGACAGCACAGACTCTCGTCGAACATGGCGCTGAAGATGTGCCACCAGGGGAAATGGTCCAGGAAGGACGGCGTGACCGCACAGCAGATCGCGGGCTGGATACCGGTGGATGGCACGTGTCCTTGTGGCAACAGCTGCAGCGCAGCCCGCGTTGCGTTGGGGTACCCGGGCGCACCGCTCGTGAACGTGCAGGTCCACAACCTGAGGTCCGATAAGGCCAGGCTGGTGATCGAGTGGGCCATGGCGCGCTGCCCCGAGTTTGCGCTGAAGGCGGAAGAGTGAGTACCTTCGGTCTGTCCAGTTCGCTGTGTGTCTGACGCAACCCGTGACCTTGCAGGCTGCGGTCGGAGTGGGAAGAGTTGCGGCAGCGCCACCAGGTAGGTGCACCACGGCACACTGTTGTTTGGGTTGGCTTGACCCTTCAACCGCTTGCAGGCAGCAAAAGCGGCTGCGGCGGCTGCGGGTTTGCAGAGGCGCGCAGCTGCAGGACTGAGCGACGACGCCAGCGGCAGCGAAGAGGTGGAGGAGCAGGTTGAAGCCCGCCCTCAGGCAGTGCGCCGCCGGCGTGGCGCTGGTGGGTTGAGTCAGCAGCGTTTGCAGGGTCGCCCTACTAAGCGCCTGTATATGCGCAGGTGGTCCAGAAGTCGGTCAGGAGGTGCTGCAGGCCACCTTCCAGCGCTTTAACACGATGCTGAAGGCGGACGGTGCGCCAGCCCTGCTAGCAGCGCTGAAGGTGCAGGGCTTCTCACTCAAGAAGGGGGCCCTAGCGACGGCACTCAAGGCAGCTGGGCTTGGCTGGGGAAAGCCTACGCCAGCACAGGTAAGATAGGGTATGGGTGTACGGGCGGCGTATGATGGAAGCTGTAACCCGCGCTGTGGTGCAGGTGGAGGAGGCCCTGGGGTCTTTCAAGGGCAATCAGGAGGAGCACGGCAAGGAGTATGCCGTGGGAGCGGTCGCGGGCATGCTTGGATGTGAGATTGAAACAGCCCGCACGCGCCTCGTCAAGGCGGGGCTGCTCCACCGTCGTAAGTTGCTCACAGTTCTCTTCTGCCTGCACGGTGCTGACAAGACAGTTTGCGCAGGGAAAAAGGCAGCACGGACCCCTACCGCACCCGGCGCTGATGGAGAAGGCGCCCACAGTGACAGCAGTGGGGGAGCTGGCGAGGAGAGCGGGCTTTCCAGCAGCGCGGTCAGCAGCAGCAGCAGCAGTGGCGATGACGTTGCCGACGACGATAGCGTTGACCTTGAGGCGCCATGTGCTGTGTGTGGTAGCCCGGACGACAGCAAGTACACGATGGTGTTCTGTGATGGCTGCACGGGCTGCTACCACGTGAACTGCCTGACGCCTCCTCTGGTCCGCGTTCCGCCGCAAGGGGTACCGTGGTTCTGTCCCGGGTGTGGAGGTGGTGCTGGTGGCAGCAGGGGACATGGAGCAACAGCGCGCGGTGGCCCCCGCGGAGGCCCCCGCGGTGGCAACCGAGGTGGCCCGCGCGGAGGGCCCCGCAGCGGGCCCCGCAGCGGCTCACACGATGGGCCGCCAGGCAGCGCAGGGGCGGGCGGCGTGGCCGGCGGTGGGGTAGACGAACGACTGGGCACCGCAGCTCGCACAGCCGCCACCGCTGCCGCCTTGCGCAGCGCCGGCGGTGCTACTAGCAGCGGCAACGCGGCAGTAGCAGCAGCAGCAGTAGCTGCAGTAGCAGCGGTGGATGACGGTCTGCCAGGCGGCGCAGGGGCGGGTGGCGTGGCCGGCGGTGGGGTAGACGAACGACTGGGTGCCGCAGCTCGCACAGCCGCCACAGCTGCCTCCTTGCACAGGGCCGGCAGCCTTGGCGGTGGCGGCGGTGGCGGGAGGGGCGGCGGTGCTACAAGCAGCGGCAACGCGGCAGTAGCAGCAGCAGCAGTAGCAGCGGCGGATGACGGTCTGCCAGGCGGCGCAGGGGCGGGCGGCGTGGCCGGCGGTGGGGTAGACGAACGACTGGGTGCCGCAGCTCGCACAGCCGCCACAGCTGCCTCCTTGCACAGGGCCGGCAGCCTTGGCGGTGGCGGCGGTGGCGGGAGGGGCGGCGGTGCTACAAGCAGCGGCAACGCGGCAGTAGCAGCAGCAGCAGTAGCAGCGGCGGATGACGGTCTGCCAGGCGGCGCAGGGGCGGGCGGCGTGGCCGGCGGTGGGGTAGACGAACGACTGGGCGCCGCAGCTCGCACAGCCGCCACCGCTGCCTCCTTGCACAGCAGCGCCGGCAGCGGGGGCAGTGGCGCTGGCGGCGGCGGCGGCAGTGGTGGCGGTGCTACTAGCAGCGGCAACGCGGCGACAGCAGTACCGCACGGCAGGCCCGGCGACGCAGGGGTGGGCGGCGCAGCCGGGGGCTGCGTAGACGCGCCGCCGTCCAATGCCGAGGTGGCTGGAGCAGTTGATGGGAGCAATAAGCGGAAGGCATCTGCGATGGTCATCGGCAGGCAGAATAAAGGGGCGAAGATGCAGGCCATTCTTGACTCGCTGAAGTAGTTGTGCAGGAGACCCTGGCGGCATGTTCGGCCAGGCCGCGCAGGGAGGGGGCGGGCGTAGAGTGGGGGGTGGAAGGATGATCTGGTACAGGTCACGGAGGGCTGGAACAGATCGCAGAGATAATTAAACATATATATTTGCAATGGGGTATTCGGTTGAGCAAGTTTGAGGCAAATCGGTTAGGGTCCATTTCTGAGGATGTTGGTTTTGCGGGGTGTTTTTGGGGGGGTTGGAGGCGGGTCAAGAGCGAGTGGCGCCCGAGGGCATGTCGGCCGTTAGCGACGATACCTTGGATATGACATCTTCAGATAGTGTTTATGAAAGAATGCATCTTGATCCCGTCAAAGATACACGTTTAGGTTGGACATGTTAAGACATGCTGAACATGCCGGGACATGCCGAGACTGCCGGAGGGTCCAGAGCTAACGTACACACAGTCTGAATCGTTGCGAGATGGTATACATGTAAGGCTTCACTGGCTTATGGAGCCTATGCGGTGCCCGTGCTGCACGGTGGACGAAGCGTGAATATGGGCAGGGCCGGGCAGGGCAAGGGGGCCGGGGGGGTGCATTGATGCGGTGCTATGCGACGTGAAAGTTTCCCATGATGCAGAGATTCCCAACCCGAGCGACAGAAACATGAAGCAAGCGACCTGGAACCCCGGAAAAGAAAGCCCAGACTTCCCAACCACAGACGCCGCCCGACCCGAGCAGCACCAAGGGAGACCGGACACCCACCCAGCCCATACTGTACACTGTATAATATGAAGAAGATGGCCGCGAGACTGGGCTGGGGCAGGTTGGCGACAGTCTGAGTTGCTGAGCTGAATGCTGTGCTGCTGCACACTCGCCGTCTACCTGCGCTCTCATGCCACGCATGCATACCCCACGCAACTGGCACTTAAACCCCTGGCCTCTGGACATGACCACCGCCACGGCCCCACACGATATGCCGCCCTGTAAATAGTTTACCTTGATTCGAACTCCTCGTGCTCTCGTGCCAAGCATCTGTAACCCCACGCAAACGACATTCATCCTCTGGTCGCTGCGTACCACGGCCCCATGTTTTCCTTGCTTAGAATCCCATGCGTTCATGTGCTTGGGGCACCGTGATACGGTACCGTCTACTTTCGTGATACGGTACGATCTACTTTCTGTACTCGTGTCATCACTCGCCCTCTGTAATCCTCGCAAAGGACCCCCGCTCTATCTGGTGCCAACAAGTCAGTCATCATCAATCTGCGACGCATCTGTGGCGCCAGAACCGCTAGCAAGCACGCGATATCTCTCCAGCATGCGTTGATGCCTTGCCAAGTGCAGCGACAGCAGCCTGTCCTGGCTTGCCGTCAAGCCAGCAGCCCCGCCAACCCGCAGCGCCTCCTCCACCAGCCCCACGCGGTGCGTGTAGTAAGCAACCGCACGCTGCACCTCCTCCCGAATCAAGCCTATCTCTTCCTCGCACCGCGCCACCTCCTCCAGCGCCCGGCGCCAGCGTGCTTCTAGGCGCGCCGCGCCCTGGGGCCCCTTCCGGGGAGCCCATGGGAAGTCCTGTTGTTGCAGGGCCTTGCCCAGCGCGCTGGACGACGCTAGAGCATCACGGACTTCCGGTGCCACCGCTCCAGGCACCGCGCTCCAGCTGACTACACTCCCCCACAGCTGCTTCGCCCGCTCCCGCGCCCGGTTGTACTCCTGGATGGCAAGCTGCTGCTGGTGCCGGCGGCCAGCCAGCTTCTTCATCACATATCCCAGGGCAGCAACGTCCGCAACGGCGTCCTGTCAAGGGCACAAACACATGTTAGGCTGCTTGCATGTCGTGACATCCCCGCGCCCTTGCCCGGGCATGTACCCATGCCAACCCCCTTAAACCCTGCAGCCCTGCAGCCACGCCTGCAGCCACGCCCGCCTCCGCCTCCACCCCCGCCCCCGCCCCAACCCCCGCCCCCGCCCCCGCCCTCTTGCAGCCGCACCTCCACTTCGACGTACAGCTTCCGCAGCTCGCTGTCAGCCAGCTCCGCCAGAGCAGCCGTCATGGGCTCCGACCCAGGCCCCCACGCTGCGGGGTTGTACTGCTGAGAGCGCTCCAGCTCTGCGGACTGCTCCTTGATTGAGCGAAGCAAAGCCGGTCGCTGCCACACAGGGACGTTATCTGCGCCCGGAAAGAGCAGCCCAAGCCGCACCACGTCCGAGCCCACGTCCAAGGCATCCTCGCGCTGAAGCTTGCTGAGGGCGAGCCTGCAGCGGGCGTATTCTGCCGCAGGGGTGGCTCCAGGCGCTGGATCCAGCTGGGCGGGATCCACAGGTTGCTGCAGACGCTGCCTCACCTGCAAAGGGTCAAGAGCGCACACAGGCAGTAGCCGCCGTAATGTTCATGCCCGACCATATGCTGGACAAGACTACCAATATCCCATGCATGTTGTGTGAGCGCGTGCAACAGCTAGCAGTAAGCCGACCCAATGGACTGCAACGCACCTCCTCAACTTGGCATCCCAGCGTATCCGCCAGGGCAGCCTCAACCTCGCTCACACGCTGCTTCGCGCTAGCCAGGATGGCTTTGGCCCGCTCGCGCATGCGCCACTGTCGTGAAGGCAACCCCCCCCAGAACGTCCTGGCAGTGCAAGCGGCAGACCCGCTCTAAGTGCGCTTCCCTGTTCACCGGGCTCATGTATTGCGTGATGCCGCCGTGTGGTCCAATGACGCTGTTGAAGATCTCGGCCGGCTCCCCGGTGCCCTGCCCCACGCCACGGACAGCGAGGTGCCCAAATGCCTTCTGGCATGCATAGCTGCAGATGAAAGCACGCACGCTGGTGAGGCGGGCCTTATGGGCTACCGGTATTAACTGCACTTCCTACCTGTGGGCGTAGCGGTGCCATGGTGGAATAAGGGGGCGCAGGCCTGCGCCACGCAGCTGCAGGTCCGATGGTTGACGCGCCAGCCACTTGCTGTACGACTTGCCCCACCTGCGTAGTGCACCGTAACCATGTTGTTTTCGTATGCGTACCCACGTCCGCGCCCACGCCCACGCCCACGCCCACGCCCACGCCCACGCCCACGCCCACGCCCACGCCCACGCCCACGCCCACGCCCACGCCCACGCCCACGCCCACGCCCACGCCCACGCCCACGCCCACGCCCACGCCCACGCCCACGCCCACGCCCACGCCCACGCCCACGCCCACGCCCACGCCCACGCCCACGCCCACACATCCACACGCGCCCACGCCCACACATCCACACGCCCACACGCCCACATGCACACACATGCACACGCCCACCCTCGCCCATCCGCCCACACCCACACGCCTACCTGCCCAGGCCCCTGCCCCCGCTCACGCCCACGCGTAAGATCTTACCTGCAGGCGATGTCGTACCACCAGAACGCCACGGCCGTCCCAGCTGAGAGGAAGGACAGAGCCGCTGCTGTGGAGTACGCGTGCCGCTCGCCACCGAACAGGTTCATGAGCCGCATCAACATGCCGTGCCGGCACAGGGCTGCGCCCACAGCTGTAATGAGGTTCTTCCGCGACTCCGCGGCCAGCACCTAGGACAAGGGTTGTGGGCAAAGCAGTGGGGTAAGGGGCAGGATTAAGTAGAATGACGGGGCCAAAGCAGTTACCGACGGTACAACCATACGGCGAGACCATGCAAGATAGAGTCAGGTAACGCATTGGGACAGGATAATGGAGGTGAGGCACAGAACAAACCTTGTCGGCGTTGAAGTTGGAGCAGTGCGTCACTCCGATCTGCTGCGCTGCTGTGCTGTCCTGCATCACCTCCTGCACGAGTGCGTTGGGCAGAAAGAAGCGACGCCGCGAGAGCTGTGTGTAGCTGGCCAAGTAGCCCTTGCACGCCAGCAAGTTTAGCTTGAAGCAGGCGTCGAAGTGGACTGAGTGCAGCCTTGACGGCCCTGGTCCGGACGCCTCCGGGCCATATGCAGCGCGCAGAAGCCACTCTGAAGCTACAGCTGCCGCCCCCACAGCTGCAGCAGCTGCAAACAGAACTGCAGCTGCTGCTTCTGCTGCTGCTGCTGGTGACTTATGTGTGCCCCCGCCTGCCGGCCCCGCGCCCGCTGGCCCCGCGCCTGCAGCCTGCGTGTCCGCCGTCCCCGCGCCTGCCCTCCCCGCGCCTGCTGCTTCCTCGCCTGCAGCCTGCGTGTCCGCCGTCCCCGCGCCTGCCGTCCCCGCGCCTGCTGCCTCCTCGCCTGCAGCCTGCGTGTCCGCCGTCCCCGCGCCCGCCAGCCCCGCGCCCGCTGGCCCCACGCCCGCTGGCCCCGCACCTGCTGCCTCCTCGCCTGCTGCCTCCTCGCCTACTGCCTCCTCGCCTGCTGCCTCCGCGCCTGCAGCCTCCGCGCCTGCAGCCTCCGCGCCTGCTGCCTCCTCGCCTGTCGTTGCCTCGCCTGCTGTCTCCTCGCCTGCCGGCCCCGCGCCTGCTGTTCCCACGCCCGCCGGCCCCGACGGTGCTGCTGGACACGTGACACTGTCGCCGCAGCACGGGCAGCCATTGGTGGCACCGCAGGGCCATCCACAGACTGCATCCTCCGGAAAGTCCTCGATGCTGTTCTGACAGTCCCAGTACATAAGCAGCGCCCCACGAAGGCGCTGGCGCAGTGTGTTTGCTGACACTGCACTTGGGCGGGCGATGCCGTTCCGCTCCCAGCTGTCAAGAAGGGCTGAGCAGAAGGCGTCCGCGCTGAGGTGCCTGCTTCTGAACGACAGGAGGTCGTACAGCTGCAGCACCGACTGGTGCCACCACAGCACGTTCCGGTGCTCACGCCGCAGTATCAGGTCCCACCCAATCTTCGAGTCTGGGAGGCAGTCCATCTCAACCGGCAGCACGTTATAGTTCTTCCGGCACGGCTCGCAGTAGCTTACTGTCACGTTCACCGTGATGGGCTGCTCCCATGTGACGATGGTCACCGGGCAAGTCAGGCCCCCAGGCGCCGTTGGCGAGGCGCACGCCGGGCAGGATGCGGGGCAGCCCTCAGCGAGGGCGCCGAGTGTGCGTGCGACACGGTTGAGGAGGAGGCTGCGGCTCTTCGCTCCAGCATCATAATGGTGCAGGTAAGAGACCCGCACCCTATCCTGCGTGCTTACTTCTACGGGCTGCTCTTCTTGCTCTTCTGTTGGTTCATCGTCATCTGATGCCTGCTCGACAACGTCGTCCACGTTGTAATGTACCGCGTCGACATCATCATCACTATATTGATGAAGGTGTAAGTCAGCGGCAGCTGGGAGCTCCTGCTGCGCCGCTTGCTGGCGGGGCGCCTGCCGCTGTTGTTGTCTTTGGGGTTGAGGCTTTTGCTTCTTGTTCCTTTTTGTCCTGTTAAGCCCTTCTTCTATCGGGTCAGGTACTTTCGGCATACTAGCGATGCATTAGGTACAGTAGCCTCAATACATATTGTTTGCAGGTTAGAAGGGACTTGTTAGTAACTCTGTTGGCAGCAACACTATCCTAGTGCGCGAAGCACCGAGGCGTACCGGCTGGCTGGTCACGGCGCTGGATGGTGGGCAGTCGCGGGTCCCAGCGTCGCGAGCTTTGAGCGGGAGCAGCTGCGCGGGGCTATTGGGGACCCCCCTGAAGTGGCGGGGAGGCTATCGGGCGAAGAAGCGGGCGCGGGGAGAAGCTCCGGCAGGACTCCATTTTGGGGAGAACATAAAGGCTACCCATGGGGAGGGCCCGGGCGGACATCATGCGCTCCCCAATTACCGGACTGTCGGTCATTGGGGATGGCCCCATACCTCGTGACAAGGCAGGTATGGGGCCTTCCCCAACAGCCGGGGACCCGGGTCATTGGGGAGCGCATGATGTCCGCCCGGGCCCTCCCCATGGGTAGCCTTTGTGTTCTCCCCAAAATGGAGTCCTGCCGGAGCTTCTCCCCGCGCCCGCTTCTTCGCCCGATAGCCCTCCCCGCCACTTCAGGGGGGTCCCCAATAGCCCCGCGCAGCTGCCCCCGCTCAAAGCTCGCAACGCTGGGAACTGCGCCGCTACCAGATGGTAACCCGCGCCATGACCACCCAGCCGGTACGCCTCGGTGCCGGTCGCAAACTTGGATAGCAAATATATCCATACAAGACTACATGACTGCTCACATATTCATATTATACAGCGAGGGAACACTGATCGCCGGTATCCTAGCTTCCTTCCTTCTTTGCTTGATTCATTTCAAGCGTTTGGAGCCACTATATACACAGTAGGTATGTAAGACAACACACCGGCTTCAGTCGAGCGCCACTTGCTCGACTTGGGACATCATGGCGCGCACGGTAATGAAGGACCCGGAAGTGCTTTTGGTCTATGACACTAACGCGCCCAACCTCGCAGAAGACAAAAGCTGCGAAGATCTCGCGCGGCTTACTTGATGTCCTTAAGCAGCTGATTGAGGTCTTTGAGCAGTACCCTATTGACGAACTGGACTCGCCTATCAAGTAAGTGTCATCTGTCACATGCTAGACAGCAGGAACCTGACGAATTCAGCTCTCGTAGGCAATTACCTGGCGCCCTCTTGGTCCTTGCCGAACCGAAAACCTCCACAATCGAGTACCATAACTTCGGTTTCATGGAGGACGATGCGCTGACACTGCCTATCGGGCACTTGGTGAAGAACATGTACTCAGTGAGGCAGCTGCGTGCGCCCCCGCCTGCCGTCACCCTGATCCCCACAAGGGAGACGGCCGGTGTGGGGCCCGCGCCGCCGGCTGAGTCGTACCTGCTACGGGACCAACTGCGCGCTGCCTGGGTGGTGAGTGTGTCGGCGCGCGAGAACTTCTCAGTAAGACACCGTAAGACCGTGTGGCCTCGCAGATGGTCATCGAGCCTGAAATGCGGGGACAGCACAGACTCTCGTCGAACATGGCGCTGAAGATGTGCCACCAGGGGAAATGGTCCAGGAAGGACGGCGTGACCGCACAGCAGATCGCGGGCTGGATACCGGTGGATGGCACGTGTCCTTGTGGCAACAGCTGCAGCGCAGCCCGCGTTGCGTTGGGGTACCCGGGCGCACCGCTCGTGAACGTGCAGGTCCACAACCTGAGGTCCGATAAGGCCAGGCTGGTGATCGAGTGGGCCATGGCGCGCTGCCCCGAGTTTGCGCTGAAGGCGGAAGAGTGAGTACCTTCGGTCTGTCCAGTTCGCTGTGTGTCTGACGCAACCCGTGACCTTGCAGGCTGCGGTCGGAGTGGGAAGAGTTGCGGCAGCGCCACCAGGTAGGTGCACCACGGCACACTGTTGTTTGGGTTGGCTTGACCCTTCAACCGCTTGCAGGCAGCAAAAGCGGCTGCGGCGGCTGCGGGTTTGCAGAGGCGCGCAGCTGCAGGACTGAGCGACGACGCCAGCGGCAGCGAAGAGGTGGAGGAGCAGGTTGAAGCCCGCCCTCAGGCAGTGCGCCGCCGGCGTGGCGCTGGTGGGTTGAGTCAGCAGCGTTTGCAGGGTCGCCCTACTAAGCGCCTGTATATGCGCAGGTGGTCCAGAAGTCGGTCAGGAGGTGCTGCAGGCCACCTTCCAGCGCTTTAACACGATGCTGAAGGCGGACGGTGCGCCAGCCCTGCTAGCAGCGCTGAAGGTGCAGGGCTTCTCACTCAAGAAGGGGGCCCTAGCGACGGCACTCAAGGCAGCTGGGCTTGGCTGGGGAAAGCCTACGCCAGCACAGGTAAGATAGGGTATGGGTGTACGGGCGGCGTATGATGGAAGCTGTAACCCGCGCTGTGGTGCAGGTGGAGGAGGCCCTGGGGTCTTTCAAGGGCAATCAGGAGGAGCACGGCAAGGAGTATGCCGTGGGAGCGGTCGCGGGCATGCTTGGATGTGAGATTGAAACAGCCCGCACGCGCCTCGTCAAGGCGGGGCTGCTCCACCGTCGTAAGTTGCTCACAGTTCTCTTCTGCCTGCACGGTGCTGACAAGACAGTTTGCGCAGGGAAAAAGGCAGCACGGACCCCTACCGCACCCGGCGCTGATGGAGAAGGCGCCCACAGTGACAGCAGTGGGGGAGCTGGCGAGGAGAGCGGGCTTTCCAGCAGCGCGGTCAGCAGCAGCAGCAGCAGTGGCGATGACGTTGCCGACGACGATAGCGTTGACCTTGAGGCGCCATGTGCTGTGTGTGGTAGCCCGGACGACAGCAAGTACACGATGGTGTTCTGTGATGGCTGCACGGGCTGCTACCACGTGAACTGCCTGACGCCTCCTCTGGTCCGCGTTCCGCCGCAAGGGGTACCGTGGTTCTGTCCCGGGTGTGGAGGTGGTGCTGGTGGCAGCAGGGGACATGGAGCAACAGCGCGCGGTGGCCCCCGCGGAGGCCCCCGCGGTGGCAACCGAGGTGGCCCGCGCGGAGGGCCCCGCAGCGGGCCCCGCAGCGGCTCACACGATGGGCCGCCAGGCAGCGCAGGGGCGGGCGGCGTGGCCGGCGGTGGGGTAGACGAACGACTGGGCACCGCAGCTCGCACAGCCGCCACCGCTGCCGCCTTGCGCAGCGCCGGCGGTGCTACTAGCAGCGGCAACGCGGCAGTAGCAGCAGCAGCAGTAGCTGCAGTAGCAGCGGTGGATGACGGTCTGCCAGGCGGCGCAGGGGCGGGTGGCGTGGCCGGCGGTGGGGTAGACGAACGACTGGGTGCCGCAGCTCGCACAGCCGCCACAGCTGCCTCCTTGCACAGGGCCGGCAGCCTTGGCGGTGGCGGCGGTGGCGGGAGGGGCGGCGGTGCTACAAGCAGCGGCAACGCGGCAGTAGCAGCAGCAGCAGTAGCAGCGGCGGATGACGGTCTGCCAGGCGGCGCAGGGGCGGGTGGCGTGGCCGGCGGTGGGGTAGACGAACGACTGGGTGCCGCAGCTCGCACAGCCGCCACAGCTGCCTCCTTGCACAGGGCCGGCAGCCTTGGCGGTGGCGGCGGTGGCGGGAGGGGCGGCGGTGCTACAAGCAGCGGCAACGCGGCAGTAGCAGCAGCAGCAGTAGCAGCGGCGGATGACGGTCTGCCAGGCGGCGCAGGGGCGGGCGGCGTGGCCGGCGGTGGGGTAGACGAACGACTGGGCGCCGCAGCTCGCACAGCCGCCACCGCTGCCTCCTTGCACAGCAGCGCCGGCAGCGGGGGCAGTGGCGCTGGCGGCGGCGGCGGCAGTGGTGGCGGTGCTACTAGCAGCGGCAACGCGGCGACAGCAGTACCGCACGGCAGGCCCGGCGACGCAGGGGTGGGCGGCGCAGCCGGGGGCTGCGTAGACGCGCCGCCGTCCAATGCCGAGGTGGCTGGAGCAGTTGATGGGAGCAATAAGCGGAAGGCATCTGCGATGGTCATCGGCAGGCAGAATAAAGGGGCGAAGATGCAGGCCATTCTTGACTCGCTGAAGTAGTTGTGCAGGAGACCCTGGCGGCATGTTCGGCCAGGCCGCGCAGGGAGGGGGCGGGCGTAGAGTGGGGGGTGGAAGGATGATCTGGTACAGGTCACGGAGGGCTGGAACAGATCGCAGAGATAATTAAACATATATATTTGCAATGGGGTATTCGGTTGAGCAAGTTTGAGGCAAATCGGTTAGGGTCCATTTCTGAGGATGTTGGTTTTGCGGGGTGTTTTGGGGGGGTTGGAGGCGGGTCAAGAGCGAGTGGCGCCCGAGGGCATGTCGGCCGTTAGCGACGATACCTTGGATATGACATCTTCAGATAGTGTTTATGAAAGAATGCATCTTGATCCCGTCAAAGATACACGTTTAGGTTGGACATGTTAAGACATGCTGAACATGCCGGGACATGCCGAGACTGCCGGAGGGTCCAGAGCTAACGTACACACAGTCTGAATCGTTGCGAGATGGTATACATGTAAGGCTTCACTGGCTTATGGAGCCTATGCGGTGCCCGTGCTGCACGGTGGACGAAGCGTGAATATGGGCAGGGCCGGGCAGGGCAAGGGGGCCGGGGGGGTGCATTGATGCGGTGCTATGCGACGTGAAAGTTTCCCATGATGCAGAGATTCCCAACCCGAGCGACAGAAACATGAAGCAAGCGACCTGGAACCCCGGAAAAGAAAGCCCAGACTTCCCAACCACAGACGCCGCCCGACCCGAGCAGCACCAAGGGAGACCGGACACCCACCCAGCCCATACTGTACACTGTATAATATGAAGAAGATGGCCGCGAGACTGGGCTGGGGCAGGTTGGCGACAGTCTGAGTTGCTGAGCTGAATGCTGTGCTGCTGCACACTCGCCGTCTACCTGCGCTCTCATGCCACGCATGCATACCCCACGCAACTGGCACTTAAACCCCTGGCCTCTGGACATGACCACCGCCACGGCCCCACACGATATGCCGCCCTGTAAATAGTTTACCTTGATTCGAACTCCTCGTGCTCTCGTGCCAAGCATCTGTAACCCCACGCAAACGACATTCATCCTCTGGTCGCTGCGTACCACGGCCCCATGTTTTCCTTGCTTAGAATCCCATGCGTTCATGTGCTTGGGGCACCGTGATACGGTACCGTCTACTTTCGTGATACGGTACGATCTACTTTCTGTACTCGTGTCATCACTCGCCCTCTGTAATCCTCGCAAAGGACCCCCGCTCTATCTGGTGCCAACAAGTCAGTCATCATCAATCTGCGACGCATCTGTGGCGCCAGAACCGCTAGCAAGCACGCGATATCTCTCCAGCATGCGTTGATGCCTTGCCAAGTGCAGCGACAGCAGCCTGTCCTGGCTTGCCGTCAAGCCAGCAGCCCCGCCAACCCGCAGCGCCTCCTCCACCAGCCCCACGCGGTGCGTGTAGTAAGCAACCGCACGCTGCACCTCCTCCCGAATCAAGCCTATCTCTTCCTCGCACCGCGCCACCTCCTCCAGCGCCCGGCGCCAGCGTGCTTCTAGGCGCGCCGCGCCCTGGGGCCCCTTCCGGGGAGCCCATGGGAAGTCCTGTTGTTGCAGGGCCTTGCCCAGCGCGCTGGACGACGCTAGAGCATCACGGACTTCCGGTGCCACCGCTCCAGGCACCGCGCTCCAGCTGACTACACTCCCCCACAGCTGCTTCGCCCGCTCCCGCGCCCGGTTGTACTCCTGGATGGCAAGCTGCTGCTGGTGCCGGCGGCCAGCCAGCTTCTTCATCACATATCCCAGGGCAGCAACGTCCGCAACGGCGTCCTGTCAAGGGCACAAACACATGTTAGGCTGCTTGCATGTCGTGACATCCCCGCGCCCTTGCCCGGGCATGTACCCATGCCAACCCCCTTAAACCCTGCAGCCCTGCAGCCACGCCTGCAGCCACGCCCGCCTCCGCCTCCACCCCCGCCCCCGCCCCAACCCCCGCCCCCGCCCCCGCCCTCTTGCAGCCGCACCTCCACTTCGACGTACAGCTTCCGCAGCTCGCTGTCAGCCAGCTCCGCCAGAGCAGCCGTCATGGGCTCCGACCCAGGCCCCCACGCTGCGGGGTTGTACTGCTGAGAGCGCTCCAGCTCTGCGGACTGCTCCTTGATTGAGCGAAGCAAAGCCGGTCGCTGCCACACAGGGACGTTATCTGCGCCCGGAAAGAGCAGCCCAAGCCGCACCACGTCCGAGCCCACGTCCAAGGCATCCTCGCGCTGAAGCTTGCTGAGGGCGAGCCTGCAGCGGGCGTATTCTGCCGCAGGGGTGGCTCCAGGCGCTGGATCCAGCTGGGCGGGATCCACAGGTTGCTGCAGACGCTGCCTCACCTGCAAAGGGTCAAGAGCGCACACAGGCAGTAGCCGCCGTAATGTTCATGCCCGACCATATGCTGGACAAGACTACCAATATCCCATGCATGTTGTGTGAGCGCGTGCAACAGCTAGCAGTAAGCCGACCCAATGGACTGCAACGCACCTCCTCAACTTGGCATCCCAGCGTATCCGCCAGGGCAGCCTCAACCTCGCTCACACGCTGCTTCGCGCTAGCCAGGATGGCTTTGGCCCGCTCGCGCATGCGCCACTGTCGTGAAGGCAACCCCCCCAGAACGTCCTGGCAGTGCAAGCGGCAGACCCGCTCTAAGTGCGCTTCCCTGTTCACCGGGCTCATGTATTGCGTGATGCCGCCGTGTGGTCCAATGACGCTGTTGAAGATCTCGGCCGGCTCCCCGGTGCCCTGCCCCACGCCACGGACAGCGAGGTGCCCAAATGCCTTCTGGCATGCATAGCTGCAGATGAAAGCACGCACGCTGGTGAGGCGGGCCTTATGGGCTACCGGTATTAACTGCACTTCCTACCTGTGGGCGTAGCGGTGCCATGGTGGAATAAGGGGGCGCAGGCCTGCGCCACGCAGCTGCAGGTCCGATGGTTGACGCGCCAGCCACTTGCTGTACGACTTGCCCCACCTGCGTAGTGCACCGTAACCATGTTGTTTTCGTATGCGTACCCACGTCCGCGCCCACGCCCACGCCCACGCCCACGCCCACGCCCACGCCCACGCCCACGCCCACGCCCACGCCCACGCCCACGCCCACGCCCACGCCCACGCCCACGCCCACGCCCACGCCCACGCCCACGCCCACGCCCACGCCCACGCCCACGCCCACGCCCACGCCCACGCCCACACATCCACACGCGCCCACGCCCACACATCCACACGCCCACACGCCCACATGCACACACATGCACACGCCCACCCTCGCCCATCCGCCCACACCCACACGCCTACCTGCCCAGGCCCCTGCCCCCGCTCACGCCCACGCGTAAGATCTTACCTGCAGGCGATGTCGTACCACCAGAACGCCACGGCCGTCCCAGCTGAGAGGAAGGACAGAGCCGCTGCTGTGGAGTACGCGTGCCGCTCGCCACCGAACAGGTTCATGAGCCGCATCAACATGCCGTGCCGGCACAGGGCTGCGCCCACAGCTGTAATGAGGTTCTTCCGCGACTCCGCGGCCAGCACCTAGGACAAGGGTTGTGGGCAAAGCAGTGGGGTAAGGGGCAGGATTAAGTAGAATGACGGGGCCAAAGCAGTTACCGACGGTACAACCATACGGCGAGACCATGCAAGATAGAGTCAGGTAACGCATTGGGACAGGATAATGGAGGTGAGGCACAGAACAAACCTTGTCGGCGTTGAAGTTGGAGCAGTGCGTCACTCCGATCTGCTGCGCTGCTGTGCTGTCCTGCATCACCTCCTGCACGAGTGCGTTGGGCAGAAAGAAGCGACGCCGCGAGAGCTGTGTGTAGCTGGCCAAGTAGCCCTTGCACGCCAGCAAGTTTAGCTTGAAGCAGGCGTCGAAGTGGACTGAGTGCAGCCTTGACGGCCCTGGTCCGGACGCCTCCGGGCCATATGCAGCGCGCAGAAGCCACTCTGAAGCTACAGCTGCCGCCCCCACAGCTGCAGCAGCTGCAAACAGAACTGCAGCTGCTGCTTCTGCTGCTGCTGCTGGTGACTTATGTGTGCCCCCGCCTGCCGGCCCCGCGCCCGCTGGCCCCGCGCCTGCAGCCTGCGTGTCCGCCGTCCCCGCGCCTGCCCTCCCCGCGCCTGCTGCTTCCTCGCCTGCAGCCTGCGTGTCCGCCGTCCCCGCGCCTGCCGTCCCCGCGCCTGCTGCCTCCTCGCCTGCAGCCTGCGTGTCCGCCGTCCCCGCGCCCGCCAGCCCCGCGCCCGCTGGCCCCACGCCCGCTGGCCCCGCACCTGCTGCCTCCTCGCCTGCTGCCTCCTCGCCTACTGCCTCCTCGCCTGCTGCCTCCGCGCCTGCAGCCTCCGCGCCTGCAGCCTCCGCGCCTGCTGCCTCCTCGCCTGTCGTTGCCTCGCCTGCTGTCTCCTCGCCTGCCGGCCCCGCGCCTGCTGTTCCCACGCCCGCCGGCCCCGACGGTGCTGCTGGACACGTGACACTGTCGCCGCAGCACGGGCAGCCATTGGTGGCACCGCAGGGCCATCCACAGACTGCATCCTCCGGAAAGTCCTCGATGCTGTTCTGACAGTCCCAGTACATAAGCAGCGCCCCACGAAGGCGCTGGCGCAGTGTGTTTGCTGACACTGCACTTGGGCGGGCGATGCCGTTCCGCTCCCAGCTGTCAAGAAGGGCTGAGCAGAAGGCGTCCGCGCTGAGGTGCCTGCTTCTGAACGACAGGAGGTCGTACAGCTGCAGCACCGACTGGTGCCACCACAGCACGTTCCGGTGCTCACGCCGCAGTATCAGGTCCCACCCAATCTTCGAGTCTGGGAGGCAGTCCATCTCAACCGGCAGCACGTTATAGTTCTTCCGGCACGGCTCGCAGTAGCTTACTGTCACGTTCACCGTGATGGGCTGCTCCCATGTGACGATGGTCACCGGGCAAGTCAGGCCCCCAGGCGCCGTTGGCGAGGCGCACGCCGGGCAGGATGCGGGGCAGCCCTCAGCGAGGGCGCCGAGTGTGCGTGCGACACGGTTGAGGAGGAGGCTGCGGCTCTTCGCTCCAGCATCATAATGGTGCAGGTAAGAGACCCGCACCCTATCCTGCGTGCTTACTTCTACGGGCTGCTCTTCTTGCTCTTCTGTTGGTTCATCGTCATCTGATGCCTGCTCGACAACGTCGTCCACGTTGTAATGTACCGCGTCGACATCATCATCACTATATTGATGAAGGTGTAAGTCAGCGGCAGCTGGGAGCTCCTGCTGCGCCGCTTGCTGGCGGGGCGCCTGCCGCTGTTGTTGTCTTTGGGGTTGAGGCTTTTGCTTCTTGTTCCTTTTTGTCCTGTTAAGCCCTTCTTCTATCGGGTCAGGTACTTTCGGCATACTAGCGATGCATTAGGTACAGTAGCCTCAATACATATTGTTTGCAGGTTAGAAGGGACTTGTTAGTAACTCTGTTGGCAGCAACACTATCCTAGTGCGCGAAGCACCGAGGCGTACCGGCTGGCTGGTCACGGCGCTGGATGGTGGGCAGTCGCGGGTCCCAGCGTCGCGAGCTTTGAGCGGGAGCAGCTGCGCGGGGCTATTGGGGACCCCCCTGAAGTGGCGGGGAGGCTATCGGGCGAAGAAGCGGGCGCGGGGAGAAGCTCCGGCAGGACTCCATTTTGGGGAGAACATAAAGGCTACCCATGGGGAGGGCCCGGGCGGACATCATGCGCTCCCCAATTACCGGACTGTCGGTCATTGGGGATGGCCCCATACCTCCAGCGAACCCTGATCCGTGCGACTGTGACCCTGACTGTGCCAAACCCTGACCGAACCCTGACCCTGACCCCTGCGAACCCTGACCGAACCCTGACCCTGGCGCCAACCCTGACCGTGCCACAAACCCTGACTGAACCCTGACCCCCTTCAACCCTGCCCGTGCCCAACCCTGACCGAACCCTGACCGTGGCGCCCAACCCTGACCACGCCCAACCCTGCGAACCCTGACCCTGAACCCCCACCACCACCCTGACCCAACCCCCCCTGCCCCCCAACCCTGACGCTGACCATGACCCTGAACCCTGACCGTGACTGTGCCAAACCCTGACTGAACCCTGACCGTGCCAAACCCTGACCGAACCCTGACCGAACCCTGACCTGACCCGAACCCTGGACCCCCCAAACCCTGACCGGGACTGGTGGATTGGTGGAACGTAACGCGGAGCCCCACCCTGACACAGCGAACCCTGCTCGGGCCGGACCCTGAACCCCGCGCCTACTAAACAAACGCCCTCAGGCCTGAAACCCCACGCCGTGGGGCAAACACAACGCCGCTGGGGCCGTCTGCCTCTACTACCTCTACTGCTACACGGGGCCGCCGCCCGCTACCACTGCATCTGCTCCAGCCGCTTGGCTGGCATTTGCTTCTGGTGCTGTTGGTGCTGCAGCTGCTGCTCTGCCGGCCGCTTGACGCCTGACGCACTCTGGCTCGGCCCGCCCGCCACCGCCCTACGCCTGCTCACTTTCTTTTCAAAAGCCCCAGCTTCTGACACAGCTAGTGCTTGAGCCGGAAGACTGGCTGTGACACCTCAAAGTCATCGCCGTCATCATCGCTGTCATCGTCGTCGAGCGCCACGCCCACAGGCTTGCGGGCCGCAGATGCAAGTGGCGTGGGTGCTGCTACCTGCCGTCCGGTGCCTGGGGCGCCACCAGTGCTGCTGCTGGCGGGGCGCTTCACACCCGTGATGCTGCTGCTGCTGCCGCTGCCGCTCGCACCGCTGCCACCAGAGCCGTGAGGCCCAGGGAGGCCAATGCGGCCCGCAGGCTGCGCAAGCTGCAGGGGCCGGCCAAGTCCACCCTACCCTGGCGCTGGCCGCAGCCCCGCCACCTTGAAGGTACCCGGCTTTGGCAGAAATTTTGCACCGCGCCACCCATGAGGTCCTTTTACACCGCACGTTTTTGCATGGATACACTTTGCTTGACGGCCCAGACGCGGAGCGTGCGAGCTGTGGAGGCTATGGAGGCTGACGGAAGCTAGGCGTTTGCTGGAGATGCAGACGCTGGAAGGCGGCAACACAGAAGGCGGCGCTGGTGGCGGCGGTCAGGGCACAGGGTGGGCACCTTGGTGGGCACGGGCTGCTCAGGGACTGGGACCTGCCCAGTGCCAACGCGTCCAGATATCTAGGGCAGGGACCTCCTGATTCGCCGGCGTGAATGGGTAGCCGAGGGCGACTCGAGGGGGGAAGGTGGTTAACCGGTTGGCCTCCGTGACTTCACTGTACCATGCTCAATACTGGCACAACATGCGAATTACACATAGTATTGCGCATGTCGTTCGCTGCGTTTAGGTGGTGGGTGCAAATCAGCCGAGCGAGAAGCAACTTTGACTGTCGCCAGGGTCGCGAGCAAAGCGACCGAACGCTGATGTTATCAACCTAAGTAAGCCTATACATGCCTACGAGCAAAACAACGCTGCCGTGGCGGAGTCGCGTGAATGTTGCTGAGCCCAGGTCGAAAGTGTGATCGCGAAGCATGCCGCGCGGGGACCCCGGGGTCCGAGGGCCGCGATCCAGCCGGGACGGTATGGGACTGTATGGCATCCGGGAAGTGGTGACGAGGCTAGAGGCTTGGGGAAGGGTGGTTGGCTCGCCCCCCAAAGGGGGGCGAAAGCCTTAGTCCTCGACCAAGACCAAGACCCATACACTAGGGTTGTGTCCGATTGTTTCGAATTTTGGCCAAGAGGTATGATGTAAAGCGAGCAACGCAATATTTGAGAAACAAGATAACTCTGGCAGGCGCGCAACACAGAGAAACTGTAAAGTGCATTTCACCGCCGTCGCATACGCTATATGAGCGATTATCATCTGGGCCTAGACGTAATAAAGGAAGAGTTATTGAACATACAGCTGGTATAATAGTCACATTTCAAGGCGTGAACGTGAAGCTGGACTCGCCGACCAAAATGCGAGAAGAGACCGAATTCTCTCTTGTATGCTGCTGTCGTAGTTATATTTCCACCAGCAGAAACACTTGGCATCAATCATATCCTCGAGACGTGCCATCGTCGCGTCCCCTGGTCGCGAGTCCCCGCCCAAGTGCCCCCGCCTCTCGCCCTTCTACTCCCCTTGCCCTTCTACTCCCCTTGCCCTGTCCCATCAACTCCTGAAGCCCCCAGCGGAAACCTCCATACTGGGCGAGCCATAGCGCTGCGTAGCTGGGAGGTTTAGTGTAAGGGGAGGCGCGCGGCCAGGTTGCAAGGGGGTCGGGTGGGGCCACCCGGCACCCGCCCTCCCTGTCCGTGTCCCTGCCTGTGCAGCAGGGTTGGCAGGGCCTTAGATTTAGATAACTAAGGATAAGCTTATGTAAGCTTATATATAACTTAGACATTAGACAGAGGCCCCCCGACGACCATAGTCAACGCACGGTCAAACTAATGTTGCTATATAGCATTATATAAGCTTATCTAACCTTATCTAAGGTTTAGACTGGGGCCATGCGGTACGCCGCCCACGTGCCAGGCCCCGCCGCTGGCCCCGCTCGGCTTTTCAGCTCGCACCACTTATCCGCGCATTGCCCCACTCCTAGCTGGGCGCAAATGCCTCCGAAAGCGGACTCCTTGGACCCATTGCTGCGAGGCATTGTCCCAGACGTGCCGCTGCGGAGCACGGACAGGAGGCTGCAGTGGAGAGGAGGCTGAGCCAGCTTGAGCATTGACGCATTCTTTCATTCATTATATATGGGGGCTTGACGTAGACTGCGTGGGATGCATGGGGTCTTGGCTGGGAAGAACTAGGGCAGGACGGAACTAAAGGGCTGGGCTGGCGGGTGACAAGGGCTGTGCGGATGTGCGCCCGAGGCATGGGCCCCATATGGGGAGTCGAATGAGGCTGAGAATGGCTGCGGCAGCATTGACGTGCATGGGTTTGGGGACCGTCAGGGGCTGGAGTGCAGTGGGGTCGGGCAGCACAGGCTTTCGGATTGTTGATTACAGAAGGGGACGGAGGGGACGGGAGCAACGCATAAAACTACTTTGCAGCAAAAACGGCTCAGCCCATGACCCACTTCTCCTAGGGACACCCCCCCGTCTAAGGTGGGCCTGTCTAACTTAGATAAGCATAGATAAGCATGGATACGCTTATCTAAGGGTTAGGTCCGCACGGCTATCTAAGGTTTTGGCCAACCCTGCTGTGCAGCCCCTGCCTCCCTGCCTGTACCTTGCCTGTCCGTGGCCCTGCCTGTGCCTGCCCTGCCCATGTCATTTTCTGTGCCTCCCCCTGTCTCTCTGCCTATGCCCCCTGTCCGTGTCCCTGCCTGTGCCTCCTCCTATACGCGCCTCCGTCAGTGCTCCCCCCCTGCCTCTCTGCCTGTGCGGCTGTTCCTCCCCCCGTCCGTGTCCCTGGCTCCATACCTGGCATCCCGCCTCGCGCGATTGTCTGTCGCTCATGCTTACATACTACATGTGATTGCGCCGTTCGTACAACCTCCCAACCATCCAAACAATCGCCCATTCTGGTATGCACTTCCCGCGGCTGCCGCGCAAGCCAGCCCGCGCTAGAACGCGTCAGGGTACCGCTGCGCTAACCCGTGCAACCCCAGAGCCCCGCCCCCGTGCAGCATGACAACGGGGGCCGCGCCCACGCCTCCTATCCCCGCTTCCGCGGTTGCAGCGGCTGCTGCCGCCTGCGCCTCCTGGCACGCCAGCTCCCAAGCCGACAGGCTGTAGATGGGGTCGAGTCCTATGCCGTACGTCTGGGCCACCTGCGTCAGTTGTGGTGATGGGGGGCCCAGCACGCAAGGCGCATCAGCGTGGCGACCAGAAAACTCCATGCAGTCCCTGATTATTTGCGGAGGGTGGGGTCGTACGGCGCGTGCCATCGCCTCACAGGGCACGCCACCAGGCGCGCTCGCGCGCACGTCTGCTCACCGGCGCACTTGCACGCACAGCCGCACACCCTGCGCCCAGCGACTGGCGCACGCACCCACCCGCTTGCACGTGGTGATGTCCGCGGGGTACACCTTGCCGAACCGCCGCGGCACAACGCGCGGCACCCATTGCAGCGGGAGGGACTCTGCCGCGGCCTCCGCCACAGTCGCCGCCGCGCCTGCTTGGCCGCTGCCGCCACGCGCGGGCCCCGCCGGCGCGGTGCCGGTACTAGCCACGTCAGCCTCAAGCTGACAGCCGTACAAATCGGGCCCGTAGCGCTCCAGGAAGCTGCCGACCAGCTGCTGCGCCTGTGACTGGTAGTACGACTGCTCGCCGGCCAGCATGATGCCCACCACCGTCCAGGGCAGGCCCAGCAGCGCGACGCCGATGGCCAGGCCTGCAGCGATCGAGCCAGCAGCCTACCTAATCAGGACACATGGCGACTATGCCGGCTGTGCGAGCATGTGAAGTGAAGGACGTACCGTGTGTACGGTACTGCATGCAAGGGCCTGGGCCTGGGCGTATTCACCGCAGCAGCCGGCGCGCACCTATGGCAGTGGTGCCCGTGCCTGAGTCCACGAAGATGCGGTACGGCGTGGACTGCGGGTCCGGCAGCGCCGCCACGTCCGCAACCAGCCGCGAGCCGGGCCCCTGCGGCTGCCGCCCAGCAGGCGCACTGCTGCCAACGCCCCATTCCGCCGCCGCCGCCGCCAGCAGCCAGTGGGATAGCCGTAGCAGGCCCAGCACGGCGGCGGCGTCGCCGCCGCCTTCCACAACCACCGCCACCTACACACAACCAACGGTAGTGCGAGCAACGCCGCCCAAGGGTTCAATTCCGGCAGGCGGAGTCCACGAGAGCTGCACACAGCTGCCGGCGACACCCCACACCCCACACCTCACACCCGCCTTGCGTGCCGTCATGGCTCGCGAAGGAGGGCCGCACCTTGGCCGCGCCGTCCTGCTGTTGCCACACTTCCTCGACACGTCGGTCAAACATAGCCGCACGATCAGCGTACTCGGCGCGTGTCACGTAGGACACACGCGTGCCGTACATTCGTGTAACCAGGTGGTAACCCGACGGAACCTGCGCGGCCGCAGCAGGCACAGCGCTGACAGCAGTGCACATTGTTCACCACGCAGACACGTGGGTGGCGCGGCTTTGAGCCCTTGTAACCCAACTTCTACAAATCTAAGGCTGTTGCAGACAACCGCAAACGTACTGCCGCATGCGTGCCCACCCGCCCACCTGCGGCGCCTCGCCTCGGATCAGCAGGTGCGACCTCAGCCCCAGCTCCGCGGCCGCCACCGCCACCGCGGCTGAGTGGGCGCTCTGCACGCCGCCGCAGGTCACCTGCGCCGCGGGGCACAACCAAGCGCCATGCTGGCCCATTACGCAAGGGATGAACATACCCATGGCTGAGGCATAGCTAGCATCCTTCCATGTGCTGGCCCATGACACACGCACGCGCGCTGACCCCTAAACTTCACAACGCCGGCCCGGACCCACCACATCGGTGACACCGGAGTGCAGGAGCTCCGGCAGCAGTGCGTCCAGCTTGCGGACCTGCGCGCATGGGCCGCCACATGGCAGCGGTGACACGTGTTAGGCAGCCAGCGAGGCGCACCCAAGCGGGGAGCATCAGGATTGAACCGAGGCGCGCCAGCCTCCAGCCTCCAGGCTCCCAGGGGCCCGACACCACACCTTGTTCCCGCCCAAGACGGGGTGGAGTAGGTCATCCCGCAGGAGCCACCACCCTGCCTGCTGGCCCGAGGAGGCCACGGAGCCACCGGGGCGCGCGGGCACCTGCACCAGCTGGACAGGCGTGTCGGGCGTCCGCCGGAGCCAGCGCCTGCGCTGCAGGAAGCTGCCGAGCACCGCGTGCGAGGCATCGATGGTGCTGGCCAGACGCTGGACCGAGCCAGCGGGAGCCGGGCGCCCCACGGTCATGTCAATAAAATATTTGATGGCAACCTAGAGCTAGGAGTTCGTGCATGCATATTGTTCTGGCACAGCCTGAGCGCGAAAACGCGCGAAAGCGAAGCGATGCATTACTGAGCAGCCAGAGCCTACACGAATATCCTTAAAATGCGATTTCACATGAATGCAAGTGCGCAAAGCGCAAAACTGGAGAGCTCGGCGCCCATCGGCGTCCAGCTGGCCCAGACATTTCCCTGCTTAACCCATCCCTGGCCCCATCCCGCCCGCTGAACCAAGCGCATCGGCGCCCTGCCCAGCATGTGCCAGGGAAGCTGCCTAGCCGGTGCTATCAGTGTGTCGGCCACGGTATCACCGGGGGGCTGTGCCCTTGCTTCTGCCTTCAAACACGCCATCTAGGCACGGGGCCGGGAACTGTTGTTGACCCCCTTGACAGTGCCTCGCGCACCTCCAGTAGCGCCTTTGGGATTCTCACATCCTCCCGGCTGCCCCTCCACTCGACCCCGCCGCGCCACCTGCCCCTCCTGACGCGCCACCACCACCACCGCCGCCGCCGCCACCGCCGCCGTTGCCAAGTCCCATAGCCGCGCTCAGCGCCGCCGCGCACTGCGGCTGCGCCGCCCCCGCCTGAGCTAGACCTTGCAGTTCTCCCACCGCCGCTACCAGCGCCGCCTGCTGCCTCCCGTACTCGGCTGTGTTGCCGCCCCCCAGCGCCTGCACTGCAAGCATGCGCCGCGCCTCCACCGCCTGTCCCCACAACTCGCACGCGTTGGGCGGCCGCTGCCGGGCCGCGTCCTCCAGGGAGCGAGCCATGCCCTGCGTGGATGGGGCGGCACAGGTCGGAGGTGCATTGGTGCGGCGCGTTGGTGGCCAGAGGGTGGGGCCCAGTTAGGTGTGGAAGCGGGCGCGGAATGTGCGCGGTGAACGTGGGGCGAGGCAGGCGGAGGTAGGGGTGTGGACTGGGGCTAGCAGGGCAGCGGCAAAGGTGGTCCGGCGCTGTTGGAGCTTCCTCATGGCACATGCCAAGGCCTGCACTCGGCAGCACCCACCTCCAGCACCTCGCGCGCGCTCAGCAGAGCCTCCGTCGCGCCGCTGCCGCCCTTTATTTTGTGCTTCTTTTTCTCCTTCTTCTTCCGCTCCCGCCCAGCCTCCTGTTGCTGCTGCTGCTGCTCCCGCTCCTCCTCCTCGCTCCTGCCGTACAGCTCCAGGCTGAGGGCGGTGGGCCGCTGGCCCGCCTGCAGCCGCTCCAGCTGCTGGTGCAGCAGCACCGCCGCCACCGAGAAGTGCATCACAGCCTCCTGCCGGGAGGTGTGGGGGAGCGAGAGAAGGAAGGAGGGGGAGAAGGGTGGAGAGAGAGCGTTTATTAGACAAAGGGGGCGTGGGTACGTGAAGTTGGTTGGCTGCAGCAGTTGAGGGCATGGCGTCGGCGGGTGGGCCAGCGAGGCCGGCATGAGCCGCAGTCGGGGGCGGCACACATGTGCGCGACACGCTCGCCGCCCAGCCGCGCCGGGCGGCACCCCGCCGCACCTGGCCGCGGCCTACCAGCACCAGCACCCGGCCCCACTCGGTCTGCAGCCAGGGGTCCTCGGGGTCCACGCTCTGCACCCTGCGGCGGCGATAGCAGCAGTTGGGCAGTGGTGGTTGGAGCGGAGCGGAGAACAGGCGCCACTGAGCCGCGCAATACGATACCCAGCGGCGGTGGTGGCGGCGGTGGTAGCGGTGGTGGTGAACATTAGATACGATGAGACAAGCACCCCCCAGCAGCCCGCTCCGCTTTGCACAGCAGTAAAACCCAGCGCCACCAGCAGCCCAGCACCAACTGGGAGTTTGTGGTTCGCTCACATGTGCAGCAGGTGCAGGTGCGGCGGCGTGGAACCGACCTGCCCCGCCGCGCCCAGCGCCATGGTGGCGGCGGCGCGGCGGCAGTGCGGCAGCGCCTCCAGCTGCCGCAGATACCTGTATGTGTACATGTGTGTTTGTGGAAAGCAAAACGTTTGTGTGTGTGTGCGGGCGGGCGTGTGATGGCGGTGTTGGCGGTGGTCAGCCAGCACTGGGTCTGCTGAGTTTCTGAGGTCCACCGTGTGCGTGCATGCGTGCGTGTGCATCTCGAGGTGATCTCTCAATTATAGAAACCGCAGCCCAGGGCAAGGCCCTGTGTTTGATGCACCCGTGCAGCAACGGCCAAGGGCCAGCCGCCTCACACACCTGTAGGCGGCGGCTCGCACCGCCGGGTGCAACCCGCCGGCGGCGCGGTGGGCGGGGCTGCCGTGCGCCACCGCCAGTGCGCGGTACAGCGGCGCGCGCGCCTCCAGGCACTGCAGCAGCTTCGCGGCGGGCGGGGCTGCGGCGGCGGCGAAGACCAGGCCAGACCAGAACAGGACGAGATTGGGTCAGGGGTCAGGACTTAGAATTGGGACCGGGCTCAGGAGTCCGGACTGGAACCGGGTCAGGACCGCGACGGCACGCCAGCGCATTGGCGCCTGCACGGTGCCACGAAACAGGTGCTGCCCGCCCGAGTGTGTGAGCACATCCTAGGTTGAAGGCACTGGAGGCCGTGGTTCCGCCTGCACAGACCCGCCCGCACACAGCCGCCCGCAGCCCCGCAGCCCCGCAGCCCCGCAGCCCCGCACTGAGCCGCGCGCTCGGACCGGACCTCACCCGTCCTGCGCGCCGCCTCCACCACCACGCCGAACACCTCCCGCGCCACCTCCGCCCTCGAGCCCGCAGCCGCCTCCTCCGCTGACCGCCGCACAGCGCCAGCACACCAGGCCAGCGCGCTCTCCGCCTCCTGAGAGACCAGGGGAGGAAGGCGCGGCTCGGCTCCCATAACTTTTGAGACCAACCCTGTGCGCCCTGCCCGCCTCAAGCGCACCGTCCCACCCCCAAAACCCCTTGCCTGCTACACTGCTCTAACCATCTCCATCCCACACCCTGTCCCCGCCCCCTTACCTGCGGCCGCCCCGCCGCCGTGTACATGGCCGCGGCCTGCTCGGCCATGTCGCAGCCCTCCGCCAGCTGGCCCAACTCCGGCCGCAGCAGCAGCAGCCCCCAGCGCTGGCGGGGCGCAGGGGAAGAAGGCGCGGCGCGGCAGCGCGGCGTCAGCATGGAGGGGTCAGCGCATCCCAGCACCCGAGCCCGGCGCTGCTAGAGCCAGCACGCCCGCTGCGCGTGTTGCAAGGCACGGCACAGGGTGCAGCGGCCCAGCGCCCGCCGAATTCGCTTGCCGGCCGGCGCGCGCGTACCAGGATGGGCGTGGGGTCGCGCGGGCTCGCGTTGTGCAGCACGCGGTAGATGGTGTTGAGCGATTTGACCGCCTCCGCCGCCACGTACTTGCAGCCCAGCGCTGCCTCCAGCTCAGCCAGACCGCCCTCCGCCTGGCCTGTGGGCGCCGGGGCCGATGGGTGCACGTGTCAGCCGTGGGACCAACGGGCGGGGCGTGCCGTGCGGTGTACGGCGTGGCTCTAACATGACGGGTTCGGCGGCGGCGGCGGCGGTGCGGTGCCTGCAGCGGCTGTGCTGGCGGCGGCGGTGTTGCTGATGGGCGGGCGGGGGGCAGGACTGGATACGGCCGGGCGCGCCCAGTGCGGCCCTGGCGGTGCTGGTGCGGCCGCAACGCCGCATCTCACTCTCACCTAGGTTGATGAGGGAGACGCCGATCCAGTAGGCTGGCTCGCAGTAGCCGGGCTCGATGGCGCGGGCCCGGCGGAAGTGGGCCAGCGCCGCGGCCTGCGCGGGCAGGGCAGGGGCACGTGTTATGGGAGGGGCAGGTCGCGACTTTGGTGTGGACATTGGGGAAGAGCACACGCCCGCATGCACACGCGCACACGCACACGCATGCACACGCACATATGCACGCGCACGTACGCCCCTTGGCAACCCGTGGCGGCGTGTCCACGTGTTACAGCGCCGTCGCTGTGCTGCCAGTCGGCTGCCCCTCTCCTCCACGCACCTGGTCGCCCTTGCGGCGCATGAGGATGCCCATGTTGAGCTGCACCTTGGCCGAGTCACCGCACACCTGCCGAGCGGCATGTGCAGCATCTCGTAAGGTAAGGGCGCAGGGCCATCGAACCCATGGTGACAACTGCTGGGTGCATGGCAGGGTCGGGTAGGGCTACTCCGGGCTACTCACGCCGGGCCAGCCTGCGCACAACACTGTCCTGCGGCCCTCTCAGCGCCCCCCTTGCTCTGCCAGCGGCCGAGCTTCGCGCTGGGCAGCCCCACCCCCCTCGTCCACGCCGTACATCGAAACACACACACACGCGGGCCCAAGCACGAGCACACGCAGGTGCAATCACAAGCACAGGCGCAAGCACAGGCCCGGTCCGCCGCACCCTGTTGGCGGCCTCGAACAGCCGCTCCTCCGTCAGCCAGTCGCAGTTGCGCCGCCACGTGCGCCAGCTGTAGCCGGCCAGCGTAGCCGCCATGCAGCCGTACACCAGCAGCCGTACGATAGCCCCCGCCGCCCCCCGGCCCCGGCTCCGGCTACTGCTGCCACTGCTGCGAGCGCTGCTACCGCTGCCGCGGGCCTTCGGCTGCTCCCCGGCCTGGTCCGCATCACTCGCCGCCCGGCCCCCGCTCCGCGCTGCTGGCGCTGCTACAGCCGCGGCATCGACATCCGCGCCGCGCTGCTCCTCCTCCTCGGCGCCGTCGGCGGCCGTGCTACTGCCGTCGCCCGCCGCCCAGCCCAGCGCCATGGCCGCCAGCTCCGCCAGCAGCAGGCAGTAGCCGACGGAGGGGAAGTACAGCAGCCGCTCGCCTGGCAGGGGGGCGCGTCGAGGGCAGGGAGCAGGGGGGCGGGAAGGGGTCAGCAGCAGTGTGTGGTGACGGGATATCTGCAGGGCGCAAACCCCTTCCATAACCATTGTGATGACCACCTCGACCACATCCTGTGAACACACCCCTACGCCGTCCGACCCGGGTTGGGGCACATACGGCAGTATGCACACGCTGTATACGGCATCATGTACACGGCGGCGCGGCCCCCTCTTCCCCCCCTGAACATCCGCAGTTCACAATAACTACGGTAACTGCAGAATAATCCGTCACATGGGCGGCACACGCGCCGCGCTCGCGCCCACCTATGAATGTGCCCACGTAGAACAGCACGTTGGAGGCGGGGAAGTAGGGCCCCACCACCAGCCCCGCCACCACCAGCAGCCGCCACCGCGCAGCCCACAGCCGCGCCTGCCGCTCCCGCTGCCGCTGCGCGTGGCGCCGCGCCTCCCGCTCCCACTCCCACTCCTCCTCCTGCCCCCCCTGAGCCGCTCCCTTGCCGCCGCCAGCACGCCCGGCGCCGGCTCCCGCCGCGGCCGCGAACGCGCGCGCCCAGTCCGCCAGCACGCCCCAGGGCGCGGCCGCCAGCGCCACCGCCAGCAGGTAGCAGTACAGCGCGGCGCTCAGCGCGTTGCGCGGGTCGGCGGGCGCCGACACCAGCGGCACGCAGGCGAAGGACCAGTCGGCGGACAGGTGGCGCGGCCACAGCAGCAGCCCCGCGTAGCGCGCGTGCAGGTGCGCAGTGGTGAGCAGCCGCTCGGCGGGCGAGGGCGAGAAGGGGATGGGGTTCTCCACCTGCAGGGCGGGGCGGGGGCAGGCGTGTGTTGTGGGCGTGTGTTGGCCTACTTCGCAGCGTTCGCACACCTCCCTGCAACACCGCGCTGTCCCACCCAATCCCCGAGTAGCGCGCCCTCTTTGCTCGCTCGGTCCGTTGCTTTGGGTTTCGGACGAGCTCCCTCTTCCCCGTCCCCACCCGCCGTGTACCGCTTGTCCAACCCATCCCTTGCAACCCCTCCTGCCCCCCCTGCCCCCTTCTTCCCCCCGCCGCCGCACCTTCCTGTAGATGCGCACCAGCTGGTCCACCGCCACCGCACTGCGCATGCGCACGTACCCCACCCCCGCCGCCACCAGCACACACAGCCGCAGCCACTTGGGCTCCTCCGCCACCGCCCACACCGCCGCCCGCGCCAGGCGCCGCAGCAGCGACGGCGGCCCCGCCCGCGCGGACTGGGCGCTCCCGGCGCCGTCAGCGGCCCCCCCCTGCGCTCGCTCCTCCACCTCCTCCTTCGCCACCTCCTCCTCCTCGCCATCCGCGGACTCAGGGACGCCGTCACCCTGCTGCGTCTGCACCGTTGAATGCCGCTGGCTCCGCCGCTGCTGGCGGTGCTGCCCCGCCGCCGGCACCACCACCACCACCACCGGCACCAGCACCGCATCCGCCGCCAGCATGAAGCCCAGCACCGTGATGCCGATCTCCTTGGCCAGCGCCGCCGCCAGCGCCAGGCACGTCGCGGCCCCCACCCCGCCCCAGTGCGCCGCCGCCGCCCGCCAACGCGCCCGGGTCCCGACCCCAGTCCCGCCCGCCGCCGCCGCCGCCGCCGCAGCCGTCAGCCGCTCCGCCGCCGCGCGCTCCGCCGCCGCCACGTAGATCATGATGGCGGGTATGGACAGCGCCGCGCAGATGAGCTCTGCCTGCCCCACCACGCCCGCCACCGCCTCCGTGTGCACCGGGTGCGTGGCGAAGGCCAGGCCGGCGAACCAGGCGGGCACGTGCAGCTGCACCAGCGGTCGGCGCAGCAGCGACGACGACGGCTGCGGCGGCGGCAGCGGTGAGGCAGGGGCCGCGCCGCCGGGGCTGCGGCCATGGGCGTCCTGCAGCCAGGGCACTGCGGCGCCGGGTTGGCGCGCGCCGGCAGCACCAGCCGCCTGATGAGGTTTCGACGCGGGCGCCGTAAGTGGTGGTGCTGGTGGTGATGCAGTAGTAGCGGCGGCGGCGGCGTTTGACCCAGCTGGCGCCGGGCCTCCCACGCGCTTCCGCAGCCCGGGCTTTGTGGGCCGGGCGCCGCCTGGGCTGTCGCCGGCGCTGCCGCTGCGCGCCGGAGCCTCGTCCGGTTCCGCCGGCGCTGCCCCAGCGCTGCCCCGTGGCGCTGCGCCCGCTCCGTCGGCGCCGCTCGCGGACCGCTGCGCCGCTGCCGGCGCCCCCGGCAGCAGCAGCAGCGGCGTGGGGCTCCAGCGCCGCCGCAGCAGGAAGTAGGCGAGCCTGGTGCGGCGGCAGGTGCCGGTCAGCGAGGGGGGATTCCGTGCATGATCGCATGATTGACTAAAACAAGATGAAGGGGAGAGAGGGGCAAAAGGTGATGAACTCCAAGTGCCAGAGAGCACGAGGTCACATGGGCCGTGTGGGCGCCGCACCGCCGGCCGCCGGCCAAACCCCGTCACATGGACGGCTGCCCTCAGGCCCCCAGCGCGCACGCCTACCTGCACACCAGGGCGCTGACCAGCGCGTGCCACACGACGTTGCAGCAGTGGAACAGCAGCGGGTCCACCCCGCGTTTGGCGCCCTCGTTCTCCTGCATTCGATGCCAGTGAGGTTCATGATAGCTTGGCGAGGGTTCGAAGGCAGCACCAACAGGTGTCGGTGGCCTAGGCCTCGTTCCCAGCTGCGTTTATGGCACCGCGCCGCATGGCCGCTGCAGCCTCCAAGACATTGCCCAGCGCCAGAACCCCACCCCCTGGTAGCCCCTGTGCCGGTACGGCCCAGCCCTCACCTCGTGGGGCAGCAGCGTGCGAGACCGATAGGCTGTGCAGCGGGCAGCAGGCAGCAGGCAGCAGGCAGCAGGCAGCAGGCAGCAGGCAGCAGGCAGCAGGCAGCAGGCGGGTGTCAAGGTGGAGGGCAGAGTCAGCACGTGTCGGGCGTCGCACACCCCTCCGGCCACAGTGCAAGCCCGCAGCTGCACCGACTCATGCAGCCGCTGCACCGACTCATGCAGCCGCTGCACCGACTCATGCAGCCGCTGCACCGACTCATGCAGCCGCTGCACCGACTCATGCAGCCGCTGCACCGACTCATGCAGCCGCTGCACCGACTCATGCAGCCGCTGCACCGACTCATGCAGCAGCTGCACCGACTCATGCAGCCGCTGCACCGACTCATGCAGCCGCTGCACCGACTCATGCAGCCGCTGCACCGACTCATGCAGCAGCTGCACCGACTCATGCAGCCGCTGCACCGACTCATGCAGCCGCTGCACCGACTCATGCAGCCGCTGCACCGACTCATGCAGCCGCTGCACCGACTCATGCAGCCGCTGCACCGACTCATGCAGCCGCTGCACCGACTCATGCAGCCGCGGCCCCTGCAGGACTCACCCAGCACGGCATCCCGCCAGCGCTGCGGCAGCGCCGACCACGCCTGGCGCGTCAGCCGGAAGCTGAGAACGGTCAGCGGCCGGAACGACTTGTGGCTCTGGTCCGAGGCGATGCGCTGGCCCCTGCAGACGCGCGCGCGCACGCAGGACCACGTGTGTGAAGCGCGCAGCCATGAGCACGACACGGCTGCTCCGTGGCTACCGGCTGCTGCCGACAAACCCGTGGCACCACCCCGCATCAACCTTCCCCTCCCCACGTGCACAGCACTCATCAGGATTCCCTCGGCCCGGCCCGCCCCGGCCCCCGCCCGGCCGGCACACCCACCCACCAGAAGTCGTGCTGCAGCAGGCCCCACAGCGGGTTGCTGTCCTGCGTCACGTCGCCATTGTAGATCTGCACACCGTCCACGGCGGGCGGCAGCGGTGTTGGCGCACTGACACGCGGTTGCCGCCGGCTTGCTGGTGTCTTCGCCTGACACCCCCACTTCCCTGCCCCGTGACGCCAAGTGCTCCACTGCCGCGCCCGCCTGCGGCCTTCGCGCCATGCTGCAGCATGCCCCAAAGCTGTGCCCTGGATGCTCACCACCGCGAAGGTGTCGTCAAAGGTGAAATTGGCGGGGATGGTGTTGAGGTAGACCAGCGCTGCCACCAGCGCGCACAGCAGCGCGCCAGCTGTTTCTGCCTTCATGATATGGTTATGTTTCTTCTGAATAGTGCACCGTTCAAGCTATGGGCGCCTTGATTTTCCGAGAAACATCGCCGCGACGTAACTACGAGGCTACGTTTGATGCACGGTCCCCGTCTCATATCATTTTCAGAAGAGCACCATCAAAGCAGAGCGATTAGCGGTGTGGGCAAATGCTCGCGCTGGCATCAGTCGCATGTTGCACGGCTTGCGCGATGGAGCCGCACCTCTGTAAGTCTAGGCTTGGTAGCAGCTGTCAAACATTGCGTGTCACTTGGTATGCATTGTTCTTCCAACGAGCTGCTGTTAAGAAGCCCGACGCTTGGGCTCCCTTTCCCAACGATTTCTACGTCCCTTGACAATACCAAGACTATCTGACATATTCTAGGAAGTGAATTGTATTGATGTCGTGGGCCGCCGTCGCCGCGCTGCAGTCGGCAGCGCCGGCGCCTGTGGACGCGCCAGCTCCGACTGCCGAGGAGCGTGTTGCTGTGGTCGATGCAAATGCTATTATCAGCGGATTGCGCCTTGAAAACCTCGCGGACCGCTTCTGCACGATTCCCGAGGTCCTTGCCGAAATCCGCGACAAGCAGGCGCGCACATTCCTGTCGACGCTGCCCTTCTCGTTGGATGTTCGTGAGCCAGATGAGGAGTCGCTCAAAGCGGGTGCGTCGGCCGTGTCGCTCGGCAAAGCCCTTGCCTGCTGCGATGTGCATGGCGGCTAGTTTCCCGGCTTTTCCGGTGACGCCCAGCGCTCGCCTGCCTGGCGGCCGCGCCCGACTGACGTGACGTCGCACGCTTGACCGCAGTGCAACGGTTCGCGCGCGAGACCGGCGACATCCACTCGCTGTCGGCGGTGGACGTGAAGCTGCTGGCGTTGTCGCACTCGCTGGAGGTGGCCGCCAACGGCCAGGCCAACCTGCGGGAGCACCCCGTGCAGGTGTGTGCGTGGCGCCTGAAGCTCCGCTGCCTGTCCTTGCTTGCTTGAAGCGCACGGACTGTGTATACGACGTTGCTAGGCAGCGCAAACAGCCGCTGCGGCGGTGGCGCCTGGTGAGCCGGCGACGGCGGCGAGCCGCGTGCCCAACTAAGCACCTGCATCCCCTCACTCGCCGTGCCACACACGTGCGCCGCTGTCTCCACAGGTACGCACCCGCCAGAAGCACAAGTCGCGGCCGCGGCAGCTGCCGGGCTGGGGCACCGTGCCCAACCCGGAGGACTGGAAGGTGGTGGACGAGGCGCCGGAGGACATGCTCACAAACGCCACCGGGCCCGGGCAGAGCCGCATCATCGCCGCCGTGCAGTCGCTGACGCTGGACGGCGACGTCGAGCCGCCGCCAGCGCTGCCGCCGCCGCCTGCAACCACCACATCAACAGCGCCGCCGGCCGCTGGCTCGTTCGGCGCCGCGGCGGCCGCCGCGGCGGCCGCTGGCGCGGCGGCCGCACCGGCGGCGGCTCTGGTGCCGCCGCCAGCTCAGCCGTCGACAGCACAGGAGCAGCAAACGCAGGCGCAGCCCCAGGCGTCGCAGGCGCCGGCGCAGGGGGAGCCGGCGGCGTCGGGCCACTGTGAGGAGGACGAGGACGACGACGACGAGGAGGACGAGGACGACGGCTGGTGCACGGCGACTAAGAGCCGCAACGCGGCGCGGCGCAAGGCGCGGAAAGAGCGGCGACACGCGGCCTGGCTAGAGGCCCAGCAGCAGCAGTCACAGCAAGGCGGGGGCGCGGCGCCCGCGGCAGCAGCGGCGCCCGCGGCCGCGGCAGCGGGCAAGGGTGCCGAGGGCGAGGCGGAAGGCGAGGAGGGCGAGGACGAGGAGGTGGAGATGGAGGAGCACGAGGGCGTGGAGCTGGTGACGGATGACGGGGAGGACGAGGAGGGCGAGGAGGGCGGCGAGGGCGAGGAGGGCGCGCCCAGTGAGGCAGGCACGGCGGCCACCACCGCCGCCACCACCACCACGGCGGCGGGCGGGCTGGAGGTGGTGGACGAGCTGCTGCCCAACACCAGCTCCAACGTGTTCATGGTGACGGCGGACTTCGCGATGCAGAACGTGATGCTGCAGATGGGGCTGCGGCTGGTGACGCGCGACGGCAAGCAGATCACCAGGTGCGGCCGGGGCGGGCGGGGCGGGCGGGCGGGCGGGGTCGTGAACACCAGCCCACGCGAAGACCCCAGCGGGCGGGCGGGCGGCCGGGCGGCCGGGCGGCCGGGCGTAAACCAATACGGGGCAGGCGCAGCAGGGGTGCAGGCTGCAGCGGCGCCGGGACGTAGGCTAGGCTGGAGGATTGCGGGTCCTACTGCATTTTCCGCCGCCGCCTCGGGCTGCGGCAGGGCTTTGCATTGCCGGCACTCACCTGTACGGCTGACACCCGCGGCACGCCCCTCCTCCTCCCCTCCGCCGCGCCTCGCTCCCGCAGGGTGAGCCGCTGGGCGCTGCGCTGCAGCGCCTGCTACTTCGTGACCAAGGAGGCGGGCAAGCTGTTCTGCCCGCGCTGCGGCAACATGACCATGGACAAGGTGGAGGTGACGGTGGGCCCGGGCGGCGCCGAGTTCTTCGGCGTGCGCAAGAAGTTCATCCTGCGCGGCACACGGTACTCGCTGCCCAAGCCCAAGGTGCGTGGGGGTGGGCGCGGGCGGTGGGCGGTGGGCGGTGGGCGTCCTGATGTGTTGCCGCCCACACATCGCCGCTGCGTGCACTCGGGATAGCACCGCGGCCTCGGTACATCGGCTGAGGGGCGCCTTGCAGGCCGCCAGCTGCTGCTGCCCCAAGCCTCCCGCCTGCCCCCGACAGCTCACACTCCTGCCGTATCCCGTGTACAGCCACTCCCGCGCCAGCTCCCGCGCCAGCCCCACTGCCTCCCCACCCCACACACCCGCTCCTCAAACCCCTGTCCATCACCCGCCCTACACCCCACACATGCCCCCGCCCACCTCATTCCGTGCCGCCGCCACTCGTGCAGGGCGGGCGCCTGGCTGTGCGCAACCCCATCCTGCGCGAGGACGTGCTGCTGGCGCGCCAGGCCATGGGCCGCCGCGGCGGCCACAAGCCGCAGGTGGCGGGCGAGCTGGACCCCTTCGCGCCCGAGTACGGCACCGAGACCTGGCACCAGGCCGGCGGCGGCCGCGGCGGCGGCAGGGGGGTGAGCTGGGGGCGGCCGGGAGAGCTGGGGGCTGGAGGCTGGGGGCTAAGGTTGAGTGGAGGGAAGGGCGAAGGGCGAAGGAGCGGCTGGGATTTGTGTGTGCGGGTTGCGTGTGTGCGCGTTTGGCGGTTTGGAGGGAGCTCGTGCGGGCGATGGTGGCCGAGTGCCCCTCCACCCGCCGCCCCCTGCCCCCTGGTGCTGACGTCCTGACCTGCCGGCCCCCCTCCCTCCCACGCGTGTTGCCATGCAGTTGCCGCGGCAGCTGCAGCTGACGTCCTGGAAGAACAACCCCAACGAGGTGAAGGCGCAGCGCAAGAGCCGCCGGAAGTAGTGGCGAGCGCGCGAGGCCCTGCCGGCCGCGGGCGAGGTGCCCGTGCATGATGAGGGAGGGGTGATGGGGTGGTGGGGTGGTGGGGTGGTGGGGTCGTGGAGGGACAAAGCAGGAGCGGCGGAGCGCTGGGCGCAGAGGCGGATGCTGATGTAGGGCTGGACCTGGCTGGCGGCAGTAGTGGTGCACGGTGGGGACCAAGTCCAGCAGCATTTTACAATTGACCTTCACATGCAGTGCGCGCATGTAGCGAATAGGTACATGCTAGCGGCACAGCACTGCCACGTCCTGACACGTGTGGGGACGCAGCGTTGGCGAGCGCCACGAATGGACCTAGTACCGTGGGGGCATGTCGCACCCATGGAGGGCACTGGACATGCTGAAAGCCCCTGCGCAGTACGGCACTCGGGAGTGTCGTGTGTTACCATCTAGCGAATGCCGCCCAAAATGGACTCCGGCCAGTCGTCGTTGACACACCCACCGCTAGCCATTTTACGCGCGCGGGGATGTAATCCCCAACGGTACGCAGCATCAAATCATAGCAGCACTGAAGCAGCGCCTAGTCTTGCACCACGTAGCATGTGTGGTGTATGGGACACGCATTCCATTCCAGGATCATCATGAACCAACACAAAAAGCTCAAATCAATAGTATCCATGGTGTGCGTAGGAACGCGCCAAGTTCAAGACCCACATCCACACAGCGCATTCACTCCCGCAAAGGGACCTGTGTTTAACAGGTGTGGGGTAGCCAGCATGCGGAACACCAGCAATTCCAAGAAGTATAATACCATGTGTGTGTGTGTGTGTGTGTGTGTGTGTGTGTGTGTGTGTGTGTGTGTGTGTGTGTGTGTGTGTGTGTGTGTGTGTAAAAAGCATGCCCACGCTCACAGTGGCGGCCTGTCAACTGGGCTGGGTAACAGGTTCCGCCCTGCTACTACAGCCAGTACAGAGTAAAAACGCGGTTGAGTTCTCGATTGGGTTTCAGCATAAGCATGCTGCTACTGCTTGCCAAGGGTGGCCCCTGCCACTGCTACCGTATATGTGGCGAGCCCCAGCCCCACACCCATCTCCGCCCGCGCGCCGCCCTCAGGTAGCGCCGCCCTTCCTGCAGCCGTCGCGCATTCCAGAGCTGCTGCCCGGTGTTGTTCTTCAGCGGCCCGTCCCCAGCAGCCAAAGCCTGGCCGCCTAGGACCAGAGGCTGAGGCTGGGACTGAAACTGGGGCTGGGACTGGGACTGGGACTGGGACTGGGACTGGGACTGGGACTGGGACTGGGACTGGGACTGGGACAGTAGCGCTGCTGCGCGCTGTTGCTGCAGGAGCTGCTCCTCCTTCCGCTGCTGCTGCTCCCGGAAGAAGCGCTTGAGGTAGGCCTTCTTGGCGTTGATGCCGGCCAGGTGCAGCAGGAAGTCGCCGGGCTGCCACAGGCCTGCGCACACACGTACGCGCAGTAGTCGGCATTCGGCAAGCAAACGCGCGCTTAGAGGTAAGCCAGCAGTAGTGCGGGGCTTTGCAACACGCATGCATGTTTGCATGGGCCAGCGCTGTCATGGAGCGCGCCCGACCGACCGACTCACCGCCTAGCATCATGTACGGTCGCGCCAGCCAGCGGCCCCACGTGCGCGGGGTGCTGCGCCACAGGTAGCTGTTGCAGGCGCACTGCGGCGCGAAGCCCACGTGAGCCGCCAGCTCATCCCTGCAGACAGAGTGGTGGTCGTTGGGGCAGGGGAACAGTGGGGTCAGTCGGGTCTGAAGCAAGGGAGGGCGCCGCGCCGGCGGCCACTCCGCCTTGGCCGCAAGCAGAAGGCGCACGCCGCGGCAGACGCACCGCACCCGACGCACAGCCAAGCACAACCAAGCACAACCAAGCACAGCCAAGCACTCGGGGCGTGGTCGGCCCGCAATCAATCAAAATCAATCAACTCACGGGTCCATGGTGGCAATCATGTGGATCAGGGCGTCGTTGTCGCCGGACTTGCCGCTGGTGACGTCGTTACGGATAAATTCCGACATCGACCACCAGCGCGCCAGGAAGGCGCGGCACCAGGCGCAGCCGCGGCCGCGCATCAGCCACACACCCGCGTTCACGCCTGCGCGCGCACCATGCGGGGGCGGCGCACTTGCGCTCTCAGCAGGGACCCCTTCATCTGATGCTACACCCAAGTTATGCCAGTGTTTCGCGTCATCCGAAGCAACACACCCGCGCCGCTCTCACCTGCCGCGTCCACGGTGAGGATAAAGTCTGGGCCGGAGGGCTGCTGCGAGGCGTCCGCCGCCGTCGCCGCGGGCAGCAGCCGCTCCAGCGGCAGCGACGTGTTGGTGACCAGCACGTCCGCGTCCACCCACATCACCCAGTCGTATGCGTCCAGCGCCGACAGCACGGCCAGGATCTTGCTCCACGACGCCGGCCGGGAGGCTGCGGGAGGCAACGACCAGTTTGCACCTTGCTGGTCAGGGAGGTGGCGCGGTGCCATCACCACCCGCCCCACCCGCCCGCCCCCCAGAAGCAGGCTTCGTCTCCTTCGTAATACACACACACACACACACACACACACACACACACACACACACACACACACACACACACACACACACGCGCGCACACGCGCACGCGCACGGACACGCACACGCACACGCACACAAGCCACCCCGCTCCCACGCATGCACGCACCGTCCATGAGCCCGCTGGCATCCGCGTACGTGTAGCCGTGCAGCGCCGCGTACTGCGCGAACACCGGCCTGTGTGTGTGCGTGTATGTGTGTGCGGCCAGGCGGCGGGCGAGGCACAGAACATTTACAGAGCGTCAGTAGCTGGTATGTGGTGAGCGGGCACGTGCTGCACCTGCTGCAGCTGGCGGGGCCTGCTTCTGCTTCTGCACTGGCGCGCGTCCTAGGGGCCAGCCGGGCATTCAACCTGCACGAAAGCAGCGGACGTGCGGACGGCCTCGGGGCCTGCTAGACACGTCATGTGCGCGAGCACGTTGCCCCTCCAGCCCCGTGCCGTGCCGACCGGCTGCACCCACGCACCCCGTGAGTTCAAGCAAGTCCGAGAACTCCGCGGCACGGAAGTTGACTGCGGCGCCGCCCGCGTCGCCTCCACTGGAACCGGTTGCGCCGCCAGCAGTTACGCCGGCCTGCCGCGGCTGCTGCTTCTGCTGCTGTGGTTCTAGTTGTGCGCGACCGGTCGACATAGATACCTGGGGTCACAGAACAGGCAAAGATGAGCCTAAGACAAGCGTTGCATCAGAACACGCGGGGGGCCATGAGGCTGTTAGCTGTTGGTCATATGCCGCCTCGACAGGCTGCAGCAGTCAGGCCCCCAGACGTACACAGGCACATATTCTCATGCTTGATACCTGCCCACCATACTCACCAGCGCAATTCGAAGCTTGTGGCCCCCCGCCCCCGAAGCCGTCACCCCGCTGCTAGCGGCGGGCTCGGCGGTGGCCCACGGCACCGCGCAATCGCTGGGCCGTCGGGGCGCCACTCGCCACATGGCATGACCCACACGCAGGGTCATAACCAGCGCCGTCACGCACGCCAGGCCAACTAGTAATGCCGGCACCTGAGCGAGTGCGAAACACGGACAGCGGCAACACGGTACTGAGTACCGCATAATGGCGGCGCCACTTGTGGCGGCGGCGCCGGCACGCACGCACATACTGCGGACTCACCGTGCAGGAACAGAAACGAAGACATGGCGTCCGTGCCGAAGGCCTGTCGCCATTGGAAAAGGCGCACAGGGCTGGGGCTGAGGTCTGGTGCTTTGACAGTCCGCGAGGCCGTGTCCCGAGCCACACGCGTGCAGCCGTCGAAAAGCCGCCGCGCCGGCCTAAAGCGCGATGGTGCCACAACTATGTTTTCCTCACCTAGGACCGAGGTCATGCGTGTCTGCCGCCGCGACGGCACGCGCGCGCGAAGGCGACTTCATGAGCAATTCCGCGCGAGGAAACAACCCCAAGCACCTCTGCTGAAGTCACGCCTGGTAACCAAGGCGATGTGATGCGGTACCACTAAAATTTTAATTCAGTGGGTGTCGCGCGAAGGGAGTCGCGTTGACACCAGCACGCGCGTCAGACGCGCAAGTTGGGCGTCACCCGTGTCACAGCCGCGCGCGTGGGCTGCGAGGCGCCAGTGATTGAATGTGAGTAAGTATTATTGCTGGGGCAGGCGGGGGCTAGCAGCGGTGCAATTTTGCGTTAACTGCGCTCACCGCTTGGTTATCTTACCTCCTTTTCATCCACGTAATGCTGGTCGTGCGGTCGTATAGTTGGGCCGTAATGATTGTTTCACAGCCAGCTTATTGTTTTCGCAGCCAGTTCGCCAGCCGAGTCGACGACAGTCGAAAGGAGTGCGCCGCGTCTACTTGTCACCAGGCTGACATGTATGGTTCGATGAATTAAGCGCTTTGTTTAGCAACCACAATCACGCTGTTTTCTGCGGCATCAACGTCCTGAGGTCCCCGTGTCAACCGTCGGGCAGTTTGGCAGTGCAGCCGAGCGACGCTGCCCCAGGCTGGCCACCCAGGCGCATGGCGTCGTGAACCCCCTCTCCCCCCCTCACACTCTCGCGCCTGTGTGCGTGTTACAGGTCTACAGCTGTGGAACGCCAACCTTTGACCGGGGCCCGAAGCATGACCGTTGCAGCCTACCACAGTACCAGCCTCCCTTTGCCCCCATCAACCCCTGGACTGGCGAGAGCGCCGCCACTGTGTGCTCGCCACTGTCGTCAGTGCTTTGCAGACGTTGCGCACCATCCGTGTGGAGCCCCGCGGTCACCAAGCAACGTTAAAATCGACGCAACGGTTACCCTGGTACCGCAGGTACCCGTGGCCCATGCAACATACTGCGCCCCCTTCCCCATGGACCGCACCCGCACGAATCAGGCGTCGGCGCCACGCGATACGCAAAAAAAGCGTGCTCCAAGCAGCACAACGTGACCCAAGCGATGCACGTGCTTTGCCCGCCTCCGCACGGCGGTCTGTAAGTGCGTAAATGCAACGCATCATAGGCACATGGTGGTGCTGCCATCCGAGCTGCGCACACCGCGCATCTAAAGTTCTCCAACGCGCCGCACGCCTACTCGGCGCCAAACACACGGCGCCACATATCGCCCGTCAGGGCGCGCCCGAAACAACAGCTAGGACGTGCATCCGGACCGCACCTCGCCGCACTCGTCGGCCCAGGCGACGCATTCCCCACAATGTACCACCCCGCAAGCCCGCCTCGCAACATTGGCCGGGCTGGATCAGACGGCTTGCACCGAATGGCACAGCTCTGCCACGTCCTCGACACGTTTACTGACCTTCAATAAAAGCTCTGCACCAACGCCTTGGCTTGGCGTATCTAGCTGCCTCCCTCCCGTCGTCACATGCAGCGGCGAGGGCAGCTGCCAGCGCAGCGCCCACGCGCAAGCAGACCGGCAGCACACATGCGGACCTACTTTCGCTGCCCGGCTACGGATGCAGCGCAGCGCTTCTGCGCAGCCACGGATCACACCAGCGCGTGCGCCGACCGGCTGCTGCTGCTGCTACTGCCACGCCAGCTGCTACTACTACTGCTGCCGCCGCCTCAGAAGTCGGGGATCTGATTCAGGCTGTAGCCCGTCCGCCCCTTCCACGCCAGGTACGCGATGCGCGTGTGGTAGGAGCCCGGGATGAAGGTGATGCAGCCCAGGATGATGAGCGGCAGGCCTGCAGGCGGTCGGGTCGGGGCGGCGCACATGCACACAAACGGTTGATACAAAAGCACGTGTTAAACGGTATACGTCTGAGAGAAAATCACGGCCGCGCGCCGTTCGCGAAAGCCCCTACCCCGGGCGCAAGCGCAAGCAGCCTGACTTCTGCAGCCCACGCAACAGCCTCGCGACCAGGCTGGAGCCGTGGCGGAGCAGGCAGCGCGGGCGGCCTCCATGCAGGAGCGCCGCAGCAGGCTGATGGCCGGGCAGCCGGCCGCGCTCGTGTGCACGCGAGGCCGTTGGCTGCGCACGCGCTGCTATGTGCTGACGAGTGACGACGGCGCGGCCCACAGCGCCGCGGTCTACAGCAGGGAGCCGCAGTAGGGCCAGCTCTGGGAGCACACCGCGCATATATGTCCTACGTAGACGCTGTAGGCCCTGGATTCGAGACCGCCGTCCCACGTAAACTTCGCGTGCGTGCGTGCGTGCCCACCCAGGACCACCTTGGTTGCGCACACCCTGTGCTCCCCCGAACCCCGTATGCAGTCATAACAGGTTTTGTATGAATATACCGTAGTCATAATTAGTGTTCTGTGGCGCAGCAAGCACCAAGTTCGGGGCTGGGAGGAACTGGGCCACGGTCACGGCCAATGCGGCAGCGGCTGGGCGGAACACGGCATCGAGCTTGCGCGGCAAAGTGGTTGGGTACTTGGGTGGCTGCGTGACCTGGCAAGTAGGCAACACGCGCGCTGAGGCCACGCCTGCCGCGAAGCTTGTGCTCCACCTGCGCCAGCGACGCCGCGGTGGTGGCGACCTGGCGCGCTGTAGGCTGGCGCCCTGCGGTGGCGTGGGACCCGCACCCACCCATCCTCCCACCCACACGAATGGCCACGCCCTGTGCTCCTCCGGCTCGCTTTCGCATCAAAGCAGCCCCGCTCACCGCCCTGCTCCTGCTTCCCCGACAGGTAGAGCCCGAGGCCGACGCTGAGGAGGATGGTGCCGACAACTAGCAGCCCAATGGCTAGCGCAACCTGGGGTGGGGTGGGATGGGGACAGGCAGGCTAACGTGTCTGGGGGCGACAGGCCCGGCGCAAGCTTCTGGGGTCCCGTGCAGCATCGATTCGCGTCACAGAGCAGACAGCCCACTATGCTGCGCACAGTTCCGGTGCAGAAGCGTGGCGTGACAGCTCGCGAAAGCAAAGCTGCCGGAAGCGAGCCAACTGCTCCGCAGCCCCGGACCCCCTAAACGTTCACCTTCTTCCAAGGCCGTGTCGTGTTGGTATCTCCAAAGCTAAATTCGGCGTCGTCGGGGTCGAGGCGATAGGGATTTTTCATTTCTTTGCTTCCGCTGACGCGTCGAGCCACGTTTCACTTCTCAACTCGGACAATCTTTTTTCTATTTGGTTTAGTTGGCGACAAATAGGAGAAGACAAGCTTTGGACCTGGCGAGCCCGGTAAATGGAAATGAAGCGCAGCCGGAGCAAACGAGCAGAGCTATGTGTGAACGTCACTCAGTGAGAGGCAAGTGATGGATTGTATGTAATGAAGAGCCCCAAAAGGTCAAAGCAGCTCTGATCGAATGCGTTTCATCAAGCCAGTGTTCGTTCCGCGAGTCATTGTTTTTACCATACTGTTCATAACCAAATATATGCACAGATGAGATAGTCATGAACGGGCCAAAACTTGAGCAGCCGCGGCGCTTAGGGTTGATGAAGAGGTCTGCCGCGTGGAGGGCCCTCGTTGCAAGCGCGACAGTTGCACTTGGCGTTTCGCTGCTCGGACAACTGATGCGTCGCCTGGGCTCGCGGTTAGGCTCGGGCAAGGCGCCGGCGCTGACGCCGTATGGCACGCCGCTGCCGCGCGTTGTGCACTCCCGGCTGGCGCCCGTCAAGCCTGGGCGCCTCATAGTCGTCGGCGACCTGCATGGAACGCCCGAGCTGTTTACCCTGCTGGAAAAGCTATCGTACCAGCCCTCGCATGACAACCTGATCCTCGTGGGTGACCTGGTGAACAAGGGGCCGGCTAGCCTGGAGTTGCTGGAGGCGCTGCCGCGGCTGGAAGCGGCGGCGGTGCGCGGCAACCACGACGACGCAGCGCTGGCGGCGTGGCTGGAGTGGCGGCAGCAGGGTAGGCGCAGGGCAGAGGGGTTGGGAGGTTTTGGAGGATGCAGAGGCAAGTGTAAGAGGGAGGGGCGTGGCCAAGTGTGGCAAGTGGCGGGTGGGCCGTGGGTTTTGAGGTGGCTACGGGCCACTGCTTGCTTGCAAATCATACCTGCGCCTGCGCACCCTCCCGCCATCACAGGCCGGCCGCTGCCCTCAAAGTTCGCGTGGAGTCGCGACATGACGCCGGCGCAGGCGGAGATGCTGGCGCAGCTGCCCTTCACACTGACGGTGCCGCAGTACGGCGTGGCGGTGGTGCACGCGGGTGGGTGGGCGGGGCGGCTCCGTGCCGCGGGCCGCGGGCCGCGTGCTGCGTGGGCGGCAGCCACACGGCAGGCGGGGAACAGTTTCCGGCTGGTGGGAGGGATGCAGGCGTGCGGGGAGCGGGGGGTCCCGCTGGCGGGCACGTCCCGCTGTTACGGGCTGGCACAGGCTGCTGTCTGGACTCACCAGCGATCTTGCCCAGGGCGAGGTGGCAGCGCGTGACGCCGCACCCAGCCGTGATGCCGCTGGCGCGGCCTCTGCGCCGCTCTGATGGCTGAGCTTGTGCGTGTGTGCTCTTGTGTTTGCTTTCCTTTGCCCCGCCGTGGCGCAGGCCTGGTGCCGGGTGTGCCGCTGGAGCAGCAGGACATGTGGGCCTGTTATAAGATGCGGAATCTGGTGCCGCACGAAGCTGGCGGCGGCGATGGCGGTGGCGATGGCGTAGGGTCTGCTGACGCCACCAGCACCACCAGCAGCACCCGCAGCACCACCAGCAGCACCCGCAGCACCAGCACTAGCACTAGCACCAGCACTAGCACCAGCACCAGCACCAGCAGCACTTCTGGTGGTGCCCGGTACACGGCGGTGGAGAAGGCCAAGGAGGGCGGGCAGGCGTGGGCGCCGCTGTGGCCCGGGCAGCCGCCCGCGCAGCACGTCTTCTTCGGCCACGACGCCAAGCGGCGGCTGCAGCGCGCGCCGCACGCCACCGGGCTCGACACGGGCTGCGTGTACGGCGGGGAGCTGACCGCTGCCGTACTGCCGCCGCTAGAGGACCTGGTGGAGAGCAGCCCAGGGTTCGTGGAGGCGATGCAGGACGGACGGCCGCTGACGCGGGAGGACCTGCGGGTGCGGCTCGTGAGCGTGCCGGCGGCGCGGGTGTACTCGCCGCCGGATACACATGCAGGCGCGACGGCGGTGGGGGCAGCAGGCACGGCCACCGGGGCAGGGACGGAGCTTGTGCGTTAGGTCTCACGGTGATGGCGCCGCGGCGGCGTGTGGATGGGGCTGCGGGATTTAAAGGGGCCCGTGCCCTGGTGTCTTGTGGCGGAAGGCAGAGGGCTCGGCAGCTCGTCGGAGCCTGCGGACGGCTTGCTGCACCAGGGGCGGCACCAGCCCAGCCCGAGGGTGTGCGTGCGTGCGTGCGTGCGCAATGCGAGCACTTTACAAACTGGCGGCTGCGTGCGACTGCACCGGTGCGAAGGAGCGGGGCGGATGTGGACCGAGGCGCGCAGCGCGGCGAGGAGCCAGGCGGGGCCGCGCGCGGTCTCGGGTCACGCAGTCTTGCTTGGTGGTGGCGGTGCACAGTGGGTGGGAACTGGATAATGGCAGAGTTTGGTAATGTGCGGCAGCTGATGGCCCGTTTTGCGTCGCGGCGACTGGCAGGGTTGCCTAGTACGCGACCCTCTCTCCATAATACGCGTATTAATACAGCGTACTAGGATTTCTAGTACAGTACGTTCAAATACGTTGCATAATACGTTGGGCCGCGAAATCCGGGGGGAAACCCGGTGCGAACACGACACGCGTGCCCGCGATCCATAATCGATGCAAACTTGATTTCCGCGGCCTTAGACTTGTAGCGGAGCTTCCTTCAGCTTATTACACTCATATTGTGGTAAGAAAACACAGCTGCGGTGCGGAGAGAAGCCAATCGCGAACTTCGACGGACATCCATTCCCAGCACCCCTTGTCCGGCCACGGCGCGGCGACCACGCCGCCCCCCAACCCCCGCTGCTTTCCCCAGCACAACGTATTATGCAGACGTACTAGCCACCGAGGGCAGCGTACTAGTACGTAGTACGTAGTACGTAGTACGTGTACCACGTACTAGGCAACCCTGGCGACTGGCGTCCAGACGGATTGACGAGCGGTCGGTGGGGGCGAAACGAGTTCGGGCACGACGGTTGGCACCTGGAAGCGAACCGCGCGGTAACCTGTCTTCGCACTGCCCGTGGCCGTAGCTCGTTAATGGTGGTGTTTCAATCAGGAATTACGCGCAGCTGGGGTCCGGCGCACCAAACCGCTGGCATCGACGGCGTAATCTTTTGCGCATGCGTCCGCATTTATAAACACCCCACAGCGCCTTCACGTATAGCTATTGATCTTGCAGCCATGGCACGCACAGCGTCGTCGGCCTGGCGCCTCTGCGCTGCACTGCTTCTCGTTGCGCTGGGCGTCGCGCGCGCGGGGCCAGCACTGGTGCCCGACAGCGTCAAGCCAGACCCCAAGGGCGATGGCTTCATTGTAAGTGGATTCAGCTGATGCGTCAAGCGGGGCTGCCCCCGTCTTTAGCCAGCCGTGCGGAGGCCGACATCTTGGTTTTGGTGTAACTGCAAAATTGAAGCTCCAGGCCGCCCGTATCTGTACTTTCATGAAAAAACAATGGATTCGTTCCATGCCAACCAGTTGGCCTTCATGATGCTGGTGACGGTGCTCATGTGCAGGTGACATTCACGCTGAACGTCACGGTCGCTTACGGCGCCCCGAGCTGCTTTTCGCGTAGCATTGTCCTTACGTCGGGCCTTTTCGAGCCCGCGATCGTGATCAACCAGGGCGATACACTGCGGGTCAGTTTTGCCATCGGTTCAGGGCCGTGGGCGCCAGGAGAGGGGGCGGGGGTCGACGCTTTTCTGGTTGCCCGTCTGACACGCGCCACGCGCAACGTTATGCACCTGTGCCTTCAACCCTCTTCTCCGGCTGCGCTGCGCAGATCAACCTGATCAACAACATCCCCGCGACCTTCCCGACCGTCAGCGACGGCATTTCCATCCACTATCACGGTAGGCCATCGCACTGAGCCCCCGTTCCTGGCCGGCACTCTCACACACGCACATGCGCGCCGCACGCCGCTGCAGGCCTGCGCATGAGCGGACCCGCCGCGTGGCTGGACGGCGTGTCGTACATCGGCCTGTGGTGGGTCCGCTCGGGGCAGGGGTGGTCCGGGGGTGGACGGGTTGACTTGCATCAGGCAGCGCACAGCAACGGCCTTCCTGCTTCACTCCTGTATTGTTGGGGCCGGGGCTTGGGTGGCCCGTGCAACGCCCACAACCATTACGACTCAGCTGCTGCACAACTTGAAATCCCTTGACCCCGCTGTGCATGCCCGATTCATTGCGTGTGTGTGCATGGTTGTGTGTGCGCGCAGCCCGGTGGCTCCCGGCTCGTCGTACGAGTACGAGTTCAAGGTGGGGCGGGCGGATGGCCACCGGCGGGGCGGATGGCCACCGGCGGGGCGGCGGGGGTAATCAATTCCAACTGTCGGGGCGGCGGGGGGGGCGGCGGCAGGCGCTACGGACGCAAGGAAATTGCCATGAGGCCGCGTGACCGGCGAATCCGGGTCCTTCTGCCCGGGTGCGCTCATGCACACCGGCACGGCCCAAATAAAGCTGCAACCGCGCCGCAACACCGCCTCGCCCACGGTTGATTTGGGAATTGGAGAAAACTACCCCCCCCCCGCCCCGCAACCCACGCCGCCCCCCAGGTGAACGACCCGCCCGGCACCTACCTGTGGCACGACCACGCCGCCGGCTTCAAGGGCGACGGCCTGGAGGGGCCGCTCATCGTGCTGCCGCCCCGCGCCGGCCCGCCCGTGAGTGCAAAGGCCTGGCATCACATCACACCACGCCTCCCCAGCTCGAGTTCCCTGATATGGGTCACCGCTGTGGTTCTGCGCTCAAGTGTGTGCTCCCTGTGAGGTTTGGTGGAGGTACCGCCCAACGTAGATGCCACCCAAAAAGGTCCTTCGTCGGACCCAGATTACAACGAATGCGGCGGCGCTGATCACGATCACCACCACCACCATTGCCGTGGCATTACACACACGCACACACAGGTGATGCCGCAGCCCGGCGCCGCGCCCGCCTGGCCGCCCGCGGCCCAGCCCGACATGTGGGCCTACGACGGCGACCACACGCTCTTCCTCAGCGACTGGTACCACGCCACCACCTCCTCCATGCTGTTCCGCCTCAACCAGTGCGTGCGTATGCGGGGCGGGTGGTGCCGGTTGCAGAGCCGCTGTCTTGGGCGTGCTGCTGCTGGTGTTGTCGTGCTGTGGAATTGTGGTATGGTGCTGCTTGTGTTGTGTGGTGCTGTGGGTAGTTGTTGGCGTTGTTGCTGGTTCATGTCGGGCGAGCGGTCCTGCTGGGGCCTTTCGGTAGGGTGACGGCTGGCTGGGATGCTAGGAGGATGCACTTCTGTCACTGAGGCTTAGCGGCTCGCCACCGGCTCGCACAGGCCCTTCGACAGCGCCAAGGTCACCAACGACAGCGGCGCCTGGAACTGGGTCGGCAACCCGCAGGTAGGGTGGGTGTGCGTGTGCGTGTGCGTGTGCGTGTGCGTGTGCGTGTGCGTGTGCGTGTGCGTGTGCGTGTGCGTGTGCGTGTGCGTGTGCGTGTGCGTGTGCGTGTGCGTGTGCGTGTGCGTGTGCGTGTGCGTGTGCGTGTGCGTGTGCGTGTGCGTGTGCGTGTGCGTGTGCGTGTGCGTGTGCTGGTACGTGTGGGAACGTGACACACTCTTTTCCTTTCCACGACAGCAACCAACGCTGCCACCACCGCATGGCCCACCGCATCCCGCAGGCCGTGCTGATCAACGGCGCCGGCTTCTACGGCGACTGCAGCCTGTACCCGGTGGCCGGCGGCGGCCCCACGCCGCCCGCCTGCGCCCCCTCCGCGTTCACGGTGGCCGCCGGCCGCAGCGCGCAGCAGCCCTGGGCCTCAAACAACAACCCAGGTTCGTACGCGCCCGCCTGACCCGGAAGCACCCTGTCTCTGGGAGGCTATCGGGCTGCACGTAGCGTGCAGGGCGCACGTCGAGCGGATTACGCCGGATTAGCTGTGGCAGGCTCCGGACTGCACACACCACACCCGGATCGACCTCGTGCGTGTACCCGCCGGCCCCGGCGTCGCGCCCGCAGGCTGCACGCACACGCAGGTGACGGTGCAGCCCGGCAAGACGTACCGCCTGCGCCTGGTGAACGCGGCGCTGCTGGTGTACATGAGCGTGTGCTTCGAGGGCCACAACGTCACGCTCATCGCGGGTGCGTGAGGCCGCCGGCCTGCCCGCCTGCGCAGCGACAGCTGCTCGGGGCGCGCCGCGAGTGGGGGCTTTGCGCAGTAGTTGTTGGCTGCGAGGGAAGCATGTGCATTGACTGTTGGGAGGAAGGGCCTCGGCACCCTGCCAAACCGCCCTCTTGGTGCTGCTGACGTTGACAACGCCGTGGTCGGCTCCGCCCGCCCCCTGGACTCCGCAGCGGACGCCGTGCCGGTGGCGCCCGTGTCCACCCAGTGCGTGGACGTCAACAGCGGCCAGAGGTGAGGGGGGGCCGTTCATCCATGCAGCACATTCTCGCGTCACAACCGCGTCGCAGGGTAACGTAACCCGATGCAAACTGATGAAAGCAGATACCTGAACACTCGACTGCCGCAACCCAGCGCCTGCGCTGTACCTAACCTGGACTCGGCGCGCCCGCGCCCACCTCATCATGCAGGATTGACGTGCTGCTGACCGCGGACCAGCCCGCCGCCAACTACTGGATCTCGGTGGCGGCGCAGTACCGCACCGGCGCGCCCGCCGGCTACGCGGTGCTCAACTACGCCGCGCCGGGCGTGAACGCCTCCACCTTCCCCGCCACCGCCGCGCCGCAGCCCGTCAACATCACGCCCTGGAGCGCCGACATGAACGCCAAGGTGGGGGGGGTTGTGAATACCATCCCAAGCTAAATCCAACCAAACCGGGGGGGGGGGTGCGGGTGGTGCGGGGGGGTGGGAGGGAGGGTAGTTTATTCCAGAAACCGAAGCGAATCGACCAAGAGAACCAAGAGGGGGGCAGAGGGAGGGAGGGAGGGAGGGGGCCCAGAGGGAGGGGAAGGGTGCATGCCAGCCCAACCTAAAGGGCGGGGAGGCAAGGTGAAGAAGTTGTAGCAGGGGGGACCCCGCTGCTGCAAGTGCCACTGCTGCCACGAATACTGCCGCCACCACTGCCACCACTGCCGCTACTGCGCTACTGCTGCTACTGCCGCCGCCCCCCAGGTGGTGCTGGCGCCCGAGCTGCTGGTGCCCAGCTCCGACCCCAAGGTGGCGCGCTACCGCCGCCCCGGCCAGGTGCGTGCCCCGCGGCCCGGGCACACCTCCCACTGCCAGTTGCGGCCCGGGCTCATTTCCCGGCCATTTCCGGCCCGGGCACACCTCCCCTCCCAGTTGCGGCCCGGGCTCCTGTTACCGGCCACTTGCTGCGCGGCGGCAGGGGCGGCGAGCCAGCGACGTCGGTGTTACCGCACCGTGACACCCTTGCCCAACACGCCCAACACACCAAACCCAACACACCCAACACACACACCCTCGCCGCACGCAGGCCAGCCTGGCGCCGCCGCCCACAGCCGGCAAGGTGGTGTTTGTGAACCTGTCTCAGCCGCTGTTCAGCGAGAGCGGGCAGCTGCGCTGGGCGCTGGACAATGTGGCCATGCCGCGCACGCCGCCCTGCCAGCCGCTGCTGAGCTCGTTGCGCAAGGACCCCAAGTACCTGACCAAGCAGGTAGGGCGGGTGGGCCGGGCCGCGGCTGGGACTACAGAGGGGTATGATGATTGGCGGTCCGGCTACCGCCTGACCAAGGCTGTTCAGCAATCAGCACGCACCACCGCGAACCGGCTCCTGCCCGCCTCGACCGGACCTTGTGTTGATGCGGCATACCCGCCAAACATACTTTTGGTGTTCCTCGCCCGCCTGGCCACACCGCTCCTTCCCCACAATGGCACATCAATATCGCATCATACACCGCTCGCATGCACGCTGATCCCCCCTCCCTCTCCCAACCTGCTCCCTCTCGCCAGGCGGTGCCGGCCAGCCAGGTGAACGGCACGGGCGTGGGCCCCAACGTGCTGGTGGGCACCGCCGGCAAGAGCCGCACCACCCCGTGAGTGCAGCCGCCGCGGGGATGGGGACAGGATGGGTGTGGGGATGGAGTGGAGGGGGGCGAGCGAACAAAGGGGGTAGTTTATTCCAGAAACCGAAGCGAATCGACCAAGAGAACCCAAACCAGCCAGCCCAGCCCAGAGCGCGGAGGTGGTGTGGCCTTAACCTTTGGGTCTCGGGCGCCCTTGACCTTGAATCTTCAGTCTTGTCGACGTTGTTGTCGGTAGCCGTGGATGGCACCCAGGCTCGCGCGCGCACGTCCCCACCCCGTTAGCTAAATTGCGCGATTCAATCGCAATACTCACCTGCTTGGGGCCAGGGCAGCACCGGCGCAAGGTCGTGAGCGCCGGCAGCAGTGGCGAATGCACATGCGCGGGAGCGGAAGAGCGGGCAGCGTTTCGTTAGTGTAGTTCGAAGCCGCGTCGAAGGCTAAGACCTAATACTAGTCCTAGCGCGCGCGAGCCCGGGTGAAAGAGGGCTGGTGAGGGGCCGGCCGGGGCTATAAGGGCGAGGCAGCGGCGTTACTAGCAAGCGGGCGGGCGGGTCAGTAGCGGGCGTTAGTCGGGGCACTGCGATGGGGGCCGGGACCCATCCACCGCGCGAAGAAAACGTAGCGAGGATGTACAAAACAGGTGGTGAGTGGTCGTTAGTAGGCGGGGAGGGGGGTTGGGGTTAGTAGACGGGGAACTTGGCCAGGGGTCAGTAACGTGAAAGGGGGATTTGCACTGGGGATAGGGCTTCGTGGCCTGTGCATGTCTGCACCCTGGTCGCTTGCGCCACTCCCGCGGCGTGGTCGGAACGGCTTCCGGTCATCCCACCGGCAGTGCGCGCGCACTGAACTGCATCGGATTGCACTGAAACTCCCGCCGGCCCCGCCCCTACTGCCGCCGCCGCCGCCACTACTCTGGCGGGCCCTTGCAGGGTGTACTACGAGGGCCTGAGCCCCGTGCCCGTGTACCCGGCGGTGGGGCTGCACATCGTGGAGCTGGCGGGCGGCGCGGTGGTGGACCTGGTGCGTGCGCGCGTGCGGGTGTGCGTGCGCGCGTGCGGGTGCGTGTGCGTGCGTGCACGTGCGCGTGTGTTCGGGATCAACTGGAAAGTGTGTGCTGTTGCGTGGGGAGCAGCGTGTAAGGTTCGAGGCGTGGGGGATGCGGCGGCTAGCCTTCGAGCACCGAGCTGGGACACGCGTGAAGGCAAGCGCCACAGCAACTGCATTTTGCTGGTAGCCCAACCACACCCGGAACCCCGGGCTGGATGGCTCGCCCTAGGCCCCTCCCCTGCCTGACCCTGCACCCCACCCTACCCTTTCCTGACGTCCCCCCTGCCAGATCGTGAACAACAACCCCGCCAACTCGTTCAACGGCGACCTGCGCCCCACCGTGGGCGCCACCCGCACCGCCATGGAGCAGCACCCCTTCCACCTGCACGGCCACCGCTTCTGGGTGCTGGGCCGCGGCGCGGACGGCAACTACAACGCCAGCGCGCACGCGGCGGGCCTCAACACCGCCAACCCCGCCTACCGCGACACCGTCACCATCGCGGCGGGCGGCTGGGCGGTCCTGCGCTTCGTGGCCGACAACCCCGGCATCTGGTGAGGGCGGGTTGTGAACACCAGCCGAATCTTAACCAAGCTAAACTTAAGTCCTTAGGCTAAGGCAGCCCGTGGAGCGGTGTGCGCTCGCTCAAGCCTCCGCGGCCCACCGCCCCACACGCACCACCGCCTGCACTGTGCCGGCCTCCTGCTGCATCCGCTCAACCCCCCGCGCCCCCGCTTCCTGGCAGGCCCTTCCACTGCCACCTGCTGCCCCACATCTTCATGGGCCAGCAGCTCTACTTCGTGGAGGACATCAAGAACCTGGCGCCGCCGCCCAGCAAGACGCCCAAGTGCCCCAGCGCCTGCAGGTGCGCGCGGCGTGGGGGCGGCGTGTGTGCGGGTGTGGGGGCAGGGGCTGCGTGCGGGGGGCGTGGGGGTGTGGCGCGGAGTGTGACGTGCAGTGGCCAGCGGGCAGTCCCGGCCGGGGCTGTTGCGCATGCGGGCATGTGGGCACGCGGTCCTGCCTGAGCCGTCATATGCCTGCCCACGACTGGAAAGTGTGTAAACACACTGCGCCGATGCCCGCCGCCCCTTCCCCGCGCCCGGGCACGTACAGGTACAACTTTGCGCCGTACACCAAGTCCTGGCTGCGTGCCAAGTACGGCATGAGTGGCTGGGAGCTCCCCCCGCTGTGAGCGGCCCCGCCCCCCACCCATGAGGGCAATGCGGATTCCTGAACCCGGGATGTGCGTGCGTGTTCCACGTGATAATTCGACTGCGAGCCTATGTAGGGCTTTGCGGCAGCAGCAGTGGCAGGTGTGAGTCTTAGGCCGTCCACGGAAGTTATCATTGTCACGCCTTTTCGTGTCCAACTCGAGCCCTTGTCGGGGCGTCGCAAACCTCCTCGGCGTACCACGGTGCGATGGAACCGTGCATTTTGATGTTTTCGTGTGCTTCTTTAATGACTGATGTTACTGATGTTGGCAGGGGTAGCACCCCAGATGATGCTCGTGAACCCGGTGTATCAAAAACCTGCAGCGTATGCACGTAGCGTGAGTGACGCAACGGACATTCTTACCCGAGGTTGCTTTCTGAAGGAGCCGCGCGACCGGATCATGGCGATGGCGGCAGGCTCGGAAGTCGGAACGGTCGGGTTTCGGCGTGTTGGCGACTTGGCGTGGCCCCTCACAACCACAATGTTAGGGGCAGGGCAGGTTGGTGTCGCAATGCGGCCAGCACGGCCGCCCGCCCCAGCATTTGCTCCACCACAGCCGCTGCCCCAGTGGACCCAAACATGTAATGAGTGCCGCTGTGCCGGGCCGTCAGGCTGGGGTGTTCCCGGGCGCCAGGTGGCACGCCCCGGGCGGGTAGGAACCCTGCCCGCTGGCGCAAGTCATGGAAATGGGGGTTCTGCATGGTGGGTGCGATGGTACAGCCGTACAGCGCAAGGCAGGCAGGTAGCAGGGAGGCGGGTTGTCCAGCAGCAGGGAACCCCTGTCCAGGCGCGACCTGGGCTTCCGCCTCCGCGTGCCCGCCACCGTTAGCATGTGCAGCAGTCAAGGCTCCGTGGGCGGCCTGGGGATGCGGCAAAACCGGAGGCCGGAGCTCTACTCGGCGGCGGCTCTCACGGCGGCGAGACCTGCGCCACACTCAACTGTTGGGCACGGCAGTTGGTGGCTCTTCGCTCAGGCGGGCGCCGTGCCAGCTCGCCACCAGATGCATCATACCGAGTTAATTTACCACGCGTTTGTTATGCCCTGCCGGTCACGTCCAAGCACTCGCCGAGCGGCTTCATCCCCGCGGCCCACACTCGCCCGAGAAGCGCGCGAACCCGCATCGGGCAGGGCTATGCGTGCTCCTCAACATGGCGCCGCGCAAATAAATTCAAGCGCTCGCATCTTCTCACGTATCTTGAATTTATTCCTCAGCAGGAGACGCGCAAGCAATTTGTCGACACACAGTTAGGCTCGAGTGGCCGGTTAACCGCGCTAATTCAGTGTCACAACTTGGCAGCTGCATTGCGTAGCAGTCACACCTGATGGGAAATAAGTAAGGGGCACCGGACAACTATTTCGCGCTCCATAGCGCTGCCTGCCCGTTTCTAAACGGGCCAACATGGTTGGCGGTCATGAGAAATGTTTACTTCAGGCTCTCTTGGTAGCAGCATGCTTAGGTAGGCGCGGACCTGACGGGGTGGCGCCCAACTGCTGGCGCACAGTCGAGACATGTCGATGCGCTCTTGGCTTTGACGCCCGACGCCCAGCCGGACCTGGGCGCCTCTGACCAACGCTGGTGCCCCTGCGTGTGTGCAGTCGGAGCAGCTCTGGGGGCGCGCCGGCTGGACCTGCAAGACCAGGGCAGCGGTGAGCAATGGGCACGCTGCGCCACGGCACTTAATGTCCGCACCGCCACGCCCGCGCTCAGCGCAGGAGCCGGCCCCGGCCGCTGCTGCCCTAGCACTTTGTACTATTATCACCTTGCCCCAGACACTGCAGTCCCCCCTCTGTCTCCATTGTTACAGGTCCACTGGATGACGACATCTTCATCCCCTTCTGGCAGCCGCCGCCGCCGCGGCCCCCACGGCCGCCACCGCGACCGCCGGCGCCGCCCTCGCCGCCGGCAAAGCCCCCGCAGCCCGCGTCGCCGCCATCGCCGCCTCCGTCACCAGGTGTGCGCGAACGACGCCGGCTCACGGCCCAGCATGCTGTAAATGTCGGCTTGTTTGGAGCTCTACCGTATCCCAGCTGGGGGCATGGTACTGCTGGAGCTGAACGCGGTGGCCAGTGATACACTTACACACACCGCCGCGTGGGCTGCGCAATGTCTGTCTGCCGTGTTCACCATCGCCTCGGCAGCACTGAACGCACACCCTGCACCGCCTGGGCCCCGCAGAGCCCCGCGAGCTGCGGTACAGTCCCTGGTACTGCGGGATGCCGTTCCACGAAGGTGCGCCGTCGCTGCCAGGGTCACCAGGGTCACCGTCTGTGTGGATACCTCCCACCCACCCCGCACACGACGCATTTATGGGCGGGCATGTATGGGCAGCCCATGCCGCTGATCCCGTGAACTCGTCGCCTCTCCGCCCCGCCGCCCCACCTGCGTTCAGATGACGGCTACTACGCCACCACCTCGGACGCCGCCGCCGCCGCCGCCTCGCCCGCCCCGCACCTGCACTGGCTCACCTCCATGTCCAGCTCCGGCGGCGTCGTGCTCGAGTCCCTGCGCTCCTCGTACGACGGCGGCGCACTGATCGGGCCGCAGCACGGCAGCAATTCTACAGCCAGCGGCGGCGACAGCGACAGCGGCAGCCGCGGCGCTGTGAGCGACCGCACGCTGCAGCTGCCGCAGACGGGGGCGGGCCGGGTGGAGTACGTGGCGGCGTGCTGCAGCGGGCAGGGCCTGTACGGCAACAGCGTGCAGCGGCTCATGCTGTACACGGCGGGCCGCGAGCTGCTGGCGCTGGGCGGGCCGCCCAAGTGGTGTCGGACGCCCCTGCCGTACACACGGGTGAGTCAGGCTGATCGCCTCCCCCCCCCTGATTCTACTCGGGAACGGGAACATACCACCACCCGCCTCCCGCACAGCTCCGGGCTTAGCACCGTGCATGCATCACCACCATGCACCGACCGTGACCCCACCAGCCACGGGGCGGTCGATGCCCACGCCCCAACCTTCGCGCGCCCTTACTTGCCCCGCCCGCCCCGCAGCTGCCGGAGGGCTTCCTACTCGCGGGCGTGGAGACGCAGCGCCCTGCTGCCCCCGACCCCGCCGGCGGCGGCGGCGGCGGCGGGGCCGCCGCCTGGGTGCACCGCCTGCGCTACGTGTTCGCGCGGGCGCCCGAGCCCGCCGCCATGCCCGACACGCCGCCGTCGCCGCCCTCGCCCGACCCGCCCGAGCCGCCCATGGAGCCGCTGGGTGCGGAGCCGCCGGGCGGAGGCGCGGGCGCGCGGCCGCCCGGCACGGGCGCCGGTGAGCTGCCGCCGGGCCTGGAGCCGCCGTCGGAGAGCCCGCCGGAGGGCGCGCGGCCGCCGGACCAGGGTGAGGGTGGGCGTGGCGCGTGCGGGCGAGCGCTTGACATACGACAGGCAGGCTGGGAAGGTGCTTGCTCGGGTTGCTGCGGTGAACGTGTAGAGAGGGAGGGATGGCTCGCGCTGCCTGTGTCGGTTCCGGCCCCGTGCTGACGGCCTCGCGCAATGATCCACCACCCCGCCGGCCGCAAACCCATCACCCGCAGCAACGGACATCTTGAGGAGCAAGTGGTACTGCGGCCGCGTGCCCGACTCGCCATACACGTACAACGCACGTACGACGGATCTAGTTCAGGAGAACCTGCGGGATCTGGTAATGGTCGGGATCCGCGGCGGCGTGGCCTGGCCGCCGTACGATGGATCCGGTTACTCTGACACCAACAACCTCCTGGCATCGGGATCCAACTCCTCAGACGAGTGGGCGGCGGCGCCGCCGCCGCCCGCCAAGCGCCGTACGGCAGGGCTGCTAGCGTGGCTGCAGTCAGTGTACGAACCTGGCGGCGTCCTGGGGCCGGAGCACGGCACGTACTTTGAGCCGGATGGCGGGGAGGACGCGGCGGTCAACGGCACGTGTCGTGGCGGCCCCGGCAGCACCTGCGCCGTGCGGTTCGACGCCACGGGGCCCAAGCGCGTCGTGGCCTTCAGCACCTGCTGCGCCGACCGCGGCCAGGCGCACGGCGTGCAGCGGCTGCTCCTGTGGATGGCCGACGGCGGCCTGCTGTCCGTTGGCGGTGAGTGAGAGGGTGTGGTGTGTGGGTGTGTGGTTTTAGGTTGTTGGGGGGCGCAGCAGGAAGGACGATGCAGGACGACGCATGTGTGCCGTTTCCTGCTCGCTGCCTGCCACTCCCTTCCTGACGCCGCTACTACTCGTTCGTGCCCTGACCCGAACCGCTGCACGCCGCCGCCCGACCGCCGATCGCAGACCCGCTGGGCTGCCCCGCCTTCCAGACCGTGGGCGCGGTGCCCTCCGGGTACCGCATCGCCGGCATCGAAACCGCCTCCACCACGTACGGCAAGTACTCGGGCCTCATTCACCGCGTGCGCTTCGTCATCATGACCGATTACTATCAGGGCGGCACCGCCTCGCCGCCGCCGCCGCCCGCGCCTTCGTACGGTGGGTACGGCGGTTATGGCGGTTACGGGGGTTATGCGCCGCCGCCGCCGTACGGAGGGCATTATGGAGGTTACGGAGGGTATGGAGGGTATGGCGGCTATGGAGGCGGAGGCAGCTACGGGCGGCAGCGGCAGTGGGTTCCGCTGTAGCGTTCTTTACAACTGGTGGTGCGTGTCGCCCAATCTGATCACTTGTTCTTTGCTGTGTACATGATGAATCTACAAATGCTTTACTGATATGTACGTACGTTTGACGCACTTGCATAAGCGACACCCAGCGACACCGCGCCGGTCTGAGTGCGGCGGGTCCAGCCGCCACGACCATATCAACAGGCACCAGCGAAAGCTGCACCCACGCTGCTAAGCTGCTTCCAATAATCATGAACTGCATCCCCTTGATCACCACGCACTTCATAAAGTCTTTTGGTATGCCGTGATGTCGGCTATGGTGTGAGCCGTGTCGGCGGGGTTACTTGATTATAAGGGGCATACCCTGCACGCAATGACAGCTGCAATGCCCCTGCACGATGCTGGATGGTGTGCGGGAACACGGTCGCGCGGGCTTTTAAATTGTTGGTTAGTTGAAGCGCCACTGCGCGTTCAGGAGCCGGGGCTTTGTGACACTTCCCCATGATTGATGCGCATTTTGGTTACATGCCCAGCATAAAAGACAATCGCATGGATCCAGGGCGTCCGTTGGTTCCTGCCCACATGCAACATGACGGAATGGAAAAGCCATGCTCAATCCAATGCGCATTCGGCCTGCCATACTCTACGCGACGGCTTCTCTAGGAGGCCGCAGGCTGACAAAGAAGGCTAGTTCTTGTGACGATGAGTCGTACACTTGGCACGGAGTGCCTTAAGCAGCGGCGTCTGCTGTATCCAGCATCCGCCGTTGTAGCATTATCACTCTACGGTATCTGTAGCATTATCACTCTACGGTATCTCCTGGATATCACTAATTCACATAGCCATACTGCACCAAACTACCCACGCTGCCAATAGGGCAGCAAGTTTCGCGTAGCCCCAGCCCAGGCTGAGGCTTCGCAGCACGCATATCCATGCGACATCAAAATTCTATATTGAGGCCCACCCGCCCTACCCAGGGATTGCGCGCGATCCGCGATCCGCACGCTGGTGCACGTGCTTGCTTGCGGCCAGCGCAGAGGTTCCCCTGCTGGCGGCCAGCAGCCAGCGGCCTGCCCACTGGAAACGCACCGTCGCTGCCACTGTACATGGCAGTATCCACGGCACATTTCAAAGCAGCTGCTGCCGCGCCAGCGCCGGGCGCCCGCAGTTAAAGTGGGCCAACGCCAGGTGCCCAAGCAACCCCACCGTGCGGCCCCGTGGCCCCAGCATGGGCCCTAGGCGGGCAGTGACCCGCGCGCGCTATCTTGCCAGCACGCGGCACTGCTGCGGGGTCGACAGCTGCCGCCACCATGGGCTAGCTAGCGCCACCACCTGTAGCCGCATCGTGGCGGTGGTCTCATCATCTACAGGCCAGCCGGCTTCCACCGGCCTGGCACATGCTGTCAGGGTCAAGGGCCGTTAGTCCCAACCCGAATCTGCCCGGTTCCTAGTCGGCAGCCCCAACGCGTGTCCTGCAGAGGGCCGCGTTTTCAACTCGGTGTCACGGGCTTGCGACTGCTCAAACGGCCTCAAACTGTCGGGCCTGCCGGTCGGCTAGTCCATTATCTGCCCGGCCTGGGCGCCGGTCACGGGCACTCCGGTGCCAACCTTCCGCGTCCGTGCGCCAACAGGCCACAACCGCCACACGCCCGCTTTGCGGCCATGTGCATCTTCCTTTTCGCGTGAACCCCCCCCCCCGAGGCAAGGGTCGATTTGGGCTGGGAATGAACCCCCCCCCCCCACCCACCCACACATACACACGCTCCGCCACCTGCGGGACCTGCCACGGGTTGGCTCCTACATCTCGTTTTCGGACCCCGTGTTCGGTTGTCTTACGAGCCCAGGTCGTTTTCCCCGGCTGGCTACGGCTGCCGCCGGCGTGGTCCCGCCCGGCTAGATCGCGGGTTGGGCCTTGCCCGGTTGTCGCGCGGTGGCCAAATGCGCGCCTGCTGAGATGCCACGGCAGCTGCACAGGTCCCTGCCGAGCGAGGTGCCCTGAGCCAGCCGGTCCGGCTGCGGCTGCTCTCCAGCCCTACGTGCTGCTATTGGTCCTATACCGGCGGCCCGCTGCGCCGCCGGCCCCTTTTTAGGCCTGCCGCCGATGCGCACGGTTTCGCCAGCCCCTGCTTCTGGGGTGCAGGCGAGAGCTGCACTGCGTTCTATCGGCCGTGCCAGCTGATGCGCGGTGCTCCCAGGCTCCCAGGCTGCTTGGCCCCACTAGCCGAGGCTTAAGAGTGAGAGCTCCCGGTCCGTATGGCCAGCTGCCGTGCCGAAGAAGGGGTGCGCTGCTGGCCCAAGGCCGGGGAAGCTCAGCCGCGTGGCGCATTTTGGCGCTCCTCACCCGGCCTGCGACGAGCGATGCTCTTGGCCGCTCTCGCTGGGGCTGCCAAGCGAGGCGCTATGGGCCCCATGGCCAGGGCTGAGGCGGGTTGCGCTGCCTGCCCCATGGCTGAGGAAGCCAAGCAAAAGTGGTGCATCCCGGCCCCTCTCGCCGGGCCTGCGCCGAGAGGTGCTCCTGGCCGCTCTAGCTGGATGGGGCTGCACAGCTCGGCGCCACGGGCCCCCTGGCCGGGGCTGCGGCGTCGGGGAAGCCAAGTCATTAAGTTGCGTCCCGGCCGCTCTCGCTTCGGGCAGAGTTGAGTGGTGCTCCCGGCCGCTATAGCCGGGGCTCCGACGGGAGGCGCTGCTGCCCCTTCCGGCCGGGGCTGCGGCACGCGGCGCTGCCGGCCACTATGGCCGGGGCTGAGACGAGAGGTGCTGCCGGCCCCTATGGCCGGGGCTGAGACGAGAGGTGCTACCGGCCACTATGGCCGGGGCTGAGAAGCGAGGTGCTACCGGCCACTATGGCAACATGAAAAAGCTTACGGTTTGTTTTGCAGGTTTCCCTCATTGCAGGTCCATGGTCTTCCCTGGTGGTTTTGGCTGGTTTTTGGATTGGTCACGAGCTGGTTAGGAGTTATTCGTGTTGGAGAGTAATGTGTATTTGATTATTGTAACGACTCAAAGAACAAGAATCCTGCAAAGCATGCTTGTCCCGATCGACCTACCGATGCGCCGCCTCAGTTCCCCGCGCGCGTGCACCAACCTCAGTAGGAGACCCGGGTCTCGTTGCGCAACAGCAGCGCACACGCACATACACGCACAGCCACATGTGCGCGCTTGGTCAGCTGACACAAGCATCTAGCTAGGCTCCGCCGCCTGCCGGCCACCAACTCGTATTCACAATCAACAACCTGCGTGCACCGCAATGGTGCTACGGTCTGCACGACCTACTAATTAGAAGCGTGCGCCATGCCCGCCACCGCCAGAACGGCAGGACGCGCACAGCCCCCGCCGCCGCGGGCAACCAGCAATCGCTCTTATTAAGCCACGCACACCAGCCCGCGCCGCCTCGCGGCTCCCGTCTGGCACAGGAGACATGCATACTGCTGATGCGCAAACGCCGCCGCCGCAGGGGCAGCTGCAGGCTGGCCTCATGCCCCCATTACGTTACTAGCTCGGGAAGACAGCAGATGCGCGCACGATACTAGGTGCGCGGTGGCCGCTACTGCCGCGTGGCCGACGACAGGCAGCTGTGGACACACCACCCAGCAGGCTGCAGCTCATCAGCGGATGATTTTGCCCATGTGCTGCGGGCGGGGGCTGGCCCTGCGGGGCGGGGAAAGGGGGGATGCAGGGTTGGGTGGTGGAAGAGTGGTTCGGAGACGAAAGGAACGCAAGGAAAGGTTAACACCCGCACAACCTTCCATACGCACATGCCCAGAGTAGACCGGATTGCCCGCCGCATGCGCACGCCATTGCGCCGGGGTATGCATAGACGACCGCATGCATGCACCCCGTGGGTCCCAACCTGACGGTGGGTGCCGCTCGGAACCCCACCCCCACCGACACGCGTGCGCACACCCCTCAGCAGCGACTCGGGCGCCCCACGGGCAGCCACTGGCATTGACAACCCCCTCAGCCCTGTGCATGCGTGCCTCCCGCCGCTCAGCCCCCTTCCCTAACCACGCGGGCAGCATCCAGCAGGATGTGTGTGGACTCACGGCGGCTCGCTCTGCCCGCCGTGCGACTGCGCCTCGCGCCCCTGCTGCTTCCTGCGGGCGCGCGGGCGTGTGTGTACGTGCATTTTGGGCGCGCCTACGCAACGTGACATGCCGCAATGCACGCGGCGGTTTGCAGAGGGCCGGGCCGGCCGGCGACTTCAAGGTTACGGTACTAGGGTTCTGCGCTCCGACACCGAGACGCGCGGCTTTTCCCCAACCTGCCATTGAGCAAAACAAAGCCGTGCCACAAGCAGCGCGACCGGCTGGCAGCTGCAAATCAAAAGAGGCCCGCGCCGCTAGCTATTGCGCGGCTGCGCTTCCCGCGCTTCCGTCAGTCACCCCGCCCTGCACTCGCCAGCAGCGCGCACTACGCGCACGCACCTGGCCGCGCCCAGCACCATGCCCTTCTCGTGCGGCAGCAGCGCGTCGTAGGAGCGGCCCAGCATGAGGCGCGCCAGCTCCTGCTTGGTCTCGTCGTCGATCAGGCCGCCGCCCATGTTTGTTTCGGCTTTCGGCTCGGTGCTGGTGCGTTTGCTGCTGTGTTCGGGGCGAGAGGTGAGCTGCAAGTAGTAGGCGGCAGCAGGCGGAATGGCTATGTGTGCGTGTGTGGGGTCGATGCAAAAGGCAGTCGAAAGCAAGGCCCGGCTGGAGTTGTGGACCGCATCCGGCAATGGGCCAGACCTGGGTGCGGCGAGCGGCCCCCCCCATAGCACCGCCAAACAAGTAAAGCCCGGACTACCAACATCATCAGGTAGTGTGGCAATCAAGCAATGGGTCAGAGCAGCTGCTGCCAGCAGGTTGGTGCGTGCCTGCTGGAATGGTGCGTGCGTGCCGGTGCTACAGCCGTTGCATGCCGCTACTGCCAGCCGGGGATGCCGGACGAGGGACACGCCGCCGGCGTGCGGTGGAGGTGCGGTTCAGGGGTCAGGGGTTCGGGGTTCGGGGGTCGGGGGTCGGGATTTGCGGGTTTGTGCCCGGTGTTCACTCAGCGGAGGTGACTCGCCGGCGGTGACTCGCCGGGGGTGCCGCCCAGACGACGCTCTCTCTGGCCGCCGGCCCCTGCCGACGACTGTGTTTTCACGGCAGCTGACTTCATGACACGCAGCGCTGCTTCCAGCCCGCAGGAAGGGGGTCAAGCGAGGGCGCGCCGAGCAAGTCGAGTCACGAGCGCCCCAGTGAGTCACTCCGCGGGGCCTCCCAGCTGAGTCACTCATCCCGCGCCCCGGATATGCGCCCGGCTTTTGCTTGAGCGTTGCTCTCACAGCTTTCACCCAGCGCGACTAGCAATTCATTACCTCGACTCCTAAAGTGATCCCGCACCTCACCGGCACCGCCGCGAAGTCGAACTCGTAGAGCACTTTCCGATAAGCGCGTGGCTTTCTCCCGCTGCGCGGCCTCGCGCTCTGACGGCGCACTGCTAGTGCCACCGCTCTGACCACCGCTACTAGCCCACCGCTGCGGGCTGGCGCCCAAGCCTGGGCTGCCCTCACGCTACGAAGGCACGCGCCGCGCGCGCGCCGTGAAGCCAGCGGATGCCGCACTCGGAGCGGCCGCTGCGCCGCTCGTCGCGCGCTTCAGACGACCTGGTGCGCGACGCCGACCAGCAGCACCACCAGCAGCAGCAGCAGCAGCAGCAGCTACAGAAGGAGCAGCAGGAGTTGCGACGGCAGCAGCAGCCGGGCATGGCTAGCTCTGCGGCGGCGTCGGCGCCCGAGGAGCGGCTGCAGCGGCAGATGGCTGCGATGAAGATGGCGGGCAGCGGCGGCGGCGGCGGCGCCGGGGGCATCAGCGGCGCCGGGGGCAAGGGCGGCAGCAGCAACAGCGCTAGCAGTGCCTCTCCTGCTGACGTGCTGGGTGGCGGGCTGGGTGGCGGACTGGGGGGGTGCCGGCGGCTGCAGTACGAGGGCACAGCCGACCAGCTGCAGCGGGGCGCGGGCCTGGCGGGCGTGGGTGCCGGAGCAGCAGGAGGAGGAGACGGAGGCGGAGACGGCCCAGATGAGCAGCAGGTGAGAGGGGCATGCACCAGGTGGAGGCGGTTAGGTGGGGCGGCGTGTGCGAAGGGACTCGGCTGTAACAGGCAGCGGGGGCCGCCGGGGCTGGTGCACACAGGGACGCGACCAGGGAACGGCGAGCCCGCACCCCCGCGAGCCATCCGCCATCAAGTGCTGGGTTCACGCACTCGCGCGGCGGCACTTGGCTTGTTGCTCGCCATAAGAGTGCACGCTGCATGCCCGTGTCACGCGCGCACGTGCCTTCCACCCTCATCCACCCAGCCCGCACCTCGCATCTCACCCACACCCCACACGCACCACGAATAATCAAACTGTCCTCGCGCCCGCTTGCTCTCGGCGCCCCCAGGCCCCCGACCAGACGGGTGCTGACGCCGCCTTCCCCCGCGCCTTCGCTTGCCTCAGCAGCACTGCGGGCGACTGTGGCGGCGGCAGTGCAACTGCCATTGTCGCCAGTGCCAGCAGCTTCACCGGCGGCAACGGCGGCAGCAGCCTGAGTGACGCCGCCCGCGTCGCCGCCGCACGCATGTCGGAGCTCGCCGCCGCGCTCTCTGGCGGCAGCGCCGCCGCAGCCTGCGATGCAGGCGGCAGCGGCGCGGTACTGGGTCAGGCGGCTGGCGAACTGGCCCGCGCATTCCGGGCGGTGGCGCCAGCACTGGCGCATGCGCCACAGCCGACGTGGGCCGGAGCCGGTGCGGACGGCGGCGGCAGCGGCGGCGGTGGCGGCGCCGATGACGGGCTGGACCTGCGCCCGCACTACACCGGTGGGTGTGGTGGTCCACAGCGCCAGCATAAGGCGGCGTGTGCGTGCGTGCCTGTGTGTTTGGGGGCGACGTGTTGATTGATGCAAGCCTTAGCTGCCCGGGGGTGATGGGGGTAGACAGCCGGGGCATGGGCACACAGCTGTGTAGGCGGGGCTGGCTTGGGTCACAGTGGGCGGGTGGGGGCCACACGCTGGTGGGCCTCCTGTGCGGGGGTGCCGGGGAGGAAGGCTTCCGAATGATGCGGCGACAGAACCCCCCTCTCCCCACTTGCGCTGTGCAAACGCGCATCAGTTGAACCTCGTCACACCTCAGTTGTGACCCACTACCCTGCCGCACCCATGTGCCCCCAGGCCGACGCCAGCCGACTCCCAGTCCCGCCGGCCCCAACACCAAACAGCTGCGGGCGGCGGCGATGGCCGCCGTTGGCTCGCTGGCACGCCGGCAGCAGCAACAGCAGCAGGCGGCGGCGTGCAGCAACGACAGCGGCAGCAGCAGCGGTGGCGGTGGCGGCGACGGTGCGGCCGCCCGGGATGTGGCGCTGGCGGCGGCGTCGACCGCTCTGGACCGGGCAATGGAAGGTAAGCGACGCGAGAGGTACTGAGGGCAGTGCCTTGGGCTTTAATGGTGGGAGCGGCGGTGACGTGGCGCGTGATACCTCTGACCTCTGGTGGGGCCAGCGGCGCGCGGTGCAGGTGGCAGGTTGGGGCTGCAGGGCACGGTAGCGTTGCATGACTTGCATCCCCTCTCGCCCTCGCGTCCCCTCGACAGCATCACAACAGCACACACGCGCGCGCGCACGCACGCACACACAGAACGGTCAACACGCGTGTCCCTCACTTTGTTTCCTTGTGCGCTCCAACACAGAGGTCAACATCGCCGCCACTGCGCGACCGACCCAGCCCCAGCCGCCGCCGCCCAGCGCCCGTGTGGCTGGACTCGGCCGCGGCGGTCCCACCATCACCAGTTGCGGCGATGATGACGGCGGCGGCCCCGCCCCTGCCAGCGATCCCAGTTGCACCCGCGGTGATACCGACACCCCCGCTGCTGCCGCGGCTGCCGCTGCTGCTGCCAGAGGCGGCGGCGGAGACGTGCCCGCCGCAGACTGGCGCGGCCGCGTCCCACCCGGCTTCACGCTGCAGCTCAACGCCACGTCCGCGCAGGTCGTGCCGGCGCTCAGCAGCACTAGCAGCAGCAGCAGCAACGGCGACGAGCCGGCGGAGGAGGAGGAGGAGGAGGAGGAGGAGGAGGAGGAGGAGGAGGAGGAGGAGGAGGAGCCGTTTGTGAGTGTGGCCAGCAACGCCGAGCCAGCCAGCGCCACCGCTACCACCACCACCGCCGGCGTCCCTGCAGGTGCCACAGCCGACGAGGCCGCCGCCGCCGATGCGGCGACCGCGGTGCCCGGCGCTGCCACCGGCCACGACCTCACGGCGCCGGACGCCGCCGCCGCCGTCGTGCCCGCCACGGGCCGCCCCTATGTGTACGACTGCCCGGCGGCGCCGCCGCCCACCAAAACCCACTTCTGGCAGCAGCACCTGCCGCCTGCCGCCAGCACCAGCGCAAGTTGCGGCAGCGGCGGCAGCGGCGGCGGTAACATGGGCAGCTCCCCGCCGCGCACCACCATTACTTCTGCGTCCTGCTTCGCCGGCGCCGCGGACCAGGCGTGGCAGGAGGAGGAGGAGGAGGCGGATGGCGAGCCGCTGTCACCTCGCCGCCTGGCCGCCGATGATGACGATGAGGCGGCACGGCTGCAGCTGTCGCCCACGCCCGCGCCCTCCGCAGCCTCGCTCGTCGAGCCGTCGGCGCCTTGCGCAGCCTGCGGACTCGGCATCAGCAGCAGCCGCAGCGCCGGCCCCGGCCCCAGCAGCAGCAGTAGCAACAGCAGCCTGCTACTGCCCGCGCCGCGCAATCTGCCACCCATCAAAACCGCCCTGCCGCCGCGCGGCAGCAGCAGCACCACCACCGGTGGCACTGCCGGCAGCACCGGCGGCGACGACGCGCCCGCGCCCGGCACGCCCACCAGCCCAGCCTCCGCGGCAGCCATGCTACTGCCGTCTGTGCCCACCGACCTGGCTGTAGCCGCATGCAAGGGCCCGCCCTACGGCTACCGCGCGACGGCGGAGGCCACGGCGGCGGCGGTGGCGACGCTGGGCCCGCCCTACTACGTCACGCCGCTGCCGCCAGGCCTGGTCGACATGATGCTGCGGGAGCCCAGCGCGCGGGACCTGGCGGGCGTGTAGCAGCCCAGAAGCAGCTGCTGCGGCCGGCCGCGTTAATACCGTAGCAAATGACAAGATTGCGCGTTGCAATTGCGTGGATGTGGATGGGGATGGCGATGGGGAATATGGGGATATCGATGTGGTCCGGCGCCCAGCGGCGTCCCCGTCCTGCATTTGAGGCGCATTTGAGGCGCCACGTGCGTACGTTCATGGATACGGTAGTAGACTTCAGCAACCTGTTGCCTGCCTGTATGGCCTTTTGTTGGGGCCTTCCGCCGGTGATGATAATGTGATGAGATGATTGGGGGCAGGGTCTGAGGTGGACGTGCCGTGCGAGGACGACAGGGGCACGGTAGTGAGATTCGTGTTATCAGGCATGCGTGGGGATTGCCGTCGAAGTGGCAGCCGCAATGGAGACTTGGGATGTATGAACGCTACCCTGATGGCTAATGCGCATGTGACCCCTGTGACCCGAGCGATGAGGGCGTGGGATAGCTGGGCAGGGCGCGGCTGAATTGGCGGTTGGCGTGTCGGCTGCCACAGCAGTCGTATGACAGGGTCTGGTGCTGGCGTGCTGCCATTGACCTAAGCTGACAGGTAGGTGGTGGCGTGCTGTGGGCTGTGCGCACGTGCGCGCGCAGTTGCATGACGGAGAGGCCATGGCCGCACGAGAACATGAAAAGCTGTTGTAAGCAGCAAGTGCTTCAGACTCATCACCACAGCCGAGCTTAGGCTGAGTCGCTCGCAGACAGGCTATGTAGCAGTGGACAAGCTTAACTGGTGAGTTTAATGCAGCACGGGAGGTGTGCGGGTGTGTGCGGGGCTTGTTGTGAAACGAAGGCAGGGGTGGAGGAGGAATGTGGAGCGCCGGGATGGTCGTGGCAGTCGTGGGATGCGTGCACGTCAGGTCTCTGGGCATTCCCCTGGGCTAGGCGCTCCCCTGGACCTCGCATAGGCATTCAGGCTTAGGCTGTATGGAGGAGCCAGTGAGCTTGGCGATCGTGTATCTAGCGTGTGTCAGCCCTGGATTCAAGATTGATTCAAATCTGGACGCACTAGACTGCACATGCTCTTACAGTCCTAATTGTACTATGTTCTTTGGTTGATCGAACTTCATGATCACCAGCGGTTTGGGGCACGCAGTAAAGATTTTCGTCCAAGAGAAATGTCCAACTCGGGTCGGAAAGGAAACAGCGAGACTGGTACAGCCCATCGCATGGCAGCTTTTAACCTTCTCGATGTGCTGCGACAGCTGGACGTCCGCGCTGTGGACAGCATCTTTGAAACCACGGACTATGGCTGGGGCTGGGCGGGCGCGCGGCTCGCGTGCACAGAGCTGCGAGACTGTGTGGACTTCAACGTCCGCGCTGCGAAGCTCTGCTTGACATGGGATGCCACGATGGGCCAGACTCGGCGGATGGGGAACATGGCGTCGCCCCTGGCGCGGTTCTGGCGCTGCGAAAGCTTGAAAATTCGTTTCGGCATCACGCGTGATGACTCTGAATCGGACGATGACGATGGCGACATTCGGCACCCGTCGCTGCTGGCGGCTTGGTGCGTGGCGGGCATCGGTGCCGAGATGGCGCGCAACATCACCGTGCTCAGTCTGGAGGGGCCCCTGGACCTCCCCACGCTGACCACCGTCTCGCTCGTGCTGGCGGGAACTCTGCGACACGTGCACACGCTCAAGCTCAACACCGACCCTTGTGGCGCGGGCGGCTTCCGCGACGCCTACGCCATCCACAGCGCGCTGCGTGGCGCGTTTCCGGCGCTCCAGGAGCTCTGCCTGCCTGCTATGGCCTGCCTGCGTGGCCTGGAGGCCTTTGACGGCAGCGCCCCCCACACCGTGCGCGTGCTGACGAGCAGTGAGCTGAGCAGCGTGCGCATGAGCCACGTGCGCAGCCTGCTGCGGCTGTCCCAGCTGCGGCACCTTGACCTGCGGGGGGAGGCCTGGGATGCGACGTGGGAGGGCGACGACTACCGGGTCTGGGACGATGTGGACGCCGATGACGACGCGGACGAGGGCATTCCGGCGGGCGCTGATGCGGAGCTGGCGCTGGGGGACGCGACTCTGCTAGAGGAGCTGCGCGAGCTGCCTGAGGAGGAGGTGCAGGGGATATGGGCGCTGCGGCGGCTGATCGCCTTGGCGCCGCCGGAGCTGGAGAGCCTCCGGCTACACGTGATCTTTCAGGAGATCGACTTTGTGGGCGGCAGGATCACTCGAGCTGTGGAATCGTATGACGACATCTACGTACATCACTTGCGTTTCGCTGCGGCGGCGCTTCTGCCGCGGCTGGAGGCGACGGGGCAGCGGCTGCCGCTGTTGAAGGTGTGCGGGGCCCGGGAGGTGGGGGGAAAGGGGGCGGTGGCGCTACGGGACTTGGTCTCATACATGGTTGGGGACGGTGGCCCTGCTGTTCCTCCAGGGGCACGGCTGACATCGCGTCGCATCACAGCATGGCGCCCCCTGCACCTCTGCCCGCCTGTCCGCGTGGCTCCGGGGCACAACGGCTGTGCCCTGCCGCGTCCCTTTGCAGGTCGAATTGCTGTTGGGCAAGCCCGGGGTCCTCACCTCACTGCTGCAGCCGCATTCGGCCTTCGCGCGGCTGCTGGCCAAGTGCGACCGGATGGAGCTGGGGTTGCTGCATGTGTACGTGGGCCCGCCATCGGTACACCCTGGCACCGAGACGGCGGCGGCGGCGGCAACGCTGCAGGCGGTGGCGAGGGCGATGGGCGGCGGGCTGCCAGACCAGCTCGAGATTTCGTCGAAGCAACCGTCTTGGTACTGCACGCTGCAGCTGCGGCCGCGGTGCCAGCAGAGAGGCGGAGTGGCCGCTGCCGACGGCCGTTGTGACAGCGGTGGGCGTGGCACGGGTGGCGCCGCCACGGCAGCGCCCGCAGCAGTGATGGAGCTGACGACTGAGCAGGTGCTGGAGCGGGCGGCGGACAAGATGTGGGCAGCGGCGTCAGTGCAGTGCGCGGCGTCGATGGCGGGGGCAACGATGGATGCTCATGTGGCGGCGGCCGGCGCGGCAGACTCGCGGTCGCCATGGCTGCGATACAATGGACTGGAACGCATGCTGCTGCTGGGGGGCCCGTTCGTGTGGCAGCTCACGTGCGGGCCTGGGGCAGGCGGCAGCGCGCGCCTGCTGACGGACTGGCTGGGCAGCCTTGTGGCCGCCGGGCGGCCGCTGCCGCCGGCCGCCGCCGCGGCCGGCACGGCGGAGGACGCGGTTGGAACCGCCGGGCGGGCAATACGCGGCTGCAGCTTCGCCTCCTGCGGCTCCGGCAGCGCCATGGCGGTTGTGCCATGCGGCCACCTTGATGCGGAGCTGCAGCTGCAGCTGTACCAGGCGGCAGCGGCGGCGGCTTGCAAGACGCCCAGCTTCCTGCAGGTATCCGCAACCTGCGGGTTCGGTTGGAGCTCTGCCATTGAGGAGGTGGGTGGGGTAGCCTCGGAGCCGGCGGCTGGGTGTTTGCTTAGCTGGGTGGCCTCCAGTCAGCCAGGTGGTGGTGAGGTGTGTGAGGCGTTTAATCGCCTCCTGACCCGGTTGAGCGGGTGTGCAGCCCACGCGACGGCCGGCCGACGTGCCCATGCACACGCGCCTTGGGCCGCCCGTACCGGCGCCTGTCAGCCGGCGCATGCATGTCGGCGGCTGTTTGGCGGCAGCATCGCACACCTCTACCGCCCTGTTGCATTTGACTTTGCTTGGGCTGCTTTTCACAAGACTACCATCCTCGGGTGTGCACTGCAGGTGATACAGGAGCTGTGGGACGACCACCGTCGCTCCACGCCTCAGCCGGCTGCGGCCGTGGCGCGTGCGGCGGCTGCAAGGACTGCCGCTGGCGCGGATGGCCCGGCTTACGGCGGCAGCGGTGGCGGTGGCGGCCCGCCGGCGAAGACCAACGCGGCTGGTGCGGGCGGGGAGCCGGGGCAGGCGCCAGGAGGGGAGCCGACGGGCGATGCAGCAGCGGGCGGTGGCGGTGGCGATGACCTGCAGGCGCTCATGCGCCTGCTGCCACTGTTGGTGCAGGCGCATGCGGCGGTGGTGCGCGTGGAGCTCGGCAAGTCGTGACCGGCTGGGAGCGCTGTTAGTGTTGGGTGCGCAGTTGCCTCTCTTGAGCACTGGGGGCGGGCAGGAACGCGGCGGCGGCGTGGCGCACCGCGGGATGCAGTCGGAGACAGTCGCACCGTGGATTACCCAGTATGGAGCGGGCACCAGCAGGGCAGCAGCGCTAGGCGGGCAGCGGTGGGCAGGGTCAGGCCAGAAGCGGGGCAAGGCCGAAAGGCACGCGGCAGAGGCAGAGGCGGGGTAGCGCGGAGGTGTGCCATGACCGGGCTGGCTGGCGGAGTGGTGGCGCTGGCGCTGTGTGCCGTAGTGCCGTACTGCTCCCTGCGAGAGGCCTGTGTTATAGAGCAGAAGGGAAAACGACAAGCAAGCAAGAGAGTGTGCGTACGGCCTGTGTGTGCCTGCTGCAGTAAGACTGCGGAAATGTTGACGGTCATGATGTCACACCGCAGCGTTTGACCAGGTTTGACAGTGCTTTGCACGTTTCCACCACTGGAAATGACGTGCTGACGGTCCGGATGTGTTCGGGGCTGCACACATGCTATGGCCCCAGCTCTCCCAGGCAGTTTAGGGGCGGTGTCAGCAACTTGGTTGTGGCTGTGTGTGTGGGGGGTCAAGTTTTGGGGAGCGCCAGAGCGGCCTCTGACACCAACTAAATTTGGGCACGGGGCCAGGGCCAGATTCGGATGTGCCCCCCGCGCGGCAACTCAGATGCGTCCAACAGCATTGAAGATTGGGTCTAGGAGTCATGTCTTCACCCTAAGTTCCCGGCTTCAGCTGGGACATGCTTTCAGGAAAAGCCAGTCGAGGGGATGGCGGGGCCGAGGCCGCGAGGGACATCGGCACCTGCAGCTGGGACCGCTCAACGCTGAACCACCTTATATTATAGCTGCATTGAGCCTATGTCTGCAGCCTGATTCCACTACCCCAGCAGTCATATGACAGGGTCTGGTGCTGGGGCGTAGGGTGTGGGGTGGGGCCGCTTGCCTGTGAGTTCCTTCGATGTTTGCTTGCATTCCAAGGCTTTAGGGTGACTGAGGTTCAGGTCCCGAACTCCCTGAATAGAACGCCCTTAGTCAGGGAAACCGCGTGGGGAAACCGCCCCAACCGCCCCAACGCCATAGCCAGTCCGTCGTCACTTCTATGACTCGTTTCCATGTGAACAAAGCTCTACAGTAGATAGGTCTGACTGTCTGAGACAGGTTGGGGCAGGGCAGGGGCAGGACCGGGGCCAGCTGGCGGCAGCGCACTGCGCGTGCACATACGGCTTTGGCCGGCGTCACCTCCAGGTGAACGACGTTCAGGGTGCCCCTAAGTCAGAATAGAATCAGAGCCTCTCGCTGTGGGCGGTGACACGCCCTCGGCACGAAACCCTGGGTGGCCCACGGGCCTTGCATGGGCCCCGATCTGTGTCGTACGATCTCGCGGTGTAAGTACAATACGATGTGTAGCGCTTGCGCTCTGTGCTCCGGCCAGTAGTCAGTACGCTTCTTGACTTCCCCAGTTCGAGAGCCTTCTTTACGCTCTCTCACCACCTTCTATGCTACTGGGCCTACTTGCCTCACTCTTCGCCTCCTTCAAGCGCCAGCCCTCCCACACTTCCGCTAGCAAGGTATGTGCCGTCTGGGCTACGGATAGCACTCCTGCTACACTCGCTTGATGTTCTCAAGGTGTTGAGACTGCTTCCGCTCGGAGACGTTCGGAACGGACAGTCGCTTTGCAATTGACTTCGCCGCATACTCCTTGCCGGTGCTCTTTTCAATAACCACATGCACGCTGCCGAATCCGCCTGCAAGCGACCAACGCACGGACGGTCAGAATCGCGCCTGGGGCGTTTCGGGCGTAAATGCGTGCCACCCCCTTGCAAGTTGACAACTCACCCTGCCCAAGGAGCTTTCCGACATTATACTTCCACAATCCCTCAGGGCCAGCGCAGGTCACACACGCGGCCATCCGCCCCATGCAGCGGCAGGGGGGTCACTCGCAGCCGGCCCGCCACCAGCCACGCACGCCATGCGCTGGCGAGAGCTACCTTGTGCCATCCTGCACCCGTGCACCCCCGGTAAGCCACCCACCAAGCACAGCGGCACACACAACCAACCCGTCACGTCGACGCGCATCCTGCACCGCGCACCCACTCACCCCACAGCGTACCGCACCGCACCATCTGCACCGGTGCCCCCAACCTCAAATGCCCAATCCCTCCATAACGGGAATGCATTCCTCGCAGCATCCATCACCATCATCCAACCGAGCCGCCTGCTCCATTCCGCGCGGCCCACACGCACCAGAGGTCTTCGTTTTCTTCATTCCGCACCGCCGTGCCTTGCCTCGCCCAGCAAGCGCCCAGCTCTACCGCCATGCCGCGCCCACCACCACCTCCATCCCCTCCCATCCCCACCCCCACGCAGATGCCTCCCACCCCATGCCACCCACCCCACGCCCCTCCTCCGCCGACCCCCTCCCCCGCCGCCGCTCGCCACCACGGCGCCACTACTCCTGGTCCGGCACGGTCTCCAGCGCGGGCGTGTAATGCGCGCCGTCGCCGTGCGGCCCGTGCAGCGAGGCGTCCTTCAGGCGGGGGTCGTACAGGTCGTACGACAGCTCGGAGGAGTTGCCTGAGGCCAGCGAGTCGGAGCTGTTGCAGCGCATGAGCTTGACGAATGCGTCGAAGTCCACCGCGTCCGCCTCCACCGCCGCGTCCATCAGGCTCTCCTGCACCGCCAGGTTTACCTGGGGGGTGGAGGGGGTTGCAAGGATGTTTGGAAAGCGGTACAGGTGCACTGAAGACTGCGTCTCGAAGTCGGGGTGGGGGGAGGGGCTACTGTGAACCAATGCCGTAAAGAGACATCAGAGGGTGGGGGGAGGGGCGGGGAGGAGGTGGGGTCAGGCGGGGGTAGGTGGAAGGAGGTGGGCGGAGTGCCGGGCAGCACAGGCGTGGGACAGGGCGGGGGACGGGTGCAGAGGTTTGAAAGGGCGGTCGGCAGGTGCGCTGCACCGCGCGGGCTTGTGCGCACGTGCCCATGAATGCTTCCCCCGGGGTCCCCCTGGTACGGCAACGACTGAATTTGGCACTGCCCCCGCGCACCTCCTCCTCCGGCAGCTTCTCGTTCAGCGCGCTCATCAGCTGCTCCAGGCTGAGCGCGCCGCCCGGGCCCGCGCCGCCGCCCAGCTCCTCAAAGGCGTTGCGCAGGCAGGTCATCCACTCGGCGCGGTGGTTGGCCTGGAACGTGCGCCAGTCCACCTGCGGGGCAGGGGGTGAGGCAAGACGGGGCGGGAGGGGTTGGGCGGTTGGTGGGGGCGTGTCGGTGGGGGCGTGTCGATCGCAGCCGCGCGCAGCAATTCGTCGGAGGGTGCAGGTGCGCCGTGCGCCGCCGACCCGAATGGCCCCAACCGAGCGGCACCGCTCCCTCATTCCAGACACTGATCCATTCCAAACACTCATTCTTTTGCACTCCCACGCTGCGCCGCCAAGCAGCCCTCTCCCCGCACACTATGCCGGCACCCCGTCTTCGCCGCCCTTGCCCCCACCATCTACCTGGCTGGCAATGAACTGGCTGGCGGTGAGGCCCTCGCCGCTGCCCAGAGACACCTGCCGCAGCAGGTCCTCCACCTCGCTGGGCTCCAGGCGGTAGCCTGGCGGCGGGCGGCGGGCGGGGGTGCGGGGCGCGGTGGGTTAGAGGTATGATTCAAGATGTGGTGTGATATAGACATGTGGGGTGGGTGACGTGGGGTGGGGCGCAGGTGTGTCACGGACAGGAGGTCAGGACAAGGGACAGGCGCACAGATTGTGTATACGCGTCCACCCCCACCCCCAACCATTTCCGCTACCAGCTAGGTTTCCCACTCGCAGATCCCGAGCCCCCGGCTCCCAGCCCCTCCTATTGCCTGTCCCCCCCCCCCCCCCCCTCCCCGCCCCGGCTGGTTTTGGGGCGGGGCACGGACTGCACGAAGCCACCGCCCGCCCACCCGGTACCCGCCCGCCCGCCGCGCACTCTTACCCATCCACTGCAGCCCCTCGCTCAGCTGCTCCGCCGTCAGCTCCTCGGCCTTGTCGTACTGCAGCCGCCGCATGACCTCCTGCATCTCGGCCACCTTGGCGGGGTCGCCCAGCAGCATGGTCAGCGTGGAGGCCTGGGGGCGGCGGCGGGTGGCCGGAGGGCGGCGCACGGAGGGGGCGGAGGGGGATTGCAAGACCGAGCAATGTGGAGGGAGGAGGAGGGGGATGCATGATCAATGATGGATTGATGCCGTTCTGGGTCAGGCGGGGTACCCACACCCACGCCCACGTATCACACACTCGGGATGCCGACGCACCAGCTCGGCGGTCCGCAGCGTCAGCCGCCCGCTCTTGCCCGCCTCGCCGCCCGCAGCCGCGCCTGCGCCGCCCGCCACAGCCGCTGCCGCTGCGCTGGCAGGCACCGCTGCGGCCGCCGCTGCGCTCGTTGCCGAAGCCGCCGCCGCCGGAGAAGCCGCCGCCGCCAGTGCCCCGGCGTCAACCGCCACGGCGGCCGCAGCCGGCGCGCCGGCGCCCGCCGGAGCAGCCTTTGCCCTGAGCTCCGCCTTAGCCTTGGCCTCCGCTGCGGCCGCGGCGGCGGCGATGCCCACCTCGCCCACGTTGGTGGTTGAGGCCGGAACCGCCGGCGCCGGCGCAGCCGGTGCTAGCGCCGGCACTGCCTCCAACTGCTTGGTGCTGCCGCCGGGCGTGGCCGTACCGTCCCCGGCGGCGGCGGCGGCGGCGGCGGCTGGCGCCGCCTGCTCCTTGTGCGCCTTCACGGTGTGGATGGTGAGGCCCGGGGGACCGGCCGCGGTGGAGGAGTTGCGCTCGCGGCCGCCGTGCCCGCTGCGGTCGCTGCCGTGCCCGCTGCGGTCGTAGGCGCCGCCGCCGTGCGCGCTGCGCTCCTGCGGCGTGTTGGCGCCCGTGTTGGCGCCGGTGCCGCCACCCGCGCCCTGCATGAGCGCGGCGTAGGCGCCGCGCCCGCGCCCGCGCTCCTCGCCCGCCACCACGCTCGCGACCGACAGCGTCGCCAGCGACGGCCCGCCGCCCAGGCCGCCGCCTCCAGGCGTGGCGGCGCCGCCGCCGGGCGTGGCGTACCCCGAGCGCGCGCCGCTGTCGCGTGCGGCGGCGAGGGCGGCGGCGGCGGAGCCGCTGCCGCGCGCCGCTGCGTCGAAGGCCGAGGGCATGGTGGCGGTGCCGGAGGCGGCCGCGGCCATCGCGGCCACGGGCCCGGCGGGCGGGCGGTCGCTGGACAGCAGCGAGCGCACCGGCTTCATGAGCGCCTTGCGCACCTGCGGGACCCAGGGGCAGGCGGGGGCAGGGCAGGCAGGCGGGCAGGCAGGCAGGGCGGGCGGGCGGGAAGGTGAGGCAAGCACAGCAAGTAGGCCGCAGGGGGCGGGGGCAACAACACTGTGCTCATGCTGCTCAGGCGCGCAGTGCGCAGCCCACGCACCTTCTTCAGCAGCGAGCTGCGCTTGCCGCCGCCGCCGCCGCCTGAGTCCAGCGAGTGCCGGCCACCGCCGCCTGCCGCGCCGCCGGGCCCCGCGCCGTCGGCCTCCTCCTCCGCCAGCGCCTCCAGCGGCACGTCGCCGCTGAGGCTGGCGCCGTCGCCCGGCCCGCCGCCCGAGCTGCCGCACGACATCGCGCTCTCGCTCCTGGGCGCTCCCGACGCCGCCGGCGTGGTGGCGGCGGTGCTGACGCTGCCGCCAGCGCCCGCCGGCGCTAGGCCCTCCGCCTCCGCCAGGCCGGGAATGCTCATCGCCAGAGCCTGCGGCTGCCGCGGCTCCGCCGCGCCCGCTGCTGCCGCTGCGGCGCCGGCGGCACCGCCCGGCGAAACCGCCGCCACGGCCTGTGGCAGCATCGCGGCCGTCGGCGGCGTCAGCGACGCCGACGTGACAAAGGTCGATGACAGGCCGGACGCGACGTGGCTCAGCGAGAAGGCGCCCGTGGTGGCAGCTGACTGCGCTGCCGTGGTGCCCCCGCCGGTGCCCCTGCCTCCGCCTCCGCTTCGGCCGCCACGTCCCGCGAGGCCCCGGCCGCCGCCGCCGCCGCCCTCCTCCCCTTCCTCCTCCTCACTCTCCTCCCCCTGCCCCTCCTCGTCCGACTCCTCTTCCGCATCCTCGTCCGCCTCCTGCGGCGTCTCGAACACGCCGCCTCCCGTGCCTTTGCCTGCTCCGCTCCCCAGCCCGCCGGCAGCGCCACCGCCTCCGCCGCCTCCACCTCCACCTCCACTGCCACCGCCTCCGCCTCCGCCTGTCTCGGCCACGTGCTTGGCGTAGTCGTCCTGGCGGTGGCCGCTGGTGTCCAGAGACAGGCGCTGCACCTTGCGGTGCTCCGCGCGCTGCCGTGCCACCAGGCTCAGCATGCGCAGGTACTCGCCGCCCTCGCCTGCGCGGGCGGGATGCGGCAGTTGCCGCGGCTGTAACCTACCACCTTGCAACGTGTTACGGGGCACAAAGGAAGAAACACACAAAGGCAGTGCATGCGATGCGGCGCGACGGCATCCGGGTCTGCAAGTTGCGAGCCACCCGACTCACGCACTGAGCCGCCCTCGGTGACGGCGCCGCCGAAGGGGCCGCCCAGCAGCGAGCCCCCCGACGGCGAGCCCGCGACCGCTGAAGCCGCCGCCGCGCCCAGCCCCCCGCCAGCCCGCTGCCCCAGCAGCCCGCCGGGCGCCGCGCCGCCCTGCCCCGAGTGGTGGTGCTGGGCCGCGGGCCCACTGCCGCTCATGCTGCTGGCGCGCGGCGGCGCCCGCCCCACGGCGCTGCCAGGCGCCGCCGCCGCCGTGGCAGCGGCGCCGTCGCCGGCGGCGGCGGAGCCCGCCGCCGCCGCTGCGGCGGCGGCGCCTGCGGGGTTATTCCGGCCGGCGTGGTAGCTTCGCTCCAGCACGCCGTGCAGGGAGCGCTCGCCCACGTTGAGCAGCCAGGCGTAGTGGTTGAGCGAGTGGCCCGAGCCCTCCATGGCCAGGCGGTTGGCCTGCGGGGCGCGCCGGGGCCAGCCTCGCGGGTTCAGTCAAGGCCTATTAGGGTGCAAGCCGGTCAGGCTATGTTTGTCTCGTTCCCCGGGATTGGACTGGACTCAGACGCCTGCACCGTGCTCCAGCGAGCCGGCTTGCAAACCCAGGCGCATGCTCTTCCCGCGCAAGTAAAACCAAGTCCACTACAAGCCACGGTACCGGTGTGACTAGTAATCGTTGCTCCCAGCCCGCTATCCTGCTCCGACCCCGCCCCCGTCCCCGCCGCTGACGCACCATGAACGACAGGTCCCAGGCAGTCGCCGCCGGCACGTCCTTCACCGGGCCCTTGTAGCTGCCGGCAGGAGCCACAAGCGGCCCCGCTCCCGCCGCTCCCGACGAGCCCGGCGCCGCTGCCATCGCACCCGCGCCCAGCGGCCCCACCGCCGGCGCGCCGGCAGCGGCGCCCAGCACTGCACCTGCGGCCGCCGCTGATGGAAACGAGCCCAACCGCTGCCAGGCCTGCGTGTTGGGGACCGAAAAGGGCGACGGCCCCTGGGCCGAGCCGCGCGGCGGCAGCGGCGAGCTGCCAGCCGCCGCCGACCCGCCTGAGGCGGCGGAGGTGGGCCGGACCGGCGACGCGACCTGCGGCTGCCCCAGCGCCGTGGGCGGCGGCGCGAAGCCAGCCGACATGTGGTTGCTGCTGTTGCCGCGGCCCAATGCCGGCCGCGCCGTGTCGTGCGAGCGCCGCTGCGTCACCGTCTGCTGCACCGCCGCCGCGGCCGCCGCCATCGACGAGCCCGCGCCCGCGCCGCCGGCCGGCGACGCCGCTGCGCCGACGCCGCCCGGCCGCTGCCCCAGCGGCAGCCCCAGCAGCTGGCCGCGCCGCAGCACCGCCAGCGCCTCGCCGCCCGCGTGCACCGTGGCCGCGTGCTTGCCCAGCGCGCCGCTACTGCCGCTGCTGGCCGAGCGCAGCAGCAGGTCCTGCGCCGCGAACTGGCGCAGCTTGGCAGCAAGTGCGGCGGCCGACGCCGCCGCGCCCTCCGCCGGCGGCGGCACCGGTGCGCCCGCCGCCGCCGCGGCAGCGGCGCCCGCCGGCGTAGCCTCGCCCGTGTCCGCGCCCGCCACGCCGCCGTGGGCGGAAGCACTCCCCTTCCTGCTGGGCTCGTGGGAAGAGCCGCCGCCCGCCGCGGCTGCGGCCGCCTTGTGCGCCTCGCCCTTCCCTTCCCCTCCCCCTTCCGCGCCAGCCGCCGGCTGCTGCGCCTGCCCCTGCACCTGCCCCTGCCCCTGGCCCTGGCCCTGCTGCTGCTGCTGCTGCTGCAGGTTGAGCTGCTCGATGTGGCGGTTGATGAGGTCGTTCGCGATCATGTCCAGCACCGTGCGCTTGAGCGCCGACTCCACGCCGAACTTCTGCAGCCGCTGCACCACCGTGCGCTGCAGCGGCGCGCCCTGGGTGCGCTCCGCGCTCTTGCCCTGCAGCCAGGGGTGCGCCAGCGCCTGCTTGGCAGTGGGCCGCTCCTTGGGGTCCCTGCGGGAAGGAAGTGGGGGTGGGCAGGCCCGGGGTGGGGAGCGGAGTTGGGAACAGCTTAACGGATCAGCTGCGAGCTGTGGTTGAGCGCCGGGTGGTGATGATGCGGGGGCGGCCTCGGGGCGTGAGGGCAGGGTGCTGTGCGGTGCCTGGGTGAGCCGGCGCAGAGCGGGCTGTGTGGTGTTGCAGTGCAGGCGCTGCCGCTGCCGGGCCCCCACCCAAACACCCCCCAGCCACTCACTTGGCCAGCAGCGACTTCACAAACTCCTTGGCGGTTTCCGACACGCCCTCCCAGGCCCGGCCCGTGAACTTGGGCTCCTGCGTCAACACGGCCCGCCTGCGGCGCGGCGGCAGGCGCAGCGGGGCCATGTGGCGCACACAGCAGGTCGATACCGGGCTCAGATTCGCAGGTGGGTGCAGGATTGGTTTAGGTTGGGCTGGTCTTCACAAACCCCCGCCGCCCCCGGCCACCTGGGCACCCACCACACGAGCGACAGCGCGGGCGACTTGGGGTTCTTGACGTCGTCGAAGGGCACGCCGCCGCTGAGCAGCTGGTAGGCCATGATGCCGGCCGACCAGATGTCGGAGGCCGGCTCCGTCTTGCCGCTCAGCTGCTCGGGGGCCATGAAGTGCGGGCTGGGGCAGGGGAGGGAGCGGGAGGGAGAGAGAGGGTCAGGGAGGCAGGGACAAGAAGGTGAGACGGTCGGGCCGAGGCGCGAGGACAACCCGGGGGCCAGCAAGGGCGGCCGGCACCGGCACCAATGTGCGGCCGCGCGGCAGTTCTAAACACCTACATGCGCCGTCTCTGCCACTTCAGGCCTGTTGCAAACGCGCGCGCTACGGCATGCCCGCCACGCCGCCTCCCCTTGCTCGACAAACCCCCAGGTGCCCCCTGCCGCTCCCCAGCTTGCGCTGGTGTTCACGACCCACCCACCCCCCGCACGCCCCTGCTCACGTGCCCTCCAGGCCCAGGTCGGTCCGCGGCAGCTTCTTGGGGTCGAAGAACACCGCCAGCCCGAAGTCTGCTCAGCAGTTAAGGTCACACGCGGGCGGCGTGAGGGTCAGAGGGTCAGTGTGTCTGCGTGTTTCAGAGACAAGGGGCGCGCACCGTGTCGGCCCCGCCCCGCCCTGCACCATAGCGGCCAGCGGCCTGCTCACCGATGGCCTTGACGGGCGCGTTGTCGGCGTCGTGCAGCAGCATGAAGTTGCCTGCGGACACGGCGAGGCGCCACACCCGTGCACACGATGAGGCGCAGCGCCAGGGCCCCCAGGCGTCGCCAGGCAGCCCGCACTCTGGTCCCCTCCAACTACTCATCTTTGCTGGGCACCACACACCAATGCCGTCCGCCGCAGTGCCACTGGTCGCCTACACGCGCGCGCGCCCCACCCCGCCTGTGCACCCCGCGCTGTGCCCTGCGCCGGCCCCCTGAAGCCCCTTCCTGTGCGCGCAGCCCGCCGTGGCAGCCAGGACGCGGCAACGTGCATGCACGCACGCACCCTGCAAAGGCGAGGAAGGGGGCAGGTGGTTGAGGCGGCAGCTGCAGCAGGGCGCGCAAATCCGAGCAGCAGCAGCAAACGGGCACCCGGCTGCTGACACCCACAAGCCGGTACACATGCACCCTCATTGCACGCCAGTTGCACCCACTGGTTTGATGTCGCGATGCAGGATGCGCAGGTGGTGGCACTGCGCCAGCGTCCGCAGCACCGCTCGCATGTAACTGGCGGCCTGCGGTCGGACGGGGCACCGCAGGGCACAGGCCGAGTGAGCGGCGCAGTCGCGCAGACGACCTGCACACGACAGGCGTGCAGCATACAGGGTTCGCCCCTACCGCTCGCAACCCCCAGTCCCCTTTTAGCCCGAGCCCTGACTACAGCCCGTCACGACTGACCGTGCGCTCACTGTAGTGACGAGTGTTGATTCGGTGCAGAAGCTCGCCGCCCTGCGTGGCGGCATGGAAGCGCGGGCTACGTGTCGTCTGCCACTGCCAGCTGGCGTGGCTATCACCCGGCCTGGCGCCGGTTACAACCGCTGCCACAAAGGCACAGAGGCGGAGGCATGCGCCCGCCGCCCGCCGTTAGACGGCTCCCCAACCTCCGCCCCCACCCCCCGCGCCTAGGCAAGGGTCGCGCCGCAGTTGGGAGCGGGCCCCCAAGCACGCTCCCAAAGCCACGGCTGCAGCTGCGAATGCCCACCTTGCAGTTCTCCATAATCAGGTGCACCGAGTCTTCACACTCGAAGCAGTCCTGCGCGTGGATGTGTGCAAGCACTTTTGTACGCTGGCAAGCGTGATGCCAACACCGAGTCTTGAGTCACAGGCGTACACCGTACGGAACGCCAGTGACCAGCGTGTTCAGCCGTTATCCCCAACGCCATAGCCAGTCCGTGGTCACTCTATGACTCGTTTCCATGTGCACAAAGCTCTTGGTAGGTCTGAGGCAGGTTGGGGCAGGGCAGGGGCAGGACCGGGCCAGCTGGCGGCAGCGCACTGCGCGTGCACATACGGCTTTGGCCGGCGTCACCTCCAGGTGAACGACGTTCAGGGTGCCACGCAGTCGAAATAGAATCAGAGCCTCTCGCTTGATGTTCTCAAGGTGTTGAGTCTGCTTCCGCTCGGAGACGTTCGGAACGGACAGTCGCTTTGCAATTGACTTCGCCGCATACTCCTTGCCGGTGCTCTTTTCAATAACCACGTGCACGCTGCCGAATCCGCCTGCAAGCGACCAACGCATGGATGGTCAGTACCGCGCTGGGGTGTTTCGGGCGTAAATGCGTGCCACCCTCTTGCAAGTTGACAACTCACCCTGTCCAAGGAGCTTTCCGACATTATACTTGTCTTCTAGCTTCGCCTTGGGGAAGCCAGCCCACAGCGGCTCCGGCTTGGCGTCGGGGTCCTCGGGAACCACGTCCCAGACATCGATCCGGGGCATGGCTTATTTTTTTACTCTTAATGTGCAAAATCTTGTCTAGCAACAAGCCCAGCGGCGCCACGCGAACTTGTCGGCGCCTGCACCAATTTGGGTTTTCGGCTTCCTCAAGCCATTTCGTAGTCTACAGTCTACATACTCTTGGTGGACAAAGCAGTTGGTATTCAGCGTCACATAGCGGACATGGAGTCCTCGTCCGCAGACAGCGCAGCCCCGCGCCACCTCAGCCCGCTCATCCGGGCACGACTGTCATCGTTACTCTGCTAGGCCCCTTCAGGTAGTAGCCACTTCCTGCAAAGCTCCCTAACTAACCTTTATGACCAACACCCTATACCAGTATCAGTACAGCTGCGCCGCGTGGCGCATGTATCCTTGACTAGAGCGCCGCGTGAAGGCCGCCTGCCCGCGCCGCAACCCCGCGCCGCAACCCCCATGCTCCAACTAATGTCTCTTCCGCACAGACCGCAGTAAAACAGTTCTTGCCTTGTACTCTCCGATGTTCAATATTGTGGCGAGTGTGCGCTGCCCCGCTTGGCGGTGCATGCTTGGCTGCATCCACCTTGCATTCTCCAAGCGCCTCGCTCTGGCACGGCAGGGATTCCTTGCGCGTTGCCGCGCCCCTGCTCTCCTGATTCATGGCCGCGCCACCTTGGGCAACTTGGTCGCGAACTTGTCTAGCACTCTGCATACGCAAAGGGGTTCAGGCGGTCAACTTCAAGCATGATTCAGTACGGCATCTCTCAAATCGCTTCGCAACCGGGTGCTGGACCTCAGCAACGCCACGGCATTCCCAGAGACTGGCAGGCACTAGCTGCCGCTCTTTGTGACGTTGCCCTCATTTAGTAAGACCCCCACGCCGCTTGTCCACGCCACTGCGGCAAGCGCACGCTGCCCTGACTATCCGGGACCCAAGTCCACAGCCTACATCAACGCAAAGACGGTTGCCGTTGCACCCTAACCTCGTATGTGAGCCCGATCCCATGCTTGCGATGCCAGACCCTGCCCACCGTTGCACGTAGGGCGTGAGCGCCATGGCCGCGGGCACCTTGACCGGGATGAGCATTTTGGAGCACAGGATGGCGAGCGCCAGGTTGGAGCCCTTGCCGATCAGGAAGCGCTCCACAAAGGACGGCTCCTTGCCCTCTTCCTGCTCGTTCGCTGCGGCATGGCAGCCGTATCCAGCCGACAGGGGCAAGGCTTCGTGTCAAGCGCCGCGTGTAGTGGGAGTGTGAGAAGGTGTGTTGGTGCGGCGGACGGAAGTGGCGGCATGCGGACCGCTTGCCGCAGAAGATGCCCACGTGCACACACGCCCTTGTGGGTTTTGGTTTCCGTGTGTTGTCCAACACACGCCCTTGCCCCTCGCCCCGCATGCTCTCTGCACAGGGTAGATGCCCCATCCGAGCCGGGACCCACGACGTCTGAGGCTGCTGGCTACGGCAGGCAGGTTCCCACTCCTGTGATTGTATCATCCAGTGACCCCTCAGCAACGTGGCCATATGCATAGTCCAGCTGCACATCCTGGCTGTCTGCGCGTACATACGGTAAGCGCCCTACTGCCCCACCACACACGTCCTGCGCCCGCGGCCGCGTCCCCCGCGCGCGAGCTAGCTGCATATTCCCGCGCACCTTTCTTGAGCCCGAGTATGCTCCGCACATCGACGTGGCTCTCAATGGCGACGTAGAAGCCTGCAGCGCCACCGAACCCGGTCAGCGTGGTTGCGTGACGACGTGCCAACCCGGCCCACTCGCGCACGCTTGACGTCGACACCCACTTGCAGTGACGCAGGTGGAGAGGCCCAGGTAGGTGTAGATACCAGCTTTTCCATACTTCTTCAGCCCAGCCTTCAAGTTTGTGAAGCTGAAGCGCGACGCCAGGCTCGGCGCGGAGGCCATCGCGTATTGATGATGGCCCCGGAATATGCAGCGCGGGCGGGATTACCTTGCGCTAATCTATTTTGATGTAGTGTAAAAGGCGATTAGCAACTCGTGGGCGTTGCGTGAGGAGCCGAGACGAACCGCGCTTACGTTTTGTGTCCGGTTTGCCTCGTTAGCCGCGATGCCCGGTGCAGATGTGTGCTGAGAATATGATTTATGCTTAGAGAGTGGAAACGTATGTTTTCTTGAAGCTGAAAGTGAGCTCTGCGTCAATCGGGCCAGATGACGGTTTGGAGTTCTGCACTCGCTCACTATAGATTACAGCCCTTTGAGCCATTATCACCTGACTTTACAACCAAAGCATTGTTTTGCTCCCCTTACGCGCGCTGCATCGCACTTGCGCCTCCGCCTGCAATATCTCAGTGGACTTTGCTCCACAGGGCTGCGCACCTTGAACATTCTTGGTTATTGAGCAAGTGGCATCAGCAGCACCCATTCGTTCCTGCGCAGTAGGCGAGGATGGTGCTGCTTGAGCCGGATCCGTTCTTGTCCGAGCTCCACAAGATGTATGACCGCAACAAGAGTGGCAGCGTGTGGATTACGATGAAGCGGTCAAACATGAAGCCACGCAAGGCCAAGAAGCCGGACCCCACGCGGGAGTACGTGTGTCTCATCCGGGCGAACGATGGCAAGCGGCACATCTCCACAACCGTCAGCCCCACGCAATACGCTAAGTTCAGCCAGAGTATGGTCATCATCATGAAGGGAGCCATGGCTGACACGTTGAAACGCAAGGAGAAGAAGAAGGACAAGTAGGAGGGAGTGAACGGGGGCGTGGGCAGCACAACCGCGGCCTTGGCGGCCGCAGTTTGATCCTCCTGTGGAAGCAACGTGGTGTGTATGTGACGGCTGAGTCATAACTATAATGATTGAAGCTAGTCCCCCTCGGAATGTGTGTGGCTATGGCCCTGGTGCGAGGCGGGGGTCGGCACGCGCCGTGCGTGCACAGCTGCCGTGTCCCGTGGAAATGGGAATGTGCTGCCCTTGCGGCATAGCCGTGGTGCACAGGCATAGTGCTGGACACAGGCGTAGCGCTAGACTCATAAAGCTACAGGTTCGGCCAAAGTGTCGGTGCATGGTACGCAACAAGCTTTGGCAGTTTACGTCCTCAGTGACCGCTGTGTGGCGGTGATGCACGGCGGCATTGGAGGTATGAGCACTTACTGCATGCAGTCCGCGGCAAGGATACCGTATGGCTACTGTGAAGACGCATGGGGGATGCGTCATGGCGATTTATGGGCAGAGACAACTATATGCTCGCGTGCCGCGCCGTAAAGCCTTGTTCATCGAATGGGTGGATGATGTGAACATGTATGGCCTGGTGCTGTGAATCACGTGTTGCAAAACGTGGTACTTTGTGCTGGCGACAGAGCACTAAAATACGTTGTGTTGGGCAACTTGCATGACCGCTTCTGAGGGAACAGACTGAAGGCAGGCGGCTGGCGTCTGGTGCAGGGACGCCTGACACCGAGGACGGAGGACGGCACAAGCAGGTTGCGAGAGGTGTCAGTGCTCATGAGACACTCACTACAGAGTGCAGCATGCGTAGATGCTACGACCTGCGGGCTAATGCTATGGCTACATACGGTAAATCAAAATCGTCTTCGTCTGTAGCCTCGTCCCGTGGCAGGGGTGCCCCGTGGGCTTTCGTTGGCAGGGGGGACAAGCCGGCGTGGTGACTAGGGGAGCGCGTGGGTTCAACACGACGCACAGCTATGAAAGCAGCGCAGCATCCATGAATCGTTTCCCTACATGCCCAATAGCTGAGCACGACGCAGCAAGTAACTGCTGGCAGCTTGTCGAGCTTGCCCATCGCGCGTGCTGGCGGCAGCGCTGGCGGTGGTAGGCGCGGGTACCCGTGATGCAGTCTCCCCGACAGCGGCGGCCTCCTCCTCGTCATGCAGTCAGGCGCACATTGGTCGCGGGCGAAAGCCAGAAAGTTGAATGCGTAAGAGGGTGTCGCTGCCAGGGGTGACGGTCCAGGTGGCAGCTTGATCGGCACACCGCGGATAGGAGTGCGCAATGGGCGCTTGGCCCCATGCCACCACACCCCCAGTTACGCGGCCTGCCCGGTCCAGAACTCTTGCTTTTCAGTGCCGCACAATACAAACCGCTAACAAAAATGCTGGCCGCTAAGCCTACCTTGGTTGCTCCCTCGGGCGCTCGCCCCGCGCCCATGGCGATGCTCCGCCCTGTGGCCAGCTCTCGCGCTGCGGAGCGGTAAGCAACTGGTAGTTCGTTCATAAGATTGATCAACATGAGATTTATTATTGCGTGCGGGTCGTCTGCAGGACGGTGGTGGCTTCGGCTTCGTCGGTCGCACCCAAGGTGAGTGGTTCTGAGTTTCGCGACCCCCGCGAAGTGGGTCTGGTGTTGCGGGCTGCTGATAATGAACTTTATTTGAACCATATAATTTTACGCATCATCGCGCAGGCTGTGTCTCGTCGCCAGGTTCTGTGCCAGGCACAGACCGGCACCAAGCCCCCTCAGGCTGCTACTTCGGAGGCTGAGTACATCGAGGTAAATAGATAACGAAAGGGGAGCTAGCTCGAACCCTGGGCTCGCTTTGGAAACGATGGATGCGTTGCAATCAGGGACCAGAGTTGCGCAGAGAGAGAGTGCGGACCGTCTGCGCGGCTGCACGTCGCGTTGGCAGGGGTCCAAAACGCATGTACGCGCGTGGGCGGTGGGGAACTGTGCCGCGCTGGTCGGCGGGAAGGCAGGGGTGTGGCGCCAGCAACATAACCCGCACGACCACTCCCACCAAACGCGCTGTGCCCAGCAATTGTCTGACGCCCCTCGTCCCGGTCACAACCTGCTATGCATGATTGCAGCTGGACCTGCCTAAGCCCCTGGGTTTCAAGTTCGCTCGCGGTAACGACGGTGGTGCGTACATCATCGAAGTGAACCCCAAGGCCGGCAACGTCGATGCCCGCGTGCAGGTGCGCGCGGGCGCTCCTCAGCTCCATCTCCTGTGTGTATGAGAGGAACGGCGCTGCATATGGCTCTTGTTTTGCCTGTTGACAGTATCTCCAACCATTCCGCCTGTTTATCCGTCCTGTCCCCTCGCCAAACGGTTTGCCCATGACAGCCTGGTGACAAGATCGTGGAGATTAGCGCCTCGTTCGGCTCTGAGGTCTGGAAGGCCGAGAACTTCGGCCAGGTGAGGGGATGGGGCGTGAGTTACTTTGGCAGCAGCAAGAGAGGCGGCGCTCCGGAGGCGCGTAACTGGAGCACTTGAGCAGACCTTGCCGGCGCGTCCTTGGCTGGCGGCTTGTTGAGAAATGGGACTAGTTAGAGGGGATGGGAAACACCAGCAGCAGGAGCGGGGAGCCCATTGACATTGGCCTCATGTCATTCATCCACAGTGTGTTACCTGTCGGTGCTGTAGGGAGTAAGGCGCACGCACCGGATGCGAATGCCGTGCGTTTGCCCTCCTGGCTGCCGACTGAAATGGAGCCCCCACCATACGTGCCCCGCAGATCATGTACGCCATCCGCACTCGCAGCGGCACCGTGTACATGAAGCTGAAGAAGAACTACGGTGACCTGACCGCGCTTGAGGTGGGTGTGCAGAGCGCCGGAGGCAGCCATGGCGGGGCAGGCCAACAACAGGGCGGGACCGGTAGAGGCTCGAAGTATGCATGATAAATGGTGGTGGAGGCCCTGCTACGCAAATGGGCGACTGGTGGACGCTGTGGCAGCCCGGAGCCGGGGCCACTGTGCAGACGCCAGGGGTCACCGTTTGAAGCGGCGTCGGGGAGCTATCGGGTCGCCAGGGTCTGGGAAGTGGTGATGGGGGCCGGGCCAGCCTCGCGCCTCTGGGGTACTGCAGTGCGGGCTTCGGGGCGCCGGTGGAAGGGCGCCGCGGCAGTCCTGCGACTGCTGGGTGGAGCTGAGCAGCGCGCTCAGGGCAGCAACGCGCGAAGCGTCTGTGTCGATGCATGGTGTTCCTGACGTGTACTCATCCAACTTGCGCTCAACAGGAGGAGGGCCTGGACGCGGCCGAGAAGCAGTGGAAGAAGGAGCGCGCCGGCGGCAACTACGGCGCCGGCACGAAGGAGATCCAGGCGCGCAACTACGTGCAGCGCAAGGAGAACGAGCGCAAGCGCCGCGAGATGTTCGACGACGCGCTGGCCCGGTTCAAGGAGAACGACATCCAGGTGCGTGTGCGGCGGCGGCGGCGGCTGGGTTGTTGAACAGTGCGAATGCGGGTCGGCAGCGGCTCGCAAGGGGTTGCGGGTCGGGGTTCTCCCTGCAGAATCTTGGCTTGCATGTGGACGGGCACGGTGAGCATTTGTGGGTGGGTGGGTGGGTTGGTTCAGTCCAATGGGCGGGTAAATACACCAGCTGAAGCTAAACCAAACCAAACCGATCTTTGGGGCGTCGGCCGACCCGGTCGGACTGGATTGAGGCAGCTGGACAGCCGTGCAGCAGCGGCTGTTTCGCGGCATCGAGCACATCCGCTCACGCCACGCCCACCCACCCACCCCGCTCGCTGCAGGGCGCCCTGGTGGAGTTTGAGAACATCATCGCCATGGAGCCCCGCAACTACGTGGGCGACAACTTCTCGCGCAGCACCCCCATCTACAAGGTCACCCAGTACAACATCGCCTGCTGCTACAGCATGCTGGACCAGGTGAGAGCGGGCGTGGGCGGCTTCACAGTACGAGTCACGGGTGGGCTTGATAGCTGCTACTACCGTGTAGCACCTGGCGGCCCGTTGTATGCTTGACCCTGAAGGAGCTGTCACCGGCGTACAAACACTGGCGTCGGCGCGCACTGCGTTGCATCAGGTCGAGGAGGCCATCAAGTCGTTGGACGCGGCCATGCTGTCGGGCTTCGACAACTACGACCAGATCCGCCGGGACAAGAACCTGTCCAAGGTGCGGGGGGAGCAGCGGGCAGCGGGGAGCAGAGGGCAGCGGAGAGGGGCTGGGGCAGACGACAGGCGGCGGACAGCGGACGGGTTGGTGGAGGAGAGGGATGGGGGCGGAGTTCAGCCCACGGACTGGCGTCACTCTTAGGTTCGCGGAATACGATCGCATCGACCACCACGCGTTCCATGGCGTGCCTGGTATTAAGGACTATCGCCGTCGAACCCGCACACAGGCCCGCGCCAGCCCCAAGTTCCAGGCCGTGCTCGACAAGTACGACGAGCCCGTGGTCAACTGGAACGCCGTGAAGGCCACCTTCGGCGCCTTCGGCAACATGTTCAACAAGGAGAAGTAAATAACTCAATCTTTAGCATGGACGGGTGGGTGAGGTGCAGAGAGCTTTGGAAGGGCGTGCGCGGGCTGCAGATTTTGGCGCGTGGATTGCAGCTCGTGCCGGTTCAACACATTACACAAGTTTTGTTCGTGGCTGGAGCGTGTGGTTGTTCTTTGGAATGGAGGCCCCGGCGAATGCAGAGGTTCAACGAGAGCGTGGTTTGGTTCGTAACTCAAGTCGGCGAACGCATCAGATGCAGCCCCGCCTTGTAAATCGTGATTGTTTTGGGGGCCCCGTGCTGGATAAAGTGCGGGACGTGAGCGCACAAGCGCGGAGGATGCCCGAGAGAGGGTCTTGGGCGGTAATGAGCATGGGCTTGGGAGCGCGCGCAGTGTTGCGGAAAACACTGAGCAGCGTAGCAGTGGTACTTCAAGAGGACAGAGTGAAGACGGCGGGACAGAAGGAGGCAACGGAGGTGTCTGACCCGCGAGCGGCCGTGATAGCGCACCTTGAGGGGCATGCGTTCGCGTGCGGGGGAGCCTGAGAGCCCTGCCGGCTGTGTAAGGAACATCATATGCTTTGACCACCTTGGGGGAGTTGACCTGTGACTGTCACAGGTGCCCGTATCATGTAGATGGCTTTGGGCCCCCGGCGTCTACACAGCGTAGGTGACCCCTCCCGCGCCATCTACACCTCGAAAAATTTTCCTAGGGGCACGCCCCCAAAACCCCCAAACCATCTACGCTCCCTGTCTAAAAGACCGCCAAACCCGCCCAAACCGTCTACGCTCCGTAGATGCCGAAACCCAAACCCAAAAATTTTTCTCCGCCTTCGGCGGATTTTGGGCAAATTTCTACAGCGTAGATGGAAGATACGAGCACTGCTGTGACAAATGCCTGATGGCGTCAGCGGCTCGGCATGGAGGAAGTGCGCTGAACAGTGCCGGAGGTGCACCCAGGGGTGGATGCACCGCCATCACCTGCATCAGTTTGGGCGGAACTGTGGGCATGTCCTTGGCGTCTTCGAACACCTCGGTACGCGCAGCTCCCCCGTGCTGGCGAAAGTCAGGCCTGAGCCCTGCGAGGCAATCTAGCGGTGTTTGGGGCCTAGGCGTACGATGTGATGGAGAGCAGGGGAACTGCACGAGTGTGCGCGTGCATTACCCCCATGGCTTTACAGGTGGCCCCCCGGTCATGACCTTGCCGTTATGCCTTCTCCTCTCAATTGTAATACATGTACGCACCCACAAGATAATAAGCAGTACATGTAGCTAACACAGCTCGCAACTAGCACGGACTTGAGTTTGCATCTGCGCTCGGGACCATGGGCAAGAAGCGCGCTTATGACGAGGACGATGAAGATGGAGGTGCTGAGGAGGAAGAGGATCTGGATGAGGCCGACCTGGAAGACGAGGACGCCTCGGGCTCAGACGGAGAGGATGCGGGCAAAAAGAAGAAGCGCCGTGTCTCTGCCTTCGTTGACGAGGCAGCTGAGGAGGATGACGAGGTACGGGGTGCTGCTGGCTTGCAGTGCACCTGTTTTGCTGCGAGCGCCAAGACTGCATGCGGCGCTGCTGGTCGCTGAGCTACGCCGGCGTGCATGAAATTTCAACCATCCAATCCAAACAGGAGGACGATGACGATGACGGTGGAAAACCTAAGAAGAAGAACCGCTCGGTGTTCATTGATGATATTGCCGACGTGGATGATGAGGACGAAGAGGAGGAAGTCGAGGTGCGTTTGGCATGCTCGCAGATGCCGCGTGGAACATGGAGGGGCTTTGGAGGGACCGAAAGCAGCAAGCTGCAGACTGGATCGCGGCGTCGCGCCCAGCGAGCAGGCTTAGCTGCGGCCGCTTTGGGCCCTGGGATGGCTGGCAGCGTCGTGGTGGTGTTGCTAGGCGACGCAACCAGGGCGGAGCTCAAACGTCAGCGCGGCGCGGCGGGGGCCCGGAAGGGGGCGGGGGGTAAAGGTCTCGGGTCCGCCGGGATTCGGGGGTCGCTGCGGCGCCTCCGGCGCGGCGCTTGACCCGGTGGATGGGGTCCAGCTGACACATGGCGCAGCGAACGGGAGCCTGGCGCCTGCGCACAGCTGCGCATCCGCAGGCCGGGAGCGCGGCAACCCAGCGCGCTGGCAGCAGGGTGGCAGGGAGCCCACGGCGCACGCACGCACGCAATAACCTACCGGCCGGCCTCGCACTCACCGCACCCCCTGCATGCTCTGCAACCATGGATCACCCGCAGGAGGACGCGGAGGACCTGATTGATGACCGCGACGTGGAGATTCCGGACGCCGCCACGGCGCCGCTGAACTACCGGCGCATCAACCGCGAGGAGGACAACGCGCAGGAGGAGGACATCCTGCGCCGCATCGAGGAGCGCTACAAGGACTACCAGGTACAGCGGCGGCGGACCGACAGCCGGGTTCTATGCGGGTTAAGACGGGCAGGGAAGGCATGGAGCAGGGGCGCATGTTTTGGGGGGTACAACGGCTGAGAGGTTCTCTGGCGCCGGCCCGGATAAGCAGAGGCGGCTTGGCAGGTTGTATGGGACTGGCGCAGGAACGGGAACAGCGGCTGGCACCAGTCATCGCATCCAGCAGCCAGGCCCACAAGCCGAACAGCGGGATAGCCCACCGGCCTGCTGTTGACCCGCACCTTGCGGCACCTCTACGCGGCACGCCTCGGCACCGCTGTTACACCCACAGGGCGAGGACATCCCGGACACGGCGGACACCGGCGTGGTGGGCCAGCAGGGCCTGCTGCCCACGCCCAACGACCCCAAGCTGTGGCTGGTGACCTGCAAGGCGGGCCACGAGCGCGAGGCGGTGGTGCAGCTGCTGCAGAAGTGCTACACCATGGCGGAGCGCGGCGCGCCGCTGCGCATCATGTCGGCGGTGGCGCTGGACCACCTGCCGGTGCGTGCAGCATGATGATGAGGCGGAGGAGGCGGGGGAGGAGGAGGAGGGAGGCGGGGGAGGGGGAAGCGCAGGGGGTGGCGGCGGCCAGGGAAGGGGCGGCGGGAGCGGGAGCAGGAGCGGCAACGGTAGCGGTAACTGGCGCGGCCGATGGGGGCCACGAGGGAAGGACTGCTCGGGGCTTCGGTGGAGCGTGGCTGCGCAACAGTGCGTGCGTATGCGCTGCCTGCCGCTGCCTGCACAGCGCGGCTGGGTTCCGGAGCTCACAGCTGACCGTGTCGGGTGCGCAGTTCGCCAGCCTTCTGTCAGCGCAGCCCCATACCCCGTACCCCGCGCGCTCCCTCATCCCCAACCCCCCGCTCCGGCCCACCCTTGCAACCACCCCACCCCAGGGCTTCATCTACGTCGAGGCGGCCAAGGAGAGCCACGTGATGGACGCCATCCGTGGCCTGCGCACCGTGTACATCGGCAGGGGCGCCAAGCTGGTGCCGCTGAACGAGATGGTGGACGCCGTCACTGTCAACAAGAAGGCCAAGGACGACATGGGTGAGCGCGGCCCCGGAGGGCATAACGGCGGCATGGCTTTGTGCAATCAGGGCCCTGGCGGCGCTCCAAGCTCTCGCCTTTGGGGTCTGGCAATCTTCTAAGCCTCCCTGCTGGCACTTGCCTCCTGCGCTCCGGCCCCGCTTCCCCACATGTTTCCCGCCGTGTTGTCTGTGCAATATCCTAAAACTTCGTAATCTTGCCACCGCCCCTGCCGCAGCCCGCGACACGTGGGTTCGTGTGCGCAGCGGCCTATACAAGGACGACCTGGCCCGGGTGGTGGAGGTGGACAGCGTGGCGGGCCGCGCCGTCATCAAACTGCTGCACCGCCTGGACTTCAACCAGATGGCCAACAGGGTGCGGCTGCACGGGGTGGGGGGTAGCCGTCCATGTGACGGGGGCGGACGGGTGTCAGCGGGGGGAAGGGGCCGCGGTTCGGGACCGGGTGCGTGCTTTAACGAGCGAGTAGCTGGGAGAAGGAACAGAAACGAGACACGGAATAATGAGCGGGGAGGAAGGAGGCAAAGAGGTACCGTAGGAGCTCGCTGGACCAGAGCTGGAGTTCGCGCTGAGCACTCGCGTGTTGCCGCCCTGTCGCGCAGACTGAGGAGCAGCGCAAGAAGAACCCCTTTGGCCGGGCGCCCACGGTGCGGCCGTCGGCCAAGGTGTTCAATCCGGAGGAGGCGCGTGTGGCGGGTGAGTGGCGGCGGCAGTGGCAACTGCGGCCGCGGCTGCGGACGCGGGGATGCGGGCTAGGTTTCTTGCTGTCGGGGGCGACGGGAGGCAAGCTAGCAAATGGCGAGAAGGCGGCAACTGGCTAATACGCCCTTTGTTCGGGACTGCCTCCTGCGCAGGTCTGCTGGTGCAGCGCCTGCCGGCTGAGCAGGGCATGCCGTGCTACCAGGTGCTGTCGCACAAGTTCGTGGGCGGGTACCTGGAGCGTCGCGTGGGCATCAAGGTGAGCCCGCCGCCGCTAACAAGCGCCCTTCCTAACCACCCCTGATCCATGGTCCAGCCACGCCCCGCCCTCTCGGAACGACGCGGCGCTCAACTAATACTGGCTTGCCCTCCCTCCCTCCCTCCCCTTCTTCGCTCACATAATATTTCTCTCTTTACCCTCCTTGCACGCCCCCAACTACATCCCACTCCTTCCTTCAGACGCTGACGGTGCTGGACACGCTGCCGGGCCTGGAGGAGGTGGCGCGCTTCAACGCCGCCGCCTCCACCGGCGACGACGACGCGCCCGCAACCGACCTGTCCTCGCTCATGGCCACGCTCCCCACGGACGGCACGGCCGCCACCAAGGGCACGTTCATGAAGGGCGACACGGTGCGCATCGTGAAGGGCGACCTGGAGAACCTCATGGCGCGCGTGACGGGCGTGTCGGCGGACGGCACCAAGGTCACGGCGGTGCCCGACATCAAGGGCTTCGGCGAGGAGGTGGAGTTCGACATGGACGAGTTGGCCAAGGTGTTCGAGGTGAGGCGCGCTGGGGTTTGGGGGAGACCAGGGTGCAGTACTGCAGCAAGCGCGTTGGCGTTTGTGTGGGCGCGGGAAGGCGCGATGGTGGTATGGGTGGGGAGGGGGGAGCAGGGCTGGCAAAACTGGGCTGCAAACGGCGGGGAAAGAGCGTGGCTGCGCCCGCGCCACGAGGCTGAATCCGCAGGCGACTGACCGTGGGGCTATTGGCGCGGTGCTGCGCTTGCTGCTGCGTGACGTGCCGCCGGGCTGCAGGTGGGCCAGCGCGTGCGTGTGCTGGCGGGCCAGTACGGCGGCGACACGGGCATGGTGGTGCGCGTGGAGGAGACGCTGTGCTACCTCATCTCCGACACCACCCGCGAGGAGATCAAGGTGTTCGCACGGTGGGTGGCGTGGGCCCCATGACGTTCCTTTGCAACCGTTGGCACCTTGCCCAGCCGCGCCAACGAGGCCGCTGGCTAGCAGTCCATGCCACTCGGTTGGCACTTGGCACGGGTTGGCGAAACCGAAACATGTGTGCTGTTGATTGCTGCCTTGCTTGCGAGCTTGCAGAGACCTGACGGAGAGCGAGGTGGTGGCCAGCGGCATCGAGATGCTGGGCGAGTACCAGCTGCACGACCTGGTGCAGATAAACCAGAACACGGCGGGCGTCATCGTCAAGATCGAAAAGGACGCGGCGAGGGTGAGCGCGCCGAGGCGCGTCAGGCGGGCGGGCACACGGAAGTCTCTAAAACCTCCGGCGCTGTGCGTTGACCAGCATGCAGGCTTGCCGTTAGCGTCAGCCTGCTGCACAAGCGGTGCACCACCCGCGGCTGGATGGGCGCGCAGCGGCATGTGAGCAGCTCTTGACCAGCCACCTGACGCCGCGTCCTTCCTTTCAACCGACCTGCGCAGGTGCTGACCTCCAACGGCACGCCGGACCAGCCCGACGTGCGGCTGTGCCGGCTGCCCGACATCCAGCGCAAGGTCATGTTCAAGCAGAAGCCCATCACGCAGGACCAGGGAGGAAACCAGGTGCGCGGCGGTTGGCATTACCGGAATGCTTCAGGCGGCTTTAGGCGGCTGCCAGCTCGAACGCACGCGAGAGGTTGTGGATGCGGCGCGGTAAAGCCGGTGGACCAAGGGATGTTGGGATGCCTGGCCGATGACCTGTTTTGTCACGGTCGGTGCGCGCGCAGGTCAAGGAGAAGGACTGGGTGATCATGCTCAACGGCCGCATGAAGGAGCGCGGCGGCAGTGTGGCCTTCATCTGGCGCGGCACGCTGTTCCTGCACTGCAAGGACGTGACGGAGAACGGCGGATACGTGGCGGTGAGTGGCGGGCGCGGGAAGTGAGGGGCGGGAGTTGGGAAGGCAGCTTGGTGCACCCATGATACTTGTGCACGTTGCCACAGCCGCACTGAGCAAAGCTGCGTTCGCCGCACAGGTGCGCTCCTTCGCCACCCGCCTGCGCGGCGCGCAAGGCGGCGGCGGCGGCGGCAACAGCGCGCGCGCCTCCGCCATCCTGGGCGGCACGCCCGGCAGCGTGCGCTCCACGCCCGGCAGCGTGGGCCCCTCGCCCGGCGGCAGCTACGGCGGCGGCAGCTGGGCGCGCTACACGCCCGCCTCGCCGCGGCCGGACGACCCCAGCAGCGGCAACGCGGGCAGCACCGGCAGCATCGGCGCGGACGGCAAGTTCCAAATGGCGCTGCCGCAGCGCGGCGGCGGCATGCAGGGCGGGCCCGGCGGCGGGCGGGGGCAGGGCGGCGCGGGCCAGTTCAGCGGGCGCTCCTTCCACGCGCAGGCGCACTCGCAGTACGTGGGCAAGGTGGTGCGGGTGACCAAGGGGCCGTACAACGGCTACCGCGGCCGCGTCAAGCAGCAGACGGCGACGCACGTCCAGGTGCGCCAGGGGTTCTGCACGACCTGTGGACCTGTCGCGCACGCTTTTGGCCCCTGGCCTCGCCTGTAGGAAGCACCCCCTACACTCCTCTTTCCTTACGGGATTGGTTTACAGTGACCCCTACGCGCTGCGCTCCTGCCACCTGCACGCTCACTCGCGATCTTGCCCGGCATCCCGGTTCCCTCCTCAAAATGCAAAACCGCAGCTGGAGCTTGACGCGGTGGCGGGCCGGCCGGTGACGGTGCCCATGGAGTATGTGCAGCTGGGCGACGCGCCCCGCAGCGGCACCATGGCGGCGGCCATGTCCGCGGAGGGCGGCTACCGGGGCGGCCCCAGCGGCGGCTACGCCGGCGGGCGCGGCGGCCCCAGCGACAACCGCTACCCGCCGCAGACGCCGGCGCACCCGGGCACGCAGACGCCCGCGCACTACTCCATGACGCCCGCGCACCCATCCATGACGCCCGCGCACGCGCCGTACACGCCCGCGCACGCGCCGTACACGCCGGCGCACCACACCAGCGGCGAGAACGACGACTACTACGGCGACGAGCTGCCGGGGCGGCACCAGCCCATGACCGCGCCCACGCCCGGGTACGGCGGCACCGCGCACACGCCGCAGCAGCAGGCCTACACGCCGGCGCTCACGCCGCAGGGCTACACGCCGCAGGAGCCCATGCACGCGCCCACGCCCGCCGACCACCACCACCACGGGGTGGCGGGCACGCCCAACCTGGCGCCCACGCCCGGCCTGGCGCGGACGCCATACCTGCCCGCGCCCACGCCGGGTGTGGACGCGGCGCCCACGCCCGGAGGCGGGCACTACGAGGCGGGGTACACGCCCGGCACGAACGCGGCCACAGGCACGCCGGGCCTCACGGCGCCCACGCCCGCCAACGCCTACACGCCAGCGTTCACGCCCTCCGGCCACGCCTACACGCCCGGGACGCCGGGTGAGCCGCGCCGCCTGCGCCTGCTTGGCCGGGTGCATGGGTCTTGCGCTTTTGCATGCACGTGCTGGGGGGCGAGCCGATTACATGCCAGGCACTGACTTGCTGTCTTTCGTCTCGTGCAGGCCTGGAGGCGGGGACGCCGGCGGTGGTGGGCGTGGTGGAGGACTTCGGCACGTGGGCCAGCATTCTGGTGCAGGTGCCCGGCAGCGGTCGGTACGGCGTGGTGCGCGCGGCCGGGTCGGACGGCAGCTGCAGCGTGCAGCCGGGGAGCTACGCGCCGGACAGCGGCTTCAGCGCAGACGGTGAGTACGCGCGGGCGGGATGGGTTACAGGACCCCGGGAGTCAGGCAGGGGGGGGGGTAGGGCGGTGACTGGGGATGGGCGTCGGACAGGGCTCGTGGGCTATAACGTGGGAAACCTCAAGCCCTTGCTTGTGCTGGTGTGGCCTGAGGGCGCTGTGAACGACTGTGTGTTACGCCGCACGAGCCGGCGGCGAGTTGGTATGATATGGTGGCATCTACGTTATGACGGGTTACACGGCGTAACCGCTGCGGTTGCCGTGATAGTTATATGAACGTAGGGTTGACCTTGCGCGTGTCTTCAGCCCGCTGTACGGTTGCCTATATACAAACACACGTCGTTTATGTTCTGCGAGCGGCAGCTAATAGTGGGACCGACCCAGATACACCCCGGCCTTTGTGGGCGTTCCGTCTCCCAGCCTATCTTTCGACCGGTATGTGCCCTCCCAGTTCTCCCACTGTGCCCCTGAGCGCCCCCTCCTCTCCACCTCCCTCCGCCACCACCTGCCCCTGTAGCTTCCGCGCCGCTCGAAACGCACGACGCGCGGGTTCTGGCGGTTGTGCGCCCGTCCAAGCGCGACAAGGTGAAGGTGATCAAGGCCGAGAGCCAGGACGTGCTGGGCGTAACGGGCACACTCATCGGCATTGACAACGCCGATGGCATTGTCAAGTGTGACGTCACCAACGACATGAAAATCCTAGACATGACCTTCCTGGCCAAAGTGGTGGCATGAGACGTGGCGGGGGAGCGTAGTAGTTGGTGGGCGGGGCAGCTTTGGAGCTTTGCTCGTGCTGGCCTCTCGCTTGCCGGGTGTGGCCATAAGTCTTGCCTGTACACGTATGCGCAAGCCGCGCTATCAAAGCCCGATTGTGCGTGCTGCCCATGTTTAGATCTGCAGAGTAGGCGGCCGCGGAGGTCCGAGCAGTCCATGTTTCCGAGGGCGCACGGAAGGAACAGTGTAGGCGCAAGGCAGACTGGCGCGTGGAACTGGCATGGCAGGCGTGCTGCGGAGGTCCAGGCCCCAGCAGAGCGCTAGGGAGGGAGTGAAATGTTCTATACCGCAACGCCGCATGTGTGTGCTCTTGATCGTGCGTTTCTACGTTGAAACTCACCATCCGCCGTCGCGCGCGGCCCGTTGGAACGGGCGCTGCGCAGACCGCATTTTTGCGGCCATAGCGGCGGTCAGCAAACACGATCATGTTGGTGCATCCAGACGCTGACCCAGCATTGGATTGGCAACTGCCCCGCGAGCGTCCTGTAATGTGGATTGTGGGGGCACCGGTGCGAAGGCAGGGCAGGGCCTATCGCGTGCGCAGGGGCTTCATTTGGCGCTGCCCGCCGGGGTGTGACTGTCGTCTGGCTACGGGCTGCTGGCCTGTGCCGCCCCCCTACCAGCCCACCCCTCCCATTGTCAGCAGCAACATGACAAAACCCCAAACGACCCCAAAGCATAATCCAGATCCGTATTGATTCGTGACACTGCCTCCAAGCATTCGTTACGTACTCACCGGAGTCACCACGCAGGGCACCTGTAGCAGGACACGCCGTAAAAGGACTTGATGACAAGCCGGGGCTTCCCTTCGTGTGTGGGACTTACGCGCCGTCAGGCCTTCCTCCCACGCTAGCAGCGCTGTCCGTTTTTTTGGCTACGCAGTACGCACTGCCTGCAGGTGAATTAGGCGCGCAAAGCCTTTGGCGCATTGGCGACACGCATGGTAACCCATTAACCACACCATGCCCAGCGGCCGTGATGTCGTGACAGCCCAGTAACGGTTACGTGCGCCTGCGCCATGTCCATGCCCGCTGCCGGGCTGGGCCAGGCCAGGCCCCACGGCTAGGCCCGGACCAGGCCCGCATCGGATGGGTAGCTAGTCCCCCTGCTTGTCACTCTGCGCCCGGCCTTGCACACTGTTCGCATTACGACCGGTCTCCGTCTACGGCGCTCATCCGTGGACGCTGGTCGCCTGCTTGCAGGTGGGAAGCTTCACGCGTTTTGTGGCGTCGTGCTCTGTCTGTGTGGTGCTATCGCCTGGCCGGGCGCCCGGAACGTGAGGACTGCGCGTCAGCAAATGATACAGCCTCCAGCGCGCTTCAATTCGGTACAGTACTCGCGTACCACACGTACGCGAGTACCCGCATCACTCAGGCTACTCGCCTCAACTGGGTCAAAGGAACGTCACACTCGCCGTTGAGGAACGGTCCCATGTAGCACGCACAACACAGGCCGCTGCGGGGCTGCGGCCGTGGTTGGTCTGCTCGAAGTGGCGCAGCGCGCTCAGTCGTGGTAAAGGTGTTCGGGTTCAAGCCCGAACCAGACCGGACCCACATCGCCCTAGGTCAACTAACTCCAGCCCATTCGATCCTCCCCCAGTGGGCTTGTTTTTGTGTTTGCCACAGTTTGGGCTGGTAGCCGCACATCCTACCCACTGCAGACGGCCACTAGCGGCGGTATGGAGCTGGGTACTCCGTCATGCAGCTGCTGGAGCGGTCGTGGCGCGCACTGAGGTGCGCTGGGCGCTCGGGTGCACGGCAATAGCAATAGCAGCTTGGTGTCATGTCGCACCCCGGCACCCGGCATCTAGCTTTCGGCGACCCGCGCAGATTCAGGCGAACCGTCCCCAGGGAATACCCTGCCATGCTGCAACGATGATGATAGCGGTCTCATGCCACGGCAGCGTTACCTAACCCACCTGACTGTGCGGCAGCCGCTGCAACCCCTGCAGCCCCTGCAGCGCCACCCTGGAGCGTCTGGGTCACGCGGGCATTTTTTGGTGGAAGTGAATGCGCATCTATTCGGTTTTAGCTTAACCCACATTGGCGTAGTGTTACACGTCCTCAACATGACGCGCCCCATCACACCCGCACGCAGCCGGGCGGGATGGCTGCGGCGGAGCCGCCTGCTGCACCCCAGGGACGACGCCGGAGCTGCACGCATGGCACCTGGCGCGGTGTGTTGGCCAAAGCCCAATTGACCCTTAATGTGCGCGTGTTGGTTACAAGGTGGTGCACGTGCGTGCTTGCCTGTCCCTGCAAAGCCGAGGCCCGGGCCGGACGGCCCTTGTTGTGTGTGGTTACAAGGTGGTGACTGGTGAGCACGTCGTACCTAACCCACCTCAATTGCAGCTGAGGCGCAGTTAGCAATCTGGGTCACGCAGGCATTTTTGGTGCAATTGAATGCGCATCTATTCGGTTGACCCACATTGGCGTAGGGTTACACATCGGGTTACACGTAGCGTTGCTGCAGGAACGCTCCAGGTGTGTTGGCCAAAGCACGACCCACATCGCCGTGCATCATCAATCAACCCAGTTGCCCCGCCCCCCGTGCAGACAGCCGGTGCTGGTGGCGGCGGCGCGGTAGGAGCTGGACCTTGCTGCCGTGTGGCACCCGGTATCAAGCCATCTTGTTGCCCTCCAGACCGGTGACACCTGCCTAAATATCTGCCCCTCTCGCCCAAAGCGCGGCGCTCTACTACCCCGACTCCCACCCTGAAGATCTGGTGCGCCGCCGGCAAGTGGCAGACGCACGCAGGTGGGGTGCGCGCGTTGCCGTCACGGCCCGCCGGTGCTAAGCAGCCCTGAACCCAGAACCAGCGGCACCAGGGGCACCCCTGTGCGGCACGAATACGGTACGCCGGCGCCACCCCCCTCGACTCACACACCCCTTTCCCTCCCCCTGCCCCGGTACGTAAGTTGGCCCGACCCGACCCGACCTTGCCGCGCCTGAGCATGTGCCCGTAATGGCCCCGCCCCGAATGTTGTAACCAGCTTGTACCCCGGGGAATGGCGCCGCGGGCTTGCTTCCAAAAGCCCATGGCCCGAAATATCTACATTAGTTCAGCAAGGTTGTTTTTGGCCAGTCCCGCATGGGCACTGGATCCATCGGCTTTCGCTATCTGTTGCAGCGCTCCTAAATTACGTACATATGTTTGGATATCTACACACCAGTATATGCGTAAGCTGTGCCTGCCTCCGAGACGGCGTATTCTAGGCTAAGAGTTGCAAGCCATGCATGATTTCGCTGGCCGTGCACTGCCCAATCTCAAAGCTGGTGCGCTTCTCGAGTCTGATGAGACTGCTTGGATGCGTAAGTCGGGTATGATAATGAATCGGAGCGCATCAGCGCCCAGCTGGCCCTTTTGTTGCAACCCTGCGCGCGCTGACAGGGATTCGCCGACCACCTTCCTTTCCTTCTCCCGAGCAGGCAATCCTGCCTGAGATGTTTGTCGGCTCGCCCTGAAGGCCCGGAACGCTCACCACCACTCGGCATTCAGTGAGTCGCTGCCGCCGAGCAGGGCTTCAATTTCGAGAAGTTCTGAGCAGCGCAACGAACCGGTATCGTAATAGATGTCTTCTATGCAGCTCCGGGTTCTGCAGTAGGCCACTGGGGTGAGAGATGCCACAGACAGATGCCACCCGTGGATGCCACCCACACATCGCTGTCGACAACACATCTTATATCCGGTGCCAGCGGCGCATCCCGGGTTATAAGTTGTCATGCTGGTCAGCGCATGCAGGTGCGGACCCATGGTCGTTGTTTGCCTGCTGCTACGGCCCGGGGATCACTGCACTTGCCTGATCCCGGCATGCCGCAAGTCGACCCACCGCCTTCCACGACCACAGGCAGTTTGCTTCATCCGTCTGGTGATGTCACCAAGATCTCAGACTCAGGCGCCGCCCCAACTGTCGGAGATTCGGCGGTCCTGATACACCTTAGCTTTCGCACTGTACATCCCTGGTGAGCAGGCACAGCCCCTGAAGGAATGAGTTGGCAGGCGAGGGCGGGCGGTGGCGGGGTGGGAGAGAGGGGTGCGTACGTACCGTGTAGGGATAGTAGGACGCTGCACGGGATTTGGCAGTTGTCTGGCTTGGGTCCCAACCGCCACCCCACCCCTCAAGGTGGTGAGTTCGTTGTCAAACATGGCGGCCTGGCAACCCAGGTCGGCGACCCACATGCCAACGCCCCATGAACCTTCCGCGCCGCTCTAGACGCATGACATCCTAGTGGTGGCATGAATAGTGGCGGGAGAGCGTGGTAGCTTGCAGGGGGGAGGGGCCGGTTTTGAAGCTTGCTTGTGCTGTCTTGCCGGGTGCCGGGTTAATCTTTCTTGAACCTTTTTGAGTAAGCCACGCTATCAAGGGCCTAATGGGGCGTGCTGCCCATTGTCAGATCTGCAGAGCAGGCTGCCGCAGAGGTCCGAGCAGTCCATGCTTCCGAGGGCGCACGGAAGGAACAGTGTAGGCGGAATGCGGACTGGCAGGCACCGGTATGGCAGACGTGTCTTGGAGGTCCAGGCCCCAGCAGAGCGGTAGGGAGCAAGTGAAATGTTGCGCATGTGTGTGCTTTTGGTGATCGTGCATTTCCACGTTTAACGGCTCCACAAATAGCCCGCCCGCACCAACCGTCGACACGCGCGGCCCGTCGAAACCGGCGCTGCGCGGACCGCATTTTCGCGGCTACGGCCACGGTCAGCAAATGCAATTATATTGGTGCATCCAGACGCGGACTCCAAATTGGATTGGCGAGTGCGGGGTGAGCATCCTGACGCCTCTGTCATGTGGGGACATTCGTGAGTGGAACAGGCCGTCCCCGGTTTCTTGTCCGCCCTGTCTCAGGCCATGATTACATAAGTTGCAATAAGCAGAATTTGGGTGGCTGTGCTCGGCGTTTTTACGGTTTTGTTGCACGGCCCTGGCTGGCGGTGCTGTTGCCAAGTACATCAAATTGAGCTGGTGTTGTGATTGGCTCAGGTGTTATAAGAACGGCGGGGAGGTGCAGTTCTACGACCGCCGACATGGGGCGCTGCATCGGCGACCGAACCCGAAGTTGTGCACCCGCTGCCACTCGGCACACGCTAATACAAATACATTCAGGAAGACTCTTGTGTCGTGACATTCATTTGGCCCTACATCCAGGGCTGTTTGTGAGACGAACGTGCAATGCTCCAAATCGGCAACTTCACGCTCCAGCCCCCTGGCGGGACCAAGCTCTGCCACCTGCTGTCGGACGAGGCGCTGCTGCGGAAACTGGCGCCATCGCTAACGACGGGGGCGGAGGACTGCGTGAGCGCCCTGCGAGCGCTGAACCTCCCCGACTCATTCTGGACTGACGAGTTTAAGGCGAGTCCGCGTGGAAAACATAGGGCGTTATTATGGCTCGCGTGGCATGGGTGCTCCATTTCCCGATGTGCCGCGGAGGGAGGGGGGAGGGACCCGCTCCCACGTCATGTGTGTATATCACCTACTGCTGCGCCAACTGGTTTGGCCTCGGGCGCGCGGGAGGCTTGGGCGACGCCGCTTGCCGTTGGGCAAAGGACGACGGTTAGCGCTGGGGTTAGGCGGTGTTTCGACCTCTGCAGCCGCACCGGGCCGGCTGGAAGCTCCACAATGGAGCCAAAGCCTGTGGCAGCGGGGACAGAGCGCGCGACGGGGTTCTGGCTTCGCGGGGCGGCCGCAAAAGCAGACTCTCAGGAAGAACTTATGGGCCGGCCCTTTCCTGCGGCTGCGTTCGCGGCCTCGGCGCGGTTGCGTCAGCATGCTTGGGCCTGGTTGATTGTACTGCAAGTTCGCGGGCAGGGCGGCTTTGACCTCCAGCGAAGCGAGAGCTGAGATGCTGAACGTCTGCTCCCACTGCGCCAGGCTCCTTCCGTGCCTGTCTGTGCCTGCTGGAGTAAAATATCGCGCCCTTCTCCTCGTTCAGGTCGTCCCATGCGCAAAGACCTTCTCGCACAAGTGGACCCTGTGCCCCTGCGCGCATATCGGCGAGACCGCGAGGCGCCGCTGCCCGCGGTCAGTCAACTACAAGGCGGTGCTGTGCCCGCTGGTGAAGGCGGTAAGCAACCTTGTGCGCGGCGCACGTTCAGTGAGCTCAGTGAGAGCCAGACTCTCACCGTTTCCCCTTCCCCCTTTGCCTCCTGTTTCCTCGACAGAAAAAGACCTGCCCGCTTGGAGATGCCTGCGGCTACGCACACAACGTGTTTGAGCACTGGCTCCATCCGTCGAGGTAGGATTTCAGACGCGGAGATGGGAATCGAGAATGTGAGGTGGGCCCCGGCAGACTCGCCCACCCGCGAGGACCGGGGCGACCGCACATCAGTAGCTTCTTCATAGAGACGGGGCTGGGGGTGGAGCGGGCCACGAGCGCTGTTATCAGGCCCCGCAATAGGCTCCGCGGTGTTGAGGCCATATGGACATGCCAGCCATGTCTGCGCGTCCACTCCAACGGCCCTGCACGCGCGCTCGCTGCCTCGCGCAACAGGTACAAGACGCGGCTGTGCTCGTTCGGCCGCAACTGCAACCGCTCCATCTGCTTCTTCGCGCACAGCGCGGAGGAACTGCGCTGCGTGCCCGCCTCTGACGAGCTGAAGGAGGGCGACGAGCGGGACTACCTGATGCAGCTCATCATGGCGCAGGAGAGCGGCCTGCTGCCGCCCACGCCCGGCATGCAGGCGCCGCTGTCGCCGTCCATAATGCCGGGCATGAACGACCTGCTGTCGCAGGCGCTGCGCTCGCCGCTGCCGCCCTCGGGCCGCCCCTCGCTCAACGGCGTGTCGGCGCCGCTGCCCTCGCTGGGCGGCCTCGGCGGCGACCCGTCCGGCATGATCAGCGCGCGGCAGTCCATGAACGGCCTGCCCGACCTCATGACCAACGCGCGCGCCTCGATGTCCGGCATCCCCGACGCCGCCTCCGCGGCCGCGGCCGCGTACGCACGCGCCTCGATGTCCGGCGTGCCCGACCACACCAGCTTCATGGCTGCCGGCTTGTCCGGCCCCGGCCGCGCCTCCATGCCCGGCCTGCCCGGTGACATGGGCGCGCACGGCCCGCACGGCCACGGCGCGCATGGCCACGGCCCCCACGGCCACATGATGGGCGGCCGCAGCTCGCTGAACGGCCTGGCTATGCCCGGCGGCGACCCGCTGTCGGTGGCCGCCGGCATGGGCAGCGGCCGCCCATCGCTGTCGGGCGTGAACGACCCCGCCAACATGCTGCTGAGCATGAGCGTGCAGAACAGCATGCAGCGCGCGCTGTCGTCCGAGCTCAACAGCGGCGCCGCCTTCAACGCCGCCGCCATGCAGCGCGCGTTGTCGTCGGAGCTGGCAAACGGCAACATGGCGGCCGCGGCCGCCGCCTTCAATGCCAACGCCGCGCAGGCGGCCATGGAGCGCGCCTTCTCGCGCGAGCTGGCGGCGGCTGGCGCGGCGTCGCCGCTGCACTCGGCGCACGCAGCCGCCGCGGCAATGGAGCGCGCGTACTCGCAGCGCGAGGTTGGTGGCGGCGGCGGCATGGGCAGCGGCGCAACGGCCAGCGCCATGGAGCGCGCGCTGCAGCACTCGCGCTCCATGGGAAGCGGTAGCGGCATGGACGGCCAGCGCTGCCTGGCGCACACGCCCTCCGTCAACAGCGTCGAGAGCGACTCGCTGCTGCACCTGCCGCGCGGCGGAAACGGCAACGGCGGTCACGGTCAGCACGCAGGCCTGCCCATGGGCAGCGCCGCCAGCTCGGGTATGATTGGCCAGGCCGGTGGCATGGGCGGCATGGGCTTCATGGGCGGCGCCGGTGGCCCCGGAATGCCGGTCGTGGACTTTGAGCCGCAGGCGCCGCCGCGGCTGTCCGACCCCGGCTCCAACTTCGGCGGCATGACATCGCAGCTGCAGCACCACCACCACCAGCAGATGCAGAGCCAGCACCAGCACCAGCAAGCGCAGGGTCTGCTCAGCTCTAAGGACTTTGCCGGCTTCGAGACGCTGCTGCCGCTGGTGAATAACGCGCTGGCCAGCGGCGCACTCAACCTGCCCGCCATGCGCCGCAGCAACAGCGGCAACAGTGCCAACAGCAACAGCGGCCGCGTGGTGTCGCCGCCGCTTGTGGACGCTGCCGGCTCGCCCACACACTCGGGCAGCCGCACGCCGCCGTCGCCCAGCGGCTCCGCGGGCGCAGGTGGCGGCAGCGCCGAGCACCCAGTCGATGCAGGCGGCTCGCCGTCGCGCGGCGGTGGCGGCGGCAGCGGCCCCGGCGTGCTGCCGGTGGATGCTCCCAGCGCGGCGGCGTATGAGGGCATGCTGCGGCGCGTGGCGGCCGCTGCGGCGGCGGGCGGCGCTGGCGTGGGCGCGGTGCCGGTGGGCGTGGACCAGGGGTATCTAACCGACCTGGTCGCGCGGCTGCAGGTGAGAGAGCATGAGAAGGCGCGGGTCCGGCGTCCTGGTCTTGCTGGCGTTTCCCCGGTGCCTCTTCCCTGCGTGACTAGGGCCGATGCACTGGTTGCCGTGCACGTGGAAGTTTTCACTTTGCAGGGTGGATGCTGATTTGTCTGTTGTGCATCCTTGCCAATCGCAGGACCAGGGCGTGAACAAGGAGCAGCTGGTGTCGTCGCTGTCTCAGCTGCTGGCGCAGCTGCTGTCTGTGGGCAACTGAGCGCACTGCCAGGTCGAAGGGCAACGTTTGCCATCCGCTGGTGGATGGGTTGATCGTGGGTCGCACGCGCGACCTCTGCAAAGCAGGTTGGTTGGACGCCCATGCAAATTATGCTTTTTTTAAGTTCATCCCCTTGGACCCCGAGGTCCACATTACGTACCGGTGGTGTTGTTTGTCATACCCATATTGCGCTGTACCCGGCATTTTGGCGCGAGTTGTTTCACGCCGCCGCTGTGGACAGCTGGAGACCCCCAAAACAGTGCGGGCTGATGTGGTTTGTTACGAGTCTGGTCGTGCGAGCTTTCCGGCGCCGGGACCGCTGCAGAGGTGTATATACCATTGGGTCAGATGGGCGAGCGGTACCGCGCCGGGTGCTGGTGCTGCTGACATTCGTGGACTGCGAATGCTTCGCCGAAATGCACACACTTGACTCGGTATCACATATGGGCTATCAGCCCAGTTTACTGCGTGTGTTTTCTTCTGTGGTCCGATGCCATGAGGTGCTTCTCGGACTGATACTGCACTGGCGCGGAAATCGCTGATGGGGGTTCTGGCCGTTGCTTCACACGCTTCAGGAACTGATACTGCTGGTGCTGCGCTTGCATGAGACCCAAGGCTTAGGTCTGAGAAGGCGTCCGTTTTTTCACTAATGCTGCTGAAAGGATCGGGAGGGCATTGCGTGGAGTTATCCCGTGTCGGGCCCTGTGCACTAAAACTGGTGCCGCGCCTCCCGACGTCGGACAGGCGGGTGGGCAGGGCTACGGAACAAGCGCCGAACTCATCAGGGGAGGAAGCGGTGGGTCACAATGGGCCTTTGGGGGCCTGCTCTGCACGCTTCTCCGTTTAGGACCTCCTTGCACCGGGCCTCACACCACAGCAGCTGTATTAGAAAGCGCAGCTGCTGAACGCGACGGGGCCGGCGCTCGGTCGGGATGATGAGATTTGCTGTAGTAACTGTGGATTGGATGCTGTGCCTAGGGATTCTTGCAGTGCGCGGAGGGGGAGTTGGAATCTGAAGATGGTGGGCGCGCAACACGCGCTTGCTGGCCGCAGGCGGCGTTGCATAAAAGCACGCACGCAGTCCAACTAGGGTTTCATCGATGGCGCGTGCTGGTGAGGAGTTATTATCATCAGGACAATAATGGACGACGGCGGCGGGTGCTGGGGTGGGCACGCACACAGCCTAAACGGATGCTGTGATGCGGCTGCAGGTGTGGATTCATACTCAGCGCTTGCGCATGCACACACGAACACCAGGACGCGCGCGAGCTCGGAAGGCGCGTGGGGCTGAGAATCGGGGTGGGCAAGAGGGACCGCGCATGTTTTGCGTGCTTCAGAAAGTTGGAGTCATATTCAGGTTTTGATTATCTCCGCAGGGCCTCGTGGCACTGTGCGACTAACGTATAATACTGCAAACGAATGGATGACGAAATAGGGCTAGCGGTCAAGATCGGGGTGGGCTCCCCTGCCCGCAGTTGAGTATTGTGCCAAGGCTGAGCTGAGGCTGGAGTGTGCAGGTGGGGGACTGGCTCCTGCAGTGTACGGCCCATGCGTGGCGGCTGTGCGTGGTTGCGTACGCACCTGCTGCAGCGAGATAGGGTGCGGCAACGGGGTGCGGTGCCGCCGCTTTGAGAGAATTCTTTAGCGCTGTTACGGACAAGATCATTTGAGCGCAGAGCTGGCTACAATCCCAACCCCCATGCCTTGGCGTACAGGCCGCGTCGTCGCGGCAGGCATGGCGAAGATGCGAATGTTGTTCAGAGGGACTAGCTCGATGGAGCTCGCCGTGTATTTGCCCTTTGGGCTTGCGGAGAAGGTCTGCCGGCGATGGTTGCACGCTGCCGAAGTGTATGCTGCGAAGTGGGCCGCGCAGATGCTGCTGGACGAGGGGGCTCGTATGCTCCGGTCGCTGGCCTGGCCTGCGAGGTACGGTAGTCGAGGCTGAACGTAGCGAGGTTGGAATCGCCCGGGCCCTGGGTCCACGTTTGTTTTTTGCCGCTGTGGCTCTCGTCTGAAGGACCAGTAGCACAGAGCTACAATTCATAGCCACGTGGCATGACGAGTTAAGACATCGTTTCGTTCTTTCCGTATACACCCGCAAAATGATTCATTCCTACGCCGGGCAGCCGGGTTGAGTAGGCGGCGTTGTTTGAGCAGGCGCTGAGGCGGAGGACTAGTCCGCTCAGGTGTGCTGCGCAAGATGCGCGGTGCTGCTATGAGTATTGCAACCTAGCGTGTGTGTATGTGTGTGGGTACAAAGCCATGCTCTCGTTCCAGCCCGGCCCGACGCGTTGCGGGTCGCGCCCGGATGCGAGCTGTGGGGTGTGTGGGGGCGACATTGATGTTAGAGGGGGGGCAAAAAACTTCATCCCGCATACTTGCAACGGACAAGTGGAACGGCGGAGAGATGATAACTCGCGGACGGGGAAGGCATGCACGCCAGACTGCCTTCATGTATGGCATAGCCGACGAATAAAGAGATGCACGGCTTCACGCATGGTATGGAACGCGAAACTGCATCTGCTATTGTAACAGTGGTTGTCTGTTCTAGGCGCAAACTTCACACATTGCTTCGGCGTGTGGGCCTGTGGGGACGCCGCGTTGGCGAGAGCCACGGATAGCCCTAATATACCGTGGGGGCATGTCGCACCCGCGGAGGGGACTGTAATACCAGGAGGCACATGCGGTCCATACTTCAGCTGTGCCCCGCGCCCCCGTGCCAGAAAACGATAACGTCGCCACAGACCGCAGATATACTCTCGATTCTCTTGCAAACCACGTGAACCAATTCTGCTCAAACCGAGCCAGCCAGCTGTCTAAAAGCCCTATCAGCGTCAAGACCGGCACTATAACACTGCAGCGCATTGAGCTTTCTGCAAGCGTTCCACAGCGGAGGCCATGAAGGCATACTGCACGGCACTCCTTGCGAGAATCGCCTCGTCCGGATGTGCGCATCTACGAACTGCACACTGCGCTTTGCGCCCCAGGCAGCAAACCCAAGTTAGGCCAGCAAAAGGCGTCTTCTGTCTCTCTGGGTGCAGGAGGTGCGGCTTTCGCTTAGACTGCTCCCAACCTTCGTCAGCCGCACGAGCACTAAACCATGCCGTGCCCAGGAATCACACGTCCTGGCAAGCTCGTAACCAGTGCAGAACGGGTCGACAGCAGGCAGGGTGTCGTGGTAGTACTGGCTGAAGCTCGCGTCGCAGTAGCGCGCGCCGGAGCCAGGTACGGTTGCGTCACACCCGACCAGCGCCAAATGCCGGTGCTCTCGGAGCCGCAATGGCGTGCGGCTCCTCCTGCTCCTCCCCGCCGCCGTCGGACGCCCCGCCGCCGTCGGGCGCCCCGCCGCCGTCCACAACAATAATCAGGAGCTCACAGGCAGTCCTTGGCGCCGACACGGAAGGTCACGGCGTCCAGTCGCCCCCGGGATTGCAGCTCCTGCTTGGACACTTTGAAGTACTGGAGGGCGGGATAAATAGAGGGCGAACGGAAGGGCAAAGCGTAGGCGTGAGCATGCTTGCCGGTGAGAGACCGACAAGCAAACCCTGCTTTCACTGACGCAGGCGTGGGCACGGAACCGCACTCGACGCTGCCCTGTAGCCGCCGCCTGCCATTGCTCCGCTAAGCATAACTTGCACCGTAGCACATCTTGGACAGGAACAGACTTGCACGTTTTGAACAGGAACTCAGTTTGTCCGGCCCCAGGTCCGCCCCCTTGAAAACCCCAGCCGAGCCGTCTCAGCCGTGCGTCCGACAAGATCACAACGCCTTGGCCCTTAGCCCCAGAACGGCCGGCGGCGCACAGCTCTTGCACAGTGCGTACCGGTACGTCACCTTGCACCCCAGCCCTGTCTGGCAACCCGCCATGTCTCTCTCCACCCACGCCCGCCACCCCAGCCCTCAAACTCCGCACCTTGTCAATGAGGCCCAGGTCCACCACACTGCCGAGCTCCGTCAGCGGCACCTGCTCGCCCTCTATCCGCTTGGCCACCGCCTCCATCTGCGGGGGCGCGGGCAGATGCCGTATTGGCCGCCGCAACAGCGGCGCAAGCTGTTGCTACAGCGGCATGCTTCGGCAGTGGAGGCGACCGCGGCTGAAGGTGCTGCAGGACCATACCCATACTGCATTACCGCCACCGATTGCGTTGGGCTGCAGCTCACCTCCTCGGCTTTGCAATCAAACCGGGCCACCAGCACCGCCGTTGTGTCATCGCTGATGCCGAAGCGCTTCAGCGACTCGGCCACCTGCACAGGACAGGCGGCCACGATCAGCTGTCAACGCGGGCATGATGTAGGCGTACGCGTTACCCGAGCGCGTAGTTAACGCGCGCTATATCCCTCATGCAGGCGCTGCCGGGGCCATCAACACGGCCAGCCGCCAGCCGCGGCAGCCCGCACGCAGTAAGCCCAGTTCATCCCTCCCGGTAGCGCACTGCTGTCCGCCACGACGCCCCCGCGCCGCCCTGGTGTGGCGCGCCCCGAGCTCACGTGCTTGGTGGCGCTCACGCCGTACACAAGCTCTGTGTGGATGTTCCGAGTGGCCATGCGGGCGCTGCCCTCCGCCGCCAGCGCGCGGTGCCCCGCCAGCTGCAGGATGAAGGGGTCCAGCACCTGGAGGGAAAAGGGAGGCGGGTAATGTTCACCAACCCAAGGTGTTGTTGCGGTAGTACTGGAGGCAGCAACGCTCTGGCAGTGGCAGTGGCAGCCATATGCGTGTGAGCAACAAGCTGTAGCCGGGGTCAAAATGCCCGGCGGGCCGGGGCCGCAGCACGGCGGACGGGGAAAGGGGAGGCACCCGGTTATTTAGGGCACTCATTTCTTCCAGCGAGCAAGGCGATGGAGCCGAATAAGGTGCCGCGGCCCAGCTGGGAGGAGGTCGCGCTGGTGCGGGCGCGCAGCGCCAAGATCGCACACCCGCAGCTACCCATGCCGCACTGCGTGTGGTGCGGTGCAGACGGCGGCGAGCTGCTGGCGACTGGCGGCTACCGCTGGTGCGGCGCGTGCTATCACCGCATCGGCAAGCCGCGCGCCAGCACCTGGAAGCCGGACCACTGGGAGCAGTGGCGGGAGGGCGGCGCTGCGGACCGGCCGGCGGCAGCTGAGCAGCGGGACGAGGACGGCGGGCTGCTGCGCGCTGGCTGCACGGTGGGCGAGTGCACGGGCTGCCTGGCGCCGCAGCCCTCTGCGAAGCGCGGCTGGCGCCAGGCGCAGGCGGCCAAGAAGCGCAAGAAGCAGGGGCGCGGCTTCACCCCGCCAAAGATGGCCAAGTTCAAGCTCAAGCAGGCGGCAGTTGATCAGGCTGCAGCTGAGCTGGCGCCTAAGGATGCAGCGTAGGATATTAAGGGTGGAGGCAGCTGCGGGTGTTTGGGGTGTTTGGGTGTCCGGGGCGCCCGCCGGCTTACGCGCAATACACAGGCATATCGCCGCCTAGGCAGTCTCCAAACCCCTTCCCGGCCCCAGCCACACACCACTTTAGCGTTTATGTAGGCGAAGTCCGGCAAAGACCCTTCTGCGAGCAGCGCCCGCAGGTCCCTGCATGCCGCGAAAGTGCCGTCAGCTGCTGTTTGGGTTGATGCAAGCATCCATCATGCTTACTTTGCATTTTTGACATCCTTGAACAGTGCGGCGGTCAGCGTGCGACCAGGATGAGTCTCAAATGACAGCACAGTGCACTCAGCCATCGTTTTTAGCAACTGTAAGCGCTATTTATTTATTATGTAACAAATATGATGAAGTGCGATACCAATTCGCGTTGACTTTAATGGCGATTGGATTCAGCACTCGCCGTTAACTTACAACGTTTGCGACTGCGCAAGAATTACGCTAATCGCTCACACCATGCCATCACCTTACCATATCTGCGCGCCGTTGCTGTCCATCGGGCAGCAAGCGCAGCCGCGTGCCTTGTTCATCGACTTCCTTGCGGGCCCTCCCACGAGTCTTGCGGACGGAGCAGCCTCCGCGCAGCGCTATGCCACTGGCGCTGAGGTTATCCATCGCATCGCGCTGCTGAGCCGCGCGTTGTCGACATGCGGGCTGGACGGCTTGCAGCGCCCGCTGGCCCCGGTCGGCGCGGTAGTGGTGGTGGTGGCGCAGACTGGCGCAGCCACAATGGAGGCAATGCTGGCGTGCCTAGACGCCGGCTGCATCCTCTGCCCTGTCAACTGGCGCTGGAGCGCGTCTGAGCTGGCGGAAGCGCTGCAGCGGCTGTCGCCGGCGTTGGTGCTTCACGACTCTGCCTGCGCACCCCTCGCGCAGCAGGCTGTGGCACAGGCTGACTGTGGCCGGCAGCGGCCGAAACACCAGCAGCTGCATCAGCTCGGTAGCAGTGGTGCAGGCCATGACACAACAGCGAATACGGCGCTGCCGCTGTGCCTCATAGACCACTGGTGCCACGCTACAGGCGGCGCAGGCCCTGTCGACGGCAGCTGCTCCACCGGTACCTGCGCCGCCGCCGGCAGCCGCCGCCCGCTGACCACCAGCCTCCTGCTATCCCTCGTGGCAAGCTTGCCTCCCTCCTCGTCACGGCCTCACGCCGGTCCTGCGCCGGACCGCACCGTGGAGGCCCAGCCCCCGCCCCACACCGCGCCGCCTCCGCCTCCGCCACCGCTGCAGCTGCAGCTGCTGGCTCCCGCCTGCGGCACGGCGCTGCTGGTGTTCACGTCGGGCACCACCGCCGCGCCCAAGGGCGTGCAAATGAGCCACGCGGCCTTTCATGCGCAGTCGCTGGTGAAGCTGGCGCTGGTGGGGTACTGCCCGGCGGACACCTACCTGCACACGGCGCCGCTGTTCCACATCGGCGGCCTCTCCTCCGCCTTTGGCGCGCTCATGGCAGGCTGTGTGCAGGTGCGCCGGAAGTGGCCGGAGGGCCGACGGGCGTCGGACAGCTCACGTGTTAGTAAAGGGCTTGTCGGCAGGTCTGTTTGGTGACTGGTGCGGTCAAGCGCTAGATTCTTTTTTGTGCAGCCAACATTCACTACCGTATCAGCCAACACGCATGGTCGTTTCTGCTGGACCCGCACGAACGATGGCCGCAGGTCTTCATGCCCCGCTTCGACGCGGAGGCTGCCCTGGCCGCCATCCTCCACCACCACGTCAGCGTCTTCATCGCCGTGCCCACCATGCTGCAGGACCTGGCAGCAGCAGCGGCAGCCGCGGCGGCGGTGGCAGCTGCGCCAGGCACAGCCACAGAAGCGGCGCCGGGAGCAGCCGCTGTAGCAGCGGTGTTGGGCCCGCTGGGCTGTGTGCGGCGGATCCTGGTTGGTGCCGGCGGCACTGCACCGAAGCTGCAGGTAGGTGCTGGCGTGTTGTGTATGTATGTTTGTATTTTGTGTGCTATGTTGTGTGTGCGGGCACGTGCGACGCGCGCGCACGCGCCACGGGCAGCTTGATTGGGCGGCTGCACATGGCGCTTGCGCAGCCAACGGGCCTGCGCCCCATGCCATGCCTGCGCCCCGTCCTGCCGCCGGCCCCCTGCACCTGCCTGCCGCCTGCAGGACGCCGTGAGCCGCACCTTCCCGGCCGCCCACCTGCTGTCAGCGTACGGCATGACTGAGGCCTGCTCGTCCATGACCTTCCGCCACCTGCGCGGCCCCGCCCACTCGGCAGCAGCTGCCGCCGGCTGGCAGCCGCCGCAGCAACTGCAGCTCTGGGTGCCGCCTGTGGTCATTGGTGAAAGCGGCAGGCCAGCCGGAGGCCCGGCGCCGCCGGGTGCGGGCGCGGTGTGCGTGGGCTGGCCCGCGCCGGGAGTGCAGGTCCGTGTGGTCCGGGCCGAGGCAACGCACCAGCACCACCAGCACCAGGGACAGGGACAGGACTGTCAGCAGTACGTCAAGGGCATCGGTGGCTCGTGCGGAGACAGAGCTTCAGAGCACGAGGCCCCGCGCGCACGGCAGGGCCAGCCCCAGCAGCAGCGAGGGGCGACCGGGGCCCAGGACGGGGACAGGGAGGGCAATGTGTGCGCCCCGCATGAGCTGGGTGAAGTGCAGACGCGCGGGCCGCACACACTGCTGCGCTACTGGCGGGATGACGACGCCACGGCCGAGGTAAGGTGGTGGGGCGTGTGTCAGTGCACATGATGGGGGCGTGAGGGCGTCAAGTGTCGGTCTGAAGTGTGTGGCCCAAGCCTGCACCCCGCTAGGCTTGCCACCAGAAGCACGACACGTGAAAAGGGCCGCACAACATCCACACGCACACAGTCTCAGTCTCTCAATCACACACACACGCACGCGACGTGCCTTCACCGCCAGGCGCTCACGGCGGACGGCTGGCTGCGCACCGGCGACCTGGGCTATCTGGCGGCGGACGGCGGGCTGTGGCTGCTGGGGCGGGCCAAGGACATGATCAAGAGCGGTGGCGAGAACGTGTTCGCGCCGCAGGTAAGCGAGCGCGTGCCGTGCTACTGGTGCTGTTGTGCATCGGCGTCGTCGGCGGCAGCCGGAGCGCCTCGGTTGCAGAACAAGCGACGACGCAGCAAAAGCACTTGCTTGGTCGAGAGCGTGCGGCCCAGCCCCAGGCTCACCTCGGTGTTTGTACTGCGGGGCCAGACGCATACACACGCTCTGCTTCCCGCCACCCCACCCCACCCCTCCCTTGTGTCCCAACCCATTACAAACCCATGTTGACGGCACATCCAGGTGGAGGCGGTGCTGTGCGCCCACCCGGCGGTGGCCGCGGCGGCGGTCGTGGGGCTGCCTCACGAGCGGCTTGGCGAGCAGGTGCGTGTCGGCGGGCCCGAGCCCGCCGGTTGGCTGCGCGCCTGGAGGGCCGTTACATCGGGGCGCGGGGGTCCTTATTACCAGAATGTGCGCATGCACGCCGCCGACCTGCTACGTCTTCAGAAGGCTTGCGTAGAGGAGTGAACAAGCGACGGTCGTGAGTTGTGCCTGTATGTGATCCGGTTGCAGGTATCAGCTCTGGTTGTCCTGCGTGACGGCTGGGCTTTCCTGGGCCCCTCCGTTGCCACCTCAAGCTCAGGCAGCGCAACGTCGACAGCAGCAGCACAGGCGAGGGCGCAGGGCAGCAGCCGCAGTGCTCCTGCCGTGTCGGGGCGGGAGGCGCAGCCAGCTGTGCAGCAGACGTCTCTGCAGGACCTGCAGGACTTCTGCCGCCGCCAGGGGCTGGCAGGCTTCCGCCTGCCGCGGCTTGCGGTGGCGCAGTGGCAGCCACTGCCGCTCAACGGGAGCGGCAAGGTGGCCAAGCCCGCCATCCAGGCGGTGCTGCAGCAGGCAACTGGCGTGGGCATGAGCCGTCTGTGATGTCTGGCTAGCGGGGGGGGGGGCGGGGGGTACGTAGGGCCGCCAAGGCCAGCTTTTGCGCCAGCGGGATTGGCTTGCCGAATGCCGATACTGTGGCGCTTGTTCCGGTGCGGCAGGTGCGGGACGTAGCCTCTTAGGAGCATGGACTGTGGTGTAAGATGAGGAATATATCGTGTTACCGTTTGTGGCGTGGTGACTGATGACCGTGACGTTGCCGCGCCGTCTGGACGTACGGCGGTTTCGCCGTGGGGCGCGTGCTTTCTCAGGCGCTGGGGCGCCGGCGTAGGCCGTGCTTGTGAGATCCTCCCCTGAAAGACGCACAGTCAAGTCAAGGCTTTTGTTGTCGTTGAGGCCGTTCACTGCGCGCGAGCATGTGCCGCACGTAGACGGCGAAGGCTGACAAATTTTGTGTATGACCTCGTCCCGCCCGCCGAGGCCACTCAAGAGAATTCTTTGCCAGCAATACGTAACCCAAGCTAAATACGCACCGACGCGGTTAGTCCTTCTCCAGCATACTTTGCGCGCCGGGCTGCCTCTCAGGCGGAGTCCGATCGAGTCGAGTCGAATCCAATCCCTGCGCATAACACGTGCGGGCACCGGTACCTGGTTATTTCAAGCAAATAGTATAAGCTGTAGGAAACACCTTGCCACTCTGCTATTGACTGGCGATTAGCGCGGCACACCTGTCGTTTTTGCAAGCGTTTCCGCGCGTGAGCGTCTCCTGCCTACAGTAGTTCAATACTATCTGCGCTGACGCATTCTTGAGAGCGTGCCACTCTACTATCATAAGTTGGCCTCTTCGCCCGTGGGACTGGTTAATTCAGCCGCTGTCTTGGGTCTACACAGCTATTATGAGACTACACAGTATGAGGCGTTGACGCCAAGGCGTGACACAAGCAAGGGGCGCCCCAGCCACCGTCATCCTGAGAACTGGCGCCGCTTCTCTGCTGTTGGCGCAAACCGGAGCATGTGAATGAATTTACGGCTTCGAACAGCGCCGGCAATACATCGCCGGCAGCGCCAGACCCGGCAGCGCCAGACCCGTTTGCGGAGGTGCGACGGTGTCAATCGCCTGTTTTCATTCAAAGGCGCCGCGGCTTGAAAACCATATGCTAAGTCGCTGCAACCTGTGCATCTCCCTGTGGTGGAGTCACTCGGGTGGACGCAGTGCAACCCCCCACGACGTCGGGGGTCTCCAACCACTGCGTGGCAGGACTTGGCGCCCTGGCTGGCCCACGGTAACCCTGCCCTCCACGCCCCGTTTGTAGAATGCGCTGGAGCTCCTTTCGCGGCTTTCGTCAGCCTGCGGAACCTGGCTGCCACGAATCCACGCCCTTCCCGCCGCGGTTCCTGCACTCTTCGGCGACGTCGTGATATGCCGGTGCGGCGCCGCTTCATTCGACCCCCGCCTGAGCCTGTAACCGTCCCCCAAGTCACAAGCTGATACCTAAACTGCGCTGTCTGCCTCCCCTTTGAGATGTGTGCCCCCATTACGTTCACCAAGCGACCGCCCCTCGTGCTGCGCCGCCCACAGGCTGTACGCGGCGCTTCCGCATGACGCACTCGGCGGGCTGTCCCTGTCGCAGCATCCAGATGACGGCGAGTCAGAAGCAACGGGGCCGCGCCTGGTGCTGCTTTCAGCCCTGCATGGAGATCCGCGGGCGGGCCCGGCCTGTGCGGCTGACCCGCAAACGCGCTCGGAGGTGCAGTCGGCAGCCCATGGTGTGTGCGCCAAGGGCGTAGCGGAGGACATGGCAGCGCCGGTGGACTCAGGATCCACTGCGGCGGCGACGGCGGCAGGCGGCAGGCCGTTGCGTTCTCGTCGTGTCACCGGCCACGAGCTCACTGAGGAGCAGCAGCAGTGCCTGCTTCGAGCGCTGCAGGAGCGGGTGGGTACCGGGGTGGCGACAGGGAGTGCAGCCCTGTCAAGCTGTGGCCCTGACTGACGCCCTGAGCTCACAGCTGCGAGCAAAGCAGGTTTACCATATACCATATCATAAATTGGTAGCGCTCCACGAATGGCGCCCCACTCGGTTATGCACCCTAAATCTATTTAGCCTTGACGCGGTGCCCCCGGTGCGATGTGCGTGGCGTGTGCTAAGCAGGTCCCCGTATGCGAGTCGGCAAGTCGTGCAGCCGGCGGCGCAGGCCCCGGCGTGGACAGCCGCCCCCGGCACGTCGCGGCGGTGCCGCTCCTGGTGCAGCCCGGTGGGCTGGCGGCAGTGGCCACAGGCGCTGGCGCGCCGCTGGGCTCGTTCGCCTCGCCTGCGGCGCGGAGCGGTGGCCTGTCCCTGGTGCTGCTACTGCAGAGTGAGGGCCCCCCGGAGTTGGCGCAGCGGAGCGCCCCCGCGCGCGGCCAGGCCGCCGCAGCGTCAGCACCTGCCACCTCGTTTGGGCCCAGCAGCTCCAAGCGGCAGGCATCGGCTGCATCCGCTGGCTCGGCGCCGGCCGCGGGGCCGCCGGCGTCGCGGCCGCGCCTTGGAGCCAACCCGGCCCACCTGCGGCACCTGGGCGCCGCGCTGTCGGCCTGGCTTCTGGGGAGCGATCTGGGTCGGCTAGCATGGCTGGCGGCCGTGCTGCGGCGGCTGTACAAGTGCGCTACGGTCAGTCGTTGTTTATAGCTATACCTGCGCCGCACGACTATGACTGGTCTGTTTGTGTGTGTTGGAGTCAGCAGTCGTCAAGCCGTTGTCCCTCGCTTTCGCCCTTCCTGTGCCGCCACTGCTACTTCCACCCGCTATGACACACGGTGTGTGCCGTACGCGCAGATGGAGGAGTTGACGTCCACGCTGTGCGGGGCGGTCGAGGAGTACGTGACCCGTGAGGCGCCGGGCGTGGAGGCGGGCGTGCGGCTGGCGCTGGTGCCCGGCACTGGCGGGGTGGGGCTGTTCCTGCAGGTGGAGGGAGCCGGCCGGTCGGTGATGCCGGCCGATACCGCGACAGCGGCTGCCATGGGGATACGGAGCAATCCCAACAACGATCTGCCTGCGGCAGCCGTCGCAGGGGCGCCGCCCAGGTGCGTGCACCACCGTCGGAAGTGTGGTCGTGTCTCTTGAAGATCCTGAGCAGCCGGTACGCATATGCGCCCTTGACAATGGCGACGGCCCCTGCATCCGACGCTGACTGGTGCTGGCACTGCAAATGCGAATCCCGATGCAGGGACGGCATAACGACGGGAGCGCAGGTCGGTGCCGGCGCGCCCGCCGCAGCGGCTGTGGCGCGGAAGATCCTGAACGCCGGCTCGCGGCATGCGTTGCCGTTGCCCAACGCCCCAGCGACAGGCTCCGCAGCAATTGCTGCCGCGGCTGGCAATGGCGCCGGCGGCGCCGGCGGGTCCGGCGGCTCAGCCTACCTGCAACGAGGCCACACGGACCTAAGTGTAACCGGCTCGGGACACGGCGGCGCTGACCGCGCCGCCCCCGAGCGCGTGCTTGCGCGCGCGCACACCGTCATGCCAGCCTCCACGGCCCCAGGTGGCGGCAGCGGCGCCAGCACGCGGTCAGTGGTGGTGCCGCTCGCGGGCCTGAGCACCAAGGACCTGATGCCCACAGCAGCGGCAGCGCTGCAGCAAAACCCCATGCTGCAGACCAACACGACCACGGTCTCGGACGTGAGCGGCGGCGTGCCGGCCGCCGCGCCGCTGGGTAGCTCCGCCGCCGCCGCCGGCGCGGGGCTGGCGGGTGGCGTAGGAGGCGGCGGCGGCGCCAGCGGCCCGGCGCCGACGGCGGCCGATATTGGCGGCGAGCTTGTGGCGCTGACGGTGGCGCGCGGCGGCGGGGTGCTTGCGGCGAAGGCCTTCCAGCTGCAAGACACGCTGCTAGAAGCCGCCATTGTCGCTCGGGCCGAGGCAGATGCCGCGGCGGCGGCAGCGGTGGACCCGTGGCTGGAGCTGCAGGACAGTAGCAGCGCGGGCCGGAGCGCCCGCGGCGGCTTGCCGACAGCAGCATCGTCTCCGACGCTGTACGAGCCACGGGCGGCACAGGCGGCGGCGGCGGCGGCTGCAGCGGCCCGCAACGCCAAAGGCGCGGCCGGTGGCACGCGCACGAGCGCCAGCGGTGGCGGTGCCGGCGGCGCCGCCACCGCCACTCTGGTGGTTGAGGACATCATGCTGCACGTGCAGGACGTGACGCGGCCGTGCGCCGACATCTGCCACCTCATGGCGGGGCCGCTTGCCAACGCCGCAGGCGGCGGCGGCGGCGGCAGCATGACGGGCTTCGGCGGCGGCGGCGCTACTCGCTACGCCGGTGCCAGCATCACCGACTCCTATACCGGCGGCGAGGCGTCTCAGTACTCGAGCCGAGGCAGCACCCGACGCGGCCGCGCGCTGTCGGCGCTGGGCCGGTCCATGAGCAGCACGGTGCAGCTGCCGCACAGCCTGTTGCTGCTGACCATGGGCCTGGGCGGCGGCGCGGCGCTGGGCTTCTACGTGTGCTTTGCGCGGCGGCTGCCGGCAGCGCTGCTGGAGGCGGTGCGGGCCAGTTGCCAGGAGCTACTAGACGAGGTGGGTGCGCCCGCAGGCTTTGGCAGCCCATCAGGGGTTGGTCGACAGGGCTGCGCACAATGCAACCGAGCGCTCGTGTGACCCAGGCCCCGTGGCGTGCCCATGCGCCATATCTCTGACTGACCGCATGTGGTGTCGTGATGGTCTCCTCAGGCGCTGGCGGGGCCGGTGGTGCACGTGATGCATGGGCGGCTGGCCCCCGAGTTCGACACGCTCAGGTGGGTCCCTAGGAGGGTCCCCAGCGCCACAACCGCGGCCGGAGATATGGACGCGATCTGGCCTTGCCGTGGCCACGTACTCGGCCTTGCAGGCCATGCCTTATGACTGCCACCTCGCCCACCTGCCCGCCCTCCCGCCCTATCGCCCGCCCCTCAACCCAATGCCTCGCAGCACCGCGGTACCGGGCCAGTACGCGGTGGTCAACCCGGGCAGGCTGACAATGGTGTCGGCGTCATCGACGCACGCCTTGAACACCATGAGCGCCAGCCCGCTGCCGCTCACGACCGGCACCGGCACCAGCACCCTGCACACCGGTCCCGCAGACTTCGGCGCCGTGTCGTCTCCCACTGGCGGCATGCATGCTGGCGCCGGCACGGACTCCCCGCATGTGTCTACGTCGCAGGGGCGGACAGCCTCCGCCAACAGCGTCCGCAAATGTGAGCACGGGTGCTGCAACCGCCCACGTTACGGCGTAGGGGCTCGGGTGGGCATGCTGCGCAGGCTTGATGGGTGGGAGCAGCCAACCTGCAGCCTGTCGCGCTGAGCTTGTTAGGTGCCGACAGCTGCGCTCCTCCAGTGTGCTGAGGGCCGCCCTCGGGCTCGCCACACATGCCCCACTCTTTCCTCTTCACCACCTCCACAGCTACTCCGCCAAATGTTTGCGCACAGCTTTCGCTGCTGACTGCTGACTTGCCTCCCCTCCCCATGCCTGTGTGTGTTGGCCGTGTCCACAGCGTCGTCCCTGGGCCCCTCCTCGCACATCCCGCAAAGCCCACGGACGCTCCAGATGCTGCAGCAGCATAGCACCGGCCTCATCGCCGCCGGCACCGCGGCCGGGGTCATTGCCGCCGCGGCCGGCCCGCGCGGCTTCACTAGAATGAGCGCTGCTGCAATGCCCCACCCAACGGCGGCAGCGCAAGCGCAAGCGGGCTCGACGGCTGCTGCTGCTGCGGCGGCCATGGCAGCGCCTTGCGGTGGGCAGGGTAGTGCGGGGGCGCCGGGCCGCAACAGCAGCAACTCCATGACCTACATGATACCCGAAGGCGACGTGCCCCCAGGGGACCCGTTGGCGGCATATCCGGCGCCCACGGGTGCTGCCAGCCTGCTGGGACCGGACGCGCTGGACCGCATGCTCGACTCCCAGCCGCACGCCCGGCTGTCCATCCCCACGCAAGACCTGGTGGCGACCACCACGTCCGTCATCACCGTCACGGCAGCCGACGACGCGGTCAGCACCGCGCAGCAGCAGGTAATTTTTCAAAACACTCGGTCACTCACGTCATCGCGCGGCGGCTGGCAAGTCCTGGCAAGAAACCGGGCGTGTCTGGGACCACGCCGAGGCGTTGCGCACCGCCGTGCGGTGGCTGCGCGGGTGCAAGCGCGCAGCGCAGGAGCAGCATTAAGAACATAATCAACACACATGTCGGTGCAGGTGGATTTGCTGGCCTCCAGCCTTCAGGCCACGCTGGGCGGCGGCGGCGGCAGCGGCGGCATGAGCATGCCGCAGCCCATGTCCCTGAACGGCATCTCCATGTGTGGAGGCGCCCCGGGCGGCGCGGCGGCGTCGGGCGCTGCAGCTGGGTGTGTCGCATGGCTTGATCAAAATCACCATCACTTTGCAGTGATGCGTGCTGCTTGTCGGTGTTGCGTGGCAGCGGTACTTCCGGCTGTCACAGCGGCTCTACAGCCGGAAGTAGGTAATATGGGAGCAGCATTGAACGCGTCTGCGTATCTCTTGTGTGCCCCGCCAGATCGGCCGCTGCTTCGTCGTTTGCATCCGACCTGCAAGACCTGGAGCTGGTGGAGGTGCTGGGGCAGGGCGGCGGCGGGGTGGTGTTCCGCGGGCGCTGGAGCACACTGGACGTGGCTGTCAAGGTGCGCGCGACCAGCAGCACGTGTGCGGTGCCGAGCCTGAGCTGCAAGCGCGCTCCCTCCAGAATCGTTGTGCGCGCCATGCCACCAAACTTGTTTTAGACGCGTTGTTCGCGCAGCACCCTGGCCCCCAAGCCACTCCCAACCCCTGATTTCCCTTCCTTCCTCTCCCAATTCCAACCTGCTGCCCCACAAACCGCATCCCGCATGCCCAGCTGATGGAGCTGTCCACACGCGACCTGCTGCCGCCCAACTCGGCGGTGGCGGCGGCGGCGGCAGCGCGCGGCGCCAAGCTGCTGCCGGCCACGCGCGGCACCACCACCTCGGGGATGCAGCGGCTGCGGCGCGAGGCGCTGCGGCACGGCATGGAGCGAGCCATCCTGGTGCGGCGGGCTGGGGGCAAGTGGGTGGGAGCTAGTCTCGGGCTCGATGTCCTCGTTTTGGGTCTCCACTTTTGTTGCCAAGGTAGCGTCTCGCGTCCCATTATGGGTGTGCCCTGCTTTCTTGCGGCGGTTCCCGCGGCACCATCATCGCACACACGTGCCCGTACGGCACCCTTCCTCAACGTTCGCCGCTTTCTTTTGTGCGGTGGCTTGCAGTCATCCACCAGTCACCCAAACATTGTCCAAGTCTACTCGACCTTCTCGCGGGTGCAGCTGTGGCAGAAGCCAGATGGCCGCTTCCTGCTGTTGCCCGCGCAGCAGCAGCAGCAGCAGACTGAGACAGATGGTGGGTGCGCCGCTGCCGCCCGTGTGCGCATCGTGCTCGCTGCACCATCCCAGTGCTCCCTTGCCTTGCTCCACATCGGCACTGCTTCTATGCGCACCAGCCCACCTTCCTGCCCCAGCCTACCTGACCGCCGCTCTCTTCTTCTCCTTACCCTCCTTCTTACGTGACAGGCCTGCCGCCCCAGCCGCTGGTGACGGCGCTCATCTGCGAGCTGGCGGACCGCGGCTCGCTGGCGTCGCTTCTGGCGGACCGGTCCTTCCCCGCGCTGGTGCCGGTGCCGCAGACGGAGCTGTCGCCGTTCCAGGTGTTCGAGGCGGACATGCAGGTGCGAGGTGGCAGGTGGCCGGGGGACTGGGGATTGCAAGGATGGTTGGGAAAGCGGTACAGCAGGCACTGAAGGCTGAGGTGCTGGGGAAGGGGCGAGGCGGAGGTGGGCCGGCAGTGCGTGCGGTAGCAGCATATGGGCAAGTGGCGCCTGCGCGGGCGGATGCCAATGTTGCTGGGGCCGGTTTCTCGGAGCAGTGCGGCCACGATGCGGCACGGCGAGGCTCTGGGTGTGGCTTCTCGCACCTGCTGAGAGTGATGCGTTGACTAGGTGTACATTCTCCGCCCTGGCTGGACGCAGGGTGTGTACATGGTGCTGCTGGATGTGGCGCTGGCGCTGCGGCACCTGCACTCCATGAACCTGGTGCACCGAGGTGGGTTTCCAATTGGATGTCCACCTTGTGCGAACAAGGCCAATCCACTCTGTGGGGCTCCGGAGCGGATTTGGGTTCACACACCACACACACCCTGATCCGCTCGTGTGTACCGCGCGCGCCGGCCTGCGCAGACGTCAAGGCCGCCAATCTGCTGCTCAAGTCCAGCACCTCGGACCCGCGCGGCTTCACCGTCAAGCTGGCGGACTTTGGGTTCGCCATGCGGCTGACGGAGGTGCGTGCCGGCGCCGGCGTCCGGGACCGGGGAACGCGCCTTGACGGTGCTAGCAGCGACCCTTGTGCGACAGACTATCTGCCCTGCGCTTTCATAGTAACTAGTCTTTCAAAGTAACTTGACTGGGTCTGCGCTTTTGCGCTGTATGCGCAGGCGGCGGAGGATGGTTCTCGATTCGCCGTGTCGGACCAGGCGTGCGGAACGTGAGTACGCCGCTCCCATTCGACTGCAAGCCGGAGCCAAGTAAATTCCGGCATACAACACTTGACCGTGAGCCGCTTGCCTGTGCGATGCGTGCAGGGTGACCCACATGGCGCCGGAGTGCCTGTTCGCAAGTGAGTGGGCCGGGGGGTGCGGGCTGCATCGTAAACAGGGGCTGGGCTGGGTCGTAGGTGGGGGCAGAGCTGGCGGCTGTTGCGTGGACTTCGCAGCACCGGGCGAGCGGGCAACTCGCACGCGGCCCTCACCTGCTTAATAGCTCGGCGCCTCACATGACCGCCGCACCGTGCGCTCCCTGGCTGCGTCGCAGAGTGCCGTGTGGGCACGTGGGCCGACGTGTATTCGTTCGGCATTCTGATGTGGTGAGCCTGTTGCAGCTCTTACCGGGGGCCGCGTCTGTCCACCACTGTGCGCAGCTGTAACCCTTTGCCCACGTGGGGACGCCGGCGGGGCGAGTGTGGGGCCACCAGGACTGATTTGAGCAGGGGCGTTGCATGCGCCTCTGCTGGCCTGTGGCACGTATGCTGACAGCCCGCGCCCGCGTCGTCCTCCTGCGTCATGCTACAGGGAGCTGCTGGCGGGCGGGCTGCGCCCCCATCCCAACCTGCACCCTGACTTCATCCCGCGCCTCGTGCTCCGCGGCGGGCGGCCCGGCTTCGCCGAATCCACACCGCCCATGTACAGGTGGGTGGTGGGTGCTGGGTGGTGGGTGGTGGGTGGCATTGTTCCTCGGCATCCGACCCCGTCAGCAACGCGTTGGGACACCGCGGCGCCGGTAGCAGGCCGCAGCTGCTGCTGAGGCGCCCGTGTCTGCCCTGTTGTGGCTGCGCAGGGCCATGGCTGAGGCCTGCTGGGCGGCCGACCCCCGGCGGCGCCCCTCCGCCGCGGACCTGGTGGTGGCCCTACGGGCGCAGCTGCGGGTCTGTACGGCGGCAACGCTCAAGCCGTAGCATGCTGCCCCAAGGCAGCCACGCGTCCAGGCGTACTGGAGCGACCCCGACTCGGCAAACAGGGCCCAAAGCAGCTCAGCGCACTTGCACCGCAATATGTTTCGGGCCTTCTATGGGCGTAGCGACCGCTCGGCGATGATTTCACATACGGGGACGTGAACTGAGCATCCTTTATAGGGGTGGCGTCGGCCAGTCGCCTCGGATGTCCTCCATGCTAAATTGCAGCTGCATACTGTTCCCCTGCGTCGGACGCCCTGCATGGAATTGAACACTTGCACTGAGTTGCCCTTTGCGTTGAACGGGTAGCCACTTATCATCATCACCATGTGCACGAGTTTAAATGCTTGACGCGCGCGTATCGCAACCTTAGTGAGGCTGCCTGCAAAGGCACGCCAATGGTTCATACTTGCATCGTGCCAGCCTGAGTCTCACACTGGCACATTGCGTACGCAGGCAAGCGCTGAGACTACTCAGATTACAAAGTTTTTCCTGATTTCACACCATTCACTAGTTCCGTGCTCACTGCTAGTATAAAGCAACTACTTACGTCCCAAATTGATGTGCAGTATGCACTGCTGTGGGTACAAGTTAACACGCGCGGGGGTCACAGGCCACTCATGGCCCCTGGGCCTTTGGAACTGGCCCCCGGAACTAGCTGGCGTGGGTGGTAGCTGTGGAAACGCGGTGCAGTTTAAGCGGGTCCGGGATTGCATCACCGGGGTGCGAGGGACAGGTCTGGACACTGTAGGGTCCTAGGATAGGCGTGCGTGTATGGCTGCGTGTTGGCACGGGCAGAACCCGGGTGAGGCTACGCCAGTAACACGCCGCAGTGTGGGCAGTGAACAAGGACCCCAACTCAAACCAGGCGTGTCCGGTGCAACAGATGTGAGTGGTGTGTTTTTGGCGGAGGGGTAAGGCAGCAGGTGAGGCACAGCATGCTTGGTGCTTGGGTGCTTAGACCTGATGGCGTATGCCTATGGCTGTCACTTCGTGCGGCTGTCACTTCGTGCGGCTGTCACTTCGTGCGGCTGTCACATCGTTTGGGGTGTATAAGAACGTAACTGCGATCCGGGCCGGCCTGGCCCTGCTGGAAACAAAGCTTTCTCAGTCAGGTGGCCGCGGTTGGACTTGGCGCCGCGGCGCGTGCGCCTGTCTTGCAATGGCCAGAAACAGTGAGTTGAACGTATGGTGCTGCCGTGTATGAGCGTTGGCGCAAGAAAGCAGACATGGGGAGGAAAACGGAGGAGCGGTGGTGCCAGTGGCAACCTAGCTGCGCCCTTATTGCTGAACCATTGAGTAACGTGTGTGTCGCTGCGATTGTCGCATGGCATCCGGCCTCGTGCGCTGTTTTCATGTCTTGCTGCCGGGAAAGTGCGACGCCCATGCTCCCTAATGCAATGAGATGTCCTTTGATTCTGATACGTGATTTGCGGAACGAACGCATTGCCGTACTGTTGGGTGGACACCTATCCGTCTTCTTTGTGTTTGGGTGGCATGCTCCTGAGCGAACAAGCGGCTACCGCTCTGCTTGCCTGAGGCCCGCCTGTCGGGGGCAAGTTCGTGTGTGGCAAAGGGCTTCGTGCGCTCTAAGTGCGGTTGGAGCCGGCTGCAGGAGCAAGCAGTGGTGGGCTGGAGGTGCGGTAGGGGTGCTGGTCAGCGGGCTTGTATGCTGTGCATGTGCTTGTTGGGCTGGCGCGGGAGGTCGAGCTGGATCTTGCGCAAGAGGGGTAATGGGATCTTGTGGATGGTATTACGGCATGGCTTCAATGGGGTATGCGAACAGGGGGCCGCTGTGCAAAGGAGCGCGGTGGCTGGGGTGTGTGGGTTCGTGGGGCAGGCGGCCTGCGTGTGCCGGGTAACGTCGGTAGGAGTCTCCCTGTGCCCTGGTCCGCACCGGAGAGTTTGGACGCAACCCGCGGCCTATGTATGTCAGGTGTATGGGTCAGGGGGGAGTAGGATTAGGTGGGTTACAGGACTGGGTGGTATTGGGGGTTGGGACCTGTGGCACGTCAGCGCCGTGCCATCGGCTGCGCATGCGGCGTCTCCAGTTAATATGATGTTTGGGATCATGCTGCACGTATGGAGTGAGACGAGTTACTATGTGAGACTATCAGATTGCTCAAAGAAACGGGCTTCGAGCCTCGCATTTGGAGTGGCAGGCGGAATTTAACAGAACGGCAGGCAGGGTTGTTCGGGCACGCGACGCGACGCGAGGAGGCCGCGGAGCCAGTGGGCTGGCCGTTCGGGTGTGTTCAGTTGCTGGCGCTGCTCAGTTGCGTGGCAGTTATTATCCAGTTTAGGACTGTCTGCATGGAATGAGATGAGTTTTACGGGAGGACAATTGGATTGCTCATCGACATATTGAATGCCGGAACCTGCAGATAGTGGCGGCAGTGTTTTTGAGGGGTTGAGGGGAAAATGTGAGTGTGTGCCATCGTGACCCTGTATCCCCATAGCCGATGATTGAGGTGACTGCGGCGGCGGGCCGTTTGTGGGAATACGTGCCTAAACTGTAAGCACAGTGAATTTCTGCTTCTTGATTTGCCCTGTCTTATGTGGGTTGGACAGATGGAGACGTGCGAAGAGAAACAGTCAGGCGGCCAGCCTGCCCAGCCAACTGCCACGCTGCAATCAGCTAGATCGGTCCAGTACAAGCAAATCGACACCCGATTGCCGCCCCCGCACCATCCACCGCACCCAATGCGTTCACTTCTCTATCATGAATGTAACCTCTTTCCCCATCCAGTCCACACCCACAAATACTGCGACTAAACTCCACATCAGCGCAGTCCTTGACTTGTTGCGTGTGGGTGATGCCGTCAGTGAATCACCGCAGCACAAGTGCACACCCGGCACGTCACAATTGACACAACGCAAATTGCTGATTGCGGTCAGCACGACATGGGCTGAAACGCGAACGCGCTCCTCACATCAACGTCAACACTTGGACGCCCGGCATGACCAGTTGGTCTCCTGGCAGCATCAGATGGTCCTGGCGTCCTTGCATCGGACTGTCCCTTCTTCAATGCGCGCATTCATTAACAGGTCTCCCGGCATGCGTACGAGCACGTGTAACCACAAGTGTTCTGATGCAATCTTTCCGATCTCCATAGGGTCATAGGATCACCCATGGCAATGGGCTCATGGCAAGCAGCCCAGCGAATACAAACACCGCATGCACACGCATCACGCGTTCACGGTAAAACATTGATTGCACCACACCTGTCCACGCTCACACTGCAGCCACCCGATTACTTGAACCACGCGGCGCCAGCGGGCGCCGCCTACTCGCCGCCCGACGCCGCGTTGGGCAGCATCGACGAAGAGCGGTCAGATGCAAGCGCCGCGACATCCGGCAGTGACACATTGCTGCCCAACAAGATTCCGCTCAACTCCTCAAACGTGCGCCCGCTGCCCAGCCCGCTCCCAAAGCCGGCCGCCAGGCCGCGGCCCGCCGCAGCCGCGGCCGCCGCGGCGTGCGCCCTGCCGCCCAGCGTCAACTCTTCACCGCTCAACCGCTCCTCCCCATGCGCCCGACCAGCAGCTCCAAAGCCGCCAGCCCCGCCTGCACCTCCGTCCTGGTCGGTGCCGCTGTCGACGTCGATCGCGATGGCGGCGCGGGTGCGCATGTCACCACCACCGCCGCCACCTCCATGCAACCCCTGGCCCGCGGGCTCCTCACGGCCATCGGGCCCACCTCCAAGGCCCGCGCCGCCGGGCTGCTGGTAGCCGCCTGCGCCGCCGCGGTGGGACCCAGGCACGCCATGCTCACGCGTTCCATGCTCAGCCGCAGTGTCGGCCATGGCATCCCCGCCATGTTCGCGCCGGTGACTCTGCGCATGCCTCTCGTCCTCGGAGCCCTCCTCATTGCCAAAGGCCAGCTCGCTGCGCCCCTCGTCCTCCTGCTCCTCCTCCTCGCCGCCCACGCTCGTCCGAGACCCGCTATCGCCGCCGCCGCCGCCTTGCCGTGACAGCAGCGTTGCGTGCCCCGCGAGCGACGCGGCGTGCCCCGGCTGCTCGGCCGGCCCGGCGCTGGTGACGCTGCCGCGCCGGAAGCCCACGCGGCTGCCGACGCGGCTCGGAACGCGCGCGTTCAAGTCCTGCCCATACACGGACTCCGTATCCGCAACGCTCCCGGGACCCCCCAGGGCGCCGCCGCCGCCGCCGCCAGCTCCAAATTGTCCGGTATACGATGCCGCGTACATCATGCTGCCGCCACCGCCGCCTCCCGCCACCCACGCCGCCGCCTTGGCGGCGGACGCCGCCGCAGAGGCGGCGTTGGCGTGCGCGGCAGCGGCGGCGGACGCCGCCGCCGCCGCGCCGGCCTTGCCGCGCTCGTGTACGGGGCCGGCTTGGGCGAGCGCGGCGTCCTTGGCGCTGAACTCGGACTTGAGCAGGGCGCGCGTGACGTCCGCCACCGTGAGCACCTGGCCACCATAGGCCAGGCCAGCCTGCGCACACACGGCGGCACACACGGCGGCAGACATACAGCAGCACAAAACCGTCAACAACACGGCGACGGCAACATAGTGGGCGGATGTCGAATACAGGGTATGAGCAGTCAACACAGCATTGGTGGTGGTGGTGCTGCTGCCGCTGCTGCTGCTGAGCCGACCTGGTAGTCTCGGACCCATAAATGACCCGATGGTAGATGGCGCGAGTCCGGCGGGGCGCAGTGGCCGCTGCCGCTGCCGCGGCCGCCGCCGCTGCCGCCGCCCCCTGCCGCAACGCCGCCGTGGTGGCCAACGGTGACGTCCGCCCGCCGGCCTGCGGACGAGTGGTGCGCGTGCGCCGCCGAGCCGGGGCGGCTGCTGGAGGTCTGCCCCGGGTCATGATGGCTCGGGTCTGCGTAGCGTGGCTTGATTCCAAACCAGCCCTGTTGCGGATAAAGGAAAGGCGTGTTGGGCATACGATACCAGAGTTGCGGAGCTAGCTTCACGTGCAATCGTGCCCTCTTGAGCTCCTTCTCCTGCTGCGCTCTGGTCTGATGCCGCCGTGTGCGTTCGGCTCCCATGGCCCCCCTCACGCACTACGCAGTCCTCTCACACAAATTGACCACGCCAATACGGGGCGCTCGGGCATCGCGCCGGTCAGCCAACAAGCATGGGCCCATCGCGCACTGCAATCAGATCCGCAGCTCTCACACACTAACTCACGCCCGCACGCACCTGCAGCCAGCCCGCCACCACCTGGTAGCTGGTGAAGCCCAGCTTGGCCAGCCACTGGGCCAGGCCCAGCCACAGCCCCGACATCAGCCCCAGCAGCCCCAGCAGGTACAGCGCGCCGCCTGCCAGCAGCCAGAAGGGCACCGTCACGCAGAACACCAGGGCGCGGTAGGCCAGCCCAACCACCTCGGTGGCCACCTGCGCAGGCGGGGCGGGGCGGGACGGTCAGGCGGGATGGCGCGGGGGCGCCGAGTTAATCAAACGTGAGAGAGGTCAGGCGGCAGCGAGGTCTGCGCCCCGCACCTGCAGGTTGTCCCACTCCTCATACTGCGCCTCCCCCGCGCCGCCGCCCGTCACGGTGCGCTGCGAGTGCCCGCTGCGCTGCACCAGCCCGCCGCCGCCGCCGCCGCCGCCCGGCAGCAGGTCTGCAGCGCCGACGCCGCCGTTGGCGCTGATGCGGTGCAGCAGGTCGGCACCGTCGCCGTCGGGGCCGCCGCCGCCGCCCTCGCTGGAGCGCCGCGCGGCGCGCTGCTGGATCGCTGCCATCGCAACTTTCCTGTCACGTGTGCGAAACGGACAGGGCCGACCAAGGTTCGACCTAGAACCCCCCACCGGCCCGGCGCGGCGCATGCCGCGCGGCGCACTTTGAAAAGGACCCCGCAAAGCCGCAGCGAGCGGCGCGGTCTTTGCAAAGTGCGCAAGGTTCCAAATGGTGGGGAGGTCCACCGCGCCTGACCTGGGGTCGCCAAGATCCTCCAGCTGCTCGATCATCTTGTATTGGTCATCATCGTCGCCGCCTCCGACGCCCACGCTCATACCCATGCCCATGCCCATGCTGCTTGCCCCTGCCCCTGTTGCCGCCTTGCCGCCGGTCGCAGAGTTGGCGCTGCGCTCGATGTGGATGACCTCGGTCGGCTCCGGCGCCACACGCACACGGCGCCGCATCATCGTGATCGCACGCGGCGGGTGCGGCGGCGGCTCGCGCGCAGCCGCGGCCGCCGCGGCCTCTGCTGCCGCGTCCTCCTCCTCCACCTGCTCCCCAGGCGCAGCCTTGGCGGCCCCGGGCGCCGGCGGCGGCGCCACGGCTGCACCCGTGGCCACTGAGGGTGTGGGCGGCACGTCTGCCGGGACCACTGCGGCCGCGCCCAGCTTTAGCCGGGTCACCTGGCGCAGGAATATCCGGCCGAAGGACACGGAGCCCGTGCGGATGCCGCCCGGGGAGGGAGGCACGCCGCCGGCGCCGGCGCCGCCCGGGACCTTCCTGCTGCCCATGGCGGCCGCCGCGGCGGAAGCCGACATGCGGCGGCTGCCGGCGCCCTTGCTGGGGCCGCCGCTGCTGAGGACCATGCTGGGGCCGTACTGCGGCGTGTGTTGTGAGGTAGCCGCGATGCGGCAGGGGCGGCGTGTGCGGCACCACGATATCTAGCAGAGGTGGCAGCAGCAGCAGCAGCAGCAGCAATTTTCGCGCCATGCCCGATCCGCTCTGGCCTCCCCACGCACCTTAAGTCCCTCAAGGTTGGTTTGTATGTTTGCTTTTGAGCTTTTAAGACTACTTGCTGCGCGGGTTCGGGTTGGGTGGGACTAGGTCGATTCCGCTCACTTAGCGCGCACTGACTCGCGCCTACGCTGAAGTCACCTGATGAGGCCCTGGAAAGGCCGAAACGCGTCGTGACGTGCCTTGCTAGAGCTAGCGTGTGGTCTTTGTGTCGTTAGGTGTGTCGTGTGTCGTGTTTCGGGTCTGGGTTCCGCTCTCCCCCTCTCGCGCACCTACTCTCTGTCGCTCCTATTGCTTTGCACTTGAGTATCTGCTAGATGCGCATGACTTTTTGCTCTTTGTCTTTTTGATGTCTCTAAGATTTTCTGACTCTTAACGCCTATGCACTCGGCTCGCTCCAGCCACCAGAGCTATCATCATCAACAGCAGCAGCAGCAGCAGCGGCAGCACCCCTAAGCAGGCAGCTCCCTGAGCAACAATTGCATGCAGATGGCACAGTCGTAACCCCCTGTCCCATGAGCCCTGTCGGTATGCCCTGTGTCCGCTGTGCCACAAGACAGGCGCCTGGCTAGACAGCCGGGCCGCGCAAGCAGTCCGTGCTCAGGGCCGGCGCTCACCCGAATGGGCTCCTCCTCGTGCCGCATCGAGGCCGAGCGGCCGCTGGACGCGCCGTCGCGCATGCTCGTCCAGCGCCGGTAGCCGTACAGGCCGAAGTACGCGATGCAGTACGGCGCCGCCAGGATCCACAGCGCCCAGCACGTGACCAGCATCAAAGGGTACAGCCTGGCGTGCGGCGTGCGGCGGTACAACATTGGGGTCGGGGTGCGGCAAAGACGGCGGAAGCGCGCAGGAGCACGCTGCACACAGGCGGCATGGCAGCGCTTGGCCGCCGTCGTGTACGACACAGCAATCATAATGCACGGGCTTGCCGACAGTGTACGGTTTCCCGCGGGCGTGGCGGGCGCCAGCAGCTTACGTGAGCAGGTAGATGAGGTAGGGGATCTCCCGACTGCCGGTGGGGAACAGGCGCTTGGTGCGGGACTCGTCTGCGTGTGGGGGCAGCACGGGCGGCGATCACGCGACATCGCGGATGCCAGCCAAGTAGGTCGGCGCAAGCGAACAAGCCACCACCATGCGTGTGGCCTCACCCCAACCCGCGTTGTTAGCCCTGCGCCTGTCGCTTGCCATTGTGAAGCAAGCGAGTTGGGTAATTTGGCTAAAATCTGGCAACCACGTATCTTACATCGGCCGTCCATGGGCATGATGCCGTATCGGTGCGCGGTGTCCGTGGGCGCCATGGGCCGCCAGCCGCTGGGCAGCAGGTACGCCGCCAGCAGCTGCGTCACCGAGAACGGCGCGCCCAGCAGCTGGTGCTCCACCTGGGCAGCGGCACGTGCGGGCGTTTGGTGGTGGTTTAGTGTGGGCATGGCGGCGGCATGTGTGTATGTGTGTGGGTGGGCACGCATGTGAAAGTCGTCACGGAGACGGGAGGCGCGATGTGAGTAATAGGCGCAGTGGCGGCAGCCATATGACTCATCCAGGCTACGGCCACGCACGGGCACGGGCGGGGTCGAGTAAAAGAGTAACGGGTTGCCAGACTCTCCCCCGTTAGTAACACGGTTGCAGCTACGGACCGCATGACTAACACGCCAGGCATTGCTCTGTACTGACCATGAATTCGTAGTGAGCCAGGATCTGGGCCATGTGGAACTTGGACTGCGCCTCAACCTGCGGCGTGCCAATAGGGAGGACCGAGCCAAACATACAGCAGGCGGCTGAGGTCTAAGCCGGCAGGCGGGGGCGGGGGAGCGACGCACTGGCGCTAGTTGTGAGAGCGATCTGTCCATGCTTATATTCCAGGTGTTTGTGCGCTCCTGTTGCTGCAGGCAGGGCGTCCACGACCTCGCAATACCGCAAACAGGCGTTGACGGCACCCGTCGCGCGACGTACGGTATCTACCTTGGTGGGCTGGAAGTGGAAGCTGATGAGCGCAATGAGCAGGTTGGCCAGCACCACGGTGGCGGCCACGGTGTACAGCAGCACCAGCACGTTGGCGTACAGGTTGTACTGCTTGTCCGTCTCGCCCTCGAGCACCTGGGTTGGAGGGCAGGGGGGCGTACGGCAGGGCGTACGGCGTATGGCGTGGCGTGGCGGTGCGGTACGGCGTGGAGTGGAGTGGTGAGCGGGGTGGGTCGTGGAGCAATTGCTCCACGCCCGCCCCCGCCCCACGCGCTGCCCGCAGCACGGGGTGCGGTCGTACCCGGAGGGGCTCGCGAATCAGGGTAACCCGCTACGTGACGGCGCTAGGCGAGGGTGTCGGGGGGATTCCGTGCACGCTGAAACTTCGGGAGTGTGCGTTTGCGTGTGCGTTTTGACATGCGGATTGAGGGGCAATTCGAGGGTCGAACAAACCGACCCGACGCCAACAGCTTAATGTTTTTCAATTTGCCGTGGTTGCTTGGGGCCCGCCCAAACCGGGGCGTGTCACCCGCATGTAGGGGCGCGACCCGGCACCCATGCACGTGGGCGAGCCCGCGGCGCGCACCTCAAACATGGTCTCGCCCAGGAAGGTGCGGAAGAGCAGCAGCATGACCTCGGTGAACGAGTTCAGCTTCTCAACGTCCCGGTCCCTGTGCGCGTGCGTACCGGTATACCGTATTTAGTGTGGGGCATGTTCAGTTCAGGCTAAGGCGCCAGTGGAACGTCAAAACGAACGGAAGGTTGTGGGGGGCCGGAGTTTGCACACGCCTGGGCATGTGCACGACCCGCGCTGCGCACCTGAACGTGGCCAGCAGCGTGAACGCCACGCCCGTCATGATGATGACGCCCGGCACCGCGAACTTGAGCACCTGCGCACAAGTCCAGGAAAGCACTTCGGTAACATGCCGGCGTCACTTTAAGGTGGCGGACGCGAGCCTTCTTTATGATAACCACAATCCCCAGCACCACGCCCGGAGCGCCGCGCCCAGGCGCCTGCGCCCGGCCGCGCCATTACCTGTGTTAGAGAGCACAAGCCATTATCTGGTGTGTGCGCGTGCACGCACCTCCCTGGTCATCTTGGTGAGGATGCACAGGTAGGCGCCCACGCCCTCGTACAGCGGCACGATGTACTGCAGCAGGCGGCACCACACGAAGATGGAAGTGCTGTTGTACAAAAAGTCCTTGGCGGTGGCCACGTCGGCGTAGGCGGCGTTGGCGGCGCCGCCCGGCAGCGACCACATCGCCACCTGCGGCGGGCGCGGCGGCACAGGAGGCGGCGTGGATAGGGCGGTAGCAGGAACGCGTGGGGAGGGTGGTAGCAGGATGCGTGCGGAGGGCGGTAGCAGGATGCGTGCGGAGGACGGTAGCGGCGGCGGGGTACGGACGCCAGGAGGTGGTGTGGTGGCAGGGGCACGGTCGTGATGAGGCCAAGGCCAGCGGCTGCGGGCCAAGCGCAGGCGGAGCTGGGAGGTGGCGGCTGCGCGCGCCGGCAGCGGGTACCGGGGCCCCGGCGGCGCGGTCACCCCCGGGCCGCACCTTGCACACGCCGCTGGCGGCCAGCAGCAGGATGCAGGCGACCTCGATCAGGTTGAAGCCCGAGTTGAAGTAGACACGCAGGTTGCCGTGGTAGCGGTAGACGGCCTCCTGCGTGTGGCAGCGCGGCCGGCAGCGCCGGTGCAAGCAGAGCGTAAGTAAGGGGCGGGTCAGCCTGAAATGGTCGGCGAGCTCTCCGGCCACGCGCGCCTGCACACACTTCAGAATGCCTGGTGATCGCTGCCCGGCCACCGACAGCCTCGGCTCATTCGCCGATGACGCCGGCAGCCCGCCCAACCAGGCCGTGGCCGTGCCCCCAGCGCCACATGCCGTACAGTACAGACGTACAGTGTCAGTAGCCCGCCGCCCGCCCCCCAGCCCCCTGCTCACAAGCATCTCATCCGCCACCTGCGACGCCACATAGACCGCCAGCACCAGGTGCTGCCAGCCCAGCGCGCCGTGGCCACCGCTGAGCTGCACCTTGTGGAAGATGTACAGGAAGAACACCTGGAGGCGGTGGGGGGGGGCGGTGGGTGCGGGTTGGGAGTGGGGGATTGCAAGTGATGGAATACGTAACGACAGGAGCAGCGGGAACCTTGAGGAAGGGGGTGCAGTGCGGTGCGGGGCTAGCAATAGAAATAGGCGGGGTTCAAGATACAACATAACATAGGAGCGGAGGCACACCAGCCACGCGGGATCCCTTATTGCATGGCCCGGTGCACCCCCACTGCTGCGGTCGGTCAGCAGCACCACAAGGCGCCGCCGCCGCCGCCACCACCACCGCCCACCTCGCACAGCAGCCGGAACACCCAGCGGCCCCGCGGCGAGTCGAAGAAGGGGCGCGCCGCCACTATCACGATGTGGTTCAGCCAGCTGATGTACTTGACGAACTCGGAGCCCAGCGCGCCCACGAAGCCGGCGCTCTCCAGCACGCGCAGGATGAGGTGGTGGTCGCCAGTGTGGATGGATGTGCCGCGGTCCTGCGCGCGAGTGGCAAGTGGTGAGTGGCGACTAGTGAGTGGTGTGCGGCGACTGGGCAGGCGGCGGCTGGAGGTGGAGGCTGGGGCATGGGGCGGCCGCACCTGCAGCGCGTTGGCGATGTAGTCCGCCCCCAGCCACTTCTCCTGCAGGAAGGACTGCTCAAGGGCCAGGGAGTGGGGGGGGGGGGGGGGGCAAGCAGCTCATCAGCTCATCATTGCAGGAGTGAGCAGTCAGGGCTGTAGCGGGGGTAGCGGTGGCGGTTGGTGTGGCGGGTGCTGTGCGGGCGCGTGCAAACAGGCGCGTGCAAACAGGTGCGTGCGTGCCAGCAGGTGTGCGGCCTCGCCGCCGCACGCACGCACCTGCACAATGCCTGTGCTCATGAAGTCCAGGTCGGTGGTCTCGTACGCCACCTGCAGCGGCGACTGGTCGTTGATGGTGATCACGGCGCCGCGCGGCGTCAGCACGTCCGCCACGGTGGGCAGCAGCTGCCCGTTCAAGTGCGTGGCGCCGCCGCCGCCGACGAAGCGCCCGCCGCCGGCGCCGGCGCGCTCCGCGCCGCCCGTCTGCCCCAGTGTCGCGGCTGCCGGCATGGTCCCCAGGCCGTTGTGCGCATCGCTCTGGCCGCCTAGCGTGCCGCCCGCGGTCTCTCCCAGCCCTGGTACGGCTGCCGCGCCGGGCCCACCGCCACCGCCACCACCAGCAGCTGCGGCCGCGCCTCCGGCTCCTCCTGCTGCCGCCGCCGCCGCCTCGCTGCCCTCCTCCAGCGCCGCCATCTGCTCCAGCTCCAGCTTGACCAGCGCCTCCACCAGCCACAGCCCCAGCGTGCGCAGCCGCCGCGCCAGCAGCCTACGCAGGTTGTGCAACCGGGCAAAGCGCACGTACGTTGCAAGCTCTTGCCAGTGCTTGTGTACTACTTGGCCCTTCGCAGCAACTCCGATAAGCAACCCTTTTTCCTGCCATACTCGACCAATCTGTCAGGGCCTAGGGCCGCCCACGCGCACCTCCACTCCTTTGTCTTGGCGCTGTTGTAGCGCGCCAGGTCGTCCAGCACGCGCGCGATGGAGAGCGTGGAGGACAGCGGGTTGCGGTTGTGGTAGATGTAGGAGAGGCAGAAGTGCTTGACGTTGTGGTAGCCGTAGCCGGGCATGGCGCGGTAGGTCATCAGGATGTACCTGCAGGCGATCGCGGTCAGGGCGCGACAGGGGGAGTCAGCTCTGCTGCGAGTCAGGTTGCGACACACGCCCACGCCCGCGCCCGCGCCCGCGCCCACGCCCACGCCCACGCCCACGCCCACGCCCACGCCCACGCCCACGCCCACGCCCACGCCCACGCGCACGCCCACCTGAGCGCGTACATGTTGACCTCGGCCCCCAGGTGCAGCAGCAGCCGCGGCTGGCAGCTGCGCTCCGCCGCCACGGCCGTCAGCGGCAGCCCCGCCACCGTCAGGAAGCTGGGCCGCGGCTCCAGCGGGCTCATCTTGCTCACGATGTCCGCCAGCGAGTTGCCGCCCACGCCGCGCATCCTGTGGTGCCGTGTGTGCGGATGTGTGCGCGTGTGCGGGCGTGGAGGACAGCGGATGCGAGCAAGGCGAAGCTTGTGTTGAGGCGGCCACAGGCCATCAACCAGATGCGAGTCATGTGGTTGCAGCATGCTTCAGGACAGACAGGGAACGCCGCACGTGCGTACGCATGTGCCAGGCGTCCGATGCATGCTTTGCAAGCCGATGCATGCAATTCGACCCAAGACCACTCGCCACCTGCGCTCTCAAACGGCGTACGCACCAGAACACGTGCCCCTTGACCGCCGCCGCCGCGGCCGCCGCCTCGACAATGGCGGCCGCCTCGGCCTCGGGGCCCCGCGCCAGCCCGCGTCCACCCACTCGCGACGGGTGCGCGGACGGCGGCGCGGAGGAAGCGCCCATGTCCCGGCTCGCGGCCAAGCTCGCGTGGCCCCCTGCGCCCCATGCACCGTGCCCGTGCCCGCGCGACGGCGAGCGCGCCGCGCTGCGCCCCGCCCCGCCGCCGCCGCCACCACCTCCAGCACCGCCGCCAGCACCCGCGTGGCCGTCTGGGTTGAGCCGGCTGTACACGTCACACGCGCGCACCTGCGTGCGCGGGAGGGAGACAACGGAATCAGGGAGAGGGCACGGTCGACTGCCGCAGGCTGCCGCAATCTTCGGCACAGCGTCACGCCGCCCCCACCAGTCATTGCCACCGCCACGGCCCCATCCCCAACCCCCACTACACTTCTATGCACCATCTTTGCAACCCCCACGGCCCCACCGCCCCGCCCCCACGGCCCCGCCCCCACCAGGTGCTCCAGGTCGTCCAGCAGCACCGACTCCACCATGGCCTGCAGTGCACGCGAGCAGGGCGCCGATCGGCAGATGCAAGCACGGAGTGAACAGGTGTTCACATGCAGCACTGAAGAACATGACGCCATGCAGCAGACATACGGTACATGAGCAGGTACACGGGCAGTGCGCGAGGACCTGGCGCCCATCCGCGCGGCGCCTGTGCGCAGACCGCGCACCTGCAGGCACTGGTTGCGGCTCTGCCGCAGCAGCCGCTCGTCCGCCGGCGTCAGTGCTCCCACGCTGCCGCCGCCCATCCGCCGCGCCGCCGCCAGCACGCCCACCACCGCCTCCGCCTTATCAAGCGGGTCGCCCTCGCCACTGCCGCCCGCGCCGCCGACCGCGGACGCCGCCGTTGCCGCCAGCTTGCCGCCTGCCACGCCGTCCTTCCACGCGGCTGCGACGCCCTTGCCCTCGCCGCCACCGCCGCCCAGCGCCAGGCCCTTGCCGCCAAGGCCGAAGCCCGGGGGTGCCGCCGGCGCCGCCGCCGCCTTGTGCAGGATGGCGACATCCTCGTCGCTCAGCGGCCGCCACGCCAGCAGGTAGGTCATGTCCGTGATCATCTGACTGCCCTCCGTGCCCTGTGGTGGTTGAGGGGGAAGGGGGAAGTGAGCCAGTGATCAGGAGGGACGCGGGGAAGAGGCACGCGTGTCACCGCTCGCAAGCCCGGCACGTGGGCGCCAGCTTCCACAGCCCCCGCAGCCTCGCCTCGTTGCAGCTCCAGCGCCCGCCGCGCACTCACCCCGAACCGGTACACCTGGCCCGGGAGGCACAGCTCGCGGCGCTCCCAGATGCGCAGGTGGGCGGCGTGCAGCGCATTGTACTGCTGCGACATCACCGCCAGCACCTGCAGCACGTGGTTGAGAGCACAAGGAAAAAGCACAGAGATTGTGTGTGTGCGTTAAAAACAACAATCAGACGGACAAAAAAGCGTGTGTGTGTGGGTGTGTGGGTGTGGATGGGTGTGTGTGTGGGTGTGTCCACTCTGCGGATGCTCCACCGCGCTTCCGCCCGCAGGCGCTTCCGTACTGAATGCCCCTGAGGCTTAACCCGGGCAGGCTTCTGTGGATCGCGCTGCTGTGTGAGCCACATGCCGCCACACGCATGGCCCCGTGCCCGGCCCGGCCCCCCAGAGGCCTCACACTGACCCTTCCTACCTTCATGTGCGCGGCGAAGCGCCAGTCCACAAACACCCTCCGCTCATGCAGCAACGAGAAATCGGACCTGTAAGGGCACAGGGCGGCATCAGTTCGGCGCGGGTGGTGGTGTTGGTGGTGTTGGTGGTGTGTGTGTGTGTGTGTGTGTGGAGGTGGTGGTAGTGGGGGATGGGGGGGCCGCGCGGGGAGCAGCCGGTGCATGCGGCACGCCCCGTCTGGATTGGCGCCCACCCCGGCCCACGCCGTGCCCTGCTTTTCTATTCCCCACCTCAGCCAGTTGGGCGTCCGTGTGTTCGACGATGCCAGCAACACGTACACCACGCATGGGGCCGTCCACTGCGCGGTGATGTGGTCCGGCCGCTGCACTGTGTAGTCGTCTGGGCCGGCTCGGAATCCCAACAAGGGCGCCCCCAGAAGTGAGACGGGAGCTAGGACGTGCCGCTGCTTCAACCATGGCTCCTGGCTTCTTTTGTAATTCGAAAGCAGTATTATATCAGAAGCGGTGAGGTCCCGCTCACGATTCCCCCGGTCGTCTTTGACATTCAAGAAGAAAAGCGCGTATTTTTCAAGACCTCCTTTATTTTGAGATGAAATTGTGGCTCCAGCGGCAGCCTCCAGGTCATTTAGCTGGCCCGCAGAACGCCTGGTCATTTTTGTGACCTATGATTTTGTGCCCTCCGCGACGCCTCGCAAACGTGTCATACTTTCCTTACACATTTCTATACTATTTTAGGCGGACTGGCGTCAACGCTGACCTTCGACCGACAGTTCGTGCCGGACTCGGACGGGATTGAGCCCGTGGGAGCCGCGCCCCGGCGTCACCGCAGCGCGCGAGCCACTACCCCCAGCGGCGCATGACAACGATATTCATCACATGCACCGTCCATGCGTTCTACTCAGTCGCCTGCGTCTATCCCGGACTCTGCCGCCACCTGCGCCCCGCACTCCGCAGCTTTACCGCGCGCCCCCATCACGGCACCACCTGCGCGTACGACGCCGCATCGTCTCCCGGCCTTTCCACTCTCGATCTATTTATGCCCTTCATACCGTCCCGTTATCCCAACTTACCACCGGGTCAAGCCAGACCCGCACCCCTAGGGCAATGCCCGCTGCCCCCACATCGCGCAACGACGCTGCCGCATCCTAGCCTCCATCAAACTGCAACACACCCCGCCTAGTTTACCGCTGCCCCTTTGCCTGCACCAACCCATCATGCCTGGCCGCTGCCACCCGCCTGCTGGCCGCCGCGCTTGGCCGTCTCCGCCGCCGCCTTCTCCTCCTCGATCTCCTTGACCAACGCATCCACCTCCTCGTCCGACAGCAGCTTCAGGCCCGTGTCGCGCTCCATCACCGCCACCTGCTCCCCGCAGGCGGCATGCGACAGCAGTTGACACACAGGGGCAGCAGGCATCGAGTCAGTGGACGGAGCCGGAATGGCCACGGCGAGGAGGACGACGTGCTGGCGTTCGCGCTGGTCGGCCAACCCGCGGCCATGCCGCCCCTCACGCCGCATCATTACAATTAATCGTGCTCGCCTGTCACTCCGGCGGCACTCAGCTGCTTCAGTCAGCACAGCTCCAAACTTAACCCGCAACACACGGCCACCCCGCCCTCCCGCCCGCGCCACCGCCGCTGCCGGCTGGGCCGCACGCCACCCCCTGAGTTTGGTGTACTGGTAGCTTGGGCTGGTACCCACAACTCCCACCCGGCCACCCACCTCGATGCTCTTGCTGCCCGCCTCCACCGTCTCCATGAGCGCGCGGATGGCCAGCTTGACGGTCTCCTTGCCGGCCGTGTCGGCGTAGTGCTTCTCCAGGAACTCACGGATGGTCTTGGAGTTGCGCCCGATGGCGTTGGCCTTCCAAGCCGACCACGTGCCTGCGCGCCAAGCAGACGAACGCGACGGAACAACACACGAGGCGTTGGTTGGCGTCGCGCTAATGCCGCGGCGCAGCGCGCTACGTCGCCACAGATGCGGGCGAAGCAGTCCTGCGGCGGAGCTCAGCACCCCCACGACCGTGAGCCCGCGCAGCGGCCGCCAAGTCTGCCAGGACACCGACGAGCTACCGGTATCCTAGCCTGGCCCTGAAGCACTCCGCCGCGCAGCTACCCCCGGCCCCGCCCGCTACCCGAGCGCAGCGGCTCTCACCCGAGGGGTCGGTCTGGAACAGCTGCGGCGCGCCCAGCGGGTCGAAGCCCACGATGAGCGTGGAGATGCCGAAGGGGCGCACGCCGCCGCTCTGCGTGTAGCGCTGCTGCACGCCCGCGATGTACTTGGTGATGTAGTCCACCGTCACCTGCGGGGATGGAGGTTCCGTGCATCATTAGTTAACAATGTGGTAAGAATTTTGGGGCGTTGGGGCGGGGGTTGTTGGGCGGGGGTGGGGCGGCGTCGCTTCGAACCCATTGACAACGGGGCGCGGAGGAGAGAGGGGCATGGCGGTGCCGCCACGTTGGGTTGGCATCGTGAGCCGTCCAGATGTCCAAAGGCCGAGCTTAGGCAGCTGGGCTGGGGCGTGCATGCCGCCGCTCGTCACCAGCGACCGCCGCATTGCGTGCGCTCATTCTGGACCCATGTGGTCCTGCCCGCCCAAGCTACTGGACTCGCTGCGCTGCGCCGGGCCCCTTGTCAACCAAGCCCTTAGGTCTGCGTGTGGCTCGCCCATCCGTACCTGTCGCCTTTGCGACACGGCACGTCACGGCATGCCCCACGCCACCGTTCACAACGCGACCTGTTACCGCCGCCGCGGGGCGCTGCCCACCCGCCCACCCACATGCATTGTACCCCATCCACTTGACATTCAACCCCACGCCATGGGGACAGCAGTCCATGGGGACAGCGCACATCGCACACGCACCTTCTCGTCTAGTGTGAGGCGGTAGCTCTGCGCCTCAAGGCGCGCGCGGTTGACCAGCACACGCGCGTCGGCTGTGAGGCCGGCGAAGGCGAGGCAAATGTGCTCATCCACCTTGACGATCTTGCGCACCGTGCGCGCGTCCTGCAGCTTGGCTGTAGACTTCTTCTCCACGCCTGCAAAGCGGCGGGTGCAATGCGCCCGTGGGCAGTGGGCACGGCCGGCGCGTTGCGGTGATGGGGTGCACGTGCTGTTCGCGTGAGTGTTCGCCGCTGGCGCAAGGGCACTACGTGACTACGGTTCCCCATTTGCGTGTCCCTGATGGTGTGCGAGGAAGCCCGAAGGCGCCCCAGCTACTAGCGGTGGTACATCTACCGCCTGTCCGGGGTGGCGGCCCCGCCGCGAGCAGCTCTCTCGGCGCCGCGTGACCGCTGGGCTCTCGTGAGGCCAAACCCCACGCGAACCACCCTCGCTGCGCGCGCTCCCCGACCAGCAGCAAACTACGCAACGCCTCATGACTCACCTAGCACAACCGTGTCCTTGCCCTTCACGCCAACCGCGAGGGCACCCTTCCGCACTGCCTCCAATGCATACTCCACTTGGAACAGGTGCCCGTCGGGCGAGAACACAGTAATAGCTCTATCATACCGTGCGCTCATGGCTGCAGCTGGTGGATATAAAGTCTCTCGTGTACAAAGGCGCGGAGATCTCTGAGCGGGATTTCACGAGGAGGGCTTTCGTGCAAAGGCAACAACCAGGATCGTTTCGACTAGGACGTTTAGTACCAATGAGCAATGCAGGGATTTGGCAGGGGTCTCCTGCTGTGCCACTCGGCCCATCGCGCCCTGACATGATGCAGTAGTTTGGAGTGCCGAACGAGGCATTCTTTCGCCCCTCGCGCATATTGCGGGCAGCCCTAAATTGTACATAGACTCAAATCTAGCCCCAACCTGCGTTCCTAGACAATACTCTCCGCTGTCGCGGCCTTTCGCGCGAGTCTTGCGCGAGCGCCCTTGCAACCATGTCTGACGATGAAATGGAGGATTATGGTTTCGAGTACTCGGACGAGGACCCCGAAGAGGAGGACGTCGATATCGAGAACCAGTACTATAATGCGAAGGGTAGGGCCACGCCCTCTGGAGCACACCCATTGCAGCCCTGACTGCGCATACCTGGACTAAATGCAATAGATCTGGGTCTGAAGTGGCGAGCTGGGGCAAAGGCAGCGGGAGCGTGGCAGCACCGGGTGTTACGTGTGTGCGGGGTTGGGGGGGCGGTGCCACAGTCGAGCTGCGGCCCTCACTTTTACCGTGCTCCCGTGCCGTGCCCCATTGGCACAGGCATGCTAGAAGGCGATGACCCGCGAGAAGCCATCGACGGCTTTAAGCAGGTGGTGGAGATGGAGCAGGAAAAAGGCGAATGGTGCGTTGGGGCCGGGCGGAGATTGGGCGAATGGTGTTGCAGCGTTGCCGCAGTGCCCCAGCACGGCAGGGGGTTCACGTTTGCTCTGCCGCCCAACGCATGCTCTTGCGTTGGGATGTGCACGCCTGGTGCACCACGGTTCCTGGTTGCGGCCTGTGGCGGGGCTCCGGCTTCGTGCGGCACCATCCTGCCGTGACAGCAGCGAGTGGTCGTGATGCCGCGGCGCCGAGTGCCGCCGGTTGCGGGGCGGCACGCAGTGGCCGCCACCTGACCGGCTGCCGCCTGACGCTGGGCACGTACCTCCTGCCTGCCGCGTCTGCCTCAACCCTTGGTGCGTCCTGCGTGTCGTGCGCCGCGCCGCGCAGGGGCTTTAAGTCGCTCAAGCAGCTGGTGAAGCTGCACTACAAGCTGGGGCAGTACGCCAAGATGATGGAGTCGTACAGGTGCGCGCGTGCGTGCGTGCGTGCGGGTGTGCGTGCGGGTGCGTGCGTGCGCGCGCGCCCCGCGGCGGCGTTGGAGAATGCCGCGGCAGCAGTGCCAGGGGCAGCGGAGCGGGGCGCACGGGTGGCAGAAAGAGAGGCAGGAGCGTGTGCCGTGCCGCGTGCGTGAAAGGGCGATCGAAGAGGGCGGCGCTGCGTCCGCGCGAGGACGGTGGCGGCTGCTAGTCGTTTGGGTGGTTAAGAAAAATGAAACGGCGGCCCGCGCTTTGGTGGCTGGCAGGCTGATGCTGTCGTACGCGGAGGGGTCCTCCATCACCAAGAACGCCTCGGAGAAGAAGATCAACAGCCTGCTGGACTTCATGGGCGGCGCGTCGGACATGCAGGTGAGGGGTGTGCGTGTTAGAGAGCACAAGGAAAAACAACAACCAGAGGCTGGGTCTGCGATGCAGCGTGAGGAAGGTCTGTGTGCGTGAGAGCGGAGCTGGGGGAGGGTGAGTCGGCGTGTCGGGCATGCTGGCTGCGCCCTTGGCTGCACGGAGGGCAGGCGTGTGGGCGCGGGGCTGGGCGGCGGCCAGGTACAGCGCGGGCCGCCGTGCCACAGGGAACCACATGGCCGGCGGGCGCAGCAGTGGCCACGTGTGGGGGCCAGGTGCCGCGGAGCGGCAGGCGCTCAGATGGGCTGCTTCGCAGGGACGCGCGCTGTCCCGAGCCTAAACTCAGCTCCCACTCGGCATCCCCGGCCCCCCCCGCTCCGGTCCTGGCAGGTGCTGCAGGAGTTCTACGAGGCGACGCTGAAGGCGCTGGAGAAGGCCAAGAACGAGCGGCTGTGGTTCAAGACGCAGCTCAAGCTGGCCAACCTGTGGTTCAAGAAGCAGGAGTACGGCCGCATGGCCAAGATCATCCGCGAGCTGCACAAGTGCGTGGGTTTGAGGGGCGGGGGGAGGGAGGAAGGGAGGGGCGTGCGTGCTGTGTGGTGCTGGCGCCGGCATGGGTGACCTGTTGGCGGCAGTGGACAGCGTGGAGCCGGCACGCGGATGTACCGGCGTGGGTGGGGCCTGTCGCAACCGGCGACCCGGAGGCTGCTGCTTGCTTTCGGAAGCGAGAGTGAAAGGCAAACAATTTACGCGCGTACACGGAAACGCACTCGCGAACGCGCAGGTCCTGCCAGAAGGACGACGGCAGCGAGGACCCCAAGAAGGGCACGCAGCTGCTGGACATTTACGCGCTGGAGATCCAGATGGCCACCGAGCAGCGCAACAACAAGAAGCTCAAGAAGCTGTACCAGCAGGTGCGGGGCGGTGGCGGTGGCGGTGGCGGGGCGGGGGAGGGGGAGGAGGGTAGGGCGGGTGGGAACGAATGAGAGGGTGGCAGCGGGGGGCACGCGTGTCAAGGTTGGGAACGGGAATCCAGGCAACAGGCTGTCCTCGAAGCGGCGGATGGCGCCATGGCCACTCGCCCCGAGTCCTCGACCACCTGCGCACCTGTTGAGCCCAGCCCCCTGCGCCCCATCCTCCTCTTATGCGCCGCTTACATCCCAGGCCCTGACGGTCAAGTCCGCCATCCCGCACCCGCGCATCATGGGCATCATCCGCGAGTGCGGCGGCAAGATGCACATGCACGACGAGCTGTGGAGCGAGGCCGCCACAGACTTCTTCGAGGTGCGCGGGGTCTTCGAGGGGCGTGGCCGCCCGTGTGAAATGGTGGTGGACCCAGAGCCAAACGCGCATGCCCGGCGGGCACAAGGGAGGCGGGCCCAGCTGCAACAGCCATTGCCGATGCGATAGGTGCGCGCTTCTGCAGGAGGTAGGGACGTGGGATTCTCGCAAGCATGGCGCCTGATCCCTGGCCGGAGCGCGCCACGCACCCGCCCAGCTGTCTGCACCACGCCATCCCCCATGAAGCACCCTCTGTCCCCTGGCTTCTGCAACCGCCTCTCCATTTCATACGCCCGCCAACTCTCCACTCTCCATGCTACCTGCTCAGCTAATTCTTTGCTTCGTTGTCCGGTTATTCCCTCCCAGGCGTTCAAGGCGTACGACGAGGCGGGCGTGGCCCGGCGCGTGCAGTGCCTCAAGTACCTGGTGCTGGCCAACATGCTCATGGAGAGCCGCGTGGACCCCTTCGACGCCCAGGTGCGCGTGCGCGTGGTGTGGCGTGGTGTGGTGTGGTGTGGTGTGGTGTGGTGTGGTGTGGTGTGGTGTGGTGTGGTGTGGTGTGGTGTGGTGTGGTGTGGTGTGGTGTGGTGTGGTGTGGTGTGGTGTGGTGTGGTGTGGTGTGGTGTGGTGTGGTGTGGTGTGGTGTGGTGTGGTGTGGGGATTGGTCATAACTTGTTAGTTACACATGTTGATTACAAGCGTTCTAAACACGCTCATACACGCATGCACGCGGTCTTTCGCTCGCTTTCCATGCGCTCTCTCTGACACGCGCCGTCACGCCCGCCCGCCGCCCGCAGGAGGCCAAGCCCTACAAGCAGGACCCGGAGATCGTGTCCATGACCAACCTGGTGGCGGCCTTCCAGCGCAACGACATCAACGACTTCGAAAAGATCCTGCGCACCAACAAGTGAGCGTGGCCGTGGCCGTCGGTAGCTTTGGACAACTTCCATACGCTGGCTTGCTGCCGTCGGGGCTCACGCATCGTTTGCACCATAACCAACCTACGCAACCACGGGACAGCTGCGATGCCAACGCGCATGCAACAGCGGAACTCTCGCGCAACCCACCTCCTCCCCGCGCTACCCCACACCAATTTGCAACCACTGCCTCGCCTTACAACTCCAGCCCACCCGCGCTTCCACCGCTGCCCCAACCATCCTTGCAACCCGGCCCCACCCTGCTCCGCCTCACCTCCGGCCGCCCCCCAGGCGCACCATCATGGACGACCCCTTCATCCGCAACTACGTGGAGGACCTGCTGCGCAAGATCCGGACACAGGTGTGTGTGAGGGCGGGCGCGGCCTGCGGGGCACAGGGCAGGAGGGGCGGCGCGCCTGGGAGCTGCGCGCGCATGCGGTACAGGCGTGTGTGAGGCTGAGCCAGTTCAGGGAAGAGTCGTCAGGGGTGCGCAATGGTGTGGCGTAGCAGAGGAAGGGCCTTCGGCCCGGCAGCCCGACGCATGAGAGCAGATGACTGGACCGTGATTGAACCGTGTCTCACCACCAATATTGGGCCCGGGTAGCTGACCTCCTAACTTGCTACCGGTAAACCCCTGCCCACGCACCCCGGTTTTGCATACTTCAACGCCATAACTTAAACCTTGCACTCCCCATTGGGCTGGTGGCCACAACCCCCGCACGCCCCACCTGCAGGTGCTGCTGAAGATCATCCAGCCCTACACGCGCGTGCGCATCCCCTTCATCGCCCAGAAGCTCAACATCCCCGCGCCCGACGTCGAGCAGCTGCTGGTGTCGCTCATCCTGGACGGCCGCGTGGCGGGCAACATCGACCAGGTGGGCGCAGAGGCACGGGGCGGGTGTGTGTGGTGGCGGGGCGGGGCAGTGGGCTGGCGGGGGGCAGATGGGCCACGCAGGCTACCGGGGGGATCCGGTTATACTGCTGCATGTCAACCCGGCCGCGCTGAGCCATGGAGGTTGAGCGCGGGGCGGTGTACGGGGCATGGTGCGTGGGCGCTACAAGTACGGTACGTACGTTTGTCTCATCTCATCCGCCGCCGCCGCCGGCGCTGCGCATCGCCCGCAACACGCCGCAGGTGAACCAAATCCTGGAGGTGGGCAGCCGGCAGGAGGGCGCGCGCAAGTACACGGCGCTGGACAAGTGGGCGGCGCAGATCGGGTCGCTGCACTCGGCGGTGCAGAACAAGCTGGTCATGAATGTGGCGTGAGCGGGGTTGTGTTGAGGACTACGGCTATCGCCGCCCTAGGCTGTTGCAAGTAAGCACACAGCGGTGCTGAGGTTCAAAACAGCAGCGGGCAGCGCTATCGGGGAATGGGGCTGCGCAACCGAGAACAGAAGTGGGCGGCGTGGTGCAAGGCGGAGATAATTGTCGTAGGTGTAGGGGGCTCCGGGGGTGTGGGGAAGCGATGTGCTAAACACAGGCTGGGTTCCGGAGGACAGTGTTGGAAACAGGAGGGGAAGCGCGGGATTGTGGTGGGGATTGCGCCTAGTTGTCCTGCATGGCGTCATAATGTCGGTAGTCTGCTTTGGTGGTCGAGGTGGCGTACGGGTGAAGTCGCAGGCTGGAGCTTGTTGCAGGCAACGAGTTGCGCCGTCAGGATTGGCAGAGGAATTGCAGCGTGGTCCTTGCGGCAATTTGCAACGCTGACGGTGTTCCGTTCGCTATGTTGATTCAGACACATAGGAAAGCAAGTTGGACAGCAGGAGCAGTGGTACGCCTGAGGCAGCCCCGCAGGGGGGCGTCCCTGGCGTGACCTGCTGAGTGTCCGGACCCCGCGCGGCGACTACGGTAACTGCGTCACTCTGCTTCGTCCACCTAAGTGTCGGCCCCAGCTCCCAGCCCTGGCGCCGTGCCATGCATGTCCAAACAGCAGCCGATTGTCCAGACTTCAGCATGGTGACTTGTCAGCGGATTTGGAGCCAATAATGAGGGCAGGGGCACCGCTGCATGAGCGGCCCAGGCTGGATAGGCACACACACGTGACACACCGCCGCCGCCCTACCGTTTCGGCTTCTTCAAGGACAATGGCCCGCCGCTTGCCACCGATGATCCTGGCATGGGAACAATTGAACAAAGATGTATGACGCTGGACTGGTTTGCCGCCCTGTCTCGCGCCGCTGGTGTGCAGCTGTACGGCGCGCAGACATTGGCAGCCCCATCTGTGTTGTAGGCTGGTATAACCCTGGTAGGCTGGTATAACCCTGGTAGGCTGGTATAACCCAGCTATAACCCGCACTTCTCCATGCGCTTTCATGCCCAAGGTACACATATGAACGGCTGGGGCCACCGTGCTACACGTGCCTGTTGCAGTTATGAATGAGACATTACAAAGAAGGGACAGTCCGACCAAGCAAGGGTGCCCCGCACCCAGGTCGGGAGGGACCATCTCCGGCCCGAAGGGAAACCACCCTCCCACCAGCTGTCTGCCGACCTTCCACCAACACGTGCATTAGGTCCATGTCTCAGCTGCTAACCTCGCAAGTCGAAGCCAAGCGTAAGCCCGCCAAAGCCCCGCAAAGTATAGCAAACCGTGTCAGCGCACAAAGCGCGGTCTACAGCACCAGACGCAAACCCAGGCACGCCAGGCATATAGTCCGGCGACGCCCAATCAAACACCAGCACCGCAGAAGAAAAGGCACCGGAAACCCAACTCACAAGCACCCGCCGCCCACACCCCAGACGCGGGGTCAAGGGGAGGGGGGTGGGGAGTCCACATCATCAGGCAAGACCAGGACCAGGCAGTCCCCAGCACCCCGGGCAAGGAACGGATGCACAGACGGCACCGTATCCCAGTCTTTTGGGCGAATTCCCAGGCTAACAAAGGACTGCAGCCGACCCCAGAAATCAGAAACAACCGACACACTAATGCCCATGACATGGGCCGAAGACAAAGCCCGACCCGCACGCAGCCCGGCCATGACCACCAGCTGCCGGCCCAGATCCAGGGCGGACAGCGCAGCAAGGCAGACCACATCCCACACCGGCGGCGCCAGCCCAGCAGGCGGCTGCACCAACCACAGGTCAGCACGCGTAAAACACTCCTCACCAGACCCGGGCACGGCACCCATAGCCAAAGCCATGTTCTCCCGCAGCGCCCGCGCCACCACGCAATCCCAGAAACGGTGGCAACGGCCCCCGTCACACATATCCATCTCACAGGCACGACACAGGGGCATCCGGATGCCGGACGCACGACGATCGGCATTTTTCGGGAAGGCCCAACACGCATTGGCAGCCACCCGCCACAAAGCCTCCTTCTGGCGATTCTCCCATTTCAGCGCCCACAACCGGGCCAAAGTGTAGCCGAACGCCCCAACCGCGAACGGCGCACCCTCCGCCGGCACACCGGCATCCCGCACAAACAACAAATGCTTAGCCCGCAACTCAGCCAGGTGCGGAGCCATTTGCATCTCCGTCCCCGCGCGCACGGAATACTCCAAGAGCAGAAGGGGCGGCCCCCCGTCCATCGCCCACCCCAAGCCCCAGGGGTGCAGTTATGAATGCGACATAACAAAGAAGGGACAGTCCGACCAAGCAAGGGTGCCCCGCACCCAGGTCGGGAAGAACCATCTCCGGCCCGAAGGGAAACCACCCTCCCCCCAGCTGTCTGCCAGTTATGCGGGGGGAGCTGAAGGGACACCTTGCACGCAGGGGTGCCCCAGGAGTCATGGGCTGGTCCGTCCAGCGCTTGGCGAGCACTGCTGGACATCACGCTCGAGCATATACGCACAGGAGCCCAGAGTACCGGTTGGAGTGCTTTCGCCCATGATCATGTCTGGCGCGGGGGCGCTTCAAGAAAGGATCGGGGGTTCAGGGACGCGCCGCCCCCCCGCCGCACACGCCACGGGCACCCGACTCGCCCGGGTCCTCGCCCGCAAGCAACGATGCGTACGCACAACGTGTTATGATAAGTTATTGCATGCGAATGCGTCACGGAGTTGAAATCAAGGCAATTGGCAGAAAGTTTCATCGGCAAATCTGGTCCACCTTGGATACGCCCTGGAGGGCCCCGCGTGTAGCCAGCTCAAACCTACTCAATGAACTCTAGAAGTCTTTTCAGCCGGAGGAACTTACTACAGGAACTATTACAACAATTCTGGCTGCAGGGCTGGCGGAAGTTCGCTGGGAATTGAGACTATTGCCGACCGACTCCGAAGCTGAGGCCGCGCACCCTCTGCACGCGCTCGAGCCTGCGACACCACCTGAATATCGAGCGCCCAACACTGCGCTCGCTGAGTTTGGGAGGCGAGGTCAGAGCCTCTGCGGCAAATCTATGTGCTGCCCCCAAATGTCGCTTTCAAGGCATATAATAGGCAGCCGTTAGTTGGAGTGTGTTACGCACCCAGCGCCCTGCAAGGGCCCTGCGAGCAGGGGCCATGGCAGCAGAAGGGGCTGCCCGCGTTTGGCGGGCCTCCGCAGCCCCCTCCCGGTCTTCATCTGTATCGCTGGATCAACTATGCGCACCAGCTCACCGGCATGAGGTACGTGGACACGAACACACTTCCTTTGCGACCGGATTCCGGCCTGCTTTTGTCGCTGCAGCCTCCGCTTGTCGTTCTTTGATGTGTCAAGGCATAACTGCATTAAAAAATGTAATGAAACACGTAATAACCCACTTGTAGGGCTCGGCGCGCTTCATTCCGTCGGGCGAGCACAACTCGGCTGCCTTTTTCACGCCCTTGGCGTCCATCCAGAACCTGGTGAGTGCTTGTTGGTAGAGAATCAGAGTTGGCAGCGCTGGTGCTCCACAATGGAAACCCGACCTGCGAACCCCGCGGCCGCACCCGCGACACCCCGTATTCTGACCCCTCGCTGCTCGCACGGTCACACACCACAGGACGATGTCATGGATGAGCTTGAGTTTGAGGGGGCCCGAGCTGCAGCTTACGTGACACAGCGCATGCCCCTGCACCGCGCGTCGTCGTCGTCGCTGCGGCTGCACGCCGTCGCCGCTGGCGGGCCCGGTGCTGCGGCCTTGGCATACGGAGCGGGGCAGATCGCCTCGGGCGGCAGCCGGGGGCTCGCGCCAACCCGGCTTTCGCGGGCGGGCGATTCCCTGACGCTGCTCTCAGACGCCGGGACGCTGCCGCACAGGCCCCGGGACAGCGTGGACGTGCTGCGTGCTTTCCTGGATGACGGGCCGGCCTCCATCGCCGCCCCATCACAAATGGCGTCCGCCTCGGCCCTGGAGTTTCCCGTCAACGACGCGCATGCGGCGGCGTCGCAGCCGGCCGCAGCAGTCTCTCGCGGCCGCTGCAGCGTGGACTGGTCCGCGCCGGCTGCAGCGGCGCAGCAGCAGCAGCAGCAGCAGGCCGCACGGCCTCCGGACTGCGTGGCCCAGGTGTTGGGCTGCCACCTGCCGATCGGTGAGGACCCGGGCGAGGGGGAGGCCGACGAAGGCGAGCGCGACCGCGGAAGCCGCAGCCCCGGCGGGGACGAAGGCGCGGACGAGGAGCGCCGCACGTCGCGCACCTCAGCCAGCAGCGCCGCTTCCGGGGGCTCGCAGCTCAGCGCCTCATCTATGGGGCTACCCACGTCCGGCAGCGTCTACGGTGCGGGCTCCACACCGCGCGGCGGCAACTCGCACAAGGGCATGGCTGCCAGCGCCACGCCCCCGGCCGCAAGCGGCTCTACCAGCGTGCCGCCGCCCGGCGCCTCCAGCAGGTCCATCAGCCACCTCCTGGCGACCGTGTCTGGGCTAGGCGGCAGCCGCAGCGTCGGCAGCACCGGCTATGCAGCTGGCGCGGGCTCCCGACCGGACTCGGCGTCTGGGGTGCGCGCCGTCCCCGGCAGTCCCGGCGTCAGGAGCTGCGACCCGGAGTGCAGCTCATATGCGGCTGCGAGCAGTTCGCAGCCGGGCATGGCCCGTGGCATGCCGCCCCTCGCGCCCATCTCAACCGGCCGCGCCAGCGTCGGTGCCGGCGCCCCTGGGGCTGCCTCCTCCGCCTCCTCGTTCGGCCAGCCCCTGCACGGCGGCATGTTGTCCAGCCTGCGTAAGGCCGCCAGCGACGTGGTCAGTCAGCTGCGGGCGCTGCGGCCGGGAAAGGGCGGGACCGGCGCGGCCACGCCCACGGCAACGGCAACGGCTACACCCACGGCGGCAGCCACCGCCGCGCACGGCAGCGTCTTCACCAGTGGTGGCAATGCCGGGCCTGGACAGCACCAGCCGCAGGTGCACGCGCAGGTGCAGCCACGCCTGCTGCACACCGTGCACGAGTGCAGCTTCTCGCAGCCCGGTTGGCAGGCAGCGCAGGGGCGCGGCAGTAACGCCGGCGGCGGCCGCAACAGCTGCGACGGCAACGCACTGTCACACTATGCGGTCGGCCCGGCGCCGCAGGGGCGCGCACGTGCGCCGTCAGCGAGCGCCGCCTGGGCGTCGGTGCCTCCGCAGTACGACGGCCGAAGCCCCAGCCTCGGCAAAGCTGGCACCGACGCTGTGCGCTCGCCGTGGGTTACGCCTGGCCACCTGGACGTGTCGGGCAGCGCGGGCGGCATGCCAGTGGACCCCATGCTCCTGCCCTGCGGCCACAGCATCAGCGTCGGCACGGCCGGTGCCTCGACAGGCGTGGGGATGGGCGCGGGCCCCCGCGGCCAGTTCCTGGATGAGGTGGGGTTGGAGCCCCAGGCCTCGGACCTGATGCCCGACATGTGGGACCTGGCCCGCGTCATGGACGAGCTCGAGGACGGCTGGGGCCCACGTGGCGATGCGGCGACGCCCGGCGCATCGGCTGCAGGCGGCCCGCTAGCGCCGACGGCGCCTGTCGCCCGCGCCTCACCGGTGCTCAGCGTGGGGCCGCAGCGCGCGCACCGCACGCACGCCAGCACCGCGCCCGTGGGGCTCCTGGACACCGCGGAGGCCGAGGCGGATGGCAGCTCGCACGGCGGCATGCAGCGGCTACAGGCTGCCTTTGCCGGCGCGGCGGCAGCCGCAGCGGCGGCGGGCGGCGGCGGCAGCGGCGGCAGCGGCAGCGGCAGGGCGCGCTCCAGCGTGGGCATGCCACAGGGCGCGACAACCCGCTTCGCCTCTGGCGTGGCAGTCTCTTCCGTTCCGGGCCTCCTTGTGCACGGCGGCGCGACTGCGCCACGCGCGGGGCAGTACCCGGTTTCTATGCCAGCAATGACGGCGTCAGTCGCTGCGACCGCGGCGGCGCTGGGCCTGCGCGGCAACGACGCGGAGCAGATGTACATCCTGGTGGAGCTGGTGCAGACGGCGCGGGCGTCCGAGAACGCGCGCCGCTCACCGCACGTGTCTGGCGCGGCGCGTGGTGTGGTCTACACCGCCAGCGCGAGCAACAGCGGAGCCGTGACCGCAGCTGATGCTGCCGCGATGGCTGCGGCGGCAGCAGCCGCATCGCGCGGCAGCAACGTCCCCGCTCGCACCCCAAGCTCCGGCGCCTCTGCCGCCACGGCGCTTCCTATGGCGGCCTCTGTTGCGAATGCGCCGCGGCCCTACAGCGGCTCCGGCTGCCGAGACGGCGCGGTGCAAAGTGGCGACTCTCCACCGCCGCCGCTGCAACAGCAGCTCGCCGCCGCGGCTGCAGCCGCCGTCACGGCCGCGCGCGGCTCCATCTCCTCCGCCAACGGGCACTGCGGCTCGTTGCTAACGTCATCCATGGCGGAGTCGTCGCTGTGGTCTTCCTCGATGCAGTCATCCGCCGTGATGCCCTTCCACGACCAAAACCCGACGTCACTGCTGAACATCGCGGCGGCAGGTGGTGCCGCATCCAACTGTTGCGACTCCGCCAATTTATCCGGCCCTATTCCACGGGTGCTGGCAACCGGCATCCCAGCCGCCGCGCCCGGCTTGGACCTCGACCCCGCATCTTGCACCGCGTCAGCCGCAGTGGCCACCACAAGCGCCGGCGCGGCTGCCGTGGACGCCAGCCCCTTCACGGGCCTTCACGTGGCAAATGTCATACCCGGGGCTGGCGCCTTGGCCACACCGGCCGGCGAAGCCCCCGGCTCGCCCTGGCACGGCGGCGCGCCTGCGCCTTCCTCCGCCTCCGCCTCTGCCGTGGCACGTGCCGCCAACGGCCCCGGCAGCGCCAACAAGGTGCCCGGCCATCCCACCGCCACGTACATAGCCGCCGCGTTCGGCTCCACCTTCCGCGCCGGCTCCAACCTGGGCAGCGGCAGCGGCGGGTTCAGCCGCGCGAGCACCGCCGCGCTCAACTCGGGCCCCGGCGGCGGCTCCGCTCCCGGCCCGGAGCTGGCCATGGTGTGGCCGCTGGTCATGCCGACCACGGTGCCGGCGTTGCTGGCTGGGGAGCCTGGCGATGAAGCAGACGGGGACGGCAACGCAGCCGCCTCTGGCGGGCCCTTCTCGCTGCACGTGCTCGTGTCCTGCGGCTGCGGCGCTGCCTATGGCTGCTACTGCGCGCCGCCGGAGGCGGCAGGCGATGCTGCAGCCGACAGCCACACCTGCACGCCACCGGGCAGCGCGCTCAGCCTCGCGCGCACGCTCGCCGCGCCTGACGCTCGCCGCGCCGCGGCGGCGGCCGCCGCGGCCGCCATCGCGGCCGCAGAGGAGAAGGAGCAGCGCTTGACGGTGAACGCGATGCTGTCTGGCGTGCAGCTGGCGTGCGTGCCGCTGCAGGACGGCGGCGGCTGCCAGGGTGCCCTGCTGCGGCTGCCGCAGCTGCCCGCTATGCAACTCGTCAACGTCTTCACCGCCGGCGACGGCGCGGAGTCGGCGGCCGCGGCCGGCCCCGCCACCAACCTGCTGGCGGTGCCGCCGGCAATGGCCGCCGAGCTGCACGCGCTCTTTGCGGAGCGCGTCAGGGCGAACCTGCAGCGCCTCAATGAGCTCACGGCCGACGGCGAGGACGCCGCCGCGGCCGCGGCGCAGCGGCGCGATCTTGAGCTGCTGCGCCACCCCTGCGCCCGCGGCGCGCCGCCGCCTTGGCGGCTGTCGCCGGCCGTGTGGGCCGCCTGCCGCTCCGAGTGGCGCGGCAGCATGCAGCCGCTGCTCGCCGACATCTGCTACCTGCTGCTGTGCGTGCCCAACTGCTTCTCGCACGGCCTGGTGGAGTGGGACCGCGCCATGTACTGCGAGACGCTGGCGCGGCTGCTGGGCCAGCTGGAGCGCTACAAGCTGTGGGCCACCATCAGCGTGCTGCTGGAGTACTGCCGGCGCCAGGGCGTGGCGCTGCTGTACCAGGGCGAGGCGGTGGGCGCGGGCTCGCTCTCGGCGGAGCGGGTGCGCGCGCTGCTGGAGGGCGCGCTGCACGACGAGATCAGCATCAAGGCCGTGGACCGCGGGGCGCAGGCTGCGGGCGGCGGCGGCGGTGGCGGCGGCGTGCGCGGTGGCGGGCCGGGCGGCGGCGGCGGCGGCTTTGGCTTCCAGGTCGGGGGCCAGGCCTGGGCGGCGGCGCCGGGGCTGTCGGCCCAGTGCAGCGGGGACGATGGGGCCGGCTACGGCGGCACGTACAGCAGCTTGCCGGCGCCCGGCGCCGCCGCCGCCGCTATGGCAGCGGCGCTCGGCGCCTCGAGCGGCAGCACCGGTGGCGCCGGCAGTGGCGCGCGCGCGCGGCGCGCGTCTGTGACGGCGCTGGTGCCGCCCGACGCCGCCGACGCGGCCACGGCCTACACGCTGAAGGCCTGGCGGCGGCGCTCGGTGGACACTCCAGCCATGCGGGCCGCCCACGCCGATGAGGCAGCTGCTGCTGCCGCTGGTCGCGGTGGGGCGCCGCCTCCGGCTGCTTCGTCTGGCGCCGGCTTCACTGCCGGCAGCGCGCTGTTGCCGCCCATGCCCGGACCGGCGCCTGTGCGCACGCTTCGGTCACAGGCTAGCATTGGGCGCGTGCTGACACGCGTTTTGACGGCGCTTGGTGCGGGAGAGGACGATGCTGCACACACACCTGTTGGCACGCCCAGGACGCCGCTGAATGCGGCAGCGGCGGCGCAGCCGTTTGCTGACGTGGGACCGGCCAGTGCTGCAGCTCCTGGTCCGGCGGCCGCATCAACGGCAGGCGTGACCGCGGCCGCTACGCGGGGCCAGCGCCTGGGCCACGTGATTGAGGGCGCAGCGGTTGTGCTGGCGTTTGCTGGCGTGATGCTGCAGTCTTTGCTATGACCTGGCATTTTGCTACCTGCCACAACAATAAAGGAGAGGCAGGGCGTGCCGCACGCTTGCTGTGGAAAGGCCACCGCCAGGCGATTGCAATAAAAGTCCATCGCAGTTACAATGCCATCAAGAATACATAGTGGCAATTACATTTGCGCCAAGGAAACGTGGTATCCACGAGAGTTTTGGAGCGCCTTTCATTTGTGCAGTGACATTTATGATTTCAGCGGGGCCACGGGACCATCCGTACCGGCAACACACTGCGGCATGCGTGTTGTTGGTGCGTCGTGCATGTTTTTTATTGGTACAGACGCGAGCGCAAGTGTTGGCGTGCGGATAGCGTGGTCAAGGGCAATGTGGTGACGGCAAGAATCAACAACGCATTGAGCGGGTTTTTTTAGTGGCGCTGACAGTGTCGGAGCGCCTGTCAGGGCTGAAGAGGTCTGAAGTTAGGTCAGGATGGCTCGAGCAGCATAGGAATGCGAGCTTACAGGGGACAGTCCGAAGCGTGCGAGGACGCCAGGACTACTGATGCTGCCAGATCACAGGAGGAGCATAGCACACTGATACGGTCGCTCGCAACTGCGTGACACGCTGTCAGGCTTGTCAATGGCAATAAATCCGGTGTGCTGGAGGGGGCAATATCATTGATCAACAGGATTGTCAAACATTCTTGAGGGACTCAGGTTGGGGCCGATCCGTGGTGTTAGTTTTGACGGGCTGTGTGGCCTGGTGCTGGGCATGTGCGGTCTGGCAATCACGCCAGAGCCGTTGCAATCAAGGGCTCGAGGGCCTTCCGTGTTGGTGGTGAGTGTATAGGTCGCCCCGATGTGCGCTCAAGGTTACTGCAACTCAGGTTATCCTGTGCCCAACCTCAGTTCAGCGTTCAGCCAGTGTCGCGCCTGTACACGTGACTTTCAATATGTGATGTGGGAAAAATGAAGCCTGTGCTAGTGCCCGGCTGACGCATACGCTTGGCAGGCTGCTCCCCCGGGTCGCTAGGAGAGGAAAGGCTGAGTCCGACGAATCAGGCAAACACCGGCTTACGTCAGCCTACTTCCCCCAGGCATCCACAGCGCAGCAGGCGTTTATTCACGAATGGGTGGGACCGCAGGCCTCTGCTGCGGGCGACCACATCCTTGCCGCTGACTTCAACTTCGTGCCGGACGTGGCCCTCGACACAGTCACCGGCAGAGCGCGGGGCGATGGGCCGGCAGCGGCCGCGCTGGTGGCGGCGTGCCCTGACCTGGCCGACATTCTGCGCGTGCGGCACCCGTCGCGTCGTGTTTGCACCTTCTTCCATCCGGAGGGGGCCAGCCGTCTGGATCGCATCATGTGCAGCGGCGGCCTCGCGCCGCAAGTAATGGAGTGCGGGGTCGCCGCGGAGGTGCCCTCGGACCACATGCTTGTGACCATTACCCTCGCGGCGTCGCCGGAGACAGCCCCACCGGCCCGCGGCCTGCCTAAAGCGCATCTTGGCTTCAGGGATTTCAAGGATCTGGACCGGGAGTATCGGACCTGGCTGTGCGGGGCGCTGGCGGCGCGCCCATCGGACCCTGCTGTACTGCTAGAGTGGTGTGTGTGTGTGTGGTTACAAGGTGGTGAGCACGTCGTGCATTCCTGTCCTTGTAGAGACCAAGGCCCGGGCCGGGGGGCCCTTATAACGCCTGCAAACACTTGTATATGCAGCTAGGTTGGTCCCCGAATGGGGGTGCATTTGCTCCTGTGCTCCCAAATGGAATCGAGTAGCGCGGCTAACCTAGCTGGGTCCGTTTTCTGCATAACGGTCAGCATCCTTCACTTAGGCATGCTTCAAACGGTCCTTGCGCTAGGTTATTGCTATCACGCCGCCGCGGGGGCGGGCCTCCGTCTAGCATTTCTGCTAATACGTCGGGCCCCCACACCTCGCAACCATAGGCTAGTATGGAGCGGACCTGCACCTCGAAACAACGCATGCGTATGTCGGGTGAGAAGATTCTCAAACGATTTAATCTATTAGTGAGCGCGTACATAGCACGCCGCGCCGCCTCACAAAGCGTCTCCCTGCAGGCGGCGAAAGCACGTCCAGGGCCGTAAACTAGACCCAGGTACCGTGCATTGTCTACTGCAGGGATGGGCTGTCCTGCCAGCCGCAGCCCGCTGCACTCATCATTCAATCTACGGCGCTCCTGGTCGTCTGACGTGAACACAAGACGTTCACACTTTGCAACGTTCGCTTTCATACCAAATGCCTCGCAGAAAGTGTCCACAAGTGACAGCAGGTGCCGCATGCGTGCAGGCGTGGTGGCTAGCAGTGAAACGTCATCCGCGTACATAAGGAGCGACAGCTTCTTGCCGTTTAACTCAGGGGTACCCGCTGTGCTTGCAGTGTCAATCCACTCCTCGTGCGCATCAATGTATTCTGCCAAAGTTTCTATAAAGAGCCCGAACAGCTCTGTGCTCAGTGGGCACCCTTGCTTAACCCCTTGCGTTGCCTCGAAGGCAGCGCTCAACTTTCCGTCGGGTTTAACCGCCATCATGACTTTATCGTATGCAGCTTGGAGAGCCTCCAACAGCCGCCCTGACACACCCCTTTCCCGTAGACGCAGCCACAGTAGGGGGCGTGGCACCTTGTCAAACGCCTTCTCGAAATCAATCTGTATGATAATCAATGGTGATGCTCCTGCACGTGTGTGCTTCGTCACCAGGTGCCGCAGGACAAACAGATGGTGCGCCGTGCCGTATTTCCGCCTGAAACCTGCCTGAGCTGGGTGCCTCCACTTGAACAGCTCTCCTGCTCGCACTAGCCTATTTAGCAGAATGGATGCATAACACTTCGCCAGCGCTCCTCCTACTGCAATGCCCCTATAGTTGCCTGGCGTCTTCACGTCGCCTTTTCTCTTGTAGATTGGCGTCAACACCGTGGTTGTGAACTGATCCAGAAAACTTTCATCTCCATCTTGCGCCCGCCAGATGCGGTTGAACAGCACTTCTAGTACGGGCGCCACCCGGTTCGCGGCCGGGATGGGGGGATCTGCCCTGGGGTCACCCTGCGTCTTCGCATACTTGTAGCATTCCGACGGCGCGGCTTCCATGCCTGGAGCCTTGCCGTTTGGTAGCCTCTCTAAAGCATGAGTCACTTCGTCTATTGAAATGTCACTGTTCAGTATGCTATCAAGCTCCGCCCAATCCTCATCTTCATGCATTGAGCCTCGCCAGTCCTCTTCGTCACAGCAGTATGCCAGTATGCGCTTTGCAGCGCTGTCGTCAACCGTTCCTGGCCCATCGTTCAGTAGTCACGCAAAATGATCACGGAAGCCATCTGCCGTGATGGGGGATTTTTCCTTGCACCGCTCCTCAATCATCTTCCACAGGGCTTTAGCATCGGCCCGGCACAGCGCTATTCTATCCCTCATCACTTGCGCATCATGGGCGGCCCTAGCCCTGCGTTTAGCGCGGCAGTACACTGATCTCGCGACCCGTAAAGCCTCCCACCTTACTCCCTCCTTCACAACTGGCTTGCCAAGCGCTACTTTCGCCTGAACGAAATCGGCTCGCGCCGCCGCACACTCTTCATTCCACCAGGGGGTCTCGGTCTCTCGCAGATGCGCAGGCCTGCTCTGCCCGAAGGCCTTCTCCAGTGCTCCGCTGAGGCACTTGCTCAACGCTTCGACCGCCTCGGTGGTGCTGTACCGCCCTTGCTCCAGGTGAGTGGTGGCCAGCCCTGAAACGTGCCGCTGCTACGTCTGCCAACCGGCTGAGTCGGGAGGCCGTGTCCCGGCGGGTGGTCGCGGGCCGCGATGAAGCGGCTGCGCTGGCCGCCGCCGCGGCGGCGGCGGCGGGGGTGGAGGCTGGTGGCGATGTTCAGGCGGTGGCGCCCGCCGCGGTACGCGCGAGGTGCGCGGCTGCGGCGGCCGCCGTGACGGCTGCGGCGGGGGCAGCCCGGGGTACGCGCCACGCCTGGCTGCGCGGGGGAGAGAAGCCGTGCCCACTGCTCACCCGTATGCTGCGGCCGTCGGGCGGACCCTCCGGATGATTGCACGGCTGAAACAGCCTGACGGCTCGGCGACGTCGGACCCGACGGTCATGGGAAGGGTGATGGCGCGCTACTGGCGGGACGTCAGCGCCGCGCCGCCGCCCGCTCCCGCTGCGCGCGCGAGCGTGCTGAACGCCCTGCAGCAGCACGGGCGTCGGTGCACGGCGGAGGAGGCGGAGCAACTGGGGCAGCTTGCTGTCACGGCAGTGGAAGTGCGCGCGGCGTTGGTAGCCGCTCCCGCTGGGCGTGCGGCGGGCCCTGATGGTATTCCTGTGGAACTGTATCAGCATTGTGAGAGTGACTTCTCGCCGGTGTTAGCGGAGGTGTTTACGGCGGTGGGGACGGGGGTAGGGGTGCCCGGTGGTTTCCTGGATGGTGTGTGGGCGTTCTTTTACAAGGCGGGCGACCGTACAGAGCCCTCCAACTACCGCCCTATTACGCTGACGGACACTGACTATCGCACCCTTGCACGTGTGTTGTGTCGGCGGTTGCAACCGGTGTTTGGGCGCATCATTGACCCGGAGCAAACTGCTTTCCTGTCTGATCGCCGCATAGCTGATAATGTGTTGTTGTTACAGCTGACGCCCGGGTTGTTGAAAGCTGCGGAGCAATCCCCCGGGGTAGCGGCGTTCTTGGATTTTTACAAAGCGTATCATACGGTGGACCGGTCTTTCCTTCTCGCCTGCCTGGAGCGCATGGGAGTTGGTGCCGGCTTCTTGTCCTGGGTTTCCCGTCTCCTGACTGATACACGAGGGGCGGCGCTGGTGAATGGGCGGGTGTCGGGGTGGGTGCCGCTGGCGGCGGGGGTGCGTCGGGGTTGCCCGCTAGCGCCCCTGTTGTACCTGGCAATTGCGCAAGCCCTGCTGGCGTGGTTGCGCAGTCGGGGGCATGGGGTCCTGGCTAGCCTTGCCTCGGTACTGGCGTCCCAGTATGCAGATGATTGTGCACCGTTGCTTGCGGGCCTGCAGGCGGTGCCGGGGTTCCTGGCGGATATGGACGTGTTTCGGCGGGCGTCAGGGCAGCGACTGAACATGACAAAGGTCGAACTGCTGATCATGGGGTCGCCGGGTGGCGGCGATGCCCTGCCTGCCGGTGTGGCGGGTCCGCCCCTGCCCCCGGGGTGGCGAGTGGTCCCTCAGGCCAAGTCGTTGGGGGTGCACTACGGGGATTGGCAGACGGTCGCCCCGCCCGTGGAGTTTGGTGCGGTGCTGGGGGTGCTTGGTAAGGTTGTGCGTATGCCCATTTCCATGTTTGGTCTCGCCGCCGCAGCCTCGGCCTACGCCCTGGGCAAGGTGCTGTACCACTTGGAGTTTGTGGGGTTGCCTCCTAAGATGGCGGTTGCGGCGTTGTTAGCGCGGGTGGCGGCGGTGGTCGACCGGCGTCTGTCGCCGGCCAAGTATGATGTCAACCCGCGCGCCCATCCGACTGGCATGTCACTAGAGATCATGCAGCTGCCGCCCGTGTGTGGGGGGGTGGGCTTGCTGCCGTTACTGCAGCATGTGCAGGCTCGCCACGCTGGGTTGGCGGTGCGGTGTGTGATGGGGGCGTGTGGTTTGCTGCCGGTTGTGCCGCCGTGGACCCAGGTGGCGGTGGCGTGGATGCGTCAGTGCCACCCGGCGGCCACACCGCTGTGTTTGCTGTTGAAGGGTGACGGCAAGCGGGTGTTGGGTATGCCGGTTACCCCGGCCTGTGTGCCATTCCGGCGTTTGTTGGGGGCAATGTCGCATCTGCCGCCCGTCACGTTGGTGGTGCCCCCTGCGCCGGGGCCCTGGGTTTACCACGCACCGCTGTGGGCGAACCCGGCGCTCTGTGAAGATGGACAGACGTTTGACGAGGTTTTTGCGGATTTGTTTGCCTTGCCGGGCCTCCTGTATGTGGGCCAGCTGGTTGTTGCGTGTGACCAGTTGGAGAAGGTGCGGGTGGCCTACACCCGCAGGGATGGATGGGGTGCCCGGTTTGATACGGCGATGCTTAGTTTGTATCTGAAGAAGGTGTGGCGCCCGGTGCTTGAGTGGGGGCTCCAGACGCCCCTGCCCTCCCCGTTGATAGGGCCTGCGTCGCCCCTACAGGCGGCGGAGCGCTTTGCAGCGGCGGTGGCACTGCTCCCCGCCGGGTGGGCGGCGGCGGTGCGGGCGCTCCGGCAGGCCCGTGCACGTACCGCTTCCCTCCCGGCCGCAGACGTGCAGCGGGCGGCGGCGGGGGCCGTTACGCAGGTGGCCCGGGGGCTAGGGTGGATGAAGGCGGGGGGCCCGCCGCTCTTGCTGTTGGAGTATACCGTGAAAGCGGGGACTGAGATGCAACTGACGCCGCACCTGGCCGCTTTGCGTGCGAAGCACCTCCTGTTTGTGCGGGATGCGGGGGTGTCGCCCGAGGATGAGGCCTTGGCGGCCGGGGCGTTCGCCTGCACTTTGGCCCGGCTGTGGGCGCTGAAATGGGAAAACCAGAACAAGGAAGCACTGTGGCGGGTGGCCGCTGATGCCTGCTGGGCGTTTCCCATGCACGCCAGCTCGCGGTCAAGAGGCCTTGCCGTGGCGCCGTGCCGTGCGTGTGCAGTGGACATGTGTGATGGGGACAGGCGACATTGGTTTTGGGATTGCAAGGTGGCCCGGGCGCTGCGGGAGCACATGGGGATGGCCATGGGGTTGCTTCCAGACGACGCCTTGGGGGCGTTTACGCGTGCCGAGTTGTGGCTCGTGCGTCCGCCAAGGGGTGTCGCGCCTGCAGTGTGGGATGTGGTTTGCCTTGCTGCTCTGTCTGCCATGGATGTCGGGCGGCGTCGCGTGGTGACGGCTGGGGCAACCCTGCCGTCTGCGCAGGTCCTGGGTATTGGCCTGGCGGTTATCGCCGACTTTTGGGGGGCGTCTGCAGTCTTTTGTTAGCTTGGGAATTCGCCCGAAGGCTTGGGATGCGGTGCCCCCCCTGCATCCCTTCCTGGCGCGTGGTGTCGGTGATTGCGCAGTCGTGTGTTTGCCATATGACGCGGGCTCCCCTCCTCCCTCTTCTTAAGGGGCAGGGGCGTGAGGGCTGCCCTGAGTGTTTGGGGCGGTAGCGGCGGTGGGGGTGGTGCTTGCGGGTGTGCTTACGCTTCGGTGCCTGGACGCTTGCGCCCTGGCTGTTGCGTTTGCCTCGTGTGAGCCTACCCTGGCCGGCGGTTTAGTGTGTGCGGTTTCGGTCGCGGACTCCTGACTGGCGGCAGCGATGCAACTGGTGGGGATCTGGCGGGCCTAGGCTTGGCTGGGACTCACTGTGCGCGGAGTCGCGCGGACTACGCTGTGGGAGGGTATGCAGCAACCCCGGGGGTGGTGGCGTCAAGTTGGTCTCCTGGCAGCATCAGATGGTCCTGGCGTCTCGCACGCTTCGGATTGTCCCCTCTTGTAAGCTCGCATTCTTACGCTCGTGCGAAAGAATCAGTGCTTAACGTCCGGTGGACGGGTCCATCATTTATGTTGGTCGTAGAGACGTAGACTACACGCTTAAGTTCAGGCGCAGCGCCAGGTGCAGGTGCAGGTGCGAGGGCACGGTCCCATCACTAGTCCTTTGAGGAACAACGTTTGCGATTTCGTCCAGCGCACCGGCTGCAAAAGAAGAGGCGCGGCCATCTGCGGGAAGACTGTGCAACGTTTTGTTACAGCACTTAAACAGCGGTGTGACGTGATGTGACTGGTCCGCGCTCAGGCACCTCTGGGTCCGCGGGCCAAGCGGGAACCCCGACAACACCAGCCAGCATGGAGTTACTCGATAGCCACAGCTCTGGACAACAAAATCCTTTGCAGTTTGGTAATAGGGGTCAGCAACAACAACATTTAGGCGCACCGGGACCGGGTCGTGAGTCGTGAGAATCGCCACTGGGTGTGGGGAAACACCCGCACACTCACGCAGGCCCCAACCGGTCCAGGGCCCAGTATGAGCAACGGGCATCAATCGCCTTGTCAATTTTGCAATACTTGTGGTATGAGAATCCGCAGTGGCCGCGGCCTGTGAATCCCCAAAACGCGGCACCCATGTCCGCATAAGCATGAAACACTTGCACATGCACACCACACGACGCACTATATAGCGCATCACACTCAACCAGTTAAGGATGCCTTCCCCATGCGTCGCATGCTGGACTGGCGATCAGGACGGTTACGCCGTAACCAAAGGCCAACCACCAGGCACTGCATGCTTGCCCTGGCTAACAACGCATTCACCCACACCATTGCCCGCGTCCCCACCACCTGCCATTCCACACGCCTCACACGCCGCGGCAAGCGCTAATACGGTACCACACACACACACACACACACACACACACACACACACACACACACACACACACACACACACACACACACACACACACACACACACACACACACACACACACACACACACACACACACACACACACACACACACATGCACACAACCATTTTCGCCGCGTCTGGCGACATTGCTGCCAACACCAACACTCCCAGTTCTCCTCTGTACCCCTCACAGCGCTGTCCGACCTGAATGCAAGATCTCCTCTCCAGTGCTTGTCTCTGCACAACGCCTCCGCTACCACTCCATATCCGCTCGTGCTTTTGGGGATACTGATACCTCTCCCGGGGTCCTCTGTGCCTCTGCCTTCACCTTTCCGCAACCGGACCATTCTCAGATTTCGACAATCGCAGCTCCTCAAGCGCACCAAGCATCCCAGATAACAAATCGTCCCTTCAATCGAATCACTTATGCGCTCGCACGGCTGACCGCACCTTCGTTATTGGCGAACTATGCAAAAAAGCTGCAAAGCCACATTGGCCCCCACTCACACTCGCCATTCCCCTTCTTTAAACGAGATCATTAACCCTCGCCTGCATTGTGGTACCGCAGTCACGCCAGTATCGCAATCTCCTTACCGATGGCCCATCAAGACCCAGCCATGACAGCAGGAAAGCCTACCTTTGCACCAACCGCCAGGCTCGCCTTGAAATCCAATTTTATTACGTGCACGCGCACACAAATCGTGCCTCAGTCTGCCCTGACAAAAGCTCGTCGGCTGCTGCCGCCTCCTAACGCAATCGTGTCATGAAACCACGCAGGACCCTGTTTATTGTGGCGCGCTCGAGCACGGGCGCCATTGCACATACCTAGATAGTTACCACGTTATGCCACGGACATACTTGTCTACCGTACAAGAGATCGGCGCACGCAAGGTACAGTCGGCACGGCTCTGCCGCCACCGTACCACTAAAGGCACCGCTGTCGTTTCTCAGCCTCCCCAAGTAAAAGCATATCATCACACACGCACGGTGCAGCTCAAACGGCTTCAAGCCCCAAAAGCAATCTCTTCAATTGCTGCGCAGTGCAAAAATTGTGTGACATTCCGTGTAAAAACGCTGATGGCGCACGCGCAGAGCGCAGCGGGCCATACAGCACGACCTCATAAATGGTGACTGGAGCGTTCACGAATGAAATTTTCACATTAGAAATGAAATTGCCTCAATCTGCGTGGCCACGTCAATTGCCACAACACAGGGAACGCATGGCGCCTCAAGCGTCCAGTAAGCGGGTGAGACATGTAAACAACTCGCGTCCGCAGGCACTTGCTTCTCTTGCTGGCGACACCGCTGCCGGTTCTGGCGCAGCATCTGCTGGAGTTGTTGCCCAGCTGCTACTCACTGCTCCAGCTGTTGCAGCATGTTGTTGAGCACCGTGACGAGCTCGTGCGCCTTGGGCCGGCGGTCGGGCAGGTGACTCCAGCAGGCAGCAGCCAGGCTCCTGCGCAGGCAGGCCGTGGTGAGCACGCGTGCGGGCGGGAACTAGGCTCAGCGGAAGGCGCACTAGTCTGAGCACTAAACTCTACGCTTACAGGATCAAGACGGGCAAGCATGGCCAGAGCCGATGGCCAGCTACACTGCTGGTATTACGCACCGGTATTGCAAAGGCACGTCGTCGTTGAATGTGGGGCGCGCGCCTTTGTACACCAGGCGCGGAATTTTGTCCGGCTGGATGTGTGGGTACGGCCGCACGCCGCCGCTGAACAACTCCCACCTGCATTGGTACACGCATATGTGAGATAGGCGCGGGCTAACGAATCCGTTTGCAAGCTCGGGAGCAAGTTGGCAAGGATTGCGTTGTACCCAGAGGCGCTTGCAGCTTCGCTGCTGTGCTCAGTACAAAATGTTGAACTTAATGTCGTCGCGTAAACCGCCTAGTGACACCCTGGTGCCCTCGCTCGCCGTGTGCACTCACATGAGAATGCCTGTGAATGGGGGAGAAGGGCGGCAAGGACGGGTCAGCAGCCAGTCAAGGTTGGATGCTGGGGTGCATCCGCTAGACACCAACAGCCTGCTCTGAGTCCCGAGCCTGGCCGAAGTACCAAGCAGCTCGACCTACCGAAGCTGAATACGTCAACGGACGCGTCAATCTTGGCCTCTGCAAGCACAAAACAGAGCAGGCATTGCTCGGTGTCTGCCAGGCCCCAAAGGTGTTGGCTAGACGGTACACCACATTCCTGATCCACTGGGGCGGAGCATGCTGACGATTCGCCTAGAACCCAGGAGTGACCCCACTCACTTCCAAGCATTGCCTCGCATGCCATGTGCGTCACACTGCGGGAAACGTCAGGACGGGGCGGAACCAGGGTCACGGCTCGCATGCGCAGCAGCACAAGTGCCTCGTGTTCCGGTCTCCAATCACTCCAGCCACAAACAATCACACCGGTTACATACCACAGACACTCACGTGCCGCAGGCCTGGTCAGCCATCACGTAGCGAGTCCCCTCCTCCGAGACCTGCGCGAACGCGCCGTGCGTGTGTTACGACAGCAATTTACGCCCGGCAAAGCATGCAGAGCCAAACATCGCCCCATCAGTACCGTGAGAAATGCGACCCGATCCTTCTCACCTCGGACAGGTGCAGCACGAATCCAAAGTCCGCCAGCTTCACGGTAAACCCGCGGTAGTCGCGCGGATTGGCCTTAAGCAGCAGGTTGGCGGGCTTCAGGTCTGCGGCGCAGGTACAGGGGTACGAAGCGAGTTACGCGGTGCATAGGACCGCGTGCCAGGTGAAGCAAGGGAGCGCAGGGTGAAGCAAGGCGCGATGCCAGGGAGGACATGGCCGAGGAAGGCCAGAGGCCGAGAGCTAAAAGGCAACAGCCCTTCATCAACACCCACCTCGGTGCACCAGGTTCATGGAGTGCAGGTGCCGCAGCGCCAGCGCCACATCCAGCAGCACCATGTACACACCCTGCGTCCGGCCATTGTGCAGCAGCCACAATCCCATGTCACTCGGCTCTTCCACGCTTGGTAACACAGTAATACGAGGAGGCGGCAGTTCTACAAGGAGCGGACTGACACGCACCTTCATGTCCATCGCAAAGCCCTGGCGCAGCGAGCCGCCACGCGCCGGCCTTGGGAAGGTACGGGAGGCCAGCAGGCTGCCCAGGCAGCCGCCGTCGCACAGCTCAAACACCGCCGCAACGGACGGCACGTGCACCCAGTCTGCGGGATCACGGGATCGGGGGCGTCCAATTGGTTATTACCGGTAATGCTCGTTCTGTGCACGGGCGGGCGGCGCGTGTACTGCAGCCCTGGACCTGTGCGCATGCGCACTCACTCTTGGGCTGGCCGGTGGCGGCGGCCTGCTGCGCCGCGGCGGCGGCCGCCGTCACCAGTGCCTCCTCGGGCGAGCCGGGCTCAGGCACGGAAGCCAGCTGGAAGGTGGAGCCCGGCACACCGAAGGCGCCGCGCCGCGAGACCAGCATGACGTTGTTGTACGTGGAGTAGATTTGCACAATGTTTGGATGGCTTATCCTGTCGGCATAGGCATTCAGGGGTTGGGTTGGGTTGGGTAGGGCTCGATGTGGTGGACTGGAGTGTTGTGGGCTGGAGGTGAGGCCCGGAAATCCAAGGGTCGCCAACAACTGTACCTGGACTGCACCGCCAGCTCCATCGCGTTGCGCAGCATCTCGCGCCGCGCGTTCAGCGACGCCTTCTCAGCGGCCGCCACAGCCGCGTCGGCGTCGGCGCCCGCAGCAGGTGCCTTGGCGGCCTGCTGCTGCTGTTGCTGCTGCGACGCGGCCAGCGCCACCGGGTCGACCTTGGACAACTCCATCAGCTGCGACAATAAGCCAGGAGGTTGCGGTTGCGCCGGCAGCGTGTCAGCCGGGGTGGGACTCAACCACTGCACACGGGGCGTATAAGCACCCTGGGCAGCCAGCCTGCAGGCCCCGGGGCCGCAACAATACGGTAGTGCTGACAACCAGCATAACACAGCCCGAGAGCAGCGCACCTTGACGGCCACGTCCAGGGTGCCCAGTCGGCCGCGGAACACGATGCCGCCGCCGCCCTTGCCCAGCACGTCGCCCACCTCCAGCGTGTCCAGGTCGTCGGCGTGCGCGGCGCCTCTGCGCACGGTTGCGGCGATGTTTTGGATATTTGATGCGACATGAGAACCGCGTGAGACTTATAGTTGGGGACCTGGGCCCTTCATTTGACACTGCGGCTGCTCGAGAGGCTGCGGCGAGCTCGCCCTGCCCCAAGCAACCAAGCCGGCTCCACAACCCACCGCACCAAAACCCACGAACCGGGCAGGACCGCCGCCACTCACTGTGTGGCCACCAGCCCCATGTCGGTGTTGATGGTGGCCTGGATGCTGGTCACCAGCAGGTCCAGCTGCTGCCGCGCCGTGCCCGCCGGCGCCACGCTCTCCACGGTCAGGATGGACGCGCTGCACTGCTCCAGCGCCGGCATGAGCAGGTTGGGCATGGAGCGCAGGCTGGCGTGCCGCGAGCCCAGCCCCGACGGCGCCGCCGGCGCGCCGGGGCCGCCCAGGCTCTGGAACAGGTCGCCCGGGTTGGAGCCCAGCAGCAGGCTGATGTTTAGCGCCTCCACAGTGCCGTCCGGGCCCAGCGCGGCAGCGGCGGCGCCGCCGCTCTTGCCGGCGCCGCCGAGCGTGGACATGCCGGGCGCGGTGGCGGGGTGCTGGTGCACGTGCGCCATGACGTTGGTGCTTGAGGAGTTGCCGGGCGTGCCGCCGACGCTGCCGTGGGCGCTGGTGGCGGCCAGCAGGCGCGCGGCGGCGCGCGCGGCATCGGGCCCGTTGGGCCCCGGCGTGCCGATGGACTGGTGCAGCGAGATGCCGCCCAGCGCCACACGGGGCGTGAGGGCGTGCGGCCCCGCCTGCTGGGAGCCGCGGTACGGTGAGCCCATGGCGCCACTGGCGTTGACGACGGAGCCGGGCGCCAGGCGCGTGAAGCTGGTGCCGGCGCCGGCGCTGCGGCGCGCCGCGATGACTCGCTCCAGCGACATGCGGTGCGAGTTGTTGCCTGCGGCGGTCAAGAGGAAAAGAGGTGAATTCCGGGATGCGAATTGCGGCCACGGCTCACACGGTACCGGTGTCGGCGCCCAACGACGGTCCATGTAAACCGCGTTACTCACGTTTGCCCATGCCGCCGCCGGCGCTGATGGCCTGGTGTTGCAGGCCCTCACGCGCGGCCGCCGCCGCGCCGTCCATGACCGGCACCACCGGTGTGCCCACGGACGCGGCCTGCTCCGCCAGCAGCAGCTCCACGTCGGCGGTGCTCAGCTCGTCGGCCGCGTCGCTCAGCAGCTCGCCGCCGGCGCCCTCGGCCGTGGTGGTGATGGGCTCCAGGGTGGTAGTGCCGCCCATGCCGAGCGCGGCGGCAAGGTCGCCGCCGCCGCCCGTGGACATGAGCGCGGCGGACAGGGAGGGCAGCGCCAGCGCCAGCTGCGACAGCGGCTGCTGGCCGGGCGTGCCCAGGCCGCTGCAGCTGGGCGTGCGCACGACGGCGTAGGAGCCGGGGCTGGCGGTGCACAGCGTGCCGTACTCGGGCGCGATGGCGCTGTCGCGAAGCTTGGCGCGCAGGATCGGCGCCAGCACCTGCGCACAACGAACATGCCGGACTTTATGATATGCACTTTTGGCGATCGGATCAACAGCGACAAGCGGCTGCGAAAGATGCCCACAGCCAGCGCACACGGCAGCAGGAAGCCGCACCACCCGCGCCTCACCTGGTCCACCAGCTGCTGCGCGCTGGCCCGCACCGCCTCCAGCAGCGGCAGCGGCAGCCGCCGGGCGAAGCACACGTACAGGCCCAGCGCCGCGCCGTTGTCCAGCGGCGCCGTCAGCACCAGCAGCGACTGCGGCGACGAGGGCGGCGGCGTGAGGCCCGACAGCTGGCCGTTGCCGCTCGCCGAAGCCGCCGTGGTGGCTGCGGCGGCGCCGGTCGGCGTTGGCGCGGCGTCGGCGTTGGGGCCGCTCACAACGGGCGCCACTGCCGAGTGCGTGCTGGGCACGGCGGTTGTGCCGTTGTTGGTGGCCGGGCGCCGCAGCCCCATCAGCAGCACGATGTCGGCCGACGGCTTGTGCACGTTCTGCACGAACAGCTGCGTGTCCTCCACCACAGCCAGGGACGAGTTGCAGCCGCTGCTGGTGGTCGACCCTGGCGCGCCGGCCGTGACCGGCGACGGCGCGCCGGTGGCGGAAGCGGCCCCGCCCGAAGGCCGGCCCGTCGCCGACGGCATTGATTTCTGCGGAGTGGTCGCGGAGGACCGCCGCGGCAGCGCCGCCTCGGCTGCCTGCGCCAGCACCGCCGCCAGCAGCGTGCGCTGCAGCGGGAAGGCGCGCGCGTTCAGGCCGCCCACGGCCGCGCCTCCAGGCGCGCCGCCGTTGCCGCCGCCGCCCGCCGCGATCTCCGCCTGGCTGAGTGGGATCACCACGGACCTGGAGCCCGGGCCCTGCCCCGCCAGGAACTGCGCGGTCATGGAGGACGTGCGCGGCAGGAAGCCGCCCGCCTCCGTGACCGCCCCCACCGCTAGCGGCGTGCCCGGCCGCGGCATGCACATCGGGCTGGCGCCGCCGCCGCCGCCGGTGCTCATGAAAGCCATGTCCAGCGACAGCCGCAAGCTGCGCATGTGCGGGACCGGCGCAGGCCCAGCCTCGCCAATGCCCATGCCCACGCCGCTGACGTCCCGTGCACGCGCCGACACGGCGGTCACCGTGCACTGTCCCGCGGACTGGCCGGCGGCGACGCGCAGCCGGCGGCGCGAATTGGTCAAGGCTGGCGTCCCAGCGCCGTCCTGCGTGAGTTGCGCGCCCATGCGGCTGACCGGGGTCACGAGCACGCGTTCAGCCTGGCCGCTGGCCATGCGCTCGCCGGTGGTGTGCAGGTCCGCATGCCCGCCGTGATTGTCCGCGCCGTGTGCGCCGGCCGGCCCCAGCTGCCGCAGCAGCAGCAGCCCGAGCTGGCCGTGCCGCGCCGGCTGCGAGCTGGGCTGCGACTGCGAGGTGGAGAGCGCAGCCGGCGGCACGAGCGCCAGGCACGCGTGCGAGTCGAGCACGAAGCGCCGGCGCACGTGCGCCGAGAGCGCGCCCACCACCTCCGAGCCCAGCTCCTGCACGCTGACGGCGTCGCCAATGCGCGCCAGCGTTCCCGCCAGCCAGCCGACTTCGCCCGCCTCGGCCCCCAGCAGGCACATGGAGCAGGCGAAGCCCAGCGAGTGCAGTGCGCGCTTGTCGGACAGCAGGCTGGCCCGCGGCGGCTGCCGGCTGCCGAAGCCCGAAAGCGCCGCGGACGGGTGTGCTTGGGCGGGAGCGCCGGAGCAAACAATCGTGTTTGCCAGGGCGCTGCCATGCATGGTGGTGGCACTGCTGGCACTGGTCATGAATGCCTCCGAGCCGCAGGGCGCCGAGCTAGCGGCCGAGTGCGTCGCCTCCTCCAGCCACAGCGCGCCCGCAAGCTTCGTCCCGTGCATCAGTGGGACAGCCGCCACGCGCGTCGTGACACGCAGGCAAGCGGCGCTGCCCGCATCCTGCGCCAGCGCGTGCGGGGTCGCGGAGGGCACCAGCTCGCCAGGAGTGGTGCTGCGCGCCGTGTGCGTCGGGGTTGTGCTGGCGCCGTCGTCGTAGTGCACGCTCCGTTCGACGGTGTCTGTAACAGGCGCCTGTTTCGGCGACAGTGCAACCAGTTATCACCGCCGGTCGCATGCCTAAGCACTGCAGGGTGAGTTACCACTCAACGTTGAGCTCACCTTAGAAGCGACCATTTGCGCGAGGAGCTGCCGCATTGCTGGGTCAGGGCACTGCGCCAGGTACCGGCCACCTGGTGCATCGACGCCTATCTTGCTGATAAGCACGAGAGTGTCCTCAGGCTCGTCCGTCGGCACAGCATACAACCTGCGCAGCGCGGCGAACGTCAATGGGCGTGGTCGTTATGTCCGACTTTCCGTGCAAGTAAGACCGCGCTGTTGTAGGCTTACTCTGCAATTGCAATGGGCGCGGAGGCGGCCAGTATCTCCAGGCATTTGCCCGCCCGCTCGATAACGTTCCCGGCCACTCCGCTGAGCGCAGCAAGCGGAACCGGCGGTATCTGCAATAGTACCAGGTGGTTACAGTTACTCATTGGAGAGCAGGAGCGGCCGATCCGCTGCGACGCAAACAAGCGCACCTCGGACCGAAATTGGTTCGCGTCTTCGGAGTCGACGTTCAGCGCCGCTGGAGACGCCGGTGCCTTAGCTGGCGCAAGCGCTGGCTGCGCTGACTGAGCTGCGATGACCGGCTCCGGCGCGGGCTTGGGCGGGGTCCGAACCGCCTGAGCCGGAGCCCCTCCAGTGAAACAGCACAGAAGGCCCATTATATGTGCTTATACCATCTCTAGGAATGTGTTGTGGTTATGGTGCTGCCAGCGCGCTAATTTTGTACACCTGCGGAGGTCCGCGACAAGTGTCAACTCTGCCGAACGACTCAAGGATGTGGCCACATGCTTTCTCCTGCAGCCTGCAAAGGGGACCGCCACAAAACATCCATCGTGTTGCTTCACATAATACGCGACACAGCGCCGCGCATAAATAGTCAGAGCGCGTTGCCTGCATAAATGGGTTCGCCGTTCGTCGCGTTTAACACACTAACTTAACAGCGTCATTAAGTACGCGGCGCGTTATATGATCAAGTGCATTATCTAAATGAGCTTGAGCCCAGCGAAAACACCGCTGCGACGCACGGGTTTGGGTGCTGCGCCGGCCACAGCTGTTACTGCGCCCCTGTGGCGTCTGTGCTCGCGCCACATATGGGCACCATCCAGCTCACACTACGCCACCAGAATCAGCGCAATCAGGGGCAGCTGTGACAGCTACGGCGTAACCTGGTCTCCGACGCGCCGGGCGCTCATTGACCGCGTCCTGCCAGCGGAGACCAGAGCGTCAGCTCTCGGTATGAAGGCCGGAGGCGATGGGGACCTCCGCTCCACCCCCGAGCCAAGCAGCGTCCGTTCCCTTGGCTTGTGGTGGGTCAGGCGGGACATGCGACTGGAGGACAACGAAGCGCTCACCGCCGCAGCACGGCACGCCGACGCCACGCTGGCGATTCATATCCTGGACCCCCGAGACCTGCTACCGAGGCGTGCCCGCTCCGCGGGCGGGCTGGGTGTGCCCAAGCTGGGTCCGCCCCGCGCCAGGTACAACATGACATGCATCATTCCTTAGACTGCTTCCTGTAGGAGAGCTGGTGCGGGTTAAGGACTTTGTTTTGCCCGCTGGGACGTACGTTAATGCCGGTGGCGGCGGCGGATGTTCCAACACCTCATCTCGCCGCAGCCTGTTGCGCCTGTCAGGCAGTCCTCCACACTGATTGCTGCGACAGGTTCATGTTGGAAGGCCTGGCGGAGCTGCGCCGGCAGCTGCAGGAGCTTGGGCAGGTGTCAGTAGCTCAAGAGGCGGCGGCGGCGGCGTCAGCAAGGCCGGGCGCAGCGGCAGTGGGTCCTGCGGCTGCTCGGGCGCAGGCGAGCTCGAGTGGCGGCGGTGACCTGGTGGTGCGGTGTGGCAGGACTGAGCAGGTGCTGAAGCAGCTGCTGAATCAGGTGCTCGAGGCGCACCCGGAGGTGAGTGCCACATCGGGCTGAGTCGGAAGCCAAACTCCAGGCCGGGGTGGCGGCAGAGGTGCTGCGCACGAGCGTACAGCACACGGCACGCATGCCTGGTGTGTTTTGCGCGTCTCATATTTAGGACCTGTGCGCTCAATCGCTGCCCAGCTGCGCCACGTGTCGCTGCACTACCACATGGAGCCCCTGCCGGAGCCGGAGCCGGAGCCGGGGGCGGCGCCCGGGCCGTCGGGGGCAGCAGCGGAGGACCGTGAGGCGGCCGTGCAGCGGATGCTGGCGGCCTGGGCCGCACAGCGAGGTGCGCCGCCGCCCAGGGCATTGCTTCGGCCGGAGTCGGCCTGCAGCTGCCGCGGCGCTGTGCCGACAGCGCGTCGCACCCCGCCATTCGTCACGGAAGGTGCCGGCCCCCTAACACTTACCACATGCCGCCCACTGGGCTGCGTGCAGGCGTGGGCTGCTCGGTGCACCCCCACTGGGATAAGACCCTGTACCACCCGGACGACCTGCCGTACAGCATGTACGGCACCGGCAAGGCGGCGGGTGGCCAGGGCAGCCAGAAATCAGGCGGAAAAGAAGGTACGGCGGAGCAATGCAATGTACACGAGGGTGTGGGCGTTACCACTGGCTCTGTTGCCCAGTCTGGCAAGCGGCTTGGGCTTTACCCGCACGCTGGATTCCTGAAACTTGACCCGGCTTGAAAGCTCACTGCTGCGTTGGCGCCGCAAAGTAAGCCTGCTGCAGATGCACGCAGGCCCCGCTAACCAGCCTCATGCATGCATGCGCTCACAAGCAACAGGGCAACAGCAAGCCAAGCAGCCGCAGCACCAACCGCAGCAGCAGGATGGCCGGCAGCAGTACTCGCAGGCCGCCAACCGCGACGCGCAGCGTTACCGCACGCTGCCGTCCGTTATGACGGACTTCCGACGCACCACCCAGTCCGCCTGCGTCGTGCGCGCCTGCCTGCCGCCGCCCGCCGCACTGCCGCCGCCGCCGGGGCCCTGGCGCCAGGACGCTGCTACAGCCGCAACCGCTGGCGCCGTGGCCGCGGGCGCGTCGGTGCCTGCCGTAGAGTCGCTGTGGGGCGAGATCCCGGGCTCCGTGACGGCGCTGTACGAGGCGGGGGGCCCGGAGGCGGTAGCCGCGCTGGCCCGGCTGCAGGAGCTGGTGGGGCTGGATTACAGCCAGCTGTACCCCAGCAAGGCTGCTACAGCCATAGCCGGCATGGATGCTGCAGCCACAGCCACTGGCGCGCCGGCTGCGGCTGTCGAGGACCCGCGCTCCGCGTTTCCCTTCCGCGCCGGCAGCGGCGAGGCGCTGCACCGTCTGCGGTACTACGTGTGGGGCAGTCCGGATTATGACCCAGAGGCGGGCACTCTGCAGGCGATGCAGGAGGGGCAGCAGCAGCAACAGCCCCTGGCATCGCCGCCGTCTTTGCTGTACTTCACGAACACGAGGTGATTCGATGAATGCACAGGCACCGGGTAGTCGACCGGCGGCTGTGGCCCCCGGCCAGCTGGTGGAGGTTCGTTAATGCTGCGAGCGTCCTGGCCTACCTGCCTGCTGCCTTGGGGCCTTACCAACTTGGAGTGACGACCGCGCACTGACGCAGCCGTCCTCCCTTGTCCGCGCGTGCAGAGCCCAGGCGGTGGGCGTGGACAGCAGCACCAAGCTGTCGCCCTTCTGCGCACTGGGATGCATCACCCCGCGCCGTATCTACCAGGAGGTGCGGCCGGCGGCTGAGAAAGGGCTGCGGCGGGTGAATACACACTCCACGCTGCCATGGTGGCGCAAGGTTGTTGTGATGCTTGTGGGTCATTGTCTCTTCGCTCCAACTTCCGTGCTGCAGGTTGAGGCAGTGCGCGAGGCTGCCAAGGCGGCGGCTCTGTCCAGTGCGGCGGGCGAGGCTTCGGCGGCGGCTGGCGGCGGCGGCGGCGCCTGTCTACCGACCCCCGCTGAGTGCGACTGGCTAGCCATGCATCTTTGCATTCGGTGAGTTGTGTAAACACACACGGGTCAAAGCAGAATAAGAAAGCGCTGGACGCATATTGATGGCGGCTGTGTTGCCCGTGCGCTGATGCCGTGCCTTCACAACATTCATCGTATGCGTCCACGTTTGTTGCCCCCCCCCCCCCGTCTTGCACGCCCCCACGCACATCACGCCTGTCATCCCACTGCAGGGACTTTTGGACTTACACGGTCCTGAAGGAGGGCATGGCCACACTGGACGAACGGGTGAGTTGGGACTGAGCGCGAAGCGAGCCAGTACGGCCAGTACGTCTCATGTCGTACAGTGCACCGAGCGCGCGATGGGCCGCCCCAATCTTACACTACAGGGCATCGTGGGCCAGCCAGTCAGTTGGCGGAGGGACCCCGATGTCCTCGCAAGGTGAGTATGCGGCTGGGTAGGTAGCTTGGGACTGTCAGCGCAGTAGGGGACTGGAGCTTGGACAAAACAGACCCCTTCCCTTCACGAGGAGGCGCGATGGGGGCCGCGATTGAGGACCCTCCGCCATTGACGAACCTCCAGACCCTGAACTTCCTTTCGCTTCGTCAAGAGCTGTTGCGTGTTGTTTGGCTTTGTTGCCTCCGGCCCCGAGAGCCACCCAGCTTGCTCCCTGGACCGACCCGTGATCCATGCCGTTTCACTGAATTGGCTCGTTGCGCCCAGCTCGCTTTCCGTTGCCGCTCGCTGACCCACTGCACGCGCCGCCCGTCCCGCTCCTACCAACCCGCGTGCTCCCACGCCGACTGGCGGCGCCGCCACGCAGGTGGTGCTCGGGGCGCACGGGGCTGCCGTTCGTGGACGCCAATATGCGCGAGCTGGCGGCCACGGGCTGGATGTCCAACCGGGGGCGCCAGAACGTGGCCAGCCTGCTAGCCAAGGACTTGCAGCAGGACTGGCGCTGGGGTGAGCCACACGCGGGCGCGCACTGAGGCAGCGGGGCCGGGTGGGGGTGCGTGGCTGCTGCTCGGCAGGTCAGGAGTACCGGCACGGCGGACGGAGGGGCCCTGCTGTGTGGGATTGCGTGCGCCAGCAGGTACAGCTGGCTTAGCATGTGCCCGGACGTTAACAGGCGCCGAGCTGTTCGAGTGCCTGCTGCTGGACTCGGATGTGGCGGTCAACTACTGCAACTGGAACTACTTTGCCGGCGTTGGCAACGACCCTCGCAACCGCCGCTTCAAGACCGTCACCCAGGTGCGGCTGCGCTTCGCCTGCGCGCTCCGTGCGCCCATTGGTTCGGCCGGCGGTTGCGGGCTGGCACCCGGTAGGGGAGTGCCTGGCTGCACAGCCGCCACCGTGTATGCTGCGCTAGGCGTCTGTCAGTTGGGTGCGGTCCCCTCCACTGCACTCACTGCACTCACAGGGCATGCAGTACGACGAGGACGCCGTGCTGGCAGCCACGTGGCTGCCCGAGCTGGCACGGCTGCCGCCGCGGCTGCGGCACACGCCATGGGCCAATGACCTCCTGCCCGCAGAGCAGGAGGCTGCAGCGGCGGCGGCGGCAGCAGCCTCAACAACCCGTAGTGCTCCACCCACAGCTGCCAGCGCGCTGGCTGTGGCGGCGGGCCAGGTTGCGGCGGGTCAGATGGGGGCGGCGGCGGCGGCGTTCGGTGTTGTGTTGGGTCGCGACTATCCGCTGCCTATCGTGGACCCCGTGGAACAGACCGGCACGCTGCCGGCGGAGGAGAAAGCACGCAAGGCAGCAAAAGCCCGGGGCAAGGTGAAGCTCTGATGAGGATCGTAATATTCGTGGTGTTCATTGATGGCGTGACGGGTATGCAGCGCAAGGTGGGCGGTAGTAGAGCCAAGAGTAGAGCCAATGGAAGGTAATATGGGGACAGGCAGTGCAGTATGAGGGCAGGCAGTGACCCAGTGTAGTATGAGCTAGGGAGCTGCCCCTGCGGGTAGGAGGGGGTTTCGGGGGTGCTAATTTTAACGATCGTGTGCCTGGGTAGGGTTCCCGCCCGCCTCGCGCGCTCGCCGACAACCCCAGGTGGCTAGTGCGCCTGGTTAAAGGCCGTGCAGGCCAATGTCCACCCAGGAGGAGGGGTCAGCCACGTCATGTTGTGTTAGCATGCTGGATGGCGCATTGCCAGCGAAGGTCGTGCATCGTGCAAAGTGTGTGTGGACAGAGGCCCTGCAGGAGTCTCTGCGGTATTGCGCGGGTTCTGCAAAGAGATCGTGGAATGTCTAGAGCCAGCGCCACCCCATGTCCATTCGAGACCCGTCACCTTGTACGCAACGCGTGTGTATGTATGCGTGTGTGTACGGTAGGTGCAATTGCCAGCCCTGTTTGGACCAGCACAAGCAGCGAAGTGTAAGATAGGTGAATGCAGCCCTGCCCCATCAGCTCGAGTCCATGAGAGAAGAGGAGCACCCCATTAGAAGGCCGGCACGGAGACGCAAATCGCGGACACAAACCGTGAGGCACCAAACTGCACCGCTTGCTACCCTTGTCGTCCGTTTCACTCCTCCTTACGCACCGTATCGCAATGTCTCGCAAACAAGCATGCCAGCAGCGCATGGCGGTTCCATGTCCCTGCCCCTGCAGGGCACTGTAATGCATTGGAAGCCACGGACTAAGGCGTTTTCCATGCCGAATGCCGCCCCACAACCCGCCCCAACCAAATCAACCGCCAGAGTGCAGCAGCAACAACGACGCAATGCGCACAAGAAAAGCATGGACATGAAGCCACCAAGCAGCCTCAAAAGCGCATCCAACGCGACTGGCCACTTGAGAACAACAAGCTCCTAACCACACGCGCGCTGGCGTGCCTGCGCACGCGGCACCAAATCACCGCCAGCCCACATGTTATTCGACCATTATCCACGGTATCCATTAACCATACATTTATGGGAGTGATGATCGGACGTGTTGGGCAGCAAAGAGCATGAACCCATGGCGCCTCCTAGCAAATAGTGGCCATACGCTTAAGCACTCATCACGTTCAGCATCACGTCGAGGCCCGCATCACAGGTCCCTGCCAGCGGTCGCCCGAGGGGTGCTGGCACGGGGTGCTGGCTATCTCTGCCAAATGCAACCGAGTCCCGTCAGAAACAGATATCACACCTAGACACGCGGCTCACAACTTGGCGCGGCGGCGACGCCGAGCATTGGATCTGCCAGAAATGGTACGCCCTCACCGTCGGCGCCCGGCCGCTTGATTAGCACTGGCTACCTCCACTCCCGATTTTCACGTTGATTGACGCCGTCAAAAATTTCTCTTCCGCCATTGGTTGCACGGTCATGCACGTGCATACCGGCGTCCCCCAAAACCAACAACATTGCGCAGCCCTCCAGGGCGCATACGGCGTGAATCTCCAAAGGCAAGCACCGAAGCTGCCTTACGCTGTGCAGCCGCCGGTCCGCAGAGCAAAACCGTGCCCACATGTACAGGCACCCCCGTCGCAGCCTCACAATCATTCGCACGCCAACCGGAAAGCATCAAAGCCGCCGGCATACATTTCAAGAGTGCATCCCCGTACTTTGGTTTCGAAGTCGCGCGCCATAAAATTACCGCCGCCCGCACACCACGGCACCATTTAAAGCAGTTCATGCAGTTATCCCGACATGGTAGGGCGTGGTAGACGCACCATTTCAAATCGAATTCCCAACCACCTCATGCACAAAGCATGCTGACGTGCGCCGGGCTCCCTTGCATTATTCTCAGCAGCCATCGCGTCCAACATGGTGACATGTCGCCTCTGGCCAGCGCCACAACATCAAGGAAACGAAGGACACAGAACCGCCCCTCCAGCTGCAGTCGTAATGGGATGAATACTCAGGAAAGGAAGTGCCCGTGATGTGGCATAAACAAAAATTACCGCATGGTGCCCCAAGTGTCTTCTATCCAGTAGCAGCACCGTGGTCCGCCTCGCGCGCCATTGCGCCGTCACGCGCCGTTGGCTCTTGACATACCCGCTCCAGCGTGTCTACTTATTGTGATGCGCTGCATTCGACCATGAATGCTCATGTCCCGCCCACGTCCATGCTTTTATTGTGTGCTTATTGTGAAGAGCCCTCTTGCATGCCACTAAAGGGCAGCGTCCGGGCTATGCCCACCACTCTCTCGCAGGGAATAATGGCGCGTACTATCAGACACTCGCCAGCGTGATAAAAATGCATACCGACGATGTTATTATATCAAGGTGACATCCACCCACGTGGTAGCATGGAAGGACTCATGCACGCCGCGAATGCGTGGGAGATGTGCGAGTGCACGCGTGCACAACCCGCCTCAACGCCAGAAGCACCACACGCAGCAGTTCATTAATCAATGCAGTGTATGTACTTACGGCCACGCCATTATTTATTTTAGCCGTTTCAACTTTTGTGTTGTGGTGAAGCAGTACTGTCGAAACCCGCCAAGCTGGGGCACGGGTACAACACAACTGTGACAAGCGAAGTGCCTCAATTTATCATTTGCCTAGCACTGGCGATCATGTTACATGACATACAACACAACAGTATCAGTCCATACCGACGCATGTATCAGCGGCGGTCGCACCCGGCAGACACATGCCCAGTGCCGGCATCACAAGTTATGGGTGAAGGCTCACTCGGACGACCCTATGCATTGGTCAGCCGGACGACATTGGTGACCATGAGGCGGTACATGGTCCCCCAGCACCCCCACCCCCTGTTCGAGCGCTGTCACGCACCATTGCCCCAACCATCGTAGCAGCGTACACCGGCGCGTCCTGCTTGCAAGGCGACACTCCTCATCTATGCGCCCGCCGCTATAGCCCACCCACAATGGATGCCCTTGTTACAGGCCCTCGGGCAGAGCTGCCTTGGCTGCAGCTCCTGCAGCATCAGTAGCCGGCGTTTTCAAGCTCTTGCAGCTGGTTGGTGATGACCGCAACCAGGTCCGACGCCTTGGGCCTCCTCTGCAAGCGGGCACGAACGTCACAACATAAATAAAAGGGGAGACTTGAGGCAGCCACGTGCTAACATGATGCTGCCCTGCCAGCACCTGCTCAAGCTCGCGCATGGCAGACACTTTGCCAACCGAGCCAGGCAGCAACGCGTTGCCGGCAGGAGGCCATCCGCTAGAGCGCAGGCGGTGGGCGTACCGAGGGGTCTGCGGCCCAGCAGGCTTGGGCTAGTCCGCGGTAGGTGAAGGGGATGGATTCGGAGAAGGTCGGGCGCGCTCCCTTGTACACGTGGCGGGGAATGAGGTCGGGGTGCAGGTGCGGGAAGGGCCGTATGCCGCCTGCCACCAGTTCCCAGCACAAAATACCTGCGCCAGGATAAGGGGCGAGGAGGATATGCCAGTTCAGTAAGACGGGAGCTGCGGGCATCACTCACACCAACCAGTGCGGTGCATCGGGCGAGGCTCTGTGCAGACTCACCGAAACTGTAGACGTCAGCGCTCGCCTCGACCCGAGCCTCTGCACGCGTGACAAAAGGCAGCAGGTCGCGTACACAGTCATTGGCCTATTAGTAGGTGTATTACAAGAAGCATTCCAGTTCTCAACATGCAACACGAGCAGGGCTCCCCCAGCTGCCCTTGCCAACACGCCCCCTGTGGCTCACTTCCTGGGAGCAGCTCTGGTGCCATGTGGGTCACCCTGCGGAACACGCAGACGCGCCAGGGCACACAGTAGATTCAAGGCACGAATTCCTATTGGGGATTGCGTGAAAGACGCTGGAATGTGCAGGAGCTGTTGGAAAGGAATGCCTGTTGCAGGAGTATGCCAAGAAGTGGGCGAGCACAAGGATTAACAACCCACTCACGTGCCGCAGGCCTGGTCGACCATCACATATCGCGTGCCGTCCTCCGCAACCTGCGAGCGCACGAATAAGTGGGTAAGCCACAACGCGCGATGACTACGAAAACCCGAAGTGCGGTGGTGGCCCCAGTGATTGCGGATATGGGGACATGGGCGACCCAAACATGGAGGCAAGCACACGGTCCCACCTCGGACATGTGCAGCACGAACCCAAAGTCCGCCAGCTTCACGGTGAACCCGCGGTAGTCGCGCGGGTTCGACTTGAGCAGCAGGTTGGCGGGCTTCAGGTCTGCGGCGCAGGTTCGGAAGTGTAAGATGGCTCACACGTGCAATGCATAGAAAGTGAGACAGGAGTCAGCCGGCGATTGCACATGCCAACTGAAACCCACCTCGGTGCACCAGGTTCATGGAGTGCAGGTGCCGCAGCGCCAGCGCCACGTCCAGCAGCACCATGTACACGCCCTGCGTCCGGGCCATTGGCACCAGCGGCGTTGCGATCAGCTGGCACGCGAACACGAGTAAACAGCGAGAAGCCATACCGGCTGAGGACCTCGCATCACACAGGCACCGGCACGCACGGCACGCTGCAGCACTCACCCGGAGGTCCAGTGTGAACGGGTGGCGGTCCGGCTGCGCCGGCCCACCGCGCGCCACCACCACCCGCGGGAACAGGCGTGCCGTGAGCAGGGCCGCAAGCGAGCCGCCGTCAGCAAGCTCCGTGACGATGGCGCAGTGCGTGGGACCCGTGGACCCTGCGTGAGGGGTGCCCAAGGCGACGACGGGATTGTAGGCACGAGCCGAACTACGCAGCCCACTGGCAACCTGAAGAGGGCGGTCCTTGGCAGAGGCTGCTTCATCGCATTGCACTGCGACTTGCAGTGCTGCAGTGCAACATCACGCTGAGCTGACCTTAGCTGAACTACCGTAGCGCTTACCCGGGAGGCCAGCTGCGGCGGGCTCCAGGCCTGAGCACTGGCCGGTGGACACCAGGCAGCCGTAGGAGGAGCCGTCGGGGCGCAGGCGCTGCTCCACCAGCACGTTGGAGTAGGTGGCATACACTTGGATGACTGCAGGAGGCGGGGCGGGGTCAGCAGGCCGGGCGCATTAAGGCATGCGGGGCACGCCGGAGATGCAGCGGGCAGTGGGCCAACATGGTTACCGGACCTTAGCCGACCCAGCAGCACGAGTGCACGACACGCCTGCCCGCCATACCGCACGTACCGTTGGGGTGGCTCACGCGGACTGCAGCGCAGGCAGAAATGCACGTGCGGAGGGCAAGGGAGGCAGTCAAATGTCAGCGGCGGCTGCGTGAGAAGGGGCGAGGCACGGCAGCTGGAATGGATCTAGGCTTGTCAACATTCGACAGCATCAGCACTCACCTTGAACCGCCATCTCCATGGCGTTGCGCAGCAGCGCCCGCCTCGCGCGCAGCTGCTCCTTGGCCAGCGCCGCTGCGTTGACCGGGTTGAGCAGACCGCCGTTGCTGGTGTTGGCGTTGGCGGCCCAGGGCGCCGCGCCACCCGGCGACGCCGCCGGGCTGCCCTGCTGTTGCTGTTGCTGCTGGCCGTTCGCCGCCTTCTCGCCGGCATCCACGTCCGGCAGCTCCATCACCTTGACCGCCACCTCCTGGGTGCCCATCCTGCACAGCCAAACGAGGACCAAGGTCCAACGGCGCGCTCAACCAGGTGAAGCGCTGTGCACGCAATGGGGGCAGCAGATTGCAACGTCCCCCAGACCTTTTGTGCGCAATCCAACCCACGCACCTGCCGCGGTACACGATGCCGCCGCCGCCCTTGCCCAGCACCTCCACCAGCTCCAGCTGCTCGAGGTCGTCAGCGTGCGCGGCACTGCGCACATGATGGAGGCCGTGGGATTCCACGTTAGTTAAGCTCACATGTGCTGTCCCAACAATGAGAGCACCCAAACAGCGGTGGCCCTACCCGTACAACAGAGTTCAGGCCTAACTGAAAGCGCGCAGGGAATGGGGTCCCTTTATCGGATCACAACAAGGCAAGGTGTTGAAACTCACACGACTCCGTTGTTCACGACCTCGGCAGTCATAGTGGTGTGTATGGATGTGAGCAGCAGGTCCAGCTGCTGCCGCATGCTGGCGCCCGTCTCCACGCCCACCACCTGCGGGCGCCGCGGTACATGTTCTGCGTTACGCTCCACACAGCGCCAGGCGCAACGTATGCCTCGGGCATCACATACGCACACAATTAAGCGTTCCGGTAGCGCGCATGCCTGCCTCATCCACTTCACGCCCTCGCGCCGCCACCCGGCCTTCAAGCTCACCGTGATGATGGAGGCACTGCCCGCCGTCTCCAGCCCGGTGCTGTTGGCGGTGACAACGAACGCGCCCTCGCCGCCCGCACCGCCGCCGCACAGCGCCAGCTGCGCCTCCGGCGGCACCACCGTCGCGCTCACAAGCTCCTCGTTGGTGGTTACCGTCGGTGGCTCCACGCCGGAGCCCAGGGCGCCCGCGCTGCCCTCGCCGCCGGCCATTGGCATGATCGCAACCGAAGGGCCCCGTAGGCCCCGATGCAGCTTGTTGTTGCTGCTGCTGTTGTAGCGGCCCTGCGGGGTGCCTATGGGTCCGGTGCGCGCGCAGCCTGTTGGTGTCAGGCCGCCGTCGCCGAGATTGAAGGACACGGTGCGCGGCATGCCTGTGCGTGCGGGGAGCGACATTTCAATGGTGCCATAATTGTTTTACCGTCCGTGTAGTCTTGCAACCGTTACCATGGTACTGAGGCGGGTGATAGGAGCAGGTAAGGAACGCATACGCAATGCCAGGCGGGGGGCTCACCTTTAGTCGGCGTCTGGATGCCGCCTGTGCCGGTGTTTGTGCCTGCCTCTAGATTGCTGAGTATGGAGCAACATACCACAGCAGGTCCGCCGATGCTGCCGCGCCGCGCATTATTGCAGGGTTGCGCCATCACGGCGGGGCTGGTACCTGTCCTGTTCAGGTCCCTCACCACCGCCGCCTCCTGATAGTCCCCGGCCCCCGCCGCAGCTGCGGCTGCGCCAGCGGCCGCGTCGCCTGCGCCCGGGCTGGTCAGGCCGGCTTCGGCGGTCAGGGCGGACCCCGCCGCGGCCAGCCCTTGCGGCTTGCCGGCGATGACACCCCTCCTCAGCGTCTGAAGCACGGATGCCGTGGCTGGGCCACTGTTGCTGTCCCCGGCCCCAACGCCGCCAGACCCGCCACAGAAGCGCGGCATGGAGCTCTGCGTCCTCGGCAGGCCCGAGCCCATGGCGCCGGCTCCAGCACCGGCTCCAGCGCCTGGCGCGCCAGATGTCTGGTTTTGCTTCGGGAGGAAGCCGCTCTGCGAGGTCGGCCGCCCGCCGCTGATCTGCAGGCCCTGGCTGTGCGAGTGCGGCAGCATGCCGAGCGTGCTGAAGTTGAGGGCGAGGTGGTGCTGCGGGCCGCTGCCGCCGCTGCCGGCCAACCCCGGCGGCTGCGAGGCGACGCCGTTGAGCGAGCTGCCGCCGCCCAGGAGCTGGTGGCCGAACATGCCGTTGGTGGAGGCCGGGCGCAGTACGGCGAAGTGGCCGGGCGTGGTGCTGCGCAGCGTCTCAAACTCTGGCGCCAGGGAGCCGTCCAGCTTGGCGCACACAGGCTCCAGGAACATCTGCAGCAAGAGATGCAGCATATTTGTAAGTTGCCTTGGCTCCAACAGAGCAATCGAAGGGCGCCGCAACTGCACAAACTAACACTGCCCTCACGTCTTCCCTAGCCCTTGTGCTTTGTTACACACACACACACCTGATCGAGCAGCTCCTGACAGCTGGCGCGAGCCGCCTCCAGCAGCTCGCCCGGCAGGCGCTTTGAGAAGCACAGGTACATCGCCAGCACCGCCTGGCCGTGCCGCAGGCCCACAAGCAGCAGCGACTGGAGCCCGCTGCCCGTGACGCTGCTGGCGCCCGGGGGCACCGTCAGGGTGCTGAGGCCGGCTGAGGCGTTCATGGCAGCAGCTGAGGCTTGTGCGGCGCCGCCGGGCGTGCTCGCGGCTTGCAGGCCTTGACCTGGGCCGCCCGTGTTTACCAACGATGTCGGCAGGACTGTGAAGGGACTGGGGCAGTGGGAGCCGGGCGCGCGTGGAGACATGGCGCCGAGGCTGCTGCCCATGCGGCCGCCGGTGCCAGCCCCGCCCGCCAGCAGGCAGACGTCCCGCGACGGGTTGTGGACATTCTGCAATTTGGGGATGGTAGACAGCGGATGATTGGATGATTGGCATCTGGGACAAGCATAGCTAAGGTCCTGAGGACCTGCCAAAGTGCTGAGCACTTCGAACACTGTAAACCCAGGAGGCCATGAAGCGCCGGCACATATCCGGCACTGACCTGCACGTATTGCGCCACGTCCTCGACGCACGAGCCGCGAAACCCCGCGTGAGGTGGGGCGGCGGCCTGGTCTTCCGGCACCGCCACGTCTGCGCCGGGCGGGGCCTGCTGCTGCTGCTGCTGCTGCTGCGACGCCACCGCCAACGCATGCAGCATGGTGTGCTTGAGCGGGAACGCCTACGCGCAGAATCAACGCAGGAAGGGACAGCTATGACTCGACCGGCATGTAATCGCCAAGTCCAAGGAAGCATGCTCAACAGCAGCAGCAGGGCCGGGGCAGCGGCAGCACGCGGATTTCCGCCAGGTCAGCGCCAGGTCCTCTCAGCGTGCCCCCACCTGCGCATGCAGGCTAGGTGCCGGCACGGCGTCCGGCGCCAGGTTCTGCGGCAGCTGCACCACGATGGCGCGGGTAGGTACCGGCGTGGAGGGCGCGTTGCCGCCAGCCATGTTCTCAATGGCGGCAGCCAGGGGAAACCCGCCGCCGCTGGTCACATTGGTGCCGGCCGAGAGCGTGCCGGTCGGCAGCGGCAGCGACGGATCAGTGACGCGGGCTGTGATGAAGGCAGGCGCGGTGACGTTGGCTGTGGCAGTCACAGCGTTGGCGTCCGAGTTTATCACCAGCGCCCTTGCGGAGGATGTGTTGGTCAGGCCGCTGACGTCAATACCGAAGTGCGACAGCGCGCCGTGGTGCTGCAGGACAGAAGCTGGCTGCTGCTGCTGCTGCTGCGCCGCCAGCTGCTGCTGCTGGCGCGAGAAGCGTGTGGCGACGCCGCATTCACTGCATGGGGAATGACAGAAATGCGGGCGCACGCGTATCGTTGTACGCTGACGCGCTGGTTGCGCAGCCCCTGGCTCTGGCGCTCAGTCCCGCTCGGCCCCGCCCCACCGCCCCGCCCCCTGCCCCGCCTCACCTGCTGCCGCCCGTGTTGATCAGCATGTTAAGGCGCTGCCTCGACGCCATGCTGCTCAGCGGCGCGAGCCGGCTGCCGCCGCCGCCACCGCCGCCGCCCCCACCTCCATTCGCGCCTCCCCCCGCCGTCGCACCGGGAATGATGGCCACCACAGTGCCGACACCGCTGCCCACCAGCAGCGGCGCCAAGGGCGAGTGCGCCGGCCCGCCCGGCACTTCCACGCTTGACCGCGCGGAGCGCAGCGCCGTGTGCGAGGCTGTGAGCTCCAGCGTGGAGCCAGTGGCGGCGTAGCGGCCGTCACGACTGGTGCGCGCCGTGAGCGACGAGCCGGCCTGCTGTGGGTGGAACAGCAGCCCCACCGCAGCGTCGGGGTGCGGCAGCAGCGCCGCGCGCACGCTGGCAGTCACGAAGAAGCGCCGGCGCACGTGCGACGCCACGTCGGCGCACAGCTCGTGCACCAGGGCGTGCATGCTGTTGGCTGCGGTCACGCGCGCCAGCGCCGCCGCCGTCCACCGCAGCTGCTCCGCGTCGCTGCCCAGGCCGCACACCGACGCCGCAAGCCCCAGCTGCTGCAAGACCCCCGGGTTGGTCAGCAGCGGCGCCAGTGGCGTGGCAGCCGTAGATGTGGGGGCGGCTATGCCTTCCAGGCAGCCCCTAGTCGGCTGCTGCCGCTGTTGTTGTTGCTGCGCGGGCAGCGGTGCCCCCGCGGCGCTTGATGTGACGCCGCCGGCCACCATTGAACCGCCATCCGGTGCCTGCTGTGCCTGGCTGCAGGCCGTGGTGGAGGACAGCAAGGTCGGCGCGGGCGCTTCGGCCTCCAGCACCAGCGCGCCCGCGACTGCGTTGCCCTCAAACAACGGCACCGCGCACGTGGTGAGGCTGCCGCTGGGCACATAGTGGGATGGCACCCGCGAGGTGTCAGCCAGGCTGTCGACAGAGTTGAGGCCGCTGGAAATGAGGACACGCGAGAGCTGCTCCTGCATGACTACAGGCTTCTGCAGGTTGCAACGGATTGGGCACAGGATTGCACATCTCAGGCTTGGTCACCGTGTCACTACAGTATGGCCCGCCGTATCGTACGTTTACCCTGCGGCCCTGCTCCCGACTCCCGCGCTCTCTTGTGTTACGTCGGCCCTTCACGGTACGCACGCCATGTCAGCCGTTACCTGCGTGTCCAAGACCCGCTGCAACGCGTCCAGAGGCGGTGACCCAGAAGCCTGTTCGCTGGCTGGAGCCCGGGCGACCAGCACGAACGCCAACTGCCCCGCGCCTATCTCCGCCAAGCCATACACGCTGCATGCAATTTTGTATAACGCCATCACTTTAATTATTCAGCTGGGCGAGTGTCAACGGCGTGTCGGCCGCGCCGAACCGAGACATTAAGCATGACGCAGAAGTTAGTGACCTTTTGAGCCACGCTTACCTGACCGCCGCACCGCTTATGGCGTGTATGGATTTTAACAGGTGCAAAAGCCGCGTGCCCCAGCTGGCGTGCAGGGCAGTGCAGGGCGCAAGCAGCCCCTGCAGAGCGGCCTGCGCGGAGGCGCAATAAACAGCGGTGTTAGCGGCAATTCAAAAGGCGATCGGGTACACTATCAACTTGCCTGGGCAGCTGTGTCGTCCGTGCTTGCGACCGGTGTCGCGGGCTGACGTGCGGGGACGGAATTCTTCGCGAAGACCAGCTGCTTCGGACCCTCCTCCTCCAGTCCGCATGCATTTTCATCCGGAGGCAACAAGCTGACGTTTCCATTTGTCGAGGTGTCACTTCCGCGGAAGCAGCACAGGAGCGCCCGCATTTCCGAATTTGTATCAGGCCCGAGTCTGCGGGCAGGCTCAAGTTGCCGGCTGTCGGGTGTATGCCACAGCGGCGGCCATTTTAGGCATTAATAACGTGACGTGGCTATAGCAGCGAGCAAGGTGGATACGTCGAAAGAGACAGCGCCGTCGCGCTTGACGATTTGAGTGCGTAAAGTTGCGATGCATAAGCAGAAGTGTAGCAGTCCATACTATGCATCCTCCTTTCCTCGCTTTCGGTTTCGGCCCGATTTTGTGATGGTCATGCGTTTTCGCTTCGACTGTCCTTGGCGCCACGCCGCCAGATGCTACACGGGCTACTAGAACGTAACTCGAACCTCTCTCGCGCGGAAGCTCGGAAGTCGCCGAATTAGGTCGTCGCCTAACTTTCCCTGAATCCTTCGCCGCGCTTCGCGACTACTCGAGCCCGAACCAGCTAGGACGGGCCCGCCCTATCACTATAGTTTAACAGGACTGGTTACTTCGCCAAATCAACAAACGACCGTGCACAATCGAGTCGAATTGCGTTGCAACCGCCACAAGGCCCTTCGCCACCTGAAGCTCCGCCCGTCGCGCCACACGCGCTTGCCTCCGCACCGCGCCATCACGCCAGCCCTGGCATCACGTCTCGCGCCCCCGGCATCTGCTGGTCGCACATGCAGCGCGGTGTGTGCGCCCCCAAGGGCCGCCGCTGCCTCTCACAGCACTCCAAAGAACGGGTTGGTGGTGGCCTCGGTGAGCGCGGCACCAGCCCCGTTCAGCAGCTCCATGTTCACCTTGTCCGCGGGCATCACCAGCGCCTCGTCCGTCTTCTGCAGGGTTCCAGGACGACCAGGCGTGCAGGGCATGCGCGGATACGGCAGTTAGTCATCAGACGGAACAGTGCGTCATCCAGACTGCAGACGTGTACGGGCACCGTACGGGCATCAGCGTGGACCGCGTCACGGACCGGTACCGGGCGTGCCTGCGCGACCCATGCCCCAGACGGCACCGTTGCCGCATGTACGAACCCCAGCACGGCGTGCAGTCCTATCGCACCTGCTGGCTGCCAGGCCCCGCCCCGCCCCGCCCACCTCGAAACCACACGTGAGCAGGAAGTCGATGGCTCCCGGCAGCGCGCCCACGCGCGACTGGAAGGCCGCATTCGCGAGGCGGATGCTGCGGAACTTGTCCTCGCCGGGGTTGCCGGCGATGTTTCCCAGGTACCTGCACGTGTGCGTGTGCGCATGTGTGTGCGCGCTTGTGACTATGCACGTGCATGTGGGCGGGCAGCGAGGTAAATACGGCGAGGCCGCCACGGACTGGCTGAGCATACGTGCCACGATGCCTTGCGTCACACCGCGGCACGGCCGTGGTGCCAGTCCGTGCCGCGTGTGCTGTGTTGTTACAGCTGTGGGTTGACCTCTGGCCCGGCCCGAAGCACGGCCGCCGCGGCCTACCATCCCAGCGCGAGAACACCCTCGTCCAAACAGCACTCACATACCCAGCCTACGGCAGTCAAGTCAATGTGAACCGTGCTGGTCTCATCACCTACAGTAGCACTCGCATGCGGTGTCGCCGCACATCAAGGCGCACACGCCGCCACAGCCACGCCGCCTCCCGCCCGCCCGCTTACTTGAGCATGGTGCTGCACGCCGTCTTAAATGCATCCTCGCCGCTGCTGCCCTCCACGCCCGCCATGTGCGCCTTCTTCAGGGTCACCAGCTGGCTGCGCATTTTTGACAGCACTGCGAGGCAGTGCCCGGGAGCGGCGGCGTGACAGGGTGGGAGCGCGAACGTTGCGAAGGGAGTGGCGGCCCCGTGGGCGGGCTCGCGGTCGCCCTCGGAAGACAAGGGTGACGTGCATACGCGCTGGATGTGCGATCGCGGAAAGGCTGTGCCGGTTGCTGAAGGTGCCTCATCTATTCACCCCGTTACCAAATCATTCCCTAGCCTAACCTAGGAAGTGGATCTCTTTCGTAGATCGGCGCACACCCACATGAGATGGGCTTGACGTAGTTGAAGGCCTTCTTGGACGCCTCCTCGTCCTCCTGCTTCTTGCGCTTCTCCGCCTCGCGGGCCTGTGCCAGCAGCAGTGCAGCCACCATTGCTTGTTACATCCCGCCATCTACGACACTATGTCACAACCTACCGTCCCGCTCCCACGCTCCATTGACTCCTCCCAACTTCCGTTGCATTGGGTGTGGCGTGAACTCCCCGCGCGCGCACCTTCTCCTCCTCCGTCAGCTCCTCGGGCAGCCCCAGCTTGCGGCGGCGCTCCTTGCGGTCCTCCTCCAGCTTGCGCCGCAGCTCCTCGCGTGCGCGCGCCTCCTCCTCCTTTTCCCGCTTGCGTTGCTGCATTTGTTGGTGGCGGCCGTTCGGGCACACAGGCGGGACACACAACGAGCACATGAACGGATCAGCGTGTGGAGCTGCGGTGCAGAGCGAGCCGGTTGGAATAGCGGACTCGGCGTCCGCCTGTTTGACGCGCCACTGGCGCGCAAGCGGGACAGCACGTGTAGCACCCATAGCGGCCACAGCAATATTTGTGAGCACATGTATGTGTAGCGACAGTGAGTGTGCGTATGTGGGTGCGTGTGTGTCACCCACCTCGATGACGCGCTTCAGCGCCAGCTCCTCGTCCTTCTCGCGGATCTGTGCGGGCGGCATGCGAGGAGCCGAGGCGCTGGGCGAATGATGGAGGAGGGGCTGCAAGCTCCAGGGTGCAGCAGGCGACTGTACAGAAACGTCGCTGCCCCAGCACCGTATCGAGTGCCGCCCGAGCCCCTCCCAGCCCCTGACCTACCAGTACACTAAAGCATCAAGTGCTCCCCAACCCCCAGGCCTAGCAGCACTCAATCGTGTCGAGTGCACGCACGCACACGCACCTTTTGCATCTCCTTGCCCGCCCGGATGCGCTCGAGCTCGCGTAGCCGCTCCTGCAAACCAGCAAGTCGAACGCGGGCCCAACCGCGTGAAGTCTCTCTGCCTAACCGCGCAACACCCACCTGCCCCGCATCGACTACTTACTGCCCGCCGAATTTTGGCAACCGTCTACCGTAACGAGGCCACGCTCGTTCCAGATCCATACGGAAATGACCCAGCAGACATCTAAATTCTGCGACCCTCACCACGACCCCTGTTCAGCAGCCCCTAGCCCCCTCCCCCCAACTCACGCACCAGCTCCTTCTCCTCCTTCTCGCGCTTTTCGCGGACCTTGCGGATGAGCTCCTCTGCCTTGCGCCTTGCCTCCACCGGGTCTACGGGCTCCTTGCTGCCGCCGTCCTCGGCCGAGCCCTCCGCCTCCGACTGCATCGGGCAGGCGGAACACACAGCGATGCAGCGACGACATGCGATAAGATCTGTGCGCCCTTGCACTTAGGATTTGTGGGTGCGAGGCCTAACCCAGGTAGGGGCCCGTGAGAAACTTGACATCGATCGTCAGTGTTGCGCACCCGGGGCGAGCACCGCGTCTTGCAACGGCGCGTCACGTGTTAGCCGACGACTCCGCTGCAGTGCAGCCGTCGCTTCGTCCCTCCAGGCGTGGATGCACAGCCCGTCCATCGTCTCCCTCTACCCCAACCCCTCCCCTTTTAAACCCCCCACAGAAGCCCAGCACGTCAACAGGTTGGTCCACATAAATCCACAGCACAGCTGAGGCATCCCTTGGAATTGGCTCCACATCCCACGCCACAGCGGCCTGTGTGTCCCACGCACCTTTTTTACCATCAGCGGCTCGTCAATGCCGGGGTCGTTGTCGTGGTCCATCAGCCAGTTCACTGCCGCCTCCACACTCGTCACCGCCTTGCTGAACCAGATCGCGCGAATGGCGCGGTTGCTGAGAGCGCGAGAAAGAGGGCGGTTGAAGATGGCAGGGAGGCGTGGGAAGCTGGGGGAAAAAAAGGAAGGCTATAAGCTGCATAATCCCGCGGCGGGGCGTAGGCTAATTCACGCTTGCGCCTAGAGTGGCAACAAGCACGCGATGCGACGAGACGGCATGGCAGTGGCCACGTGTGGGTGCGATTGAATGGAGAGTCCGAAGGCAGAGGCCCCGCACTTGAGCCGCTCGTGCCTCACCGTGCGAAGCCCATGTCCTCCATCTCCTTCAGCAGATTCTCAGGGACCTCGGCCGGAACCTGCGGCACACAAAGTGAGCACAACCTGGATTAATTGTTCTGCGCGCTTAAGCTTAAGACCTGCGCGAAGCACAGCGGTGCCCCTGCATTGAGCCCCACACATCCTGCGGTTGCACCCTGGCACAGAGCCGATTTGCATGCCTACGCCCTGAATCGTCCATCCCGCCGGCAGCCCCCTCCCCCAGTCGTCCTTCCACCAGCTCCCCGCTGGCCCCCCGCTGGCCCCATCCCCACCATCTCCTCGGAGCCGCTGGGCCCCGCCTCGCCGCTGCCGCCCCCCACGTCAGCGCCCTCCGCCGCGCCCGCCTCCGCCTTGGGCTTGGCCTTGGGCGGCTTGCCCAGCGAGGCCCTGATGATGTCGGCGTCCTCGTCCATGGCGTCCCGCGCCTCCTTCATCTCCACCTCCGTGTTGAGCACCGCGTCCTCGGTCTGCAAAGGATGTGGTGGGTGCAACGCGGCGGGCCAGCGGTGCATGTGTCAAGTCCGGCGCGGCAGCGACGTCAGCACAAGCCGGCGGCTAGGGCCAGGTACCGGGGCGCCAGGATTTGCTGTGGCGGTAGGGTCGCTGCGCCGGAGGTGGGTGCGCGCTAGGGTTGTGCGTAGCGGCCGCAGAGCCTGCCGCACCTCAACCTGTGCCGTCCCTGAACCTCGCCGGTGCAGTGTGCTGCCCCCACGCAGCTCCATTGTGCCCACCTGCCCTGGCCAGCGCGACAGACCCAGACGCGATTTACCTGTTCCGCGTAGTCTGCGTGCCCGGTGAATCGCTTGTGCATGTCCCGCTCCGCGTCGGTGCGGCAGGGCTTGCCGCAACTGAGGCACTTCATCACGCGGATCTGCGTGTGTGCGTGCGCGCGGTGTACTGCCAGTGTCAAGGGCCATAGTGGAAGGGCTACCGTGTGTCCAAGGCAGTATCTGTGTCGTACGCCGTGCGACAATGCCGTGCGTTGCACACAGGTTTGCCGCGGCAAGCAGGCGTGTGCGGCGGTGGGACGCCATCCCTCACGCAGGGCCCGCGGTGCCCACCCTTCTGGCTGAACAAAACCTCCATTGGTGTGCAGGTGATGGCGCGATACCCCGTCATCAGTACAGCTGATCCCCTTGACAGCTATGGAATGAACGCCCCCTCCTCCGTTGGCCGCTGGGCCATATGCCTCACGCCCCCGACTCAACAACGGGCCCGATACTGCAGGCCCCTGCCTCCATCAGAAGTTCTGCCCCCAAACCCAATCCGATAGGTGCTAGTCCCGCGCATCCAAGCCGCCCAGTATATCAGCACCGCCGCAGCTTTGCTACGAGGGCGGCCCCGGCAGCTCCGGCTGCTACCTAGGCAGGCTCCATCCAGAGTACACCCGACCGGGCCTCAAGGAGCCTGTGCCACCGTGTTGACAATACCCTGCTGATTCTTGCAGCCCTCCTGACCCCTCAGCCCGCACAGCGGGATACCGAGCGGTTCCCACGGGCGCCGTGTTAACTGCTGGCGCAGCGGCACGGGGCGGCAAAGCCAGGCCCGGCCGGGCATCCAGCCCCACCGTGTGGCTCTCTAAAACGCTTTCGTGAGATTTATCCCAGCCGCGACCACGTCAAGAACCCCAGGACTGCCTAGGCTCACCACTTCCGTGGTCTCCTCGAACGACGAGTGGCCTGTGACCTCCCCGTGGTTCTGGGCTTCTGCTACATTCCTCAGCAGAGCTCCACAGACGCCACATTTGAGCGACTTCGCCATCGCTGAATGAACCTGGACGCAATTGCGATCGTATGTGCTTGGCCGGGCAGAACAAGACCAGAGTTGTATGCAATTGCGATCGTATGTGCTTGGCCGGGCAGAACAAGGCCAGAGTTTGTATGGAAATGATCTCAGCACGCTATAGCACGACGTATCAAATATACAACAGTTTCGCACCGGCGCTGGGCCTCGAGAATGACCTGGATGACTTGGCACGTTGCGACTCCCGCCCTCCCCCCCACCCCTCCCTCCACCCCCCGGAGCCATGGTGTCACCCTTGAGCCACAGGCTCCCCAGGCACCCCATACCCCCAGCGCCCACCTAGGCGACCAGCTCAAGGGTGCCGTCGGGGTAAGCGTAGATGCCCGCCGCGCTGCGCCTCGTGGACCGGAAGCGCGGGTTGGGCCGTTGGGGTAGGATGAACGTGGGCGCGGCCTCGACCATTCCGGCGATGCCTGGGCCCCTAGTGAAGCTGCGGCAGCCACCCATGGTGTGGACTGTGGAGCTTACTGCGGCGAAGGCGAGTGGGCATCAACCGGCACTGCAGCTCTGCCTCCAGCTCCGTCGCCGTGGCGTTGTCGGAGGGGCTGAGGTTGTGCTGGGTTACGGGTCACGAGCCCGCAGGTGTCAGGTCTGGGTCGGGACTTCGGGTTCAGGTTTCATGGGTCAGGCAGTCAGAGTCAGCCTCAGGTTGGGCCGTTGGGGTTGTCACCGCACAGGTAGAACCGTAGAAGGGGGTGACCGTGCGCCAGCCATTTCCTGCTCGCACCCGCCGAGCTGCCGACACCCAACAGCCGCAGCTCGTCCACCTGGCTTCAATGCTTAGACGGACCCCCTCCCCGCCCAACGCCTGTCCTGCCGATAGCGCATACTGCTGTCGACCGCTGTCGTAGCAGTCACGCCAGGACCTGAGGCACCAGGAGAGCAGGGGTCTGGCGGCTGGCGCCTTCCTCAAGATACCGGTGCACGGCCGGTATGAGTGCGGTATCATCAAGCTGCTGCTGCTGACGTACGGGGGGATGCAGTGTGCCCAGGCCGCTGCGGACATGTAAACGTGAGGGTTTATGAAACGGGGAAAGGGGCTAGATTGTGTAGCGATGCCAGCTCGTATGCAGAGTTGCGCCCAGGGGACTTGTCAGAAGCCGAGGGGTCTGGATGCGTGTTGAGCCCTTTGATGTGGGCTGCGCACCGTGCGAAGGCCTCTGGCTGGATAGCCCCGCCTGCTGGGCGGAGCCCGTTCGTTTGGCGTTCATCCATGATTGATTTGCGCCGTCTGCCCGGATCCGCACCCAAAGCCCCAACGCTTCTTCCGTGCGGAGCAGGCTCTGGAGCAAGCGCATATCGCGAGAGAGGAAGCGTTACAGGCTTGCCTCACGCGTACGCATTCACATCTGCGTCATCCACACCTTGCCACCCGAGCTTGCCTGATCTATTTTGCCTGACCTACGTGTGGACGCCTGTCCATTCTCTTCTTCTACCTACGTCCTCTTCTTCATCAATCCAGCTGTCTCATACTCGATGGACGCCCACCGGTGAGGAGCCGCAGGCCTGCGGCTCCGCTATCTGTACCCTGGCTCTAGTACTTACCGCTCAGTCACCTACGTGCGGACGTCAGTCTCGTCTCCTACCTACGCTCTTCCTTCACCATCCGCCAAACCCGTGGAAGCTGTGCATTGCTTCCTTGAGTTCATTTCAGCTGCACGCCGTCATCGGACGGTTGCCAAAAACTGCATAATCACACACACAAGGATCACCACGTTTGCCGCGCACGATCTGGCGCTCCTGCAATGTAAGCAAACACCACTCGCCCGTGTTTCTAAACCAAATCATACGTATGCACAGCCACCGGCAGTTGGAAATAGTACACAGGCACGCACATCACAGCTACAGCTCTACAATACTTCATGTTCTGACCTGTGCTGACAGCCAACAGCACCGTGAAGGCCATGCTGCGATGCCCGTGCCAATGCCAATGCATCCTAGCAACACTTCACGAGGCGGGGCGCGCCTGCTTCGCAGCAAGCCGCCCACGACCCCTGCCCACATATCGGATACCGAACGCGCCAGAATCCAGGCAAAGCGCACAACATATTCAATGCTCTCAACCTGCTACGTTCATAACAACGAATGTCCACATCCACTGCAAGTCGAGTTGCACCGCACCCCGTTACTTGGCAGCCCCCGGCGCCGCGCCGCTCTGTGATGGCCGCGCCGGCGGTCCGCCCGCCGCTTCTGGCGTCAGCGACAACCGCACGGCCTTCACGGGCTTGGACGAATCCGACGGTCGGTTAGGGATGCTGGGTTTGAGCACGTCCATAGCCTCATCCAGGTCCACGTGCTGCACAACGCTGGGCTGGCCCCCGCTGGCCGTGCCCACGCGGCTCCCGCCGCCACCGCCCGACGAATTGGCCAACGGCCCGCCAGCGGTGCCGGTGCGGCTGCCTGGCTGCAGGCCACCACTCAAGGTGCCCTGCCGGCTGCCACCGCCGCCGCCCTGCGGCCCGTTCGCTAGCCCTCCAGTCAGCGAGAGTTGCGGCCCACCGCTGAGCGAGCCACTGCCCGCGGGCCCCGCGCCGCCGTTCATGCTCATGCGCACCATGCCATTGCTTGGCCGCCGCGCCGGCATGGACGGCTCCCGCTGCCGCCGCGGCACGCCCTCCAGCTCGTCGTCCGTGCCGTCGTCGCCCTCGCCCGTGCCGCTGCCGCGGATGGCGTTGAGGATCGCCATGAACGGCGTGCTCTCGGTGCCGCCCTCCTCGTCCTCTGCGTCCCCGACCTCGCCGTGGAAGCGGAAGCTGACGTTTCGCCGCGACAGCGAGCGGCCCAGGCGCGCCGAGGGCGCCCGCGTGAGACCGCCGTGGCTGCTGGCCGTGCTCGGCCGGCTGTGCACGCCATCGTTCGGGCTCTCACGCAGCCGCGCGGTCGTTGGCCGGACATAGCGGCTGCTCTTCGGCCGGCTGCTCTTCGGCCGTGCGTACGCCGCGCGGCCAGACTTCGGCCGCGCCGGCGACGCGGCCGTCGAGCGCGTGGTGCCGTCGATTTCCGTCCTGTCCGCCGCCGAGTCGTCTGGCGCGGTGGTGACTGCGCTGCTGATGGCGCTGGGCGCCGGTGCCTGCACATCGTCCAAGGAGCTGTCGTCCTCGGGCCCACCAAGCGCCGGCCGCGGGCCCACGCCCAGCGGAATGAGGTCCTCCGCCTTGGGTGTCCACAAGTACGTCTGCATGTGGCCCTTGCCCTTCACCTCCACGCCGCCGGTGTCCTGCCAGTCCTCCAGCGGCAGCAGGTGCGCAAACAGCTCCGAGACCTGCACGCAGCCCGGCTTGCACGTGCTCTCCATGCGGGACGCCGTGTTCATGGTGTCGCCTGCGCACACGCAGTTGTTACGAGTACATGCAGGTTAGCGGGCACGGATAAAGCGGATAGGACACGAGAATGCTAATGCAGCTCGTATCAAGCTGCAGACAATGGTGCCAAGCATATGCAACCCCCGTCCTGCTGCAGCAACTCACCGAACAGCGTGAACTTAGGCATTTTGGGCCCGACCAGCCCGCTCGCCAAGCTGCCCGTGTGGATGCCGATGCGGATTTGCACCGGCGTGTGGTTGTGCGGCATGAGCACCTGCAAGCAACGCGTGAGCGCAAGATTATGAGCACGACCTCAAATGCAATCCCGCTGCACGCACACGCCCAGATTCTACAGCCGCTCCCCTTCATCCCGCGCATGCACATGTCAACCGCCTGCGCCCGCCTGTGCCCACCTGCTTCGACTCGCGCAGGATGGCTTTCGCGAAGTCCATCATGACCTGCGCGTGCTGCAGCCGCTGCTCGTTGTCGCCCTGCACCGTGCACGTGAAGCCGTCGTCGTCCTGCATGGTGAGGCCCGCGACCACGATGTAGCAGTCGCCCACGGTGTCCAGCTTGTACAGGTCGTGCAGGTCCACGAGGTCGTCGAAGATGGTGTACAGCTCGTTGAGGAAGTGCATCACCTGCGGCGCGCGGCGGGGGAGGCAGCGAGGCGGGAAAGCACGTCAGCGGTCTGCTAATCAACGCGTGAGCATGCACAGGCTGAGCACGAAACCGGTCGCCTCGACTCCCCTTGCGCTTGCGGCCATCATGCATTTACGCTGGATTCATTGCGGCACCCATTGCCCCAGGTGTCGAGCACCAACCCCGCCTCGCATGGCGACGTATCCCAGGGCTGACCACGTACCTCGCTCGGCTCCACCTCCTTGCTCATCGACGTGAAGCCGACCACTGCGAAAACGGAACAATCAGATATGTCAGCCATCCGATCCAGAGTTTAGTCGCGCCCCCTCGCACTCCCACGTGCTGCCAAACCCGCCCGCGCTCCCTGCTGCAGCGCCTCACCGTCGGTAAAAAGAACGATCACGTCATCGTGGTGGTTAGCCAGGTGCGTCAGATTCCGAGAGTTGTAGCCGTGCTTATGCGAGAGCATGTACTCGATCACGTGCCGAGGGAAGAGCTGCTCAAGCATACCAAGCTGCGCGTCCGTCAGGTCCGCCAAGCGGTTCTCCAGCTCCACGCGCGCCGTGACGTTCGTTTGGAGCAACAGGATCACCTGCAAGTCAGGGGGGCACACCGCAGCGTCAGAACACACACAACGCCTGTAGGAATCGAGCAACGCAGTCAGCGGGGCACCCACAGCCCGCCTGCCCCATGTGCCGCGCGCAAAGTCCCGCCCTGCCAAAGGCCCCGGGCCCAGCCAAGGTTAATCCCGTACCGCCACCCCAATGCGGACCGCACAGCCATCCACGTACGGCGCCACACAAACCCGCCCCGCTCAGCTCAGCCCTGCCTTCCCCACCTGCTTGTCCAGCACCGGGTCTAAGAGAGGGATGGCCGAGATGTCGTGCCAGCACTCCTCCTGCACCGGCCCACCCTGCCGCGAGTCCGGCTTCTCCCCCTCCGTGTGGAAGCTGTTCATCGAGCCGGTGAAGCTGGGCTGCTGCTGCCGCTCTGCCGCCGACTGCATCAGCGTCATGAAGCGGCGGTTCTGCCCCTGGTTCGTCAGGTGCGAGTGCTGCGTGGGCGCGCTGGCTTTGCTGATGCCCGTGGAGAACGAGCCGCCGTGCGTGATGTGGTTGCTGCTGTGCCCGTCCTCGAGCTGGTTGGGCAGGTTGAACGCCACGTGCGACGCACCCGGCCCAAGCGTGTGGCTGCCCAGCCGCGGCGCCGCCCCCGTGATGCTCGCCATCCTCCCCACCGGCAGCGCGGCAGGCCCCGAAATCGCCACGCCGCTGTCGCGAGTGTCCTGGCGCTGCGGGTGCCGCGTGCTCTCCTGCCGCATCATGCTGGGCTGCTGCTGGAACGCTGCCCGCCCCCCGGTCTTCGTGTTGTTCCGCTGGCTGCGCGCGTTCTGCGTCGTGAAGCTCTCAAGCTGGAACTCCGGTTCAAGCGCGTCCTGGATGAAGCGTTTGGACACCGCGACGTTGAGCTTCTTCCGGTCATGCCCGCGACTGCCGTGGCCCCAGCTGCTCTCCGTCTCGAAGATCATGTGCCGTTTCAACGACGATGGCACCCGAACGACCTGCTGCCAGTAGTTGCCCTCGTTGACCTCCTGCAACATTTCTTGCAGCATCTGCGGCTCATACTGGAAGAGCACCCCCAGCATCCCGTCGCCGGTCTCCACATTGTGACTGGTGAGGTCGCCGCAGTAGTCTATACTCGCCGCGTTCTGATACAAGACGTGCCCGTTGAAGTCGATGAGCGTGAGGATGGAGGGGACGTGCGACAGCACCGCGTAGTCGCGCAGGAGGCGCGGCATCACGTCGGAGGCGTCGTAGGGCACGTTGTGCTCCAGCAATAGCGCCGGCAGCTTGTGCCCATTGGTGTCCGACCAAACGCACGGAGTAATGCGCAGCCCGTAGAGCGACGCAGACGCGCCCGTGGGGTCCGAAGTGACGTGGCTGACCGGCTTGCAGTCCCCCATCGACAGGTTCCTGATGGCCTTCTGCAGCGCGAACGTGAGCAGCGGGTCCCTCCGAAGGAGTCGTCGCAGCACCTGGGCGTAGTCCCGGCTGGCGCTAATCTTGAAGTAGGACTTCGCCACACCGTTGACGTAGAGCGGGAACAGCTTGTTGTGGTTTCGCCGGGACAACGAGTCCGGCGAGCCGTCCGCGGACTGTTTTGCCTCCATCGCCACGCCTCCCCCCTCGCCCCCTCCGTCGCTAGAGGGCTCCAAGCCGAGCACCGCGATCGGCTTCGTCGTTGACGTCGAGACCGATTTGTGGATGTCCTTAGCGTAATGCACGGGGAAGCCGCGGCGTTGCAACCTGCGAGGCAAAGGCGAAAAACATCGTTAAGCGTCCCCGTTGTCGAAGGTGCGCGCAAATTTGACCCGAGCGCCCAACCAACGCTAAACTTACAGCTCCGCAGTGTTGATGGAGCCATCGCGGCCGGCTGGTCTCCCGCGGTTCGAAGGCACCGGCTCCGCAGCGACCTGGTTACCGGGCACCAGGCGCTTCGACTGCTTGCCCGAGCCCTTGAGCCAACCCCAGTTCATGAAGCCCTTTTGGGACTGCCCCGAGGTGGAGGCCTGCTCGTAGCTGCTGGACAATCGCCGCTGCCGGGCCATTTCCAACGTGGTGTTGAGTGCTTCCGTTGCCTCCATACTCTGCCTCCGCTGGCGCGACCTGCTGTGCGGGTAGGACCCTCCAGCGTGCCCAGAAGCCGGCGAGAGGCTGGTTTCCGTGCTGGAGAGCAGGCCTGGCCCGATAGCAGGGGAATCGCCGAGCTGCTGCTTACGCTCCGCCAACGGTTGCTTCCCGCCGCTGATATGGTCATGGCCCAGCAGCTCCTTGCCAGAAGAGCCCAAGCCCGGAGGCGTGGAGGGCTCAAGTGGCAGAACACCATTAGCTCCACCGCGCGGCCCGCATATGCAGTCCAATAGCCCCATGGTCCTCCTGGGCCGCTAAGCGGCCCCTGGAGGTCCCTACAAGGGCGCGATAGCTAACGGGAGCGCGCGTCCCATTGCGCCTCGAAGCTGACAAGTCCCGCTGGACTGCGCCTCGGCGCTCAAACGCCTAACTACAGCTACAGTAAGTCACAGAAGAGCTCAGATTGAAGGCCGCGGGGGCAAAAGCTTGTATAACAGGGTCGTGGGACGCGTCTCAATAAGCGCAGGTGACACTATCAGGGAGTTTGTTGTCTCAGCTTTGGATGCTATACCACTCGAATGCTTTGTGTTAACTAATAAGCTCGCGTGCACGCTTAGGGCGCCTGACGAGTGGCCAAACCGCAATGGGTCATAAAAGTTGGCTTCGTTGGCCGCTATATGGGGTACCTGCGCATAGCCCTAACTATTTTGTATGCATTGCAATTAAATTTCACACGGGCTACCTCGAAAGTTTCGATTCCATGACAGGGGCCGGGCTTGCGTTGGCCAAGTGGCAATGGATAAAGAGTCAAACCTGAATAATCATAAGCCAAAGCGAACATGTTACTGCACGTGCACTTCGAGTACTCGGGCCGAGCCCCACTTCCCGCCTTGACGCGGCGTGCTCGGGCGTGCGGAAACAACGAGCGATAATTTTTGCAACGCCCCCTGGAAAGGCCCGGTGCCGGGCACGGTAACCCCAAGCGTGCCGCTGCCGTGACCCTGCCCTGCCCTGCCGGCCCCACGCCGGGCTGAGCCACATTGACGTGCCGCGCGAAGTAGCGAGGAACAAATCAGTCGTAAAACGGTAAAAGGAAGCAGGACAGTGTGATTCAGCAGTTGGACCATGGCGCGGCACCGCCCGACAGCTGCCGTGTGGTGGGCCCCGGCGACCCGCATTCCCACAGTCCGCCCGTTGTGGTCTGTGCGTCTGGTGCTATCGCCTGGCCGGGCGCCCGGAGCGTGAGGAATGCGCATCAGCAAACTACCAGCCTGGCAGCTAATCAGCACCGCATCGGTACAGTAACTCCGGCGTTCATTACCAGCCGCGCGCTCCTGTCTGCTGTCGCAATTTGTTTGTTGGGTCTGGGAGATTCTGCACACTATGGGACTTCGCCACCTGCCCCGCTTGCATTGTTTCATCGATCCCACAGTCCGCCCAGAGTCCGCCTACAGCAGCAGCTCACTTTGTCTCCGGCACCAAGCAGTCACACATCCCCCTCCTATCCAAGCTGCCATTTGAAGCGCTTTCACTGCGCAGCTGCATGCCGGCAACTATTTGGCGGGCAGAACTTATTGGCAATCCATGGTGGCGCACTTCATGCCGCCAGCTGCAGCAGCGCATCCAGCAGCCCCGCACCACGCCACAACAGCAACGATGCCACGCACAGAGGGACTGAAGCCAGCAACTGTGCTATTGCGCAACACGCGCGCACCACTGATTGCTTGCAACCGTAAGGCCGTTGATTGAGTTGCACCCCCTGTCGTGCCGTCGAAGCCCTGCCGAGAATTAGATCTTCCTACCGCTTGTCGAGCAAAAATACGGTACTCCTTCGCAGCAGCTGTCCAAACTATGGAGCTGCGAATGTGTCACCGTCCCAGCACCTATCCATTACACCCCGTGTGATCACAGCACGTGCGGGTCCTCCTCAACTGCCACCTGCGCTGCGGCAGACCCACTGCCGCCCGCCGCGCCGCCCTGCTCGGCGCCTGCTGCCGCCTGCTGCTTCTCCTGTTTCTCCTGCAGCTGCGGGGGCAGGTCCCCGTGCAGAGCCGTGTTCTTGAAGCCTTCCTCCACCTGGCGCCGCTTGGCCCGGCCTGTGCGGCAGCAACCAGGAGGCAAGGGGTACGGGGAGGGGACAACGTCATGCAAGCAAGCGCACGCCAGGGGAGCACGCGGCCTGGCACACACACGCACCCTCGCCGAAGAGCCCCGCCACGTCGTCGTCGTCGTCCACCAGCCGCAGCCGCACCAGCCGCAGCTCCGCGCCCGGCAGCACCTCGTGCTGCGCCAGGCTCAGCTCGTCGCCCTGCAGCTGCCGTGGCGAGCCGTCGTCGCCGCGGACGTACAGCTGCAGCGGGTGGGGCGGGCCAGCGGGTGGTGAAGAACGGGGTAGGGCCGGCGATAGCAGCGGTTACGGCGGGGAGGGGTGGCAGGTGGGAATTCCGGCACGCCATTGCACCGGTGCAGTTGCCGGCATGGCACGAGCTTCGCCAGTAACATTCGGTGTGCGGCAAACGAGGCTGCAGCCTGCAGCAGCGCAGCCCGGATCTGCTCACCAGCTGGTTCTTGGGGTGGATGGACAGGCTCTCGAAGATCTGCAGTTTGAGCTGCTCCAGCGTGGTGGTGTTGCTGACGGTGATGGCGGTGCGGCCCTTGCGGGTGCGCCGCGAGCGCCGCTCGACTGCAGGGGCAGGCACGGGGCGAACAGCACCACCACTTCAGATGCTTGCGTCTCCCCAAAACCGAGCAGCGCACGGTCGCGCACACCAGCTGCCCTGTGCCTCCCCGCTTCGCAGTTGCGCCTGTCCTGCGCCGCCGGCACTCACGTCCGGCGCCGCTGTCCTTGAACGCGGCCTCCAGGTCCTCAGCCGCCACCAGCTCCACCATCACCTCCGCCTCCGAGTACACCAGCGCCGCCTCCAGCGCCGCGCGGCCCTGCGCCGCCAGCGCCTCCCAGCACACCGGCGGCCACACGGACACACTCGGCGCCACCACCGCCGCGCCCGCGTCGGCATCGGCGCCTCGCCGCCGGCTGCAGCCGCCGCCGATGCGGCCGCCTGCAGACACCGGCGCCCCTGCCGCGCCCGTGTCCTGCGCTTCCTCGCCGAGCTGCGCGATGTCCGCAGTGAAGCCGTGAGCTATCGCCGTCAGCCGAGCTGCGTTGGCCGCCGCGCCATCGCTGCCGTCGGCGCCATCCACCACGACCACATCAACACCGCTCTGCTCCTGCGGCTGCACCTCGCGATCGCCGCCAGCGCTGTCGTCCACGCCGTCGTGCGCGCCGTTTGTGATGGCGGCGCTGGCGCGTCGGGATGCGCGGCGTTTGGCGGCGCCCGCGTCACGCACACCTCCTGCGGCCGCGGCCGCGGCCGCGCCCCCACCGGCTGTTGCGGCGTTGGCGGTGAGGTCACGCAGGTAGAGGCGGCGCAGGCAGTCCCAGTCCTCCTGGCTGATGAGCCGCATGGGGTCTTGCTCGAGGTCCAGCTGCGCGAGCCTGGGTGCAGGCACACACGGCACACATGCAGCCGTCACCGTTGCCGGAGCGCCACGCAGCAGGTGGGCAGCAGTGATGCCGCTTGCATCACGAAAAACGGGGTGAGGTGGCTATCGAAACCGTCAGTACGCCAAGCATCCGGCTCACCGGCTGCGCTTGCTGACGGCCAGGCGCGGCGGCGGCACGCTGAGCCGCGGCTCGTCCGGGTGGCAGGCGCACAGCACGCGCTGCATGGCGCCCGACAGGGACCCCGGCCGCGGCGCCGCCGGCGTCCCTTTGGGCATGACGCGCACGTACTGCTGCCACTCCCTGACCCAGGACCTGCGAGCACCGGGCCACATGCGAAAGGAGGTGCGCTGGGACAGCCGGAAACGCAGCACAGGGGCCATGCTGTACGGCCGTAGGAGCTGACGCGGGCACGCACCACGGACGCGGAGACCGGCGCGCCAAGCCGGCAGCAGCTCAACCGCCAGGCGTCCCGTCCATCTACTCACGTGGGCACCATGTAGTACCGGCAGCCGGGCATCAGCTGGGGCCATGCCTCCAGCTTGAGCCCGCTCAGCGCGTTGCGCTCCATGTCCATCTGCCGCCGCGTGTCGGCGTGCGCCGAGGCCGCCTGCCCCGCCGCCTCGCGGCACAGCTCGCACTCGAACACGCGCAGCACCGGCAGCTCCGGACACATCGCCTCCAGCTCCGCCGCCGTCGGTATGTGCGGCGGCTTGGCGGCGGCGGCCGTCGCCGCCGCCGCGTCTGCGGCTGCAGCGTCTGCGGCAGCGCCCAGCTCCGATGGCGGCACCGGCGCCTCCACGTCCGCGGTGCCCTCCCGCGAAGGCGGCACCGCGGACGCCTCGCGCGAACGCCTGCCCGCCGAGCCGTCCTCCTGGCCCTCCGCCGCAGCTGCAGCCCCCAGCGCCTCGCCGCCAGCCTGCTGCGGCGCCTCCACCAGCTGCACACCATCGTCGTCGTCCCCGTCATCCTGGTCTATCTCCACCGCTTCGTGCTTACCCGCCTTTCCGCGCGCCGCCGGCCCCGGCGCGTCGTCTGCCGTCAGGTCCAAACAGTCAACTGCAGCAGACGGAGACGACGACCCCGCTCCCACTCCCGCTCTCGCGCCCGCGCCTGCGCTGCCGTTCGTGCCCTCGGCGTCTGCGCTGCCCTCCGCACCGGCACCGGCGGCGCCGGCAGCCTTGCGGCCACGGCCTCGGCCCGCCGGCGCGGGCTTGCCTGCGGCGGCGTCCTGCGCTTCCGCAACGCGCTGGCGGCGCCACAGGTCGCGCAGGAAGCGCCAGATGTCGGCGGGCACGGCCACGCGCTTGGCGGTGCGCGCCGGCAGCAGCTGGCCGTGCGGGCAGGCCAGGTCGGCGGTGGGCGACTTCTCGGCCTTGACGCTGGCGCCCTGGCGCTTGGACCAGCCTGCGCGGGCAGGTGATGTGGACACGTGGAAGGGTTGAGGCCGGCTGTGTCGGAAGTATGGGATGCGCACCCGCAATCACCCGCTAGTCCATGCATCCCCACGCTCGGCACCACGGTCCGCAGCTCACCTTGCAGCCACAAGCGCGACACCCAGAACGAGCGCGGTGCTGCGCCCTCCTCCGCGTCCATCGCGTCCTCCACCTCGGCCTCCTCCAACTCGGCTTCGGCACCGCCCGCTGCCCCCGCCTCTAGCAGCGCAGCGACGCGCCGCCGCACCTCCTCCGCCTGGTTGCCCAGGAGCGCCTGGCTGGCGCTGCCCTCCAGGCACTGCCGGCACACGTCGCCCGCCGCCAGCACCGGCCCGCCTCGGTGCGCCGCCTGCGTTGGGTTGTGGCAAGGAGGGTCCGGCAGGCAGTGGGCTTCGGGTCCAGTGCGTGCAAGTAGCACGTGTGCCGCATCAACACTGGACATCAACAAGGACAGCGTCGCTCATGTTGACAATAGTCTACATGCAAACTCACGTAAAGCCGCTCCCAGGCTTCGGGTGACACCAGCTTGGCAACCGCGATTTTGGCGGGGTCCAAGCAACTCCCGCCGCCGCCACTGCCTCCTCCGCCATGCACCTCTGGACCTCCTGCAGCCCCGGCGGCCGCCCCGCCCGCGCCTGCCCGGCTATGTATCGCGCACGTGATGGGGCCGTTGTCGATGGGCGGCGGCGCGCCCTCCTCGTTGGCCCACAGCTCCAGCCAGGGCATGGACACCCAGTACCCCGCGGTGCCGAGCGCCTGTTGCTGCTGTTGCTGCTGCTGTTGCTGGGGTGCCGAGGCGGCAGCCGAGTCCTCGTCGTCCTCGGTGATGTCCATCGGCGCCTCCGGCGATTGCTGCTGCTGCTGCTGGCTTGCGGTCCCCAGCGGCAGCCGCGGGCTGATGAAGCTCAGTATCTCACGCACGGAGCGCCGCCGCTCCTCCACCTGCGGGCCCGGCGAGGAGTTCGGTATCCCCGGTCAGCCGAGCCCTCGGAGGCCTGACGGGCGAGCGCCGCATCCAGCAGCGCCGCGCGCAAGTAGGCGCGCAATGCCGCCGACGCAGATCCCCGTCGCAGGCCCCCGAAAATGCGAGCAGTCCCAGGGATTACCCCACTGCACACATACAGACACAAGTTCTGGGCGGGGCTCGGTCCGTGTTCTCCAACACACTCATTCAGTTTCCTCACCTGCGCCTTCAGGGCGTCACGCTGCCGCTGGTACACGTCGCACTCGTCCGCGTAGGCCGCCGCCGCCTCGGCCACGGCCGCCTGCAGCGCCGGCGGCAGCTCCTGCACGTCCAGCGCCGGCGGCGGCTCCTGCAGCCCCACGGCCCGGTACACCAGCATGTAGGCGTTGGACGACACCAGGGAGCCGCTGCCGCCCACGCCGCCGGCCTGTTCCACGCCACCGCGCACACATGTGGTGAGGTGCGGCAAGGCGTCAGGTGATATGCAGCAGCTTGAACTTAAAATGAAATGTGCGCACGGCGGCTGGCAGGATGCAGCTGGATTGCTGGAACCACATCAAGATGGTGCAGCCGGGGCGCCCCCTGACCTCACCTTGCCCCGTCCTTCGTCTTTGACGGCCGCGGCGGCAGCAGCGGCGCCCGCCTTGGGGCTGTTGTGCACCGAGCCCTTCAGGTCCTCGCCCGTCGCCTCCGCCTTCACGGCCAGCGGGCGCAAGTGCGACGGCCGCGGCAGCGGCGCATTTGACAGCGACGGCGGCGGCGTCAGCCGCGGCGGCGTGGGCGCCGCGGCGTCCACCAAGCTCGCCGCCATCGCCGCCGCCACCGCCTCCGCGTCCGACTCCATCGGCGACCGCGCATCCCCCTGCTGCCCGAATCCGTCCTCGACTGACCCGGCGGCGTCGCCGCCTTCGGCCCTGCCGCCAGCGCCCGCCATGACCGCCGCCATCTCCGCCTCCCGCGCGCTCTCCTCCAGCGCCATCTGCACCAACGCCTCCTCCTCCGCGTCGCCGGCGTGCGCGCCGCCGGCTTCGCCCGCCACTTCCGCAGCGGCGGCCGCGCTCCCGCCCCCGCCCCCGCCGCCGCCGCTGCCGCCCGCCACGTGGGCCATGCTTGCCTCCACCGCCAGCCGCAGCCCCTCGTCCTCCTGCTGCTGCTGCGCCATGGATGCAGCCAGCGCCGCCCGCAACTCGCCGTCGGCATCGCTGGCGTCGCCGTCCACGTCGCCCTCCACGTCGGCGGCGGCGCTGGCGCGGCCACGCCGCCCGCCTCTCCGACCCTGCCCCCCTTTGCCCTTGCTGCCAGCCCCTGACTCGGCGGAAAAGCCGCCTGCAGCGGCAGCACCGCCCTTCTTGCCGCCGCGCCCGCCGCCGCCGCCGGCACCTCGCCCAGCCCGGCTGCCTGCCCGGGCTCGTTTCTTCCCGCCGCGGCCGCCCCTGGCGCCACGCTTGCCGCCCGCGCCGGCGTCCTCCGCGTCGTCGTCCTCCTCGCCGCCGCCGTTGCCTGGCTCCTCGCCTGCCGCGGCCGCCTCCTCCTCATAGTCCATGTCCTCATCCCCGGCCGCCCGCTTGCGAGACGAGCCTGATTAGGAGACGCACACGGTTATGTCAGTGAACGGGTTTGCTGTGTCATAGCCGGCGCCCTAGCTCACAAGCAGCACAGCTGCCCAAGCACCGCAGGCGAGAGGGGGACACACCTGCGCCCTTGCTGCTGCCATCCGCAGCCGCCCCGGCGCCGGCGGCAGCCGCCGCTGCTGCGGCCGCGCCCACCGCGCCGTGGTCGGACTGGAAGGCGGCGGCGGGGTCGGGGCCGATGCAGGCCGCCACCTCGTCGTCGAAGCGCCACCACAGGCCGCTGGCCTGGTCCTTGATGTGCGCGACTGCGAGGTTGCGGGGTTGCCGGGTTGCGGGGTTGAGGGCAGCTGGCGGCAGGGATGCGGTCATGCGGCAGGTCAGGCCCAGGCCGGGACCGCGCTCCCACATGGTGCGACAGGGGCCTGCCAAAGCACCTCAAGCCGCGCCGTCACTAGCGCCTTACCGTAGTGGCCGCTGTGCGCCTGCGAGCCCTTGTGGATAAGGATGCCCACCAGCTCGTAAAGGGGGCTGCCCTCCACCGGGTACGACGGCGTCTCCAGAGCCACCGCGGCCGCCGTGGCGGCAGCCGCGTCCGCCGCCTTCGGTGCCGCCGCCCCACCCGCCGCTGCCGCCGCCCCGTCCGCGGCCGCCGCGTCGGCGGCCGCCGCGGCTTGTGCGGTGGCAGCCGCCGCTTCTGCAGCGGACGCCTGCTCCGCGGCCGCCGCCTCCGCCAGCACTTGGCTGAAGTCCAGCGTCAGCGGGAAGGCGAACTTGTCCAGCGCCTTGGCCTTATCGAACGTCTACGGAACGTAAAGTAAAAAACGCACGATAAACGGCTGCCAATCAATGGAAAGCAAGAATTGGCAATCCGCAGAGGGGACACCATGCGAGCTTGCACACAGTGATACAGTGCGCCCCCCGACACGCGCGCCCGCCGGGCCGTCCAAGCCCTGGACCCCGGGCTGCGCGCGCGCCTCACCCGGGGGTCAAAGTAGAAGCGCTGCAGCGCCAGGCACGTGTAGGGCGGCATCGCGCGCAGCCGCACGCGGCGCTTCGCGTCCACTTTGACGCCGCAGAAGTCGCACAGGTAGCGGTTGTCGCCGCTGAGCGACTCGGCGTGCAGGAGGGACGCCTGCGGGCGCAGCGGCGGCGGCGGCAGGGCGCGGCGGGGCATTGTGGCCCATGGTAGGCTGCGCGTGAGGCTGCAACCCCGGCAAATTCTTTCCAGCGACACGGGTGCGCCGGCTGTGCACCAGCCAGCCGGTCCCCGTGCCCTGCTGCGCTCGGCGGCAGTGCACAGGCTGCATGCTACACAGACGCATGCCCATCCTTACCAGGCTGCTTGTCAGCGAGCTGAAGCCGCGGACCTGCGGCATGAGGTCGTAGAAGTCCTGCACCTCGCGAGAGCTGCTGGAGTCCCGCCCGCAGCGCTGCGCGTACACACACCAGGAGCGGCACCCGCAAGCACGCGTCGGCACAGCACGGTCGGGGCGGCCGGGCGGCCGTCGGCACAGGGCGGGGCGGGCAAGCACCGGCGAGCGGGGGCAGCACGAGCGAGAACGGAGCGCGTCGCCTGCCGTATGAGACGCACCTGGCAGGTGGTGACGTAGGACAGCCCGCCGCGGAACAGCTGCGGCACCAGCCGCCGTGCCGCCTGCGTGAGACCGCGTCCACCACCCATCAGTACCGGTATCATGCGGGGCCATTGCTGTCAGGGATCCGCCCCCGCCCGCACCCAGCCGTCCTCGCCAACCCGCGCTGCGGAGGGAGCACACCGCCCTGCCGGTTGGCACGCGGCAGGCCTCACCTCGTCGCTGGACTTGTTCAGCAGCTGCTCCACGCGAGTGAGGAGCAGCTTCAGGAACTCCTGACCATCCTGCGTTCCATACATAATGAAACATGCGCGTTTGCGTTGGGTCAAGCATTTGCCTTCCGCTGCGGCTGCCGGGGCAAATAGACTTTCCCCCCATCCAGCCGCCAGCACTGTTCACACGACATGCACTAATATCCCAAGATTGATGGAGGCACGCGCCCTGCCTCCCGCCAGCCGCCCACCAGCCTTCCCAATCCGGCGCCCCGACGCCCGCAAGCCCCGGCGCCGTGCCTGCTGTATGGCGTGGTTCAGGCCCAGCGTCTTGGCGAGCGCCTCCGTGTCCACCGACCGCCGCGGCCCGAACTGCATCTGCAGGAACAGGCCCTGCAGCTGGCGTAGGATGTCGTGGCCCGCCACCGTCGGCTCGGCGGTGTAGATGCCGGTGCGCAGCGAGGGGATGGAGAAGAGGCACTGCAGCGCCGCGTTGGCGTAGCAGGTGTTGCCCAGGTTGCGCAGGCCGGCGGGCGTGGCGGCGTCCTGGAGGGGAGGGGGCAGGGTTTGTTGTTGAGGATGTGGTTTGGGGGCACGGGAGTGCGAGGGAAGAGTGTCGAGGCCGTGTTGGAGCTGAAAGGCTGGGGGGTTGGGGGAGTGGATATCTACAGAGAGGGATCCAAAGGTCAAGCAGCCCCGGCACGCCGCACGAACCCCTAGCATACCCGGCCTGTATAGAAAGCGCCCCCCATCTCACCTCTCGCTGCTTCTCCTTGGGGTCCAAGCCTAGCGTCCCCAGGTACATCTGCTCCTTTTGCCACAGCCCCTTTTTGCGGTACGACGTCTCGGCGGGCACGAGCTGGCAGAAACACGCCACATTGTCCTTCCGGTTCCTGGTGCAGGGACTCCGCAGGTGTTCGCAGGGCGCCTTGTCGGCCCCAACAATGCCTAGCACCTCCTTCTCGCCAAGGCCGCTGCTGTTGAGCCGCTCCAGGAGATCGGCAGCGTCATTCACCCCGACCGCGGCCGTTCCCTTGCCGCGTTTGCCTTTCGCGGGCCGAGGCATGATGCTGAGCCTATTTCATGGAAGTTCGCTTAGTCAGGCCAGAAGCGACGAGGTGCCACGCATGCGTTTTTGGTCCGGATCGTTGCACACAGCACGCATGGCCGTCATTAATGCTCAGACATGTTTTTGGAAAGAATTTATAATTTATTGTGTGCAAGCCATGTTCGTGTGCCTCAAACCGCTGCGACATTAGTTCCATCATTTTCAATTTGGTCGCGACTCCGCAGACGGCGGAAGCCCAGCGCAACCGTGCGTGCGGACCTTTGCAACGAGACAATACTGAGTCTAGGGTGCAGGCAGAAAGCTGCGAGAGCGGCTGGCAACGGCGGGCAAACTGAAGCACTGAATTTCGCTGCGTTCCCTACAGCTGCTAGGCAGAAGGCGGCACCTGCGGAAATGATTCGCTGAGTAGGTAGCACTGAAGTAGGTCACGGTTTGAGGTCAGCGGGTGGCTGCGGCGCAGAGCAGGCGCGCTCGCGGCCGCGGGTGGGTGCCGTGGAACGATGGAAGCAGACACGAACCCGGAAGAGCTGCTGGAGGCACTCAACCGCCTCATCGCCGAAGTGGGAGAGGTGTGTCCTAGGGAACATGCAGGTCACGTGGGATTAGCGAGCCGCATGCTGCCAAGTAGCCACGCCGCTGGGCGGCGCGGGATAACAGCGGTGCCAGCACCTGGCGTGTTGAAGCTGGTGTGCCCAGTCAGTCCTATGTCGAAATGCACCTGGAAATGCACTCTGCGCAGGCTTACGTAGAGCTGTCCGGTCAAACTGCAGCAACCCAAGCGGTGGTTGCGGACCTCAGGCGCTGCGCAGCGTTCCTCAACACACGGTGAGCCGGAGGGCGTGCCGGAAATCGGTGCACCTACCGTGGGGTAGGAAGGCATGAGGCAGATGTGTCTGGCTGAGGGCAACTTAACACACTATCAGCCCTTGTCGCCATGTCACAGACTGTATGGCGAGCAGCCACCGGCGCCTTGGCTGCTTTCATCACGCTCAGGTAGGTCTTGTGGGCAGGGCCGTGGTGGGGGGGATTGTTGTTGCGAGCTGTCAATGTACGGGTAAACGGGCATGGTCAGACCTCACTGCCATCGCCTTCACCTCCCGGACACGCTGCCGTCTGTGACAGGCTGATGACTGCATGATGCCTTTGTATGCCCCCGCAGGAGGCCCGGCATCGGCGGCCAGCACGCCAGCGGCAACCCCCCAACCAGGCCGGCGCTCGCCATCAGCAGCGGTGCGTACTGAGCAGCGCTGGGCGCTCACTGCCTGATAGTTAACCGTCTAATGAATGTCTGTCATGGCCGCCGAAGCACTGACTGGCTCCCGCTCCGCACAGGACGCGTCCTCCACGCCACCGCCCAGCTTCCGCAGCCCGTCGCCCTCGCGCGGCCCTATGCTCCCAACCGCCCTTGGGGACCCGAGTGGCACCGGCAGCCCAGGAACAACCACTCCGGTGGACAGCGCCGCCCGGGTGCAGCAGGGCACCCCTGTCGCGCCCGGGTCCTCCTCCAGCCGCCCGCCGCTGGCGTCTGGCGGGGCTGGCAGAGGCGGCGTAGCTGGGCCGCGCGCAGCCGGCCGCGGAGCCAGCGCGGCAGGGCCGGGGCCATCCGTGCGAAGCGTTGCGAGCATGCCCGCAGCGGGCCGCCCATCCGGCGCGGCGACGCGGACACGCGACGCGTCACCCCAGCGGCTGGGGGCTGGCGCAGCGCAGGCGTCTCCAGGGGCGCTCACACGCGCCGCGTCCCCGGGCGGGGCCGGAACACCGCGTTCACAGCCTACCACGCCGTTTGCAGGCGGGACACCAGCGGCAGTGCCGCAGGACTCGAGTCCGGCGCACCCCGACGTGCCGTCACACCTGCCGCTGGCCGCACAGCGAGCCATGGCGGCAGCCGCCGCGATGTGCGGCAACAGCGGCGACAGCAACCCTGGCGGCAGCGGCGCTAGCGGTCCCCGGGGCGCGGGGCTGCCAGAGGGACAGCATGACGGAAGCACAGCTGTCGCCGCAAAGCCGGTGGGCCCACCTCAGCTGCCGCTGGCGCTGCGCCGCGCGATGCAACAGTACCGGGAGACGCTGTCCACGCGCGACCAGCTGCTGCAGCAGCAGGCGCAGCGGAGAGGTAAGGCGCTCATGCCACCGGCCCAGGCACGTGGTTGTCAACCAGCGTGACCTGTGCCTCACCCGAGAGTGTGCTTTCTTGGGAATGCAGGTGGGGGCGCGGGCATGAGTACGCTGGCGGACTCCGTCTCAGCTGCCGGCCGCTCCTACTGCTCGGCGCTGGCGCGGCTGTACGCTGCCTCGTCAGCACCTGCGGCGCTGTCGGCCTCGCTGGCCGCGGCGCAGCTGCAGCGCATGTCGCTGTGCCCGGGCGCGGCGGAGCTGCAGCTGCAGCAGGAGGCGGTGGCGGCGCTGCGGCGGGAGGGGCAGGTCAAGTTCTCGGCGCTGGTGGCGGCGCAGACGTGGCTCACACAGGTAGCGCCGTGCATGCCCGAGGGAGCTCTGCGCACATGCCCATTCTCCTGCCTTGTTCGATGTAGCGCTTTTGTGCGGCGGCTGACGAAAACCGCCGTGTTTTGCGCTCCGCTTGGCCATGTTGTCGTGCAGTCGCTCTCGGACCTGCAGCGCTCACGCGGCGCCGGCGGCGGAGTGGCCGCAGCGAATCGACGCGTGGCGCAGGCGGAGGCGTGTGCGGCACTGCTGCCCGAGGTGGAACAGCTGCGTGCCGAGCTGGCGCTGGTGCAAGCGGAGCTGGTGGCAGCTGAGGAGCGGCTATTGCAGCTGCAGGACTACGCGAGGCAACAGCAGCGGGGCAGGGTGGGGTCAAGTGGCCCAAGAGGCAGCGCCGCGGCAGAGGCAGCAAGCGCAGCGCTGGCTGCTTTAGGCGTCGATTACGAGTTAGCGGAGGCGGCAGCGCTGTGGCGCAACCGCTTTCTGCGTGCGATGCTGGCGGATGCTGCAGCAGTGGCGGCGGGAGCAGCAGTTGGAGCCGGGCCAGCAGGTCATGCGGCTGGGGCTGGGGCGGGCGGTCGAGGGGGAAGGCGGCCTGCGGCAGCGGCAGTGGCTGGCCGGGGCGGCCGCGGCGAGCTCCAGCCAGGGGAAAGCGCTGCTCAGGCTCGGACCATGAGCGCCATGCCGCGGCCGCTCGGCATGTGGTTGCCAGACGCGATGTGGGCGCTGGCGTCGAGTGTGGCGCCGGATTCGGCGCTGGCCGCCGCGTCAAGCCCTGGCCCGGCTTGGGCAGTGCTACTCCCGCCTCACAATTTCGGCGGCGGCGCAGCACCCACCTCCGCCGCACAAGCGCTACCACCGCCGCCTGTGATGTGCAATAGCGCGAAGGACGCGGTGGCGTACGGGCGGGCGCAGCAGCAGCTGCAGGCGACCGTGTTCCAGCTCTACCTGGAGGGGGAGCTGGCGGCGCCGCTGTTGCCGCGCCATCGGCCGCCGCCGCCGCCGCTTCCTGGAGCTGGCGGCCCCGGCTCAGTACAGCAGCGCTCTATGGCGGTTCTGGTTTGGGAACGCTGGCTAGCACAGTGCCGGCTGGCGCATCTGCTGCTGGTGAAGGGCGCCTGGAACAAGCTGTGCAGTGTCGTGGAGCTTGAGGAGGAGGATTATCACGGGGCCGCCCAGGGCGCATAACAGCTGGCCGCTACGGCGCAGCTATGGCCCCCTGCCACAGACGCAGGCTTCACTGCGACGGCTGCTGAGCCTGCAAGCGTGTGTGTGTTGGTGGCTGTGGGCCATGCGTGCTAGACAGGTGGTGGCGGAATAGCGCGGCAGCTGTTGAGAATTCTTCGCACCAGCGCCGGTCTACTGATGGGGGGACATGGCTGGCAGGTGCTAACGTAGATGGCTTGCAGCTTGAGTCGCGCTAGGATGCATGAGTTGGACGTCTAGCACGTGGACATGGCCGTGACGCGCACCATTGTTGGTGCGCGTGCACCGAGCCCGATGATGGGAAACCTGAGGGCGTACCCAGGGTTTTACCCACGAGAGACGACAGCTGGCCGCTAAGGGCTGGACTACGTGGCGCCGCGCGAGCGACGACGTAGGTTTGTTTGGAAATTCAATTATTTAACTCGTGCACCGACCACAATCCTGGTTACAGCGGCCTGCGCAACATCCGGCGAGGGCGCCAGGCCACCTTGCGCACACAGGCCTGCACTGCGGATTGGTGCCGGCCCTTCGTTGCCCAACGAGTCCAATTCGGAGCACAGCGCGCACTTCCTGCTAGTACAACCATACACTACTGACAGCACCACATCGCAGGTCCAGCCCTCCACTAGGCGTGCATATCGAAATTGTGTCGGCATTAGGGTTCTGTCGATTACGAAGCCGCGCAGCTTTTACCCCACCACCAGGCGACCTGTCAGCTGCGTCAGACCACTCGGGACCAGTCACATAGACCGTGGCAAAAATGATGAGCCTCAGCGCAAGAGCAGCTTTGCGCGCGCCCCGCAGCCACCATCACCCGCGTCCCCGAGCTCCATTCGCGCCCCCCAGCCATCCTCAACCGCGTGTGCGAGCTCCATTCGCGCCGTGCGCACGGATGCACGTTCCTGCGGATTCATTCTCGGGCGCATCGCCAGAGCGAAAGGCCGCTGTGGCCCTGAGGTCGCTCTTCACGTTCGTCGCAGCTAGGTGAGCGGGAAGGCATTGATGTGGGGCCGGAATCTAGGCGCGGGGCTTTTTTGGGGGGGGGACACTGAATGTGGGAAACCGAGGAGGTGACGCCACATGGAACGAAAGAAGTCTGACCGTCGTGGCGCGTCTGTTCAAATTGCCGAACCCGCATTTGCCTGGAGATTCTTGGGGAGGTATTTATTGGCGCCGTGCGGGCCTCGAAAGCATCGAACTGGCAGAACGTCGCCAGTCGCCCGTGAACGGCGTAATCGCGCCAATTTACGCCCGCCCGTGTGGACCACAAGGGAGCACTCACGCTGCGAGGGTCTCGCTCAACACCAAATGGACTCCCGTCAGGAGGGATGCGGGCTGACGGCGCGGACTTACTGCCAGTGCGGTCAGTGCCTAAACCCAACCCCTTCGCGTTCCCGAACGCGTCGGGGTACCTTCTGTTGCGACTTTCCGTCCTCACCCGCCATCAATTCTGCCATCAATCCTACCCCCAGGGTTGTGCTTGAACAGCTCCAGGGCCCCGGCGGCCCCGAGACGACCTACAACCAGCAGGCGTACTTGGACCTCATGGGTAAGCCAGGACAGGCCAGGAGCTGGCAGCGTTGGCGCGACCTGCTGCTATGTTTAGGGTTTGGGAAGGCAGGAGGGCATTAGGCATCGGCTGTGGATAAGCAAGCTAGCTTCAGGACGGAGGCACTAACCCTCGCCCTGCCTTGCTGCCCGGCCGTTCCTTCCATTCCGTGCTCGCAGACTTCCTGGGCGTGCCCATGAAGGGCGACGGCGGTGACGAGTGGATGGCGGCGGTCATGAAGAAGAACCACGCCCTGGGTGAGTCCGTAGTTCAGGATTGATGCGTGCACCCACGGTTGGCGGTGACCTGCAGCACGCGCTGCTGTCTCGTGTCACGCGCGGGCGCCCGGTGTGTGAAGGCACCGTGTGGGGGCATCGCTAGCACCTGCGCTGCATGCCGAACGCCGCCCCGGCTGCCCGTGCTGCAGCCCTGCGGCTGATGGAGGTGCGCGAGGCGTACTTGGACGAGTTCGAGTGGGGCAAGACCATGGAGATGGCCACCCGCGAGACGCGCGAGGCCAACACCCGCCTCATGCGCGCGGCGGCCATGGCCAGCCTGCAGGTGCGTGCGGGGCATGCATACCGCCGTACCGACCACGCAGTATCACGCCGATCAATGATTGAATGGCCGGCGCACGGAATCAATTTTAGGGTGGTGATGGCGCATCACACCACTGCAATTTGGGTGGGCTGCTTTGCCTTAGCGACACCACCATCCGTGTTTCCGTTGCAGGCGTCTCTGACTGAGCCAGTGGGTGGCGGCGCCGGCGGCTGCATGTCCATGGAGGACCTGGACGGGCCCGGCAAGGGAGCCGCGTGATAAGCTGCAGTAGCGCAGCAAGCGCACGTGTGCGCCAAGTGGCAGAGACGCGAGCTATCTGCATCACGCGGGCATAAATCCACTTGTGTGGAAATTTAATGGAGAAGAAGCCTTGCTTACGGGGCGGCGTGCGTTCAAGGCCGAGGGTACCGGCCAGCATGTACCATATCATTGTATGCCACGGCTGGCCGGCCACGGTGTGTGCGTTGGTGCGACGCACTTTGACCGGCGTTGTTGTACCACTATATCGCGTGGCGGTGCCCGCTTATTGTTGCTATGTTGCGTGTGGAGGACTGGAAAACAGCGGTCTATTGGTTGTTGTGTGCCTTGACCAAACGTGCAGCTGTATGTCCAGGTGTGTTGATCTGTGTGCAGAGTAAGACCGAACCATATTGGATTACATGGTATTTGACGTGTTTGGTGGTGCTGACCGTCTGGATGATACAGCATGTACTAATACGGGACCGGACAGTGACATCGCTTACGCGGTGCCTGTGTATGCTATGAGCGCGCGCGCTGTGCGGGGGCCATGCCCTATTGATTACTGACTACGCCCAGACATGACCAATATTGTGGAAGTGGAGTTGGTACGGAACATAGTGCACTGCGTGTGCGTTGTACAGACGTGGCCGTGAGGCACAGTGTGTGCGTGTGCTCATGTTCGTGGCGTAGTGTTCGGACTGAAGAGTACCGTAATTCTGATTGTGCGCCTGCGGGCAAACTGGTGAGGGGTATGATGGGCGTCGACGGCCCGCATGGCTGCTCACCTAGACGAGGAGGTTGTTGGACATCGCCGCAAATAAATGCGTGACGTCTCGCAAACGTCTGGCGCACGGCGTGGTCGAAATTCATTACCTGGATTCGCCGGACATGCGGGCATGCGAGGTAGCGTTGTAGTGCACAGATCGATACGTGGATGGCAGATTGGCAGCCCTGAAGTCATTGTGAGGACAATGGTGCGTTTTGTTTGCTCGTCAGGTTCTGCCGTGACTGATTCCGGTACAGTGACCGGCGTTCTTGTACCACTATCGTCGCGTGGCGATGCAGGGGTATTGTTGCCGTGTGGTGTGTGGAGGACTAGGGACATCTGTGGTTCAGGTGTAGCTGAGTCCTGGGTGCAATCTTACATGGCTTTGATGGTCACGGCCAGGCCACGGCCTCACATCCGGACTTGCGTCACCCCGCCAGCGCCCCCACTGGCCCAAAGTCACACGACGGTCCACAAACACTCAGGCCCAGGCAGCCTCTGCCTCTGCATATCGAGTGTCAATCCCGGTACAACAAGCATTAACGCATTCGTGCTGGCGCTCAACGTCAAACACAGCAAAACGCCTTCTGTGATAAAATTGCACTTTATGTACGAGGGGCCACGGTGCGTATCACAGCACCGCATGAAGCAGCATGTAGGGGCCAGCAAACACAGACGACACGGAGCCATTTGCTCCAAACGTACACGCCGCTAAGTAGCTCTGCCTGTGCCTGTACCGATCCCGTCTCCACAGTTGCGGCAACCTTCCTACCTAGCAATGCGCAACAAAGCTCATCCGACTGGCTCCAGCCCTCCATTGGCAGCTTTCACCATCATCAATACGCACACAACTTCTCGTAGCATACAGGAGATGGTCCCTCCCGACCTGGGTGCGGGGCACCCTTGCTTGGTCGGACTGTCCCTTCTTTGTAATGTCGCATTCATACATCTTGCCCACCGCTCACCTAACATGAATACCCTCCAAAACCCGGCAGGCTCGATCTCCCTGTCATCACCGTTTCTCCCTGTCCCCGTCACTTTCCTGCCCTGCACGCTCCGCCGGCAGCTGTGGCGCCGCAGGCGCCGACACTGAGGGTGACTGTGGCGCAGCCGCAGCCGGGGGCGCGGGCGCGGCTGGGCTCATCCCCATCATGGCCATCCAACCATGCCAGTTGTAGGTTATAAGGCCCGCCATGAGCAGGGAGGCGCCCACCATGAAGTTGGGCCCGATCACCGCGGGCTCCTGCACAGCGGGTCGAGAGTCACAGCAGGTGTGGTGTGGTGCAGTCATGCACGCGACCCGGTGAGCATGGGCTCCATAGACGGAAAGTGGGCAATGAGTGTGTCTTGGAGACCCGCCACGACGTAGGCGCACGGCCTGTCGCCGGTACAGCAACCACTCACCAGGTACGGCAGCGGCAGCGTGAAGGCCGCGATGGTGAGCGGCACCAGCGACGAGCCCACCAGCGTCGTGGTCACCGAGCCCACACTACAGCGGCAACACGAAGGCGAAGGCAGGGACGGTGTCGTCGGCAAGGACGCGCATGACGGTCGCAGCGACAGGACTGGATCGCGGCCGGCTTCTGCAACCACCACCCACACGCCTTGCTGCTCGCTCTCCACCAACTCCCCATCCAACAAGTTTGGAACCCGCTAACCGCTCCCATGTTACCCCATCAAGCCCGGGGCGCATACTGCACCGGCACGCACCTGCGCAGCAGGTTGAGCATGGCCACGTTGAACACGAGGTTGAGGACCACGTACGACAGCGCCAGCAGCGGCGTGGAGTGCCGCGCCAGCAGCCACGCCAGCCCGCACGACTCCGGCCCGCCGCCGAAGGCCGCGCACGCCGCGGCGCTGGGCTCGCCCAGGAAGGCGCGGGACGAGGCCAGCAGGTGGGCGGGCAGGTCCGACAGCGCGATGCCCTGCGCGCGGCATGGCGCGGGGTTGGAGTTGGGTTTGGGTGCTGCAAGGCTAACGTCTAAGTGAACGGGGGAGGGGACAGGCGGTGCGCCATCGTGCCGGCGCACGTAAAGCAATACGGGGTTGCTGGTACAAGCCCAACCGTTGAGCTGGCCAAGCATCTGTGCCCCACGTGCCGGCGCTGTGCCGCGGTTGCTTCAGGTGCGCCGCGCACCTTGAGCGCGGTCGTGATGGGCAGCAGCAGCAGCACGAAGAAGGCTTGCGCCAGCGACCCGAACGAGTTGACCACGAAGATGTCCAGCGGCCGGCCCAGCTTCTGAGCCGCGGAGCTGCGCACAGAATGGCGGCCACCACGGCATTCGCATCCGTCCTCCCTCCACACCACTTGTGCTTGCCAAGCTTCGGCCCGTCCCCGTCCGCCATGCGCACTCCTCATCACGCCAGCGCCTGCTGCCCCCCTCACCTGAACACCTTCTCCTTGATGCAGTTGGCGATGGCGGGGAAGGCAAAGCACGCTACACACACCGCCACATAGCGCAGGTCCACCGCCGCATGCGCCGCGGTCGCGGCCGCTGCGGCCCCGGAACCCATCCCCAGCAAGTTCGCCACGACGCCGGGCTGCACTGCCGCGCACACCACGCCCAGCATCACCAGGCCCGCACCCGCCAGCTGCAGCCGCGAGTAGCGTGTGCCCAGGATGAGGCTGGCGAACAGCAGGCTCCACACGAGATACGTCTGATTCACCACGGGCAGCAGCGCGCCCGGGATGTGCGCCGCGCCCACCTGTTGCCACCAACACGGGAGAAGCGCGTGATGCCATAGCCACATCCGCAAAGGCCCCATCAATCATACAAGCCCCTGTTCAATGGCAAGGCCTAACTGCTAGCTTGCCTGCCGCGTTTTGACAAGCCAAGGCACACCCACGCCCCGCGCCCACCATGAACAGAAGCTGCGCCGCCGCCTCGCAAGCGCCCACCGCCAGCAGCGGCCGCTTGTCAATGTCCAGCATTGCGGTAGTTACTTGCCCCGTTCTGCGAAACAGCAGATAACAAGTTAATGTGTCCGGTAGCCCGGTCCTTAGGGGAGGACTGCTTTGCTTTGCGAAATCCCTGCCCCTCGTCGCTCAGAATCCTACAGGCGATGACCTTGCCTTAGCTTTGGTATTCCACCACTTGCGCTTGCCTTCAGCCACTGGCCCGTACTCAGCCCCATACCCCACCGTGCCCGATCCCTGTTTATGCTACGTGGCCACGCCAGGCGACCCTCCACCCAGCCCAACCGTCCGCCCTCGGTTTACCCCGCGGCCCCCCTCTCCCCGCTGGTCTGCCTGCTACAAGCCGCCAGTCGTTCATCTGCCCTCCCTCCCGCCCTCCACTCCCCCCCCACACTGCGCCTGCCCACCTCCGCCTCCACGCCAGCGCGGTGAAGTACACGGCCAGGTAGCCCAGGTTCTGCAGCTGCGCCAGGAAGAAGATGTGGTCGCGCAGCGGCACCAGCGCCATCTTGTACAGCACCCGGTTGCCCACGCCGGTCAGCAGCACCAGCCCGATCAGCGCCTGCCGCGGATCCAGAGCCAGGCCGGGTCCCAGTGGAGGAGCAGAGGCAGGAGGCAGGGCAGGGTAGGGGCGGAAGAGGTAAGGCGGGCTACGACGGGGTGGCGACGGGGTGGCGGGGAGGGGTTTGCGTGCCTGTGAATGCAGCCAGGAACGGCGTGCAGCCACGGCCAACGGCCCGGGCCAATGAGCTGGTTGTCAACTCCTATCCACCTGGAAGGACGCTTCCGCGAGCAGGTCGAAGCCAGCGCGATAGCCGGTGTACTGAGCGGCGGAGGCGGAGGTAAGGGGAGGGCGGAGGGGTGGATGGGGTGCGCATGCTTGGAGGTGCCGTGTTCCACGGCGGTGTTGCGTCGCTTATGCATGCGCTGGTAAAGTCCAAGCATCAGCTCCATGAGCACATACACCGATGGAGCGCGGGGGGGGGGGGATGCGCCGAGGCGCACGCCGTATGCCGCGTCAGCTCGTGCTACGGCCGTGGCAGGCTCGGCAACTTCCCTGTCAGGCCCCAACCTTGGTAGGCCCCAACTTACTAGAAGCTTGAGCGGCACTGCACGCTGGGGCTCGTGTAGTCCTCCCGGAAGTTGCACATCGGGGTCGAGTGCCGAATCGGGCTCGGGAGGGCCCTCTGAGCCGATTACGCGCGCGACTTCCGCATGGACGCATGGCCGGCTTCTTGAGCGCTTCTGAAGCGCGCCCGAGGAGCCAGGACAAGCTGTAGGTCTGAGTCTACATACTAGCGCTGCTCGCCCTAGCGGACAGAGCTTCGCGCGCTCAAGCGACGGGGTTCTTAGTGAATGACAGAGTTGACTTGCCAGAGAAGGCATTTTTTTTGAGCGGTATGTATGGTTAGCTGCTGGGAACATCACATGTTTTGATACATAGTCGATTATGAAAGAGAGGCCCAGAAGAACCACTTGAACAGCGGCCATCCAGCAACGCCCATCTGAAGTTAGCCCTACCTTGTTCCAGCTGGAAGCTGCTGCCTTTCAAACCTTTTACAAGCGTTTACAAGCTTGTCTTTCAATCAGACCGTCGTCAGAGTTGCAAGTGCAAACCGTTCGGCTTGCGCTCGAGCGCTCGCACGATAATGCAAAGCCACCGCTTGGCGGTACCTAAAGGGTGCGCACATCGCGCATCTGCCGCGCGATGCCGTCGCGCTCTTTCCGCGCCGCGGGCAAGCTCTGCCGCTGCGCATTCCCCCACCATCGCCGCTCGCCCGCAAGCAAAGTATGTGCGCGAGATGGCGAGCGCTAAGGAGGCAGTGCGTTTGGCTTCGCGCCTGTGCCAGGTACAGGGGACGCGACTTCGGCGCAAGGTTGGGCGTGCAAGCTAGGTGGCAGGGGTGTGTCGCTGCGGTACCTGACTGCGGCACCTGACTGCGGACCTGACTGGCTGGGGGACTGGTTTGCCCTGGCCCCGTCGACGGGGTCTACAGGATGTGCAAAGGCAGCTGAGCGCTGAGGAGCGGGTTGACAAGAAGGACGACTCGCCCGTCACCGTGGCCGATTACGGTGGGTGGGTGGGGTGCGTGTAGGACGGCACGCGTGGCCCTGCGCCGAAGCGCGCGGCTGACAGCTGTGGGCGCCAACGTGGCAAGGGCGAAGGGTAGCTCACTTCTCCATTCTGGTGTGGCAGCTGCCACCATGCGCGAAACTTCACGTCTTCGCCAACCCGAACCGCGCACGTCGCAGGCGCCCAGGTGGTTGTGGCATGGTCGCTGCAACGCGCCGACCCCGCCACCCGCCTGTCCATGGTGGCGGAGGAGGACAGCGCTGAGCTGCGCACACCGGCTGGCCGCGCCATGCTGGAGCGTATCACCGCGCTTGTAAACAGCGTGGTGGCGACCGCGGCGCCGGGCGAGGTGCTGAGCCCGGAGCAGGTGCTGGACATCATCGGTGAGCGCAGAACTGTGTGGGCTAGGCGGCGAGGTGGTGGCGGTGATGGTGGTGGTGATGGTGTGGGTGTGTGCAGGGGCGTGCAAACGCTGGTGCAGGAGGGCCAGCGGCGGCAATGTGACGCTTGGGGGCACCATCCGAAGTTGCTTGCATGCGTTTTGGGGGGGAGGGGGGATACACGACACGCAGACTCATTGCTTGCACTGCACACTCGTCACTGGCATGGCCTTGTCCGCGCCCGCCCTGGCAGACCTGGGCGCCTCGCAGGGCGGCCCCAGCGGCCGGCACTGGGTTCTGGACCCTATTGATGGCACGCGCGGCTTCGTGGGCATGCGCCAGTACTCGGTGTGCCTGGGTATGCTGCAGGACGGCGAGGTGAGGCGGAGGCGGGGCGGGAGGCAGCAGGCAGGCTGCAGGCTCCCTGTAGGGAGGCAGGACAGAAAGCGCAGCGCCAGAGAACAGGGTCAGGGGGAACGACGAGCATCATGAACATGCGTGAACAGGGGAGGCCGAGCTTGCAGCACACGCAGTCCGGCTGAGACAGTGGGTGGGAAGGGGATCCGGCACCTGCACACCTGACGTAGGTTGCGAGGAGCAGGCTGGGCGGCAGTGCGGGTGCAATGAGGGGAGTAGGCGTGCGCAAGCCCGACGTCCAACTCTTACTAGGCTGCAACCTTGTTAAGCACGCAAGAACGCCGGTGCCGCTGGACAAGCGCGCGAGCTCGGTCTAACATGCCGACCTCGCGCACGCTGTCTTGCAGCGCCATCCTGCGTCATTCCCGCCCACATCACACATACACACACCCTGCCGACCGGCCAGCACCATATGTCCAACGGGCAGCTGTACCCCGCTCCGGTTGCAGGTGGTGCTGGGCGTGCTGGGCTGCCCCAACCTGCCGCAGGGCCCCGTGGGCGACGACGACGGGGCCGCTGGCTCAGCGCAGCGGCTCAGCGGTGACGCGGACGTGGGCTGCCTGTTCTTCTCTGAGCGGGGGCAGGGCGCCTGGGTTGAGCCGCTGTGGAACGCTGACGCTGCGCCGGCGCCGGTGCGGGTGGCGGAGGTGACGGAGGGCGCGGAGGCCCGGTTCATGGAGAGCGTGGAGAGCCGCCACTCCAGCCACAGCATCAATGCGGCGCTGGTGGGGCGGGGCTGTGTGTGCTCTGGGGCGGTGGGAAACGGAAGTGTGTTGGCGTGGACGTGGGTGGCTTGTGCTCCACATCGAGACCTCCGTGAACTGTGATGTTCATCCGACGCTGATATCGGCAACGCGCTCCACGACGGGGGTTCCAAGTGAATATTGTCGCTTTCCCTGTCTCAGGCCCGGGAGCTGGGTGTGGTGCGGCCGCCTCTGCGGATGGACTCGCAGGTGCGGACGTGGTAGTGGGCGGCTGAGAGGTTTGTGTGTGCAGCTGCGCGCTGGCAAGCAGTTGCAGATTGCATCTGGCCCGTTTCAGCAGCTCACGTCACAACTCACGCGGTCTGGCCCCTGCTCTTGATACCCGCGCACCCTACAAACACGCGCAGGTCAAGTACGGGCTGCTTTCCCGCGGCTGCGGCACCATCTTCATGCGCTTCCCGCCCGCCACCTACAAGGAGAAGATCTGGGACCACGCCGCCGGTTTTGTCATCGTGGAGGAGGCGGGCGGCCGCGTGACGGACGCCGCTGGTGTGCGTCTGGACTTTAGCAAGGGTCGATTCCTTGCCCTGGACCGGGGCATCATCGCGGCGCCGCCAGCGCTGCACGAGAAGCTGGTGGCCGCGGCTGCCAAGGTGGCGCCAAAGGCATGAGCAGGAGAGCATAGAGGCCTGCATCACAGGCGAAGGAGCACGGCCTATTAGCCCCAGGCCCATAGTAGGCTCGTGTGCGTAGGTCCCGCTTGAAACCAGGGGATCGAAGGGAATCTGAGTTTCGGTGTACCGGTATCCCTCGACCTCGCGTCCCGGCCTCCATTTGTCTGTGTAACTGTGTTGCTGCTCTCAGCGCTATGTGCCTTTGCCATTTGTGGCCGGGGGTTACATGCAGCTACATGCAGCGCAGCAGCGGAGCTCCACGTGGCGTACGACCGGACGTGTACTGTCGTACCCAGCTCTGGTAGACCGCACGGGTAGACCTCAAACAACATCAGTGCAATAGGACAAGAGGGGCAGTCCGCAGAGGGACCGTCCAGGCACAGGGGAAATCACCCTCCCATCGCTGCAGCCTGGCTACCTACCCACCCATCCCTGCCCATCCCATGCGGGCCTGGACCGGGCCTGGCCCAGCCCGACAGCGGGCATGGACATGGCGCAGGCGCACGTAACCGTCACTGGGCTGTCATGACATCACGGACGCTGGGCATGGTGTGGTTGATGGGGTTACCATGCGTGCCGCCAATGCGCCAAAGGCTTGGCGCGCCTAATTCACCTGCATGGCATTGCGTTAGTGGCATCTGTGTGGCGCGGCGTGGCCGGGCCGGGCAACCAGGAGCAAGTGCGTACTGCGTAGCAACAAGAAGAGGTGTCTTTCCAATCCTAATACGTAGCAGTCGCGGTTTGCGTCAGTATGCTATGTTTTGCCGACGCAGCCACGCAGCCACGGACCGGGGTGTTCCTGGGGGGCTTTCGCCCCCCCCCCTGCGTAGCCAAAACGGACAGCGCTGTTAGGCAGTTGAAGCCACGGTGAAGTCTTTGGACTCAGCACGCCAAAATGTGCGTTGATACAGCCTCCTCCAGCATGCACACACTCGCCTCCCTATCTGCGCGTCAGCACGCTTCCAGCCTGCCACCAATCAGCCACGACTCCGTACAGCAACGCGTGCAGCCGCGCGCTCATGCCTTACCGTGGCAAATTGTCTGTTGGAAGTCTGACTACGCTGCCCACTACGGGACTCCGCCAACTTGCCCCTTGCCCTGTATCATATCATCCTATCTGCGCGTGTGCCAGAGTGTGCCCCAGCTGGTGCCGTGCCCTGTGCACCGTGCCCTAAACCACTCAGACTAGCATGGTTCTCGTGAAAGCATCACAGCCTTGGCACTCTAGGCTATGTTCGCGAGTGATAAGAAAGGCAGGGCCAAGGCCAGTCCGAATAGGACTGGGTCACGCACCCGGCACGAGCGGGCACGAGTGGGCGAGCCGCCCCACTCGTGCGCCGTCGTCCTCCCTAAACCCTGCCGTCTCGGCCCCTGCTGTCCACGGCGGTCGCTTGCCCTTACCCATCGCCAATCCGTTATCATGAAGCACCCCACAGCTTAAGTCTGGCTGCGCGTGCAGGCGAAAATTGCGCGCGCATCAAGACAGAGCAACGGTCTAGTAGCTTAAGGGCATTTCGGCATGCTAATAAGTGCTAGTACAGCCAAGTCAGCATGGAGTCAAACACAATCATGAAGCGCGGCCGGAGTCGTTGGCGTCCAACAGCCAAGACCCCGGCCGGCGGAAGCCGTGAAAGCTACCGGGCAGCACTCCGGTGTTGGGCTACTCAGGCAGTTTTGCGCGGATTTGCCAGGTTGGTGCGGGGCCTGGGCCGCTGTGCTTGCTGGGATGGACGCGGTCCTCATTCTCTCCTCGAGCTGTATTGCCCCCGCAACCGGCCCTGCCACTTAGCTGCTATTGTACTCTGCCCAGCCCGAGGTTAAATAACCCATGTACACTCGTTAGATAACAAAGCTTGAACGAATGGGCTGCGGGTCTAGCGTGCCTGTGGAAGCGGTGGACCAGGGCGACCAGCAGAAGCAGCAACAACAGGGTGGAGCGGCCGCCAAGAATGGTGCGTTATGCGGCGCAGTCGGTTGCAGTGGCCCCCTCAGCCGAGACGCATGTTGATGGCGCTCGCAGGCTCGGCTGCCGACAAGGCCGCAGCTGACGCGGAGTCCCAAAAGGCAAAGACGACTCGTGCTCGTCGCCTGAGCTACATCTCGAACGACGCGAATGGGGCGGCGGTAAGCTCTGGTCGCCCGCCTGCACCGCGCTACGTCGATACTAAGAACTAAGACCGCTTTTGCAGGTGAACGCGCCTCCTGGCTCTGCCGCGCCAGCTGCGCCAAACGCTGGTGGCAAGTCTGGCAACACGAGAGCCAGGCGTCTGTCTTACGTGACAAACGATGTAAGAACGCTTCGGGGTTTGTCGCCTGCATCGCCCCAGTTCTGACGCACATGTCACTCTCTGCTCGCAGCCCAACGCTTCGCCGGGCAACCTGAAGCTCAATGGCGAAGGGGAGGGTGGCGAGGAGCAGGACATGGAGGGAGGGGACGAGCCCGCTGTCCAGGGCCAGCTTGCTCCCGAGGTAGGGGTGAGAGATGCGCGGGCTGGGCATGGTCTTGAGGACACTTAGCCCGAGCCTCACCTGAAATTCCCCGTATCCGCTGTCTTTTCAGGAGCAAGAGCGCAGGACTCTGCGCGTTAACGTGGCCTGCATGTCGCGCGCTGGTCGCGAGCCGGGGTTCAAGAAGACCAACCAGGACAATTGCTTTGCGTTTGAGAAGTACATCACCGAGGACCAGTCTCTGTTCGGTGCCATGGATGGTCACGGGCCACACGGTAAGGACAGTGCTGAGCAGCCAAGATGTGTCGCATGCTAAGCAACGGGCATGCCCTCGATGTTTACAGGGCACCTGGTGTCTGGCTACGTCAAGCAGCACCTGCCGATAATACTAGTGAACCATCTTACATTGGAAAAGGACGTAAAGAAGGCGCTGTCCCAGGGCTTCTGCGAGGTGGACCGGTCCCTGGCCAACAGCAGGATAGACTGCGAGTTCAGCGGCAGCACGGCCGTGGTCAGCTACCTCAAGGTGCGCAGCGGCTATCAGTGGGTCAGGGGTGTGGCTGGTCCAAGGGGTGTTGATGTGTGGCTGCCTCGACTGGGTGAGCGGGGGTGACGGTGCTCTGCGGCCTCCCTTGCCGCTGTACTGACGATGGCACCGGCCTAAACACTCCAACTGGACCTACAGGGCAAGACCCTCACGACAGCATGGGTTGGTGACTCTCGTGGCGTGCTGGGCCGTGAGACAAAGAAGGGCTGGGAGGCGGTGGACCTCACCAACGACCACAAACCGACGGCGCCCGAGGAGAAGGCACGCATCCTCAAAGCGAACGGTCGCGTGGAGCGGTAAGCTGCCCATCGTTGCAGCCAGTCGGCGAAGTGTCTCCTTTGCTCGTGATGGCCAGCGCCACGCGGAGAGCAGAAGCGCTACGTGCGCCAGCGCTGAGCGCGACATGCAGAACCCGGGCTATTTCTGGTGGTGAAGTGGCCTATGTGCTGAAGTCACGGCCTTTCCCGCGCCGGCCACATGATACAGGCTGGTGGACGAGATGGGCCAGCCCATGGGCCCCTACCGCGTGTGGCTGCAGTACGCCTGGATCCCGGGCCTGGCCATGAGCAGGGCGCTGGGTGACGTGCTGGCACACCAGTAAGTCCCGGGGATTGTTTCTCCATTGCTGCTTTGGGTGTCGCCGCGTGCTTGCTGTTTGGGGGTGGGGGGGGGGGGCTGAGTCTTGCCTCTTCAGATTTTGAGGAAGAGGGTATGGGAATGGTGCCAAGGAGGCACCGGTCATTTGGGTTACGGAGTTTATGGTCTGGTCCCGTATCGCACGCTAGTCGTGCCATCATGGCATGTAGGGCAGGCCTGCTCTGTGCTAACGCAGCATGTACATCTGGCACACAGGGTGGGTGTGACGTCGGAGCCGGATCACTCGACGATGGAGCTGACGCCGCAGGACAAGTTTATTGTCCTGGCCTCGGATGGCGTTTGGGAGTTCATCTCCAGCAAGGAGGCGGTCGACATCGTGGCGCAGTACGAGAGCGCAGAGGAGGCGTGTCGCCAGGTGCGCAAGCGTGCCCACGATTGCAGAGCTCCGTGTTGTTGCCTCATGTGCTGCAGTAAGCCCTGTGTTTGCTAAAAGCCAGGGCGGAATGGTCCCTGGCCCGGCAGCATAAGTGAAAGGCGCATAGGGCAGGCAGCGCACGCTTCATGGCCGGGGACAGATGTGTTCCAGTCACGTAGACGTACCGTAGGGTGTGTGCTGACCCTGCCCGCATCACGCGCTGCCCCCCATGCCGCTGCAGCTGGTGGACGAGGCCTACCAGCGGTGGCTGACGGAGGAGGAGGGCGTCGTGGACGACATCACTGCCGTCGTGGTGCGCTTCGTCCACCCCTAGCCACGTCTTGAAAAGGGGGCGGCGGGGAGCAGCTGGTCGCCGGCGGGCGTGGTGCCCGCTGCCGCACGGATGGTGTGTGGACCACAGCTGTACGGCCGGCCGAAGCAAACAGCTCCTGATGCCGGCGACTACAAGGTTGCGCGCGGTGTGACTGTTATGATGCGTGCGTGGTTACCGACTGATCATGACACGGGGGAGCGCATGTAGTGCTTGTGCATGCATGGGTCCACCTCGGGTAATAAAGCAAGCCTGAGTGGCTTTGCGGGCGAGGGTGCCTCAAACGAAGGAACAAAACCGTCCTGGTGCACTCGCATGCGCGGAAACTCGAACACCCGCTGCTGCATAACGCTCAGCGTGACATGGGTGTTATGGGCAGAGTGGGTCAGTGGGTCGGTGGGGGCGCTGAGTTCTCAGGGCGCATTGGGCGCTTCGCCGCCGCCAGGTGTGCTTTTACGGATGGCTTGTGGCTGTACCGGCTTCGGAAGGAAGATACCGTACGTCATGCACCACGGGTACGAGAGCTTGCAGTGCGTAATTGGTGCGTCCTATCTAACAGGTGGTCGGTAGGGTCCCGTGAGTTCGTAGTATAGCCTGGGCCAGGACCAATGAAAAATCGGAAGGCCAAGTTGGAGCCCGGACAGAATCGGAAGAGCTGTGGTCCCGAGCCCGTGCAGAGACGGACAGGATTGACCGGCACGCAGTGGCACTGAGTCAGGCGTTCTGTTAAGCGATGTTCATGGAATGCGGTACTTATCATGGCTCAGCGGGTTACGGTGCGTGCCATCCGCAGCTCCGCCACCTGGTACCTGCGCGGCTGCGCCCTTCCCCGTCGTGTTATTAGGGGGGACGATGGACACCATGCCAGACGGAACTAGCAACACAGAGACTCACTTGAGATTGTAACATCCAAGCTGGAAAACTGTCAATTGTGCATTGCAACGGGAATAGTGGCATAGCCCCGGCGTCCTGTCAACCGGCACCCTACGCGGGGGCATGGGGGGGGGGGGGGGCGGCTGGGGTGCGCGGGCGACACCGGGGCAAAACGAGCCGTGAAGGTGCTTCTTCTTCTTCGTAAGCCATTCCTTGCAACCGCACCACTACGACGAAGCACAATCAGAATAACAATTGATTGCAGCGTGGCACCCGTGGGGGCTATGCAAACTGAGCTTCAGCGCTGTCACCCATCGCGTTTTTTGGCGCGAAAGTCCTCTGCACTCTGCCTCACCTCGTCATTTGTTCCCATACTCATTTTCATTTGTCTGTTAATATAAATCAAGCAAAGAATGACGATTCCAGAGATAGCAGTGCGCCCCGTAGAAGCAATTCAGAAGCTTTACCAGCAGGCAGGCTGCCCCACACATGCCGATGGCGATTGGGGCGTGGCCAAGCATTTCGAGGAAGCTATCAAGGGGCTGGGTCATGGGGAGGTGGGTCGAGAGCAGCCAGTGCTCGGCCAGAAAGAACAAGGGCAACATGCGGAAACCCGGCCTGGCTTTCTCGCTCACCAATTAAACGGCTCGCGCCCTATCCTGCAGATTCCTCGCCTTGACAAGCTATCTGCGGACCAGTTGCCGCACCACAGCCTCGTGCGCTTCACCGGCATGGTGAGCCGTTTTGGCGGGGTTCCGCCGCTTCCCACGGAACACCATGTGGTTTGCGAGAGTATGTACACCTTACCGACTATACTGGACTTGCTTGTCAACAGGTGCAAGACCTCTTGAACCCCGAGTACTATGTGGGGGCGTTCCAGCAGCCGAGCGGGCAGTGGGTCACCTCGAAGTTCTGCGACCCCGACATGCCCGAGGACGCGCCCCAGTCGGCCTCACCTGTTATCTGGGAGCGCCGCCCGGTCGTGCTGGTGCCCGTGCCGGGTCTGAGCAGCTGGTCCCTTCCCGCGCTGCCAGCGGTGCCGGCCAAGGACGCACAAGCCCCGGAGGCGCCAGCTGACACCGTCGCACAGGCGGCTCAGGCGCAGCCCCAGCAGGCGCAGCAGCAGCCAACTCAACAGCAGCCGGCCCGCGCCAAGCGGGAGCGTTCCTCTGACGCTGATGCGCAGCATGACAGCATGCCGGCTGAGCTGCGCGCCGCCAGCGCCGGCGGCGCGGCGGTACTGTCTCCGCGTGGCGGCGCCGGTTCCAGCGCCGTGGCGGCAGCAGGTGCCGCCGCGCCTCCCGGTGCGGGTGAGGACAGCATGAGCCACGACACCGACCTGAGCGAGGATCAGGGGCCGGGGGTGGCGGGCGCGGCCGCCGCCGGCGCCGGATCGCCGGGTGAGGCCGAGGGCGCAGCGCGTCCGCGCGTGCGCCGGCGGGAGGACCCCACTGCCAGCGTGGCGTTTGGTGACACCGGGGCTGCAAGCGACCGGGGCGCGCCAATCCCGACATCGGCACCGGCCCCCGCGGCGGCCGGGTGTGACGCCTGCGCTGGCGGGCACGCCTGCGAGCAGCACCCAGCCGCAGCAGATGCGGCAGTACAGCAGGCGCTGACGCCCGGCGAGGTGCCCGGCAGCTGCATTGTGTATGTGAGTTCGCAACGCGCGTCATAGCTGTTAGATATCGTACACGAGCAGGAGGCATGCGGTGCAGGCGTGAACGCAAGCCTGGGGGGCGAAGGTGGTGTCGCATGCACGCAACAGGGGCATGCTGCAAAGCCACGCACCTCCCGCGCACCTCAACCCTGCGTTCCCGCTTTCCCGCCGCCCTGCCCCCGCAGCTGTACGACAGCGCACCTGCGCTGCCTCTGCACGAGGTGGTTGAGGTGGTGGGCGTGCTGAGCCACATGCCGCAGCTGGCGCAACTCGAGTACGACAACCAGGACCCCCTCCTGGCGCAGGTGGGCCCGGCCTTGGGATTTGGCTTGCACCCGACGGTTCGGCTGCGCCTGGTCGTGACAGGGACTTGCAAACGTTAATGAGTACGGGCCAGATGGAGCGCGTTGTCGGGAGATGTACAGGCTGCGAGGCAGTTCTCATGTGCAAACACACACACCTGCAGGAGCTGGCGTCTCTGGGTCTCGACAACGACGGCCATGGCCGCAACGGCGACGGCACCGGTAGCGACGCCGCCATGGGCCAGCCGGACGAGCGGGGCGTGCTGGCGGCGCAGGGCGAGCGGCTGGCGTTCGAGGCCATCCGGGCCGCCCACCCGCCCACCAGCAAGGTGTGTGCGGCGGGCGCAGGATACGCGTACGCGCGCGCTTTTCTTCGTCCTGGTCTGGCTGGGCTTTCGCGCCACAGTCCGCGTGGTCAGCAACTCAGCAGTGCCCAGTAGTTAGGGACGTTTCTACAAAGAACAAGCTCGACGGGTTCGAAGGAAGATGGCTGATGACCTAAACCGGCCGCCGGCTGCCACTGCCGCCACGCAGGTGATGCGGCTGCACGCCATCCTGGTGCGCCGCCAGCCCGACCTGGTGCCGGCCCCGCCCGCTGCCACCGCCGCCGCCGCCGCCTCCTCGGCCGCCGCCGCCACGGCACCCGTCGCCGCAGCCGCCGAGGCAGCCGCCGCGACGCCTGCCGCCGGCGGCCGCGGCGCTGACGCGGCGCCGCTGCGGGCGCGCGCCCTGGCGCTGCTGCGCTGGGCGCTGGGCGGTGACGGCCTGGCCGCCGAGTACGTGCTGCTGCAGCTGCTGTCGCGCGTGGTCAGCCGCGGCGACCCCAACGCGCTGGGGCAGCTGCCGCTCAACATCAGCAGGTGGGGTTGCTGCGGCACCGGGTGGGGTGGGGTGGCGTGGGGTGCGTGGGATGGGGCGGGACGGGACGGGACGGGACGGGACGGGACGGGACGGGACGGGACGGGACGGGACGGGACGGGACGGGACGCAGCGTGTGCAGGGGCAGGGTCATCAACACACCTTCAAAGGCGCGTGAAAGGGGCGAACGAAACGTGGCATGCCTCGAGCAACGCCACGCGACATGCTGGCAGCCATGTCGCGCTTGGCGACCTAACCAAGGGAGCGCCGGGTAGGGTGTAGCGCGAAGCATCACTGGCTTTGAATGCAATCAGTCATGGGGTGCCTGGCCGGAGTGGGCTAGCCTGACATGCCCACGTCCCCGCGGTTGCACCCAACCCCAACAGGTGCCCTGGCGCCGTCACCAGCGGCACCAGCGCGGCGCCCGCTGCTGCCGCCTGTGCTGCTGACTCGGCGGTGGCGGCGCACAGCTCCCCCGCGCTGGCGGCGGACCTGCTGGCGGGCCGCGGCGTGAGCGGCTTCGTGGCGGCGCTGCAGGCGGCGGTGTCGTGCCTGATGCCCCTGAGTGTGGCGCTGCCGCTCAGCGTCGAGGGCTGCAACAGGTGGGCGGCTGCACGGCACGGGGGTATGGGTTGGGTAGGTGATTCCAAACCCGAGCATTGAAGAGACCGAATACCCAACGAGGGGAATGGCTGTGTTCCGGATTGCCTATTCTGGTCTCGTTTGTTTGTCCGCGCGTGCCTACGCTGCGAGCAACGCAGTGCGGCGTCAACAAAGCTCCCCATGCCGCCAGGCCTAGCCCAATCCGGTGTAACGTTGCTAGTCGCGCGCTACACCGAGCTGTTGCGCAAGCGGCCCGCGCACTTGGGTTCACTTGAGCCCATGCCAACTTGCCCTCCGCGCTGACCGAGCTCGTCACCGAGCGCGTCACCTCCCCGCCCTCCCCGCTGCCCTCCACCGCGCTCCCGCAGCCTGTCCTGGTCGCCGGTGCGCGACGTGGCCCGCGAGCGCACCACGCCCTCACCGCTGCAGCTGGCGCCGGGCACGGTGCTGCTGCTGGATGAGACGGTCATGGCCCCCGGCCAGCTCAGCAGCCAGGGTGTGGTCAGCATGCAGGTGCGTGGGCGGTGCAGGAGCGGGAGGACAACACAGGGGTTCTGTTGGACATCTGGGTAGGGGGATGCAGCAAGAGCATCGGCTGTTTGGCTTCCGCCAGCAGCGTCCCTGGTCTGGCTCCGTGCGTTGGTGCTTCGTGCTGGGACCTGCCCGCCCGCTGGTGGCAGGTACGGTATTACGCACCGCAACATGCATTTTCCACGCGAGCCTCACCGCCTGTTTAAGCCTGGACCCCGCGCGCGCTGACATTGGGTTCATGAGGATCTTCCCACCCCACCCCACGTCTCCACGCAATCCCCCACCCAAACCTGTCGTGCCCAACAGCGCTGCCCTGCCCTGCCTGCCCCCTTCAACTGTCCAGGCGCTGATGGCCCTGGCGCGGCAGCAGGAGCTGCTGTACGACTTCGAGACCTTCCAGCACCCCGTGCCGCTGGACCTGCCGCTGGTGGTGCTCACGCAGGGCAGGTGCGGCGGCGGCACACGGACTGGCCCAGCGCAACCATGCGCCTGCATTGCGCGTGGGACAGGCGGGACAGGCAGCGGGGAGGCATTGGGTTCGCGTTGGGATTGCTGCGAAACGGCTGTGCTGAGCTGCGCGCCGGCGGGAATGCATGACAGGGGGCGCCTGGCGCTGGCTCTGGTGCGGGTGTTGGCGCATCACGCGATGGTCCCATCATCCCCGGCCCACCCGCGAGACCAGCAGCCTGCACAGTGCCGACACCTTGCGACGCCCACCCACCCACCCACCCACCCACTCACCCGTTGCAGGTCACTGCTGCGCGACTGCCTGCCGCTGCGGCTGCCGCTCACCGCCACGCAGCCCTTCCCCTCCGTGGAGGCCGTGCTGGCCTCCGGCGGCCGCGCGCCCGCCAGCAGCCCCGCCAGCAGCCCGCCCACCAGCTCCGGCGGCGCAGCCGGCACGCCCTCATCCGGCCCTGCGGCAGCGACGGCGGCCGCTGCTGGTCCTGTTGCTGACGTGGCGATGGGCGATGGCGCCGCCGCGGCGGCGGCGGATGCTGACGTGGACCTGGCGGCGGTGCGGTCGTACCTGGCGGCGGCGCGCGCCGAGCAGGGCTATGAGCTGGCGGAGGGGATGGCGCAGGTGCTGGAGCAATGGTTCGTGGGCCAGCGCCGCGCCGCGCAGCAGCAGGGGCAGGGGCAGCAGCAGGGGCAGGGGCAGGGGCAGGCCGGTGCGGCGGACAGCGGCATGACGCCCGAGGAGTTCCACCTCAAGCTTACGGTGAGATGGTGGTTGTTGGTTACAACCTTTGCGCGAGCTTCCTCGCCTTGTTTTTGCAACCTGCGCATGCGAGTCAGCTTCCTGAGCGCACAGCCATGGCAGGGCCGCTGCAGCTCGCCCTCTGCCACTTGTTTGCCTGTCCTGACGCCGTGTTACCCCCGCCGCCATTTGCCCCTGCGCAGCTGGCGCGGCTGCTGGTGCTCAGCCACGGCGAGACGCGGCTGACGCGCGAGCGCTGGCAGCAGCTGCTGCAGCTGGAGCACACGCGCGAGGCCCGGCTGCGGGTGGTGGGCTAAGGCGACATACCCGCCCTCTTGCCCTCGCACAACAACCCGCCGCGCCGAGAACCGGCTGCTTCAGATGCACCGGGCGTCCTGGTGGGGGCTGGTCGCGGCGGCCGCAACGGACGCAGGTGCTGCGGCCGCGGCCCATGAGTGCGCTAGCAGCCAGGATGACGGGCAGCCGTACCAGAGCATGTGAGCTGATGTCATAAGCTCAGGGGCTGGTGCCGATGTTGTTGTACCGTCACTACTCGCGTGGAGCCGCATGGATGCGGTGTGTGGATAAGCAGGTGTGGCATGGGCAAAACAGCGTGATGGCAGGTTTAAATCCCTTACTCGTTTTGGTAGCTGAGGGCCTGGGGCACTGTCGGGAGCCAGGAGCCGTGCATGCAGGATGTCGAGGGGCGCGCAGGGCGCGGGGCACCAGGCGTACGCAGGGGGGTGGCAGGATCTGGCTCGTCTTACTCATGGCAGCGGTTGGGTGGGCGAAGCGCAATGCGCGTTCGCCGTGACCAGGGGTGCGCCTGGCCGTGATCGCTTGGCATTGCAACGCCTTACAGCTCGCTGGTTGGGGCCGCAACCGTGCGCGAACTGTCCGTAGCGGCCGAAACGCTGCTGGAAACCGGCGAGGCAAGGGGAGCACGGGCCGCACCGTACCACTACTCGGGCTTGTGGGTTGTGTGACCGTACGAGGAAAAGGTGACACACGTCTTTTGCGACAAGCCCGCCCCTGTCCCCCGCAACCATGTCCCCCGGCACTTCTTTTGTGGGGGCGAGCCGCTGATTACGGACTCGCATGAGCTCGCACGCGCCCGCGACGATGCGGTTTGAAAAAAGGCTGACAAATTTTTTGTCATGCAAAACGCTGCCCGCGACATGCGGACAACTCTTGACAGGGCCACCTAGTAACATAGTAACGTAAGGGCTTTTACAGAAGTGAAATCGAATGCGGAATTGAGAGTCGCCCAGATCCGAACAATCAGGGCGAGCAGATTCAGACTCGCCACGCACAGGCTTGACTCGCGAGCCTTCGCCTTGCTTTGACAGAGTTACCGTTAACGCGATAATATCGCCTGCCATGCGCTAGGCCAACATACGAGTCATGCAGGCCTTGTTCCGCTGCTGTTTTTCCGGAGGGCATGCAAATATTGCAAGAGCAAGTGATAATGAGGAGTCTGAGGCACGAAACCCGCCAGCAGACGCGCGCTCGGACTCACTCGAGCCCGCTGACTGCATGGCTTGGCCCCACGCCGCGACCGGAGTCACCTGGCTGGAGCGCCTACGTGCTGGAGCTCCGCTTGCGGTTGCGTCTGGCAACCTATCCGCCAAATGCGGGTTCATGCGCCCGAGGTGGGTTTAGGGTGGCGGGGTCATCATTAGGCGTCGCGGCGCGGCGACGCGCCCGATATGTCAGATGCAACTTTTCCCCTATCTTCGAGGCTTGAACGTCCATACGACGTCAATATTTGTCATTATCAGCGGGGTCTTGCCCAAAAGAAGGCTGTCGTCCTGGTCCGTCGCTTCAGTGCGCGATGTCGTGCTCAGGTCCCGCGTCACCCGCCAGGTCGCACGGTTATGGCCTTCAAGCCATCGCCAAGCATGCACTGCGCCGTTCTCACTCGTCGCCGTCAGCACCAGCGCACTTGTCACGGGTGGCGCTTGACTAAGTCGCCCGCCGTCACGCCCCACGCGCTCGCGCACCCGCCAGGCTTTTTGCCCTCGTGGAGTGCGACCATCGTGGGGCTGGCGCAGTCAGCGATGGGGCGACCGCTGCCGGAGCTGCATACGCCTCCGGTAACCCTGTCGCGAAGCGGCGGCTAGTGCCGCTCCCCCGAAATGCGGCGCCCACCGCCGCCACGCATGGCGCGCGCAGCAGTGCCCAGGAGTGCCACGGCACCTTCGGTGGCATTCAGTGCCTTGCCGGCATATCCTGCCCCCACGGCATAAGCGCGGAGGCGGAGAACCTGCTTCTGGCAGCTATTGAGACGCAGGCGAGTCGGGGCACGCCGCACACGCAAGGACAGCAGTGAAATGCTGGATGGAAAACGAAACCCACACCTTCCGGGCACGCGCGCGCTGTGCTAGCTGCTTCATCCCTAATGACCCATGCTGCTGATCGCTTGCGTGCAGGAGCCTGCTTGGATGGTTAGCAGGCCGGCACCAGCTGAGCATGTGCAGAGGCAACAGCAAGATGGTGAAGAACTACAGCCGGCTCCACAACGCGAGCAGCCGCAAGTCAAGGAGCCGCGATTGTACGACAGCGCATCAGCGGTGGTGGCTCTACCGCTCTATGTGGCGGCGGCGGCCGGCGGGGCTGGCGCGCGACGCGCGGGCAGCAGCGGCGGTAGCGGCGGAGACGGCGGTGCCACGGAGCCGGCGCCAGCCAGCAGCGTGCAGGCCAGTGGCGGTGCGCGGCTGCTGGCGGTGGTTGTGCTTCTCGAGGGCATCCCCGGCAGCGCCGAGACGCTGCTGCGAATGGCGGGTGCCACGGCGGCGTCCGCAAGACCAGCGCAAACTCCACACATGCCGCACACTGGCGCGCTCACGGTGGAGGAGCGAGACGCAACCGCCGCGGTTCGGCGGCGCCTGCTCCAGCCCATGGCCGCCGCGCTGTCAGCCTGGCTGGCCGGGCACGACATGAGCCGTATCGCCTGGCTGGCTGCCGTACTGCAGCGGCTGTACGACACCGACACGGTGCGTGTGTGCGCACGTGTGTACGGCGCCGCACGTGTAGATCGATGTCCGTGCCGCAGTCAGTCGATTGTGTGCGCGGGCTGCACTACTGCTATGTTGCCGAGCATCCAGCTGGCTCATCATTGCTGCTTCTGCCCACTGCAACGCTTGTGCGCGTTTGCCCCTGCGCGCAGATGGAGGAGCTGACGTCGGCGCTGTGCCGGGCGGTCGAGGAGTACGTGACCCGTGAGACGCCGGGCGTGGTGGCGGGCGTGCGGCTGGCGCTGGTGCAGCCGTCGCCGACGCCGCCGTTGATCGCCGACGCGGCGGGAATAGCAGCGGGAAGTACGTCGAGTGCCTTGAAGATCGGAGGCGATAGCGGCCAAACCCCTCGCCGCCGCCTGGCCTTCTTCCTCCTTCCGGAGGCAGCGTCGCTACCCACTGCACCACACCGCCACCCCACAGCTGCAGAGCCGTGCTCCGCTGGCCGGCTGTTTGCCGCTGCGGCTTCGGCGGGCGTGCCAAGCGCGGCGTCAGCGGTTGGGGCCGTGGCCGCCAGCCTCCTAGGGGCTCCGGCGGAGGCTGGCGCCAGCAGCAGCGGCGCCCCCGCCGGCTCCCAGTGCTCCAGGGCTGCGAGCCAGCAGCTCGAGCGGGGCGCCACAGCTCCCCACGGCAGCAGCACCGCGGCGCCGGTGCCGGCGGGCCGCGTGGCAGCCATGATGGCGGCCGGCATGGGCGCCAGCCGGCCCACGTCCTCGGCTGCGGCGCCCGCCCACAACTACGTCGGCAGTGGCAACCCGGCACGCGCCACCGTGGGCACGCTGGCGGCGGCACTCGCTTCCGCCAAGGCGCCGCCGCCCCAGCAGCAGCAGGCTGCCGGCACCTCTCCTCTCGGTGGCGGCCGGCGGTCTGTTTCGTCTGTGCAATTCAAGAGCCCCCTGCAAGGCAGCCGCCGCGTGCAGGAGCTGGCCGCTTCGGGCGCACGGCAAATGCCGCGCCGCGCGTTCTCGGGCAACCTGGCGGCCCTGGCGGAAGCCGCGCGTGCCAGCTCCGCCGGCATGAGCACGACCCTGGTCATCCCGTTGACCACCGGCCAGCAGCCAGGCGCGGCTGTGCAGCGGAGGGAGCATGGGGAGCATGGCAGCAGCTTTGACAGCGGTGTGCTGCGCGGAACGGTGGCCCCCGGTTGCACCACCGCCGACGTACCGTCCGGCGCCGCTCATGCCAGCGGCGGCGCCACGCACCACACGTTGCTGCCGCTGCTGATGACACCGGCTGCAGCAGCCGCAGGCGACACCGCCGCTGGAGCATCTGCCACCCTGTCCGCGGCTCTTGAGCGGGGGCTGCTGCCGCTGCCGCTGGGGGCGGAGCCGGGCGGCGCCAATGGTGGTGACATCACGCCGCTGCTGCAAGTGGAGGCGGTCTGCGTCACCATGGAGCCGCCGGGCCCGCAGCAGCAGCAGGACCAGGACGCGAGCGGCACGCTGAGTAGCGCCACGCTGGCCACCCTGCTGATGGGCGGCAGCGGCGTGCGCAGCGGCATCACAGCGCAGGCCTTCGAGCTGAAGGGCACGCTGCTGGCGGCGGCGCTGGCGGCCAAGGCTGCTGCCTCTTCCCCTGGCGGCGGCGCGAAAGCCGCAGCGCTCGACACACTGGACACGCTCGACACGCGCCCGGCCGGGGCCGAGCAGCAGCCCGCCAGGCGCCCGCCGTTTGTGCAGCTGCAGCAGCAGCAGCAGCAGCAGCAGCAGCAGCAGCAGCGGCAGGCGGCTGCGCGAGATGCGGCGGTGCTGATTGTGGAGGACGCGCAGAAGCAGCTGCAGGACGTGGCGCGGCCCTACGCCGACCTGGTCATGCTGATGGCGCCGCCTCCGCCGCCGCCGCCATCGGCCGCGTCAGCAGGCAGTGCGGCCACCGCCGGCGCTCGGTATGGTGCCGCCACGGCCGCAGCCTTCGTGACCACGGCGGACACCCGCTTCGTGCAGACCGCCTACGACATGGCTGACAACGCGGGCGGCGGCGGCGGCGCCGGACTCGCGGGGTTCACGTCGGGCATTGGCTCCGCAGCGCTCACGTCGGCTGCACGCCGCCAGCCAACGGCGCCGCCGCCACAATCTGTGGCCCTGCTGACGCTGGGTCTGCCGTCGCCTGCACAAGATGCCTGCAGTGACGCAGGCGCCGCCGGGCACCGTGCTTCCGCGGCGGCGAGTGCCGCCGGTGACGGTGCGGCGCTGGGCCTGTACCTGTGCTTCGAGACGCGCCTGCCGCGTGCGCTGCTGGAGGCAGTGCGGGCGAGCTGCCAAGAGCTGCTTGATCTGGTGAGTGGGCTCGTATTTTTGTCTGTGTGGTGTGGGGGGGTAGTTCATTCCAGAAACCGAAGTGTGTGTGGGGGGGGCAGGGCTGGAGCGCATGCGTGCCAACCCACACCGCCCAAGGTTTCCCGAACGGTCTGTGACCGCGTGGTCATTCCCGTTCCTGCCGTCAAACAATCAATGGCTCACTCAATCCATGCGTTGTTGCATTTGCAGGCGCTGGGCCCCGCGCTGGAGGCTGTGCTGGCCGGCCCGCTGGGCGCCGAGTACGGCACGCTGTGCAGCGCACGACCCGGGGGCAGCGGCGCGGCGGGGGCCGTCACCTACGCCGTCATCAAGACCAGCGGCAGCGCCCAGCCGCCGCAGCAGCAGCAGCAGCTGGGAGGCCTCATGCGGACAGCCTCCGTTGATGCGCCCGGCAGCAGGGGCCAGTCGCGCGGCCCGCCCGGCAGTGCGGTCGCCGGCGGCGCCGACTTCTACGACACCGCGCTGATGGTGAGCTGCTGTTGACTGTGTTGCTGGCTCGCGGTTACGGCTTGCGGTGGACATTGAATGCTATAGAAAAGGCAGTATTATGTCAATATCATCGTCGCGCGCTGTTTGACAACAACCTGCCGACACGCGTGCCCACAGACGCTGACCGCCGGGGCTGGCACCGCGCCGCCGCGGCTGCCGCCACAGCAGCCGTCTGCCACCGGCCGCCGCGACGGTGCCTCTTCAGCTGCGTCGCCCATGAGGCCCTTCGTAGCCGTCAAGTCGCTGTTCGACACCGGCTCGAGCTCGGGAGGCAGGGCACTGCAGTCACCGCGGGCACAGACCTCTGCCGCCGCCACCTCCACCGCCGCGATGCCGCGCGCTGCATCCCAGAGCCTGACGGTGGGGGCTGCGGCCGCCGTCCTGCGCAGCATGGCGGGTAGCAGCGGCAGCCAGACGCGGGCGCGCGGCAGCCACGGCAACAGCCTTGCCGGCGGGCAGCGCACGCCTGCGGCGCAGCTGTCACCGGCGGCTGGTGCAGCGCCTGCTACTGCCCGCGCGTCCAATGCGCCGGCGCGTGCTATGCTGATGATGGGTATGCTCACGACCAGCTGGGACGGCGCGCCGCCGCCCATGCATGACTCCGAGCACGCCAGCCACAGCAACGCCAACGGAGCCGGTGGAGGCAGCGAGGGCGGCGCGGCTGGCTTCGTTGCGACGGCCGGCCAGCAGCAGGGGATGCTCTCCAGCGCCGGCAACAGCACCTCCTACCTGATGGTGCTGGCGCCGCCGGAGGACCCCGCGGCCGCGGCGCGGCAGCAGCTGGAGCTGCTAGAGGCTGTAGCACACCAACAGGCCGCAGCGGTGGCGCCGCTGCCGGCCGCCGGAACCGATCCAGGGGCCTTGCCGCCGGGCGGAGCCGTGTATAACTCAGCCGAGCGTGCCATGATTGGGTGAGTGTCTGAGCGATTGGCCGATGAACGCCGACATGATTGCCGTCGCAGCGCCGCGCGGCGGGGCCGGTGTCCCCCGAGCGTGCTCCTGTGTCGTGGGGTCGCGCAGGCCCTTCTTGCATGCTGTACCGTATGCGTCGGTGTGCTGCTTCCCCCCCCCCCCCCCCCGCCCCTCATTTCCGCCCCCCTCCCGCCGCGCCTGCTGCCCATCCTGCCCGGCGCTGCTGCGTGCAGCCACTACGACAGCGGCCGGCTCAACAGCTTCGCGGACGACCTGGTGGACTTGGAGCTGCTGCAGGTGCTGGGCTACGGCGCGGCGGGCGTGGTGTTCAGGGCGCAGTGGTGCGGCATGGCCTGCGCGGTCAAGGTGCGTGCGAGGGGTGCGAGGATGCGAGGGGGGAGGATGCGAGGGTGTGAGGATGCGTGGGTGGTGTGTGTGCGTGCAGGGCATGCGTTCGTGCGTGCGGGCTGCGTGCACTGCCGATTACCTAACTGCCGGTGTGTTTTGCAATCATGTGGAATACTCACAGCTGATGGAGGTGCCCACCCTGGAGGACCTGGTGGAGACGTGCGGCGGCCGCAGGACGACCGGCCCCGGCGCCGGCGGGGCAGCAGGGGCGGCACAGCTGCCGCCGCCGCCGCCGCCGCAGGAGCGCACCTCCGCCGCGGTGGAGAAGGAGCTGCTCGGCATGCGATATGACGCCGTCAGGCGCGGTGAGTGAGCCCTGTGATGCCCACCTGCCCGCATGTGTGTGCGGCATTGGCGAGTGTGCGTTGTGAAAAACAGCCTGGATGGATTGCGTGCGGCCGCCGCCGCAGACGCACCCTGGCTCTTGCGACTGTCCGTCCACACATCCGTGTCGCCTATCCACACACACACACCGTCTCGGTGGTCCACCATGACTGCATGCAGGTGTGGAGCGCGGCATCCTTCAAGCCTGCTCGCACCCAGCCATCGTTCAGGTGAGGCCTGCTGTGCATGGCGTGCATGGTTGGCATTTCACAGCAGTTGGGCGCGCAGCGGAGGCGGTGAACCTGTTGTCTCCCAATACTCCCAACGCGCCACGCCCCACCCTGACCTGTCCAATGTGGCCCCGCCCTGTCCATTCACCCACCCCCACCCCAGATGTACTCGAGCTTCACCAACATGCGGCTGATGCGGTCGGCGTGCGGCAACCGCTACCGGCTGGTGCCGGATGCCCAGGTGGCGGCGGTGATGGCGGCAGAGAACACGGCGGGTGCGTGGGCGGCATTCGCATGCCGTGTGCAATCAAACCGTGCGTGTGCCTTAAGTGTGCCGTATCTGCTGGGCGGCCTGCTGCCACAGGCACACCTGGCGTGCCTGGCTTGCCCCGTGAATCCTGTCGTGCGGGATGGCCAGGCTCCACCCACCTCCAGGTCCCACTCCTTGCTTTTTGTGAGGTCAACCGCCTGGCCCTTCCCTCACGCCACGCCGTCACAGGCAGCAGCGCTAGCTGTGCTATCTCGCCGCTCACGACGGCAGGTGCGTGCAGGTGCCACGCAATCCGCACCACATCCGACACATGAGCGCAAGTGCTGATGAGCAGTGCGAACGCCGAGGGGGGGGGTCCCCGCACGTGCGCCACTGCTGCCTGCTGACTTGTGCGGGCCGCCGCCGCTGCTGCTGCCGCCGCCACCGCACGCAGTTGTGTTTGAGCTGGCGGACCTGGGCTCGCTGTCCACGGCGCTGGTGCAAAAGGCCTTCCCGCGCCCGCTGCCCGCGCCGCGTGCGGCCCCCTGGGGCACGCTGACCATCGACGTGCAGGTGTGTGCGGGGCGGGCACGGGGCGGGTGCACATGTGCAGCAGCCACGTGTTGGTGACTGCCTTGCTGGCATGAGCGGGCGGTTGGGCAGCTGCTGCTGGTGGGCGCGTTGTGCCGCCGCAAAACCAACCAGTCAGCGGTTCCCAATCGTGCCACCGCGCGCCGAACGCAGGGTGTGTACATGGTGCTGCTGGATGTGGCGCTGGCGCTGCGGCACCTGCACTCCATGAACCTGGTGCACCGAGGTGGGTGGGGCATACTTCCACCTGCTGTTCCTTTCGTCTGCGCTATGAAGCAGCTCCCTGGGGTTTGCAACGTAGGCCCTTGTCCGCACGCGACCATTACTCCTGCCACTCACACGGGCACCGCACTCGCCGCTGCAGACGTCAAGGCCGCCAACCTGCTGCTCAAGTCCAGCACCTCCGACCCGCGCGGCTTCACCGTCAAGCTGGCGGACTTTGGGTTCGCGCTGCGGCTGACGGAGGTGGCGGAGGACGGCAGCCTCTACGCGGTGTCGGACCAGGCCTGCGGCACGTGAGTGGCGGGCTGATGGCGCTCTCCATCACTCCATCTGCATTGGGGGTTATCATGAGTCGAGTAGCTTCCACGCGCACTGGGTACACCGGGGCTACGTGCAGTGCTGGGCTGCTGCTACTGCTGGGGTTCACAGCGCAACTGACCTCTCGGCCCATTCGCCCCGCACCTGAATGAACCACACGCGCTCGCGCAGGGTCACCCACATGGCGCCAGAGATCCTCAAGCCAAGTGCGTGGGGGTTGACGGCGTGCAAGGGCATGGCGTTGCCTTACGCAAACCCGCATCTGTGTACGATGCCACACGCATGTCTTATCTTTCGAGCGACCGTTTCGTGGTTGCCCCGCCTGTACCTGCCCCGCATGCATGACAGCATGAGCGACTCCATGCGGCGTGCACTGTGGTTCGCAACCAATATGTTGCCACACATTCGCGCGTGCAGGGGCTCGCGTCAACTGCGCCGCTGACGTCTTCGCCTTCGGCGTGCTCATGTAAGTCACCCGCCGAACGTGCACGTGCCCCTGGTCGGGGCCATCGGGGGGCGCGGACGCAAGCACGCATCCCAATGCCGTGCGCGCAACCTGTCTGCGCTTGCACAAGCCAAGGCATCCTCGCTCGGTCGGTCGGTGCTACGGCGCTGCGTTCAAGTGCGCTGCGTTCAAGTGCGCCTGGTTGGGACACGGAACCAGCGGCTTAGCGGCAGCTCGCACATCATACAGCCCGCGCTTGCCAGTAGCCCATGTGCACTCATCACGGGCTAACACGCCGCCGCCACCGTCTGCCGGCCTTCCCGCTCAATCCCACACATGCCTGCAGGTGGGAGGTCTTGCACCGCGGCCGGCGACCCTACCCAGAGATCACGCCGGAACAGATCCCCACAGCCGCCATCGCCGGCGCCCGGCCCGCCTTCCTCGGCAGTAACGCGCCGCCGCCGTACAGGTGGGTGCGCCGTCGGCCTGGATTCGTCAACGCTGGCGCGGCCCGGGCGCGGGAGTGGGCGTGGTTGGGGGCACGCATGGATTGCTTAAGTAGGCCGTAGCACCTCGTAATACTTCCGCCTATGCGATCGGATAGCTGGAGTGAAGTACCACTCCAGCAAATTTCTGGTTGTGATTGCCATTCATGCTGACGGTTGCAGGGCGACGGCTGCGGCGTGCTGGGCCGCAGACTGGCGAAAGCGCCCCACTGCCGCGGAGCTGGTGACAGCGCTGGCGGGGCAGGTGCGCAGCTTGGGCCGCCAGCAGTAGCAGGCTGCAGTTGGCTGTGACAAAAGCTGCTCGCGTTGGAGCGGGATTTCACAAGCAAGTTTGGATTTCCGCTGCTGCCGCCGCCGCCATTCGCCTCGACACAGACGGCGGTCGAATGTTGAGGGCAGCGGCAAGCTTTCCTATGGCAGTCAGGGGGTCAGTTAAGTAAGCTTCCCGTATCCAAACATGCGGGGGTGGGGTGCTACATACGATGTTCTGGTTTCCTATGAGGCTGCCTATTCCGTACGGAACACTGAGATCAATGCACGGCGGCCGCACTTGAGAATGCCTGGCAGCACGTAATCGAATTAGCAGTATACGGAGGAAAGGAGAGTTAAGGGTATGATTACGGAGGAACGGAGAAGCAAGGGTATGAGTGCTGCATGCGGCAGCTTTTATAACAGATCATTCGACCATACGCCAGACGGACCGGCTGTGTGAGACATGTTGGAGAGTGTCAATGCTGGTCAATTCATTAACAGTGAGATGGGCGCGCCGCTTTTCCTGTGACCATGTCGTGTATAAAAGATTTGGGTGCGCTGTGCACCCTACCTGGTCATCATTCCTACCTCCATCACCTGGTCATCATTCCTACGCCTCGTCCGCGGCGGGGGAAGATGAGCGAAGGCGCCAGGGACCTTCTCTTAGCTTCCTGCGCATGTGTTTATGTGTTGCACTCACGAAAGTGTTGCACTCACGAAAGTGTTGCACTCACGAAAGTGCGGATTTCAACGCCGTACATACGTAACACGCCTTTGGGGATTTGTGCCACAACGGTGCGCTTGTCTAGTGCGCCGTACACGTCTTCGTCGTTATTTTCTATGCGAAGGGAAGGACTGGGCGTGTGGCGATTTGGTTTCGGTGGCGTGCAATACAATATTACGTATTATGTTGCCTATACGGCTGCCTATTGCGCACCAAACACTGAGATCAATGCACGGGGGCCGCTGAGGATGTCTGGCAGCACGTATTCGAAGTAGCAACATACAGAGGGTACAACTGATCATTCGACCAAACACAGAACGAACCGGCGTGAGACGAACCGGTGTCAAGCTGGTCAGTTCATTATTCGTTGAGATGGGTACGTCGCCTTTTCTGTGACCATGTCATGTATCAAAGGTTGGGTGCAATGTGCGCCCGACCTTGTCATCATGTCTAGCACGCCTCGTTCGCGGCGGGGGTAAATGAGCGAGTGAGTGCGCAAGGGCCAAGGGCCCTTCTCTTCAGGCGGCATGCCCACCCACGGCGTGCACTTTTTCATGCGCATGTGTTCATGTGTCGCACTCACGGGAGTGCAGATTTGAACGCCGTACATATTCTACACGTCTGAATTGTTTTTTATGCATCTGCGGATGTGCCATTCCATATCGGTGCGCTTCCCTGGTGCGGGAAAGAAAGGGGCTTGATGGTGATTTGGTTTCGACAGTGGCAGTGTGATGAACAAAACTTGCTGCACAAGGTCCCTCTTGCGACCTATGCAATCTGCACTTACTGCACTGCTGGACTGGTGGGAAGTTTAAGAGGCACGGAATGGCTGGCGGGGGGTGCAGACTGTATTGGGTTTGGTAATTGTGCGGCGGTGCAAATGGTCACTTACGCACACGACCAGGAGTACCGCAGGAAGAAGTGAAGTGCATCAGATGGTGATTTGCGCCATTACACCTGCCATAGGAGGACTTCCATACTGGTAAGTACGTTGCCCTGTGGTATGGCGAGTGGCACATGGCGAGTGTGAGCCAGGGTACCACTGCCTGCACGGTTGGCCGCGTGGGCGGACGCAATGATTGGACTGCTGTGGCGGTATGGCTGTGGCGGTATGCAGCTAATCACACGCACGCAGACACCGGCACTGTCAGAGCATTGGGCATGGGATGCAGGCGAATCATGAAACAAGGGCTGCTTTACTGGCGTGGGTGCAGCAAGTACTAGTGCCCATTGGCGCGTCGCGGATGAGGAAGCGGACCAAGGAGGAGTGAGAGGTTGCTTGTGGGTCGAACGAAGAGTGCGTCGGACTGGCCTTGTTTATTCAAACCACGCTGGACGAGGCTACAGTTGGGTAACGTACGTCCAAGCTTTCTCTAGGATCCGGGTTGGCACGTTTGAATCGGCCATATAGAAGACTTACTCTCTCGTCATGTGCATAAGCGCAAGCATGCTTGGTACAGTACAGCAACAATGTCCGTGGCAATGGCCATTTGGAGCTGGTATTGTTGCTGCATTGGTTTGCAAAGGGGTTCGGCTGTCCACTTTGTCGGAGGCCATGCGGTGCATGCACGGTTTGGGATGAGGGTTGGCACCGCCGCCGGTGTGGGTGGGCGCAGTGGGCGCTGGGGTTTCATTTAGCACGTGTGGCATCTGTCAAAGGCGTAACCACGTCAAACTGTCCACGCTGGTCCGAGGACACTGGCCTGACAGGCTGAACTAAGTTTTGTGGACTGCATACTGCGTGCGCTGTGCACCGGCTGCTGCAGTCCAGCTGACGGTGGTCAATAGGGTGGGTCTTCGCGTGTGTCGGTGAAGCCGGTGTCGTATGTTCAGTTTCTCTTGCATGAACTGGAGAGTGTGTGTTGTCATACATACGCTTTGATGAGGTTCACAAGGATAGATCAGGCACGGCGATAGGTGAGTTGTGCGTCGACCAAACATTGGTGTGTTTGGTGTGCATTGCAGTTGCGCCTTCTTGTCATTGATGTGTCAGCCCACATGTGCCCCTGGGGCTGGGGTGAGCGTGGCCAACAAGGGGAATACGCGCGCGCGCAGACGCCGACAGCTACGCTGCTGTTGACATGCAGAGCGGTTTGGGTGTGGGTTGTCACGGGTCTGGACGGGTGTGCGTCAGAGGGACGGGTGTTGGATTGACTGGCACAGACGGTGCCTCGTGGCATCGCGTGATGCGGTATGTGGGTGTATGGTATGAGGTTCATAGGGGAGAGCCCGCCTTACGCGTGCAGTGAAAGCTGTGTGGATGTTGAAGCCTGGCACGAATTGGGAGGAAAGGATTGCACGCCAGACCGTGAGCGCTACCAGTAAACACACATGCACACACGTGCGCCTGGTCTCATCGTCAGGGGCACGACAATGGATGCTGACACAACCCGATGATGGACCCCAGGAGTGCGCTCTCGGTGGATCCGGTGTTGCGTGCTGAGCTTGCTGCCCGGCGGACCCACAACTCGTAAGCGGTACGGCGATTGGCATTGTAGCCCTTGATGTATGACATGGTTGCGCGGGTGTGCCGGCTGGCATCCGGGCGCAACCAGCCCGGGAATGGGTACTGAGCGAGATTAGGGGCCCGCAAAGAGCCCCACACGGCGAGAACGCACTCCCGTGAATGGCAAACCGTTCTCGCCTGAGCCGGCCTGAGGGCCTACTTCGAGCCCCGCCTCTTGCCGCTCCCCGAAAATGCAAGCCTGAAGCCCGCCTCGGTTCTCACACGCACACAGTGACACAGGGCAATGCTGTGAGGCGGCGAAGCCGTTTGCGCGCGCCTGGCTCATCAGCAGGGCCCACTTTGTCATTCAGCAGTCCTCTGCCGCGGAGAGCTTATCCCCACGCACTTCAGTATTGTAGGGTGCGGACAATGCACTCCTGGATAGGGGACCCCTGCTCCTGGAGTTGTGAGCTGACCGCACATATAAACTGAAAGTGGGTCTGTCCAGCGGCCCGGGAGGGAGTGGGGTCTGCTGGTGCAGAGCGGCTGAACTTGCCGTACCCTGCCCGGGCTGCCGCACGCCACCCGAGCACGCATGGAAGCGCGCAGCCCCACGCCCCCACCCACGCGGCTGCTTGCTACGGGGCAGGGGAGGTCGCTGGTCAGCTGCAGTGCCACCACGTCCCAGCAACCACCCAACCCGTACCCGACAGCGCCATCATCCGCAGGCTTCCGGCACACATCACTTTGGCGCAGTTACATGCCCCGGGCGCAGTTGCATGCCCCGGTCCAGTCCACGCTTCAGATTCCATGACACACCATTCAAGATGCCGCTGCTTGCCGGCTCGAGCGTCCACCACCAGCTCCTTGGGCGCACCATCGGCGGCGCCCATTGCACAGAAACGACCATTCCGTGACGCCTATCCACCCGCTCCTGTCGCACTACATACGACGCTTCAAACCCAAAAGCTCGCGCTTCTACAATACGTGACCTACGCTAACCCAGCACCCGCCACACGCGTCTTGCTCAACCCATAATGCGCCGCAGCTTCCAACTGCCAGCGAAGCTCCAAGCCGCCCGCGCGCGCGCAACGAAGGGCCACAAAATCCGGAAGTAGCTACAGACAAAATTGCCGCTGCCAGGAGTGCCCTCCACGCCCGCGCTGTTGCGGCCCGATGAGGCCGCGCTGACGCCGCTGTGCGCCCGTAGCTCCCTCTTCCGCCTGCGCCGCCAAGCTCCCGCCTCCGCCGCCAACCTATTCAAATGTGAAGACCATGCCGCTGTCTCCAGCTCCTTACTTCTTGCCGCCGGACTTGCCCTCCGAGGCAGGGCACAGGCTGGCGCGGCCCTTAGCGCGGCGGGCCTTAATAATTTTGCGGCCGTTCTTGGTGGCCATGCGGGCCTTGAAGCCCGAGGTCCGCCGGCGCTTCCTGTTGATGTCGGGGCGGGAGGAGGTCCGTCAAGTTATACACCCGGCCACAGGGCAGTGCGATCGTCCTGACGGGCCCGCCGGTTGCCACGCCGAACCCCCTGCCGAACCCCCGCGTGGACGCTCCGGGTTGCAGCCGGGCGGGTCCCACCGGGCGACGCAACATTTTGGCCCAAATTTATGGAGCCAATAAATCCATATTGCTCATTGGCACAGCCGCGTCGATGCGGCACTGCGCGCGCCCGCTTGCCGACCACACACGACCGCACCTGTTGGTGCCCTCCTTGGTGCAAGCAATCGACTTCTTGGCGTTGGCCATCACGACCAGGCCACCGCGAGCGGGAGCCACGCGCGCCATGCTGCTGCCACCGAACGAGCCTGCGCACCACCACAATCGAGCGAGGCTCAGCCCGACGTCGCCACCGCCGCACCACCACTTCTGTGTCACAAGCTATGCAGACTATACTCTTCTGGTACTGCAGACACCCAGTTGCTGAGGCGCGGCCGGAGCTGGTGGCCAGGCAAAATGCGGCGCTGCTGGGAGCTTACCGCCCATGAAGGAGCTGGTCGCCTGGCGCGGCACAATAGGGGCAATAGCACGGGTGGTCATAGCGCTACGCATGCAGGCCACCGCCTTGACGGGGGCAGCGGCCACACGAGACATAAGCAGCGAGGCCATTTTGTTAACCTCTGCGTCTTAAAAGGCGTGTAGGTAGCGTAAAAGCACTATGAATTTTGCAGTGCGAGCCGTTGTGCTATTTCCGATGGCGCGACGATGGACCGACGCAATCGGCAAGCCGCAAAGCGGGGCGGCAGGAAACGCCTCAAGCACTGCAACACTTGACTGCTTTTGTACAACGTTTCAAATATCATAACTTGGAACAGGTGCGGACTCACCCAGGTTTGGCACGCCCTGCTGAATCCCCTGACACCCCCCTTACGGCAAGGTGTCCGTTCGCGCCCTCAAGACCATTTCTACCACTCGTGACACACTCCAGGTGTCAGTTCTTGCGTTAAAGGTGTGTGGACTCTCGCTTCCCAGGTTGCTAGCGGATGTCAAACGTCAACATACGCCAACACATGCCAACGGCCAACCAGGACCAACCATCACTCCAGTTCGATGTCTTCTCTGTCAATATAACTCCGGCGTTCCAGCCGCGCGCTCCTGTCTGCTGTCGCAACTTGTTTCTTGGCTGCTGGGTCTGGGAGGTTTCTACACACTATGGGACTTCGCCACCTGCCCCGCTTGCATTGTTCCATCGAACTCCATTTCAGTGTCTTTCGCGCCACCTGTGGCTCCCGGAATCGCTCCTTCCTCAGCGTGTCCATGCCGCGAACGTGTACGGGGAGGGCGCATACGAGCACATAGTTTATCGCAGCCAGCCGCTGGCTCCCTCTGCTCTCCTCGCCTCTGCCTTCAAGGGCGCCCATGGTCATGAGTGCGCTCCTGAGGGGCTGGCGCCGTCCACGCGCCTATCCGCGGCTGTCCCACCCCCTTGGCCGCCGGCCCCGCATCTTCCTCCGGCTTGCCCTCCGGCAAGCACGTCAGCCGTGTCTTCGAACGCGAAATCGCCCACGCGGATGACCCGCAGCCGCCCACGGCGCTCCCGCACGCGTGCCACGCCGTACCTGCGCGCGGCAGCAGGAATGGTGTCGTTGGGACGCCGGGATGGGCTGGCTGGCTGCAGCACCTCCCCCCCAGCTCCCAACCCCGCACCAACTCCTGACATGGACGTTGCGCGCTGTCACCCCCGCTCCACCACCGCATGCTCCTGCGCACAGCACACACACCCCGGCCTGCCTCACCACAGCAGGAACACCAGCAGCGCCAGCAGCACCAGCACCACCTCGCCCGCCACGCCGCGCGGGGTGGTCCAGTTCAGGCCGTAGCGCCACACGCCCGACACCTCACCGTAGATCCACAGGAACACGCAGTAGGCGGCCAGGAACAGCAGGAAGGCCTGAGGAGCGAGGGGAGGGGGAGCCGGGGATGGGACAAGGCCTGTTCACGGGCGTGAGCGGACCAGCACCAGGGCCTCGGCGAAGACCCATATGTAGGCACGCACGTCAGTACTGACACTGCTGCACCTGCCCCCGTCGCCCCTGCCCCCCGGCTCGCGGCACCGCTGGTGTTGAATCCGCCCAGAGCGCCAAGCAACCTGCGGAGCGGCTAGTCGCACACATGGCACAACCCACCCCCATGACCTTCACCACCACCACCACATGGCCGCGCCGCACACACGCCCCGGTAGCTCACGGTGAAGTGCACCGACACCAGCGGCAGGCGGGCGGCCAGCACATGCATCGCAGCCAGGCCGGAGTTGGCAGCGTGCTTCATATAATTGGGGGCGGAGCGGGTGTTGAAGGACTCGCCCGCCAGCCCCACCAGCCCCACCTGCGGCAGGGGCGTCCGGTGCGCGTGCGTGCGCGGGCGCGACGGCAACGGTGAAATCATCGCAATTGTTAAATTAACACTTAAGTTGCCGTAGCCTGGCCCTGGCCGCCCGCCAGGCCTGTGCCTGCGTACGTGTGCCGCCTGCCCGCCTCGCTGTGGCGCAACCATGCACCGAGCTTGGTTCGGTGTCGCAGATGTGTCACGCAGGTGTGTCACGCAGGTGTCGCAGGTGTGTCAGGCAGTCCATCCGAAGCGCTTTCTAAACGCGAACCTCCACCACGTGCTCACCCAGTACACCAAGGTGACGAACATGGCGGTGACCACAGACACCTCCAGCCCCAGGCAGTGCGCCACACTCAGCGCATCCCACTGCGACGGCAGCACCGGCGGGTGCATGGTGTGAGAGACACGGCCCGGGCTGCCCTCACATGCTAGCGATGCCTCGCCCCGTGGTGCGCCCACCTTCAGGCCGGGGACGCGGCGCGCGTCCTGGATACACCCGCTGGGCCCTGTTGGCAACTCCTGACGCGCGCTCTGCTTCCCCTCGCCTTCTTGTGGGGCTTCGGGCTGATGGATGCGTGTTGGGGAAAGATGCAAGGGGCAGGGGGGGCAGGCACGGGGGGCAGGTTAGGGGCTGGAGGCAGGTGCAGGGGCAGGTTTGTGGGGGCAGGTGCAGGTTCGGGGCTGCAGCAATTAATCGAGCCCAACATCGTCGCCCACGCGCTCCAATACCTTGGCCTCTTCGCTGCCTGTAGCCGCCGCCGTGGCTGCTCCTGATCCCGCGTGCAGGGAGCCCCCTCTGCTCTTGGCCCCGGCGCTGCCGACGCTGCCGGCGCTGCTGAAGCTGCTGCTGCTGCGGGGCAGCTCTGACAGGCCCGCATCTGCAGCCACGTGTGTGCCAAGCGGCCGAAACTTGGCGCGCCATCCCCGCCAGCCGCCACTGCCGCGGCCGCCGCGCCCCAAAGCACTCTCACTGGCAGCACCCTGCTGCAGCGCCTGTCGCTGCGGCGCCGTCGCGGCCGCAGCCAGCGGGCCCTCGAGCCCGGCGCGGGCCAGGCGCTCAAGGGTTCTGGCCTGTGGGTGCGCTCGCTCCGGCGGGAAGCCTGTGAGGGTGTTCGCTGCTGGCCCAGCGCCGTCACCCTCGGCGCTCTGCCGCTGTGGGCGGCTGCTGTTGCTGGTGGCACGGCCTGCTTCGGGGCTGTTGCGGCGGCGCTGGTCGGTGGCCCGAAGGTCGTCGCCGCCTGGCGCCGGGCCCGACACCGCATGGTGGGAGCGTTCGCTCGCGGGCAGCTGCGGCTGCGTTTGCTGCTGGTGCTGGTCTGGCGCGGTGTTGCTGTGCGTGCTGCTGCCAGGCCGGTTCCGCACCTTGGCGCCGGCCACGTTTGTGAAGAGCGCATACACCGCAGCGCCCAGCGGTCCCCGCGGCCGCGTACCGCCGCCGCCGCCGTTGTTGCTTCTGCTGCTGCACCTGCTGCTGCCGCCGCCGCCGCTGACACTGCTGGCGCTGCGCGTGGGGCCTGCTGGGGCTGCGGGCCTGCCGTGCTCGATGTCCGCTGCTGCCCCCGTCTCTCCACCACTTGCCCCCTGCTCTGCCGCTGCGCCGCCGCGCTCCTGCGTGCTGTCGCGCCGCCTCGGCGGCAGAGCTCCTTTCAGGCCTAGGGAGGAGCCCCAGTTGGTGCGCGAGGGGGAGTTGTCGGGCCGCGGCGCCGACGACACCAGCAGCGGGAGGCAGCGCGCGGTGTTGACGGCGGCCAGGGCGGCGGAGAGGCTGAACACGGCCAGCGCCCAGTGCGTGAAGTAGGTGGCCCACCAGGGGCCCAGGTCCGACTCTGCGAAACAACGCGTGGGCACAGGAAAGACTGGGAGTTACAAGGCAGAAGGACTGTGTACCCGGATGGCTGCGGGCCGCGGGCGTTAGCAGTCCGAACGGTCCGCGGATTCCAGGACAGGCGCAAGCGGGGCGTACAGCGCGGAAAGGCACGTTCAATAATCCCGCTGGCGCAAGTAGCTAGGGCGACCCCCACGCCAACCACGCCACCGCGCACCGTATCTCCTCTAGCAACCACACGGGCACTGTCGGAGCCACAGCGTGCATACACAGCGCCACCTCACCTTTGAAGCGCTCCAGCAGCAGCACCGCGGCAAGGTAGAGCGCAGTCACCACGTGCAGCGCCAGCAGCATGGATGGCCGCACCCAGAAGCTGCTCACCTGGAGTGGGAGGCAGGGGCGCGAAGGGGCACAGGGGGGAGGGGGCAGGGCCGCAGGGGCGGCAGGACAGATGGCGCAGGTGTGACGGGGAAGGGAGCGAGAGCGAGCATTTCAGCGACATGCGAGACGCATCGTGTACGTAGGCTCCAAGGGCGTTGCCAGCTCGACCGCGCAGCATGGCAGAGCTGTTCAGCGCGGGTGCCGTGGTGACCCAGGCAGCCCTCAGACCCCCGGATACGCCACCCCTGCTCCCGGTTGGTGCTTCGGCTTACGAACCAAGCCGCGCTGCATGCACCCAGCCTGCGCGTGCGCCCGCTCGCACCAGGTGAGCTGGGTCCAGCACATCAAAGGCCCAGAACTCCCGCGGCCTCCCAGCGTACGCGCCCAAGCCCAGCACCGACGCGGGTGGGGGTATCCGGTCTGGCGGCGGGGACGGCTGCGGCTGCGTGGCTGCAGCCAGCGCAGGCGGTGGGGTCAGCACTGTGATGTGCTGCTCTGTGGTGTGCTGCTCTGTGGTGTGCTGCTCTGTGGTGTGCTGCTCTGTGTCTACAGGTCCCGCCGGCGCCAGCTCTGCAGGCGCGGCTGCAGGACCGCGCGCAGGGGCGGCGCTGACACCGGTGCCGTCGGTCGAAGGTGCCGCTTCATCTACCACAGCCGCCGCGGCACGCCCAGCGTTTTCGCCGTTGCCGCTCCCGCTTCGGCTGTGGCTTTGAGTGGCAGCTGAGAAGTGCGACCGCGCGGAGGCGTACTCTGGTGACGGCGACCGCCGCTGCGGCTCCGATTGCGGCTCCGAGGGCGGTGTCGCAGCGGGGCGTGGGCGTGTTGCGTCCAGCACGACGCTGTTAGCACCTGCATCATCAGCGGCTGAAGGCGGGTGCGGCACATGGGCCTCGTCGGCGGCTGGACTGTTGCCGGCCATTTGCTGGGAGGCCGAGGCAACAGTGGCAGCAGAGCGTGCGGCCGCGGGGCCCGCGCTGGAGCGGCCGCTGGCGCCCGCTCCTGTGAAGCTGCTTTCTGACGGGATAGAGACTGCGCCGTGCGCTGGAGGGCTGGCCGCATCCGCAGAGGAAGAACCAGCTACCTCGCTGCCAGGGCCACCGCCGCCGCCGCCGCCGCCGCCGCCGCCGCCGCGGCCGCTTGCGAATCCCACAGCGGCAGCAACGCAGCCTCAATCAGCACTACGACTGGTTGCGTCGGCGAAGACGCTTGGCATACACTTCAACAATAATGCAGGACCACCGCCAGCGCTTAATATGGCACCGACACTAGAAAAAGCGAATGCTTGTATGAACCGCATTGCAGGGATGTCGCTCACTACCTTCGGCAGGGCAGCAGCGGTGTCAGGATATGCACTGAGCAAGACACTGTACAAATTGGAGTTTGATGGCATACCAAATGATGGATCACTGGAAAAAATCATTAGCAATGCTGCAGCACTGGTGGACCGGGGAATCTCACCAGCGGCATACAGAAATAATCCACATGCACGATTACCCGGGGTCAGCAACACAATTCTAAGTTTACCTGTCAAGTGCGGGGGATTTGGTATGTTACCGGCTATACAACATGTGCGGGCTCGCCATGCGCTACTAGGAATCAGAGGTATAGCGGGAGGTGGACGCACGATGCTGAAATTTAACCCCCCATGGTCGCACAACCTGAAAAATGCAGTCTGTCTACACCACCCAGCAGCGCAGCCCCTGGCGCTCCTGACGGCACGTAAGCACCCCACAACGGGGAGGCCGATCGTGTTGGGGAAAGTGGTAGACACGGGCTGTGCACTGATTGAGCGAGTGTGCTCCGCGCTCATGAACCTACCGGAACTTGTGATACTCGATGCCAATCTACTTCAAGCGGGGCCATGGGTTTCGCAAGCACCGTTGTGGGGCAACCCAACCTTGACTTTTAGACAGAGAAATGGTGTGAATGTATCTTTGGAAGGGGGCTTCTCGGATATTGTTGCACTAGGCTCAATTACCACAGTCGGAGACGCAGTGAGGGCTATTGATACGTTTGCACGGGTTAAGGAGAAATTGCAAGACGTGCCGGCCAATACCAGAGCCCCACCCCGGATACGGAGTGAATGCACACGCGCTTACAAGGAAGATGTGATTGATGCGGGAATTTTTGGAGGACTAGGGATAGATTTGATGCCGAGGCCCCTGAGGAATGGGATAGATGCATTTCGACGCATGCAAAACTTGATTAACCACCTGCCTGCGGGATGGACAGAAGCGGCACGAACAGGCATGGGACTAAACCAGGATCAAGCATACACGGAAATGATTGACCATATAGTGGGGTGCCTTGGATGGAAGATGAACAATCAACCAATTCCACTGGCGACCGTTTCGGTGAAGCAGGCCACGTACCTGCAGATGCGTGAAGCGTTTGGGAAACTAGCAGAAAAACATGCTGATTTTGTCCACGAGGCTAAGGGTGGTAACGTAGGTGATATAGTGATGGCGATAGAGGACAAGGAACGCATCTCGAGCACATATGAACGCTTGTGGAAGCTTAAATGGGAAGCAGAGCAGAAAGAAGCCTTCTGGAGGCTAGCAGTGGATGGATTCCCAGGCTTCTCGATGCACAGAGGGCAAGGTCATAAATGCCCATGTGGGGTGACGGATGCGCAGTCTGACCGCGCACACCATTTCAGCACGTGCACAATTGCTAGCACGCTACGGCTGCATATTCAGGAAGCGACAGACATAGGTGATGAGGATCACATAATTGAGTTGATAGTGGAGCGTAAGAATCTGTGGCTAGTAATACCGCCACACGAGGCTATCCAGCAACCCATCTGGGACGTTGTATGCCTGGCTGCGATCTCTGCCATGGAGTACGGTAGGAGGCTATTGTTTGCCTCCAGAGGGGAACAAGGCAAGGTAGAAGAAACAGCGATTAGCAGGATTAAAACGCAAGTTATAGCAGACTTTTGGGAGCGTTTGCAGACGTATGTGAGCCTGGGCATCAAGCCAAGGGGGTGGGACGAAATCCCACCAGGCCACCCTTGGATTGAAAGAAGGGAAGACGGGAGTATGTGGATCAATAAGCCGACTTTCATTACAGTTGAAGAGGAAGGAGATTGAGTTTAGAAGATGGTGGCGCTCCCATGGGAGCAAGGCCTATTAGCCCAAGGCGCAGAGTAGGCTGTCGGCGCTGCAGGTGGCGCGCCCCTGAGGTCTAGAGCAGGGCGTCCGTACTAGTACGTGCTCGCTGGCTCGTGAGCTGCGTCAGCAGGTCCCTCCTGTAACCAATGCAATCTTGCCGCCGCTGTCCCGTGCCCCGCTGCGGCACCCGATGATCCCGCCGCAGGTTCACGCAGGCTGCTGAAGAAGGCGGCGTGATGCGGCAGCTCGGGTGCCGCCCGCTCCTTGCATCCATCCCCGCCCCCGTCCTTATCCTCGTCCACAGCCGGCAGCTGCACCGCCCACCGCAGCTGCGTGACGTGGCCGTGCTCGTACACCGGCGGCGCCGCCTGGGCGCCCAATGACGGCGGCAGCGGCGGCGAGGAGGGTGCTGGCAAGGCGGCTGCCCCTGCCGGCGACTTGGTTGTTGTAGCCGCTGCGGCGAACCAGCGGGTATTGCTCGCGAAGAAAGTCGTGTGCGAAGGCGAAGGAGGCGCGCCGGCGCGGCAACAGCTGCAGCACCGGCGCGCAAGCCAGCGGCCCAGCCAGGCGAACCAGCGCGCGGCGCGATCGCGCAGCACCGGGCAGTTGTCATTTGCCAGGCAGCTCAGCAGCAGCGCCACTGCGACAATGAGCACGGCAAACACGGGCCCGACAACGGGCGCGTGCACGGTGGCACCGAGCGTTGTCGTAGCGGCTGGAGCTGACATGTGCGTGTGGTGGAAGCTGTCAAAGCGGTCAGCAGGGCGAAATGCGCAGCAACAAGCCGCCACTAATCGATAACTCGACCCCGCTCGACCCTGACCCTTGGGCCCGTTGATCAACTTGACTGGGGCCTGCACTTCCAGACTACCTTACCGTCACACACAAACTTACTTTGCAAATCAAACCACCCAAACGATCATAGTTGGCAGAGCAGCCGCCTTCACCCAAAAGTTCTAGCACCATGGAGCGCCTCCGGCTAGGCCACCCTTCTCGCACCCGCCTGGCCGAGTGCTCCTTCGGCGATTAGATCGCCAGAGGACCGCAGGTGCGCTGGAAGCGGGCGGGAAGCGTCAGTGGACTGGGGCGCAATGCCGCTCAACGTTGCGCTCTGGGGCTGGCCTTCACACCTGCTCCACACCATCCCCGGACCGCGCAACATCTCCCAACGGATGAGTCTCTCCAGCCTCCACCCCAATCCCACCACTCCTCACGGCGCCAGAGCCTTCACCCGACTTCCAAGCATAACCGACGGATGGGACTCACGGATGGGACTCTAGCCCCTCTGCCAGCCTCAGACGTGTCATACACCACAATGACTGTTGCCCCTGGCGTGGCACTTAACCTCACACCCAATCTCGTCATCACCGAACCACTAAACACACAGCACCAGGGATGCACCCTTTAAAGCACAGTTGGCAGGGGCAGCACGCCTGCAACCAGCAGGTGAATCACGACCCCCTCCCATCGCCTGTGCCGCGTGCCCGCGTTGTTGTGCCCGCTCCAGCAGGCTCCAGGCCGCTCCTCCCCTGCCGCGTTCAGGCCCTGCTGCCGAGCCCACGCCGCGCGAATCTGCGCCTGACCTGCCGCCAGGGTAGATGACGCCTAAGTGCGACTCTAAGGTGTTGCGTATAGTTGTAATGAAGGGAACCTCAACGCAGATGCCTTAGTTCGGTAGTTGAGGCCACGTTGCCGGCGCGCGCACCTGCGCATTTCGTCGGCATCCACACCGCGCGCGTTGTGCAGCACACCGGCCGGTTGCGTCAGCCCTGGTCTCCCTCCCTCTCTATTTCGGTGGCCCCTGGGTCTACGCGGCTGCCTCCAGCCATAATCGGGCAAGTTTGGAGGCGCTGCCTTGGGGATGGGTTGGTCTGGGGCCGAGCCTGCCGGGGCCGACTCACTCCAACCGCCAGTGAACCCTCCCTTCCTGAGCCAGAGGTGAAAATCACCGTGCGCTGGCACATTCCAAACACCCTGCACGAGCAAAAGCGGGCGCAGGCAAATAATGGTAATTGTCGTACTTTGCGATGGGGGCCAAAAATTCAGCGCCAAAAAGTCCGAAGAACTCGCCGCGTTCTTCATAACTCGAACATTCTGAAAGGGCTCAGCAGGTGGCAGTCAGCAGCGCGTAGTCAGTGTCAGCGTATTAGACAAGCGAAAGCACCCAGCGCGGAAACCACAGAAATGACGGACCTCGCAGACGATTTCCTCTGCGAATGGGCTTGTCAGGTGCTGGACTCGTCGGACCAGCTGCAAGGCCTGGACGACTGGAGCCCCAGCCACAGCAGCTTTGACTGCGCCGCGAGAGAGTCTGATTCGGCTGCATCAGCCGATTCGTCCCCGACTGCCACCTGCAGCCCCACGCCGCCCTCACCTACTATCACATATGCTGCCAATAGCCCAGCGAGCAATACAGAGCAGCAGGCGACGGCTTCCCAGGCCGCGTTGACGCTAATCCAGGCGTTCGCCGCGCAACAGCAGCAATCTCAACAGCAAGCTGCTTGTGCGCCCATGGCCGTGGAGCCCTCACCATCCACAGCACAATCCAATGGCTCGCTTTCTCAGGCGCTGGCGGCAATTGCGTCTCAGCAGCCGTCGAGGCCAGGCAAGCGCGGTCGCAAGCCGTTCCCGCGGCTGCCCGACCTGCAGCAAAAGCTGGACGACCTCAAGCAGCAGCACCGCAACTTGACATCGGAGAATGTCTTCCTCAAGAACAAGCTGAAGGTGAGCACACGCAAGCAACTGCGCATGGCTTCCATTAGTTTGGTCGCTCCGGCCTGTCCGAAGCTCTGCTGCACTCTTCTTGTTCATAAATGGCAGTTATATGTGCTGACCATCATAAGCCTGCGTTGCGGCCATATCTAACTGGCGTGGACCGCAGGTGCTGGAGCGCGTTGTGCCGCTGCGCGACGAGGCGGTCAACAGCCTCTCTGCCGCCGTGCACCCAACGCCGGCTTCGACGCCGGCCGCTGAGGCGCAGGCCGCTGGAACGGCACCCAGTGCCGACCGTCCCGTTTACCCGCCGCTGTCTCCCACCCCCTCTGGCGAAAGTGGCGGCTCCTGGCCGGGCGCTGCGCCGGCAGCTGATGAGGCGCGTCAGGAGGAGGTGGCTACGTCGTCAGGCAGGCCCTGCGCCTCTGCAGCCTGCTCAGTCGACGAAAGCGCCCGCAGCGGCAACCGGCGCGCCGTGGCATGCTCTGGCCTCGACACGGCTTTCATGGGCCTCGCCGCTTTTAGCTCGGTATCAACCTGCGGCGCCAGCCTCGGATTTGGGCGGGAACTGGCGCGCCAGTCCTCGCCGCGTCCGTCCTGCGGCACAGCTCCTTGCGGTGTGCAGCAGCACGCCGCCTCCCTGGTGGCGCTGTGCCCTGGGCTAGATGGCGAGGCCGCCTCGCTCGCCTCAGTCTCTGCTGACGAGCTGCGGCACGCGACGCCGGACCAATGCCGCGGGCTGTGGCGGCACGTGTGCATGCAGCTGGGCGTGCTCGTGACTGGCGCTGAGGTGCATGGGCCCGGCAGTGCGCCAGCGGTGCGGCTGGAGCGCTACGTGCAGCGGCTGGGTTGCTTCATGGACAAGCTGGCGCTGCTGGCGCCGTCGAGCCTGATGGACAGCATGTGAGTGTGTGGATTGAACTTGGTGCGCGTGCTCAAGGTTGGCACGGTTGCCGGCTTGATGTCAATTGTCATCTTTGAAAGCGTCTGACTTGCGGCTTTGCGGCGTTTTTTCCCACCACCTCAGGTACACGAGCGTGGAGTCAGGCCTGCCCGAGCGTCCCAACGACGGCTTCTGGCTCACCTGCGCGCGCTCGCTTCAGCTCAGCCAGCAGCAGGTGTCGGAGCTGGCCGCTCTGTCGGCGTACCATAGCGGCATTGTGGCGCCGCTGGTGCAACAGCGCATGCACGTCGCCGCCCAGCTGACGCTGCGCGCGACGCCGCCGCCGGGTGCCGCGGCCTGTGCCGGGCAGGATGAGCTGGTGCAGCAGCTGGCGAGCACGGTGGAGAAGGAGCACGCGGCGTGTCGCGACCTGTCGGACTACGTACGCACCAGGTATGTCAGACCTGGTCAGAGCAAATGGAGGCCTTGTTGTGGCGTTGTTGTGGCGCGACCGCTGAGGCATGAGTCGGGTTTCCGTATCAGCGTTCTGATGCTGTTGTGTTGCCCTTTTCTGTGCCCCGCAGCGTGCTCACGCCGCTCCAGGTGGCCAAGCTCACGACCGCGGCATTCCCGCTCATTCCCGACTGGGTCGCGCTTCTGCATGCCGTGGAGCAGCACCTGAACAGCTTTGCCGTGCCTGCCGCGATGGCGACCGGGCAGGCAGCGGCTTCGGCAGCTGGTATCGCGGCGCTTGCCAGCCTTCTGTCCGCAGCGCGGCAAAACGCAGCGGCTGCTGCGGCCGCACCCGCGGCGGCGGCGCCTCGCCCAACTGCCCCTTCAGTGCAGCCGGCGGTGCAGCTGCAGGCCTTCCTTGCCGCACTGCAGGCGCAGCAGGTGCTGGCGCGGGCGGCGGCATAAGATCCTGAGATCAGACGATAATATAGCAGCAGCAACGGAACCGAGGCAGACTTGCCAGCATTGCATACGCTGGTTCAAGACTGCATTAGATAGGCTGGTTGTAAGGGTTATTATTACTGCGTGTGTTGAGATTTTCCTGTTGCGTGCTCGGTAAGTCTGCCATTGATGTGGATTCAATAGCAGCTTCCCTTTCTATTGTGCTGTGATGTATGCGCAAGCTGCTATTGATGTGGATTCAATGGCAGCTTGTCGTTGCATTAGTACTCAGCATGCTGCCATCGATATGGATTCGATGTCGGCTGTTGATTGTCTGGATGGTTTTATGCTCTGTGGTACTGGATGTGTGCCTGCGCGCGCAGGGTCGCGGTCTTGCGGCCCCGCGTGCACACGCTGTACAGCGTTTCGAGTGCGAGTGATGAGAGGTCACTGGTTTAACTCTTGCGAGAGACTCTGCATTATCTAAGCTATGGAACGGTCTTGAAACTGGCCACCATGCTGAGCACACTCTAGGGTTAGGAACTAACTCAACTGGACTAGGATGAACTAAAAACATGTACTGTGATGATTGATTCATTGTTGATATTCATACAGCGCCAGCAGCCAACAGCGGGCGATGGCTCCTATTGATCGTTATTCATGTTTGTTGTTGGCACGGGCGTCTGCACGTAACCATTCATGGATATGGTGCGTGTTGACGGCTCGTGGGGACTGCGCAACGGCTACACCATTGTGGATATGGTAGAAGCCGTGGCGCTGCTCCCTGTTGTACGGACCTGCGCTCGCGGCTTGTCATTGTGGATATGACTCGCTCGGGTGCAGTGGTGGTTGAGGTTTGCCGGCAAGGTGCGTCATCACTGTGGATGTGGTGTGCATCGGCGCCGCGTTTGGATGGCTGTGGAACGGCGGAGTGCAGGGGCGCGCCGCTGTGGATGCGGCGCGCCCCTGCGCGATGACGGGTAGTGTGTTGGAATGGGCCAAAGGACTTGCGGTGCGCCACTGTGGATGTGGCGTGCCCGGGTGCCGAGGCATGACAAGAAGCCAGGCGCAGCAAACTGTCGTTGTGGATACGGCAGGGAGCATGCGTGCTGGTGGTCGGCGCGGCCAAGGGAGGTGCCGCTCCTATGGTTGGAGAGACACCGAACTAACCGGCGCTGGCCGTGCAGCGGCTGAGGGCAGGGCAACGGAGGCTGTGGATGCCTTCGGAGCCCTGTCCAAAGCTGCCTTGTGTCAAGGATTATATTTTTGTTTGTGGTATGGGAGTAGTCCAGCAACAAACATGGGTACAGCCGCAAAGCAGCAACGGGTTTCGCGAATCCGCAGGCGCCGAAAAGCAACCGCAGCGACAGCCTGAAACTTGCCAGCATTAGGGTTTACCCACGGGGGTTTGCCTGACAGGCTCCCAGACCTGCCGCATGCGTGCCACGCGACAAAGCAAAGCGTAAACCCTGAGTGCAAGCGCTCATGCTGACAAGTTGCACGCTGCCGCCACACCGCGGAGGGTGGGATTCCGTGCGTCACCGGAGGGTGGGAAATGCTAACGCTTATCCCTGACTCTTGCCCTGTTCCAAGTTGGAACCTGCCAAGCCTTGCACTGCCGTAGGCGAGGCCTCCCCACTGTCGGGCTCACGCCAGCAATCATTCCTCTGCCTCCACCCCGCCTAGCTGTGCGCCAGCACGGACGCGTCCTACCCCTCCTCCTCCATCTCGTCCCGGCCAGCCAACAACATGCCTCTCTGTCAGCAGCAGCCCGGGGAGGCGAGGACCCGCCAGCCGCCGCTCCAGCAGCAACCATACCGCTCTAAAGTACGCTCAACACAGGCACCAACGCGACGATGATGCCATGCCCTGGGCGTGCCGCCCAGCACCTCCACTCCTTCTGCCCAAGCCTCATGAATATCAGGCTCCGCTACAATCGTGAAGCTGCCACACGCCCTGCTATCAAAGTTGAATGCCCCATATCCACATGGTGAAGGGATGTCTGTGGGCTGCGTGTCGGTGTGCGTTGGTTGCCGGTGTTGCCTGCTTGTTCGGGGCGCTTCCCTGTGCTGCGTTATCAGTCAGCGGTTTGGGGCGCTGCCCCGTGTTGAGCCTTCGGGCTAGGCCCAGACCGTGCCCCAGGCACACAGACCTGCAGTTTGGGGCGCTGCCCCGTGTTGAGCCTTCGGGCTGGGACCAGATCGTGCCACGGGCACACCAGTTTGCTTGCTGTTTGGGGCGCTGCCCTGTGTTACGCCTTCGGGCTTGGTGGAAGACTTTGCGGTGCCTTATGAGCCGCGTGCTTTGTGATGCTGCTGTTTGGTGTGGCTTTGGCGGGCTGCGGCTTAGCTTCGACGCGCCTACGCAGCTGTGAGTTGGGTTGGCAGCCAAGCGGGGGTTGCGGTTTGCTGCGTTCCTCGGAATGGTGGCTTCCCTCGTAGCCGTGATGGTGTTTACACTGTCCCCTTCTTGTAACCTCGCAATCATATCCACACGATCTAAATGAAGTTATGTCTGGGCAGGCATTTCCCCACTCTTTGGTACCTGCCAGGCGAGTGTGGGGGCCCTGGTACCGGCACCCACTCAAGCAGCAAGTGCCCATACTGTACTAATCTGACGCCATTTTGGCGCCCAGCTCAACACCACGACGAATCCACAAATGTTCAAGTATCCTTTCAGGCCTACATTCAAGTACAGCTGCAACAGTGACCCTTCACAGGCTTCAGGAACACTCACAAGACAGCTGAGTTCTTCCGCCCACGCTACGCTAGGCAGGGAAACAGACCCAGAATGCGACGTGTGCAGTCGCAACGGTGGCGGCACGTGCGCAGGATGGTGAGCTATGGTGGGTCCCATTGACCCGCACGTGGCGCAAAACTCTCCCCTGCAACTCAGCAACCGTCCTCCTTCCCCAAAACACAAGTTCCCATGCATTGTTGTCTACGCCCGCTTCAGCGACCTGATAACCCAACTCATCTCCAGCTGCCGCGCAGGTTCACCAGGCGCAGGCCCGCAGCCCCGAAGGCGATGAGCACAATCGCGGCGTAGATGCAGCCCAGCACTATGAGGTCGGTGTTGAGCATGCCGTTGTCAACTCCCAGCAGCGACAGGAACAGCGTGCCCTTGACGGCGGGCAGGCCCTGGGGCAGGTCGGGCGAGGAGAAGTTGAGCACCAGCGGCGCCAGCTCGTTGATCACCAGCGACTCCCACGCGTAGCTGCGGAGGGCAGGCAGGGACATGTGCAGGGTTGGTATACATGGAAGGTCACATGGGCATGTGGGGATGGACCCTGCCTGTTGTGGGGAGGCGGGTGATGATACTTGCATGACGCCGGCTGGGCTGGCTGGGCGTGTGTTAGCGCCACGCTGCTGGCATGTGCTCACAGCTGTCCCTACAACTCAGCCGCCTTCCGGATTTGCTTCCAACTCAACCCTCTCCCAGTCGCCTCGAGCGCCAGCCAGCCCAGTGCTGCACCGCGGCCCCTTCCCTCCGCCGCCGGGGGGCCAGCCGGCACGCACCGGATCGGGCTGACGTACACCAGCCAGCGCAGCCAGGGCACGATGCTGTCCTTGTTGGCCAGGAAGCCGGAGAAGAGCGCGCACACCAGCAGCAGCAGGTTCATGACCAGCACCGCCTTGCCGGGCGACGAGAGCATGAAGCTCAGGGCGATGCAGGCGGCGCCTGTTGTTGCGGGAGTTGCGCGCGAGCGCGGGGCGGGTGGCGGGTTGATGAGGATCGGATAAGGTATGTGTAGGTAGGTAGGGCGGCGCGTGCAGCGGCGCGGGTTGATGCCACACCCAAGTGTGGCCCACTATCTCAAAGGAGCTTGTGAAGTCGTAGTTGCCCATGGGTTGGTATTTAGGCGGCGGCGCGCACGAGGGAAGCCAGCGCACACGCACCCGACAGGCAGGACATGGTGGTGAAGGCGCCCATGAAGGTGAAGAAGGCGGCGGCCTGGTTGCGCAGACCCATCAGGCTGCAGCCGGGAGGAACGCAAGCGGTCAGCGCACAGGCCGGGCCGGCATCCGAATGAATTGTGTCGCCGCAGTCACGCCCGCTGTCAGGCGGAATGACAAAGCCCGACCGTGCACGCAGCTAGCATAGTGATCAAATCTGACAGCCCCGATGCGGCTCTACGGCTTGCCCATTGCTGTCACTGCCGCGGCACTCACAAGTAGAACGGCAGGGCGAAGAACCAGGCCGGCACCGCGCGCAGCAGCACGCCATCCAGCACCAGGCGGGAGGTCAGGTACGGCCTGGAGCGTAGAGACGCGGCGTGGCGAGCCATGGGCAGCGGGCAGGGCATTCGCATACATCGATGTCAAGCTTGTTACCGGTTCTGCAATCCCTTTTAACAATGAAGCTCGTGGTTGGCATGCGCCCGCCCCGTTGCAAAGCCTGGCCCCCCTCCCGGTAAGTACCGCACGCTGCTCACGTGATGCCGTACGAGCGCCGCAGAAGGTCCCGGTCCACGATGGCCCGCTCCGGGTACACGCCGTCCACGGCGCTGGTGCCGAAGCACGCCAGCAGCATGACCGCAAAGAAGATGGCACCCACACGGTTTTGGGCGCCTGCAGGTGGGGTTGCAAGGATGGTGGGGGTGGGGGGGTGGGACGAATCGTGTGTCGATGCCGAAAGACGGCACGCGTGTTCGCGTCATATGATAGGTTCTGACAAGCTGTCTCGAGCTGTAGGACCCTGTCAAGTGAGTGCTGCTCGGTAGCATCTCAGCCCTGGCCCCCTGGCCCCCTCTCCAGTTCGTATGGACGGCTACCGAAGCTCCCGGCAAGCCCATGGCGTCTCCCTTCCGCGCATCCCCCCCTTCCGCTCACCCGACACGTTGAGGCCGGTGTCCGCGAACACGCCGCCCACCACCAGCCCCACGGCGCCGAGGACCGCCAGGTGCAGCAGCAGCATGGACGGGTTGCGCAGCGCGTCCAGCCCCGCGCGCCACGTCAGCACGCCCAGCTCCAGCCACAGCCGCCGCGCGCGCGCGCCGAAGCCGCTGCCGCCCGCGCGCTCGCGCAGCAGCTGCCGCACGTAGTCGCCCTCTTCCCCTCCCGCCGCGGCGCCGGCGCCGGCGCCGCCGCGCGCGGAGCGAGCCTGAGGCGTGGCCGGCGGCGCAGCCGCCGCCAGGCCCTGCAGCACCGCGCTGCCGCCCCAGTGGTCCTGCATGCGCCGCCGCACCTCCGCGTCGCCCAGGCCCCAGGCCTTCTGGTGCTCGCCCGGCACCACCAGGTCCAGCAGGTGGTCCGCCAGCGGCAGCCCCGGCGGCGGCGGCGGCACGCCCGCCGCCGCCAGCGCCGCCGCCGCGCCGTGCGGCGGCCCAAAGTACGCCACGCGGCCGCCCGCCATGAGCAGCACGCTGTCCAGCGCGCCGAACAGCGCCTCCGACGGCTGGTGCAGCGACATCACCACCACGCGCGGCGGCCGCGACCTGCCGCCCAGGCCCACGCCGGCCACGCCGCCCGCCGCCACGCCGTGCAGCACCGCCATGGTGGCGCGCGCCGTGGCCGAGTCCAGGCCCGACAGCGGCTCGTCCAGCAGCAGCAGCGGCGGGTCCGTCACCAGCTCCAGCGCGGCCGCCACGCGCAGCCGCTCGCCGCCAGACAGCGTGCCGCCGCCGCCGCCGCCGCTGCCGCCGCCGCCGGTGAGCGTCACGCCGCCGCCGCCGTGCCAGACCACGCGGTTGGCCAGGTGGGCTATGCCCAGCTCCGAAAGCACCTCCTGGGTGCGCGCCTGTGAGTTCAATCGCGTGTTCATGGGTTTACGAAAGGCCACCTCCCGGACACGGCTTCCAAGCTTTGAGCCTACTGCGATAGCTTCCTTGACGCAACCTCGTGGCAGCCCTACACTGTTCCCTCACCGCTTCGTGCCGGCCCATGCCCCACCGGTCCCGGCCCTCAGCCGCACCTCCATGTGCTGCCGCCCCATGGCCACCTCGCTGTTGCTCATGCGCAGCACCGCACTGGCCGCCACGCACTCCGCCACCGTGAGCGAGCGCGCCAGCAGGTCGTGCTGCGGCACGTGCCCCACCAGCGCCGCCAGGTGCCGCGCCGCCGCCACGCGCCGCCCGTCCAGCGCCACGCAGCCGCCCACGCGCCAGTGCAGGCCGGGGCACACCAGCCCCGCCAGCGTGCTCAGCAGCGTGGTCTTGCCGCTGCCGCTGGGACCCAGAATGCCCAGCACCTGGAGATAAGGGGTTCAGCAGGGTCGCAGGGGTAAGAAGATGGTCAGTTGGTCAGATGACGCGCCGCCAGCCAGTGGTTAGCCCGCCTACGAGCGCACCGTCGTACGTCAGCAAGAGCCGTGGCGGTTAAGGAGCAGCGGTGCCACTGCCTGCCTGAGCATCCGCAGGGCAAGACAAATTCGACTCGTGGTCGCATGGGTGTCACGCAGTGCTCACCTCGCCGGCGGCTGCGCGGCCAGACACGTCTTCCAGCAGCGTCACCGACGGCCGCACGCGCCAGGGCTTCAGCCAGGAGCGGCGCGGCTGCGTCGCCACCGTCAAGCCGTGCCAGCTGTAGGGGCACGCGTGATGTGATGTGATGTAGGGTCAGCCGGCGTGGGCAGGGCAAGGGCCAGACAAGAAAGCAGGCTCGCGGCGCACAGCTCAGCAGCGACAGTTGCACCATCGTCACGCGCACCTGAGCTCCCTAACCAGCACGCGATCGCTCGCGACCGCAAGCGACGGCGATGCCGCGTCTCCGCTGGTCACGCCTGTGACAGCCTGCACGTCCTTCGCGCTCGGCTCAGCAACGCCCGTGGGCAGCGCCACCACCGCGCGGCCCACGCCAGCGGCACTGCCAGTCAGCTTGCTGCTGGCGCTGTTCGCAACGCTGCTGCTGCCCGTTCGGTCGCCGGCGGGGCTGTGCCCGTGCACGTCCGACATGGCCCCGGCCGCACCCCTCTGGGGCGTGCCGCACGCCTGTGTCCCCAGCTGCCCCGGCAGTAGCTGCTGCTGTTGCAGCTGCTGCTGGTGCTGGCTAGGACTCGTCTTGAGCTCTGGCAGCACGGACGGCAGCATCGCGGGCAGCACGGGCGCCTCCACGCCGTTGAGCTGCGAGCTGCCCGACTCCACATCCACCGGCGCGGCTGCGCCGGGGGCTGCGGCGTCCGGCCCGGCAGCCTGCTCGGCGCCCTCCGCCACGGGACCGGCTGACGCCGCGGCGCCCGCTCGGGGCTCAGCGGCCGACCAGCTGGAGGGCGCGGAGAAGCGCACAAAGGCGCCGACCGCCAGCACTGTGGTCAGCGCCACCAGCGCCAGCACCATGCTGGGCACCCACGAGATTATGGGCGCCACTGCCAACGGCGGCTGCGACTCCTCCGCCTCTGCCGGGGCACAGCAGCGAGAGCCGCAGAGGCAGCACAGGGTTGCGTAAGCGGCGGCCGACGGGATGGGAAAGAAAGGCACACACCAGCTGTAGGTGTCAACGGAACAGCCGCATTGCGGTGTGGGGCCAGCGCACCTAGCGTCACAGTGACTGCTCCGTTGACCGGATCGATGCACTCGGCGGTGGTGCAGCTTATGGGGATGGCGGTGATGGGCAGACCCGTCAGCTCAATCTTGCAGCCGGTGCTGCGAGGGAAAACAACAGGAGCGTCAGGGTGTGTTGGTGCCGGGGCCCTCGGACCGGGACCGGGCGCACTGGGTTGACCGCAAATGGTAGCGTGATACGAGGTGGCGAGGCATCCCGGTGCACAGGCCGCCAGTGCAACGGTCAAGGGAGGGCGCACGCCGCAACGCCGCACTCACGTGCCGTCCAGCGAGGAAGTGGACTCCAGCCCGGCGTCCGCGCCACACGCAATGTTCACGGCGCTGTTGAGGTTCTTGAACGTCGTCTCAGTAATGGTGCCCTCAGCTGTAAGAAGCAGGGCAGAGTGACGGCCGATGAGTCACCAGGAGTCGTGTGTTCCCCGCCGGCTACGCCTAACATGCTATGCCACTGACTTCACCGGTGCTGCGTGCGACCTTGCAACGTTACACAGCCTCACCGTTTGAGCAGCCCTTGGGGCACTCGCAGCGGATGACGGGGCAGTACGCACGAGTGGTGTTGACTGTGAATTGGCAGGCCCAGCCGGTGCACATGACGGCGGCGTCGCGCGGCATGCCCGACAGCCGGAACTTGAGGCTGCAGGACGGCGTGGTGCCCACCGGCGTGTCGGTGGTGAGGCGGCCCGCGTCCACGGACGCCGTGTCGGTGGTGATGTTGGAGCCTGAAGTGATATTGGCAGGTGGTGTACAGGGTTGGTCAGGGGCGGTGGGGAGTGCTTTGGAGATGGCTTTCACGGCATGGGGCGTGGTAAGCGAGGCGCAAGGTAAGGGAGGGCCGGGGCGCAGGCCTGGCTTGCGTGCGACGGCGCGCGGACGCACCTGCCAGCGGGCGGGTGGTGTTGCACGTGAAGTCAAGGGTGGAGCCCAGGATGCCGCTCACGGTGGCGTCCAGGATGTCACATGTGTACACCTTGCTCACGGTGCGCGGCCGGTACACAGGGCTCAGCGAGCAGGTGGCGGTCGAGGAGTTGGAGGCGGCCTGGCAGTGAGCACCAGAAAGGACATCACGTTAGGGGCGGCCACAGAGGGCCGTGGGCGTAATACTTCCTTGAACCCGGGCGCAGGTAGCTGTCGCCTGTCGGCCATGCTAAATGCCGGCGGGAGGGTTGCACTCGCCCCAACACTGGCGCGCACGCGCGCACTCGCGCACACGCACACACGCGCACCTTGCATGCCGAGTCCGAGTTGCAGGTGGCGCAGCTGGTGCCACTGAAGCCCGCCGGGCACGAGTTGCACAGCACGCCGAAGGGGTCCCAGTCATAGCCGAGCGGGCACGCGCCATTGACAGGCGACACAGACCGGAGGTTGGCGCTGCCGCCCGCGCCGCCGCCAATGCTACCGGTGCTGTTGTCGGGAACGCAGGTGGGCGCTGGCGACGGGCTGGGTACGAGCGAGGGCGAGGGCGAGGTCGCACTCGCAGTGCCCAGGCCACTGGTGACGTTGACGCCAGGCTTTGGGCAGAAGCCCCAGGGGACGATGCACTGCGTGCCGTCGCCCGAGACTGCATGCAGCAGGGCCCAGCAGTCCATTGTCAGCTCCATTGACCACCATGATGCGGTGATGCAAGCGGCGCCCACGCCGCCCACGCATCTTGCACCCGCATCGCACCTGTCCAGCCGCAGTCGCACATACACACGGAGCTGCTGCCGTTGCCGGGCACACAACTGCCGTAGTCGCCGCAGTAGGAGGGGCAATCCAGCAACGCCTGCGGCCGCAATACAAGTGGCGTTGCTCACACAGAAAGTCACTGCAATAAAGTGGCTCGCCTGGTGGCCCTGCAATTGCCGTGTACGCGGCACGCGCTGTATGGAAGAAGCGCCTTCGCATGCGCACCTTGGCGGTCATGCGGCCATCCAGGCTGAAGTTGGCGAACGAGTTGTAGGGGCTGCCGAATACAATGATCCGCGACACGGCCTGGTAAAGAATGGGCATCGACCAGAACTGCACGTACAGGGTGTTGTGGCCGCCTTCCGACTGCGTGGGGCAAGGGATAGGGGTCGGGAGCAGGGCCAGTCAGCGGGGCTGCCAGCCTTATTGTCACGTGGTTGGCAGGTAATCACCCGGAGGGTCACACAGTACCTAGTGTCAACATGGCACACGGAGCCGCGGCCCGGCCCGGCCTGGCCCAGCCCGACGCCGGCCCGGCTCGACCCCAGCCCGGCCCGGCCCGACCCGCACGTATGCATCTGGGGTTTCAGCTGATATAAATCCCCTGCCCCCTGCACCGCGGTTGCTCACCCGTACATCCAGACCTAGCGGCACCGACGTGATGTTGCAGGTGTAGTTCGCCAGACTGCAGGCGAGCAAGCAAGAAGCACGCATGCTCACGTTGCGCCCCGCGGCAGCCGGCCGGCCTTCCCCCCTCGCCCCATCCCCGGAGCCATCCCCGCCTTGCCCCAAGCAGAAGACCGCAAGCGCCCTTCCCAATGCATCGCCCGCACCGTCCGTGTGTCCGCAACCCACTCCCCATTTCCTCACTTGTCGTAGCGTTCGCCAGTGACGCTGTTCCTGGTGCTGATCCAGCCGTTCACGAGCGTTGTGCGCACTGGGCCCATCGTGAAGTTGGCCCAGCCCTCGCTAGGCACCGGCACGGACCCGGCCGCGGCCTCCACCCGCATGTCCACCCGGAAGTCTGACACGTTGTAGTCGTACGCGGGCGCGCCGCCCAGCCCCGCCACCGCCGTCTGCAGCGAGGACACCGCGCGCCGTTGTTAAGAGTTATGGGGCAGCCGGGCAGATGGAGCGCCAGCTCAGGGCGATGCCAAAAAGAGTGAGGTAACGCAACCGTACCCCCGCCTCACCTTTCCAGTGTGCAGTGCTGGCCACAGATAAATCGGTGGGCTATAGGTGTTGGGTGATGTGGCGGAGGTCAGCACGAACTGGGGCCACGCGTTCACCCAGCCGGCGCGGTCGATAGGGCAGGCGGCAAGCGACGCTGCGAACGCATACAGCGATCCCGTCCAGGCCCGTGGTACGTTGCCCTCAAACTTGGAGTCGGAGGACAGCGGAGCAGTTGTGCTGCCCACGCGGGCGAGCGCGTTTGTGCCGGTCAGCTCAACCGGGGAGGCAGCCCCGTCAAGCTCCAACCGCACACGACACGCGGCCTCAGCGCCTCCGCAGAACACGAGCACCGCCACGACCAGAGCCGCGGCGACTGTAGCCCGCTGGCCCGACAGCGGGCTGCTGCATCTCCTTTTCTTCATGCCAGGACGCTAAAGCGCGGCTAGCGCGCGGATTTTGGCCCCGCAATTCACCGCGGGGACAGTTGGTTCGCAGGTGCCAGGTCCCACGAGGCGTTCCACCTACTCAACTGACTATTAACGAGGCGAGGGTTATATAACGGAGGACATACGTAGACGCGCCAGGCTCGGTCCAAGAGTTAACCTTTTTTGGTATGTTGTTTCGTTGATTCGCTGTGGTTCAAGATTCAACGTGTTTGTTTCGTATGTACGTGTGGAACAAGCTATTGGCTACGCTGAGTTGTGCGGAGGAGGGCTTGACGACGATTGAGTCTCCTAGCGATTATGGGCCTCCGAATGCTGCGTTATGGTCCATAAACAAACTCTGTGACCATCCACCAGAAACTGCCTAGTCCTATTGCTGCCACCACGCAGGAGGACCTGTTGCAAAGAATTCTGAGCTCTGGCCGCGACAGCTCGCACGCTCTCTTCTTACTTGGCATCTGCGTGCTGTTGTTCTCGAATCAAAGCAATTTTGATAGACCAGTAGGAGCCTGCAGGAGCGCGGTGACCTCCAGGAGAACTCGTTTGCTGCACATACACCGGTGCGACCGGACCTTGGACCTATACCTACAACGCGACGCACACAGCTAGAGAAGCTGTGTAATTGGGGCCTTGAGAGGAGGTGCAGGAAACTACACGCCCAATGCAGTCTCCGAGCGGGCCCTCGGCGCTTTTTGCGGGGCTCCAAAGACCCTTTAGCGCACGCCGTAAGAAGACTGAAGACATGACGGCAGCGGATGCGGGTCAGCAAGGCACAGAGCAGCCCAGCGTGAGCGATGCGACACGGGTTCGCGTCGAGGCTGCAAAACAGTACATCGAAAACATGTATAACTCACAGCGCCAGGCCATGGCGGAGCGTCACGCTCGGTGAGTCGCGGGTGGGCGGGCGGGGGCGGGGAAGCTGGGGAGTTCGAGCACCGTGGTGGCCCTTCGCGACCGAAACACACAGCCAGTCCTGGCACGCGAGCAGCCACTTCGCGATTGCATTTCCGAGGTACTGCAGTGTCCCCATGTCAGCCCAGCTAGACTGATGCAGCGCAGGAAAGAGAAAACCGAAGGGCCCTCACGCTGCAAGGTTGCTGACACGACCGGGCCTCCAAGGACGCCGGCGCTGATGTGACTTGCGTGCCAGAAGCTTGCGAAGGCAGGCACTGCGCACCCCTGGCCTGCGCTTTAACGTGTGTGGTAACGCCATGGGCGTACCGCCTCCCTGTGGCCGCAGGCGGAGCGCTGTAGTTCAGGAGCTGCAGCGTGAGGGGCTACCAGAGGACCAGAAGCGGCAAATCCTGAGCGAGCTTGAAAAGCGTGAAAGCGACTTCACGCGGCTGCAGCGGCAGCGCATGACGGCAGAGGACTTTGAGGCATTGAGCATCATCGGGCGCGGCGCGTTCGGCGAGGTGTGTTCGTGTGTGTGTGGCGGCGGGGAGGGGGCTTGGCTCACACTTTCTGGGTTGCCATGCGGGGTCCTCTGTGTCAGGCACCAGATGAACATAGTGTTCGGCACCTGGTGTGATGGCTCTGCTGCAGCGCGCGTGTGCGCGTGCGCAAAGGACGGGTGCCACTGGCAGGCTGTTTCACGGACAGGCGTGAAGGCAAGGGTTCGCCGCTGAGCATACCTCACGCAGCGTGCCTGGCACACCTCAATTCAACGCAGGTCCGCATCGTGCGTGAGAAGACAACCGGCAAGATTATGGCGATGAAGAAGTTGAAGAAGGTGGAGATGCTCAAGCGCGGGCAGGTGCGATACGGTACTCCACAACTGGTTCGGACTTCGGAGCGGCCCGTCTCGCTTCCGACAACGTCGTGGAGACCAAACCCCGTGTACACTTGCATCGCAACCCCTACACTCGCGTCTGTCTCCTCCCCGCTCCCCGCCCCACCTCCCGCCCCCCTCACCGGCTGCTCCTGTTCCTCCTCAGGTTGAGCACGTCAAGGCCGAGCGCAACGTGCTGGCGGAGGTGCAGAACCCCTACATCGTCAAGCTGTACTATAGCTTCCAGGACGAGGACCACCTCTATCTGGTCATGGAGTACCTGCCGGGCGGCGACACCATGACGCTGCTCATGCGCAAGGACATCCTCAGCGAGGAGGAGACGCGCTTCTACATGGCGGAGACCATCCTGGCCATCGAGTCCATCCACAAGGCCGGCTACATCCACCGGTGCGTGGCTGCATGCGTGCGTGCGGCTGCGAGGGCGGCTGGGTGTGGGCAATGGACGCCTGTGTGGCATGGCGAGTCGGTTCCAGTCCGGGCGCGGCTATGCAGGTGCACAGCTGCGACGTACCGTAATGTGGTGGCGCATGGCTCACACCCGCCACTGCGCTCCCCCTGCAGCGACATCAAGCCCGACAACCTGCTGCTGACGCGCGACGGGCACGTGAAGCTGAGCGACTTCGGGTTGTGCAAGCCGGTGGACGTGCAGGCGCTGCCCACGCTGGCGGAGGGCGAGGAGTTCAACGACCCCACGTGAGTGCGGCCGTTGCCGCCGGCGGCCGGGCTGCGCTGCAGGTGTTGGGTGTGGTGCTTTGAGTGGCGTCGCTTGAGCTGCTTCGTGGGACATGTTCGCTGTGCCCTTGCAGGTTGGTACCGTCAGCCTCGATGCGGCCACAGGCGGAGCAGCTCGCGCACTGGCAGAAGAACCGGCGGCAGCTGGTGCGTGCGGCCGCAGCGGGTGCTCGAGACAGCAGTCCGGGCTGTGCGTACCCACGACCCCGCTTTTGCCGCACCGTGGACTGTGGGGGTGTAGCTGCCTGCGCTGTGTCGCTTAGCGCACCCGCTGCCGCACCTGTGCACACAGGCGTTCTCGACGGTGGGCACACCCGACTACATCGCGCCCGAGGTGCTGCTGAAGAAGGGCTACGGCATGGAGTGCGACTGGTGGTCGCTGGGCGCAATCATGTTCGAAATGCTGGTGAGTGGCGCGTCTGCAGAGCGGGGGCGGGGGGAGCCGTCCATGCGCGCGGGGGCAGGCTGGTTGGTCAGTAGCCGGCATGCCGTACTATGATTGCAAGTGCCTTGGGCGGCATTGGGGGCGCGGGACTAGTGGTGTACAACGCGCGACACTAGAGCCACTCGTCCGTCCTCGCAGGTGGGGTACCCGCCCTTCTACTCGGACGAGCCGCTCACGACATGCCGCAAGATCGTGAACTGGCGCATGTTCCTGCGCTTCCCGGACGAGGCGCGGCTGACGCCGGCGGCGCGCGACCTCATTTGCCGGCTCATGTGCGACGTTGAGGAGCGGATAGGGACGCGCGGCGGCGTTGAGGAGATCAAGGTGGGCGTGAGGTGGCGAGTGATTCCACCCTGCCGTACACTGACAGCTCAACCCTTTCTCTCCGATACGACCGCGACAAACTTGTCCATGCTCACGATCTGCGCCGCCGCCTGCGTTTGACCCACATTCCTCAGGGCCATCCGTTCTTCGCGGGCGTGGACTGGGCGCACCTGCACTTGACGCAGGCGCCGTTCGTGCCGCGCGTTGACCACGACCTCGACACCCAGAACTTTGAGAACTTCGACGAGGAGATGCACCACCAGCACGGCGGGCTGGACCGCTCCGGCAGCGGCCGCAAGTGGCTGGCCAAGGCCGACCCCAACTTCATCGGCTACACGTACAAGAGCTGGGAGGCGGTCACGCCGGGCGAGCAGGGTGAGGCAGCGCAGCAAGGAAAGAGGGCATCCATGGTCCGTTGGCAGCTGGCGTGGCTCCCTTGCGATTAACGAGGGTGGCTGCGGGGATGCAGTTTTTGTTTGCATTGTGGAGCTCGGGCATGTTGAATACTGGTCATGTACGCATGACGTTATTGACACCCTGCTGCTGACACGGCACCTTGCACGCCTTCGCGCCTTTCGCGCAGGTCTGGCGGCTCTAGCGCTGAAGAAGAAGTCGGCTAGCCGGCCCACCCTGACGCAGGTGCAGACCAATCTGCAGTCCATGGCGCTTGACGGCGCGGCGGCGCAGCACCATCACGCTATGTAGACGCCCCTGCTTACTAGTGTTGCACATTGCGGGCACTAGGCAGGAGAAAGCATGCGTTGGTGCGTTGATGCTGGCCGCCGCCGCAGTTACAGCTGCACAACTACAGCGCAGACGGGCGGAAGTCTGGTCTCAACGTGGGAGCCTCAGGTCCAGTTTTGATGCCTTCTGAGTGCAAGCTTGTTATGCAAGGGATTATAGCATTGAAAGAGTAGGCGTTGCAAGAGAGGACAGACATTTTAGAGGCAGGCGGAGGCTTTCGGAGTCGGGTGTAAGAGTGGTGATTCAGCCGGCGTGATAGGTAGGGTCCTCTTGTGACGCCGTGTGCATTCGCATTCGCATCATAAAGCACTTTGGCATCAGGTGCAACAGGTCTGAGAGCGCTGGATGAGTCGAAAGGTCTGACGGGTTAGTCAATAAGTACTTGACTGCAGCAGGACGGTATTGCTGAGCAGCTGAGTGCTGCGCGTCGACTAGCCTACAGCTGAGAAGGGGCCAGAGACTCAGGAAGGAGCACTGGAATAGTTCAGCTTAAATCGGATTGGGCGTCCCCATGAGCGGGGTCCCCTCGTACATTCATTTGATGCGCAGTAAACAATCGTGCTCCGTGTGGAGCTGGAGACCCTTGACGTTGCAAACCTTCAGTGTCTAAGAAGGCGCAGGGATGAACACGCCGTGACATAAGATGTTGGTGGCATTAACACAGGCAGCTGCAGAGTCGGGTCACACACACACGCTGTAACCGTGCTAATTCATGCGCTGCGCCGCCTATCATGTCCAGCACCTCCTAAGCATCCTGCGATCTACATCAATGCCTAACAATAGCCGCACAAACACACAGCCTCAACATTAATAGCCAAACACAAACGTGGAACAGCAGGTCAAGTGACCCGCGTTCTCCGCTCCAGGCGTGTCATGAACGCCTGCTCAATGGCGCTGCGCTGCGGCGCCGCCCATCGTACCGACGGCGCCGGCTTCCCATCACCTGCAGGCCCATCGCCCCCTGCGCTGCTCCCAGTCCCCGACGCCGTCTCGACCACCCCTGACGCGTAGAATAGCCCCCCAGCCGGCGGCTGTGTATTACCCGTGTACTTCTGCCAGTGCGCACCCATGGGCAAGTCGGATGTCACCTGCGGCACCTGGCCCGCCACCCCAGGACTGAGCAGGATAGCCAGCGTACCGCCAGACGTCACAGGTGACTGCTGGTTCTGCGCTGCAAGCGCCACCGCCGCGTTGCGCGCCCGCGCCGAGGCCACGGCCTGCGCGCCCTGCGGCGCGGATACCGGCCGCACGCGCGACGGCTGCGCCATTGATGGCTGCGGTTGTAGCCGCTGCTGCTGTTGTTGTTGCTGTTGCATATCCACGCGTTGCGTCATCATGCGCGCCAGCGCGGGGTTGGCCGAGGCGGGTGACGCCGGCTCGTCGGCTCCTGCCCCGCCCCGCCCGGCCCGGCCCAAACCGCTCGCCACCGACTGCACCCGCGACACGCCCGTCGACATGCCGTAGCCGAGCCCGGCCGCCTGTGACGGTGACGCCAGTGACGCCGAGGTGGCATCGTGCCGCATGATGCGCCCCAGCTCTGCCGTGGCTGACGCCGGCCGCTCGCGGCGTGGCACGCCCATGAGGCTCTTGACCAGGTCGTCGCGCCGCGCCAGCTCGCCCTCCAGCTGCCGCTTCTGCTGCTGCAGCCGCTTCAGCTGCTTCATGAGCTGCTTCTCCGCGTCCTGGCTGCGCCCCGCCTGTTCCTGCACGTTGCGCACCTTGTCCGCCATCTTGTCCGCAATCTTACTCAGCTGCTCGAACGTGGGCACCACCTTGCCGCGGATGTCCTCGCGGTTGCGGAAGTGCTGGTGCCACACGTGGTTGGCCACCCGCTGAATCCTGCGGCCGGACCAGGACAGTCAAGCACACGTCAGAGCTTTGTAGTAAAGCAATCTGCGAGCGGCTCAACGTGCAAGTCTCCGTACAACAGCACGCTCAAACCCATCTGCCAGCATTGCTACGGTGGGCATTTCCGAAGGTGCTTACTCTGTGAAATGCTTGATCGCCAGCTTGTCGCTCTTGGCCGTCACGAACTCTTCAATCATGGCAAGCATGGACAGCGGGTCGGACAGCGCAATGCCGGCGCCGCCGCTGGCGATGCTGGCTGCATCATCATGGTAGCCGCCTGCGCTGCCGGTCAATCCGCTGGTGACCGAGCCGCCAGCGCCGCCGCGAGCAGGGCTCTTGGCTGATGCGCGGCTGGGGCTGGTTGCGCCACGCCCCCGGGGGTTGGGGCTGGTCGGTGACGCAGCCCGCGCCGTGTCCGCCGCGCCCGATCCGCCGAACGCCGCAGCAAACTGTGCGTCGTCGGAGAGCTTGCCCCACAGATGCAACACAGCTGTCTGCAACGCCACGAGCTGCGCCTGCCGGTTGGTGAGGCGGTGCACCAAGCCCTACACAGCGCAAGAAAAGCAAGGGATTAAGTTAAGCGCCTCCGTGAAGCCCGCCTCAGGCAAATGCACAAGCGACCCTATCAACCCAGCGCAAAGCTGTAGCTGCAACACCTTGGGCCGCGGCGCTCACCTCCATCGACTCCAGTTCTTGCCGCAGCTCCTCGTTCTGCCCTTGCAGGCGGGCGCTGCCCTGCAGGTGCTCGGTAGTGAGCCGCGTCGCCACGGTCTCGCCCGCCTTTTGCACCTCCGCTAGTCGCTGCTGGAGCCGCGTCACCTCTTCTTGCGTCTGGGGGTGAGACAGGCAGGCGGCAAGACGGCTCAGCACGGCAAACATTGCACAAACCTGTAGCTCCACACCTGCCCGGCCGCACACCGCTTGCGTTGCTCCTCTCCCCTTCAACCCTACAAAACGCCGTGCCACGCGTGCCCGCCAGAACACCAACAACACTCCAGCCGTACAACGCACGCCACCCACCCGCAGCAGCTGGTCGAAGGTGCCCAGCTTGTCGTCCTCCAGGAACTCCAGCCGCGCCACCACCTCCTCCGGGTTGCTAAACGTGAAGCACTCCGCCAGCCGGTCGAACAGCGGCTCCAGCTTGCTGTGCTGCGCCAGCCGCCGCTGCGCCTCCACCTCGCGCACGCCGCTGCTGTGCAGCCGCGCGCGCATCAGGTCGATGGCCTCGCGCAGCTGCGCCTCCGTGTCCGACTGCACCTCCAGCGCCGCCTGCGTGGCCGCCAGCCGCTCCGACACCGCCTCCACCTCCTGCCGCAGCGCCAGATAGTCGCCCTCCGGCAGCGACACCAAGCCCGAGCCGATGGACGCCGCGCCGCCGCCGCCCGGCCCCGACACCACGGAGGCGGGGTACGTGACCGGGCCCGACACCAGGCCGGCGGCCCGCGCCGCCATGCTACCCGACCGCTGCAGCCCCGTCGCCGGACCGCCCGACATGGATGCCTGGCGGCTCACGGCCCGGTCCGGCGCCCCTGCGGCGCCGGGCACGGCGGACCGCGGGCGGGAGGCGCGGAAGCTGGCGGAGCCCGCCCCGATGCCAGCGGCCGCCGAGCCCCCGCCCCGCATCGGCACCGCGGACTGCGGCCGCGGCCGTCCTCCGCCGCCGCCCACCTTCGGGCTGCCGGGGCTCGTCAGCACCCCACCCCCACCGCCGCCTGCCATTGACCGGCTCGCTATGAGCGCGTCCAGCATGTTGCGCGACTTGAAGGAGGCGCCGCGCGAGAACTGCTGCTCCCCGCCGGATGCCGCCACGACCGTCGGCGACGCCACGCCCACCGTCACCACGCCCGCGAGCGCCTCCGCCTCCGCCTCCCCCTCGGCTCTGACGGCAGCATAGGCTGCTGTGCGCCGCCGCTCCCTTACCGCATACTGCATTTCCCGGTTGAAGGAACCGGTCTTCAGCAGCGCCGGGCTGCCAGCGTCCGCGCCGCGGGCGCTGGCGCTGGACAGCATGATGGGCTGGGACCGGATGGCGGTGCTGAGCTCCAAGCGGCGCTGGGCGCGAGCCGCGATGGCGGCGCACTCCTGCTCCAGGCGCTGCACACGGCGGCTTTTGCGGGTCAGCTCCTCGTGCGTGGGGTCTGCTGAGATGGGGCCCAGGGCTTCGCCAGCCCATTTGTCCCAGAGCGTGAGCGCGGCTGCCGCCCGCTCAGCCTTGTTACCATGAGCTGCTGTGTTCTCCAATGTAGAGGCACTGGCGCTGGTGGATGCCGCCCCTCCGCGGTTAGCCTGACCGAGATGCACAGGGAAGCACGGGGCGCAGGGGGCCGCGCAGTGACCGTCAGAGCACTGCAGACCCGACACCCGGCAGCAGCGGACCAAGCCGCGGACCAGGCTGCGACAACAAATGACAGCCTGGAGTTCTAGCATCGACCTTACACTGACATGAACCATGAGCCAAACTTGTCAAACGGCTAGACCGCGTTTGCGCCACTTGTCAAAAGCCATTCACTCACCGCGGTCGCGCTGGCTGGACGTCCAAGGATACCTATCTTTTCCTTTACACTCGCCATTTCTCAAGCTGTGTGGCCCCCTCTTCAACGTAGCTTGACTATAGTCTGTGGCGTCCCGTCATGTTACACACGCTCAATGGATATGATATGTTGATACAGGCACTGTAATAAGAAGTATGGTCGTTCTAGCCTAGAGAAAACCTGGCGCGGCATCGATGCCCGGTGCCATTCGAGCTCAGCTTCGAGCGACTGATGGCAGAGCCCACATCGCATGTCCACTTGCTTCAGGCGTGCTACCTCGCTTTTACATATAGCTTGTGCATACTTTCCATCTTTCCTCCAGCGGCCACAACGCAAACCGGGCACATCCGCAGTGAGCCTAAAGGACTCTGCGCACTTGTGCGCTTGACGGCCGCTCGGGCCATCTGAACTTTGGACCTTGGAATGGGCTGCGGAGCTAGCAAGACGGTGCGGCGCGGGGCCGTAACAAATGCATGGGGGACGTTTTCTGCACGCACGGACATGGACATGCCAAACCCGTCCACAAACTCAAACCCGCAGGAGCAGCCGAGTAAGCCGGAGCCAGCTGTGCCCAAGGAACCATCTTCTCCAGCGATGGGCGGAAAACCGAGCAAGCCTCAGCAGCAGGCGCCGAGCGCGCCTGCGCAAACTGAGGTGCGTGGAAGGATTTACGGTCGATGCGCGCTCTGATCAAGCCTGAATAAACGAATGTATGTTTGGCAAGCAGCGCTGGAGGGAAACCGCCTGCAACAGCAATCGACGACTGATTGATTCTTCTTGCTTCGCTTTGCAGGAGTTTGCGCTGCCGCCTGTGCCTGGTAGCCTGCCCGCCGACGCCCAAATCGTGTTCGTGCTCGGCGGCCCCGGCAGCGGCAAGGGCACGCAATGCGACAAAATTAAGGCCGACTACGAGTGCGTGCACCTCAGCGCTGGCGACCTGCTGCGTGCCGAGGTCAAGAGCGGCAGCGAGGTCGGCCAGAAGTGCGAGGCGCTGATGAAGGAGGGCAAGCTGGTGCCCGTGGCGGTCACGCTGAACCTGCTGAAGCGTGACATGATCGCCAGCGGCGGCAAGTTCTTCCTCATCGACGGCTTCCCGCGCGCGCTGGACCAGGCGGCGCAGTTCGAGAGCAGCATCATGCCGTGCAAGACGGTGCTGTTCTTCGACTGCCCGGAGGAGGAGATGGAGAAGCGCCTGCTGAAGCGCGGGGAGACCAGCGGCCGCAGCGACGACAATGCGGACACCATCCGCAAGCGCTTCCACACGTTCCTGGAGCAGTCCCTGCCTGTGAAGGACCGCTACCTGGCGCAGGGCAAGTGCCACGTGATTAGCGCGGTGGCGGCTCCAGATGATGTGTACGGCAAGGTGAAGGCGGTGCTGGAGGGCCTGCACGCGCCCAAGAAGGCCGGCGCGGCGGCGGCGGCGCAGGTGGCACCGGCCCCAGCGGCCGCAAGTAACTCTGAGGCGCGTTCAATCAACGTGGTGATTGGGAGCAGCAGGCATGCGCACGGGAACCTACCGAATTGATACCTAGCATGGTGATGTGGTGTAACACCTTGGTTTGGGCGACGATGCTGTGCGATGCGTGCTGAGCCAGCATTTGCCGGTCAGGTGGCTCGGCACGGGGTTGCGGTTGAGTGTTTACGTGTATAATTTGTTGCTTCCTTTGCTTCCTGCACAGGAGTTTGCGCTGCCGCCTGTGGCCGGCAGCCTGCCCGCCGACGCCCAAATCGTGTTCGTGCTCGGCGGCCCCGGCAGCGGCAAGGGCACGCAATGCGACCAGATCAAGGAGGAGTACGAGTGCGTGCACCTCAGCGCTGGCGACCTGCTGCGCGCCGAGGTCAAGAGCGGCAGCGAGGTTGGCCAGAAGTGCGAGGCGCTGATGAAGGAGGGCAAGCTGGTGCCCGTGGCGGTCACGCTGAACCTGCTGAAGCGTGACATGATCGCCAGCGGCGGCAAGTTCTTCCTCATCGACGGCTTCCCGCGCGCGCTGGACCAGGCGGCGCAGTTCGAGAGCAGCATCATGCCGTGCAAGACGGTGCTGTTCTTCGACTGCCCGGAGGAGGAGATGGAGAAGCGCCTGCTGAAGCGCGGGGAGACCAGCGGCCGCAGCGACGACAATGCGGACACCATCCGCAAGCGCTTCCACACGTTCCTGGATCAGTCCCTGCCTGTGAAGGACCACTACCTGGCGCAGGGCAAGTGCCACGTGATCAGCGCTGTCCCTCCGCCCAAGGAGGTGTACGGCAAGGTGAAGGCAGCGCTGGACGCCATGGGCGCGCCCAAGAAGCCTGAGGTGGGTGGGGCTGGATGGGCTGGATCTTCTGCGCGTTGCGAACTGGAAAACAGGCGTGAAACGCACGGGCTTCTGCAGTCCTTGACATTCAGGGTCTCCAAGGCAATAGTATTCGGGTCAGCGGGGATGTATGCTCTCCGTGCATGCTTTCTAGCTGCGGGGCCCTCGGGGTGAATCGTATTTGGTGTCGGTCAACGTGCATCTAAGCCATGCCTATCGCGGCTGTATGTGCCTTGGCTTACCACAGGAGTTTGCGCTGCCGCCTGTGGCCGGCAGCCTGCCCGCCGACGCCCAAATCGTGTTCGTGCTCGGCGGCCCCGGCAGCGGCAAGGGCACGCAGTGCGACAAGATCAAGGCCGACTACGAGTGCGTGCACCTCAGCGCTGGCGACCTGCTGCGCGCCGAGGTCAAGAGCGGCAGCGAGGTCGGCCAGAAGTGCGAGGCGCTGATGAAGGAGGGCAAGCTGGTGCCCGTGGCGGTCACGCTGAACCTGCTGAAGCGTGACATGATCGCCAGCGGCGGCAAGTTCTTCCTCATCGACGGCTTCCCGCGCGCGCTGGACCAGGCGGCGCAGTTCGAGAGCAGCATCATGCCGTGCAAGACGGTGCTGTTCTTCGACTGCCCGGAGGAGGAGATGGAGAAGCGCCTGCTGAAGCGCGGGGAGACCAGCGGCCGCAGCGACGACAATGCGGACACCATCCGCAAGCGCTTCCACACGTTCCTGGAGCAGTCCCTGCCTGTGAAGGACCGCTACCTGGCGGAGGGCAAGTGCCACGTGATTAGCGCGGTGGCGGCTCCAGATGATGTGTACGGCAAGGTGAAGGCGGTGCTGGAGGGCCTGCACGCGCCCAAGAAGGCGGGCGCCGCCGCTTCAGAGGTAAGCGTAGCTGGGTTGCGCTGTACCAGGTCCAGGCCATGCGGTGTTCGCATGGCCGCCGCTTAGATCCGCATGCATGATATGTTGCGCCCGCCGTGTTCTATCTTGAGTTGCGGCTTGGTACGCAAGTTCAACGGCAACAGCAAGCCCCATCTCGCTAAGCATGATTGCGGCACGTGCGTAACGCGTCTTCATCCCGCATTGATCATCCTTTTGACAGGAGTTCGCGCTGCCGCCTGTGGCCGGCAGCCTGCCCGCCGACGCCCAAATCGTGTTCGTGCTCGGCGGCCCCGGCAGCGGCAAGGGCACGCAATGCGACCAGATCAAGGCCGACTACGAGTGCGTGCACCTCAGCGCTGGCGACCTGCTGCGCGCCGAGGTCAAGAGCGGCAGCGAGGTCGGCCAGAAGTGCGAGGCGCTGATGAAGGAGGGCAAGCTGGTGCCCGTGGCGGTCACGCTGAACCTGCTGAAGCGTGACATGATCGCCAGCGGCGGCAAGTTCTTCCTCATCGACGGCTTCCCGCGCGCGCTGGACCAGGCGGCGCAGTTCGAGAGCAGCATCATGCCGTGCAAGACGGTGCTGTTCTTCGACTGCCCGGAGGAGGAGATGGAGAAGCGCCTGCTGAAGCGCGGGGAGACCAGCGGCCGCAGCGACGACAATGCGGACACCATCCGCAAGCGCTTCCACACGTTCCTGGATCAGTCCCTGCCTGTGAAGGACCACTACCTGGCGCAGGGCAAGTGCCACGTGATCAGCGCTGTCCCTCCGCCCAAGGAGGTGTACGGCAAGGTGAAGGCAGCGCTGGACGCCATGGGCGCGCCCAAGAAGCCTGAGGTGGGTGGGGCTGGATGGGCTGGATCTTCTGCGCGTTGCGAACTGGAAAACAGGCGTGAAACGCACGGGCTTCTGCAGTCCTTGACATTCAGGGTCTCCAAGGCAATAGTATTTGGGTCAGCGGGGATGTATGCTCTCCGTGCATGCTTTCTAGCTGCGGGGCCCTCGGGGTGAATCGTATTTGGTGTCGGTCAACGTGCATCTAAGCCATGCCTATCGCGGCTGTATGTGCCTTGGCTTACCACAGGAGTTTGCGCTGCCGCCTGTGGCCGGCAGCCTGCCCGCCGACGCCCAAATCGTGTTCGTGCTCGGCGGCCCCGGCAGCGGCAAGGGCACGCAGTGCGACAAGATCAAGGCCGACTACGAGTGCGTGCACCTCAGCGCTGGCGACCTGCTGCGTGCCGAGGTCAAGAGCGGCAGCGAGGTCGGCCAGAAGTGCGAGGCGCTGATGAAGGAGGGCAAGCTGGTGCCCGTGGCGGTCACGCTGAACCTGCTGAAGCGTGACATGATCGCCAGCGGCGGCAAGTTCTTCCTCATCGACGGCTTCCCGCGCGCGCTGGACCAGGCGGCGCAGTTCGAGAGCAGCATCATGCCGTGCAAGACGGTGCTGTTCTTCGACTGCCCGGAGGAGGAGATGGAGAAGCGCCTGCTGAAGCGCGGGGAGACCAGCGGCCGCAGCGACGACAATGCGGACACCATCCGCAAGCGCTTCCACACGTTCCTGGATCAGTCCCTGCCTGTGAAGGACCACTACCTGGCGCAGGGCAAGTGCCACGTGATTAGCGCGGTGGCGGCTCCAGATGATGTGTACGGCAAGGTGAAGGCGGTGCTAGAGGGCCTGCACGCGCCCAAGAAGGCGGGCGCCGCCGCTTCAGAGGTAAGCGTAGCTGGGTTGCGCTGTACCAGGTCCAGGCCATGCGGTGTTCGCATGGCCGCCGCTTAGATCCGCATGCATGATATGTTGCGCCCGCCGTGTTCTATCTTGAGTTGCGGCTTGGTACGCAAGTTCAACGGCAACAGCAAGCCCCATCTCGCTAAGCATGATTGCGGCACGTGCGTAACGCGTCTTCATCCCGCATTGATCATCCTTTTGACAGGAGTTCGCGCTGCCGCCTGTGGCCGGCAGCCTGCCCGCCGACGCCCAAATCGTGTTCGTGCTCGGCGGCCCCGGCAGCGGCAAGGGCACGCAATGCGACCAGATCAAGGCCGACTACGAGTGCGTGCACCTCAGCGCTGGCGACCTGCTGCGCGCCGAGGTCAAGAGCGGCAGCGAGGTCGGCCAGAAGTGCGAGGCGCTGATGAAGGAGGGCAAGCTGGTGCCCGTGGCGGTCACGCTGAACCTGCTGAAGCGTGACATGATCGCCAGCGGCGGCAAGTTCTTCCTCATCGACGGCTTCCCGCGCGCGCTGGACCAGGCGGCGCAGTTCGAGAGCAGCATCATGCCGTGCAAGACGGTGCTGTTCTTCGACTGCCCGGAGGAGGAGATGGAGAAGCGCCTGCTGAAGCGCGGAGAGACCAGCGGCCGCAGCGACGACAATGCGGACACCATCCGCAAGCGCTTCCGCACGTTCCTGGATCAGTCCCTGCCTGTGAAGGACCACTACCTGGCGCAGGATAAGTGCCACGTGATTAGCGCGGTGGCGGCGCCAGACGATGTGTACGGCAAGGTGAAGGTGGCTCTGGAGGGGCTGGGCGTTGTCAAGAAGTGAGCGCATGAGCGAAGATTGCGAGAGCTGCGAGCAATCGGACTGAGAACAACGTGTTTCGGGAACCCATGTGATTGTGTGACAGTGTACGTACGCTGGGGTGCACTTGTGTCTGTTTCTTGAGTTACTGCGACATGCCGGGTTAATGACCGCACTGTTTGACTGTGTGACGCTTTGATGGAGAGCAGCACGTGCACAAATTGTAGCCCTTTCCAGAGGTGGGCGTTCGACTAACTTGGATGGGCACAGGCAGGCGGGAGTTCCCAGGGCGGACTATCGTAGTAAAAGTCCCTGCATGTTTCAAGGGGCAAGGGGTAACCTACCAAACGGCCAGCACTTGCGCCCATTCATGTTTATTATTTGTTTGGCCGAAGATACCGCATCAGTTTTTGGTGCAGGATGCATGGAGACATGGTTGGTTATTAGTAACGAGTAGTGATGTGGCGGGGTGCAGGTCTGCAAGAGACTGCTGATGGAGCCCAAGCGGCCATGTGGGCGTGTCGGCCTTTGATTCAGATGATCCTGGATTCCTGGCGTTCTTGTGGGCTATCCCTGTAAGCTCGCATACGTGTATTGGGCCACTAAGGGCCGAACTTCCACAACTGTCAATCGCCTCCAAACCTAGACGTGCGGCAGTGTGGGTGCGCCGATGTCTTAACTTGCAGCCTAGCTAGCGAAGTGCCTTCTAGTGAATGCGAATGCAAGACGCTAGGCTCAACCGCCGCCTGCCTGCCTGCCTGCCCACGAAATGCCTTGTCTTTTGTCGGCCGCTGTGGAACGCACCCCATGCCGCCCCTGGTCGCATTCAGCCCGAACGGACCCAGCACACGCATACGCTCAACAAAAGTTGCAGCCAGGGAGGCAGGGAATGCCTTGTTGGTCCGAGCCATTGTAACAGCTGGGCCTTACGTGGGCTGCACAACTCGAGTTATGTTACAGAGCCCTCTACGGGTGCGACATGCCCCCATGGCAGGCCACCCCTGGCTCTCGCCAACGTGGTGTCCCCAACAACCTATCACACATTCCTTTACCCTGTACAATATTAGTACACTTCAAGGGCGCTCTGTACATCACCTTGCACCAACAACAAACACGCGCCCACATGCAACTCCTGCAGAATCCTGCCGTTCCAACCGCTCAACGTCCACAGCAACGCTGCCTAATCGACCATTCCCAACCCCAACTCCAGCGCCCGCACAAGCATGCATCGCAACACCCGAGTTTACAAGCCAGCCTCCGAGCCTCCATAATCTATGCCGCGGCCAGCTTGGATCCACCAATACTTGAGGGCAGGTGCGCATGCGAAAAGCGTACGGCTACGCATTGCCGTGTCACCGCGCCGGCTCCCATGCATCATGCAACAGCCCGCCAATATGAACATGACCGCTGCGCCGGGGCCCTTCGGGGCCAGCCGAGCCAGCCTTTCGCTTTCAATATCGTCCACGTCCTACCACTCCTGCTCATCGTACCGCATAATCTTGGCAGGGTCCAAGATGACCCGCTGTTGCTGGCGTTGCTGGCGTTCCGTGGGCGCTGCCTTCGCCCCGTTCCTGCCCGCTTGGTTGAGGCACACCTTCACGGCCGCCACCCCTCCGATGCTGGCGGCGATGGCGGGCGCGTTCGCAACCAGCGCCGCAGTAAGGCACACAGGACACAGCATCGTGACCGTGCTGCGTGGAGGGAAGCGTGCGCAGGCAAGGCGTGATTGAAAAAGGAGCGCACGAAAAAGGTTGAGGAGGGGCGACGGGTTGGGGGACTTGCGGCACGGCGGGGTCGTGGCCGGAGTGCCTATGACATCACAGGCACCAAACTGCCAAGACTGATCATGCAGCGCAACCACGCAAGTTTGAGGCCACGCCGACTCAAACGTAGCGAGCTCCACAGCCGGCCCTCTGCGCGCCATCAAACCCAAACCCTCGTCACGCCGGGAGGTCTCCGCCTCTCACCTGAGCTTCTTGGTGTTATTACACAGCAATCAACAGAGTGGTGTCCGAGCTCCGAGCGGCCTGCGGACGCTGAACAGAATCGCAAGCGTCGGCACAGAAGTCACGCGGTCGTCCGCTACCCTGCCAAGCAAACCCTCCAGACTGAGTCGTGGCAACATTTTTGCCTTCAGAATCAACTGAGCGGGCCCTGTCCTTGTGAGAAGCTCTTGTTTATGACGCATGAGAGCCAGGGACTCGCTCGCTTCAGCAAGCTCGGTCACTCACCAGCGACTTGGCTTCGAGTAGCTGAGCTACGGGAGTTCTGGGAGAGTTCTGCACGCAGCGTGGCCACCGAGACAGTTGCAGAGCTCTTGGAACCTGCTCTCTCAAGCTTCAAGCGCACGCGACTAGCTGTGTCGAGTAACTGTCACGGGTGTGCATTTATAGTGTAGAGTTAATGGGGGGACGCTACAGGCGGCTCGGGTTACAATACCATCCGGCTTGTATGGAGTCCATCCTACCACTGGACCAGTTGGTCCGCGCCTCCCCCGAGCGATGCCACGCGCCATACCGCCATGCAGCGTCACCTGCTCATGCGGGCGTGCCTTGGATATAATAATTAAATAGAGGATGCCATGCAACCGCGGTAACCAGCCTGTTCAATCCCGTGCATGAGGCGGTACCAGCGGGTACCTGACAGCCTGTCCAGAGCCAGCAGGACCGTGAGCGAGGCCTTCGCTGCATTGAGGATTTAGCACGGCAAGCTATTTACTCCCGCCATCTCAAATCCATCTGAACCTGCCTCAAAAGCAACCTACACCTGCCTCCACATCTGCATGTGTCTCCAGACAGGGGCGCCTGGACAGGGGTGCCTGGTCTTCGGTTTTTGGAACCGCATAGTCAAGCAAGAAAAGTCACTCGCGCACACGTTCTTGGAGGATGCTGTGAACACGGCAGTAGCAAGTGCTTTCCAGGGGATGTGCTGGGTAAGCAAGCTGTATAAGGTATGTAGGAAGCTAGGTTACGACTGGTCCGAAAAAGGACCGCAAGGCCAGGCTGCGCTGGGTGCATGGTTGCTTCGAACTGAGCTGCCGGTTGGGACGCTCCTAGCTGAGCTTTCCAGCAAACTTATGCACGAATGGGACGCTGCTAGTCTTCACACTGACCCGCGATTGTTTGCTGAAAGTGGGGGGCGGCGCTCTGTGGGCGGCGCGCCAGGGGTGAAAATGTGCAGGTATCTGCAGTGGATGGGAGTGCCACTAAAAGATGCATCGATTGAGCAAGGCAGACTAGCCCATATGAGGCAGTACGTGGCGCATAAGCATTTGATAGCCCTAATGCGCTTTCGTTTGGGCTGCTGGGACCTGGAAGTGAACCGCCCCCAGGCGGGGGGACAGTACCGGGCTAGGGCGCAACGGGTGTGTAGGATGTGCGGGAATGGAGGCGTGGAAGACGAAAAGCACGTCTTGCTGGAATGCACGAAGTACGCGAGCTTGAGGGAAGCAGTGGGTATTACAGGTAGTGATATGAAAAGAGCTATGCTTGGCACGGACGTTCAAAAGCTAGCTGCTTACTTGCACGCGGTGACAACGCTTCGGTCTAGTGAATTGCGCAACCGCTAGCTGATTCCCCTTTGTTTAGTTATCATCGCGCCTCCGGACTCAAAGGAGTTAGTGGGGCCGCATGGACTTCAAGCCATGTAACATGCTCATGCTCAGGGGTGCCTGCCCTTGTCCTGCGAGACCGGCGGCGGGTGCTGCCGCCGGCGCTGTCACGGCAGCCGCTGTGCAACAGGGCTGCGGCGCATACGGCTAGATAGTGATGTACACGCCGCCGGTCCGGATGTACGTCCGTCGACGAGGGGAGGTCGCTTCGGCGCCCGATAGCCCCTGCACACCCCGCCACTTGACGCCATGTGGTCGACAACGCCATGCCGCTAAGGCCAGGCTGAGGCCAGGCAAAGACCAATGCAGACCGGAGCATTGCTTGGTGCGCGGCTGTTCACTGTAGGCCCCGGCGCCAGAGTGTTGACTGGAACGCGTGCCCACCCCGATGGGGTGCGTGTTACTGGCCCCGCTGGCATCCTCGGATGGCCCCCGACGAACTTCAAGCGAGGCCTCAGGCATGTTCACATGTTTTTACATCGATTCGAAAGCCGCAAGTACACGTCGCCTATCATGCAGTGTTTGGCGTAGCAAATGTTAATTACGCGTATTTCTTGGCTCTGACCAGTTGGAAGGCGAGCTTCCTTCTCTTCTTGTCCATTTGGTATTAGCTCGTGGCCATGGTGAGGTTTGCGAAGCCGAGAGCTGGCGGAAGGTCGCGTGGCACGGGGATCGTCTGAGGCATTTTCTCGCTGCAGGACTCGGCCGCGTTCCCGTCAGCGGACGAGCAGCAGCGGATACTGCAGGAGGCCAGCACGGCCATAAAGCGGAATGCATTCCACATGCGTAAAGCAATCGTGAGTGCCGGTTGGGGGTTCCGTTTCTGACCTCCCAGCTCCCTCTCAGCTGTGGCGTTAAGCATCTTGGGACGCAGTCTGTGAGCTGCGAAATCATGCTCCATGGGGCCAGGGGCGGAGAACCTGCAGAGGCTCCTCGTGCACAGTGACACGACCGCGGGTGTCAACCACTGCCCCCGCGCGGCGGCCCGCCAGTTAGATCGTGCAGGGGCGTTGGGGGCAATCCTCTCTCCCCTGACCCATCGGCGGCCCTAGGTCGGAGGGGGCCGAGCGGCGCTAGCGCCCCGCAAACGAACGCACTTGTTGATTGCACACGGGTGTTGCTGGTGCTGGCGGCTGCGCAGGAGGATGACAACATGCGTGACTCGCTCAAGCACGCGGCGGCCATGCTGGGCGAGCTGCGCACCTCACAGCTGCAGCCGCAGAAGTACTATGAGCTGTACATGCTGGCGTTCGACCAGCTGTCGTACCTGGAGGTGCGTGGCGCGGTGGAGCGTGGCGGCGGGAGCGCCTGGGTGCGAGCCAGTTTGGTGTGGGGTTGGGTGCAGCGGCGTTGCGTGTGGAGGCCCCGGTCTGGGCGCACGGTGTACGGCCGCGGGGTTGCTCGTGTCTGGGATCTTGGTGCACACCTCAAGGCGGCAGCTGTGTGCGTGCATGGTTGGGGCCAGGGAGGGCACAGCCACGAGCGCCAAGAAGGCGGTGTGCGTCGTTTGGACACCTGGTAATGCTGCATCTGGGGCCGCTTCCCAGCGCCGGCCCCCTGACACCCGCACGACAGCACCACGCCCGCCCGTCGCGCCCAACATCCCGCGCGCATCCCGCCCTCGCGACCATCGTCCGACCCGGCAGCTGCACCTCACTGCGCCGCGCCTGCTACCTGCCGCCGCCCTTGGCCCCTGCACCCGCCCACACTGGTCCACCAGCTCCACACCCACCCACCCGCCCCGCCCCGCCCACCCCTGCCCGCTGCAGTCCTTCTTCGCCGACGAGCGCGGCAAGGGCCGGGCCTACGCCGAGCTGTACGAGCTGGTGCAGCACGCCGGCAACGTGCTGCCGCGACTGTGAGTGCCTGCAGGGGGAGGGGGAGGAGGAGGAGGAGGAGGAGGGGCGGGAAGGCGGCGATGTTGCTGGGGCGACGGTCGATGCGGGCTGCAGGAGTGGCGGGCTGGGGTGCGGGACTGGCAGGCGCAGCCGGGCGTGGATTGCGCCGTTGGTGGCGCGGGCCGTCATGCGGCCGTGGCCTCCACCCATCCTCCACTTGCTGCCTGCCCTCCGCCTGCCTGACCTGTCCCTGCTGCCACCTTCCGCCTGCTGCCGCCCGCCGCCTGCCGGCTGCAGCTACCTGATGGTGGCTGTGGGCTGCCTGTACATCAAGAGCCACGAGGCCAGCCCGCGGGACGTGCTGAAGGACCTGGTGGAGATGTGCAAGGTGCGGGTGGGCGGCGCGGAGGGGCGGCGCGGAGGGGCGGCGCGGAGGGGCGGCGCGGAGGGGCGGCGCGGAGGGGCGGCGCGGAGGGGCGGCGCGGAGGGGCGGCGCGGAGGGGCGGCGCGGAGGGGCGGCGCGGAGGGGCGACGGGAGCCAGAGGCGAGGGCGGGGCGGGTGGGCGGAGTGCCGCCATGCGCCTGCGAGGAGCGGCGAGGGGCGGCCGGCAGACATGCTGGACCGGACTGTGGGTGTGGACTTGGCTCTCGGCCGCGTGGTGCAGCGCCTTGCTGCCGCGGGCCATTTTCTCGAGCAGACTCAGGCCAAGTCCGCCCATCCGCCCGCCCCGACGTGCCCGCGCTCCTGCCACCCTACAACCTCAAACCCCCAGGGCGTGCAGCACCCCACGCGCGGCCTGTTCCTGCGCGCCTACCTGTGCCAGCGCGCCAAGGGCCTGCTGCCCGACACGGGGTCGGAGTTCGAGGGCCCCGCCGCCGGCTCCATCCACGACGCGCTGGACTTCCTGATGACCAACTTCATCGAGATGAACAAGCTGTGGGTGCGCCTGCAGCACCAGGGCTCTGCCAGGTGAGGCTGGGGGGCGGGGGCGCGGTGGGGGGTGCGGGGGGCAGGGGCTGGGGGCGGCGCGAGCGCACTTGTGGCGTGGAGGATGGGTTGCGATGGAGGCATGTGGGGTGCCGCGTCCAGGCCCCGGCACCGCTATTGCGCGTGCGCACCTCTGGCTCATGGTGTTGTGTCTCACACGCCGCGCCTCGCGCCCGCACCCGCACGGGCAGGGACAAGGAGAAGCGCGAGCGGGAGCGGCAGCAGCTGCAGGACCTTGTGGGCAAGAACCTCACCTACCTGTCGCAGCTGGACGGCCTCAGCTTCGAGCTGTACCGGGACCAGGTGCGTGGGCGACTGGGCGTGGGCGTGGGCGTGGAGCGGAGCGGGCAGTGTGCTCTCGCCGAGCTGAAAGCCAATCGAACCCAACCTTGCCCTGAAATGCGGGCGGGGGCAGGGTGTGTGCACTAGCGAGCGGCGATGCAAACAATCATGTGGGCGTCTCACAGTTGCTGAGTGTACGGCGCTTGCGGCTGGGGCCACGACACCCGCCCGCCCGCCACCAGCCCCACCTGCCACCTGCCCGCCACCCACCGCACCCTGCCCCCACCACCCCCGCCCCGCCAGGTGCTGCCGCGCGTGCTGGACCAGATCACCAGCTGCAAGGACGACCTGGCGCAGCTGTACCTCATGCAGGTGCGGCGCGGCGTGGCGGGGTGCGGTGCGGTGCGGTGCACCGTCAGGGCGCTCCACTTCGGGGGCTCCGGGCCTCCGGTCTGAGCGCGGGGGTCCGCACAGGCCGTGGCGCTGCGATCTGTCTGAGCCCCTATGTTGCCCCATGCTGTTCCCCCCTCCCCGCGCATCTGCAGTTTCAGTTTCTCGCAGCGCTTCTGTTTCCTCACGGGATTGATTCACAGTAACCCCCTCCCGCCCCCACGCGCACAGGCCCTGATCCAGGGCTTCCCGGACCGCTTCCACCTGGGCACCCTGGAGTCGCTGCTGGGCGTGCTGCCGCAGCTGCAGCCCGGCGTCAAGGTGCGTGCCGCGGTCCGGCGGGGGGGGGGGGGGTACTGTGAACCAATCCCGTAATCCCGCGGTCCGGTGGGGGGGGGGAGGCCCCGCAGCTGGTGCCTGGGGCGGGGCCTTATGCTTGGGTTTGAGTTGTAAGTTGCGGCATGATGCGCACACGACAGTCATGTCCATATCTGACGCTCGCCATGCTGCTGCACGCGCTAGTAGCGTCCATTCACCGCGTCCGCCGGGTGGCCCGTCGGCCGCGGCACCCGGGCGCTCCTCGGGTCCGGACAATGTACCCCCATCGCTCGAGACCTTCACCGCTTCCCCTCCCTCCCTCCTTCCCTCCCCGCCCTCCGCCCCTCGCCGCCGCCGCCGCAGGTGCACAGCGTCATGGCGGCGCTGATGGACCGCCTGGCGCGCTACGCCTCCAGCGCCTCCGCCTCCGCGGCGGGCGGCGGCGACCCGAGGGTGCTGGAGGAGCTGGCGGCCATTGACGCCTTCACCAAGTTCAAGGCCGCCATCGCGCAGGTGGGGGCCCTGAGGGGTGCTTGGGCCTTAGGGGATTGAGGGATTGCAAGGGTGGTAAGAGGACAGGGCGGGGAGGCCGGGGGCCAGGTCCCAGGCGGCCGGGGGAGCCAGGACAGCGGAGGGGAGAGTGCGCGCCGTAGGGAACAACACGAGCATGAGGAGGCGGGGGGGGGGGTTGCAAAGATGGTACATAGAAGTGTAGTGGCGGTGTGTGGGGGGGGGTGAAAGGGTAGAGGGTCGCGATGCATGTCAGCCGCCTGCCCTCCCTCCATGCCACGACGGGCTGCCCTAAATCAAACCTCGATTCCCCCAGACCGTCCCACCCCGCCACCTCACCCCACACCGCCTGCCACCCCACACCCCACTCTACGCCACTACGCTTCTATTTACCATCTTTGCAACCCCACCCCACCCACCACCCCCTGCCGCGCGCCAGATCATCGCCTCTCAGCCCAACCTGCCCGCCGCCGACGCCGTGGAGATGTACGTGGCGCTGCTGTCGTACGCCGGCAGCGTGCACCCGGGCCAGCTGGCCTACGTGGACGAGGTGCTGGCGGCGGCGCACGCCGCGCTGGGCGACCGCGGCCCGGGGCTGGGCGGCGACGCGCGCGCGGAGCGGCAGCTGGTGGCGCTGCTGGGCGTGCCGCTGACCAAGTGAGAGCCGTGGGGGGTGTTTGGGGGCGGGGGGTTCGTCCCGATCCCCAAAGCAGCCATTGCCAATCCCAAAATCTGTGGAGCGCGGGGGCGAGGGAGGAGAGCTGCGGGGATGGAGGAAGGTGGACGGGGCGGGAGCCGCTGCGAGGCCCGGCGCGTGCGGCCTTCCTGCCCTTCGCAAGGCGATGTCGGCAGCGCCGGGGTTCTGTGTTTGCAGCCTGGCTTGCCTTGGGGCTGACGCAGCCGCCCGCGCTGCTGCCCGCTGAACCGTCTACCACTTGATTAGGCATGAATGTAACTCCCCGCCTGCCTCCCTCCCTGCACCCAGGTACGGCGTGGACGTGGCGCTGGGCCTGAAGGAGTACCCGCCGCTCACGCGGCTGCTGCGCTACCCCACACACAAGGAGCTGGCGGTCAAGATCGTGCAGCGGGTGGGGCCGGGCGCGGTGTGTGTGTGTGTGGGGGGGGGGTAGTTCATTCCAGAACCCAAAGCAACCGACCGAGTGAACCCAAACCAACCAGTCCGGGGGCCGGGGGCAGGCAGCGTGCGCGGCGCGGGCCAGGGAGGACGGCAGGGAGCGGGCGAGGGGGACAGGGAACGCGAGGGGGTTCCCGGCAAGGCGGGGCATGCATGAGGTCGGCAGGGGAGAGTGCCGCGTTCCACGCAAGCCGAAGGCTGCATCCGTGCCACTGCGCAGGTGCTGGAGGCGCCGCCGCCGGCCGCGGCGGGCGCCGCGCCGCCCTCGCCGGCTGGCGCCGCCGCGGCGCCGCCCGTCAGCGGTGGCTGCGTGATCAGCGACGTGGACAAGGTAAAGATGCTGTTCCGCTTCATCTCGCCGCTGGTGGCGGACCCCGACGTGCCGGGCGAGGCGGGCGGCGCGGCCGACCTGGACGACGAGGTGCGGGTTGGCCTGGGTGGGGGAGGCGGGTGGGGGAGGCGGGGGAGGCGGGAGACTGGGGGTTACTGTGAACCAATCCCGTAGGGAAACAGAAGCGGGGGACGTTTTTTGGGGGGGCGTTTGGGGGGGGGGAGGCGGTGGGCGCGATGCGTGGTGCAACTGGTCAATGTGCGGGATAGTGACGACTGACTGGGCATGGTGTTGGGAGCGAGGCAGCAAGTACTTGCAAGCGCTCCGCCGCATCCAAAACCAAGGCTTCGCACCCACTCCGCCCCGCAGGACCTGGACGAGGAGCAGGTGCTGGTGGCGCGGCTGCTGCACCACCTGCGCGCCGAGGACCCCGACACCCACTTCACCATCCTGTCCGTGGCGCACGACCAGCTGCTGGCCGGCGGCCCGCGCCGCCTGCGCACCACCCTGCCCTCCCTGGTCTTCTGCGGCCTGGCCCTGCACCGCCGCCTGGTGGCGGCGCGCGCCGCCGCGGCGGCGGCGGCCGGCGGCGGCGGCGGCTCCGCCGCCGCGGCCGCGCCGGCCGCTGGCGCGGGCAAGAAGGCCGAGTCCAAAAAGGAGGCGGCTGCGGCCAAGAAGAAGAAGGAGGAGGAGGATAAGGAGGAGGAGGAGGCGAAGAAGGAGGAGGGCGGCGAGGAGGGCAAGGAGGACGGCAAGGCGGAGTCGAAGGAGGAGGAGAAGGCAGAGGAGAAGGAGGAGGTGCCGGCGCCGCCGGCGCCCAAGGAGCCGGCGGCACTCGTGACGCCACCAAAGGTGGGTGCCTGCAGGCGCACGGGCGGCTCAACGCTCGTAGATCCGCCCTTTTCAACCCGGGGTATTCCCTGCAGTACTCAACACACAACCCGCGACGCCCTCCTGTGCGGCTCCCGCACCATGCCCCCGCCTACGCCTTCACCTCCCAAAGAGTCATGCATGGAACCCCCCTTACGCCTTCACTTCTTAAATACTCATGCATGCAACCCTCCCTCATCCCCGCCCCCCGCAGCTGACCAGCGAGCAGCTGCTGCAATTCCTTCTGGCCGCCATCGGCCCGCTGTACGGCGGCCCCGCGGGCCAGCCCGTGACGGCGCTGCGGCTGCTGCTGGCGGCTGGGTACGTGGCCAGCGAGGAGGCGCGACTGGAGCTGCTGGCGTACACCTTCTTCGAGGAGGTGCGGGCCCGGGCGGCCGGGGCGGGGCGGGCCGGGGGTTGTGAGTACCAGCCCATTCTCATACCAAACCCAGCGAGGCGGAGAGCGTGGAGCAGTGATGCGCGCACCCTGACACCTGCCGGCTGTACGGGCTTTTCCGATTCCCGTAACGCATCCGTACGTAATCCGTTGTGCTCTCACCCGTACGGCCCCCATCCCCTGACACGCCACGCCGCGGCAGGCCATCGCGCTGTACGACGAGGCGCTGCCCGACCAGCGCTCCCGCGCCACCGGCCTGTTCGACATCATCGGCAGCCTGCAGCGCTGCCGCGTGTTCGGGCCCGAGCACCGCGACGCGCTGACGTCGGCCGCCACCGCCGGCTGCATGCGCCTGGTGGCACGGCGGGAGCAGTGCCGCGCGCTGTGCGCCGCGGCGTGGCTGTGGTGGCAGGCGGAGGCGGACAAGGCCGCGGCGGCGGAGGGCGCCGGCGACGCGGGGCTGCAGCCGCCGGTGCGGGACGGCGCTAAGGTGAGCGGAGCGGGTGGGCCCGGGTGTCGGTGCCAGCTGCCGGGTCGCGCAGGGCTCGTGCCAACCGGCGCGGTTCTTCGGGTCCCTGGATGATGCTGGGCGCTGAGTGGGCGTGCTGCCAGGGGTTGCACGCCGCATGCAGAAACAAACCGCTTGACGCCGCCGATGCTGGCATGTTTCGTGCGCTGGCAAGTTCTTTGGTGGCCCTCAAACCCTCCTTCCCTCCCTCCCTCCCCCTCCCCCTGTCAACATCATCTTATCTTAATTAATCATGCATGGAACCTTCCCCCCCCCGGGAGAGACGGTGTTTTCCAATTATTTGCAAAACACCGTCTCATGGACGGCTACGCTTCTATATACCATCTTTGCAACCCCCCCCCCCCGCCCAGGTGCTGGCCACGCTGCAGCGCGCCGCCAAGGTGGCGGGCCAGGGCAAGGCGCAGTGGGGCGCCACGGGCCGGTTGCGCGACGCCGCCTACATAGGCGCCTACGCCGAGGTGATCGACGCCATGCTGCGCATGTGGGACGCCGAGGTGCCCGGCATCGACGCCGGCAAGGTGCGTCGGTGGGGCAGGCAGGCGGGCATGTCCAGGCAGCCCTGCACGACGCCGTCTGCCCGCCGGCCCCGGCCCCACTCCCGGCCGGCCGCGCCCCCCCACTCCCCCGCGTGTGCCCGTGCTGGGGGTCGCCTTCCCCAGCCGCGCGCGGACGCGTCCACCGCCGCCCGCTTGAACAAGGCGCGCTCTCACACACTATGCGCGCCCTCACGCACACGCCACACACGCGCAGGTCCAGGCGCTGCTGGACGCGGTGCAGGCCGACATCGCCGCCGGCGTGGCGCCCGACGCGCACAGCGCCCGACGCTGGGCCTCCACGCTCGCCTTCATCGCCAGCCAGGCGGCCGCTGGCGCCACGCCCGCGGTCAAGGAGCGCTATGGCAAGCTGAAGCCGCCGCCCGCGCCCGCCGCTGCGTGAGGAGGCAGGGGGTGCGGGCTGCGGGGCTGGGGAGCCGCGTTGTGGGGTGCGCATTCGGGTGCAGATGCCCGGGGCCGGGAGTTTTGGCGTCACGGGGAAGGTGTGTTGTTGGGGGCGGGGTTGGGATGTGAGCAGCGTTGTGCGGGTTGTGAGGGCGCTTGCGAGCGCACTATTGTTTGTGATGACAGCAAGGGGCTTTAGCAAGATATATATAAAGGCGTCCACGGGAAGACCGGACTAATGAACCTGGCGGTGCGTGGGACGGACCGGGTGGCGTTGACGGCGGGGCGCCGGAGCCCCGGAGAGCTGCTGCATTGCACATTCCCAGGGGCCGCAGATTTAGCCCCAGGAGTCCAGGACGGTGATTGTAAGCGTGGCGAGAGTGCAACGCCTCGCAGCTTCACGGCCATTGCGGCATCGCGCATGCGGATGCCCCGCGGGTCAACGGGCTTGGCGATAGGGGAAGTCCAGTTCTAACTACAAGGCTGGCTACACCACGGCTTGACATCACGTCTGAGAAGCCCGGAGACAACTCACCACGCGTAACGCTCTCCCCTTCCAAGCGCATTTATACCTGCGGGCTTGCGGCCCTTGCCTTGCTCAGAATACGGTAGCCACTAGCCAGTCTTGCTCGCCGCACTTAGCGCATGGTGCGGGTGCCCAACCCGTTCCGCCGCCTTAGCCGAGGCAGCGGCACCACGACCCCCGCCTCATCGGTCGCGGCCTCTGTGGCGGCCTCCGTGGCGCCCTCCGAGCCCACCAGCCCGCGCACATTGTCCTCCCACGCGCTGGCGGCGGACCAGGACCTACCGCACCCGCCCGCGCCGCCATCGCCGTTGCCGTCACCCGCCGGCCGCGTGAGCGCCAGCGGCAGCACCAGCGGCCGCGCGCACAGGGGCGCCGAGCAGGAGGGCGGCACCGCGCCCAGCTTGGCGCTGCCTCCGCTCTCCGCGAGCCCGGGCCTCGGCGCAGCACTGCAGGGCGCAGGCGTGGCCGCCGTCGGAGCCGCAGGCAAGGCCTCAGGCGCGCTGCGTGACGCAGCAGCGGAGGCGGCAGACGTGGCGTCGGTGGCGCCCGCAGCCGGCGGCCTCATGAAGCCCGTGACGGCGGACAGGACGCACACGCAGACGCATGGTGCTGGGACTGTGACAACGAAGCCGCCGCCGCAGCAGCAGAAGCAGCGCTCGGAGACGGCGGCGGAGCGGGAGCAGCGCCACCTGCAGGACAAGGCGGCGGCGGCGGCCGAGGCGGCGCTGTTCGGCCGCGGCGCCATCGCACGCTTCACGGCGCCGGAGCAGGACGGCCCCGCGGCCAGCGTGCTGATGCCTTCCGGCGTCAGCGGCGGCGGGCTGGCGGTGCCGCCGCCGCCGGGCGTGGTGGGCGCCATCCCGGCAGCGCCGCTGACGACGTCGCGGCCTGTGCCGCTGGACCTACCCGACTATATGGACAAGCCGGGTGCGTCTCCAATGGACTGATAGGGGCCTGGTGAGGTGCTTGTGTCATTGTGTGGGGTCACCGTGCGGGCCGTGTTGGCAGCGAGGGCTCCTGGGAAGGCTGCTGAGGGCGCACGGGGGAGGTGCGGGTTTGAGCGCCCAGCTTCATGCGCCCCGCCCCCATCTCGCTCACACGCCCTTGAGCCGCAGCCGCAACCCGCCCCCTGTCCGCCGTGTGCAGGCGAGCCGCACGCGGTCGCCACGCCTGACCGCTACCACCCCCGCGGCGGCCCGCTGACGCCGCCGGACAGCAGCGGCCTCACCTCGCTGCAGCAGCACTTCGCCTTCTTCGACCTGTGGGTGCTGGGCTGCTGCGGGTGTTGCAAGGATTTTTGGAAAAGCGGTACAGGATGCACTTGGGCCTGGGGGGCAGGAGCGTGCAGGGCGGTCGCGAGGGCTGGGGCTTGACGTTTATGGGTGTTGGCGTGCGGCAGGTGGCGGGTTCGGACGCGATGAGGGTGACCGGCTTACCCCGGTGTGCCGTTTTGCTTGTCCGCCGCGCGCAGGGACAAGGACGGCATCATCACGCCGTGGGAGTGCGTGAACGGTGCGTTATGCATACGCTCAACACGCGATGTTTGCTGTTATAGGCCATGTTTAGATCACTGCTCTCGCAACAACAACTGTACTCCCCTGCATAAACGTCGATATAACCGTGCCGTGAACTCTAACCATCTGTAACTTCGCCATCACCGAAGCCTTCGACCGGCTCGATGCCGTACGCCGTACTTGCGGCCGCACCAGGCTTGCGGCTGCACCGCTGGCGCCCTGCAGGGCGCCTCCCCACCCGCCCCTCAATGCATCCATCCAGCCCGGCCCGCCCCGCCCCCTCCCTCCCACTCCCCCTGTGCACTCCGCCTCCGCCTCCGCTCCCCTCCGCAGGCTTCCGCTACCTGCTGCGCCGCTACCTGCCCGAGCCGCTCAACACGCTGGCCTGCATCCCCGTGGCGGCGGCGGTGCAGCTGCCGCTGGCGTGGCTGACGTCCGACAGCTGGCTGCCCGACCCGCTGCTGCGTGTGCACGTCAAGAACGCGCACAAGTGGGTCCGGGGATTGGGCCTGGGTCTGGGCCTGGGCCGGCTCCGCCGGCTGGCATTGGGTCATTGGGTGGTGGCGCCTACGTGTCGGGCTGGCTGGCCGGCATCCGGGGCTGCATCATCTTGCATCGCCTGGGCGCGCCATGTCCAGCGGCTGTGACTCTTGTGAGCGGGGGGGCATGCGTCCAAGTAGGAGGCGCTTGCAGCACCCGTATCGCCGCCCCGACACGCCACGACACGCCCGCACCACCCACGACCGGCTGCCACCCGCGCGGGCGCCATGCCACTACGCGCAATGCCGATGCCGCTGTAATAAAACAGCACACCCGCCCAACAATTAAAATGCTGCACACATGCATACGCTGTCATCGCAGGGTGATCCACGGCAGCAACAGCCGCGCCTGGGACCGGGCCGGCCGCTTCACGCCGGCGCGCTTCGAGGCGCTGCTGTCCAAGTACGACACGGACCGCAAGGGCGGACTGACCGGCTGGGAGGTGGCACAGATGGTGCGGGGGCAGGCCAACCTGGGAGACCTGCTCGGCACGTGAGTGTGGGGTGGGGGGGCCTGGGGGGGGGGGGCGGGGGCGGGTGGTGGTGGTGGTGGGGTATGGTATCAACCTGACACAGGACTGCAGCCTCGTGAGCAGTCGTTTGCGTGCCCACGTGCACGATGAGGCGGGGTTTCGGGTAGGGCCATCTGTACCAGCTCAGAATCAGGTACAATGATGGGAGGGGCTAAAAGGCAGCGGCCAAGGGCGCTGCTGGCGAAGCCGTGAATCGGCGCGAGGCGATCGGGTGACTGTACCGCTCTCCCAACCCGGCCCAGCTCTCCAACCCCGCTGCCCGTCGACCCCTCTCCTCCTGCCCCCCCCCCTCCCGCCCCTCCTCAGCCTGGCCAGCGCGGGCGAGTGGGCGATGACGTGGGCGCTGCTGTGCGACAGCCGCGGCGTGCTGCGGCGGGAGGACATGCGCGGCATGTACGACGGCACGGCCTTCTACCGGGCGGCCGCGCGCAACGGCTACAGCCACTACACGCTGGAGACGGGGCGCGCGCCGGCTGTAGCAAAAGGCTACGCGTAGGCGAAGCGCGTGCGTTTCGCCCAAGGACGCATGGCTAGAGCACGGGCGGATGTCCTCGGAGTGGTGGGAGGGGGCAGGCTCGGTGGCGCGGGAAGCCACCGTGGAGGGCGAGTCGTGGGGTTGGCGGCGGACTTGGATGTTGGGTTTGGGGTGGGCGCTGTTGTTGTGTTGATTGGCTGCAGGCGTTTGAAGGGCTGTAGGGGTCCGGCTCTGAAGGAAGGGGTGGGTTCCACGAGGGGCCAGAACCCTAGGCACTACGCGGGTGGGGCTGCGGGCAATTGGCACTGTGCGGGTGGGGCTGCGGGCAGTTGGCACTGCCGTCCCCTGGAGGTATAATGACCCAAAACCAGAGACACACGTTTTCTTGTTTCTCGGCGATATTGTTGCCTAAGTCATGCTGATTGTCAGTGCGCGAGGCTGGGACGAGTACTTCGGAGTTGCAAGTTCCCACCACCATGTGACATGTGAAGCGACACCGGGGAGCAGCAGCGACACCGGGGTCCAGCCTTGTTGTACAACTGAGCTGTGCAGTGAGTAGGACCGCTGATGGACGGCGTACGCCAATGTCAAACGCGTTGCAGAGTCAGAGCGCCGGCCCGCGCCGTTCAAATCCACTCTCCGTTGCGACGTGGCGATTTACCGATTGATGTTTCACGTAACTGCAGCGCAATGATACCTGTTTTTGTTAACAATTAGCGACAACCCCGACACTCGGCGCGCGGGCTCACAAACCGTCACACACGGAATCCAGTTGTTTTCTGTAAACGCATACGCAACGTTTATTTGGAGCCCGAAGGTTTACTGCAGCGTTTGGCCCTCGGGCCCGTCGCCAAAAAGTCGCCAATTTCGATCGCAAAAGGTTGAGCGGCACAACTTGGCCGCTTCATTGGATTAACTCAGAGTCAGAGTGCTGTGTACATAATGTGTTGATAAGTCTTTGCGTGACTCGAGTGCAACTCTCCAAGGGCCCGGCTCTAACGCCTGCTGCGCTTGCTTGACTGGCTCAAACGTGCTGAATGGGAGCTTGATAAGACGGTGAGGACGGTGTGCAGGGCTTGAAACCCGGCGGGTGAGCACTGAGGCAAGTGTGCAGGGGGAGTAAAATTCGGCAACCTGGTCTGGCGGAGGAACCCTAAGCGTCCGTCCTTTGCATTGGACTTGTTACGCAGGTGTGGGAGCATGGAGGGCGAGCTCAGGGTGAGCTCAGCGGAGCCGCATTCAGCGTCTCTTGCGGGGCCCCCCTCTCGGGCGGTTATGCGCTCCGAGCATGAGCAGCATGCCGATGCACAGAGTGAGATCCAGCCAGGGTGCGCAGGCGAGCTGAGCGACGAGGCCGGTGCACCTTCGGCAAGTTCGTCGGGCGTGCGCAAAGCGGGGGAGTTTGCTCAGGCCCACGAGGGCCCTGCGCATGAAAATATCGAAGCATTTCATGATGGCGACTCAGCGGCAGGAGCCTCAAACCCATTCTCGCGGCCCGAGCTCGCGGCACTTGCGCTCAGCCTCGAGTCCGCCTCCCTCCGCGAGCACTCCAGTCCAGACCAGGAGTCAGAACATTTTGCTACAAGCTTGGAGCCAGGCGATACGGGCGCGGGAGCGAGCGGTGGCGCGCGCGGGTCGTCCAAAAACCTGGGTGCGGCTGCAGGCGCGGCCCATACAGGCGAAAAGGTGAGAGCGCCGGCTCGTCAGGCAGCGCGGTTGCCCGGCAGCCCCATGCATAGTGCCCATGGGGAGGAGACGGGGTCAGACCACGGCTGCGCGTAGGCTGCAGCCGCAGGGGCGAGGGGTTCCAACCTTTTAACCGTGCCGCAACCCCCCCAGTGGTACGGATGCTTGACGCAACGCGCGCCGTGCAGGTCTGTGACTTGGTGGTGGACATGGATGCGGCTGCGGCGGCCGTCAGCGCGGCCCTGACCGGCATTCTGGGAGGCAATTCACGGAAAGGCTTCGGCAGCGACGGCGGTGTGATGCGGCTCGGCGGCGCGGGCCCGCCGCCGCCGCCCCCGCCACCCCCGCCGCCGCCCCCGCGCCGCAGCATGTCCCACGCGCACGCGGGCACGCCGCTGGGCGCGTTTCTCGCGGAGGGCATGCCGGCAGGCATGCTGCCGCACGGGCACGCCATGCTACACATGGCCAACCAGCCGCCGCCGCCGCCGCCGGGGCATCCACACATGGCCACGGCTGGCGCCGGTGCCGCCGCTCCCGGCGGCATCGGCAACGTGCCGGCTGCTTACGGCATGCGCCCGCCCCAGTTCATGCGCTCAGCCTCCGCCAACCTGCGCTATCGCGTGAACGTCACGGACGCGGCCCGCCGCATGGGCGCGCCCATCCCGGGAGTGATGGAGGAGCCGGTGGATGTGGGCGGCTACGGCCAGCCCGGCATGGGCATGGGCATGGGCATGGGCGGCGCCGGCAGCATGGCTGGCGCGGGGCTGGGCGGTGCCGGCATGGGCATGGCTGGGGCCGGGCCCGGGCCCCGCTGGCGTGTGAGCATGAGCGGCCCCTCGCCCACCACCGACACCTACTACCCCTACGCCCTCAACACGCCGTACGGCGCGGCCGCGGCGGCGCTGGCGGCGCACCACCAGCAGCAACAGCAGCAGCAGCAGCAACAACAGCAACAACAGCAGCAACTACAGGCGCACGGGATGCTAGGCGCAGGTCACGGACTGTCGGGGCCGGGCGGGTCTGGAGCGGTACCCGGGGGCCCGCTCTCGGGCTCCGGGGCATCTCATCCGGCGCTGGGTGCATCACAGTCCTTCAACCTGGACCGCTCCCCGCGCTTCGGCGGGGCACCGGGGCCGGCGCACGCACAGTCGGGTCCGGCGGCGGCTCAGATGGGTGGCATGGCGCCGGGGCCGCTGCAGGGCATTCACGTGGCGGCCGCGGCGCAGGCCCACGCGCAGGCGCAAGCCCAGGTGCAGGCGGCGGCGGCGGCGGCCATGGGGCGGCAGTTCCAGGTGCATGGCGCTGCGGCGGCAGCGGCGCAGCTGATGAGCTTCCAGGCGGCAGCAGCGCAGGGGCTTGGGCGCGCCATGCAGCAGGGCCAGCACCCGCACCAGGACCAGCAGCAGGCCGCGGCGGCCGCTGCTCAGTACGCGGCGGCCGCAGCGTGGCAGGAGCAGCAGCAACAGCAGCAGCAGCAGCAGCTCCAACACATGCAGCAGCAGCAGTATCAGGCGGCCGTATCGGCGGCTCAGACGCGCCTGGCGCAACACCGCCCCGGTACAGAGCTGTCCACAGCTGGTGAGTGGGCGAGGGGAAAGGAAAGGCTCGCCACCTCCTGGCTTGCTTGGCGCGCTCACACACCCTGCCGGTCGCGCGCCCGCACGCGCCTCGACCCCTCTCACCCCCATCTTCACTGTGTGCACCCGCTCCTCCACTTCGCCTAACACACCGTACTCACTCGTGCCATTCCCACTGCGCTGCCATGAACAGGCGCGGCGGCTGGTCACGCGGCTGGCGCCAACTCCGCCTCCACTGCCTCCACACCGACCAAGGGCACCAGCCCCCACACGGCGAGCCCCTCCGGCCTGCACGACGAGCACCACCCCGAGCACCACCCATTGCAAGGCCTGCCGCAGCATCACCCGCACATGCCGCCCGGCTCGCCAAGCGCCGCCCTGGGCGGTGCGTCCGCGCTGCGCCCAGGCGGCGACGCGGCTGCTGTCGGCCCCGGCGCCGGCCCGGGTGCGGGCGCGGCGGCGCTGCTGCAGCAGTACGAAGCGTCCTTCGCGGCCGCGGTGTCTGAGGCGCAGCGCGGCCGCGGCCCCGCCAGCCTGCAGCAACTACAGCAGGAGCACTCGCTGCTGCTGACCCTCTCGGGCGTCATGGCGGAGCTGCTGCTCGGCGCCGGCGGCGGCAGCGGAGCCGCCGCCGGCGCCTCCGGCGACGCCGCCGCAGCCGCCGACGCCATGCCGGACGTGAGCGTGCTGCTCGCGGCCGCGCAGCGGCACGTGGCGGAGTGGGCGAGCCTGTCCGAGCCACTGCGCTGCGGGCTGCTGGTACTGGCACGCGCCGCCGGCCTGATGTACGGCCCGCCGGGCTCCGGCGGCCCCGAGCGGCAGGAGCGCTACGGCTCGCTGGCGCGGCTGCTGCACACGCTGGCGGCGGCTGACGAGGGCTTCGGCGCCGCGCTCGCCTCGGCGCTGCCGGTGCCGGCGCCGCCGGCCCTGTCGTCGCCGCTGGCGGCGGCGGCCGATGCGCGGGCGGGGCTGGGGCTGGAGGTCGAGGCGGCGGCGCCGTCGAGTGCCGCCGACCAGGAGCTGGCGCAGCGCTTGGTGGCGGGGCTGTGCTCCGTCGCGGGCGCTGCGAGCTCCAGTCTTGCGCCCGGCGCCATACTTGCACCGCCGCCCCACCATCAACACCCGCCGCCGCCCGAGGCCGTGTCCACCGCCGCGGTCGCCGCAGCCGCGGCGCGGAGCTCCAGCGCCGGCGGCGGTGTGCCGACCACTGGCGAGTCGGAGGCAGTGTCTGGCATGACCGCCGCAGCACACGCGCAGCAGCAGCATTCATTGCAGGGCGCGTCGGCGTCGGCGGACCTGCACAGCCTGGCGGCGGCCAGCGCGGTGGAGCAGATGCGCCTGTACACGCGCAGCCTGTCCGCGCCCAACCGGCAGGGCGCGCCCGCCCTCGACTCGCAGTCCGGCCGCATACTGACCAGCCTGTTCTCATCCTTCAACGCCCACCGCGCCGCGGCGGCGGCCGCGGCCGGCGGCATGTCCGCCACGGAGCCCGGCATCGCTGGACCCGAGTTCAACCCCTACGCGCTGGCGCACCTGTTTGGCGATGACCCAGACCTGCTGGGCGCGGCCGCCGCCGCGTTTGGCAGCTTAGGCACCGGCGGCGGCGAGCACGGCGGCGGCGGCGCGCGGCGCCCGGACAGCGCCGCCAGCAGCTCCATGCTGGCCTCGCTGCTGGAGTCGTTCACCGGCCGCAGCAGCAACACGCTGGCGCTGTCCTCCCTGGCCGACCGCAGCGGCTCCATGGACCTAGCCGGCTTCGGGCTGCTGCCCACGCCCCGCACATCGCCCTCCAACCCGCTGGCGCTGCGCGCCGAGCTGGCGGCCGCCGCCGCCGCGGCGGCGGCGGGCGCCAGCGGCGCCGGCCTGTCGGTCTCCACGCCCGGCGGCATGCCGGGCTCGATGCTGGGTGGCGCCGCCGCCGGCGGAGGCGCGGGGTCGGGCCACCCGCAGCTCGGCCACCACTCATCCATGAAGCACCTGCAGACGCACCACCAACAGCAGCACCATCAACAGCAGCAGGCGCACCAGCAGCAGCAGGCGCAGCAGCACGCGTACGGGCAGATGTCGGGCATGGGCGCGGTCCCGGGCGGCGGCCCCGGCTTCGGCGCTTACCCGGGTATGCAGGCGCCGCAGCCACAACTCTCATCCCTGAGCGGGATGTCACCAGGCAAGTCTGTCTGGGCGCGCATGCGGGTGTTTTGTGTTGCATTGCTGTGCGCGCGCTGCAGCTCGTCCTGCTCGTCCTGCTCTCCGCCTGTCCGTGACCATAGCGCTCGTCGCCTTTGGTGATTGCCCGCAGGCGGCGCCGACGCCGGCGCGCTGGGTGGGCTGGGCGGCGGCGACCTGGAGATGATGATGCAGTGGGACCCCGACACGCTGCAGGCGGCGCTGCGCCTGCTGCAGTCCACGTCGGGGCAGTTCAACGGCTGAGCGGCTGAGTGCGCCTGCCGGCCGGACGTCCGCGTACCTATGTGTTCATCGCGGCCATGCATCCATGGACCGACGGGGCCTCCCAGCTCCAATGCACAGCGCCGCGGCCAGTGCCAAGGCCGCTTGCACAAATTACTGTGGAAGCATTGTTCGGCGCCGCGACCGACCGCCCCCAGCATTGATGTAGGAAAATGGGTTCTGCTGCTGCTCTCACGCCGGCTCCAGCCTTCGGAGCAGCGGTGGGTGCCATGCACTTGTTGGTCTGAACCATTGGCGTGCACGTGTGCCAGTCTGAACCGATGCCGGGGCGGGCGCGACCGTTGTTTGCGCCGTGTACAGATTGCCTCGTGCAGATGGTGGCTTTTTGAGTTGGTCCCTGTAGATGCTGTTGCTCTCGATCGTAGGTTAAATGAGTCTCGCGGTAAGCGAGTCCTGCAAGCGCATTTATGACTTGGAAGGGGGGCGGCGCCTACATACAGTTGAGGCGCTTCGTTTGTTGTACAGCAAGGGTGGACATAGTGTAGTAGGATACTGTGTTGAGTTGCCAGCAGGAGACCAGTGATCGGTGGCCTGCGGCCACAGCGGCAGGCACGCCGCGGCATGTTAGGTGGTATGGTTGGGGGATTCGCCAACGCTTTTGCACCAAGAGCTCATCCATAGAGGCCCGTGGGGGTGCAGACGCAAATCCAAGCAACCGATATAGCTTTTAGCAGCCCAGGCTCGACGCGGGCACCTAGTCAAAGTAGGTGGAAAGAACTGCGCTTTGAATCCCTCCTAGCCTTCACAGTGCACCAGCACCTTTTTCCAAATGCATCCAGACCTGCCAGTGACGCCGCAAGCGGCGCCTGTGCGCTATAGATGTGGTGTGTTGTCTTTTCGTTTTGAGCTGCTGGAGTGGGGCTATTCAGTGTTATGCGGTTTGGGGGTAACCTGTGCTCGCCGTGGTGGGTGCGGCAATGGACTTGCCCCACAATGACGCTTCACTTGCCAGTATAGCTTTTTGGATGGAGCTGGGCAACATTGAGGCCGTTTGGGGGATGGCATGGCGACGGTGGGATACGACGCTGCAAGCGGTGCCACGCACATGCCGGCACCGAAACGGGATGAGGCGAATAACATATCGTATTCTTGCTGGTGTGCAGCTGCTGTGCCGCGATACTGCTACTATTTCTGGTCCATTTCAAATCCACCGTGTGCACACCGCCATGCCGCCTAGACACGCTCGCCCGTCGCGCCTCCTGTGGCGAGGGAGTTACCTGCGAGATCCCTGCAAGCGCTCCCTATCCTGTGTTGCTCGTAGGTAGCCGCGGCATTCAGTGGGAGGCCCAGGAAGAGGATGACGGGTCCGCTGATGTATATAATTTTTTGGGGTGAAATCCACGGTGGAGCAGAGAAGGACGCTGTCATCTGTGCGAGTAATGCAATGCTGCTGGAAATGGACCCCCTGTGGATGGACCCATTCGTGTAACCCATCATCTACAGCTGCGAATCGGCGGCAAGGGTACGGCGCAAGGCACAAAGTGCCGCCGCCTCCCAAAGACCTAAGCACTGTCGTTCTTGGGGGGTGGGGCCTAGAGTTACGGAATTCTCATGCGGGAATGATGATGTGTTACAGGATTGGAAGTGTGCGTTCCTAAACCCGTAACGAGACTAACCGAGCCGCAAGGGCGGGAATGGGGGGGATCCTAGGCATCAGGGGCTCTCTGTGCCGTGGGGCGTGGGCCTCTCTTGTACCTTGTCGCAGTCACACACTCACGCCTGTAAAGTTTAGCCTGGTCGCCAAGAAGGCGCAGATGCAGGCAGGTCTGACAGGGATGTGGAAGGTTCACTGCTCAAGTGCCGGTCATGGACCTCCTGCCTGCGCCCGCCTGCTCCCCAGACGATGCAGCCCTCCCCCTGGCGCCCCCCCCCCCGGCGCCCCCATTCCATTAGCATCAGCGCTCAGGCTGCACAATGAGGAAATCCTCGCGACCCAATATCGGGCGTGTTTGGTGTACGGTCCGGCCCATCTTTGACACAGCCAGACAAAACGTATTCGCAGGGCAGATCACCTGCACGATGTCCCCGTTGCCGGAGATGCAGGCAGTCAAAGAGGCACATGCGCGTGGGATCGGCCTGGTTGGGCGCGTGCATGGCCGGGGCCGAAGTGGCGCGTCAGAAACCCTCCTGCGTGCCTTATGGTGACACTGCTGCATGGACCTTCAGCCGCGCAGTCGCCCCGGCGCCCCGCGCCCGGGCATCATTGGTTGGATACACAGCAGTCTATGCAAACGACCAGCATAACTTCATTTGGCCCACACGTTCGCTGCTGAGTACTTGCCATAAGCAACTGTTTGCGCTCTCTTTATCGCGTTTTACTCTGTCCCAGCGCGTGGCTACTGCGATTTCGCGTTGCTCCACCTTCAGCTATCTTATTCACGCGCATCGCTGAAACTGTGACCGAGTGGAAAGACCAGCGGAAAGTCCTGTCCCACGCGCGCGGGCTGAGGGCCAGCCAAGGGCCGAACCCTGGCGCGTGGTGCTTCTGAGATAATGAGCTGGAAGGCCAGGATGTCCAGCGGGCAGGAGTCGCTGGACCGCTGCTGAGCTCTCTCGCTCTGGGCTGGGAGCGAGCAAGCTGAGCTCGCCTTGCGCTTGCATTTTGCAGGCATGAAGTGGTAAGCACAGATGAATGGTCCTGTGTCAGAGCCAGCTCCGGTCCTGCGTCTTAGCGTAGGTTAAGGGGCCAAGAAGTTGATGTTGAGAAGCATCGCGAGCGCCGTGCCAGTTTGGAGGCCGATGCGCTGCTAATGCTGGCTTGAGTGTTAATACAAGACCCAGAGTTACTACAGCCCGAGCAGCGCTCTGGCAGCGACGGAGGGGCCACCCTGCGCACTGCTGCGAGCTGAGCCGCCTGCTCCGCAAACCCACTCGCAGGCTGAAGTTTTTGAAGGCCGCTAAGAAGCGCACGCTTGACAGCGGTGCGGAGGCGCCAGGTGTTGCAGAGGATGTCAGCGGCAGTGGCACCCCACACCACACCGCTGCTTCCAAGTCGCACTGCAAGCGGCGGTCCATGCAGCATGACCGCAAGGAAAGGACGTCCATTGAGCAGTGGCACGAGGCGCGGAAAAGCAGGTGCGCCGGTCCAGGCGCGGGTTCAACCTGGCGACGTGTCAAACCCTGCAACAGATTTCGGCCAACTCGAACGCTGCTCGCACTTGTAGCAGCAGGAGGGGATGGGAGAGGATCGGGGTTGGCAGATGAACGACCAGAGGCATGAATCACGGAGCTGGCGTTGTCCGCGCCGCAGGCAGCGGGCTCGTAGACGCGCAGCCACCCCCGCGGCGTCGTGGCTGCGCAGCTGGCAGCGTGCACATGGGTTGCGATTGTGGGGGGGGGGGGGGCAGCTGCAGCCGCGCAGCCCGTAACCTGTGTGCACTCTTCGTACCTCAAGATTTGCCGTTGGGTCCCTGTACAGGACTTCAATCGACGTATGCTCTTCCCTCAACATCACGACCACCGAGCGCCTGTCGGTGTGCAAGGTAGGGTTTGGTCACACGTCATCCGCATGATAGCCAGGCGCCGCTCCTGTCAGGCGCCGCCGGCCAGCCTGCACGCCGCATGAAGCTCGCGTGAGCCCCTGCACTCACCCACCGGCCATCCGACCCGCCACATCCGCCACCCAGCACCGCCTGCTCTTGCCCCCTGCACCTCACACCCGAACTCACTTCCTCCTCCACCTCCTCCTCCTCACCACCCTCCCCAGGCCGGCATGACCATCCTCATCAACCGCACCTACATCGTCATCAAGCACCTGGGCTCCGGCACCAGCGGCCAGGTCAAGTTGGCATTCAACCTGCGCTCCAAGAAGCTTGTCGCCATCAAGGCCGTGCGCAAGAGCCACTGCGGAGCTGGCGGCCACCCGCTCTCCCACGCCAACCGCGACGGCGCGCGCAGCTACGACGGCCGCCTCGGCAGCTCGTCCCTGGGCCTCCCCGGCACCGCGGCAGGCGGCGCGGGCGCGGCTGGCGGCGGCGGCGGGGCGGGCGCGGGCGCGCTCAGCAGCTGCGGCAGTGTCAACACGGCCATGTCGGGGTCCGTGCACAGCGGCGGCGGCGGCGGCGGGGCGCGCGGGTGGCGCGCCATGACGCCGTCGGCCTTCCTGCGCCGCGCGTCCAGTTCCAACCATGCATGGGGCAGCAACCGGGCGTCGATGTCCAACTCGGCGAACGGCGGGGCGGCGCCAGGTGGCGCAGCATCCGGAGCGGCGGCGGCGGGGGGCGGCGGCGGGGCAGCGGGCGCGCCGGGCGGGCCGTCGCAGAGTGCGGAGGACTTTGTGCGTGAGATCGCGATCCTCAAGCGCCTGGTGAGGATGTTTCTCCAGGTTTTCGTGCATTTGTCTGCGTTCGTCTGCATTTTCCGCCATTACGGCGGGTTGTTTCGTTTTCACGTTGCGCGCCCGCGGTCGCGACGAGCGAGCCCACCTTCCTCACCTGCACCTTCTTGCCTCGCCGCACCCCCCGCCCGCCCTGCAGTCGCACCCCAACGTGGTGCAGCTGCTGGAGGTGATCGACGACCCCGCCTCCGACTGCCTGCTGCTGGTGATGGGCTACGTGGAGGGCGCCACGCTGCAGCCGCCGCAGCTGGCGCCGGGCCGCTGGAAGCCGGTGCCGGAGCAGGTGGTGTGGCGCCACGCGCGCGACGTGCTGTGCGGCCTGGAGTACCTGCACTGCCACAGCGTGGTGCACGGCGACCTCAAGCCCGCCAACTTCATCCAGGTGCGGGCGTGCGGGCGTGGGACGGGACAAGGCGGGCGTCGGGCTGTGGCAAGGCGGATGTGGGTCAGTCGGGAAGTCAGCAATTACACGGGTACGGCATATGGTGCGTCTGGCTCATCGCAGCTGCGGCTAGCCTGACGCGGGTGTGCTTTTTTCTCCGGCGCGGCAGGACTCGCTGACGGGCGTGGTGCGCATCCTGGACTTTGGCTCGGCGGTGTTCCACGGCCGCGTCATGGGCGAGGAGGGCCGCGGCGCGCACCACGTGCCCATGAGCTGCACGCCCGGCTTCCGCTCGCCGGAGAGCCTGGCCGCCGGCTACCGCTCCAGCTTCGAGGTGAGCGCCACGCATATACACTATTTCGTGTTCTCTAACACACACAAGTCTGCGTGTTTCCTCTCACGTGTTATCTAACACACAAAAGGGTCCACGGCGCACCGCCGCCACCAGTGCCGAGGATGGCTGCCTGCTGCCTTGCGATGGTGGCATGCCCCTTGTCGGCTTTGGGCTCGTGCTGCAACTGCCCGCCACCCGTGCCCCGCTCCCGCTGCTATGCTCGCACCGCCGCCCGCAGCTGGACATGTGGGCTCTGGGCGTGTGCCTGTACATGTGGGTGTTCGGCGAGCTGCCCTTCAAGGGCAGTGCGCCCTTCGTGGTGTACGAGAACATCCGCAGCGCGGCGCTGGCCATGCCGTCGCAGCCGCGCATCTCCGCCCAGCTGACGGACCTCATCAGCAGGTGGGTGCGTCCCCCGGCCCGGCCCGCGTGCCTTTGCCATTGCCGTTGCCTTCGCATGCGCTGTGCGTGTGGTTGTCGTGTGGTTGTCGTGTGGTTGTCGTGTGGTTGTCGTGTGGTTGTCGTGTGGTTGTCGTGTGGTTGTCGTGTGGTTGTCGTGTGGTTCGGCTGTCGTGTGGTTCGGCTGTCGTGTGCGTGCGTGCGTGCCGGCTGGCTACGCCCAATTGCATGGTACATGTCCGGCACACGTCCGCAGCCGCCTCGCCGCGACTCACCCCGCGCTGCCCTGTGGTGGTGCCGTGTGTGGGCGCAGGCTGCTGGACAAGGACCCCCGCACGCGCATGACGGTGCACCAGGCCGTCAACCACACCTGGACCACGGCGCAGGTGAGCGCACACACGGTGCCGCTGTGGTTGTTGGTTGGGCGGGGCGGGGCGGGGCGGGGCAACATTGCATGCGCGCGGCGTGGGTGGCGCCTTGTCACTGTCACGTAGTGGCCGCTGTCACGCCTGGCCTTTGCGCCCGCCCGCCTGCATTCTCGGTGCGGCCCGGCTCGCGAGCCGCGGCCTTGCGACGGTGCACCCAAGCACTCACCGCGTCACCTCCCGCGCACGCCGCTGGCTGCACACCCGCGCAGGGCCTGGCGCCGCTGCGCACCACCTCCCCGCTGGTGATGGCGGCCCGCATGCAGCTGGACGCGGCGGCGGCCGTCAACGCGCAGCAGCACGGCATGGGCATCGGCCACGGCCTGGGCGGCGCGCACCACCACAACCACCACGCGCCCAACTCGCTGCACCTGCACCAGCACAGCAGCAGCATGCCGCAGCTGGCGCTGGCGGAGCAGCTGGCGGCGCAGGCGCAGGCTCAGCAGCCCCAGCAGGCGCACACGCAGACGCTGCAGGGTTCGATGCCGCCGCCGCCACCGCGGCCCGAGTGGATCTCCTCCAGCCGCAAGACGGGCGCGCACAACCACTACCGCCTGGACGGCGGCGCCGGCGCCGGGCAGCTGCGGCAGTGGGGCGGGCTCGCGGCCTCCAGCAGCAAGAGCGCCAGCTCAGCGCACCTGTCTGCCCTGGGTGACGCCGCCGCCGCGCCCGCAGGTGGCGCCGCCGCCGCCGCTGCTGCGGCCGTGCTGTCCTCGACGGCGGCGGCCATGCAGATGGAGTTTCCCGAGCTGGTCAGCGCGGTGCGCCAGGGCGACGGCGCCAGCGTCGGCTCCAAGCGCGGCGCGCCGCGGCACAGCAGCAGCGGCAACTGCAGCCCCATGCTGGCGGACATACCCGGCGGCGAGCCCTGGCTGGCGGCGGCCGCCGGCATCCTGCAGTCGTCCATGCTCATGTCCACGCAGGAGTCGGCGACCGCTGTGCCGCCGGCGCCGGAGACCACGGCGGCGGCCCTCGCCGCGCTGGTGGGCGCGCCGTCGCCGACGGCGCCGCCTCGCGTGCCGGCCGGCGACGGGGCTTGGCGCATGCATTCGGGGGCGGCGCCGCCGCCGGTGCCGCCGCGCACCTCGGACGGCAACATGTCCTTCGGCACCCCCTCCACCAACGGCCTGATGTCCGGCCGCCAGACCATGTCTGGCACGGGCATGTACAACTACCAGACGTTGTATGGGCTGTGGGGCATTGCGGAGGGCAGCGGTGGGAGCGCGGGCTCGCTGGGGGCAGGGCACAGCGCGGCGGCAGCCGCCGCCGCCGCCATCGCGGCGGCGGCCATGGTCGGCGTGGCAGGCCCCGGCGCCGCAGGCGGAGCAGGCGCCGGTGGCGGCGGCGGCGCGGCTGGCGCGGCCGCCGCGGGGGCGCCTGGGTACAGCCGGCGCAGCAGCTGCGAGGCGTGGGAGCTGCGGCGCAGTGTGACTGACGAGGAGCTGAGCGCGGCCATCAGCAAGACGTGCGACCCCACCGGCAGCGCGGCGGTGCTGATGGAGAGCATCTTCAGCGAGGTCACCTTCCCCGCCAAGTGAGTGACGGGTCCTCGAGCCCGGTTAGTGCGCCTGGGCCGCCGGTGCCCGGCAACGCCTGTCTGCCTGCCTGCCTCCTTGGTCGTGTCAAACAGCGTGCCGCGTCACCGTGTAACCCTCCCCTGACGCCATACCAAACATGCCAATATGCTAATGTGCCACGCAACACGCTGCCCGCTCACCGCCCCACAGGACCCAGATCATCCGCGCGGGCGACCCGCTGGACCGCATCTACCTCATCACGGCGGGCGAGGTGGAGATCTACCACGACCTGCAGCAGGACGGCCCGGACGCGCCCTGCCCGCACAAGCCCATCATCGAGGGTGCGCCGCCCGCGCGCCGTGTCTGCAGCTGCTGCTCGTGCGCCCGCTGTCGAGCCGTCGTGCAGGCTGCTTCCACTGCCGATAGTAATGATTATGGTGGTGTGTGTGTGCCGTACGACGCTCATGCCACGCCGCACCTGCTGACCCTGCGCTCGCACATGCTGCTGCCGCTGCTGCCGCACAGGCTTGTCCGACCCCGAGTCCGACCTGGACGACCCCGGCAACTTCCTCAACATCCGCCTGCCCGGCACCACCGGCGCCATGCCGCAGCTGGAGCGCCTGTCCACAGGGTTGCTCAACTTCACGGGCGGCGGCGGAGGCGGCGCGGGCGGCGGGGGCGACCGCAGCACGCACGGCGGCAACGCCGCCTCGCACGCCATCGGCGCCGCGGCAGCGGCCATGGCGGCCGCCGCCGCTGCCGGCGGCGGCGGCGGCAGCCCCTCCCTCCTGCCTCCCGGCCCCAACAGCGGCCATCTGGGTAATGGCGGCGGCGGCGGAGGCGGCGGCGCGTCGCCGTCCGTCTACGGCTACACGGCCGCTCCGCGCACGACGGGGCACGGCATCAGCGGCGTGCTGGGCTCCACCAGCGCCGCCGCGGGCCGCATGCACCGCGAGCCCAGCAGCAGCAGCCTGAGCATGATGTCGCGCGGCGCCACGCAGGCCGGGCACCTGATTGTGGCGGTCAAGGGGCCGGGCGACAGCCTGGGCTTCGCGGGCATGGTGCCCGGCGCGGACGGCAGCGGCGGCAGCGGCGGCGGCAGCATCGGCCGGCTGTCGCAACCGGCGTGGTCGGTCAACGTGCGCGCGCGTACGCAGGTGACGGCGTTTGCGGCCGGCATCGAGTCGCTCCACAAGCTCGCCAAGGCGAACCCGCAGGTGCGCGCCGGGGCTGTGCTTTTCGGTAGCCGCGCGCCCTGTCCACACGCGCTCGCCGCTTTGCATGCGGTCTGCGTCGCGGTGCGCGGCCCGCCTGGTGCCCGGCCCGCCACTGCCTGCCGCTCACCCAGCGCCGTCACCACCCCTGACGCACCCCTGACGCACCCCTGGCGCACCCCTGGCGCACCCCTGGCGCACCCCTGGCGCCCGCAGGTCGAGCCGCTGCTGCAGCAGATGGCGGTGCAGCAGGAGACGGACCTGGCGGTGGCGGAGGCGATGCGCTCGCTGCGCCTGGTGGGCAGCTCGCGGCCCAGCGCCAACCAGCTGAACGTCAAGACCACACCCGGCTCCGCCACCGCCGCCGCACCAGCAGCAACAGCAACAGCCGGTGCTGGGGAGGCCGCCGGCGTGCCAATCAGCGCGGCGGCGACCATGGCGGCGGCGGCGGCCAAGGCGGCTGGCGGCCTGGACTCGAGCTGCGGCCGCGGCTTCGGCAGCGTCATCGTCAGCGCCGTGGACATCGTCCTGCCCGAGCTGGGATCCATGCCGGCCGACCCCGACTCCGCCTCACAGCAGACCGCGGACGCGGCCGCCAAGGTGCAGTGTCGCCTGAGCGGCAGCGGCCTGGGCAGCATGGGCGGCGGCGGCGGCGGCGGCTCGCTGTGCGGCGGGCGCGGCCTGCACGCGGGCGGCCTGATCAGCAGCGAGGCGGAGAGCGAGTCGTGCGGCACGGCCGGCACCACCGCCACCGGCCTCACGGCGCTGACGGCAGCCTCGTCGCCGGGCGCCTCGCTGCCGCAGCGCCTGGCCGTCTTCGCGACCTCCTCGTCTGGCGCGTGCGGGAACGTGGGCATGGGCGGCGGAAGCAGCTACGGCGCCCTCGGCGGCGGCGGCGGCGGCGGTGGTGGCGTCATGGGCCACAACACCAGCAGCGGCGTGTTTGGGGGCCCCGGCGGCGGCGTCGGCGGCGCCGGCATGGGCGGTGCAGGCCCCGGCCGCATGCACGGCAGCTCGGCGCAGCCCATGTGTGGCGGCATGATGGGCGAGGCGGGGGACGAGACAGCCGCGATGGATATGATGGTCGGGTAGCGGCGGATATATGGGCTTTGATTGGATTGACGTTCAGACGCGTGCTTTTTTTTAAAGGGTTTTTGTCCGGTTTGACCTCGATGTATTGCCCTTCGCACTTGTTGGGAACTGGCAGGCCTGCCGCTGCTAGGATACGCGAGCAGGGTACAAACAGACCGAATGAGGGTTCCGTGATTATACGGTAGTTTGTTGCCAGGGACAGCGTTTCGATTGCTTTTCACTTCCCCAGTGTTTGGTTTGTTGCTTGTCACCGCGCCCTGTGCCTGGGTGCCTTATGTTGGACTTCGTGCTGCCAGCCAAGCCTTTTGATATTCGGGCTGAGGTGAGAGCCCTGAGGTTGTTTGACGCGCTTTTATTCGCATAAAGGATAGCCATTCTACGGCCGTGAGCCGTACACATGGCAGAGGGCAACTATACGACGGGGCACAAGCGTGTCCGCGAGAAGCACCATACCATGTTTTGAGTTCGTTAACATGGCCCTGCATGGGTGGCCAGGGTGGGCACACACACTAGATTGGTCCTGAGTGAGCTCGTGTTGCACATTACTCGTGTGCAACACCTGGTGGTGCTGGTGGCACGTGCCGTAGGGCTGGGCAACCGGTGGCGGAGCCGGTGGTGGGGCAGGGGAGGGGGAATAAATTGGGGGCTGTGCAGGGATGGCACGCTGCAGCTGTGCAAGTGCGGTATGCGATTTCATTTGTGCCTTCAAGCAAGAGAATACTAGGCGACGGGCGAGGATGGGCTGGGCGCGCAGGTGCTGTCAAGCGCATGCGCTTGCGGGAGAGAAGAGCACAGGCGCACAGGATGTGGCTTCAGCCTTGCAATGCAGTGAGGTTGCAGAACCCCTTGCGACTGCATGGACGCAACCCCTGATGCTGCGTGGGAAGCATGGCATGGTACTGACGAAGATAACGAACTGCTAGCACTGACACCACCGTTGCGATTGCGCAACCTGAAAGTCAAGTCGTTTGCGGGGCATTGGCGCGTAGCGGCGGTACCATCGGCCAGGCGGCCACAACTGTAACTGTGATGCCCTCGCCGCAATGCCCTCGCTGAAATCGGGTTGCAGTACCCAGACACCGTGCGCCTCACTGGCCGCCGCTGCTGCCGTGGCCCTGCTCATCAGTATGCACCCGCCGCCTGGATCCCAGCCCTTGCTTGCGCCCTTGCCGAAACGCCACCCTTGCCGCTTGCGTTGCCTCTGTGGCAGCGTTGGGAAACAGTGGGCAATGTTGGAGATATTGGGGTCGCGCTGGCTAGGACTCGCGGCGGGTGCGTTACACACGCGTGCAGCTCTGCGCTGCCTGGCACCGTATTGACTGGGTCGGGTCTGCTACCTCCTGCGTGTGTAGTTAACTTGGACCGCGCTCAAACGGGGGCTTAACTCCCCCGCGACGCTGATCCACCGCATGACGCACCCCGCACACATGCGGGTGCGCACTGGCACCCCAAGTTCGGGCCGCACCACCCCACGGGTAGCTGCGCCCGTTAACCCAAATCACCAACACTCCCCCTCGGACCGAACTGGGTCCAATAGCTAACCGTCACATGACAGCCAACCAATCACGAGGGGAGCTGGCAAGGCCAATCATTGGCCGTAGAGGAGGAATTACCTCCCCCTCAAACTGAGCAACCCCGGACACAGCTAGGTGACCCTATGCGCTGCAACATAGGCGCGCATGCCACGAGTCACGCTGCCGAAGTCGCTTCACAAACACTGTTCGCAAGCTGCCACCAAAGGGCGCTATGCTAAACTATACAGGCGCATCACGCGCGCATACTGCCGCTGCTGATGACGCCGTCACACTAGGCTTTGCTAAGTCAAGCAAAGCTGACACAAGCAGGCATCCAGCCAGCCATCATGCTAGCCATAGAGCCGCTGGTCAGAAGCACAGCCGCAATCCAGGCCTGCTGGCATAATCCGAGGGATCCGCGGGATGGCTTGCAGCCGCAATGAGGCAGCGCAGTTAGCCGCCACCGAGAGGGCAGGACCAGCCGCAGCAGCCGTGACGCTGCGCGGTTAGCAGCCGCGTGGGCGGCGCAATCCGCAGCAACCAAGGGGCTGCGCAGGCTGAGACCGCCAAGAGGCTGCGCAGGCCGCAGCCGCCATGAGGCGGCGCGCGGTGCAGCAGCCGAGGTGGCGGCGGAACTCGCAGCCGCCGGGAGGTTGCGCAGGCCGCAGCCGCCATAAGGCAGCGCAGGCCGCAGCAGCCGTGGGTGCGGCACAGGCCGCAGCAGCTGCGATGCTGCGCAGGCCGCAGCCGCCGAGATGGCGGGGCCAGCCGCAGCAGCCGAGAGGCTGCGCAGGCTGCGCCCGCCGGATGGCTGCGCAGGCCGCAGCCGCCATAAGGCAGCGCAGGCCGCAGCAGCCGAGGTGGCGGCGCCAGCCGCAGCAGCCATGAGGCTGCGCAGGCCGCGCCCGCCGGGTGGCTGCGCAGGCCGTAGCCGCCATGAGGCTGCGCAGGCCGCAGCAGCCGAGGTGGCGGCGCCAGCCGCAGCAGCCATGAGGCTGCGCAGGCCGCGCCCGCCGGGTGGCTGCGCAGGCCGCAGCCGAGGTGGCGGCGCCAGCCGCAGCAGCCGTGAGGCTGCGCAGGCTGCGCCCGCCGGGTGGCTGCGCCGGCCGTAGCCGCCATGAGGCTGCGCAGGCCGCAGCAGCCGAGGTGGCGGCGCCAGCCGCAGCAGCCGTGAGGCTGCGCAGGCCGCGCCCGCCGGGTGGCTGCGCCGGCCGTAGCCGCCATGAGGCAGCGCAGGCCGCAGCAGCCGAGGTGGCGGCGCCAGCCGCAGCAGCCGTGAGGCTGCGCAGGCTGCGCCCGCCGGGTGGCTGCGCAGGCCGTAGCCGCCATGAGGCAGCGCAGGCCGCAGCAGCCGAGGTGGCGGCGCCAGCCGCAGCAGCCATGAGGCTGCGCAGGCTGCGCCCGCCGCCGAAGGAGATCGCAGAGAACTGCTGGTCCTGTTGCTAGCAGTGCCAAATCAACCTCTGACACTGCTGCGCCAGTGGGCCGCTAGACACAGCTGCAGTGCCCTGCACAATGCAAGCACGCGCTGAAAAGTAACTCTCCTGCTGCAATGGCTATGGCGGCGTACGCGCTGCTGCTGTCGTACAGCTGCTGCCGCACACACCGCCCCCCGCCGCCAGAGACGTGGCAGCAGTCGCCAGAAAACTGTCGCAGAAAACTGTAGGGGAACATCCTTAGGGCAAAAGGCGAAGCCGCCGCCAGCGCATGGGCGCCGGCAGTCCAGTGCATGGTGGTCTGCGCCAGCGCCAGAGGCGCTAGCGCTAGAGCACGTTGGGGACCGATGCGTCACCACAACGACACCGCACAGGCTTGCCCGCCCAGTCCCAAATGCAGTGAAGTTCCTGCTAGGCCCATTGACCACTGCACGGTCTGATCACAAATGAATAGCCACTTACGCAGCAAGCAGCCTGGCAAGGGCTACCATCACCACTGCCCGCTGGTGTGGTGATGAGATGCTACGCCTGCCGCCGCTGCCCTACGGCGCGACGAACCGGTTGGCCATTGCCGCCGCTGCCCACAGGCGCGGCAGCACATCCCGTCACCAGCGCTGCGGCATTGCTGTTACTGCCAGCAGCACGCACGCTTAGGCGGGGAAATAGCCTTGACCGTCCTGACTCAGGGAGAAGCGCGATAGGGCATGCTGCAGACTCCACGTCTGGGCTGCATGCGCGCGCCCCACTGCTGCGACTCACGCTGGAATCCAGAGGGAAGCTGCAACGTGACATGGGAGCGGGGTAACGCAACTGCTGCGTGTGTCGCCGTCACTGGCGAACCCCCCCCCCTGCTACCGCATGCTCCTGCTGCGAGTGCTGGAGATTAGCAACGTACCATAAGGTCAGCAGCCGCCGTCCTAGCCGCATAAGCTCAGAACAGCGGCCTGCCGCTGCTGCTACTTATAATAGCGCGCCGTTGCTGCAACTGCTGCTATTGGTGCCGCCGCCGCCCAAAGGCGCGGCGGCGCCGCCACAGCCCGGAGGCACGGTGGCAGGGTGATGAATCCCACTGGGTGATGAATACCGCTGCCATTGTTGCTGCTGGCGGCGGCGCCGCTGCCGCCCGAAGGCGCGGCGGGGCCACCGCCCCTTGCCGGCGGCGCCGTGACAGGCGCCGCCAGCGTCATAGGCAGCACACAAGCTGACATACAGCGGGTACTGACCGCCGCGCGCGTGGCCGCCAAGGATTGAGTGGCCAGCCAGCGCGACGGTCGCAAGCTCCCCCTCAAATACCAGCTTAGCGCCGCTGACCACCAGCCGGCGCATCGCCAGCAGGGGGAGGTGAGCGTCTGGAACCCACAGGACGCCCGTCACGTCAACGCGCTGCTGCTCAGAGAGCATCCGTATGGTCCCCGATCCATCGACCGGGCTGCTGCGGCCATCACCGCACAGCACTCGACCTACCCTAGAGCCGCGCGCGAAGTCGTATAGCAGGTGGCGATGCGGCGTGATGTGTGCAAAGGTGCCGGAGTCGATGACCGGCACGTCGGAGGCGGCGGCGCTCATGGTTGCGCCGCCGGCACTTCCTGACGCTGCACCACCGCCGCTGCCACGTGCTTTGGGGGACAGCACGTCGCCTCTGCTGCTTCCGCCGCAGACGACGAACATGCGGCCGCCGGAGCCCGCAGGCCCGGCGCTGCCGCTGCTGCTACTGGAGACTCCCGCTCCAGCGCTGCTGCTGTTGCTACCGCCGGCGAAGTCACGGAAGACTGCGCGGTAGGAGTGGTTCAGCTGGCTGCTGCCAGCGCCCAGGGAAGGCGCGGCGCTGCCGCTGGGGCTACTGCTGCTGAGGCCGCTGTGGGCCGCGCTGTAGCCAGATGTGCTGGTGCTGCTGCTACCGCCGTGGTCCCCAGTCACGGCGGCGCTGGGCACGCCGCCATCGGCCATGCTGCAGCCACCACTGACACCAGAGCACGCCGGCTCGGCGTCCAGGGGGGTGACGATCAGGCTGCTGCTGACAATTCGTCAGCCCAGTCGTCAACGCCACCCACTACCAGCACCAACTTGGAGGGCAGCGAGACCATCCGGAGTCCGCGGCCGCCGCCTGAGACCACATGCCCAGCGGCGCCGCTGCAGTCGCCGTGACTCACAAGCACGGCGCGCTGCTCGCTGCTGCCACCACTGCAAAATGCAGCGAGGCATACAAGAGGGGAACAGCAGGCAGCCGCCAAGGCACCGGGCCCCGGCACGCTGCTACACAAGCGGGCACCCTGTGACACGCCGCTGCGCACTGCTGTCCGCTGCCACCAACGCGAGAGACGCGCAGTAGCAGGCATGCTGACGCCAAGCTACTGCCGCGGTCTGCTAGCCCGCGGTCTCGCTATAGCTTCTGCGCCCGCCGGCACGTCAGTGGCGCCGGCGGTGCTCGTGCCAAGGGCCCAGCGCCGACTATTCCGCCGCCAGCCCAGGCACAATCAGCAGAACCACCATATCCCGCTGCCACCGCTGTCCGCGCCGCGCAACGCCCCCGCAATACTGCCAACCCCGCCAGCAGTTGAGCCCACTGCCCTACTGCGGCGGCGGTCGCAAGCTACGCTAGGGCGCAACGTCCGCGGCACGACCGGTGGAGACACTCACTCAATGCCCATGTAGGCTGCTGTAACCTCAGCAGCACTGTTGTTGCTGTCGCCAAGGGGGCGCCGGCGCCGGCAGCTGCTGCCACCGCTGCCACCCGGAGGGGGCGCGGCGCGCGTGCAGCCGCCGCGGCCGGTTGACCCGCCGGCCGGGGCGCACAGCTCCCACCCATAGCCGCCTGGCGGCGAGGCGCCCTGCCGTTAAGGCTGCGCCAGACTGTTGCTGGAGGATAGGTGCTCCGCGGAAGCAAGCAGTCAACCGCCGGGAGGGAGAAACGGGGGGACGGAGCGCAGACCGAAGCGTCCGGGTTTCGCACACCCGTTATCGCGACCTATCAATGCCGGAGTCACTAATCACAACCTACCGCGCGCGGGTCACCGCAACGCGGGGCTCATAACCTGTTGGAGATATTGGGGTCGCGCTGGCTAGGACTCGCGGCGGGTGCGTTACACACGCGTGCAGCTCTGCGCTGCCTGGCACCGTATTGACTGGGTCGGGTCTGCTACCTCCTGCGTGTGTAGTTAACTTGGACCGCGCTCAAACGGGGGCTTAACTACCCCGCGACGCTGATCCACCGCATGACGCACCCCGCACACATGCGGGTGCGCACTGGCACCCCAAGTTCGGGCCGCACCACCCCACGGGTAGCTGCGCCCGTTAACCCAAATCACCAACAGGCGACACGGCACTGCTCGAGTCCCCCTGCGGCCTCACACTTTCGGTATGCCTAGGCAAGCACATTGAGGCAAAGCAGGGCCGAGGACTCGAGGCAAGAAGGTTGAGGACTCGAGGCAAGAGGCAGGCAGAGGAGGTCGGAGAGCTGCCAAGCACTGTACGGGGGATGGGGATGGGGTGCTGGTGAGAGGGGAGCTACACGGCTTGCTGCTCGTTAAGCCCGTGCCAGCTGGTGCCCCCTGCGAGATAGATCGCTGCTCCCCGGGACACACTAATGTTCTCGGCGGTAGCTTCGCACGTACTGCGGTGGTCACTCCTGTGGCAACGCTAACGACAGGTACGGCGCACAGTTACCGGGCCGCGCGCGCGCCCCGTCCTGGCCTCCGACAGGAACAGAGAAGAGGCCAGCTTTCTTGAGCTCCCGGCGCACAGCAAGTACCAGCAAGTGGGCCGCGCGCGCGCCCCGGGAATGTAAACCGCAATTCGCACACGCGCGTCTTGCTCAGCAAGCCTCGCCGTAACGCCAGTTCCGATTAACAAAGAGACGCGTGAACAGTTAGGAACCCTACACCTGCAAACGCAATACCGTAAACTGTCGTTTCCAATCGTTTCAACTCGGCACACACCGTGCAACGCACCGTCACACGCGACAGAGTGACATCACGACCGTACACACTTGTGAGATGTTACTGCAGCCGGCACACACAGGCCCACGGGGGCACACAGGGCAGTACAGCACCATGGTAGCACAGGCCCACCTCTCGTCTGGGACTCCGGGTCATGGCATACCGCCGCGCACCCCCGTCCCCACCTCTGCCTCTGCCGCGCGCCTTTCGGCCTTGCCCCCGCTCCGGCCTGCCCGCCGCTGCCCGCCGCTGCCCACCTGGTGCCCCTGCCTCCCCCCCAAAGCACACCGTGTACTCCATGGCGCCACTGCCCGACTACACCCGCCGGTGCGCCACGCCGCCGCCGCGTTCCTGCCCGCCCCCAGTGCTCAAGAGTGGCAACAGCACGCCCAAAGCTCACGCGCTCCCAGCCGGCTGCGAATTGTCGAGCCCCACGTACACCACCGCCGCATGCGCCTGCTCCAACAGCGGCAGCAGGCGCACGAGCACCTGCAGGTCATCGCCGCCGCTCCCGCCTACTGCTGCATCGCCCGCCGGCTGCCCGCCTGGAGCCCGCCCCGATCCCGCGCCCGCACCAGCCGCGTTGATCATAGCCGGCCCGCCACTACCGCCACCGCCGCTGCCATCAGCCGGGCCATCCTCGCCCGCAGCCGCACGCAACGCTGCCGCAGCCAGCTGAGGCGCGGAGCGAAGGTGGTCGTCCCACAGCTCCCGGATTACCTGCAGTGCACGTCGGGGTGGGGGTGGGAGCTGGTGAGTACCAGCCCAAGCTAAGTCAAATGTGACTAGACGGTGGAGGTGTGCGATATTGCCGCCAAACAGGCGCCACCATGCATACGCCGGCTGACAGGCGCCGGCACGGGCGGCCCAAGGCACGTGTGCATGGGCACCCCGGCCGGCCGTCACGTGGGCTGCACACCCGCTCAACCGGGTCAGGCAGGGAGTGTTTAGTGGACACCCAGCCGCCGGCTCCGACATTGCCGCACCCACCTCCTCGACGGCGGAGCTCCAGTATTCCCTACCGCCGCGACCGCGGGTGGCGGACACCTGCAGGCAGCTGGGCGTCTTGCAGGCCGCCGCCGCCGCCGCCGCCCGGTGCAGCTTCAGCGCCGTGAAGGGGCAGTCGCACGTCACAACGGCCATGGCGCTGCCGGAGCCGCAGGCGGCGACGCTGCAGCCGCGCATCTCCGACCCGGAGGCTTCGGCGGCCGCGTCCACCCCTATGCCGGGCGCGGCGGCGGCCGGCGGCAGCGGCGGCCCGGCGGCCACAAGGCTGCCCAGCCAGTCCGTCAGCAGGCGCGCGCCGCCGTCTGGCCCGGGCCCGCACGTGAGCTGCCACACGAACGGGCCCCGCAGCAGCACATCCATGCGTTCCAGTGCATTGTAGAGGGGCTGTCGCTCCTGTGAGTCCGCCGCCCCCGCCGCCGCCACATAAGCATCCATCGCTGCCTCCGCCATCGACGCCACGCCCTGCACTGATGCCGCTGCCCACATCTTGTCCGCCGCCCGCTCTAGCACCTGCTCAGCCGTCAGCTCCATCACTGCTGCGGGCGCTGCCGTGGCAGCGCCATCCGTGCCACGCCCATCGCTGTCACACCGGCCTTTGGCAGCGGCCAATCTGTCTCCTCCCCATCTGCAGCGTGCAGTGCCAAGAGGAGCCGCGGACCAAAAGCTGGTCTGGCAGCCCGCCGCCCATCGCCCTCGCCACCGCCTGCAGCGCCGGCGCCGCCGCAGCCGCCACGGCACCGGGGTGCAGTGAGCCCACGTCCAGCTCCAGCAGCCCCAGCTCCACCCGGTCGCACTTTGCCAGGAGCCGCGCGAAGGTCGTGTGCGGCTGCAGCAGTGAGATGGCGCCCGCGGGGTCGAGTTCCATCAAGTCCTCGACCTGTAAAGTGACGCGTCGGGATGCAGCCGTTGTGACCCGGAGCCGTACCAGCGCACGGGCGGGCAGGGATGCAGGGGGAGCCCTGACGCGTTGCGACGCGACGCAGCCGTGGCGGCACAGCATGACAGGAGGACACGCACGGATCCGTCCGGCCCACAGCCACTGGAGTTCCCAACTGGAGGCCCCCACCACTCGCTCGCGCACCTTCAATAGCGGCAGCCGCTGCCCCGTCGCCTCCAGCCGCGGCAGAAGCGCCGCAGCAGCGAAACGCAAGCTATGCTGTCGGTAGACGACGTGCTCCGACGTCACAGCGCGAGTTATCCTGCCGTCCACGAAGTTGATTTCCTGAAAAGTAATGTTCAGCCGGAGGCTCTCTAGCGCCGGGGGTGTCGAGGCGAGCAGTCGCCGCAGCGCCCACATCTCCTGCAACGCCTCGTCAGTCAGGCCAGGCAACGCCTCTTCAAGCGTCGCGTCCCCCAGCGCCAGCTCCTCGTCTGCGCCCGCCGGAATGCCCTCGTCCGCGTCGTCTTGCGCGTCGTCGTCCGCGTTCAGAGCGTCCCAGGCGTCGTCGTCGTTAGCGTCGTCCCACATCGCATCCCAGCCCGCCCCGTCCAGGTCAAGGTGCCGCAGCTGGGACAGCCGCAGTAGGCTGCGCACGTGACTCTGGCACAGGCAGCCGGGGCTGCCCATTATCACGCGTACGGTGTGCAGGGCGCTGCCGGCAAACGCCACCAGGCCGCGCAGGCAGGCCATAGCAGGCAGGCAGAGCTCTTGTAGCGCAGGAAACGCGCCACGCAGCGCGCTGTGGAGGGCGTACAAGTTGCGGAAGCCGCCCGCGCCGCAGCGACTGGTGTCGAGCCTCAGCGTGTGCACGTGTTGCAGAGCTCCCGCCAGCGCGAGCGAGACAATGGTCAGCGTGGGGAGGTCCAGGGCGCCCTCCAGACTGAGCACGGTGACGTTGCGCGCGACCTGGGCACCCATGCCCGACAAGCACCAAGAGGCGAGCAGCGACGGGTGCGGAATGTCGCCATCGCCCTCAGATTTTCCGAAAAATTTCAAGCTTGCGCAGCGCCGGAACCGCGCTAGGAGCGACGTCTGGCTCGACTCCCATGTCAAGAAGAGGCCCGCAGTGCGGATGTTGAAGTCCACAAAGTCTCGCAGCTCTGTGCACGCGAGCCGCGCGGCCCCCCAGCCATATTTCGTGTTAAAGATGCGGTCCACAGCGCTGACGTCCAGCTGTCGCAGCACATCCAGAAGGTTAAAAGCTGCCATGGTCGAATTAGATATAATTGATGTAGAGCTGGCTAAGCGTGGATCGGGACCGGGCTAACCGAAAGCGCTGACGCTTGTCAACCCACCGCTTCGATCCCAGATGGTGCCCCGATGCCCCCAACTGGCCGCCAATCAGCCACAGCCCTGGCCACAGCGCCAGACCAGGCTTGCGTCCTCTGTCGTGTGCCTCCCTGCCTTGACTATCCCCATCGAACCCATGTCCTCTGGGGCATGCATCAATCCGGCAATCCACTTGCATCGTCACGTTTGGTCCATCCTGCAGCCCTAACATGGCTCACGCCCCCCAGCCCACGTGACCGTGCCGTCCCCCAGCCCACGTGACCGTGCCGTCCTGCTCCGCTGCTCCTCCTCGACACACATGGCACACCCGGTGCGACTCCCGCCGCCCGAACCACCGGGATCATAACCTTCCGCCTTGCCGCCAGCCAGCTTCCATCCCTGCCTGCTGGCACCAGCTGCATTGTGTTGACGTTCAGCCTTACGCCGCATACATTGCTCAAGCCCACATGCCCAAATCACACCCACACCGGCTACCGGGCTTTTCACGCCGCTGCATCTGCCCCCCCCCCCAAACCCACGCGGCTTCAGAGCCTGCGCCGCCCCAACGCCCCGCCACAGCGCCGCTCTACTCGTCGTCGGCAGCGTCCCCGGCGTCGTCGTCCCCGTCGTCCGCCGCCGCCACCGCCTCGCCACCGCCCGCCACCCCGGACGCCTTGTAGGCCTTCATGGCGTCAGCGTACCGCACCTTGTCCTTGGCGGCCATCTCGTCGTACGGGGCCTGCGTCCGGGCGATGGGGCGAGGACGTGAGCAGAAGCATGCGGAAACCAGCGCGGAGCGCGTGCTGTTGCAATGACCGGAACAAAGCGAAGCGTGTGTGTGTGGGGGGTTATGTGTACCGTATTCGTCGGAGTCAAAGAAAGAGCACAATGAAGCGGGGAACGACCGTGAAGAGGGGACACGCAGAGGCCGTGGAGAGAGCGTGTGTGTATGTGCGCGCTCATGCTTCAGCTGTCACAACTCGAGCTCAGAAGAGCGCACTAGTTGGCAGTCCGCCCTCGCACTAGCGAGCGAGCCGAGCTACCAGCACGCAAGGACGCAAACGCATGCATGCACACGCGCACGCACCTTCTCCTCGCCGCTCATTGCCTTCCAGCGCTCGCCCAGCAGCTTGCCCACCTCGCCGAAGGCAATGCCTGCAGGGCGCACGCACATGCACACACAGGATTACAGGAATAAACACGCACTGACACGGGTGCTTCCGTGGGTCAAAATCAATCGGCGAACCGCGGCCGCAGGCGCAACCACTCTGGACAGCAGCCACCATCATACTGCAGCGGATGCTCCACCCCCGAGCAAAAGGCGGAGTCGGGTCCCAACGGCTGCCCCCAAGCTGCACCACATGCCGTGGCAGCCCCCGCCCCGCCCACACCCCACTCTCCCCCCCCCCCACACACACCCCACACACGCGCTGCGCTCACCCGGGTTCTCGGCCTTGACCTTGTCGCGGTTGGCGTTGCTGAAGTACATGAAAGCCGACAGGTTCTTCTTGGGCGCGTTGGGGTCCTGTGGAGCCGGGAGAGTTCCATGCAGTTCCATGCATGAGTAAATAATTATACATGAAGAGAGAGACGATGTTGCGGGTCGTTGGGCACTGGGGAGGAGCGGCAGACGCGCGCGGCCGGCAGCGCCCCAGCGTGACGACCGGCTCGGGCAGGACGGGTGATGCGGAACGCAGCAAGTGCAGAGCACTGTGTTCAACAGAGCCCCTACCGGGCGCAGGGATTGCGAGGCCATGCGTGACACGCGCTCGCGGCGGCCATGAGCGCACGCACCTTCTTCTTGCGCTCCTTCTTCGGCTTGGCGCCGCCCTCGCCCTCCTCCGCGGCGGCAGCCTTCTTGCCCTTCTTAGGCTTGCCACCGCTGCCCGGGGCCGCGTCGGCACCCGAGGGTGACGTCGCGGGCTTCTCAGCTGCGACCAGGTTACGTGCACAAGGTGCAGGAACCGAGTGAACGCGTAGTAAGGAGAAGCACAGGGGATGGGGCTCTGTACCGGCGGGCATGCAAAATGGCAGCGCGGCTGGCGCCTTACCTTTGGCCCGCTTCTTCTTGGGCGGGGGCGCCGCCGCCGCCGCCTCGCCCTCCTCGGCGCCGTCGGCCTCGCCCTTCTTGCGCTTCTTCTTGATTGCGTCCACCGCCACGCCTGCCGAACCCAGGATCCGGGATTTGGGATTGGGGACTTGCAGCTCGGCCCGCGGAGTTTGGCACCACAGCAGCATCACACGCAACCTGACCCCTCGCTACTTGGCTTGGTCCCATACCGTAGCTTGGCTCGGCATTCAACATCCACACACCCGCCCACCCCATGCGCTCCGGTCTCGCCTCCCAAACTCCAAGCACCCGCCTCGCCGCCGCGCTCACCCTCCTCGTCGATCATCTCGGCGTCGTCCTCCTCGTCAATGTCCTCGCTGCTGTCGGTGCCGCCGCTGGCCTCAAAGTCCTCATCCTCGTCGTCCTCGTCGTCGTCCGCCTCCGCCGCCGCGCGCCGGATGCCTGCGGTGGTGCGGGGGGATGGGCGGCCGGATGAGGCAGGGCGTCGACAAGGAATCAGGCGGAGCCATTCCAGGCGTACATTCCAGGGAAGAGGGGCGAAGTAGGGATATGTCGTGGGCAGCGCAGATGCGCAGCGGCAACACCGCCAGGGAGCGGCGGAACCGCCGGAATCCGGGTGCTAGTGTAGCAAGGCTGCGTGTGTGCAGGCGACGGCAATCCTCGGCCGTGCCCACGCCATGCAGCTGCGACCATTCACACGACCCCGACACACAGCCATGCCGCCACACCCACACCCAACACCCACACCCGCCCGCTCGCGGCTCACCCGGATCCATGTCGTCGTCCTCCATGCCGGGCTTGGCGCCGCCGGGGCCGTGCTGCGCCGAGCCGAAGTTCTCGATAGGGATCTTCTTGGCGCGGATGAACTCAAACAGGTTGCCCCACTCGCTGCGCTGGATGTTCCTGCGGGCACCATGCGAGCCGAGAGCGCGCGGGTTGAGGCGTGGTGCGCAGCAGGACCCTGCAACACGTTTTCCGCTAAGCCATGCCGTGCACGCCTGACCCACCACGGCACATCACTACCCAGCCGCCCCACCCCACCTGCATGCCCTCCTGCTCCACCTCCTCCACCTCCTCCACCCCACACACCCACGCCCACGCCCACACACCCACACCCACACCCATGCCTTCCTTCACCCACACCCACGCCCACACGCCCCGCACCTGAACTGGTGCTCAGCGCCGCCCTTGAGCCGCACCACCAGGTCAAAGGTGCGCACGGTGCTGGACACGGCGCCGCTGCCCTGGCGCGCGAACTCCACGCTCTCGATGTCGTTGTCGGGGATGAGCAGCGGCGGCTTGTGCACGTAGAAGAAACCGCGGTCCAGCGGGTACAGCTGGCCGTCGTCGGCCTTGTAGGAGCAGCGCACCGACACGCCGTCGCCGGCCGCGTTCTTGAAGTGGCCCGGCCGCGTGATGCGCGCGCCCGACAGCCCGCGCAGCAGCTTGGCGAACACCTCCCACACGGGGCCGCTCATCTCGGCGGACAGCTTGCCGCCGTTCTGTTGGTGGGGTTGGGTTGGGGATGTGGTGGTGGGGATGCAGGGGTTGGGCAGGGGTTAAGGCGGGCAGGGGTTGGGGCGGTGGTGAGGGGAGGCTCAGCACGGCGTTGGGTGTGCAGGGCGGCATTGGGGGTACAGAGTGACGGCAGTGACGCCCCGGAGTGGGAGTGGGCAGCCGCCACCTCAACCTCCGCGGCCCGGAGCGCGCACGGAACCCGCTGGGGCGCATGCGCACTGCCGCTGTGCCGCCTGCACTGCGTCCTCCCTCCCATGCACCGGCCCCACCCGCTGTATGGCTGTTCCTGGCTACGCCTTCATGTCCTAACTAATGATGAATCTAACCCCACCTTCTCGTTCTTGGCCGCCAGCGCCTCCTCCGTGACGTCCAGCTCCACGCTGATGTCGTCGTCGGTGGGGAACTGGCACAGCAGGTGCGCGTAGTAGGTCTGGGGAAGGTTGGGGCAAGGGGGGGAAGGAAGCGGGCCGGGGCGGGGAGGCGGGCAGGGTCAAGCGCCGCGCGGTTGTGAACAGCGTGGTGCCCCCCTGCCGGACACCTGCCGGACCCGCTACACAAGCGTGCAGACAAGCGCACTGCTACGCCCATCACATCAGCACCCGCGCCAACCCCCGCCCAAACGGCATGACACGTTTCCGCTGCACCCGCTGTGCCACTGGGCATCGGCACCTCACAACCTGCCACACTCTCGTTTCACACGGCTGGCGTGGCTAGTGGCTGCCCCCACCCCACCCCCCACCCCCCGCGCCGCGCGCACCTGGCCCTTGCGGATGGGCGGGTCCAGCGAGATGACCACCAGCGTGTGCGGCGTGTTGTGTTTGGGCAGGATGAAGATGCGCTGGATGGAGGTGTAGCGCACCTTGAAGTCTTGGGACTGGCGGGCGGGCAGGAGAGGGCGGGTAAGGGCAGGGTAAGGAGGGCACGGCGAGGGTAAGGGCAGGGAGGCCAGGCGCGCGCAGGCGTCATGAGGAACGAATGTGCCCTGCCAAGCCCCCAGCCCTGGCCCTGGCCCGGGCGTTTCGCCGGCTTCCCCCGCCTTCCGCCTATTCAGCACGTGGCGCACCTCTCTCCCGGACCAGCCCACGATTCCCTCCGTCCCTTGCTAGTGTCCGTCTGCGCCCACGCGCCTCACGCGCCTTCTCATCGGGCCCCGACGTGGAGCAGTGCGCCGCCTCGCCCATCCATCGCTCATGCCTGCCGCTTCCCTTGACACCCCTCCGCCCAAACAACCCCACTCACACACCTTGCACCTATCCGTCCTCCCCTCCGCCTGCTCGTTCCGACATCCTCACTTCTCCCCAGTGCTGCACTCCCGCACCCCCGCCTGCCCCCACCGGTTGATTTGGGAATTGGAGAAAACTACCCCCCCCCCCACCCCACCCCACCCGCCCCCCCCCAGCTCTCACCTGCCCGCCCAGCTGCAGGTAGCCCAGGTGCATCTCCACCTCGAAGCGGCCGCGCGGCGCCACGATGCCCACCTCGCTGAACACACACACCGGCTCGTCCGCGGCGGCCGCCTCCGTGTCCGCGTGCGGCAGCAGCGCGTCCAGCATGACCTGGGGGCGGTGCAGGGGGAGCGGGTGGGGCGTGGGGTTGCAAGGATGGGAAAGCGGTACAGGATGCACTAGGTTGGGCCGTGGGGGGGCCCAGCTGGCAGCGTCCCTCGCACCCCAATGTTGTGGCCCCACCACCGGACGCGCAATCCGCCGATCCACACCCACCGATCCAACCCGCTGACGAACCTCCTCCACCCCTGGCGTTCTCCCAACAGCCGGCCGCCCAGCCGCCCCCGTTGCACACTAATCACACCCTGCATACCCCCGCTCTCGCCCGCCTCGCCACGCCCCGCGGGGTTCCGTCTGGTCAGGTTTGGTTCAGCTGGGACCGGTGTTCACAACCCACCCCGCCCCGCCCCGCCCCGCCCCTCGCCCCTCGCCCAGGCAGCACCGCCCCCAGCCCACCTTGGCTGCGGGCACCTCCTCGCCCTGCGCGGGGAAGTCCTCGTTGCCGGGCGGCACGTAGAAGGCCAGCTCCGTCAGCATGTCTTCCGCCACCTCGGCGCCCGTGTCGTCCACGTGCAGCTCCAGCATCACGTCGTCCTGCAAGGGGCCGAGGGGGCGGGAGGGTGAGGCGAGGCGAGGGTTGGGGCGGGGCGGCGTGGACAGCTGAGCGGGGAGGTTCGTCGCGGGGCGGATGCAAGCCGGTGGGCGGAGCTGGGCGGCAGACGCGTGAGCGCCGCGACTTGGCGTCCCGACAACCTCGTGCCGGTGTAACACACGCGCGTACTATAAGCAAGTTCTCTGGTGCACCGTTCACATAACACATCCACACACCTACACCCCCGCCCGCCGCCTCTATTCCCGCTCTTTCCGGCCCCCTGCAGGCTGTCAGCGCCCACCCCTCCCAAATATCCTTGCAACCCCCCGTGCTGCCCTCCTACCTTGGTCTGCTGCGCCGTGCACACGTCCGGCAGCGGCAGCTCGAACGCCACCTTGCCGCCCACAAGGAACGCCAGGCTGGCGCCGCGCAGCTGCACGCCGCCCCAGTTGTGGCCGCTGGTGGACAGCGCGCCCTCCGACACGCCCTCCGACAGCGCCAGCGTGGTGCGCGCGTACTGCTGCAGCGTGTCCAAGTCCTGGCGGGGTGGAGTGGGTGGGTGGGTGGGTGCGTTGCGGTGTGGTGCGGTGTGGACGCGTGGTGGAGGGGGCTCCAGGATTGAGGAGCTGTGGGGTATGCAGCAGGGCCGGTGAGGGGAGGCAAGTGGAGGCGCAGGAGGTTGTTGGGACGTGGGGGAGAGTGCGGGAGGCGGCCATGCGGAAGAAGGGTCCAGCGCCGCTGCCAGGCGGGGTCTGGCAGCACTTGGCTTGCCACGGCAGGTGTACCGGCGGGCAGGGCTGACAGCACAAAGAGTACGAGCGACCAGCGCTCTGTTTGATGCCTCTGAGATAGGAGCCGAGGCCTGCCCAGGCCCGCGCCAGCGTTCCCGTGCAGTGCTGCCTGCTCCCGCCCCAACCCTGGCCCCCCACCCCCAGCGCCTCTGACAGCGCCCTGCCTTCCGCGCACCTTGTCCCTGAATCCCAGGAAGTTCACGGTGGGTCCGCCCTTTCGCCGGACGCTCAGCTGGCAGCCGCGAGGGACTTTCGTCCAGGACAGTGCTTCAATTTCATCCTTCTTCACCTCCACCAGCTTGCTTCCCTGCTTCCGACGCCATGTCAGGCCAGAAGGAGCAAGCTTCAAAACGCCCGATGCCTGCGAGAATAGAAATCAAACATGACTTCGCGTTGGCGCGCTGTGCTCGCTCCAGTGCGCCGACGACAGCGCGCCCGTCCTTGCGCTCCTTACCACTCCGCCTCGGCCACCGAGCCAGATCTCTCCAAATGCCTGCACGCCTTCGGCCATGGCTGCCGAAGCGGCGCGAGGGCCGCAAACTTAAAAGCAGAAGATCGAGCTGCGTTCGCCAAGACTGTTCCAGGAAAGACCACTTAATACAAATTAGATGTGTCTTTAAATATAAGACGCAAGCAAGTGGGAGGACGGGGTTTGCGCTAGTTTGGCGCGCCAACTCAAACAGACACTGCCCGTGGCGACCCTATAAGCGTCAATTTCTATTATGGTAGTGTCCCGTGTATCTTGGATTGATGAACGTGCTGCCTCAGCCGATGCTGACTGCACCGGGCCACATTGCTGCCCGCTGCCGGTTGCCCCGTGTGAGCGACACTGACAGAGAAATCCCCCTCTCAGGTCTGCACCCTTCTGATGTCTTACACTCGCTTCGGGCTGTCCCCTCTTGTAAGCTCGCTCTAGTTGTCCATGCCGGCATCGGGAAGTCCTAGCACGTCTCCTCAATGCGCAGCCTCCCTAGTGCGGGCGAGAAGAAAGCCTCCTCTTCTCGACCACGGCACGCCGTGGCCCATACTGGCTCAGTCAGCGCATGCCGCCCCCCTCATCGCGCGTACATGCGCGCGTATCATAAGTTCGAACCGCCTTTGACACCACGCAGCCGCGTACACGCAAGTCCCAAGCTTCCAGCGGGCTCACAAGCCCAACCCTCCGATTCGACGCATCTCAGCGCCCCTGCACACCAAGACCATGACCCTCCAAGCCTTTTGCCAGTTTGGTATAAATTGGTATTCACAACCCCCTCCCCATCATCATTCCAACACGCGCGCGTGCCAACGATTCCGGACATGGTTGAGTTTGTTTGTTGGGTCGACCACACAAGGGGATCTCGTTCTCGTGCCCGCACGAGGTCCTCACTGCTACGGTGCTACCGGCATCTGAGAAACCCCGCCTCCGCCCTGGTGCTGCAGTCCTGGTCAATCTCGCTCCCTTCCACACACGTCCCCTGGCGCTCAACCCGCATCTGTGTCCCCCCTCGTCACTGTCACTATCGCCCTGTATCAGTATGTCATGGTTCAATGAATCCTCTCACCCCTCACGCGGGCTGCCCGATCACCACGCCGCCACGTGCGCCCCGACGTCGCGTCCCCCCTCAATCCACCACGCAACAGTATCTGCATCAATACCCCGTATACTGCACGCGCACGCAAATTGTATGCTAAGCTCCAAACGTTGGCTGCTCTGTAGACCTGGCTTTAATCCACCGGCTGCTGCGGCTCCGGCTACTCCTGCGGCTGCTGCTGCGCCGGCGCCGGCGGCGGTGCCTGCTGCTGCTGCTGCTGCTGCTGCTGCTGCTGCTGCATCGCCGCCAGCACCCGCTGCACCGCCAGCTGCGCCGCCTGCTCCGCCGCTGCCCGCGCCACCTCCTCCAGCGCCGACCGCTCCACCACCACCAGGCCCGGTGCCAGCGGCTGCGGCTGCGGCGCCGCGGCCTGGCTGCTGCCGGACGAGCCCCGAGACGGCGCCTGCCCCCGGCTGCCGCTCCCGCTGCCACTGCCGCCGTGCCCGTGCCCGCCGCCGCTGCCACCGTCGCCCACTGCCGCCGCCACCGCCTCGCGCGCCGCCTCGCGCGCCGCGGCGGCGCTGACCTCCGCGACCTGCTTGCGCAGCACCGCCGCCAGCCGGTCCTCCAGCCCCGCCGCCGCGCGCTGCTGCGCCTCCTCCAGCGCGCCCATGCGGTCCAACAGCCGCTTCTCCAGCTGCAGCGCGTCCTCCAGCATCCCCTCTGTCGCGCCGCCGTCGCCCGCCTGCCCCACGCTGTTGCTCAGCCCCAGCCCCAGCCCCCCGCCGCCGCCACGCTGGCCGCCGCCCCCGGCGCCGTGCCGCCCGCGGCCGCCGCCGCCCAGCCCCAGGCCGCCGCCGCCCAGCGCGCCGCTGGCGGCCATGCCCAGGCCGCCGCCCAGCCCGCCGTCGCCGGCGGCGGCGCTGCTGTTATTCTTGAGGTTGTTCAGTATGCTCAGCACGCGGCCCTGGAAGTGCTTCTGCTGGGCCACCAGGTCGTCCATCAGCGTGCTCACGAAGCGCTTGGTCTCGCTCATGCGGCCGTACCAGCGCGACGGCGGCGCCAGCGAGCGGCGCGTGGAGCCGCCCCCGAACGCCGCGTCCGCCTCCGCGCCCGCGTCGGCGCTGGCCGCGTCCACCGTGGCGGCCTCGGGCTGTGTGTTGGGGGTTTGGGGGATTTTGGGGGTGGGGTGGGCTTCGGGGTGGCGGGCGTGGGTTGGGATTGCGGATTTGCGCGCTGGAGGAGGTGGTGAGCAATGGGAGCGGTGACGGCGCAGGTGCGCGCCGAGGATCCGCGAAACAGCCTGGTTGCACGCTACCCCGCACCTCGCCGCCGGCCGCCACCCCCAGTGCGAATGAATCACAAAAAGCGGATGGATGGCTACCCCCCCCTCTCCCCCCGCCCCCCCCCACCGCACCGTGATTATGTACAGGTCGGTCTTGGCCAGCGCCTCCAGCATGCGGCGCGCCAGGCCCGTGGGCAGCACCGACTCCGCCTCCACGATGAGCGTGAGCTTGTTGCGCAGGCTCTCATAATACTGCAGCAGCGGCGGCAAAAAACATTTGGAAGCATGGGTCGTGTGTTGTAAAGCTCACATGTGGCTTAGTGGCAGACGATATGTGTCTGGGACATGTGTCTGGGTAGTGGGGAGGGGTAAGGAACCGGAGTCTGCGCCCCGCTCAGCCCACCTCGTTGTCATTAATGCGCTCGTAGCTGTCGTTGATGATGGCTGCGAGCGCGAGGAGCGGCGGCGAACGTGGGGTGCGTGCAACGAGTGAGTGGCGCGTGAGGGATGCGTCACCAGGGGCAAGACAAGGGCGGAGGCATAGGCCCTAGGCGAGGGTGCGGTGCATGCGTGATTGCGTGCGCAAGCTGGAGTGGTCGCTGCGGCCCAGCCCGCACCCACCGATCAGCTGTTGGCGTCACGGCCATGGGAGAGGCAGGCAGCGCACGGGACGATGCGCGGGTGCGGCGGCGGGCGGGGAGGGAGCGGTTAGAATGGACGAACATCAGCGAAGCATGCCGTCAGTACGGCCCCACATGCTTGCGCGGCAGTTCAAGCGGGCGCCACCTAGACCACCGCATGCCCCTTGCCAGCTCCTACAGCTCCCGCAGCGGAGGCCGTGCGGGCCCTCAGCCGCACCCGCAGCCACCACCCTACGCCACCCTACCACCAACCCAATCACCATACACCGCCACCCTACCGCCGCCACCCCACCACCGCCGCCACGCACCAGGTTGAGCAGGATGATGGTGACCAGGATCTGGTAGAAGGACGCGAACAGGCGCAGCAGCACGTCCAGCGCCGTGCTGCCCGCGTCCATAGCCTGTGGGGCAGCAGGCGGGCGGGCAGGCGGGGGACAGGTGCGTGTGTGGCGCGACACGATAGGCCGGGGCTAGCACACGGGAGCAGGGCGCGGCTAGCGCGCGGAAGGGAGCAGGGTGGCACATGGACACATGGGCGGTGACCCTATGGCAGGCTGCAGCAGCTAGCGCGCACAAGTCTACTCACGTCCAGTGTGGACTTCTGGAAGTCGCCGAAGATCATGGTGAACAGCTGCTCGAAGGTGGCGGTCATGCCGTCGCCCTCGCTGCCCTGCGCGGCGTAGACGAGTGAGGGATGCGGGTTGCAAGTTCAAGGAGTTGAAGGTGCAGTGCTGACGCGGGGTTGGGAGCAGCCCAATCCATGTGTGTGGCGTATGTGACAGCGGTACAGGATGCACTGAGGAACCGCAGCAGACAGTCAGTTGGAGCGACCGGACAGCTTCAGCAGTGCGGGCCGCCACCACGGTCGCACAGGTGCAGTGCGTGCGCGGAGTTGGTGTGTGCGATGTGTGTTGGAGAGCACAAGAATAAGCCACACGACCGTGTGCGTGGACGCAGGTAGACGCACCTTGAGCACGCTCATGGCCAGGCCCCAGCCGATGAACAGTATGCCTGCAACGGGACAGGGCGGCAGTCGCTACTGTGGACACGGTGTGCAGCCAGCAGCCAGACACAGCCGCACCCACATACGCATCCCTTAAGCGGCCACCGCACACATCTGCCACCGCTGCCGCCGCCCCTCGGGACCCGCAGCTCAAAAGCCCACCTCCCCCACTCCCTCTCCACGCGCCCCTCAGCTTCAACATCACCGCCACGTTGACGTTTCTTACACTCCCAGCCGCACTCCCAGGCACACTCCTCACCCAGGAACACGAAGAACAGCGACAGGTCGCGCAGCACCTCGATGACCATGCGGAAAAAGCTGCCCAGCCGGTCGTCTGCCATGGCGAAGTACAGCAGGCGCAGGAACAGCAGCGCCACCTGGGGTGGAGGTGGGGTGGGGCGGGCGGCGGGGGTGGCGGGGTGGCAGGTTGGCGGCAGCGTGAGGGCGACAGGTCCAAGGAGCTAGAGGTACGAAGGGAAGGGGCTGGAGGCGTGCGCGCGCGGCGGCAGGCGGGGAACCGCGGGGCCATCGACAGAGCGGCGCGGTGCGGCGCGGTGCGGTGCGGTGCGGTGCGGTGCGGTGCGGTGCGGTCCAGACGCCAGGGGCACCGGCGCGCTGCCGCTCACCTCCACCGCCGCCAGGCCGCGCAGCAGCTCCGGCTCGCTGTTGCAGCCCTGCGCGTTTTAAAGCCAGGATCGAAGGCAACGGCGTTTGAGTGAGGTCAAGGGCAATGCAGCAAACCTCTTATTCCTGAGCATGCCGGTCTGCAAAAACAACCCAAGCTCCGATGACACTGCAGGGAGAACCGGGGGCCGCCGCGCGCGCACAGGGCCGGGGCACGCACCAGGTGCGTGACGATGAGCGTCCACACAATGGCGGAGGAGGCGAAGTCCATGAGGTTCCAGGGCTGCCGCAGCCAGTCCAGCTTGAAGAACAGCACCTGCCGGAACTCCTGCATGACGCACGTCTGCGGGTGGAAAGGCAGAGAGCGGCAGGCAGGCGGCAGCGGGGAAGTGAGGCAGCGGAGCAGCGACGCAGCGAGGCAGCGAGGCGGTAATCGGTGGGCCCAGCAACGCAACTTAGTAGACGCGGCGCAGGCCCGCCGTTTCGCCAATGCACCCATCCCCGCGCCGCGCCGCGCCGCACCGTGGTGAGCACCGCCAGGCTGATGAGCAGGAAGCGCTGCAGCTGGCTGGGCGGCAGCGAGCAGTCGGAGGTGGGGTTGACGGCGGTGATGGAGGCCCCCAGCACGGCGGTGAAGGCCTCGGGCGAGTAGGACAGCGAGAAGGCGTACACCATGAAGAACGCCCTGTGGCCCCGACGTTGTGTGTGTGTGGGGGGGGGGGGGACAGGGTTCGAAAAGCGGGTTGCAGAACATTAAAACAGGGCGGCGATGGCTATCCAAGCGTCGTCTGGAGGCGCGTGCTTGGCCAGCTAAGGTCTAGCCACGCGGCAGTGCACGCGCCCCTGCTGCCGCCGCCGCAAAAGGCTGCTGCCAACCATTCCCCTCCCCCATCGGTCATCGGTCGAACGCCTCCACGCCTGCTGTCTACGCCACTACACTTCTATGTGCCATCTTTGCAAACCCCGCCCTCCCTGCCTCACATGTAGACCAGGTGCTCCAGGAACTGCAGCAGCAGGAAGTAGCGTGTGAACACCTGCCAGCGCCACGTGATGATGGCGCGCATGATGGGGCTGGCGAACAGCTCGCCGTTCACCTGGGGGTGGGGGAAGAGGGAGGGGGGTGGGGGCGGGCGTGTGGGGTTGGGTTTACATTCATCATTAGATAGGACGTGCAGACGCAGCCGGGAACAGCCATACATACGGGGGGCGGGTGAGTGTGTTAGAAAGCACGAGAGAGAGACTGTGCATGCAATGCGGTGCGTCGGCGGGTGTGTGTGGACGTCAGGGCGGGTTGGGGTGGGCGGGCGCGGGAGGGGGGCAGGGCGCATGTGAAGGCGCGCGCCCCCACGCAGACCCTGGCTCCTTACCCAAATCAAGGCTGACACACATACCGGTACACACGGCCCCCCACCTGCGGCGACGACGCCAGCTTGTACAGCAGCGAGGCCGGGATGGCGGCGGCGCAGCTCAGCGGCACCCGCTGCAGCACGATGCGCGTGGTGCGGCCGCCCAGCGCGTGCGGCGCGCCCGCCACCGCCTCCGCGCCCTCACCCCCGCCCAGGCCGCCGCCCAAGCCTCCTCCGCCTCCTCCTCCGCCTCCCCGCCCCGGGCGCGCCACGGCGCGGCGGTGGTAGTGCTGAGTGATCCCCAGCCACACCTCCGCCAGCATGTCGGGCTCCAGCAGCACCCGCAGGAAGGAGAGGTATTGGGGGATAGCTCTGAAGTTGCCAAGCACCGCGGAGCCGGTGCCGCGCAGCATGCGGCTGCCGCCCGTGGCCCTGTCCGCGATGCGGCCCGCGTGCTTGGCCACGCGGCCGATGTGGCGCCGCGCCTTGCCCAGGCCCCGCTGCACGCGGTGCAGCTTCTTGCCCATCTGTCGGGGTTTGGGGGTTTCCATACGTGGTAAGTCAAGACGAGACGAATTGTGACGAGGTGATGGGGGCGGGGTGGATTCGGTCCGTGCGTGCGTGCTTCGTTCTTGTTGTTGGTGGAATGACGGTGCGGGGGTGCGGCAGGTATGCTATGATGTGGCTTGTGCAAACGCAAGGACGCGAAGCAGCCAGGCGACAGCACCCAGCAGTCCAGCAGCAAGCGGCGGCTGGCAGTGTGCCGGCCCCACCAGCACCCACCACGTCCATGGCGGGCTGCAAGCGGCTCTCCAGCCGCTCGTACCCCTGCAGCACCAGGTTGCCCATCAGCCGCACGCTGCTCTGCAGACCGCGCGTGCCCAGCCCCAGCAGCGCCGCCAGCAGGCCCAGCACGATCACCACCTGCGGGTGGGGTTGGGGTGCGGGGTGGGGTGGGTGGGGCACAGCAGCAAACGACATGCCAGGTTGACCGCGCGCTCCGCACACAAAGGTGAACAATGGTGAACACGCACCGAGCTTCCACATGCACACAGGCAACACAGCAGCACACAGCCCCGCCCCAGCCCCAGCTCTAGCCCAGCAAAACACCGCCCCGCCCCGCCCAGCAAACCCCAGCCCCGCCCCACGCGCGGCACACGCAGGCAGACGCACCGGGATGCTGCCGTACTGCCGTATCTGCCCCAGCACCGCATACTTGTAGGTCTGCCCCCGCAGCCGCTGCAGCGCGGCCATGTAGTCGGGCAGCCGCGTGGACGACAGCACAAAGTGCGTCAGCACGCTCCACATGTTTGAGAACAGGCAGGCCTGCAGGATGTCCTCGCGGGCCATCGGCTCCGCCGCCTCCGCCGCGGCGGCGGCGGCCGCCGCCGCCACGCTGGTGCTGGCGCCCCACGGCGCGCCGACGCCGCCCGCGCCCACCGTCGCCGCGCCGAAGGCGGCGAATCCCTCGTCTGTGAAGAGGTTGGTGGTGGCGCCAAAGTGCAGCGGCGCGTCGTCGGCGCCGTCGGCTCCGCCGTCGGCGCTGCGGCCGTGGGCCGGCGCCATGGACGGCGTCTCCGGCGGGTCGCTGAACGCCAGGTGCCGCGACTTTTGCTTGCTGGGCGAGGCGCGCTCCTCCTGGCCGCCGCCTTCGTCGTCGCCGCCGGCGTCGGCGAAAACATCGCGGCCCGCGACGCCGCGGTCCATGGTGCCGTTGGCGTCGCCGCCGGGCTCGTGCCCCGTCACCAGCGGCACCACCTTGTTGCTGGCGGCGCCGAAGCGGTTGCCCACCTCGGTGCGGCGGCCGGCCACCGCGCGCCGCCGCGCCGCCTCCGCCTCGCGCCGCCGCGCGGTGGCGTCCGCCGCCGCCGCGCGCATCGCCGCCGCCACGCTCAGCGGCACCACCGAGGGGCCGCGCGCGCTAGTGTTAAGCCTGGCGGGCGGCAGGCAGGCACATTCACATGCAGCGGGAGGGCCATTCAGCACTTCTTCCGACCAGGCGCAAACCGCAGTAACAACCACAACCCAAGCGCGTGCGGGCGTACACCTGATACACACGCGCACGCGCACACACGCTGCCCCCTTTGCAGGGGGGTTACATTCATGATCAGTTAAAACGAAGTGGTCAACGGTAGACAATCTTGGGGGGTTGCGGTTACCAGAGCAGGCTAGCGGGGGGTGCAGGCGGCGGGGTACACGCTCGCGCCTCGCTCACCGGATGGCCTCGCCCTTGGTGTACACGGCGTAGAAGTCCTGGTCCAGCGACATGGGTATGGAGTCCCAGCGGTACTCCTCCAGAACCACCCGCAGCGGGTCCATGCCGTGCAGCAGCCGCGCCGCCTCGTGCGGGTGCCGCCGCGCCACCGCGCGCAGCAGGTCAATGTCCACCACCGTGCCCGAGGTCGGGATCACGGGCGCGTACGCGACGCTGCCGCCGCTGGCGTACGCCGCGACCGCCGCCGCCGTCGCGGCGGCGGCGGCGCGCGCGACGGAGGCCGCGCCGCCTCCGGCGGCACGGCTGGCCGCGCCGGCGGCCCCGCCGGCGCCCGGCCCGAAGCCGCCGCCGGCGCCCGTGTGCCCCAGCGCCCAGTCGCGCGCGTAGAGCAGCTGGTTCACCGCCTTGGCGGCGGTGAAGACGGAGATCTGGCCGGCGGCGGCGCCGAAGCTGCGCGGCGGGTTGAGCGTGAGCGCTGCGATGCGCGCCACCAGCCGCAGCAGCAGCGCCCAGTCCACGGCGGTGGCGTTCTGCGCGATGGCCAGCCGCGTGCGCGCCGCGCTGCTGGCGGCGTTGGCGCCGCCGGCGTAGGAGGACGTCACGGACGCCAGCGGCCCGTCCAGGGAGCCGTCCTTGAGGTCCTGGTGCAGGCCCGTGATGGCGTCCGCCGTGTAGCGGAACAGGCTCTGCACCACCCCCAGCACCATGCTGTCCTCCGGCGTGGACAGCACCGTGCTGCCCGCCGCCGGCAGCCGCTCGCTGCGCGTCAGCACGTGCCGCTTGTGCGGCTTGCGCTGCTTGGCGGGCTTGGAGCCCGCCGCCCGGGCGCCGTCGCCATCAGAGTTCTTGTGCTGCAGCCGCTTGTGCGCCGCGGCGGCGGCCTTGCTGGCCACGTCCGCCGCGTCGGCGTCGGCGGCGCCCGCTTTCGCGGCCTTGGCCTTCCGCCGGCCGCTGCGCTTCCGCCTGGATGCGACGGAGGAGGCGGAGGAGGCGGAGGAGGAGCTGGAGGAGGAGCTGGAGGAAGATGAGGAGGAGCTGGAGGAGGAGGTGCTGCCGCCGTAGCCGCCCTCATCCGACGACGACGAGGACGAGCTGCTGCTGCTACTGCTGCTGCTGCTACTGCTGCGGGCCACGAAGTGGCCATAGTAGGCGTCGCCCTCCTTGTCCCCGTCGCGCGTGCCGCCGCGCCGCGGCTTAGAGCGGCTGGGGCTGGAGCGGCTGGGTCCGGACAGCAGCGCGCTCTGGCCTGGGCGCAGCGAGCAGGTGCTGGCGAAGCGCGCCGCGATGGACGCAGCCGATGGCGTGGGCAGCGCCGGCGAGGCGCGGTCGTCGGCGGCGCCCGTCGGCGTCGGGGCGGCGTCGGCGTAGGGGTCGCCGCCGCCGACGACGTCCTTCAGGCCGGATGCGATGGTGAGGCCGGTGCGGGGGCTGATGAGGCCGCCAATGTTGATCACGGTGCTGGCCACGTCGCCCTCACCGCCGCCGCCGGCCGCAGCTGCCGCAGGGGCTGCGGTTTCGCCGGTGCCGTCGCCGCCGCCGCCCTTGCCGGCCCCGTGCTCGTGGCTGCGGTGCGCCAAGCCGCCGCCGCGCGACGGCTTGGTTCGCCGCCGCGGCCGCACCTGCGAGCGAGCGCCCACCATGACATCGGCAGGCGGCATATCAGCAGCGGCACCACCCATCAGCGCCCGCGCGCCCGACGTGTATCCTCGCTTGCTCGCCACCGCCGCCCTCGCCTGCCAGCCCCGTCGAGCTCCGCGTCGTATCCGCACCCCTCGGTTTCAGGTGAAACTTGGGCTGGTCACCACACACACACACACACGCCCATCCCCAGCTGCCCTCTTTGCAAATCCCCAGCTGCCCCCCCCCCCCCATATCATTGCACCCCCCCCCCCCCACAGACACACACCGCCACCCGCTCACCGCCGCCGCCACGGTGTCGAACTCGTGCGCCAGGCAGCGCTCGAAGACGTCCATCACCAGCCAGGCCAGGTCGGCGGACACCAGGTGCGGGTCCACCGCGATGGTGCACTTGACCAGGTCCTCCATCAGAGACACGAACCTGCCCGGGGCGTGCGCGCGTGTTCGGATGCGTGTTAAAGACAAACGGACCAAGGCCCAGCCGCCCAGCAGCGGGTGTGCGGGTGTGTTACACGGAGCACAAGGAACAAACACAAAGAGTTGTGTTAGCACCATCCAAAGGGGCGGACGCGCTCAGCGGCAGGAGCAGCACTCATGCCTCCCCAGATGCTGAAATAGATGGCCGTGCGTGCATGTTGCGGCCGTTTGCGTGCCCGCCCACGCCCACGCCGGCACCCACAGCATCCACCCGGGCCTTCTCCGCCGCCACTCACTTGCCGCTGTGCAGCCAGATGGGCAGGTTGCCCTCCACCAGCGCCGCCTGCAGCTTGGCGCCGAACGCCAGCAGCGGGCTGCTGCGCCCGCCCTCCCACGGCACCTGCCGCACGCCGTAGCCGCCCACACCCGCGCCCGCGCCCGCGCCCGCGCCCGCGCCCGCCGCCGAGTGCGGGCCGTTGCCGTAGATCTGCGCCGCCGCCGCGTCGCGGTCCGCCTGCCCGTACACCCGCCCCAGGCCGGCGCCGCCGGCTTCGCCACCGGTGCCGTCAGCGGCGCCGCCGCCGGCGCCCGCGCCGACCTGTGGCAGAGAGCACAAGGGAAAGGGATGTGTGTTAAGGAGCACGTGTGTCGCGGCAGAGCGGGATGTCCTCAGCGGCGGTGCGGCATGCAGCGCGCGTGTGTGGCGGCGATGACGCTCCAGCCATACGGTAATTGGTCGTGCCGCCTGACACCCCAGCACCCTGGCCGCCGCACACTCGCCGCCGCCCGCACGCCCCGCGCACCAGCACGCTGTGCTCCTCCGGCTGGCGCGCCGAGTGCTGCAGCAGCAGCACCACCAGCTCCTGCGGCCCGTTGGCGAAGGCGTGATCCAGCGCCGCCTCGAAGCCGGTGCGCGGCGCCGAGTGCGGGCCGCCCACCTGCGGGTCGCACACGAGCGCGCGCGCGGTTGGCGCCATGCGTTGGAGGAAATCCAAACCGTGGGTGCCATGTGGTGCAGGCGCGAGGGGCCGTGTAATGGAGTGGGCCGCCCAAGCGTGGATCGCGGCTTGATCACGACCCGACGGAGAGGCAGCGTGCAGGCCGCTCACGGCCGAGTCGACCAGCGCGTCACGATCGGCGGCCCTGCTCTCCCAATCCCGTCCGAGCCCCCGCCTTCCCCTTCCCTTTCCTTCCCTTCCCCATCGACCCTTCAGCCCGTCGCCCCCGTGACTGGCCCCCCTCCGCCACGCCAGCAGCCCGGCACACGCACCTGCGGGAAGTGCCTCCGCGGCGGCTCGTCCACCAGCGCCCGGTGCTCCAGCAGCACCGCCACCAGCGTGTTCAGGCCGGCGTGCACCACGCTCACCAGGTCCGCGCCGCCGCCCACGCCGCCGCCCAGCCCGCCGCCGCCGCTGCCGCCCGCGCGCGGCCACATGCCGCCCACGCCGCTGGCGGCGGCTCCGCTGGCTCCGCTGGACATCACCGCCTCCGTCTCGATGATGGCGTTGGGCCCGGGGGTCGGCGGCAGGCTGCCACCCGCGTGCGCGCCGGCGGCGCCGCTGCGGCCGGCGGCGGCGCGCAGCGCGGTGTCGTAGTTTCGCACCAGCACCACCAGCAGCGAGGTGGAGTTGAGGTTGGGGTGCTCGGCGCCGGACAGGAAGCGGTCGGGCTCCAGGCCGTGCTCCACAAAGGCGGTCAGCGTGGCCAGCGTCTGTGCCGGCGGCGAGCGAGGTGGCGAGCGAGGGGACGAGCCAGGGCGAGGTCAGCGATGTCGAAAGCGGACTACCGGTCAAGTCGCAGAGAGCTGAGCACGCCCATCGCTGACGTCGCTTGATTTAAAGACTGAGCGGAACACTCCTATCCCAGGCCCGCGCCCCCCACTCCCCCCGGCCCCCGCCCGGCGTCGCACTGTCGGCTTGCATTCGGCATGGCACACGCCTCCCTCCTCACGCCCACGCCCACGCCCACGCCCACGCCCACGCCCACGCCCACGCCCACGCCCACGCCCACGCCCACGCCCACGCCCACGCCCACGCCCACGCCCACGCCCACGCCCACGCCCACGCCCACGCCCACGCCCACCTGCAGCGTCTCCAGCCGGCAGGCCCCCAGCGACTTCTCCAGCGGCATGCCGCCGGCGTCGTGGAACAGCCGGCAGCGGAACAGCATCAGCTCCGTCACCTTGCTCGCCACCAGCTGCTGCGCCGCGCTGCCCATGCTGTGGCCCCCCAGACCCGAGTTCACCCGCGCCGGCCCCGCTGCCGCCGCCGCCGCCGCGGCTGCGGCGCCGCCGCCGCTAGCGGAGCCAGGCGGCGCCGCCGCGTCGGCCTTGTGCGGCCCAGCCGCTACCGCGGCCGGCGGCGCGGCTGCCGGCACCTGGTTGGGCAGGGGCGGCAACTCGGACGCCTCGCTGTCCGCCCCCGCAAGCAGTAGCGACTCAGCCGCTCGCAGCGAGCCCTCCGACATGCCGCGGGAGGGGCCGCCCATGGATGCAAGGCTGACGCTGGGCCGCGCGCTGGCGGGCTGCGACTCCTCGCCGCCGTCGCCGTCGTCGCCGTCGTCGGCATCCGTGACGGCGGCCGAGGTGCCCATCTCCGAAAGCCCCACGCCGCTGCCGGCCGCGCTGACGGCGCTCGGCTTGGCGCCGCCGGCGTCCGCGCCTTCGGACCCCGCTGCCGCGGCTTTGCCGCTGCCGTTGCCCGGCTTCGGCTGCTGCCCCGCCGCCCCCTTGCCGTGCCCGGCACCGCCACCGCCACCGGCGCCACCGCTGGCGGCTGCCGCCGCGGCCGCGGCCGCGGCGGCGGCGGCGGCGCGGGCCAGGGCGGCCTGCTGCCGCTTTGCCAGCCGGCGCGCGGCGTCGCAGATGCTGTTCTTGAGTGTGTCCGGCGCCGTGATCTGGAAGTCAAACAGCGCGTGCACTGCCTCCGCGCTCTGCGCCAGCACCAGCGGCCGGAAGCGGAAGCAGCCGTAGGTGGAGCGGTCGTCGGCGCGGCGCCCGGAGCGGCCTGCGGGAGAGGGGGCGCAAACGTGGCGGAGGGTGGAGAGGCGCACGGCGGCACAGCGGGCTCAGTGGTTCGGTGAGCGCTGCGCGCAGCGCGTGAGAGACGTACACACAGACATACCACTAGCGGGAACGCGATACTGGCTTGCAGGCAAGCTACGCGTGCTACGCACCGCGGATGGCCGCGCCGATGAGTCGGATGCACTCGCCGTTGCCGCCCAGCGCCGCCGCCGCCAGCGGCGTCACCCAGGGGCAGCCCGGCGGCAGGTCGGGTGGCGGCTTCGTCCACGTCAGCTGCAGGCCCGCGCCGCCGCCGCCGGCGGCGCCGCGCCCGGCGTCCAAGCCGCCCAGGCTGCTGCTCCCGATGCCGCCGCCGCCGCCGCCGCCGCCGCCGCCGCCTCGCTCCATGCTGCCGCTGCGGCCGCCGGCTCGGGCGACGGCGTCGGCGGCCATGGCCTTGATGAGCTCGTCCACCATGCGGTCGTTGCCGTGCGCCGCCGCGATGGTGAGCGGGTGGCAGGCGTGGCGCAGGAACTCGCGGCGCAGGAGCTGCGAGGGAAGGGATTTCGCGTATTCGGTGCCAGGGAAATGTACGGGCAGGCAGGTGCGGACACACACGCGTCACGTTCAGAGGGGCGCAGCCTATTGGAACACCCGCAGCTGAAAAGCGCAGCATGACGGGAAGCGACCCACCGCCTGCAGCGCCTTCTCCGCCGAGCCGGGACTGGCGACCGTGGGCACCGGTGGCGGAGGCGGCGCCGTGCTGACGTGGACCAGCGCCGGCGGCTTGCGGTACGCGCCGCCGCCACCGCCGCCCGCCCCGCTCACGCCGCCAGCAACGGGCGGGTTGCCGTCAGTGGACGAGCGCCGCTGCTGCTGCTGCTGCTGCGCCTGGCGGTGCGCGGACTCGGGCCGGACGCTGGCGCTGGCGAACGGGTTGGGCGGGTCGGCTGTGGCAGCCGCGCCCGACGCCGTCGCTGCCCCGCCCGCCTGGTGTTGCTGCTGCTGCTGCTGCTGCCCCTGCCCCTGCCCCTGCCCCTGCTGCTGGTGGCGCGGCTTGAAGTTGGGGTAGAGCTTGGGGTTGAACCACACCAGCTGCCCCACCCGCTCGCCCAGCGGCCGGTTGCGCAGCAGGTCCAGCAGCCCGTCCAGGTCGTTGTCTGCAGGCCGGGCGGCAGGGGGTTGGGCAGGGGTGGGCAGGGGGGGTGGGCAAGGTGACAGCTGCGCCGTCGGTTGGCGGCACCCCCAGGCCGCGGGCCGCACTCTGCACACGTGCATCCATACAACCCCAGGTCGCGCTCACCCCAGGCCGCCTGGTGCAGCGGCGGCAGGTCCTCGGGCGGCTCCAGCAGGTCTAAGGGCGCCGCGCCGCGCACCGACATCCAGCCCGCCAGCGCGCCGCCCACAGCCGAGCCGCCGCTGCCGCCGGCGCCTCCGCCGCCGCCCGCCGCCGGGCCGCCAACGCCGCTGGTGTTCGAGTTGCGTCGGGCCAGCATTGTGCGGTTGGGCAGCAGCAGCCGGCCGCCGGGGCTGGCGGTGGAGGGCCCAGCGGCGCCCAGGCTAGCCGGGAAGCCGCCGAAGCCGTCGGCCCCGGCGCCGTCGGCCCCAGCGGCGCCGACCTCGCGGCCGTCATTCGAGGCACGGCTGTGGACGTCGGCGCCGAACTGTACGCCCCCGCGCTTCTTCTTGCTGTCGCGCACCGCGGAGTTGGTGTTGGAAAGCGCCGAGTCCGCGCGGCTGAGGTCCGTTGCCATTGACAGCCGAGACAGGGTCGCGTGCCGCGGCGCCGTCGCGGCCGACTCGCCTACATCGCCAAAGCCGCGGGCTGGCGAGTTGTCGTCATCGCCGTCGTCGTCAGCCGCGACGCCAGCGCCCGCGGGCCGTCTGGGAGGGCTTTCGTACCCCGGGGGCGCCAGCCCGTGCAGTGCGTCACGCTCCTCCGGCAGCGACGCCGGCTCGCGCATTCTTGCCGCCTCTATGCTGCGCTCCGATTCATTCTTGCTTGCCTCCAGCGCGCCACGGCCCGAGCAACAGCGGCGTGAAAAGAATTGTGCTCTTCAATTGTTAGGCAGTTTGAAAGGCTCTGGTCTTGCCTACAGCATTTATAGCAGTCTAAATGAAGATGCAGCCTCTAGCGGGAAAACTGAAGTTGAAGTTGGCCTGCAATATTATTCTGGCTCTCGACCTTGTCCGTGCCCTGGGTCGCAGTGTGGTGCCACAGTACCTATTCAAAATATTCTTAGTCTGTCAAGCCTACTGGCTCGCGCACTGGAAGAATTGGGCTGCATGAGCGCTGAGCGATTCTAAGTTGGTCACTGCGGACTTACGAACGCGTACCCTACTCGCCTGAGTTATTGACTGTTACACCTTCATGCATATATAGGATACCTGAAGCGATTCATGTTTAAAGGACAGTCAGGGGCTCGCGGGTGACCTCACATGACTTTCGTTGTGCTGGGCGAAAGCCCTGTAGCCCTTTCTGCTGCTTTTGTAGCATCATAGTACATCCATCACGGCATCTGAAGTTACTTTCTGGGGTACCGTTGTTTGGTGGAAGCTCCAACTTGGACGGCGTGAGCTTGGCTGCACAGGAGCGGTCAAGCGATACGGTGTGTAAGGGAGGAGGGGGAAGGGGCTGTGGGACTACCGGTTGGGGGCTGGGGGCAGAGGGCACGCCGGCAGGCTGAAGGGGGGGAGTCACCGCCTGCCAGGGTCGCGCACACAGCACTCGGACTCCCGGTTACATCTCAATACCACGCGTGCACACTCTCACTCCGCACGACACCTGTCATGCATTGCAGCTGACGCCTGGGCCCGGACTCCCTCGTCTGAGCCGCGGGGCTCGGCCCCTGCGCCCAGCGTCGTTGCCGTGCGGGCACGCCACCTCGGCGCCAGCCCGGCGGGCCCGCTGACTGTGCGGCGCAGCTCTAGCAAGCGGCAGCCGGCCTGCCAGCTCCCCAGTCAGCTACACAGCTCCAGCTCCACTTAACCTCCAACCAGCCAGCCAGCCACGATGCCGCCGCTGCCGACGCTGTGGGACCCGGCGGGCGCGGTGGACAAGCTGCCGCAGCCGTTCCGCATGATCGACAAGATCCTGGCCGACATTGTGGAGCAGGTGGTGGACCTGATCGGCACCCGCGAGGCGCAGCGGCGGGCGGAAGACGCCTCGCGCGTGGACCTGGTGCGTGCGTGCGGGCGGGCGGGCGTGTGTGTGGGGTTGGGGTGGGGTTGGGGAGGGGTGGGGTGGGTATGGTGTGGGGTGTATGTGAGTGTGGGTGAGGATGGGGGTGTTGGGGGTGGGTAGTTCATTCCAGAACCCAAAGCAACCGACCGAGTGAACCCAAACCAACCAGTCCCAGTCCAGTGGGGGTGTTGGGGTGGATTGTCCGCATAGCCGAGGGGCTGGGGGCTGGGGCCGTGGGGGCGGGGGCGAGGTGCATGGGGAGGTTGCCTGGATTAGCTTGGACTGGGGTCTATTGGGTGAGCCGCCCATGCGAACGACCCCAGGGGGGGGGAGCCGGATTGGCAGGGCGGGCAAAGAAGGGCACGCATGCGCGCGTGCGGTCAGCAACGGGGTATGGAGAGAACTGGGTGGCGTGGGATTTTGCCGGGGGGGGGGAGCCAGGGGCAGGGCAACGAGCTGCATGGCAGCTTGCGGCTGCACGGCATGGGGCCCTGTCGCGGTAGCGTTGGTGGGCGGTGGCGCACAGGCAGGGCAAGGGGCTGCCGCTGGTCCCGGTGTGTGGCCCCTTGCGCCATCGACTGACTGGCCCCGCTGCCGCCGCCGCCGCCACGGCTGCAGACGTTCGCCCCGCACGCGGTGATGGAGGTGGCGCCGGAGACGTGCTGCTTCCTGCCCATTGGCATTGGTGAGGGCCAAGGGACCGAGGGGCGGGTGCAGTGCGCAGACGGGCGCAGTGCGGGCGCTGGGGCCATGAACTCGACTGTGGGCCGGTTGCGAAGCCGTGACTGATTGGGGACCGATTACCGTATGTATTCTTGTACCCAGCAAAAAAAATGGGCCGACAAAAGGATGGTTGTAGAAGCAGGGGGGTCCGAAATACGAGCAGCCCTGGACACCGTGGCGTGCTCACGTCCCGCCACCCGCCCGCCCGCCCTGCCCGGCCACCCGCTCCCGACGCAGCCGGCATCGCCGCGGTGTCCATGCCCGACGGCGAGCTGCAAGTGCGCAGCGCGCGCGACCCCTCCGTCTGCTTCTCCGACCGCACGCACACGTCGCCGGTCACCGCCATGGTGAGCGCCGCAGGCAGTGTGCGCCGCAGGCGGTGTGCGTGCCGCCGGCCTGGCGCCGGCAGCTGCCTGGCTGCTGTCATTGTGTGAACGCACGTAGCGCTGTGTACGCAAGCAACTCGGTACCGGATTGTATCTACGGTGTGTGCCGGAGTGCGTCTGAATGCCCAGCGGTCTCACTCTGTCCGCCCTGCCTGCCGCTGGCGTGTCTCTGCCCTGCACCCCGCAGGAGGCGGGCATGGTGGTGTGCACCAGCGGCCGGCTGCTGGCGGCGGCCTCGCGCACCACGCTCACGCTGCACGAGGTGGACATCAAGACCTGCGAGATCAGCCTGCTGGCCACGGTGCGTGGGACGGTGGTGTCCGGGCCAGCGGGAAAGGGCGGCGCGGTGTTGCGGACAGGGAAGCGGGGCACGCGGGCTGCGGCTTCCTTGGGACTGGACTCCTAATCGCCATACGGTACCATAACAGTCCTATATCAGTGCCCAATAAGGCCACCGGCGCCGTGAACGACCATGCACCGTGGACAGGTGCCGCTGCCCGCTGACCCCGACGACACCTCGCCGCCGGTGCGGCTGCACTGGAGCGACAACCTGGGCCACCTGGCGGTGTGCCGCCGCAGCGGCGCGCTGGCGCTGTTCACGCTGGCGCTGCCGCCGCCCAACGTGAGCCTGGAGAGCGTGGGCGCCTTCGTGGCGCTGTCGCTCAAGGCGTTCGGCGAGACGCGAGTGGAGGAGTTGCTGCGCGTGCCGGCCGCCACCGTGCGGGGTGAGCGGGGCGGGGCGGGGTGGGGCGGGGCGGAGCAGGGCTAGGGCTGCGGCACGGAGGGAGTAGTTGTCGGTTTTAGGCCGGGATAGTGCAAAGCAGAAGAATCGGATGAGCCGGGGCTTGGTGGGGTTGGGCCGAGCGAGCAGGGCAGCTGAGCAGCGCACGCCATCCCGCCCTGACCGCCCAGCCCTCTTTTCCTCCCCCGCCCGCCCGCCCGCCCCGCAGCCTTCTGCCTGGGCAGTGCTAGCGTGGGCCACAGCAACCTGGTGTGGCAGCTGCAGCAGCGGCCGGACAAGAGCCCGCACTCGGATCGCTACCACAAGGTAGGGGCACGCCGCACGCCGCCACCGCCCACTGTGCTTGGGCTGGTAGCCACAAACCCTCCTGACTCTGTTTGTTCAGCCCCTCGCCTCGCCTCGCCTCGCTTTGCCTCATGTTGCCTTCATTCACTGACTGGATCTGGGAGCCACCTGCTCCATATGCTCCAGCCAGCACCGTATCACGTTCCGCCGCCGCCGCTGCCGCCGCCTCTTGTCCGGCCCCGCAGAGCGCGCGCGGCGCCTACGTGTGGTGGGAGGGCGCCAACCGCCTGCTGCTGCTGGACTTCGAGGCCGCGGCCGGCGCAGCCGCCGGCGGAGCCGGCGGCGCGGTGGTGCCGCCGCCGGAGGCGGAGGCCTCTGCCAAGCCCGGCGCCGCCGGGACCAGCAAGCCCTCCACGCCCGCCACCAAGGCCGCCAGCAGCAAGTCCGTGGCGGCGGCGGCGCCGGAGGCTTCCAGCGCGCTCACCGCGTCGACGTCAGCGGCGGCGGCCAGCTACGCCGGCCCGGAGCGGCCGCCGGAGGTGCCGCGCATCGCGCCCATGGCGCGGGACTGGCTGCTGCCGCACGTCCTGACGGCGGCCGCCACCACGTCCGACCACAAGACCATGGCGTGGGGCCTGGCGGACGGCTCCGTGGTCATTTGGGACGACCGCTCCTGCTGCAGCACCAAGGTGCGCTGTGCGGTGCGCGATGTGGCGGGGCCGAGAGTGGCCAACGGGCCGCCAAATGTGCGTCCGAACATCCCCATATACCGCAGGCGCGTGTGCTCGCCCTGACCCAACAGCGCCAGCATTTCGGGGCGTCTCCGGGACCTCGCCCCCCCCCCTGCGCACTCATGCCTCCCTCCCACCCATCCTGTCAACATCGTTAGTTCATCACGCATGGAACCCTGCCACCTGTCTCCGCCACCCCGCACAGGTGCTGCCGCGGCTCAAGGGCGCCATCACGGCGCTGTCCTGGGTGAACGGCGTGGCACACAAGCTGGTGTGCGCCAGCGCGGGCGGCCACATCTTCATCGCGGACGTCATCAAGCCCGAGGACTCCAGCCAGAAGCCCTACGAGTTCCCGCAGGTGGGGGCGTGTGGGTGTGTGGGTGTGGGTGGGGGCGTGAATGCGCAGCAGTCCCTCAGTCGTGCTGCAGCAGGCAGTCTCTTGCTGTTCCATCCGCGCATCCCCCCTGCTGTTTACCCTGCTATGTACCCCATCTTTGCAATCTCCCTCCTCGCCCCCGCCCCGCCCCCAGGCCATCCACGAGGTCCACACGCTGCCCAACGAGCCCTTCGCGCTGTGCATCTGCCGCGGCCACACCTCGTCCGACGGCGAGATAGCCTCCACGCACCGCGGCGGCCGCGGCGGGCCCAGCATCCTCAGCACCATGGCCGGCCACGGCCACGGCGGCGGCGGCCACGACGTGATGCGTGTGCCGGCGCAGCGGCCCCGCGTGTTCTGGTGAGCTTGGGGCTGCCGTGGTCGCAGAGAGACTAAAGACAGTTTGGGGCAGGTGGCTTGACAGGTGGCGTGGTGTGGTGCGTTCGTATGTGTGCTGCGTTCACGGCAATTGCCAGTGCCCCAGTAACCGTTGCACGATGGGCCAGATTGCAGTGCACTGCTGCCACCGCCCTTGGCCCCTCCCACCCCCCGCCAGGTACAACGTGCTGGACGAGAAGCCGGTTGCGGAGCTGATGGGGCCGCGCGCCGGCCAGGGCTTCGGCCTCGCCTGCTGCGTGCCGCCGCCGCCCTCGCTCGCGCCGCCGCCGCCGCGGCCCGACACCGCTGCCAGCACCGCCGAAGGCGCCGCCGCCGACGGCAAGTCCGCCGCCGCGTCCGCCGCCGCCACGCCGGCTCCCGGCGCCGCGCCGAAAGGCAAGGGCGGCGCAGCCGCCCCTGCCCCTGCCGCTGCCGCTGCGCCCCCCGCGGGCGGCGCAGCCGCCTCGCAGGAGGCGCCGGCGGAGCCGGCTCTGAGCGACGCGCAGCGGCTGCTGATCAAGGCGGCGCTGGACGCCATGGGCGCCAACAGCAACACGCCCGTGCTGGTGCCCGTGAAGCTGCACGTGCCGCCGGGCCAGGTGGTGTCGTACCCGGCCTGCGTGTTCCGGGACACCTACCTGCTGGCGGGCGGCGACGTGGTGGACAAGGTGGGGCGGGCGGGCGATGCTGGTGTGGAGCTCCCCATCCCATGGCACGGATGACAGACGTGGTTTAGGGGAGGGGGTGCAGCGACCAAACCGCCGGTGGGCGTTTGTTGAATGCCGTCACCTCGCCAGGTCCTCATTGCAGCCCCGTGCCAGTGCCTTCGCATGACGGCGTGGGTGTCCCCATGCACACGCGCCCACGAATTGCCCCCAACCGTCCACACGGATGGGTTTCCCCACCCCACTTGTCCAACCATCCCTGCACCAGCCCACCCTCAACACCCGCCCCCCGCGCTGCCGCAGGTGGTGCGCAGCAACTTCGCGGACGACGACGCCGTGCCGCAGCGCGTGACGCAGCTGTACATGTACAAGGTGGATGCGCTGCTGCGCCACCTGCTGCCCGAGGACGAGTCCACCAGCCGGTGAGGGGGGGAGGGAGCAAGAGAAGGGTGGCAGGGGCGGGGGCCAGGTGGGGGGAGCGGCGCGCATTCCGAATCCTCAAAAGATTGCCGGGGGTGGGGCCGCACAGAGGTTTCATGTTTGTGTTGTGTTGGGGATGCGGCAGTTCCCGAGGCCTGCAACCTGATCGCCACCACCCTCTCCCCCGCCCCGCCTGCCCGCGCCGCGACCTCACCGTGCCGTGCTGGCCCCCTCCCCCCCCCCCGCCCCGCAGCCTGGGCAAGGTGGTGCTGGACCGGCTGCTGGCGGACCTGGAGGCGCCCAAGATGAACAAGAAGAAGGGTGGGTCGCGGCGCTCGCAGGGGGGGGGGGCGCTGTGCTGGTGGGAGGCGGGGAGCGGGCGCAAGCGGCCGGGCAGGGGTGGGCGCCGGGGCAGCAAGCGGCATCGCAACATGCCCGCGGCATTGCGGCACTCCAACCCCGCACCGCCTTCGTCACCCATGCCACATCCACGCTGCCATGCTACCTCTCCCCCCGTCTACTGCCCCAGGCAAGCGCGTGAAGATGGATGTGGAGGACCCGGACGCGCCCAAGCTGAGCTCCGCCATGCGCAAGCCGGACCCCTTCGACACCGCCGGCAGCCGGCCCGGCTCCCGCGCCGCCAACCGCCACATCACCTTTGGCGGTGGCGACGCGGACGGGCTGTTCGACGATGTGCTGGAGGGCGGGCGGGCCAAGCCCAAGAAGGAGACCAAGGTGTTCCCCAAGGAGACCAAGAAGGGCCTGAAGACGGGGCCGGGCGACGTCAAGATGATCGACAAGGTGGGGGGTGGCGGCGGGGTCGCACGGTAGGGTGGGTGCGGGGGAGGCCGGGCTGGAGAGAATGGGGGGCGGCGGGAGTGGCCACAAGCCGCCTGAAAGTGAGCACGCGCGTCGGCCTTCGGCGACTCCCTGACATTGGCCTCCGCACGGTAGTCAGTGTGCTGTGTGTCTGCCCCCACGCCCGGCTTGCCACCTGCTCTCCAACTCGCGCTCATCCCCTGCCCGGCTGCCTCCTGCCTCCTGCCCCGCGCCCTCCCGCCCAGAACGCGAGCGGCCGGCCCCGCCTGGCGCCCCTGGACCTGGACAAGGCCAAGGAGGCGCCGCTGCCCTTCAGCGAGCGCAGCCAGTCGCCGCCCTGGCACCACACCAACCCGCTCGCGCGCATCCACCCCGACTGGGAGGAGGCGCCCGTGCTGGTCCGCATCATGGACCGCATCGGTGAGTGGGCGGAGGGGGCGGAGGGAGGGCAGGGGCGCGGGCGGTCGGGCGCCGGGTCGGGGGCGTATATGTTGTACGGATTGTGAGGAGTCTTGCGACAGTGGCCCTGCGGGTGGGACGGGGATGGCACCGCAGGTACCGTACTGCGCGAGTGGGATGCTTACACTCAAGCGCTCGATGGCTGCAGGTTCCAAGGGCGGCGGCCGCAAGCGGCGGGACAAGCGGCTGGAGGCACTGACCACCGAGCTCATGACCAAGTACTCCAAGGAGGCGGGCGCCAAGCCCAACCTGCTGGTGCCCACGTAGTAGGCGCTGCACGACCGGCACGGACGCGGCGAAACCCTGGTGCCTGCAGGCACAAGGGTTTCACCTAGGGGGCGCGTGGTGGCCCAAGTGACAGCATTTGGAAAGTTTGCCGCAGCTGCTTTCGATTATTCGGCTCGGACGGAGCTGGAATGCGAGTTGGACGGACATTGCGACAACGCTCAGCGAGGCGAAGGGCCTCGCGTGATGTAAAATGGCAATTATGCTACTCAGCTAAGTTTATATTGCAGTGGCAATCAAAGGCGTTTTGGGTCGGTCGAGGGGAGCGGACCGGGGCTTGTCGGAAAACGGCCCTGACCAAACAGCACCGTGAAAGCTTGATCGCCATTTCGGTAGCTTTGAAATGGAAGCATTGAGGCTCCTGCATGTATCGGGGTGTGCTTGGCTGCCGCGCAACGGTCCACCGTGCACAATCAAGAGTGCAGCGACACCAAACGTGCGCCCAAGCAGATGCTATGGATCGGAAGCACTGCCATGTAGCGAGATTGGAAGCTAGGGGTGATCTGTGCCAGGCAGGCGCGGGAATGCGCCTCCGCCGATGGCTCTCGAGCGGATTACCCTGAGAACCTTTTTCCGCCGAGTCTGCGCAGACCCCGTCTTTGCTGCTCTGCACTCCTGCACTGCCTTTACATTTCATTCATTAGCCCCACTCACCCAACACCTAGCCAAAATGCAGCTTTGCAAGGTCCAGCGGGCCAGTGCCGCTCGCAGCTCGCGTGCGAGCCGTGGCCAGCGTGTTGAGGTCGTGTGCTCCAGCACCGCCAAGTTCTTTGTGGGTGGCAACTGGAAGTGCAACGGCAGCGTGGCTTCCGTCTGCAAGCTCGTCGATGAGCTCAACGCCGGCACTATCCCTCGCGGGGTTGATGTGGTCGTCGCGCCTCCCTTCATTTACATCGACTACGTCATGCAGCACCTCGACCGGGACAAGTACCAACTTTCGGCTCAGAATGCTTGGATCGGCGCCAATGGTGCCTTCACTGGCGAGGTCAGCGCCGAGCAGCTGACCGATTTCGGCGTGCCCTGGGTGATTCTGGGTCACTCGGAGCGCCGCTCGCTCTGCGGCGAGTCCAACGAGGTTGTGGCGAAGAAGACTTCCCACGCCCTCGCCGCGGGTCTCGGTGTAATTGCCTGCATCGGCGAGACCCTGGACCAGCGCAACAGCGGCTCCATGTTCAAAATTCTGGATGCCCAAATGGACGCTCTCGTTGCCGAGGTGAAGGACTGGACGAAGGTCGTGCTCGCGTACGAGCCGGTGTGGGCCATCGGCACGGGCGTGGTGGCGTCGCCGGAGCAGGCGCAGGAGGTGCACGCCTACCTGCGCCAATACTGCGCCAAGAAGCTCGGCACGGCCGTCGCCGACAAGCTCCGCATCATCTACGGCGGCTCCGTCAGCGACACCAACTGCAAGGACCTGTCTAAGCAGGAGGACATCGATGGCTTCCTGGTCGGCGGCGCCTCGCTAAAGGGCGCGACATTCGTAACGATCTGCAACGCTGCGGGGCCTAAGGCGCAGCCGTAAATTTGACAGATGAGTTATAGGGCATCAGACGTGACGGGCGCGGCGGGGCAGGTGGCTGTCAGCAAGTCTGGGGCACCCCCGGCCGGCCGGTGCGGAAGGGCCTTTGTACATCTACTTGCGCGTGCTTTGACTACAAGTTCATGTGTTGTGACGTGTCCTCTGACATGATTGTGTGATGACCTCGCTGGGTACCATAGAGCGCATCGGTTGACTAGGCATAGGTGTGGCGTGGGGTCCGGCATTGATGCAGCGCCTTCGGCGTGCCGCGGCCCGCATGTTGCGTCACCAGCGTAGCTAGCTGTGTGCCCTGTGTGCCCATTAACCTTCGAAACACTGTTGTGATAATGGTTGTGTTGCTGGTCGGTCAGCAGTGACTGGGCGAGAGCTACAGCAGGGATTTGGCGCGCTGCCGATTGCACCCGGTCAGTGCCGCGCGGCGCGGAGGCGAGGGCGGCGGCCGGAAGGAGCCGCGGGCAAGCCTGGCCTGCGCTTGTGGATGGTATTAGATAGGAGGCGGTTTCCATAAAATACGTTCGCCCGGATATAAGGCTTGCACGTCGCTCAAAAACAGCGACGTAGTGTGTTGCTTTGAAGAAGATTCGGAGCATGTGCAGTGCACTCCAATTTTGCACCATGGGGTTTGCACGCCAGGCATCCGGCCAAGTAGGTAGGCAGTACACGAGTTGGGAGGTAGTCCGGACACGAAAGGCGCACAGGAGGATGACAGGAGGCACAAGGAGGTCTCGCGAGAGTGTGCCGCGGCCGGTGCCATGGCCAATGCAATGCTGAGCGCTGCGCTGGGATTATTGTCACGCGTGGGTGCAGTTGAGGCATAGGGCATGGCGACGAGGGGGCGCGTGCTGGCTGGATGCAGAGCGGCAAGGTAAAATGCGGAGGATTGACGGCTTGGCGAGCGACTGCATGTAAGGCCTGATTCTTTGCATCTGTGAGGTGCTTGCCGGAATCTGTGCCGGAATCTGCACGGGGTGCTGGGTGGCAGTCAGAATAAATGACGAGGTGACGGGCAGTGGGCAAGCAGCAGAGCGACGAGCCAGCGCAGTGCACAGCAGCAGCGTGCAGTGCAGAGCAGATCGGTGTGCACGCAAGGGGTTCGCTATATCTGAGCGGCACAGCCGTGGTCCAGAGTGCGGAGGTCCCTGCATTTATGCCGCGAAAGTGCCGTCAGCTGCTGTTTGGGTTGATTCAAGCATCAATCATGCATACTTTGCATTTTTGACGTCCTTGAACAGTGCGACGGTCAGCGTGCGACCAGGATGAGTCTCAAATGACAGCACAGTGCACTCAGCCATCGTTTGGAGCAACTGCAAGCGCTGCGTCTGCCCAGCCCACGCTGTGTCTGCCTGGCCCAGCCTGCGTCTGCCCGGCCCAGCCTGTGTCTGCCCGGCCCACGCTGCGTCTGCCCGGCCCACGCTGCGTCTGCCCGGCCCACGCTGCGTCTGCCCGGCCCACGCTGCGTCTGCCCGGCCCACGCTGTTTTGTGTGTCTGCCCGGCCCAGCCTGCGTCTGCCTGGCCCAGCCTGTGTCTGCCCGGCCCAGCCTGTGTCTGCCCGGCCCAGCCTGTGTCTGCCCGGCCCACGCTGTGTATGCCCGGCCCACGCTGTTTTGTGTGTCTGCCCAGCCCATGCTGTTTTGTGTGTCTGCCCAGCCCATGCTGCGTCTGCCCAGCCCACGCTGTGTCAGCATCATCGAGGAGGAGGAGGAGGAGGAGGAGGAGGACGATGAGCAGGTGGCAGAGCAGACAGCGGCGGAGCAGGCTGCGGCAGAGCAGGCGGCGGCAGCTGGCAGTGAGCAGGTATTGGAGCTTCGCGCACACGGGCCGTAGCTAGAGGCTGGCTCAGCATGGAAGGCGGGGACACGCAAGCGGCGGCGGGGACACTTAGGCGGGAGCTAGCTACGAGGCACTGGCGTGAGGGCGCGGACCGGGGCGGCGGGCTGGCGGGCGGCGGGCATGTCGCAGCTGAAGCCTTTTGAGCGGCTCAACGGCATACGTGTCAATGGCAGGTCGCCCAGCCCCTAGAGGCCTAGACGCACCGTCCTCACGCAGCAACTGTTTGCCTACGCATGTCACATCAGTATGCCGGCATTGCATGTCACCAGCAAAGCAGGATTCAACGGGGCCATTTGACCGGGTTGAGGGGACGGGCGGTGGGATCGTGCTATTCCATGCAGGCTGCCAGCTACAAGAGCGCTAAAGGAGAGCACTACACGCGAGCGCGGCTCAACCCAGCTGCTCTTCATCACGCGTAATGCACCCGCACGAGGTTGGAGTGGCGTCTGTATGCCTGCGTGGCAGTCGGGCGACTCGCAGCGCAGCGGATAGTAGCGCACAGCCGAACGCCCGAACTACGGCGCTACCGCACGTCCCCCTCCGCGCACATGCACGACATCCTGCCTCACATCGTCAATCCGCCTAAATTGTCCCTGAGTTTGTATGGGTTGCTGGGCATGCGCTGTTTCAGCGCTTTCCTCCGGGGACTTGCACGGGGTGGGCGACCGTGCGGGTTTCGGCCGTGCCAGCCCAACCGACATGGCGTCAGCGTGAGGTGTCGCTCAAAGCCTAGGCTCGCATAATTCTCTGTGGTCACGCTGCCACTATCCTCATCTGGAGCCCAGACTGCAAGCACACCTGAATTGCCTCGGCCCGGCCCTTGGCTTTCGTTTGCGCGGAATCCCTCTGAGCTTTGCGCTGAGGCTTTGCACGGACCTGCGACAGAGCGCTGTGCGAGCATATTCAAAAGCTATTCTGTTTTACTGTTTTGGCAAGAAGCTGGGACGGGGCGGTGGCGAGAGGGCGCAGCGAAACGCCTGAACCAGCGCTGACGAGTCGAGTTCGATATGCTGGCATCTCGCCGACAATCGCTGCTGTTAGCGAGGGATGGACCAGCAGCGCAGGCAGTCGGGGTTGCGAGCGGGAGACGGTCATCTTGCGCGCGCGCTCGGTCGCTAAAAGCACCGCGCTCGCCGGTTCCATTGATAGAGCGGAACGCAATAGCACAAGGTAGGCACAGCGCCTCTTGAGCCTGCTTCCTGAGTCGCACAGCGCTGAAAACCCTCATTTCACGGTCGCGTTCGGGATTGCTCGTTGCGCGCAGCGTCGACTGCCTCTGGCGCCGCAACCTCGACCTCCCAGCGCATACTCAGTATTCAGGATGTCGACAACGGGCAGGTGAGCGCGGGCGTCAGGTTGCTGACGCTTCGCCTGCGCAGCCGCGACCCCAGGACTTCTGCCGTGCCCTCCCCTGCGACTCTGCCCACGGCCTGCGCTGCCAAGAGCCCCCTTGAACCTTGCAGCTAACACGTGTATCTGCATGTATAGGCATGGCATTGATACTTTCGCCGCCAAGTCCATTTGACCGCCGCTCCCGGCACTGCACACAGATCCTGGGCTTCGGCGCCGACCTGGCGGAGGACCACCCCGGCTTCCACGACCCAGCCTACAAGCAGCGGCGGACATGGCTCGCTGAGTTGGCCAAAACACACCGCATGTGAGTGCGCGCGATGACCGATGATACTGGCTGCGGTTGCGCGCTGAAAGTGGTTGGCAGGCAGGCGCTTCACCTTTGTGCGTCTCTGTGGCTCGTGGGCTGCGTCAGCACGTCTCTCTTGGGACCGATGCAACTCAACTGCTGGGGGGCACCGTGGCGCTTGTCTTGTCAGTGACCACATGCTACGGCACTGCTGTAACTCGCGCGCCGTGGCCGCACGTTCGCAGAGGGACGCCCATACCTGACGTGGCGTACTCGCCCGATGAGGTAGGTGGGCATGGGCCCCTCGGTCTCCAGCAACAAGGATCCCCAGTTTCATGGCCAAACATAACACTCATCATGCTGTGCTCTGGCGGTACACTCATTTGCACCGCGCTCCACGGCTCAACCCCGCACCAAACCCTTGCTGTCACCCCCACGGCTTCGCCCAGGTCGCCACGTGGGATGCGGTTCTGGAGGAGCTGTCGGAGCTGCTGCCGCAGCACGCCTGCCGCGAGTACCTGCGCTGCCTGCCGCTCTTTGACTTCCGCAAGGGCAAGGTGCGTGCGACGCCGCGGCAATCACACGCCGCTTGCCCGGGGCGTTGAACCGGGGACACACGCAAGCCGTCGCCAGGACACTCCTGGACGTGTCGCACGGCCCCACAACTCCCTGCGTCCCCTCCGCCATGCTGCCCACCCACCCCCCACCCCGGCCTCGTGTCCCGCAGGTGCCGCAGCTTGAGGAGATGAACGCCGTGCTGCGGGCCACCACCGGCTGGAGCGTGCGGCCGGTGGCGGGGCTGATGCACCCGCGACACTTCCTGGGCGGCCTGGCGTTCAAGTGAGTCACGTGCGGGGTTACGATCGATACGGGAGGCGAGCCGCAGGGTGATGGTCTGCAAAGAGTTGATGGCGTCGCTGCCCTGGACAGAGGAGGAGAGGGCCGGGCGGCAAATCGCGGTCGCTGACCCGGCTGCGGCGCGCCGGCTACCCGGGCCTCCGCAGGCACTTCCACTCCACGCAGTACATGCGTCACCCCTCCAAGCCGAGCTACACACCCGAGCCGGACGTGGTTCACGAGCTGATTGGTGTGTGTGTGTGTGTGCCCGGGGGAAGGGGGGTGACACAGCTGCTTCGGGGGGGGGCGCTGGGTTCAGGGGGGTGGATAGAGACCACCAGCTGCAGGCTGGGGTGCCGGGTGAGCGCTGTGTGCCCATACGGCGCACTGGCCACGGGCCAGGACGCGGAGTACCGTACCTGCCCCAGGCGGGGTATCTCCTGAGCAGCCCTTTCGCGCTGCAAGCCCTCCCGCAGTCCCTGGTCGCCTGCCGTCCATCGCTCCAACGTTGCCGGGTTCGCAACCTTTGGTCCTGGGCTCGGACCGAAGTGCTCACCCTCATTCCTCCCCCCGCAACCCGCCCCGGTCCGGCCGCCGCGCAGGCCACGTGCCACTGCTGGCCGACCCCGACTACGCGCGGCTGATCCAGTCCATCGGGCTGGCCTCGCTGGCCGCCGACGACAAGCAGATCTGGCACCTCACCAAGGTGTACTGGTACACGGTGGAGTTCGGCGTGGTGCGCGAGGGGGACCAGGTCAAGGCCTTCGGCGCTGGTAGGTGCAGGTGTAGGTGTAGGTGTGTGGCGGCCTGGGGCGGGGGCGTGTTTTTGGCGGTGCTTGCATGCGAGATGTGTGTTGGACAAACACACGGAACCAACCACGCGAAATGTGCGTGTGCGCGTGTGTGTTTATGCCTGGTTGTGCGTAAACTGGCTGCCGCCCTTCGCCAGCTGCAGCGCATCCGTGCAAAGCCTTGCCCTCCCTAACCCAGACACACCACCCTCATACAGACACGCACGCACACAAACAGACAAACACATACACACATTCACACACAAACACACAGGCATCCTGTCCAGCTACGGCGAGCTGGCGCACATGGCCTCGGGCGGCGCGGCCCTGGAGCGGCTGGACCCCTTCCAGCCGCAGCCGCGCATGTCGTACAAGGACGGCTTCCAGAAGCGCTACTTCGTGCTGGACAGCTTCGCGGAGGGCTCGGAGCTGCTGCGCAGCTACGCCGCCAGCCTGGCGCTGCCCGAGTCGCTGCGCGGCGACGCCAGCGTGGCGTGAGGAGAGGCAGCAGGGGCAGGCTGGGAGGCGAGGAGGGAGGCGGCGTGCTGCCGCGCCAGCGGGGTTGCAGGGTGCATCACGGCGTGTGCCGTTACAGTATACATTTTGTTGTGGCCGGGTGTGTGGCTGTGCGGACATTGCGCCGGCGGTATGTTGAGAGTGGCCTGTAGGCGTGTTGCATACATATTCCGTTTTATGGCGTGCCTCAGTGCCGCCGACTCCTTGTCTTGTCAGCTTAATCCGTTGTATTTTATCCTGTTACGGCCAGTTGCCTGGCACGCGGCGTGTGCCGCGGACTGTACCATACCTAAGAATGTGTCGTTCACAATTGTATCATACAGTTTGAGGCCAGGCCGGCGTAGGTGACCCAACACGCGTTACACCGGCCGTACAGTAGTGCTGTGTGTCATAGCCAGTGTGGAGTAGGGTGGTGGCGTGGTCAGCACCAAGGGTGGGTTTGGAGGGTGCGTAGCTGTGTGGAGTGAAAGAGGCACGTGTACTCTTCAACCAGTGCGGCGCGGTACGATACGCTGATGGCACCCTCACTCATTAAGTATTGAAAATTCATTGGCCAGACAGCTGCAATTCAAAACGCCATGGAATTCAGCGCTGGGTTTGAAGGTGCGCGGGTGGTGATTAGCCTGCTGCATGGTTGCACTAATTGACGGTGGCTCACGGTGTGTTGCTGTCACTTAACCTTTCATCCTCATTCATAATCACGTGTGGTACGGCAGGTCATCGGCGCATCGCCTCGGAGAAACGACAGCCCAGCGGGGCTGAGGCAGAGTCGTGAGGACTGTAACATTACAGCGCCACGCGTATCACGTGCGCGAAGCCACATCCGAACATGGAGCAGCGTCATGTAAACCCCAAAGAACGCTGAGATCAAAACGTTGCGTCATGTCACGCCACGCCCTGCGTAACGGACGCAACGTACTGGCGCCGCTGCCGCACAGCTCCTGCCAGCGGGCGCCCACGCCCGCACTGTGTGCCACCCATCGCTTCCCGACATACTACACAGGATCAGACTGAACTCATTTGTTTGCACCTGCTTTCCTCCTCCTCCTCCTCCTACGCACCCGCTACCCATGCGCATCACTGCCGCAGCGGCAAGCCGTAGCACACCGGCGCCGCGCCAATGAGGTGCGGCAGGCGACACGCGCCGCGGCTGCCCGCCACGGCCTGCCCCAATCCCGCCCAGCCGACCGGCGGCGCCTCCTCTTCTCCTCCTGCTGCCGCCGCTGCCGCCTCTGCCCCCGCGGGGTCGGCAAAGCCCAGCCAGGTGCGCAGTAGCGCCTGGCAGTAGCGGTCGATATCGCGGTCGGTGACGTCCCACAGGTTGGCCACCACCGCCGGGCTGCCTGCGGGGGCGTGTGTGGGCATGCGTGCGGGTACATGTAGGCCGGTCAGGCCAGGAATGCGCAGCGCGATTGGAGGGGCGAGCAGCTTGGGTGTGGAGGAGGCATGCCGCGGGCGGGGTGCAGCATGGGGCAAGCGGGACGGTGGTGCTGGCACGCGCCCGCACCTGCCAGGGTGTACGCGACAACCGCGCCCGCGGGGTCGTACGCGCCGTGCAGGCGCAGGCGGCCGCTGCTGCAGCCCATCAGCACGGCCGCGGCGCAGCGCTGCAGCTTGCGCAGCGCCGGCAGCGGCAAGAACTGCTCGCCGCTGCCGTGGCCCAGGAACAGGAACAGCTCGTGGGCCGCCAGCGCCGCCAGCAGAGCACGGGCACCCGGCTGCTGCCCGACCACGCCCTGTAAGGAGGAGGCGAGGCGGAAGCACAAGCAGGGCAGCACAACAATGAGCCCAGGCGGCGGCTAGGTAGAATTCCTGGGATGCGCTCACACCCTTGGCGGCTAGGGCATGTGTCCTGGCCGCTGCGCAGCGGCCCTCACCTGCCAGCCGGGCTGCGCCTCCAGCAGCGGCTGGAAGGCTCGCTGCGTGTCCGCCAGGTCGGCGCTGGGGTTGAGCAGGTAGAAGGCGGACGACAGTGCACCTGCCGGTCGTGAGCCGCCGCCGCCCGAGGATGCCGCTGCCGCGGCACTGCAGGCCGCGGGCAGCGACATTGCGCGGCTGACGCTGCGGCCGCGGAGGCAGGGCATGCTCTCCCAGGGAAGCGCGTGCAGGCAGGGGCTCAGCACCAGCAGCAGTGGGCAGCTGCCGGCCGCACTGGCACCCGAGGTGACCACCGTGCCCTGCTGCGCCTCCTGAGACGCAGCCGCCGACGCGCGCGCCTCGCTCAGCGACGCCGTCCTCGCCGTCGCTGCGCCTGTTGCTGCTGAAGCCGGCGCCGCCCGAGCCGTGCGCGCCCCGGCCTTGCTGGCGGCGACAAGGCCACGAACCGGTGGCGCCTTGGCGGCCGCGCTAGCAGCCGACTCGCTCTGCATTGCCGCCATGCGCGGCGCCCGCCGGCCACGGACCGGCTGATCAGCTGCAACCGCAGGGGCGGCAGACGTCATGGATGGCGCCGCATCATCCACCGTCAGCGCCTCCAGGCTGGCTGCAAGACATGCCGGCGCCGCGGCCGCCGTCCGGCGCGCCGCCTCCGTTGCTATGGGCCTGGCCGCGAGCGCTGGCCGCGCCCGTGCCCCCGGCACAGCACGTGCGGAGCTGCTGGCTGTGGCAGCGGGCGCGGTAGCCGCTGCCGGTCGTCGCGCCCTCGACGGGGCTGGCGCCAGCTCGGCCGGCTCCGCTGCTGCAGCAGGCGCGGGCTTTGCTGGCGCCGGCTCTGGACTAGCGGTTGGGCCTGATGCCAACCGAGGTAGTTGCAGGAGCGCCACGCGTGCCGCTGCCTCGGCGGCGGCAAGCTCCGTCGCGAGCGCCGCCACGTCGGCGCTGCCGCCCTTGCCGCCGCCAACCCCGGCGCACACCGCCCGAAGGACGGTGCCGACGTCCTGGCTCCCCAGCTGACCCATGTTGGCCATCGCCACCACCAGCAGCTCCTGGGCCACAGCCGAGGCAGTGGCCGCCCCAGCCGCGCCACCGGTCACGTGCTCCGCGGTGAATGCGGCGGCGGCGCCGGCCAGCACCTCGCGGTGGCCGGCGGGCAGCGGCAGCAGCAGGCAGCGCCAGGCGCCCAGGCAGCCCGAGTCGAGCTGCTGCAGGAGCTTGCTGACGGAGGCGTCCAGCGCCGTCCGTGCCTGTGGTCCGTAACGAGCCGGGAGGTTAACACGTGAGCCGCCTTGGGCTGCTAAAAAACACCGCGGGCCCCCCAGGCGCTCCAGCACCCCACGCACCTTCCACCACTGCGCCTTGTGGCTCTGCGCGCTGGCTGCCGTCTGGTCGGTGCGCATGCTGTCACCGCTGTCCTCCAGCAGCCGCTGCAGCTGCCCCAGGCAGGCGCGCAGGCAGTTGTCGCCACCGCCGGGCGACCCGCTTTGTGGCGTACCGGGCAGCATGACGAGCACCGGCGGCCCGCCGCGTGACAGTCTCCCAAGCAGCACGGTTTGGTCTGCAAGCGCACATTTCACGTTAAGTTGCGCATTGGTGAAGGTCAACGTCAAGGTAGATAACAGCAGTCTTCAGTGCGACACACCTTCGGGCTCCTCCATGACGCTGGCAATAACGCAATCGGCCGGCAGACACTCGAGGACCTGGCGCACCCAGGCTTCAGCGCCGCGCTCCAGTGCTGCCGCAGTGTCGCCGCCTGCGCAAGCCGCAGCGCGCCCACTGCCGCAAAGCTCTGATACCAGGCGCAGGGCCGCCGCACTGACATCGCCGGCTGCCTGGCAGCCGCCCGAGCTGCTGGCCGAGGTGCCGCTGCCGCACCGTTCCTCGTCCTCATCGCTCTCGCCGCCAGCCTCCTCTTCGTCCTGCGCCGTGATCGCTGCTCCAGCCGTGGCCGCGGTGCGCGGCAGGTAGCGGCGCATGTGCTCCTGCATGAGCTGCTGCTGTGGGTAGGATGCGCAGTTGGCCAGGTGCATGGACAGCGCGGCCGCGTGCGGCAGCCCCAGCGCCACGGCCAGACGGAGCAGCTGCCGGGCGGCGTGCGTCGCCGCCAGCGGCACCTGCCAGCACAGGCGCAGAGCCAGCAGCAGCGAGGCCACATGTGGCGTGGAGGCCTGCGCACCGCTGACCGCGGCGCCACCCACCGCCCCGGTGGCCTTGGCGGCCTTGGCCGAAGCCGCGCCCGCCTTGGCCCTCGCGCTGGCCCGCTTGCTTCCCTGGTCCGTCTTCTGCTTGCCGTCCGAGGCCTCGGAGCCAGCCTCCGCATCCGGTGTGCCGGCGGCCGCTGGACCTGCTCCAGGCCCGCTGAGGCCAACCACCCAGGGCGCACCACCGTGCTGGCCTGCCCCGCTCGCTCCGCCGGCCCCTGCCTGCTGGGCCAGCAGCAGCCCATAGTCCACTGGCCAAAGCACCTCCGGCCCAGCGCTGCCCGCCTCCGCGCCCTCTGCTGCCGCATCCGCACCTGCAGCGCACGCGGCCGCCTGCAGGTGCGCCACCGCGTCGCGCGTCGTTTCCGAAGCTCCCGCCGCCTGCCCCAGCTTCAGCTGCCCCGCCGCTCGCAGCCGAGCCAGCCTGCTCTGCGCGCTGGCCGCGAGCCATCCAAGCGCGCCGCCCGCCACACCTCCCAGGGCGCCAGCGCCGCGAGCGGCTGCGGCCTGCGCCTTGTCTGCAGCGCCTTTGAGGAGGCAGCAGCGGGCCTGTGCCGCGCACAGATCGGCGCGGACCAGCGCCGCCTCGGCCGCAACTGCGCCGTGGCCGGCTCCATCGGCATCTGCAGGGCTGCAGCTCCGCGCCACCGCATCCTCCGCCTCCTGCAGGCTTGCCTCCGCGCTGGCTGCGTCAGCGCGCCGGCAAGCTACGTCGGCCAGGCAGCAGCAAGCGAGCGCCTGCAGCGGCCGCACGCCGAACGCGGCGGCCGCGCGCGCGCACTCCCTCCAAAGGCACATGGCGTCCTCGACGCACCCCGACGCCTCGAACACGCGCGCCGCCTGGTGCAGCGCCGCCAAGTGCGCCGCCGCTATCGCCCAGCCCAGGCCCGCGCTGACGCCCAGCACGCTCTGCTTGCTGCCGTCCGTCTTTTCCAGGCCCCGCTGTCGGTCCCCAGACGCCTCCTCCTCCTGCTGCTGTTGATGGGGGCGGCGGCCCAGGTCCCCGAACTCGTCCTGGGGCTCGTCCTCCTCATCCCGCACAGTGTAGTCCTGCGCGCTGGTGGCTGCGCCCGACTGCACGGCCGCAGCCGCCGCCTCAGCAGGCGTGGGCTCGGCTGCGCCCGTGCCCCCGCCCACACCCCGCCCAGCCGCTGATGCCGCATGGGAGGGCGCGGCGGAGTCGGGGCTGACCTCGGGGGCGTCTAATAGGGCGAAGAGGCCGCAGGTGAGGCGGAGGGCCTCCTGTGCCTGGACGTACGCGTTAGCGGTGTCGCCTGCGCGCAGGTAGGCGGCAGCCGCCGACTGGTGGAAGCGGCAGCGCAGCAGCAGCGGTGCGGGCCCGTGCCGCAGGAAGCTGCCCCGTTCAAGCTCGGCCGCGCACGCTGCGGCCGCACTGCCCAGCGCAGAGTGATCCAGCAGCGGCGCAGCTCTGCACACATTGCGACAACGGCACCAGGCCAGCGTCAAAGGTAACCGATCACGGCGGCATTAGAACGATACGACAATTCACAAGATGCTGCGACATGTGAGCGCACCCACCTCATGAGCTGCATCAGCTCCAGCAGCTCGCCCAGCTTCGCGCTGGGCGCCTCCGCCTCCGCCGCGGCAGCGGCGGCCACCTCCGCCAGGGAGGCCCCCGGCGCGGCCGCCATGGCCCACGTGGCGCACGTGCTGTCGGGCAGCGCCGTGAGCAGCAGGTAGGCGTGCGGCTCCCGCAGCTTGACCTGCGTGGCAGTCCGCGACCAACCAGGATAATCCCTGAGCAATCAGACGAGGCCATCAGGTGGGCGCCCTGTACCCCAGCACCCCCGCAACTTAAGGACACGTCGGCCGGCTGACTGCGCCCCACCTGCTTGGCCAGCCAGGCTACCAGCCGCGGCGTGACGCTGCGCAGCTGCGAGGCCTCGTGGGGGAAGGAGCCGGCCAGCAGGTGGGTGAGGTGGTGCGCCTGCAGCAGCGCCTGCAGCGCCGCCTGGGGCATGCGCAGCTGGCGCATTGCACTGGTGCATGCCTGACAGGCCAGGACGCGGGCCCACAGCCGCGCCGCCATGCCCACGTGCTCCATAGCCTCGTCGCAAGCCTGCAGCAGAGGGCGAGGTTGAGCGGGAGCGGGTTATGGCTGACCGGGAACACAACGGCCGTGTTTCTATTGCATGTGCGTTATTGCGTCGGGAATATGATGCACGCACCGAAATCGCATCCCTCCTACCTGGCTCTTCGCCATGAGCTTCTGCGCCAGCCGCAGGCCCAGCTGCGCATGCGCAAGCGCTGCGGAGTCCAGCAGCCCAAACACGTCCGCCGACAGCGCCTGCCCATCCTCCTGCTCCTGCGTGTCGTCGTCGCTGTCATCACCACTGCTGGGCCCCGCCGCAAAGTGCCCCAGACCCTGCGCCCCCAGCTGCTCATCAAGCAGCCCACAGGCCTCCTGCAGGTCCCGGTCTGCCTGAGCGACAGCCGCAGCGCCGTCAGGGCTGCTAAGCAGCGCACGCAGCAGCAGCGCGCGGGCGCGGAGCAGCGCCGTGCCAGCCCCCCGCTGCTCCGCACAGCGGAACAGGGCGCCTGCGTTACGCAATCGGAAAACAAAGCAGTTAGCAATCGCTAGCGGTTTCTCACACGCCGCAGCACATCTAGGGCGCAGCAGGCCAGGGCCCGCGACGTGCTCACCGACAACAGCGTCGGCGTGCACCTGCTGCAGTCGGGCGTCGCCCATCCGCCGGCACTCCTCCGCCGCCAGCTCGAGCTCCAGGGCGGCGTACATGTCCAAGCAGCCAAGCAGCCCCGCCGGGGCAGCACCCGACTCGACTGCAGACGCCATTGCCTGCACGACGCTCAGTGATGTCGCCGCCGTCAACGCCGGCGGCGCGCCCGCTGCGCGTTGCGGGATGACGCTTTCCACCAGCTCGTCGCCGCCCGCGTCCGTGTCCATGTCTGCATCGAGTGCCAGCCGCGTGCGACCCCGCGGTGCCTTGGCCGCTGCTTTGGGCTGCACGTCCGCCTGCGCCCGGGCGCGTCCTCCCCGCCGGGCCTTGCATGGCGCCGCTGGCCCGGGCGCGGCAGGCGCCGTAGGCGTGGAGGGCGCCGAGTGCGCCTGCTCAGCCGCGCTGCTGCCGCCCGCCGTGTGCGCCGCCGCCGCAGCGCTGTGCGCCCGTGTGAGGCTGGCGCGCACGTATAGCTTCACCAGCGGCAGGGCCACATGGGGCTCGCACAGCTGCAGACCAGGGTGGGCGTTGGGGCAGAGGCTGAGGCAAGGGCACGACTCGCAGCGGGCCAAACTCCCATGAAAGAAGGGACCAGCAGTATGGGCCGCCGGACAGCTTACCAGAGGAACACACCCCAGCTGCTTACCCTGCTTACCCCATGCAGCTGCGCCAGGTAGGCTGCTGCTGCAGCCATTGCGCCGTCCAGGTCCGACACCTGATGCAGTGCAGACACGTGCGCCTTGCACTTCTTAACCACTGCGGCCACGTCCGCTGCCGCTGCTGCAGCCGTTGCCGGGTCAGCCGCCGCCGCCACCGTGTCCGCTGCCGCACCATACAGCGCCTGCGCACGCCTGAGCGCCAGCTCCGCAGACAGCTGCAACAGCTCAGCCGCCGGCGCCACGTGCTGCGCCTGGAGCAGGTCCAGACCTGGACCGGGATGCGGCAAAGCAGTCAGTGCCTGGCCTGCTCTCCATTTCGTGGGACCTTGGGGCCTTGCTTACCTGCATTCCCCATGGACGCGGAAAGGCTTTGCAGCAATCCAGGCGCCAGTACGTCAACGGTGACGCAGCACGGCCCGTCCCGCTCCTCGTCGTCCACGTGCTGCTCCTGCTGCTGCTGCGATGCGGCGCTGAGCAGGCCGCGCAGCAACTTGGCGCCCGCCGCCACGTCCTCGTGCAGGCCCGCAAGCTGGCCGGTGCTCATGCGGTGGGCTGCCGCGAGCCGGCAGGCCAGGGTCGCGGCTGAGCAGCCGCTGGGCACCACCTGCAGTCGTGTCCGGGTCAACAGGATGATGACCATACACGCTCGCCGTGAGTGTGCCAGGGGCTGCTAGCTACAAAGTGGGCGCTTACCGTTGAGGCCTTGCCCGGTGATTGGTGCAACAGCCGCAGGCTGTCGGCCGCAAGCGCCTTCATGCACTCAGCGACCGCGGGCAGATTACCACCTGCGCTCAGCACCATCCGTCGGGCGTTGCGTGAGTGCAACCTCGTGGCATAGCAGGTGCATGGTGCTGTGTCCGAGGTCTTGGAAGCTAAAGCCTCACCTGCTCGCTGTGGGTTGTTGAGCAGATGAGCCAGCACGCCCGCAGCCGACACGCGCAGCACGTCCAGGCAGCACCAGCGCAGCCACCGCTCCTCGCTGCTTTGCTCCTGCTCCGCCGCCAAGGCGCGGGCTGCCGTTGGCATCCCGGCCAGGGCCGCCGCGAGCGGATGTTGCTGCTTCTGCCGCTCCGCTGGCGCTGAAACCGGAGCACAGGCCGGCAGCATGAGGGCCGCTTGGACAGCCGTTGCGAGTGGGTGCGACCTGTGAGCCGCCGCTACAGGAGCGCTGGGGCGTCCCTGCACCAGGCCCAGCGCAAGCTTGTGCAGCGAGCAGCAGAGCACGCCGGGAAGCGTCCCTGCAAGCCATAGCACACACAGAAGCACATAGGAGCTGCATCAGACGCCGCACGCTGCTGTCAGCAATGAAAACGCAGCCTCCTGGTTGCCACGTCCAGCAGCCTGTGCCCGCGCACCCTGCTTCTCCAGCTGCACCAGCAAGGCCTCCAACAGCGACGCCCGCGCCTCCTCCGCCGCCCCGGCAGCATCCTCCACCAGCAGCTGCGATTGGCAGATAGATAATCAGGAGCGTTGCGGCGAGCCATGTGTGAGAGGATGTGCAGAAACTGCCATCTTGCAGCGCGGCCTTGTCAAGGCCCTCACCTGCTTGACAGCCTGCTCCTGCCCGCTCAGGTCCCCGCAGGCAGCCAGCGCCGCCAGTTGCGCTGCTGCGGTGCCGGGTGCCAGGTGGGCTGCCAGGTTGGCGCTGAGGAGCGCCCCCACCGCCTTGCCCAGGCAGCGCAACACCGGCTCCAGGCGCTTGGCGCAGTCCTCCTTGTCGGAAGCGTCCCTGGACACGGAGGAAAAATTGTGCCAACGGTGCGATTTGCCCATCAGACAGGAGAGGTGAGGTGAGATGCGCAGCATCCGGTGCCAAGCACACGACGGCCCGCCTACCTGGCGAGGTCCAGCAAGCCGTCCACAGCTGTGCCGATGCACTGCCAGAGCTCCTCGGAGCGGTCAGGTTCCCGCTGCGCCAGCTCGCCGTAGCACAAGAGCAGGTTCGCGACAGCGGCGATGTGCAAGTCGGCGGGGGTTCCCGCGTCGCTGGGGTGCGCGGCCACGGCCGCGTGCAAGACCCGGCCCTGCTCCAGCGCGCGCTCGTGCAGCCCCAGCGCAGCAAGCTTCCGGATGAAGCCGTAGCGCTGCGTGTCCAACTCATGCCCGCTCGCCTTGATGACAGGGCGCAGGCAATCCAGCGCGTCCAGGCCCAGGCACGCTGCATCGCCGAGAATGTCTGCGACTTGGGAGCCACGCAGCTCAGATGCAAGGCGAGCACCAGTAGCCTTGACTAGTCGCGTTACAAGAGGCCCGGAGGTTCGCGCGACGGGGCGCAGCGCGTCCAAGCTGCCATCGCGCAAGGCAAGCAGCGGAGCCAGGTGCTCATGAAGCGTCCCCAAAGCCTTTTGGAGCGCCCTTACATCACTGCTTTCCTCCACAGTTGCCAACGCGGCCAGGCTGTCGCTGGCCGCTGGCATTTCTTTTGTCGCTAGCTGTCTCTCAGGAGCGCAGTTTGCAGCGAGACATTGCGACGAAATTCAAGTGGATGGTGTGAACAATTAAAGCTTGCCCTGCAGTCATGCCAAGGCCTTGCAAATGTTTTAGGGGCCAGGTTCCAGTGCCGGATGAGGCTCCACATCATCATTTGCTGGTCAAGTCCACCGTGAATTCCTTTGCGTTTTCATTTCTCAATACAACATAGCTTCTAGTCATCCTATCGAACTAGCCAGCCTGCTTTACGAAGGCTCACTTACTGCGAGAAACTTCATCGGGCCGCGGCCCCTGAACTTGCTGCCCCCTCTTCAAGCAGCTTACTTACCTGCTTAACAAGAATGTGCGCGTGTATGACCAAGGATGCGCTCATAGAGATTTGCAAGCAGAATGGACTCTACCGCACGGCCTCGTTGAACGACAAGCTCTACTGCAACTTCAAGGGGTTCTCGCAGATTGCCTGCCTCGAAGACTACGTGAACCTGAAGGCGCTGTTCCTGGAGGGGAACGTGCTGGAGACGCTGGAGGGGCTGCCACCGCTGGCGGACCTGAAATGCCTGTGGGTGTGCGTGGCGCAGCACACGCCGGTGTCGCAGCCCGGGTAGTGTCGGCTTGCCCAGCCGTGTTCCTGTGTGGTGATGCTTTACCAGATCGTGAAGTGTCGGAGTCTTTGGTTGCTTCCGCGCCCTGGCCATCACGTCCTCACCCCCACGCCCACCGCCTCCGCAACCACCTCCAACTGCCTCCGCAGGTACGTGCAGCAGAACTGCATCTGGAAGATCAGCGGCCTGGAGGCCGTGCCGGGCCTGGACACGCTCAACATCAGCAATAACCAGCTCACCAAGCTGGAGGGGCTGGCCTGCTGCCCGGGGCTGCGCACGCTCATCGCCACGCACAACCACCTCGCTACGCTGGACTCTGTGGCCCACCTGGCCGAGTGCAAGGCGCTCCAGACGCTGGACCTGCAGAACAACGAGCTGGAGGACCCCGGCATCGTGGACATCCTGAAGCAGATCCCCGACCTGCGCTGCCTGTACCTCAAGGGCAACCCGGTGGTGTCCAACATCAAGAATTACCGCAAGGTGCTGGTCACCTCCATCCCCAGCCTCACCTACCTAGACGACCGGCCCGTGTTTGAGAACGAGCGCAAGATTGCGCAGGCCTGGTGCGTGTGCTCCTGGTGGCGACTTTGGTGGCGGCGGCGGTGGTGGCTGCACACGGGTCGGCAATGGGAAAGCTGTGGGCTACGGCTGGGGGTCGGCTCCATTTTGACTTGTTTGACGACCTCTGACGTCCATGCTAACATTGTCCCCGCCTGATGTGCCCGCCGTGTCGTTTGCCGCTGCAGGCTGGAGGGCGGCCTGGAGGGCGAGCGGGCCATGCGCAACCAGCTCAAGGAGGAGGAGGAGGAGCGCAGCCGCAAGAACCACGAGTTCATGATGCAGATGCGGGCGGCGGGCTGGCGCGAGGTGCGGGCGGCGGCGGGCTGATGGGGGGATCTCAAGATACCGTATGGGATGTGTCCGGTGCTTGGGGCTACCGGGGCGGCAGCTGGTAGCAAGCATGGGGCAAAGTCGGGGACTTGGTGGAGAGCGCTTACGCCCGCCTGCCTCCCCCGTCCCGCAGCGGCGCAAGCGCATGGGCCTGCCCGACGGCGACACGGACCCGGCGCTGGACGACATGAGCGACGGCGAGTACGAGTTCGATGAGGAGCCGGAGGAGCTGGTGGAGGCGCGGCAGCGGCTGGCGGCGTACACGGCGCGGCCCGGGGAAGAGGAGCCGGCAGGTGGGGCCAGGGGCGGGCCGCCATGGGGCAGGGCAGCGGGGAATCGCGCGTCTTGGCGGGTCTTTTAGAGAGGGTGGAACTGGCATAGAGCTTCGCATTTGCCTGGTGCTTGCATTGACGTGGCTGCATTGCGCCTGCGCGCCTGGTTGTGCCTCTTCCATGAGGAAAGATAAAGCGTGGCTCGCCTCGTGTCTTGTGCGGGTGCGGCTGCAGAGCTGGCGAGCGCACGGCAGGGCCTGGCGCGCGATGGCAAGCCCATCCAGGAGGGCGCCTGGGGCAGCGGCGCGGCGGCGGAGTCGGACTCCGCCATCTACCTGCAGTCCGTCAAGGCCGCGCAGGCGGAGCTGGACGTGGTGCGGCAGCAGCAGCCGCGGCAGCTGCCCACGGCGCAGGTGCTGATCGAGGAGCTGGATGAGCCGTGCGGTGGGCAAAAGGCGCCGGCAGCGGATGAGGGCTCGACGCCTCCGGCGCTGTCGCCGATGACCAGCCCGTCGGGGTCGGAGGGCAAGGGCGGGGAGGGCGCGGCAGCGACGAACAAGGACGCGGCGAGCGGCGTTGGCGGGGGGATATCGGCCGCTGTCGACATCAACGACCTGGATTAGGCCAGGGGTTGTTAGGGAGGGGGCGTGGAGGCTACGGGTCAAGGTAGGTACCCCTGGCAGGGACTGCCCGCGGGGAATCGGAACTGTGAAGAATAGCGTGCATGAGTGTCCAGCGAGCGACGGCGTGGTGTGAACTCAACGATTCATGGGTGGCCGTTGATTGCGTGCTGCTGCGTCGCCCGAGGTAGGCTAGCAGGCCAGGACTGACGTGGCAAGGCAGCCAGTGTTTTGGCTGTATCAGTGAATGCTGTCGGCTGGCAAGTTCAGACAGCGCAGCCAGGCGGCTCGGGGTCATTGGACGCGGACGCAGTGCCTTACGGCAAAAGGACTTGACGACTTGTAACAATGCGATGAGCGTGATGTACGATGTCGGCCGTACGCGCGTGTCATGCATATCTGGGCACCGTCAGTGTCGAGCAACTGTGCTGCCAATTCCACCCAACGCGAAGGCCAGCCCACACTGTAACCTTTTAGAATGCACCCACAGCGTTATCTGTACCGCGCGACTCCTTGCCGCAAGCTATCCAGCTGCAAAAATGACCCAGCCATCTTTGTGCTGAACCACCCCACGTCCCGCCCCATCCTGCACGACCGGCGTGTATGGCATCCTACAGCGTTGCGGGGGTGTCGGTGACCCCCGTCATCTGGATCTCCTGCCATGCCTTGTCATTCTGCGACCACGCAAGAGACACACGTTAGTACACTACGCTGTCAAGCGGCATGTGCTGCCAGCGGAGCTGAGGCCATCGCACCGTCAGGCAACAGGAGCTGCTGCTGCCGCGCACACCCCCAGAGATCAGTCCCTGGCAGTCCACAGGTTCCTCCACAAGGTTCCCCTCCTCATGGCATCAACTCAACCTCCATAACGGCACGGAAATGCGAACAGTCCACCCGACCCACCACGCATGCCCCTCCCCCTGACCCCTCGCCCTCACCTTGGCCAGCTGGTGCCACATGTTGAGGCTGTTCTCAAACAGCAGCCGGATCTTGTTGCTCTCGGAGGCGCTGAGGTTGTTGAGCTTGACGGTGATGGGGCCGCTCACCTTGCGCAGGCCGTCCAGGATCTTGCTGTTGCGCACCTTCTTCAGCTCCTCCACCAGGTCCATGATCTAGCGGGGTTGAGGCAATGCCAGAGCGCAGGGGCGACAGGTCACGGTACGGTATGTGTGCCGGATGTGGGCGTGCGCAATGGTGGGCAATGACCAAACGACTACCCGCGCCACCTCCCAAACGGCCGTCCCCGTTTCCACATCCTCAGCCCGTGCAGGCCCCCGTCCCAGCCCTTCTCGCCCCCTCCCGCCCCACCTCGTTGACCTCGGCGTTGGTGCCGAATATGGCGCGCGCCTCCGAGAACAGCATCTTGGCCGTCTCCACGTAGTACTGCGGCACCGGCTGGAAGTACTGCGGGATGGAGCGCTCCTCGTCCAGCACGGCTGTACGGAAGGGAGGGGTGGGGAGGGGTGGGGGCAGCGGGCCAAACGGGAATGGGAGTGGTGCAGGCAGGCAGGGCGGTGCCAGGGCGTGTGCGCGCAGCCGGCGTCATGGCCCCGCGCGGCTGCCGCAACACATCGACTCCTCTTCCATGAGTGCCACGGGCCGGCATGCACGCGGCCGTGGCCTGCCCCTACCTTTGAGCCTTTCCCGCGCCATCCAACCGGGCGGCTGGATGCGGCACTTGTTCCGCCGGTTCAGCGCCAGTGCCAGGTACATCGGCACCTCCACCGGGATGTTTGGCCGGAAGGGGCCGTACGTGCCCTGTGATAGGCGCAGGGTGCGTGTGCGTGTGTGTGTCAACAGTGCAGGAACCCGTAACAAACACTGCCCGAGGCGTGCGCGCAAGAACTGAAGCGCACGATGCTTTGAGGCTTGCGCAGTGGCGGGAGGAAACATCGTGCTATCTGGCATGTCAGCTGCTGGAGGCACAGACTGCCGCGGCTCACCTCGATGCATGTGAGCATGCTATTGGGCAGGTTGAGCGTGAAGTTGGGCACGATTGTCACCTTCTCGTGCTCCGCCATGAACTCCAGCTGTGTGGGTTTCCACAGGAAAGGTACGGGGCGTGGATAAGTCCTCAGCGGCAAAGGTGAAAGAAGGGAGCAGTTCTGGTGGCTGTGCGCATGCGCCAAAGCAGCCTTCGCGCGGAGCCTGTGCCGTCGGGGTATGCCGCGGGGCGGCGTGCCCACGGCCTGCGTTGCCGACCCGCCACGCACCTCTTCTGGTGTGAGCGGGGGCTCGTCCAGCTTGGAGGCCACATACTCGAAGAGCGATGCCGTGGGCGCCATGGCCCCGGCTCACGAGTAGAGCGCGCTGTGTCCTCGGTCCCGCGCGCAAATTGCTTTGTGCAGTTTTCTCCTCTTCGCTGTCGCTCGCGCTCCTCCCCGACTATCGGGGCGTGTGAAGTAAATTTATGCCGTCCGTGTTTTGCGCAAGCTATGCTCAGAATGCGGTCGACAAGGCGCGAAGCAGGAAGCGACAGACGCAGCTGACGCAGGTTGTTTGAGCGAGACCTGATTTAGAAGGCCTAATCGTATGCGTGGTAATTGCAATGAATTAAGTGGACTATTGGAGCCGGGAGCCGTGTAGACTCGCGCTGCATCGACCAAGCGCCCGCGAAATCGAGCTCCAGAGCAGCACCAAACGTTATTGTTATTGCAATTGAGCCATTTATTGTTTTGCCTAGCTTGTCCGAGACAGCAAAGGTGCCGAGACAGGACGCAAACCAGTGTTTGGGCCCCGGCCCGCGACACTAATTCACTTCACCTTTCAAGCTCAGTGCCAGTGGATGTACATCTTTTAGGGTCAATACTTAGGTTGCCACATCACAGATGGGGCGAGGCGAGGTGGGAAAGCAAAAAACTAGGGCTGCAGATGCCGGGCCTCTTTTTATTACCGCGGTCCCCCCGTACAGGCGGGAAACAAGAAAACGATATCTCTGGAGACATGGGAGCAAAAGCTAGCCGGCGTGCGTGTCCCAAAGGAGGACATGAACCGTCTGGTCATGAACTTCCTCGTCACTGAGGTGGGGGGTCCTGTGGTCGCTTGTGTCGCGAGCCGCTGAGGGTGGGCGCTCGCCGGCCAGGTGGGGGTGCGGCCAGAGCTTTCGGGGTATGACGGAGGGCGCCGACAACAGGTGCAGCGGGGGCGAAGGACTGCCATTTGGTTTGGCGTGTGGCGTGGCGTGGCTCGCCAAACACGCGGGGACTCCACGCACGCGTGCCACCACTGCCGCCGCGACTCCTGCCGCTGCAGGGCTACGTGGAGGCCGCGCGCATGTTTGAGACAGAGAGCGGCACGGCGCCGGGCGTGAACCTGGACGCCATCACGGACCGCATGGAGGTGCGCCGCGCGCTGCAGGGCGGCGACGTGGAGTCCGCCATCGAGCGCGTCAACGACCTCGACCCGGAGGTCAGCCGGGCGTGTCGGCCGTGGGAGTGGGAATGGGAGTGGGATGGGAGTGGGAGCGGCAGTCCGTGTGGGCACTACTTGTAGCTAGCCACTGGTAGCTACTGCCGGTACCGGCTTTCATCAAGCGCATGGGCGTGCACAGAACATGGGCTCACGGGACGCGCTGGCATGCTGGCGCGGCTTGGCGCTTGTGGTGGTGGTGGCTGGGCCTGGCCGCGCGTTGGGAAGCGTAGCGGTGTTGCGGCCAGTCAACTCTGGAGAGTGGGGCTCGGCATCTGGGGGTGCAGGCAGGAGTGCGGCCACGCCATCGTGCTCCATCCGCACCTGCACTTCCTCTTGCACACACGCTCTGCCGCCCTCTCCATCACACACACACGCTGCCCCTCCACCCAACCCCCAGATCCTGGACAAGCAGCCGGAGCTGTACTTCCACCTGCAGCAGCAGCGGCTCATAGAGCTCATCCGCGGCGGCGACACGGAGGGCGCGCTGGACTTCGCGGCGGAGAACCTGGCGCCGCTGGCGGAGGAGCACCCGCGATTCCTGGAGGAGCTGGGTGAGCGCGGGGGCGGGCGGGCTGGGGATGGGGATGGGGCTAGGGGCTGGGGCTGGCCGCGAGGCGTGTGTGCGGCGGAGGGGCTGGAGTTGGGGGTGGGGCTGGGGGCTGCGGCTGCGGCTGGGCCGCGAGGCTGATGTTCGGGCGTTGTGCGTTCGGGCGCTCGACAAGCATCTTGCAGTCAGTGGTTCGAGCAGAATGTGAGGGGCGTAGTCTTGATGAGTTGGGGTCAGCGTGGTCTTGACCAGTCGGGGTTGGCGCAAGAAGGGACGTGCGAGGACTAAGCTCACGTCCTGATCTTCACCCCCCACCCCGCGCCCCACCCCCCACCCCCCCACCCCCCACCCACCCTCCCCCCCCACACACACACGCACACACGCCCAGAGCGCACGGTGGCGCTGCTGGCGTTCGAGGACACCAAGTCCTCGCCCGTGGGCGACCTCATGGACGTGGCGCAGCGCCAGAAGACCGCCTCCGAGCTCAACGCCGCCATCCTGGCGGCGCAGGCGCAGGAGCGCGAGCCGCGCCTGCCGCTGCTGCTCAAGCTGCTGCTGTGGGCGCAGGCGCAGCTGGACGAGCGCGCGGTGTACCCGCGCATCTGCGACCTGGCCAGCGCGCAGCTGGTGCCGCCGCCCAAGGCGGATTAAGATTTAAGAAGCCGGCGGCGGCGGCGGTGGCGCGTGTGGCGGGGCGGGGCGGGGCGTTGACAGGTGGTTGAGAGGGCTGGGTGCAGACTGTTTGGGGTGCGGCACGAAGCGTGCATTGAAGGAGAGCGCCGCGCGGGATGGCCCGTCCGCGGAATGAATGGTCGAGTGGACGCAGGATTGTAATAGTAGGTCGGTCAAAGACTGTGCGATGTTGAGGTTATGCATGTACCGCACGCTGCGGCAGATTGCGAGCATGCCGGCAAGAGGGCGCACGCAGCAGGGATTGCAAGGGCATGGGGGAAGACGTGGCGCAGCAAGCTTGGCGTGCGCGTGGGGAAGGCAGGTGGTGAGGGGAGCGTACGCCTGCGCAATGTACGGTTGAGGCCGGGGCGCGCGCGCGGACGAGGCATGTTGGTGATGACAACACACACACGTTGACCAACTGCCTCAGCACGGCTTGCGTCGAGGGACGGTGGTGCCATCAGGCTGCGGATTGGCGAGCCACAGCGCATGTAGATTCTTGAGTCTGAAGCGGCCCCTTCTCGGGTCCTCGAACCTTGGGTCACGCCACTGACCAGTACCTTACCACCTTCACCCGGTAGAACGGACTCCAATTCATCAGTGGGGATGGCAGGTGGTGCGCGCAGTCAAAGCGCACTGCCGGCATGGTATCTGCAGTACGTGAGGCTGTGGACATGGCAAAAACACACATGGGATGTACGCACCCCTGTCATGTGTAAAGCTTCACAGTCCGACGCATTACCGTGTGCGTAATGCGTCGGACTGTGAAGCTTTACACCCCGCGCCGCTGGACACGCGGACCCAACGCATGCTTGCTTGTCTAGCCTCAACAACCCATAAGTGTGTCATGGGTCCGACCGGGAAGCTTTATCACATTCGTTTGAACAACCAGCTTCCCACCATACGACCCGCCTTTTGGCCTGGCCGGGTCAACGGGGCCCAGGCGGGGCCCACCTCCGGTGACCCCAGGCGCCCACTCCCCCCGGATTTTACCCCCAACCACCCCTGCCCCAAACACACAAAACGCTTGAGGCCATCATGACCACCGCCCGTTCCGTCCGCAATTCGACGGGCACGCCCAGGCCACTAGTAGGGGCGCAGCGGGCTCCGTGCAATGGCATGTCGGGGGCCCGGAGTTGGTTCCTGGGGTCCTGGGGTTTGACACACGGCTGAGATGGTGGCCGCTGAGGCACTGACCAGTCCTCCAAACGGACTGGCAACAAACAGCTGTGGATGAGGGGGCCTGAGCTAATGCTGCAAAGTTGTGTGCATGGGGTTGACGGTTGCGTGCAAACCGGGGGACGTGCAGCACGCGGCCCGCGAGGGTTTGGGCGTGAGCACGGGCGTGAGCATGTAGGCTTTACACCCCGCGCCAGTGAGTGAGTATTACAGGTGGTCCCTTCTCGGGTTATCGGGTCACTCCCCTGACCATCACACCTGGCAGAGTTTGCTAGCCGTACGCATGTCACTGAGCGCAGAGATGAGTTTCATAGGCAGGTTAGGCAGGTTTGATGTCAATTCAGTAGTAGGACTAGCAGGCGCATCACCTAATCAGAACGGTGGCGCCCAATGCTGTTCAACAGGCAGAAAAGTAGGCACATACAGAGGACCCCGTTAAAACCAGCGCCCCAACTAGCCTGAATTGCGATCGGCCCCTCATTCCTGCCCACGGTTGCATGCAACCCCACCCCATCTCAAACGCACAAACATGGCTATAACACTACTCGCATTTCCGTGTTTGGTCAATCAAGTCAGATAGTCGTAAGCGCAGCATCACAGACTGTTAGTGTCCCCCGCGCCCTGATCATGCGGTGTCAGCGAAGCATGCCAACGTAGCCTCCACAACCCACACCTGTGTCATGGGTCCGACCGGGAAGCTTTATCAAACACGAGCGTCTGAACACCCAGCTTCCCACCAAACGACCCGCCTTTTGGCCTGGCCGGGTCAGCGGGGCCCAGGCGGGGCCCACCCCCGGTCATCCGGTCCTCGACCGAGTCTGTTCCTGTTGTTGCGCACAGGCACAGAGACCTACCCTGGGCAGATGACGACAGAGCGCACGCTGTAGGGGTGGTATGCAGCAGACAAGGGTCAAGGAGAAGACGTGGTGCGGGAGGTTTCCGAGCATGTGGATTGTGGCAAAGCGGCTAGGATGGCAAGATGTAGCAGGATAGTCGGCAAAAGACACATCTAGATGCCCCAGGGCGCCGTCCGCAGGGTTATATACTTGTGTGTCGTAGATCTTCCGTGTTTCGCCAACACAAGAGGTGGTGGGGCACTGGGGCCGTACGGCTGGGCAGTGTGGTGAAGAGCCGGGGCGTGAGCACGGAACACGGCTGCGAAGGTGCCCGTAGCTTCGCCGCAGTGGCAGTAATACTCCGCATCAGGGAAGGGCTCATCGAGTGTCAGACCGGGAAGTGCTGATGTAGTTTACGATACCGTATGCCGTATCAAACGTGCGCGCCAACTTGCCAACTTGCCAAACTGCCCTAGTGCCCTGCCCCTCTGTCAGGCGCTCCAGGGCGCCCCCGATTGTTCAATCTGTCGGGAGCGGAGCATCCTAGTACCGGTCACCACCATGAACTGGCTCGACCCACCACTCCATAAGCCAACACAACGAGAGCTCTCCCACTCCGGCCCTGCTGGCCACCTACTACTGGGGCGCACATCCACACGCCTTCGCGCTCACGGCCGCCGCCCTGTCACCACGAACGTCACCGCCCGGTTGACCACCGAGCCGCCCACCAGCCTCTGGGCGGCGGAGGCGGTCGCCTGCGCCACGAACTCGACTCGCAGCGCCTCCACCTGCTCCGGCCTCAGCAGCGCGTCCAGCGGCGCGAATGGGCTGCCCGCGCACTGCCGCCACCAGCCCTCCACAAAGGCGTCCAGCGGGCGCGGCCGCGTGTCGTCAAACTCCTCCCGTGTAACCTGCACTTGTGTGCGCGTGTGGATGGGCGGGGAAACGGGGGCGCACTGGCGTGGCGGGCCGGTGAGTGCGCTGGGAATGACATTCTGCCCGTATGTTTGCTCGTTCGGCCCCGGCGCCTCGTCCTCCCCGCACGCACCCAGGCGTGCACGCACCTGTACATCCACAAAGCCCGCCGCCGCCATGGCCGCGCCGCAGCGCTCCTCGCTGCCCAGCCGCGCGCACGGGTCCTCCACCTCAATGCCGTGCCTGTGTCAGTGCCGCGGTCGGCGCGCGGCCCGGTAGGTCCTAGTTCCGGCTGTGCGACATGTGTGCGCCCCCCTTTACGCACGGCCTATGCGCACGTGCACATGCATGTGCGTGCGCGTGCGTGCGTGCACTGCGGACATGATGCGTGCGCGCTTGCGCCGTTGGGATCGCCGCGGCCAATGACAGGCGGCGAGGTCCGCACCGCGCACAGGCAGCGCACCTCACGCACGCCCCTTCCCCAACACTTACATCCCGCGCGCGCCCCACACCTGTCTTTCAGCAGTCGCAGGAAGATGCCGAATTCTGGGGTGTTGGGCGCCGCGAAGGCGTTGAACGCCAGCAGGCCGCCGCTGCCGCTGCCGCCGCCAGCCCCACCGGGTCGCAACCAGTCCCGCCAGGTGGCCAGGGACCGCGGCGTGTCGGGCAGGAAGGGCAGCGCGGCGGAGCAGGTGATCGCGTCGAAGGCGCCGGGCGGGAAGGCCGCAACGTCCGCGTCCTGGCGGCGGCGGGGCGGCGTACAGGCGCATGACGTTAGAGGGAGGCCGCGCGCGGCAGGCGACACGCTGCACTGGCTGCTGCTGGAGCTCCCGGCGTCCGCCGGCCAAAGACGGCTGTGCAGCCTTGGCCTGGCAGCTCACGCGGCGGCGGCCGCACGCACGCACCACCAGCAGCAGCGGGACCGCCCCGCGCGACCGCTAGCCTGGCAGGGCCGCCCCCACCTGCTCCACCAGCTCCAGGGGGCCGTGCGGCGCCATGAGGCCCTCCGCCTGCGCCTTGGCGCGCGCCACCGCCAGCATTCCGCCGGACAAGTCCAGACCCACCACGCGGCCGGCCCGGCCCACCGCCCGCGCCAGCGGCAGCGCAACCATGCCCGTGCCGCATGCCACGTCAAGGGCCTTTGGGGATTCGGGATAGTGGGCGTCAAGGGAGGCAGGAAGGCCAGGGAACTGTAACGCGCTGGGGTTGCATGATGGTGATGGAGGGTCGCTGCGACCAGGCGCGGCCTCGTCGGCCTGACACGCACTGGCGCCTGCTTCCTGCTCCGGCCGCGTCGGGTCCTTTAACGGGAATTCTCACCCGGTCGCCCTCACTCAGCGTCAGGCGACGCAGCAGCGACTCGGCTAACTGCGAGTGGAACACGTTGCCGGAGTCATAATTGGCAGCGCGCGACTCAAAGCTCGCAGCCACGCGCGTTTTGAAGCCCTCTGGTACAAGTAAGAGCTGTCGAGGTGCATCAGCGCCTGCTGCCAAGGCGACGACAAGCCTGCGCTGAGGCAAATTGTCCCGTGTCCTCCGGCATGGCAGAATGTCGCAAGGTCTCAATAGCATGCTGCACCTAAGGTTGCTAGACTATCTGGTGCAGGTTTGGGCTACATCACCAGCAATGCCCAGGAGGACACCCCAGGGGGAGGATTCGTAGTTTGCCATGTGGCGGCACGCGCAGCGGTTGGCGCTCGGCGGACCATCACACCTGGCAACGTTTGCTAGCCGTACGTAACTGAGCGCAGAGATGTGTTTCACAGATAGGTTCGATGTCAACTCAGCAGTATGACTAGCAGGCCCCTACTCCTGCACGGTGGCGCCCAATGCTGTTCAACAGCCACGTCAACAGCCGTGAGTGAGTGAGTATTACAGGTGGTCCCTTCTCGGGTTCTCGGGTCACTCCCCTGACCATCACACCTGGCAGAGTTTGCTAGCCGCCCCCCTGAGAGTGTGTGGTATTACAGGTGGTCCCTTCTCGGGTTCTCGGGTCACTCCCCTGACCATCACACCTGGCAAAGTTTGCTAGCCGTACGCATGTCACTGAGCGCAGAGATGTCCTTCATAGGCAGGTTCGATGTCAATTCAGTAGTAGGACTAGCAGGCGCATCACCTAATTAGAGCGGCGGTGGCACCCAATGCTGTTCAACAGGCAGAAAAGTAGGCACATACAGTGGAACCCGTTGAAACCAGAGCCCCACCTAGCCTGAATTGCGATCGGCCCCTCAATCCTGCCCACGGTCGCATGCAACCCCACCGCATCTCAAACGCACAAACGTGGCTATAACACTACTCGCATTTCCGTGTTTGGTCAATCAAGTCAGATAGTCGTAAGCGCAGCATCACAGACTGGTAGTGTTTGGTCTCAGACAGTTCAGGAATCACATGTCGTCAAGGTCACACACATCCGGAATGGCCACTTCCATCCGGTCACCACATACACGCAGGAAGGGGTGTGTGTCAGACACTTTCAGCCAGGCCTTATCCCGCCGGCGCCGTGGCAATCCAAGCGAAGCGAAGTCAGCTAGCAAGCCTCTGATGCTAGCTAGTGCTACCGCCTTGGCCCGGGCCAGAGCCCCCTCAGTGAACGGCTTCCGTGCGCGCATGTACCGCCGTGCACTCTCCATCGCGTTAAGTGCGGCCAGGGCCACCACCTCCCATACGCATTGCTGTATCTGCGTTGGGTCCGGGCTCTCCAGCAGCCAGACGTGATGCCGCCGGACAGGGCAGCCCGCGTCGGTGCGGCCAGCATTGATGGTGTCCTGTAGCAGCTCCACCACACTCTGCGCGACGGGGCACTCCCAAAAGTGATGCAGTCGAGGCGAGGGCGGCATCACCGCCGGTGACGGGGGAGAGGCGAATGCGCCACATACGCACGGCTCCGGCGAGCTGCCATGGATGTGCGTATTTCCCAGCATGCCCACACCGTCAACCGCCAACCGCCACAGCACCTCCTTGTGCTTCAGTTCCCATCGTACTTGCCACACCGAGGCCATGTGTCGCCGGAAACTGGACCAGGCGCTGGCGCCCAGGGGCGGGAGGCAGGGTGGCGCCCAGGGCTTCAGCCACATAAGCATGGTGAAGACGCGTGCGGTCCTCATTGACGCCAGTTAGCTGCATTGCTGTGCCGTCGCGGACAGCCAAGGCGGTCAGGGGAACGGGGCGTTGGTGCCCCTGGATGAACCATCCCATGCGGCTGACAATCATCTCCACGACCTGGTCCTCGGTGGGCAATGCTGCGGCAGGGGTGGCTGCGTGGGTAGGCGGGTGAACGGGGGCAGGGGCTGGCTGGGCGGCAGCGGGACCTAGGGGGTCGGTCGCTGGGGCGGGGGGACGCGCTGACGGCGTTGGTGCGAGACACGGCGGCGCTGGGGGCGCAGGGGGCGCAGGAAGGTGCAGGCGCGCAGCAGCAGCCCAGGAGGGGTTGATGTCCAATAGCAGGGCATTAATGGCAGCGATGGCCTGCACGCGATCCGCAAAAGCGCCCGCCACGGCGCTAGATGGCTGTAGCTGTTCCCGCACCAGCTGCGCCCATTCGGTTGCCAGCAAGGTGAAGATGTGGATGCCCGGAGTCGATGCCAGGCGGTGACGCCACGATGTTTCATACGCAGCAAAGGCGTCGTAGACACGCACGGCGTCACCCAGCGTGCGCAGGCGGCGGCATTCCGTGAGCTGAGTGAGTGAGTATTACAGGTGGTCCCTTCTCGGGTTCTCGGGTCACTCCCCTGACCATCACACCTGGCAAAGTTTGCTAGCCGTACGCATGTCACTGAGCGCGCGTAGAGATGTGTTTCATAGGCAGGTTAGGCAGGTTTGATGTCAATTCAGTAGCAGGACTAGCAGGCGCATCACCTAATCAGAACGGTGGCGCCCAATGCTGTTCAACAGGCAGAAAAGTAGGCACATACAGTGGAACCCGTTGAAACCAGAGCCCCACCTAGCCTGAATTGCGATCGGCCCCTCAATCCTGCCTACGGTTGCATGCAACCCCACCCCATCTCAAACGCACAAAAGTGGCTATAATACTACTCGCATGTCCGTGTTTGGTCAAGTCAGATAGTCGTAAGCGCAGCATCGCAGACTGTTAGTGTTTGGTTTCAGATAGATCAGGAATCACATGTCGTCAAGGTCACACACATCCGGAATGGCTACCTCCATCCGGTCCCCACACACACGCAGGAAGGGGTGTGTGTCAGACACTTTCAGCCAGGCCTTATCCCGCCGGCGCCGTGGCAATCCAAGCGAAGCGAAGTCGGCTAGCAAGCCTCTGATGCTAGCTAGTGCTACCGCCTTGGCCCGGGCCAGAGCCCCCTCAGTGAACGGCTTCCGTGCGCGCATGTACCGCCGTGCACTCTCCATCGCGTTAAGTGCGGCCAGGGCCACCACCTCCCATACGCATTGCTGTATCTGCGTTGGGTCCGGGCTGAACCTGAGTGAGTGAGTGGTATTACAGGTGGTCCCTTCTCGGGTTCTCGGGTCACTCCCCTGACCATCACACCTGGCAAAGTTTGCTAGCCGTACGCATGTCACTGAGCGCAGAGGTGTGTTTCATAGGCAGGTTCGATGTCAATTCAGTAGTAGGACTAGCAGGCGCATCACCTAATTAGAGCGGTGGCGCCCAATGCTGTTCAGCAGGCAGAAAAGTAGGCATATACAGTGGAACCCGTTGAAACCAGAGCCCCAACTAGCCTGAATTGCGATCGGCCCCTCAATCCTCAAGTCACCTCAATCATTTTAGTGAGTGAGTATTACAGGTGGTCCCTTCTCGGGTTCTCGGGTCACTCCCCTGACCATCACACCTGGCAAAGTTTGCTAGCCGTACGCATGTCACTGAGCGCGCGTAGAGATGTGTTTCATAGGCAGGTTAGGCAGGTTTGATGTCAATTCAGTAGCAGGACTAGCAGGCGCATCACCTAATCAGAATGGTGGCGCCCAATGCTGTTCAACAGGCAGAAAAGTAGGCACATACAGTGGAACCCGTTGAAACCAGAGCCCCACCTGAGCGGAACCAAAGCATGCTTGCTTACGTAGCCTCAACAACCCACGTTTATGTCATGGGTCCGACCGGGAAGCTTTATCACACTCGGCGTATGAACAACCAGCTTCCCACCATATGACCCGCCTTTTGGCCTGGCCGGGTCAGCGGGGCCCAAGCGGGGCCCACCCCCGGTGACCCTCGGCGACCACCCCGGATTTTGCCCCCAACACACAAACGCTCGAAGCCATCACAGCCACCGCCCTTTACGTCCGCCATTACGCCCAGGCCACGCGTAAGGGCGCAGCGGCTTCCGTGTCATGGCCAGCAATGGCACATCGGGTTCACGGGTTGCATAGCGGCCCCTGCCCTTGCCCGTGCCTGTCCCTGCCCGCCCGTGCCCGTGGCTTTCCCAAGAGGCCCTGACTGCCCTGACTTGCACCGTGAATGCGTTGAGTGCTGGCCCGCAACCGCACCGTTCCTCGACGCCCTGGTTGCACGGTCTGCGGACAAAGCACGCCTGGTTGGGAATAACCAAGGCGATGCGGATTGCGGCGTGACACATTGGTTCACACCTGGACGATTGCCCACTCTCCCCCACGCCGCTCAGTAAACCCCATACGCTCTTGCTCTGGCACCTATAGCCACAACTCGTTGACGAAGCTGATTTCACTAGTCTCACCATAATATTTGCTGCACAGCATAACCGTCCTCGACGGGCCTGCGGTACTCCCCGTCGCTCAGGAATCTAGGAACGATGCGTCAAGCATTTGTAAGTTCGTCCATTTGCGCCGCATTCGGACTTGAGCGGGAGCGCGATGGCCTGAGGGCACGGCGGGCGCGACGATGGGCGTCACAGAAGGACCTGGCGAACCTCAATTCACTCGTTCGATTGTTGCACCAGGTTGTGGCTGTGGTGCTGGCGCTGGCGCTTCTTCAGGCGCAGCAATCAGGTGTGTGTTTGCGCACTCGCACACATGACTTCGCCAGCTTCCTGCTCAACCTGAGCCCCAAGCTCATAACGTAGTGACCATGTGTATCCCTCGCTGTCTTGTATTATCTCGGCCTGATGCCCACCGGGTTATTCGCCAAGACGGGCAAGAGCGATGCCGTGCATGTGCAAGCAGCTGTGCAAGTGGAGCTCGCCAGCCGGCGAAACCTGCGCACTACGTCGCGCTAGCCAAAAACGTATCCATCTGGGCAAATGGGCAGACACCACCGGGCGCGTCTGCAGCAAAGCGGGGCCGAACCCGACCACGCCCGCCACCCGGACAAGTCTCTTCCCCGCAGCTCTGAGGCTCGTGCCTGTGCTGGAATGGGCACGGGCTCCGTATAGACACATACAGGCTGTTCCCCGCATTGACAGCCGCTGAGAATCACCGACTGGGGTCCAGTCACCGTGCACTCTGAGCTGCACGGACTGTGCAACCCGCACAACCCCGAACCTCGCACAACCCCGAACCTTGGAGTGGCTGGCGGCACTTCCCCTGCTCCCTGCCCCTGCCGCAGCCCCAGCCCCAGCCAGGGCCCCCTGGACTCGATGCGCAGCCTTCGGCGCATCTGCCATCGTGCTGTCAGCCTGCGCTGCTGCTTGTCACCCACGCCAACACTCTGCCCCTTGCCTCACCCCGCAGCGGCCCAGTCCACCAGCAACGTGAAGCTGATTCCGCTCAACACCTTCTACTCGCTGTGGAAGGCGTCGCAGACCGTCAACGCCACACGTGCCCAGAACATCACTTTCCTGGACGGTGAGCAGCAGGGCCATGCTGGCGGCTGGTTGCCGGCCAGGTTGCTTGTCTGTGAGGTGGCGCCTGGGGGGGGCGCTCTTGGGGCTGGTGCTTGCAGTCACCACCGCACCCCGCAGCTTCGCGGCCTGCAACTCGCTGCGTGCCATACCCATAGCTACCACCGTCCACTAACCACTCGCCTGCACCCCATTGGGCTGGTGATTGCCACCCCATCCCTCCCCTGCCCCGGCTGGTTTTGGAGTCCTTGAAAGAACTACCGTTCCTCCTCACGACCCCCCCCATCCCACCCCCCCGGCCCTGCGCAGTGCGGCCCAAGACGCTGTACCAGCTGTCTCACGTGCCCGACGCTCGCAACGTGCCCAGCCAGGACGCCAAGAAGGTGGCGGCCCAGTTCGCCAGCCGCAAGCGCGGCGTGGACCCCACCAAGGACGTGGCCTGCTACTGCACCAGTGAGTGCGGGCGCATGCTTGCGGCGCCGGCGGTGGTTATGGCGGTGGCGCAGCGCTGGTGGCAGGGGCTCCTGCTGCCGAGGGCACTGGCGGTCTGCCGGGAAACGGGCGCGGGCGCGCGAGGCCGCAGCGCGTTCGCAGGCTGGGGTTTGGGGTGCGGGCGCCGGGCGGTGGGCTCACGGCCGACCCGCAGTCAGTCAACCCGGCACGCCGGCATGATGCCATGCCTCACTCGCTGCCTGCGGTTTCCCTGTGCCGCCCGCGCTGGCCCGCTGCCGCGCAGTGTCCTCAACCGCCGTGAGCGCCTGCAACGAGTTCGCCAAGCTGAAGGCCTACGCCAAGGTGGGCGGCTCTGCAGCAGGGCCGGGGGGATGGGGTACTGTGAACCAATCCCGTCGGGGGCAGGGGGGGCAGGGGGGTGGATGAATACCAGCCTAAACTAAACCAAACCAAACCGAGTGCATATGCGGGGGCGAGGGCTGGTGGTTTTCATCCTTGGCGCCGAGCACTCGCGGAGCTGATCCGTGTGCCTTCACTAGCGGCTGGCTGCCTTGTCCCTCGCTCTGGCGGCACGTCACGAGGCGCCTTGCCCTCACACACCTGCGGGCTGCACGGTTGTGCTGCTGCGCTTCAAGCCCGAGCACCTCACGTGCATCCCCATCCCCATCCACCCATCCACATGTGCCCGTGCCTGCATACCACACAGGTCAAGGTCTACGCCCTGAACGCCTCGTTCTCCGAGTGAGTCTGAGCTGTCTGTGCGGGGAGGACCTGGCCGCGTGCTCTGAGGCACGCCTGCCGCACAGGGTGCATGCTGCCGTGTGATCAGTCCGCCGCCCACTACTGACTGTATGGTGCTCCCTCTCCTGCCCGCCAACTGCAGCTGGGTGGTTGCCAAGTACCCCACAGAGAAGAGCGGCAAGATCGGACACTGAGGGCCAGGGGCCCTGCTGAGGGCCTGCCAGTCGACCGGCGGGAGGGAGGGCTGCAGCGAGGCGGGTGCCCCATATGGGTTTGGGGGAGGGGGTCAAGGGCGCAACGATCCGAGGCCTGTGCTGGCTGGCAGCTGGCGGGAGGCATCGTGCTTGCTTGCGCTCACACGCGCGGGTTTCGCCTGGCGTTTTGCTTGAAGATAGCGTTGGCTGGGCAGTGGGGCGCGCTGCGTGCGGTGGTAGCTGGCGCTGCGTGCAGTGGTGGCCGCTGCCAGCGGGTGCCATGATGCCGTAGTTTTGAGGTGAATTCATAGATAGGCAGTTGTATTCATCAGCATCCGTGACGTTGGTTTCACGGCACCCATGTGCATACTGTGGCAAGGTTTCCTTGCGGCTTCATCCTCAGTTCCTAGGTCCCTGCCATCCGCGGGAACCTATTGCCTCCGCTGCTACACTACTGTAGGGCTGGCCACCCAGCCTCTGTGCAACTAGCCATTCGTGGGCAAAGTTGGGGCCCAGTACGTGAACTGCGCGTGGACATGGACAGGCCCGCCGGATGCGGCCCCTACCGTGATGGGCGGGCTGACTGAGTCATCTGTAACAATTATTCGCGTTTCGAAAGCACTTCGCTCATTATGTCGCGTCGACCCTATGAGTTCACACCGCTGCGCAGCCCCATGACCTCCCTTGACGTCCGTGGCGTGGCCGTGCATCGCACTGACATTGCCGTGATCCCTGGAACCACGGGCCTCGCACCCCACATGTATTTCCCCGCCATGCAAAAGGAGTTACAAACCCATTCGACTTTCAAATGGGATCCGTCAAAACTGTGATTTCGAATTGCCGCCGCCGCCCGCCACCGGCCCAGCAACCGTCTGGCGGGGTTGGCTGCCGGGCACGCACGACGCAGCCGGCCGGCACGCAGCAGCGGGGGGGCACCACCCATCAGTCTGTGCCCTGTGGCGGGTGTGGGCTACCCCGCCGTATGTGTGCACACGCTCACATGGCCCACACCAGTGACATACCGCATCGGTCACATCCTCATGACTCACCATTACCGTGCTCGCAGCCTGGCAGCCGTGCAAAGCAACCGTTGCACCCACACCAAACACACCAATATGAACATCCACACCAACAGCAATTTGCCCATGTGCCGTATCCAAATCAAGGAATCCCACGCCCAGTGCGCGCCTCACCCCTGCGCTCACATCTTCCCACACACACCGCCACACATTTCTTCGGCAACGCCACTGCCGCTGCACTCGCCGACTCCTGCCAGCACCCACCGCCCTGGCCGCTACAGGCGCATTGGGGGTGACCTTCATGCTACTGCTGTGCTACTGGTGTGTACACCGTTGTGCTGCTGCTGTGTGTACATTGCTGTGCTCTGCAGCGCATCATCTGTATTAGGGCGCTGGTGTCAAAATCGCGCTCGTCCATGCACTCGCCCCTCCACACTCTACAACTTCTAAACATTGCTCCTCCCCACCCCTCATGCAGCCCACCACCACACATCACTCCGCCGCCACCCATCCGCCCTACTTGGTCCGCCGGCGGCCTCGTACCGCCCGCACCGCCAGCGCCGCCCCCGCCGCCAGCGCCGCCGCCAGCGCCGCGTTGGTCGCCAGTATGATATTGTTGTAGACCCGCGCCCGCCGCTGCCGCGCGCCCAGCCCCTTGTTGAAGTCGGCCTTGTCGTTCACGTTGGGGAAGGGCGTGTCGGGCGAGGGCGGCGGGCGGCCCAGGAACGCGCACAGCGGCCCCCAGCCCTGCCGCGCGCTGAAGACCAGCAGCTGGCCCGGCGGCACCACCCGCTTCACCTCGGCGATGTGCGCCTCGTACACCTGCGGCGTGTGGCGGCGCGTGTTGCGGCATGTGAGGCGTGGGGAGGGTTAGCCGCCCATACGAGCGCAGTGAGTGATGAGTCTAAATCGGGGGAGGGCGAAGCGTTTGGGCGTGTGGGCGATGGACTGCCTGTCAGTCATCCGTGTCCCCGCCCCCAACCTCCCAAGTGCACCTCCCGCACACTCCAGCTCACCGCCCCCCCGCCCCCCCCCCCCGCCCCCCCCCCACACACCTGGCGGGCGAACTCGCGGTCCTTGAAGCGGCCGTCAAAGGTGCCCGTCCAGATCACCTGGGGGTGGGCGAGTGGGCGAGCGGGGGAATGGGCACCGGTCCACACAGTGCGGAGCGTGAGCGTCATCCCTCCCCGCTCTCTCCTACTCTCAGGGATGGCCACACGCAAACACACGGCTTACAACAGGCCGCACGCCGGCACGCACACGCCGGCACACACATTCCGACAAACGCCGGCACGCACACGCCGCCACGTGCACATGCCGGCACACACACAAGCAACGCGTTTTTGTTTTTAACACACGCCACACGCCGGCACACACACGCCACACGCCGCCACGCGCACACGCCGGCACGCACACCGCACCTCGTCCACCATGGCGTAGTGGGAGGTGTAGTGGCGGAACCAGGGCGCCAGCCAGGGCGGCGGCCGCACCGTGAGGCCGGTCATGCTGGAGGGGTAGATGGACTCGCACACGCTGGCGTACCAGGCCTCGAACGACTCGCGCACGCTCAGCACCACCTTGGCGCCCGGGTAGGCAGCCAGCAGCTCCTGCGGCGGCGGCGGCGGCGGTTTGGCGTACCCAAGCAAATATAGGGGCAGTTCAAGGGGGCCGGAGCAGCGCGTCCGTTTGTCTCCTTTGCATGCCCAGGTCACCGCCCAGTCGCCGACCAGTGCTGACTCCGCGGTCGCCCCCAACGCAAGCCTCCTGCAAGGCCCGCCGCCAGCAGCCCGGCTCCTCGGCGCAAAGGAAGCACAAGCCAAGCACTCTACCTTGTAGAAGCGCGCGGGGGGCCAGTCCACCGCCGCCGTGTAGCCGCCCGGCCCGAACAGCGCGCGCCAGTCGGTGGTGCGGCCCGCCGCCTGGTCGCGCGCCGCCGCCCGCCACGCCTCGTCGTGCCCCGGGTTGGCGGCCACCTGCTCCCGGCAGGACCGCGCCGACATGCACAGGGAACGGGGGTCAGAGCGGGAGTGTTGTGTCAGCCAGAGGATAGACAGAAGGGCGCACCGCCTCCTGGGCAGCGCTGCCAGCTCACAAGCAGGCGCCGGCCCGTGTCAGCCGCGCTGCGCGCGCCCCAGGCTGCATGCACCCTGCGCATGTGCCAGCGCACGGCCCGGGCGCGTTGACTGCCTCCGGCGCTGCGCGCAGCACGCACCTCCTTCATGTGGTATGTGCGGTAGCCCAGCATGTCCAGTGCCGTCTTGAGCGACAGCTGCGGGCGCGGGCGGCAGGTGTGCAAGCCGGCGTTCAAGGACAGCAAGCGGCCAAGAGGCCCGAGTCCTGGCCCCTCACATGATGTTGTGGGTCATGCAGTGCACATGACGGGGTTGGGGCTGAGATACGACAGCAACAAGCCGCATCAAACAAAACTTGTTCGCTGTGCCCCTGCCCCCACAACCCTCCATCTCGTCGCTTCCCCCCGCCCCGGCCCAGCCCCCCTCCCTCCCCCGCTGCCCCCCCCCCCTCCCCCCGCACGCGCAGTCGCCCCGCCCACCGTTCCTGTGCGCCCGAAGCCCGCGCCGATGACGAGGAGCTCTCCATCTAGAGCCGATGCCATGTTTGCGCCAGCTAGCAGAGCTCTGGAGGAGTCTATCGCGCGTGTGTGAACCTATACGTGTTTCCCAGAAAGTCACATCCAGCTCATTTGCAGACTTGCATCTCACTTCGCTAAATATAAGATTTGGTACGCCTGGATGTGAATAGAGCGAGAATGCAGGGAAGGCGGGCGCGGTTCGTATTTACCATGTGCAAGCCTCAAACGCGTCCAATTGGAATGCTGCAGCTCTGTTAGTTTATACCCGACCCAAAACAATTGTTAGACTTAAAGCCTGTCGCAAGGCCACGCTCCAGCAAACTTGGCAAACATGGCTCTCTCTCGCAAGGCGCTTGCCACGGTGCGCAAGTCTGCTAGCAGCTATGTTTTCATAATGTTTTAAAAATTAAATCGCTCCATTACAATTCAGTGCGGCATGACTCCACTGCTTGCCGGGCGCTTATTACTGGCAGTCCGCGAACAAAGTCCCGCTTCGCCTGCGCTGTTCGCTTGCAGGTCGCGGTTGCAGTGCTGCTGCTTTGCGCTGGCTGTGCGGGTGAGCCTCACTGAGCAGGGGTGGTTAGGTAATGGCATGGCGGTCTCACGAACACGGTCACGAACATTTTTCGCCCTCGCTTGAACCGGTCCTGCGCAGAGGCCGGTAAGAAGAAGGCCAACCCTGGTGGCCGCAAGCCTGGCCGGAAGCCCAAGCCCAGGCAGGTTTTGGCGCATACGGGGGGGAGCGGAGATGCGGGTACGTGCCCCCCACATTAAAGGCACGGTTTTCTTTACGCCGGCGTTTTTCATGGTAGCGGGAGGGCCGAGGAAACTTAGGCCAGACCTCATGGGGCTGCGGCTGGTTACGGCTTTAGGCGCTTGACGAGCAAGCAAACGCGGGCGTGCGTCCATGAAGATAGGTTGCCGTGTCCAGAGCATGCGGTGACCTCTTTGCCCCCCTCCCCTTCGTCCCCACCACCCTGTCCTCGCGCCCTCCACCCCTGTCGTTCGCTATGGGCGCCACCTGTCACAGCAACGGCAACAAGCCGTCTAAGCGGGCCCCCGATGTGCTGGTGAGGCAAGCGGCAGGGCACATGCGCGGGCGGGAGGCCTTGGGGCCGCGGGCGGGAGGGCGCATTGCATGCCCGACCGCAGTCTCACGCCTGCTCACACTGCGCGCTCTCCATGCCGCTTACCCAGCCAGGCGCTGCCTCTGTTGCTGATTAGCGCAGCTACATGACACACACGCGCCGCCTTTTGGCCCCGCACCGCCTCTTGCCCGCCGCCACGCTCACCACCACTCCTCACCCGCCCCATGCTCTCAGACGGTCACGGCCGCCATGGCTCTGGACCTGCTGAACGCCAAGAACACCACCTTCCTGGACATCCGCTCCGACACGGACTTCGCCGCCAGCCACATCGCCGGCGCCGTCAGCATCCCCAAGAACCTGGTCCGCCAGGTGAGCGCGCCGTGTGGCTGGGCAATTGTGGGTGACAGCGCCTGTCAAGTTTATTCGGTGCAGTTGCGTGAATTGAGAGGAGGCTCATGGCACACCCCTTAGCCCGGTCCGACAAGCAAACCTCTGACAATCGCAATATAAGTTTGCAATTACGTCACACGCGACACAGGCCATTAACAGCGGCAAGCCCAAGCCGCCGCCCACCAACAAGAACATCCTGTGCTACTCCGCGCCCGCGGCCGGCGCCAAGGCCAGCACCGCCACGGACGAGGCCCTCGCCACCTGCCTCTACTTCATGAGCAGTGGCAAGGTGAGGCACGAACACTCGCCCCGCCACGCCCCGTGCCCGCCCACCACCCACTACACTCTATGCCGCACACTGCGGACGTCTGCCAGGTTGTTGGGGGGCTCGCCTCCTAGCCGCTCACCCACCCGCCCGCTCCCCCCACCCGCCCCCCGGCTGCTCGCAGTACCCCGACATCAAGCTGTACGCGCTGGCGGGTGGCTTCCCGATGTGGCAGGCGGCGGGGTACGCCACTGAGAGCAGCTAGAGGCAGGGCGTTCGTTTGGTAATAGTTGGGTTGGAGATGCAAAGGCACTGGCGGCAGGCAGGCATTCCGCCCACGTCCGGAAGTGATCAGGCACATGTGGCAGGCGAGCAGCTTCCATGGCAATGAGCGAGCGATTCGGGACATTCATGTTGAGTTAGCAACCGGGGATCTGACGTAGGCCAGGTCGGTGTGGACCGCGTGTCCGAGGGTGCGTGCCAGGCAAAGGGTCGTGCCGAGTCAACTGGTGCAAACAATTAGTACTGGTAATATCATATGCAGGATCCGTCGACGCGAAGCGATTTGTGAAGCTATCGGACGATTTGGGGGCCCGGATCGGTTGTAATCGGTTGTGGCTCTCGCACACATGTCCCCCGAATGGCTGTCTCGTGTAGGCATAACACAGCACACGAAATAGTTCTATTACACACACATACAGTACAGGCAATCCAACCGGCGAACCACTTTCCTCGATTCTGTGCACGAAATGCTTCGCTCGCTTGCTTCCCGCGTACCCCGCGCGTACTCTGCCCACGCGCGTAGCTCACCATGCGTCATGACGAGGAGCTATGCAGCTGACGCGGGGGCACCCGCCAGCAGCGCGCCAGGTACGTGGTGGCCAGCCGGGGGCCGAACGGGTGGTCGGCAGCCGCTCGAGGTCCCAGGCCTGCCTGTGTGGCACAACACATTGTGCGAATGTGGATTACTAATGTGCAGCGCGGGGGGGGGGGGGGGCCTGATAAGAAATATGAGACAGGGGAGGGCGGAATGCAGCAGCAGATGGTGGCCCCCGCCGCTCCCCTCCGCTGCACCACCTTCGTGCGCCTGGCATACGGCACACACACATCCGTACTTTCCCATATGCTCTCTAACACATACAATTCCCCTCATCCACACCCGCACTACCCCCCCCCCCCCCATACACGCAGTATATGTGGTGTTTGGTGCCTCGGGCGGCATCGGCGCGGAGCTGTGCAGCCGGCTGGCGGCGCAGCCGGGCGCGCAGGTGGTGCTGGCGGGGCGGGACGAGTCCAAGCTGGCGGTGCTGCAGGGCCGGCTGCCGGGCGGCGGCGCCAACACGCTGGTGGCGGTGGCGGACGTGACGGACTCGGCGCAGGTGGGGTCCGCGGCGGCGGGTGGTGTCCAGCGGAGGAGGGGCTGGCTCCGACACGATCGGTGGAGGCCGCCTTAAGGGATGTTGACCAGTGTGGCGATTTGCGGGGTCCGCGGTGCCTGACAGGTGGGGGCGTGATCATGTACGGTACTCTTTGACATGGCAAGGCACGCGCGCAGCTCTACTGCATACGCATGCAATTGCGCCCGGTCACGCCGTACCAGTACCCATGTCACGTATCCCACACATCCGAATTGCACGCCGCGCAACCCGCGACCCCCACCCTTCCGCCTGGGCCCTTGCCCCTGCCCCCGCCCCCCCCCTGCTACACGTCTCTCACCTACAGGTGGAGCGGGTGATCGCCACGGCGGCCGAGACGTACGGCAAGATCGACGGCGTGGCCAACTGCGTGGGGTCCATCGTGCTCAAGGGCGCGCACCAGACCAGCGACGACGAGTTCAACAAGACCATCGCGCTCAACCTCAACTCCTCATTCTACGTGCTGCGGTGGGGCGGCGTTGGGGCGGGGGCTGGGGCAGGCTGCAAAGGGGGCGCCGGTGCAGCTGCCAGTGCCTTAATCCGGGCATTTGCTTTGTTGGGTCGTGAGGCTGGAGCGGCGGTTGCGACAGGAGTGGCCTTGAATCAACCGCGAGGGCCCCGCAATGACTGCGTTCGCGTGTGATGTGCACACCTGCAGGTCGGCTGTGAAGCGGATGATGACCAGCGGCGGCGGCTCCATCGCGCTGTGCTCCTCGGCGGTGGCTCGGCACGGCATCCCCAACCACGAGGCCATCGCCGCCGCCAAGGCCGGCCTGCAGGGTGCGTGCGTCCAGCCCCACACCCCCATCCTGGCCTGGCCTGCCGCTGTCGCACGTACGGTACCCTATCCTGACCGTGCCGTGCGCTCCAGGGCCCCTCCAGTGACTGCCTTTCAACACCTCAACCACTCACTCACGACCACACACATTACCACACACATTACCGCACACTTCACGCGCGCAGGCCTAGCGCTGAGCGCCGCCGCCACGTACGCGCCCAAGAACATCCGCGTCAACTGCGTGGCGCCAGGCCTCACGCGCACGCCGCTGGCGGCGCGCATCACCTCCTCACCCGCCGCGCTCAAGGTGGGCAGTGCGGTGGGGTGGCCGGCATGGGGTGCGCGGCATGGGCGCGGGCAGCGTGGGCGGCATGACTTGCGTTTGGGTTCCGGGGCGGGTTCATGCGGTGCGTGCGGTACGGTTTGTGTGGGGGCTGGGCCGCCCTGTGCAATGGCTTGCACCCTCGATCCGCCCCCGCCCCCCATGTGACTTGGCCGCTTCTCTACTAACTTGTGTCCCCGAAATAAACACGCGCACAGGCGTCGGAGGGCATGCACGCGCTGAAGCGTGTGGGCGAGGCGGGCGAGGTGGCGGCGGCGCTGGAGTTCCTGCTGCGGCCGGACAACAGCTTCATCACGGGGCAGGTGCTGGGCGTGGACGGCGGCCTGGGCAGCCTCAAGCCGCAGTAGGCGGGATTTGAACACCCCACCCACGCGGGCTTGGGCAGCTATGCCAGGGGTGCCCCTGTGGCCGGTGGGTAGCTGCCCGTGTGGATGGATGGTATGAATGAAGTGCCGGGGAGAGGGAGAGGCGATAGAGCGACATGAGAGGAGTGAGCGGTAGCGAGAGGGTTGAGCGATATGAGTAAGGTCGGCATGGCCCCATCACGCGTGCTGAAGCCGTGAACGGCGTCGGCAGTCTGCATGACTGCCGGTGGATTTCGAGAGTTAGGCGGTGTGGCAGCGGTGCTGCATTGGCGTGGGACGGAGGGCGGGGACGACAGCATACAGGTGGCGGCGCTGCGACAGTGTGCCGAGTGCCACATTGCCGGCAGGCGTTCGGCTGATGCACGTCGAGACAAAGCGTTGCATGTGCACCCTGCAGCGCGAGAGATGCTTTCACGTGCATCGACCACCATGAAAGATAGGTTTGCGGAACCGACGAAGGCGGCTCAAGTCGTGTCACAACCCAGCAGCAGTCGCATCAAAGGCGATCCCGCCACCCTTCCCCCCGAGCAGTACCGGTCCCACCTGCAGTTGGCCGCTGACCGGGCTGCGTATCAACGCGCCATCCACACGCCCCAACGGCCGGCGCCTGTCACCACTACATGTCTCCCCTGCACTGCTTGCCACCTCAGCCGAGTCAGCCGGCCTGCAGCCGAGGCCCACGCACCAGCCCGACAGTTCCGCCTCAGAACGCACCTGCACCTGCACCGCCCTCCACATACACACCACGCGTGCGTCTGCGCGTCACGGCCCCCACGCCTTCAGCGCACGCAAGCACCCGCCGTCCCCGCACCCGCCCCGTCCGCAGCTGCCAGCCTACGCGTCGTCGCCGGCAGCCGGCGGCGCGGCCAGCGGGGCGACGCTATTGTAGTGCTCACCCAGACCGAACGCGTGGCGCAGGTAGCACAGCTGCAGCGGCGGCGCGGCCCCCGCGGCCGCGAACTCCTCCCCGAGCGTGACGGTGGGCATGCCCAGCGCGTGCACCTTGATGCAGCGCTTCAGAGCCGCCGCCAGCGCGCCCAGCTCCAGCTGCCCGCCCCACGCCGCCGTGCCCTCCAGCTCCTGCGCGGCCGTGGATCGCGGCGCGGCGCGGGTTGGGGCGCGAAGGTGCGGGTGGTGGGGCAAGGATTTGGAGCGGGGCGCAAGCTACCCACCCGCGCAGCGGCCTGCGACCCCCCTCCACCGCCGCGCCCTCGCCGTGCTTTCGACCACTGCTGTGCCTGCGGAGCGGCTCCGCCTGCTCGCTTCCAAGTCCCAACACAGCCCCGCTTCTCCATACGCCGAGCCGCCACCCTGCCAGCCCGTCTGGTCCTAACTTGGGCTGGAATCGACAACATCCCATTCCACCCATTAACCCAGGCCGTTCGCATGCACTGCCCCTGCACAGCCGCCCCCACCTCGCAGTACGCCTCCAGCTGCTCGCCCGGCTCGCCCTTCTCGTCCTCGTCGAAGATGAAGGGCAGGAAGTCGTCGGCGTGCGACCGGATGTAGCCCGCCGCCAGCCGCCGCAGCGCCAGGTGGTCGGGCGGCGGCGCGGCGCCCGCGCCCGCCTGGCCCAGCTGGTCCTCCACCGCGCGGTACATGCAGTGGCCGTCGGCCTGCAGCTCGGCGCGCGGGGCGGGGCGGGAGGACGTGGGGAGCGGGGAGGCAGGGCAGGGCCGCCGGCACCGCGATGACTCGTGCCCGCGCGGGGCCCGGCACGCCGCTCATGACTGGTGGTCACACCTTCCGCTTCCCTCCCCACCGCGCCTCCCCCCGTAAGCACCAGCAGCCTACTCACAACCCCCTCCTCCACCCGCGCCCCCTCCCCTCCCGCCCGCACGCACCCGTATCTCCCGTATGGCCAGCCCCAGCGGCGCCAGCAGCGCCGCCAGCCGCTCCTCCTCCAGCGCCTTGTCGCTGGGGCCCAGCGCCGCCTGCTCCTCCGCGATGCGCGCCTCGCGCTCGGCCTGGCGCAGGACACACGAGTGTGCGGCAGGGGTGGGCGCGTGACGACGGGGGCACCCGCGTGACGGGGGTTCCATGCATGATTAACTCTGACGAGATGACTGGGGGTGGGGGTGGCGGGTAGGTGCACAGGCGGGCAGGCGGGCAGGCATGCGCAAGCCGCGGGGCTCCGACTGCACCCAACACAACCCATGGTGACCCGCAGGGCGCGGCACAGGGCGCGGTCCGTGGAGTGCGACCCGCAGCGGCCGCCCTGCTGGCTGCCACCCCATCTGCTGCGCGCACCTCCTGCTGCGCGTGCTTCTCCCTCCGCTTCTGCGCCTTGGTGGGCTTCTGCAGGGCACACGTACACACACACAACCACGCACGCATGTGTGAGTACACATGGGGGAAGAGCACGTTCCCCACACCCCATCCCACCAACCATCCCACCAACCAGAGCCGGCGCGCGGCATGCCCTGTGCACCCCCTGTGGTGCGCCGGCCCCGGGGCCCTCCACTGCCGGCGTGTAGTCGCATGGACACATATGTGCGTGATTTCTATTCGCAAGCACCCTTACCACTCCTGAGGCCCCTGCCGCGCCGCCCCGCCCCGCCCCGCCCCGCCCCGCCCCGCCCGAGCCCACAAAGCCACCAAGCAGCCACACACGCCCCCCAGTATACCGTTACCCTGTATTGCCGCAAACTGCACTTGCCTATCCCTTGTCTAGTCCAGCTTGGTTTAGCTTGGGATGGTATTCACAACCCCCCCCCCCCACCTTGTGGCCGCCGCCCAGAGCCAGACCATCGAGCGCCTCCTCCGCCTCCGCCGCCGCAGCGGCAGCAGCACCTGCCGCCGCCGCCACTGCCGTGGCTGACGGCACCGGGGCCGCCGCCGCCGCCGCCTTCTCTCTTGCGTCCACCTCCTTCAGCTCACGGCCGTGGCGCGCCTCCAGCTCCGCCGTGAGCTTAGCCGCCTCGTCCTGTTGCGTTTGCACGCGGGAAAGTGATTACGTTGAGTGCGGCGGTTAAGAACTTGGGCGGCAGCCATGCGGCCGTGGCGTGCCGGGGTGCTGCCGACGCCGTCTGTTTCGGCGGTGGGCCCGCCCCACCCTTCCAGTCCCCTACCCTTCCTTGTCATCGCCCCTCCCGCCGGCAAATCGTCCACCGCGCACCTTCTTCTTGCTGCCTAGCTTCTGCACCATCTTCTTGTGAGCCGCCATCTCCTGTTGGGTAACAAGTGCCGCCATCGATGTTATCAAGCCGAGCTGGCGGGAGCCATGCCGCGCCGGGCACTGCGGCTGTGAGGGCCACACCGCGTCACACCAACCTTCTTGTGCCGCTGCAGCACCTTCCCGCGCGTCTCCGGGCCCTTCTCGCCGCCGTCGTCGCTGTCGTCGTCACTGTCCGATTGCGCGGCGTGCTCCTCGGCCTTGGCTGCCGGCTTGCTGGGGGCTGGGGCTGCATGTGCCGGGGCTGGGACCGGGGCTGGGGCTGGGGCGGGCTTGGCTGCCTCCTCCTCGGCGTGGTGCTGTGCCATCGGCGCCGGGGCGGGCGCCGCCGCGTCTTCCGGGCCGGGAGGCTTCCCAGCAGCCTTCTTAAAGCCTTTCGGCAAGCGTCCCATGGTTTCGGGCTGGGGGCGACGCAGGCAGTATCGCTTGGGTCGTCAGGCTGCACCGAAATGGAGTTGCGTGTGGGAGTGGCCCCGCGTGAGTTGGCTCGTGTGTCTTTGTATTTGATGCGCAGATCGATAAACGAAGCAGCTAGTTTCAACAGTTTTGGCACAATGTAAATGTCAGTGCAGCGGGAAGCGAAGCGGTTTGCAGCCCAATCTGAGAGTACCATTCCATTCCTTCGTCGTTGCTGGATGGCAAATCTGTGCACATTCAAATATAAACGTTCCATGACACTACTAGGCCACGCGTGAAAGCCCTTGCTGAACGATCCTTTTCCGACGCTCTTGTGATATGGCGCTCTAGAACCCGCGCATACGCCCTGAAGGGCACCTAGGTAGCAACTAGTACAATGGTGTTTGCGCGGGACGCAGCGGTAGTGGTCAAGGGCCGGGATGGTCGCACCGTGCTGCTCCAGAGGTGCGACTGTTCCTCTCCTTGCAGCCATGCACGACTCCAGGGCTTTCTGTAACATCACGCCATCCCCTGGTGTTGCAGTCGTGGGCTGGACATCCAGCAGGCGAACGCGGCTGCCGCGGAGGGCATGACCACGCTTCAAGCAGCTTCCACCAACGCGGATGCGTGGGACATTCTGTGAGCCTGGGACCGAGGTCGGGAGCAGCTTGCGGTTGCAGCGGCTCGCGCAGGTTGGGGGACCGCTCCGTGGCAGGCTGCGGGGACAAGTGCAGCCTGCCACGAGCAGGCGGGGGTCAGGGTTGGGGTGCGTGCAGGCGCACCACACGCACGCGCTGCCACGGCGGTCTATCAGCCCCACTGCCGAGGTTTGGGCCGCCACAACACCCCATCATGCAACCCTTGGCGGGATCCTGTTAGGCTGGAGCCGGGTGCACTCACCGCGCGCTGTGCTCGCCACGCCTTGAATGAACCGTGCGCCACCCCCTGCCGCGGCCCCCTGCCGCCACCCGCAGCTCCAACTCCCAGGGCGCGCCGCTGCTGTGCGGCCGGGTCGAGGTGATGCACTCACAGTGAGTGCGGCGGGCGCGGCACGGGGGGGAGGCGGCCGCGGGGGAGGCGGCCGCGGGGGAGGCGGCCGCGACTGGAAAGGAATGCGGGTGAAGCTGGTCGGACTGCGGCAGCGGCAGTGTGGCTCGTGTTGCGGATGTGCCATATACCGTCGGCGGGACCGGGCGCACATGTGCCCGAGGCGGTGCTCGGCGCCCCAGCCGGCATGCCCACCACCTCCCTCTCAAGCTCTGACACCTGACCTTGCCCCGGCGTCCTCGTCCGCGCCCGCGCCGCCCGGCCGCTTCCTGTCGCCCGCCGCAGGCTGGCCGTGACGTACCGCGTGGTGGGGCCTCTGGTGTTCCTGGTGGTCACGCCGCCCGCCGCCAACGCCTTCAGCTGCGTGCAGCTGCTGGGCCAGGTAAGCGAAGGAGCGGGGCCGGGGGCGGGGCAGGAGGGGGCGGGCGGCAGGGGCAGAGGGGAGGGGTCGTGCGTGTACGCGCCAGGGCCCGAGTGCGTGTGGTGTACAATCAGGCGCGCAATCAGACGCGAGCCGTTCGGGTGCGCGTATACGGCACGTCAGCACGGCTCCAGGAGTGGAGTACGGCACGTGGTTGGAGTGGCCTGCCGTACACCCGACCTGATCCGCAACGTAACCCGTGCGTGACGGCTTTGCCGCCGCGGCCGCCGTTGCAGGTGGTGCGGGTTGTGATGGGGCCGGCGGAGGGCAAGGCCGCGGCGGAGCTGAGCGCGGAGCGGCTGCAGCGCAAGTTCGGCGAGGTGCGCGCGGGGGCAGGAGGGGGCGCCGCGGCCGCCGTGTGCGTGGGCCGCTGGTGCGCGCGGGCGCACCAGGCTGCCTAGTGGCTGGGAGCTGAGCGTGCACAGGCACCGGGTATTACAGCGTGACTGGTTGCGGCGTGAGACCGCGAGCTCGCAGTCGGCAGCATGTCTACTGCCCAGCCTGTGGTGACGCCGCCGCCCCGCCATGTCGGCGCCCCCCCACTTCGGTAACTACGACTTCGAGACGCAGTACCGCTTTTTCAAACATCCTTGCCCCGCCCCCCAAACACACGCACACACAGGTGTACCTGGCGGTGGACGCGCTGCTGGGCAGCGGCGGCATCATGGAGGCGGGCGCGGCGCTGGCGCGAGCGAACGTGAGGCCTGGGGTGGGATGGGATGGATGCCGGACGTGTTGGTTGTTGCTGTCAGGCGGATGCGACCTGGTTTGTCACGATGCCACGGCCGCCGCCGCTCGCACCTCCTGCACCAGTTCGCTTCCCGCGGCAGCGACAGTACACGCGCACACACACGCACGCACAGTCTCTTGTTGTCGTTTTTTCTTTGTGCTCTCTAACACGTATTTGTTGTCGTTTTCCCATGTGCTATCTAACACGAACAAACAAGCACCCAGCCACATCACCACCCAACCACAGGCCACGATGGAGCAGCTGCACGACAAGGGCAAGCTGACGGCAGAGGCGGCGCCCAAACAGCCGCCCGCCAAGCAGGCGCAGGCCAAGCGCAGGTGCGTGTCTCAGGGCGGCCGCCGCGGAGTGGTCTGGCGCTCTTGGCGCACGCGTGCCTTTCTGTGGCTGCACCCTTCTCCCACACTTCGCGGCGTGCGGTGCGTACGGTACACACGCACTCACTCGCCCGGCCGCTGCGTCCTGCGGCGCCTGAACCACCTCGCGCACCCGGTGTGTGCGCTGTGCCCACCCACCCCAACGCCCTGCAACATCATCTCGTCTTGAATAAATCATGCATGTACCACCACCACCACCACCACCACCACCACCACCACCACCACCACCACAGGACGCTGCAGGGCGCCATCGACCAGCTGGCGCGCCTGTCCTTCGCCGGCGCCGGCGCCATCATGCAGGGCGTGCCGCCGCGGCCCGGCTTCCAGTTGCCCGACACCTCCAACACGGCAGGGCCGCCGCCGCCGCAGGCACGTGCTGCCGCCGCCGCAGCACCTGGCGCGGCTGCCGCCGCCGCTGCAGGCTTTGAAGGTGAGCGATGGTTGCGCGTGTGCGGTCCGGCGACCGCGCCCTGCAACCAGCGCCCGGCCGCCCGCCACCCCACGCTTGACCCCTTGCCACCTCCCTGCCGCGCCTCGCCGCGCCTTGCTCGGCCAAAAACCTGCCGCCCGCCCTGCCCTGCCTCCACCCCGTGCCACCTCCCGACACCAGACGACGACATCTTCGGCTTCATCGCCAAGAAGAAGGACGAGGCGGCGGCCAAGCCCGCGCTGCCGGCCGGCGCCGACCCCAACGACCCCTTCGCCATGTCCGACGCCGCGCCGGTCGCCGTGCCGGCCGCCGATGCCAAGAAGCCGGACGACTGGCAGTCGTTCGACGGCAAGGACGGGAAAAAGAAGGAGCTCGGTGCGTGCTCGCGCAAGTGTGCCTCTGTCGGCAAGTGTTTGCCTGCTGGTCGGCGGTGTGTGATGGCGGTTGCTGGCAGCGGCTCCTGGTTCCTACATGACCGTATCATTGCTGCTGCGGGCCCATCTAAACCCGCACTTTATGTTCACGGCCAGCGTACTTGCATCATCCGCAGGCTTCGAGGACAATGCTTTTGGCGCCGGTGCTGCTGCGCCCGCGCCGCCGGCGCCCATCGTGCCGGCCGAGCCCGTGCTGCGCCTCACCGAGGTCTGGCGCGGCGAGGCGGCGGGCGGGCGGCTGGTGCGGGCGGGCGTGGCCGGGCGTGTGGAGTGGGTGAGCGAGGGCGCCAAGGCCAAGGTGCACACGGTGCAGTTCATGGTGCAGGTGAGTGCCGACTGACTTGGTGTGTGCCGTAGCTTGTAGCGCGGGGCAACCTACAACAGTGTGACCCCGGGAGGAACGGATGTGGGCAGGGTACGGCGCGCGCGGCGACACCCAGCACGGAGCGCAATGCCTGGGTGGTGTCCGTCCTGGGCTGGCGGCGGTGCGGCACACTCCGGCCTGCGGAAGGTTTCCGACTTACCGTCGTCCATTCTGGCGGCACGTCCAGCATCGCTCCCTGTCATCGGAAGTCACGCGCAATAGCAGATACCCACGAACGCTAACGCGGTTCCCTCCGCCCCACACACTCCCTGCCTCTCCGGTTCCCAGCCGCCCGAGCCTGCCAACAACTTCCTGGCCGCGGCGCTGTCCTCCGCACGCCGCCACCCCGCCGCCACCAAGCAAGGCCGCACCGCCGGCGTGCTGGTCGCGGACGGCATCGCCGCCAAGCCGCATGCGGGCGCGCCGCTGCTCGCCTACCACCTGCCGCCGGCCGCCGTGGCGCCGCCGCCGCTGCAGGCGCGGCTGGGCACATCGTCGCAGCTGCTGCCCGACGGCCGGCGGCTGGTGACTGTGGGCCTGCATTACGCCGTGAGCCCGCGACTGGCGGCGCGGGCGTCCGCGCTGCGCGCGGAGCTGCGCCTGCCGGCGCTGCTGGAGTCGCCGGTGCGGGCGGCGCCGGCAGGCGCCACATTCGACGCCAAGGCCCGCGCCCTGGCGTGGGAGCTGCCGGCGGACAAGCTGGCGGCGGGGCTGGACAACGGCGGCGGCGCGGCGGAGCCGTTCGTGGCGTGCTTTGTGTTCGGGGGAGAGGAGGAAGCGCTGGTGGCGGCGCTGGCGCAGCGGCTGAGCTGCGTGCTGTCGCTGCGCGGGGCTGCGGGAGGCGCGGGGGCCGCGGGCGGCAGCGGCAGCCTCAGCGGCGCAGGCCTGGCGCAGGGCGTAGTAGAGCTGGAGCTGACGCCGGCGCTGTGCAGCTGGAGTGCGGAGCTGGAGGTCAAGCCGTAGGCTGGTGGCGGTGGCTGCTTCGGCGGGGTTTAAGGAAGGGTGGTTCGGTCGCACGCGCTTTCTGTGGGGCCAGGATGGCGTCGCATGTCGTCTGCAATGGGGGGCGGACTTGTCAGGCAGCAGTCGTCGGTCGTGGCTGGTAATGTTAAGCTAATTGCGCGCCAACACATGGCTTAGGTAACTCGTCCACAGCTTCAAAACCAGGCTTAACTTGACATCAGCAGGTTCTGTCACTTCATACCAGACCTCCTCTTTTCAATCCCGAGCAAAGCAGAAACATGGCACCGCCACGTAAACTCAATCCACAGAGTGTTTGGGACACAAATGCGGTGGTAGCGGCGTTTGACGAGGAGAACATCAAGCCGATGCACGCCCTTCGTATGTGGGGGTAAGCCGACGTGCTTGAAATATGACACGAATGCTAGTAAATTAACAAACGCTTCAGTTCGTGGACCCGCCGCCGAAAAGCTCGCTTCTGGTCTATTGCGCGCTTTCAGCCGATGCTGATATGGCGTTGGCAACGAAGATATCCAATACCACTCAGCGCAAGCTGTGGGAAGCCTGCCCTGCAACCCACCGACTGCCATCAGCGACGCGGCGCATGCACGGCGGGAAACCCTTCGTCGCCCTGCCGCGTGCGCTCATCTCGGCCGTTACGCCTCGTAACTGCTTATGCGAGCCCGCCGCTGACGCGCAGCTCAGCAATAATAGACGAGGCCGACGACGGTGCTGGGCCCGCCAACTGGCGACGGCAGCTGGTCCCCGCCGGCCGCGGCGCAAGCGACCGCTCCTGGCAGCCCCTAGCAGCTCACCTTTGACGGCCGCGCGCCTCACCCCGCCGCCTAAGCTGGTGACAGCTCGCCCCGCACTTGCCCTGACGGCCTGTTGCCCCCCGCCCCGCGCGCGCCCGCTGCAGGTGGCTGATCCGCAACCCCTCCGCCACGTGGCACGACGTGCCCGACATGCCCAAGGCAGCCCTGGCGCTGCTGGACAAATACTTTGTCAAATTCACCACCAAGGTGAGCTAAGGCGGGGCATGGTGCGCTAGCGTGCTAGCGCGTAGCAATCTAGCTCGTGTTCCGGTGACGTGCTGTGCGGCGTCGGGGCTACTAAAGCACCTCGCAGCGTCGCGCCGCGCCGCGTCACCCAAGCCCCTGTGCACGCACCCGCTGCGGGCTGCTCCTGAGCCCCCCCCCCCCGCACCCAACCCCCCATCACCCCCCACCCACCCCCCTGCCGCCTGCAGGTGATCAAGTGCCAGAACAGCAGCGACGGCTCCACCACCAAGCTGCTGGTGGAGCTGCAGGACGGCATGCAGGTGGAGGCGGTGGTCATGACCTACGAGGCGCCCAGTGAGTGCCGCCGCGGGCGCCGCCGCCGCGAGTGGAGGGGGCCGAGTGCTGCCGGTGCTGCCGCCGGCGGGGCCGCACCCGCGGTCGGATCTTGGGAACTCGGAACTGGGGCGCGGAACTGGGGCTCGGCGTCAGGGGCTGTGCGCTGCATGCGTGTGCGCGGGGTCGGGGTGGGGCGAGCTCGCGACCGGCAGGACTGAAGACTGGCCGAGTTCAGAGAGGCCGGCGGCCGCATGGCCGCGCCCCCCGTCCTTGCCAAACCCGCACACTCTCCTCCACTGCGCCACGCCACGCCGCACACACCTGGATCCGCTCCCGCTCGCGTGCGCAGGCCGCGACCCGCAGCTGCTAGCGGCGGGCGCCCCCGAGGTGGACCCGCACCTGCCCGTGGACCACAGCGCCGCCGCCGCCGCGCAGGACGAGCAGCAGGAGCGGCCAGCGGGGCGAGCACCAGGGGCCGAGGGGGGCGAGGAGGAGGACGAGGAGGAGGCGGAGGCGTCGTCCAGCGCGCCCTCGGTGACGGCGGCGGGCGCGGCGGCGGCGGCGGCGGCGCGGGCTCGCAAGCGCTCCACGCTGTGCGTGTCCAGCCAAGTGGGCTGCCAGATGGGCTGCACCTTCTGCGCGACAGGTGCGGCGGCGGGTGGGCGGGGGCGGGGCCGGGGGGCCCGGGCAAGGTGACGGGGGCGGGGCCCGGGCAAGGTGACGGGGGCGGGGGCGGGGCAAGGTGACGGGGGCGGGGGCGGGGCAAGGTGACGGGGGCGGGGGCGGGGCCGGGGCCGGGGCCGGGGCCGGGGCCGGGGCCGGGGCCGGGGCCGGGGCCGGGGCCGGGGCCGGGCCGCCGGGGTGAGTGCCTGTGGGGCAAGGGGCCCGGGGCTACTGGGTCTGCCACTAGGTGCGGGGGCAAGGCGGGCGGGGGCAAGGGGACGGGGCTGCTGCGGTCCTGGCCCGGGGGTCATTTACGGCACATGCTGCTTGCCGGCCCGACCTGGCCTGGCCTGTGACGGCACATGCCCCCCACCTGTGCCTCCAGGCACGATGGGTCTGAAGGGGCACCTCAACGCCGGGGAGATCGTGGAGCAGCTGGTGCACGCGCGGGCGGTGGCGCGCATTCGGAACGTGGTGTTCATGGTGAGGGAGGAGGCGGGGGGGGCGGGGGGGGGTGAGGGTGGGGGGGGGGGGCGTCCATGTGACGGTGACGTTGTAGGGGTAGGGGTAGGGGGTAGGGGAGCGGCGGGGGCTGGGGCTGGGAGCGGCTGGCGGGGGCAGGCAGCCGGGGGCTGCGGGCTCGAGGAGGGGTTGGGGTGGGTTACACTCATGATGGGGGGATGGATGGGGGAAGAAGTACTACAGGGCCGGCCGGGGTATCCACACGGGGCAAGCCCCGCACGCCCAAGGCTGTGCGCGTCAGTGTGATGTTCGTTCTGTTAACGGTGCCCATTCGCGTGTCCCTGTGCCATCCTGACCTCTATCACCACCACCACCACCACCACCACTATCGCCACCACCACTAACACCACCACCACCACCACTACATCGCCATATCGCCGCCGCCGCCAGGGCATGGGCGAGCCGCTCAACAACTACGAGGCGGTGCGGTCGGCGGTGGCCATGATGACTGACTCCAAGTACTTTGGGCTGCGGCGGCGGCACGTCACGGTGTCCACGGTGGGCGTCATCCCGCGCATCAAGCAGCTGGCGGAGGACCTGCCGGTGAGGGGCGTGGCGGCGGCGGTGGGGAATGGGTAGGATGGGGTGGGGCTGGGTGGGGCGGGAGTGAGGGGGGGATGGGGCGGGAGTGTGGAATACGTAGGTCCGGTCGGCGTGTGGGTGTGAGGAGTGGGCGGGGGAGCGGGGCTAGCCGGAAAGGCCGCGTCAAAGGGGGATCTGTTGTCGGTCGGGGGCTGCACCGTGTGTCTGAATGTGTGCCATGTCTTTGGTGTGGTGTGCTCCCCATGCCCACGGCGCCCACGGCACCCCCCTCCCCCTTGTATTACCGCAGGGCGTGAGCCTGGCGCTGTCGCTGCACGCGCCGACCCAGGAGCTGCGGCTGCAGATTGTGCCCTCCGCGCGCGCCTACAAACTGGATAAGCTGATGGAGGCGGTGCGGTCCTACCAGGTGGGGGCGGGGGGGGGGGGGCGTGTGTGTGTTTGTGGGGTGGGGTGGCGGGGGTCGTGGATGGATGCGTGATGAGAGCCATGGGCACGTGCCACGTAATTATCAGCCGGTGCGGCCGGGGCCGCGGGACGGGGACGGGTAGGACGGGTAGGTTGTGCTGCTGGCCACTTGTTGCGTGGGACCCGCGGCTGTGCACGAGCACGTGCATCCGCCGGGGTCCCGGCCCGCCACACTCTCCGGTATCCTCTCTTCTTTTAACACGTAAACACACCCACAAACCCGCACACAACGCGGCCCCCGCACCCCACCCAGGCCAACTCCAGCCAGCGCGTGTTCTACGAGTACGTCATGCTGTCGGGCGTCAACGACGGCGAGGAGCAGGCGCACCAGCTGGGGCAGCTGCTCAAGGTGCGGGGCGTTGATGGGCGGGGGCGGGGGCGGGGGCGGGGGCGGGGGCGGGGGCGGGGGCGGGGGCGGGGGGCGGGGGCGGGGCGGGGGCGGGGGCGGGGGCGGGGGCGGGGGGCGGGGGGCGGGGCCCGCGGGCAGGAGATCCGCTCACCTGTGTGGCTTGAGGAATCCGCTCACCCGCTTGTTCGTGACTGGGTGCGGCGTCGTGAGAGGCAGCACGGGGCCGGGCGCTGCGCCAGCAGGGTGCCATCATGCGTGGGTGCGGCCGGGCAGGGCGCGGGCGGGCGGGCTGGGGGGCCAGCCTCATGTGCCTGCTACCAAGGTGACCTGGCCGCGCGAACTCACTTCACCCATTGCATTTGCCTGTCCCTTGTTTAGGTGACTTGGGCTTGTATTCACAACCCACCCACCCACCCCACCACACACATACACTGCCTGCAGGGCGACGATGTGGTGATAAACCTCATCCCCTGGAACCCCATCTACCAGCCCGAGGGGCCGTTCTTCGAGGCGCCGCGGGACGGCAGCGTGGGCACATTCCAGGTGGGTGCGGGGACAGGCGTGTGTGGTTGTGTGGGGAGGTCAAGAAGTTGGCGAACCCAAGGCCAGTGGGTAGCGCGGGGGTACGGCATGGGTGGGGTGGCATTTGGCGTGCGGGGTGAGGTGGGGTTGGCGTGGATGCGTGTGGAAGGGCGGTGCGTGCCTGCGGGCGGCCGAAACGTAGGTGCCGCTGTCGGCATCTGTCCAGGGTGCATTCTAGCTCCCATGGCCGCCTCTCCCCTCCCTCCACCTTGCTGCGTGCTCCGCGTTCACACTCCCTGCCCCCGTGTTCCTTCCCGCCCTCCGCAGTCCATCCTGCGCCACCAGTACGGGCTGCACACCACCATCCGCCAGGAGATGGGGCAGGACATCTCGGGTGAGCGAGCGCAGCCCCGGGGCCGGCAGGCAGGCAGGCAGGCAGGCAGGCAGGGATGGCAGGGAGGGCAGGCGCCCGCAGCTCGAGGGGCGGGCGCAGAATCATTGTCGTGTCCAGTGCTCGGGAGGTGACCCCAGCAACGGTAACGGTAACGGTGACAGCAACGGCGTGTGCACTGCATCGCGCGCTGATGCCATCATGTGCGCTGCAGGCGCGTGCGGGCAACTGGTGATCGAGACCAGCGGCGCGGGCGGCTGCAGCAAGGAGGCGACCAAGGTGAGCTGCGGGGGAGTAGGAGGGCGGGCGGGCGGGTGGGCGGGCGGCTCAGAGGGCGCTGGTGCGCACGTTCCTGGCCCCTGGCCCAGCAAGATGCTTAGACTTCCACAACCACACTCACACACACACACGCGTACACAAACACACATACACATGCACACGTAATCGCACAGGACATTGAGGACTCGGTTCGCAAGGTCAAGCTGAGCGGCCCTGTGGCGTGAGACAGTGCTGGCGGCTGGCGGGGCGGCGAGGCGGCGAGGCGGCGCCGGCAGGCGGAGCATGGACCGGTGCTAGAGGAGCTATGTGTACGTGTGCCGAATATGGCAGGCAGGGAGGTGTTGATGAGTTTGCGTTACTTCCATGTTGGGCACACGTGGTGGGTGGACGGGTGGTGGGTGGACGGGTGGTGGGCAGGTGGCGCTGGGTCCTGGGATTCGAAGCAGGAACTGATCTGCAGATGTGTTTGCACTTGGGTCAGCAGGCTGGTAACCAAATGACAGACTTTGAGAGTGTTACTTGTTCGTTCGAGACATGTGTTATTTGACGTCGATAGCGGGGTAGGACTGCATGAAGAGCTGGATGACAGACACGGTGAGTGCGCTGGGGGCGCTTCGGCGGGAGCACGAGGCCCCCTGCAACAACACGCACCAGCTGCACGACCGGGTCCACTAACAAACCCAGCTGCTCAAAGCAGCAGATGGGAGCATGTGATCGTGCTTATGTGTGTCTGCTGCTCCGGGTAGGATGATCGCCGGGGTGTTATTGAGGTGGTGGCCAGACGAAGGCTAGACTCACTGCAAGCATGCTAGACAAATTGCAACACGAGCTGTCGATGAATACCCAGCGTCCTGCTCTCCTTGGGGGCCTATACCGTACGGGGCCCGCCCCCATCATCTCTCCAATTCTGGACTTAGCCACCGCCACGTGACCACGTCTCCTGAGGCCGAAGGTTTCGAAACTACTACCTCATCCCCTAAATCGCTGCGCGTGGGGGGCTCGGCCCGAAAATGTGTGTGTTTGTGTGTGTGTGTGGGGGGGGGGGGAGTTCATTCCAGAACCCAAAGCAACCGACCGAGTGAACCCAAACCAACCAGGGGGGGTAGATGCCAAAAGCTGGGGTCGTGCATGGGGCTCGCTTGCATTGGCAGGTCCCGGGCCGGAGGGTACTTGAGCTTCCCACTTGAACTAAGCCGCAACTACTTGTCAGCTACTCACCCCCTTTATAGCGCACGCTCGCTTGAGAGAAGTGACCCCGCATTTTGACCAAAACGCACGCACAGGTGGTGCACACCTTACCGCGCTCGCTCTGACTAATCGCTGTGAATCTCGCGTGGGAGTAGCGGGCGCAGCGAGCGAACGCGAGTTGGGGCCGACAGGATTGTGGGCGAGAATGCCGAGAACAACAAACGCTCGGCCCTGAGCACTTGAAGCTATGGTTTCCAGGAAACGGGCCCGCAAGGCTGTCCGGGCAGTGGCACCTCGACCAAGGGTTGCTGCCGGCTGCTGCTGGTGAGCACTTCGACGACGCTGTCGGGTGGGGATCGGCGCGTGGTATGTTGGGACCGGCAGCAAAGTGGGGCCATCGCGCATTGGCGCGCTCGGGGCGCTCGGGGCGTCAGAATAGTGTCACTGGGCCAGTGGGCGGCGGGGCCACCGGGGGGATTTCAAGCGGCTGGCTCCACCTGGCTCAAAGTGTCGATGACTGCTTGCACCCGCCGCGGCCGTGCCCACGTACCCAGGCGCGGCGGCTGGCCTAGGCGCGGCCGCAGCAGCAGTTGCAGTCTCGCCCGATGCGTCCCCGCCAGTTGCTGCTGCTGGTGCCGCTGCTGGTGCGGGCACACTTGCTGGGGAGAGCACAAGCCAAGGCGCGGGCGGTAGTGCCAGCGCGACTGCGGGCGCGGGCCCATCGCTGGGTGCCGCTGCTGCTGTCGTGGAGAGCCACGTCAAGTCCGAGCAGATGTTCCCGGACCGGCCCCGGTGCCTGAGCGACAGCATCTGGGGCGTGGTGCTGCAGGGGGAGCTAGGCGGCGTGCCGGCGGCCGTCAAGCTCGCGGACCTGTGGCAGGACGAGGACGGCAGGGCCAAGCAGGCGTTCAAGGTAGGCGTGGCATGCGTCCCGAACACACACACACACACACACACACACACACACACACACACACACACACACACACACACACACACGTTCCCCAGCCAGCCCATAGTGATGTCCGTCCTGCGCATTGTCCGATGCATGCGATGCACTGCTTGCCGTTCTTTGACCTTTTTCCCAAATCGCGTAACCAAAGTACCGTTCATAGGGGCCGGGCTGCGTGTTTGCTCTTGCCCGTCGCGTGGGTATGACGCCACCGTGATCACACGCATAGGGTTGCACTCTTAAGAGTGTGTGGACACGAATCCCCCCCACCACCACCACTACCTGCTAGGCTGCTGCATCCCCGTAACAATTAGCAGAAGCGTCTGGGAGCCCGCAATCAATCCGAAGCGCGCCCCCAACTCCTCCTGCGCTTTTGGACCCAGCCAAAAGTACTCGTGGTCTGCGTGTATGTGGCGTGCTGTGCTGCCACCTGCCGCCTAAAACCCTCATCTGCCTTGCTTCGGTGCACGCACGGGAATACGTCCAGCACGAGGCGGCCATGTACCAGGAGCACCTGGCGCCGCTGCAGGGGCGCTACGTGCCGCGCCTGCTGGCCTTCGGCACCTGCGACGGCTGGCAGTTCTTCCTGGTGGGTGGTGGGCGCGGACGGGTGTGTGTGTGTGTGTGGCAGTGTTGCTGTGCCTTTGCTGTGTCGCAGCACTGTGGACTCACAGCAGCAAAGCCTTCCTAGCTGCGCTTTGGTTTGGTACTTTGGTTGATGCCACCGTGTGGCCTTGGACGCGTGCCTCCTGCCTCGACTCCCTCGCTCGCTCCTCTTCCAGGCCACGAGTCTTGAGGGGCCGCCGCTGTCCAGCGAGGAGGCCTGGGCCGCAGAGGCATCAGGCAGCAGTAGCAGTAGCACGCAGGAGGACATCAGCGCGGCCGCGTTGGCTGCCCTGGATGAGGTGAGGTGCGGGGCGGGCGCAGGAAGGGGAGTAGTGTACAGGTGTGAGGGCACACGCACGGTGCAGCTGCTTGGTTGGGCAAGCTGGTAGGTTGGTTGGTTGGTTGGTTGGTTGGTTGGTTGGTTGGTTGGTTGGTTGGCGGCTGTGCAGGACGCGTCAAACCTAAATCACCTGACTGGCCACGTGTATGCACTATTGTCCTTCACGCATTCCTTCATGCATTCCTTCAATCAATGCAGGTGCACGGCGTCGGCGTCCTCCACGGCGATGTCGCGCTGCGTAACTTCGTTCTGGCCGGCCGGCGGCAGCAGCAGCAGCAGCAGGAGCCATCCGGCTCTGGTGGCGGGGAGAGTTATGGTGCGCCGCGCGTGATGGCTGTGGATTTCGGGCGTGCCGAGCTAGCTGCCGCAGCGGCCAAGAGGTGGCGCACGGAGCCCGCAGCAATGTTTGCGGGCGAGCGACGAGAGTTGCAGCGGCTGCTGCTTGAGTGGCAGCAGGAGCAGCGGGTGCGGCGGCAGATGGATGCGGTGGACGCGGAGGCGGCGGAGGCGGAAGCAGAGGCTGCGGCAGGTGCTGACAGCGGCGAAATTATGGACGGCAGGCGCACGGCACCGGGTGAGGAACAGAGCCGTGCTCAGGTCATGCCAGGCGTGCGGCACGGTGCTGCACAACCACCGCCGCCGCCACCAGCCACAGCCAAGGGGCCAGCCAGCCCGCCGAGCGCGCTCAGCAGCGCGGGGCGAGTGGGCATGCACCTGCATCCGCCGCCGCCGCCGCCACAGCCCTTTGGTAGGCCGGCTGGCTTGCGGCCGCCGCTACGCGGCGCCCTGTTCCCTGCAACTGGACGACACAGCGGCCGCAGCGCAGCGCCATTCCGGACTCAGCTCAGGCTGTGAACAAGCAACGTAAGTGGAGGGAGAGGGAGAGTTTGCTGCTGCCTGAAAATGGCTGCGCGGGGGATGCTTCCATGTATGGTGACGGTGTGCTCCCCACTGTGATGCAGCACAGCCCACCGCTCCAGCCTGGCGGCTTGACTTGTGCTTAGGCCATGGTTCTATGGAATGATGCTCGAACGGCAACATTTGACACACATGTGCGATTGCTGTTGTAGGCTTCCGCCGCTGCTGACGACGGCGAATTCATGTCGCGATGGGTGCGGGCCCGCCGGCTGCTTAGCGCTGCACTGCGGTGGCGGCACCCGGGCGGAGTGGCGCCGCTGTCCCCGGCGCAGGCGTAGACAGATTGCTGCTAGTCCAACTTCAATAGGCCTGAATGAGCTGAGCGGAGTGGAGCGGAGTGGAGCGGAGTGGAGCGGAGTGGAGCGGAGTGGAGCGGGGAAGGGGGGCAGGTCTGTCGGAGTCTGGCATGCGGGATACGGCTGGACGTGGCTGAGCGCAAGTTGGCGGGCCGTTCACAAATCGCCCCCGCTTTGTCTTTTGGCTTAGACTGTTCGGAACCTCCGGTATCAGATTATTGCACGCGGCGTGGGCTCGCCTCATTTACCTTCTGCGGTTCGTTAGGACTACAGCGAGTATTGTAGAGGAGTGTCTGCGTGGCCTGGCGTGCTTGTACGTTTGGTACTGTACATGTCATACAGCGCACGTGCAGGTGCGGGATGTCAAGAATTCTGGGCCCTTGCCCCGTTTCCAGTCAAGGGATGACACATTCATTCACACATCGTGGCGGCACCAGGGCACAGGGGAACCCCTGGCAAGGCAGCATCCTGCTCCCCGCGTAGTCATTGCTTTGCGCTGGGTCTGTAATCGTCATGAGTTGGCGTCAAGATCGGTCCCGGCCAGGCCAGGTCTCCGCCCCATCTACGGAACTGCCCCCAGGCCTGCGGACGCGCATGCGCATGCCACCGGCACTGGCAGCCATTCAGGCCACCTGCTTGATCATAATCCACTGCCACTTAGTTGAACACCGGCACAACGGGGCCACCCAGGTAACACGCCTTTGTCCGTATGTCCCGCCCTATCTACCAAGCCTTTCACAGAGCGTGTAGCAGTATCTACCCTATGCCCATGGACACGGCTCACGGTGGTGACGGGACGAGGCTTAGAGATGTCCAGCGGATGTGAAGCTAGCGACTGCACTAGACTTGCGAGAGGCTTAGGTAGGGTCCACAGGGCCGGAACACCGGACGTGGTGGTGGCTTTCGGCGCCAACGGCCGTGCCTCATCGTGTCTCATGCGGGCTCCGCCCACAAAGCGCCGCCACACGGCCACAGTCAATCAAGCCCACCCAGCCCCAACAAAAGCAAGCATTCAATCATCCGACGCTGCCGCCACGCCGCTGATCGCCCTGTCACTTTCATCGCCCCCTGCTGCACGCGTCCAGAGCCATTACACTCCGTAGCAGCTGCGCACGTGCAACTGCGTGCAATCAGGCGAGCCTGCGTGTGCGTGGAACAGCGGGTGGGAGGGCCGGAGGGGTCGGGTTGGGTTTGCGGGGCTGAAATGCACTGTCGATTGCGTGTGCACGGCAAAAGCACGGCAATCGACAGTGCGCAAATGGCGCCCGGCCCGGCCTTGCCTCTGTCTGCTACTCGCGTGAGTGCCCAGAGGTGAGCGCGGCGACGGGGCGGCAAGGAATCCTGCACGGAGCAAACAACTTACTCACGCTGCAGGCCAGCACCGGCTCTGGACTCTATTCGCGTAACTACTGCGGGTAGGATGGTCGCGGCCGGGGGATCCTGCTCCTGCGGGGTGGTGGGCGGGGCTGCCTTGGGCATTGCGGGGGCGTCAAATCCCCCGAACGCCAAGTGCCAAAACCCCGAGGTATTAATTTTCTGAAGACTTTTGTAGCTGCACACATTAATTGTTACAATGCTGCTGTCAAAATCGGGCACAGCCCAACAATCGTGCCGGTCGGGCAGCACGTCAAGCCGTTCTCTTCCCCGCATTAATCTAGGAAGCTTTCTTGCGCCGAATAGAGATTGTCTATGCCTCGCCAGCCCCCACCCCCATGGAAGTACAGGCGGAAATGGCAAGCATCCGCTGTTCGAGGCGCCCAACCCGGAGCACCTGAAGGATTTTGAGCACCCTATCAGCCCAGCGGAGGTAATCAGTCGTTGATATTCAAATTCGGGGCACATGCATTCGGAGAAGCGGAGTTGGGGCCAAAGGTCGGGGGGTGTGGCGGGCGGGTGGCCACACACCCCTCCCCTACCCCCCCCACCCCCACCCCCACCCGCTGCCGCTCGGCACACGCCACCGGCGCCGCCCCCGCCCTCAGCGCTCCGCGGCCCTTTCAACCAACCTGAAGGCGCTCGCCGCCCGTCGCGATCGATTTGTTGCCACACCTCCCGCCTCCGCTTGGAACGCACGGCGGCCCCTCTGCGCGGCCTGTGCTGTCCCCCGTGTGCGCGCCCAACCCCCATCCCCTCCGCCGCCCCTCGCCCCGCCCCCACCCCCGCCCCCACCCACCGACCCAACCTAACCACCCCCATCTGCAGTTCCGGCGCCTGGGTCACGCCATGGTGGACCTGATCGCCGACTACTACGAGGGCCTGCCGCAGCAGCCGCGGGTCAGCCCCGACGTGCAGGTGTGTGTGTGTGTGGGGGGGGGTGCATGCGGGTCAGCCCCGACGAGGGTTGCGGGGGTGCGGGGTGCGGGTGCGGGGTAATCAATTCCAGTTCCCAAATCAACCGGGGGTGGGTGGTGGGCTGGGCGGCCGCGGGGGCGGGGGCGGCCCGCGGGGGGTGGGTGGGAGCGGGGCCGGGAGAGGGGGTGGGAGAGGAGGAAGAGGGGATTGCGGGTATGCGAGGGAGAAGTGGATGCAGGAACGGGGCACCGCGGCGCATGCGGGCTGTGGGCGCGAGGACTCACACCCACTCGCCCACCTCACCCACCTCGCTCGCCCACCTCACCCACCCACTCTCACCGCCTGCAGCCCGGCTTCCTGTGCGACGCGATGCCGCCGCGGGCGCCGGAGCAGCCCGAGAGCTTCGAGGCGGTGATGGCGGACGTGCGTGACAAGCTGATGCCGGGGGTGGTGCACTGGCAGGTGGGGGCGGGGGCTAGTGGCAGGTGGGGGGGCGGCGGGGTGTACTGGCAGGTGGCGACTGGGCCGGGTGGGCTGGTGGGTTGTGTGGGAACCGGTATCGGTGGGATGTCCCAGGTCGGGTGGGCTGGGCGGGTTGGACGGTGAGGGAGATGAGGGAGTTGAGGGCGAGGAGGGGCAGGGGGAGGGGGAGGCTAGAAATGTGTGAAGGGGAGGGTTGATGGGTCCGGTGTGGCTGGGCACAGGCGTGCAGGGTGGTCATGCGGTGTGCCATCCTCCATAAAAACTACACACACGCGCCGCTCACCCCTCACATCCCTGCCCCCCCCCACGCCCCTGCCCCTGCCCCCCCAATGATGAGTGTAACTTCCTTAACTAATGATGAATGTAACCCCCCCACACACACACACACACCCGCAGTCTCCCTCCTTCTTCGCCTACTTCCCCTCCAACTACTCCTTCCCCGCCGCGCTGGCCGACATGTGGAGCAGCGTGCTGGGCATGGTGGGCTTCAGCTGGGCGGCGGGGCCCGTCAGCACGGAGCTGGAGATGGTGAGGGTTTGTGGGGGGTTGGGGTGGGGTGGTACACGCGGCGGCGTCGGGGCATGAGGGGAGCCGAAGGTGACGGGCTTGGCTGATGTGCGGCAGGATGCTCCTAACCTTACTGTGGGGGGGGCACGCAGATGGAGCGGGCTTCACTTCTCTCTCTAATGACACGGACGCGCCCGCCGCCCCCCCCCCCACGGCACTTCAAATTCTTTGCAAAACACCGTCATGGACGGCTACCCCCCCGCCCTCCAGGCGATGATGGACTGGATGGCGGAGCTGTGCGGCCTGCCGGAGGCCTTCAAATGCAACGGCGGCGCGGGGCCGGGCGGCGGCGTCATTCAGGTGTTTCCGCGCGCACTTGTGTGCTTGTGGCGTGTGCACGCATGTTTGAAGCGGCGTGTGTTTTAAGAGGGTGGCCCGCTTGTGTTGACAAGTAAAACTCAGAAGTGACCCCACCCCCACCCCCACCACCGCACGTCACCGGCCGGTCAGGGCACCACCAGTGAGGCGGTGGTGGTGGCGCTGCTGGCGGCGCGGGCGCGGTGCCTGGCGGGCTGCCCCGCCGCCGACAAGCTCAAGTTGGTGGCGTACTCGTCCGACCAGGTGGGCCGCTGAGGGGGAGGGACGGGCGGGCGGCGCGTGTGTGCGTGTGTCTGGGGCGTTGTCTTTTTGTGCGTGGGTGACGAGGTGTGGGTGGGAGGGGAGAGTGGGTGGGGGTGAACACCAGCCCAAGCCGAATTCAAACCCAATGGCGTCCACGCGCCGGTTCGGGTTGACACTCCCGGGGGCGCGGGGGGTGTTGTGGGTAAGGAAGTTCATGTGGGTAGCGTGCGCTGACTGCTGTGGCATTGCAGCCCGCCCCCCTACCCAAAACATCCCCATCTTTCCTGCCCCCCTCCCTGCAGGCTCACTCCTGTTTCAAGAAGGCCTGCATGATCGTGGGCATCGACCACGTGCGCCTGCTGCCCGCCTCGCCGCAGCACGACTGGGCGCTGCAGCCGGAGGCGCTCAAGGTGCGGTGGAGCGGGAGAAGCTGGGGGCGGCCGCGGTCCCCTGCGCGGCCGCAGCCGTGGCCGCGGCAGCGGACATTGCCACCTGCACACACGACAAGAGCATGTCCTGACTTAGACGGCGTGGATGGGAACTGCGTGCATGAGCGTGTGTTCAGCTTTGCAAATGCTCCGACATCTATCTAGCCCACATGGCCGCCGTCATCATGCTTGGGCCCGCCCCCGCCTCCGCAGGCCGCCATCGCGGCGGACGTGGCGGCCGGCCTCATCCCCTGCTTCGCCATGGCCTCCATCGGCACCACCAGCAGCTGCGCCGTGGACCCCGTGGCGCAGCTGGCGGCGGCGGCGGCGGGGTGCGGCGGGGTGCGGGGCCGGGGGGATGGGTTGTGGTTATCAGCCCAAGCTAAACCAAACCGGGGGATGCGGATGAAGGAAACGGAGGAGGGACGCCGCCGCGCTGTGTATCGATCGCTGGGGCGCCACGCCCTGACACAAAAAGGACAATTCCCCATCCGCCTACCAACCTTCAAACGCCCACTTGGCATCCCCGCCCCACGCCGCGCCCGCCCCCAGCTCCGGCGCCTGGTTCCACGTGGACGCCGCCTACGCCGGCAGTGCGGCGCTGCTGCCGGAGCAGCGCCACCACTTCGTGGGGCTGGAGGCGGTGGACAGCTACAGCTTCAACCCGCACAAGTGAGCCAGGGGGTTGGGGCGCGCGGCTGTAGCAGGGGCGCCAGGAGGCAGCGTGTGGCGTGTGGTGGGGGTGGGTGGGGGGAGCAGCAAGGGCTTCTGCAGGAGCGGCAGCGCGCTGCGTGGAAGCGCGGCGGCTTTGGGTGCGGTCCCCCTCCCCAAGTGCCGACTCCGAAGCCTGCGCCCGGTTTGCCCAGTGGCAAGGCGGTGGCCGCACGTGCCCGCACGCACAAAGCCGCCTTACCCCCTCCCCCGTACACCCCCCCTCATCCCGTGCCCTCTCCGCCGCACCGCGCCGCGCAGGTGGCTGCTGACCAACTTCGACTGCTGCTGCATGTGGGTGGCGGACAGCGGGCCGCTCAAGGAGGCGCTCAGCCTGACGCCCGTGTTCCTGCGCGCCGCCGGCAACAGTCTGGACTACAAGGACTGGCAGATCCCGCTGGGGCGGCGCTTCAGGTGCGCGTGTGTGTGGGGAGGGAGGGTTGTGAAGCCCCAGCTAAGCCAACCGAATTACGCGGGTAAACATACCGATGCATATGAGTATGGGGCGGGGGGTTGTGGGGTAGGTTGCAAGGAACAGCGGCAGCTGGTTGGGCTCCCAGCCCACTGCCAACTTCATCACGTGCACACGGCACACATGGCCGAGCCTTACACGCCGACCTGCCGTACTGTGCCGTGCCGTGCCGTGCCGTACCCCCCGCCAGGTCGCTCAAGCTGTACTTCCTGCTGCGGATGTACGGCGCCGAGAAGATCCGCGCCTACCTGCGCCACCACATCGCGCTGGCGGCCGCCTTCGCGCAGGCCGTGGCGGCCGACCCGCGGTTCGAGCTGGCGGCGCCGCAGCGCTTCGGGCTAGTGTGCTTCAGGTGCGTGCCCGGCTGTGGTGTGTGGGCGGCCGGTGGGGGCTGTGGGGGCTGTGGGGGCACGCCGCTTTGCTGCGGCACGGCTCCCGCACCTCTGCACCTGCCCACTGGCCCACTGCACACCACCCCGCCTCCCCACATACAACCCGACCCGCCACGCAACACCAAATCCACCGCACCCCCACGCCCACCGCACGCCCACGGCACGCCCACCGCACGCCCACGGCACGCCCACCGCACGCCCACGGCACGCCCACCGCACCCCCACGCCCACGCCCACGCCACGCCGTACGCCCCCCAGGCTGCGCGACGTGCCCCGCGAGGTGAACGCGGCGCTGCTGGCGGAGCTCAACGCGGGTGGCCGGCTGTTCCTCATCCACACCGAGCTGTCCGGAGCCTACACGCTGCGGCTGGCGGTGGGCGCCGCCACCACGCAGCTGGAGCACGTGCAGGCCGCGTGGGCGGCGGTGGCGGCGGCGGCGGATGTGGTGCTGCAGGCGCACGGGGCGGCGGCGGGGCGGAAGGAGGCGGCGGCGGCGGGCGCGGGGGCAGGTGGCGCGGGCGGCGCGGCGGGGGCGTGAGGGGGGCGTGAGCGTGAGGGGCATGAGGGCGGGTCCGTGGGAGGTGGAGAGTGGGAGCTGTGGAGAAGAGTGGAGAGGAATGGAGAGGGGAGGAGTCTGGCGCAGGTACAGGTACAGGAAGATGTCCTGGAAACACTGGGATTATGTAGGAAAAGCGGAGAGAGCAGAATCCAGTCGGGTGTGAGAGCATTGACGAGACGACACTGGAGTGCTGCGTGTGTGGTGCGCGGGCCCCATAATGATGCCCAATGACCGGTACCTCGTTTGGGTTGCGCTCGGCGTGGCGGGCGCGACGGAATGTGGAGTGCGCGCATGGAACGGCCCTCGCTCGCCGCTCGCTCGGCGGTGTGCTGCATGGCACACAGCACTGTGCTGCATGTGTGTGCATGTGTGTGCATGTGAGCTTGATGGCACGTGCCGGGGAAGCTGGGGCGAAACCCGCGCCGGGCACGACACACGCGCTGCTGGACGGAGGGTGACGCCTGGGCTGTGTGCTCATGTGCTGTACCCAAGAGGCGAGGCGGTGTGTTCGCGTTCGTGAGGGCTTCGCATGTGCCGACTCCAACCTCTGTGCCCGACACTTCCCGACACGGTGTATTACACGCCTGAAACGTGGCCCGCTTCGCGCCGACTCGCCTTCGCGCTTTCCTGACCACCAGACGCCGATGCGGACGCCCCGACCGCATTCCGTCCGCACAAGCACCGCCATCACTGCCACAAACACCCCCCAGCCTCCCCTGCTGCTGCTGCTGCTGCTGCTGCTGCTGCTGCCCTCAAGTCATAACTTCTCCGCCGATAGCGTCACCGCGACAGATAGCTCCTGCAGGCCCTGTGTAGAGCGGGGTTGGGACGTGGGGTGGGGTGGGGTGGGCGAGAGGGACACATGGTGATGCGTCCAAGCAGTGAATACAGGACGGAGGCAGAGGCGCCGCAGGCCCGCATGCCATGCCCTGCACAACAGCCCACAACAGGCACTCCAGGCCGCTTCAACCCAGTGCACGCGCTACCGGTCAGGCTTCTGTCTACGTGTGGCAACTCGCTGGTTTCCCCGAGCACATGGCATGCTGAAATCCTTCCTCCCCTCCTCTACCCCACTCCAACCCCTCCCCACTCCCCGCCCACCCGCGCCCCACCTGGTCCGAGGACCGAATCACGCGCAGCTCCGCCGCCTGGCCCGCCGCCAGCCCGTCCAGCGCCAGCAGCAGGTCGCCGGCGCTGTGGACGGACCGGCCGTTGATGGCCTGGATCACGTCGCCTGTGGGGCGGAGGGGTGGGGGTTCCATGCATGATTGTTGAAGATAAGAGGGCCACTGCAGTCCAAAGCGGCTGAGGCAGGATGTGCTTCACGCGCCGCCTCCCCTGCTGTCTACACTGCTACACTCCTTTGTGCCATCCTTGCAACCCTCCCGCCTTCACGTCGTAACTAATGATGAATGTAAACCCGATGTGAGGCTGGGGGTCGTGTGTGTATGGGATGTGCGTGTGCGTGTCCGTGTGTGCACGGGCACAAAGTGGTGCGCACGATGGCTGAGGCCAGAGAAGCCAAATAAAGCCCCGGGGTGTTGGTGCGGCTGCTGCCTGAAGAACACGGACTGCCGCACACGCCTGGAGCAGCGGGCAGGACCGGCTGAGCCAGGCTGTGCTTCACGCGCCAGGCCCCCAGCCCCGCGCTCAGCCAACAAATGTGCCCCGGCACGCACCCGCGACAATGCCCGACAGCCCGCGGCGGGTGGGCAGCAGGCCGGCCTTGTCCGCCGCGCCGCCCGCCACCACGGACTGGATGAGCGCGCCCCGGCCCACGTTGAGCCGCGCAGCCACCGTGTCCGCAGCAATCTGTGTTAGAGACCACAAGGGAACTCGACAACTGTGTGTGTGAGCGTGCGTGCGTGCGTGCGTGCAGTTGTGCACGGATGTGGTGGAACACACGCTGCCCATTGCGGGTCCGCCAGCTGGAGCCCACCGCGCACCACACCGCACCGCCACCTGCGAACCACCACCGCACCTGCGCGTCCAGCGACGGGCGCACCACCCGGCCGTTGGCGATGAGCTGCGGCACCACCGACTTGACCTGGGCGGCGGAGGCGGAGGCCGAAGGAGGCGGAGGCGGCAAAGCGTTGGCAGGGCAGGCGCGTGAATGCATGCAAGGCGCGCGTGCGCGTCGGTGGCGACGGCTGCAAGCCCCAAAAGCAGAGATCGCCCAGTCGGGCTGCTGGGGTCTCTTCCCTCCGCATTCCCTTTACAAGGCTACAAATACCGTTCGCATGGACAGCTATCCCCGCCCCTCCTCCCGCACGCGGATGCAGACGCCGACGCGGCCGGCGGCATGCACCATGTCCACGGGGATGGCGAACCCCACGCCGGCGCTGCTGCCCGAGGGCGTGAAGATGGCGGTGTTGATGCCGATCACGGCGCCCGAGCTGTCCAGCAGCGGGCCGCCGCTGTTGCCCGGGTTGATCGCCGCGTCTGTGGCGAGTGATGGGTGGCGGGTGGAGGTGGTTATGGTGGTGGTCTGGTGGAGGTGGCGGCGATGGTGGCGGTGGGATTTGAGAGAGGGAGTCTCGACAAGGAGGCATGGCAGGTGGCCGGCGCGGCGGCGGCGGCCGTCACCGTGGGGAGGTGGGGCTTTACCAGTAACGGTTTAGCAGCGAACCCCGGGCACGAAGCGCAGCCGGGCTAAGTAGCTGGGACCAGACCGCGCCGTGACACGCTCGCCCGCTCGTGCCCACACACCTGTCTGGATGCCGCCGGGAATGGTTGTACCCAGCTGGCTCTTGATGTCCCGGTTGAGTGCGCTGATGACGCCTGCGGTGGCGGTGGCGATGGTGCGCGACGTGATGTGACGTGGTGTGTGCATGTGTGTCGCAAAAATCAGAACAAAGATGCACGTGTGTCTTAGCGCATGTGTTATTGAGCATCTGGTATCACAATCACCACCACCACCACCCGCTGCCACGTGTGCTTCCCTCGCACTGCCGGCCCCCCTGGCCCCGGCGCACCCGTTGTGAGCGTGTGGGAGAAGCCGAAGGGGTTCCTGCGGCCGGAGGAGCAGGAGCGAAGGAAGGGAATGACAGGAGGAAGGCGGGGGCTCCCTGGGTGGACGTGTTCCTTTTAGCATCACACACATCTGCACGCCATGACATGGACACGTAGCTGCCAGGCCCGAGTGAGGGCCACAGCCCCACGCCGTGCCACCCCGCACCCCTCCCCAGTCCCCAGCCCCAGCGCACCCGATGGCCAGGCACTGCTGCCCCACCCGCAGCGCGCCGCTGCTGCCCAGCGCCGCCGGCACCGCCGCGCCCGCCGGCACTCCCACCAGCTGCAGCACCACCAGGTCGCGGGTGCGGTCGGCGCCCACCAACACCACGTCCAGCGTCTGCTCCAGACCGCCCTCCGCCGCGTTCAGCAGCGTCACCTGCGGCGGGACAGGGGGATGAGGCGGGGCGGGGCCGAGGTCCAGCAGGTCAGGCAGCTTGGGCTGAAGGTGCGGTGAGGCCGGTTCGCGGCCAGCGGTGGGCAGGTGGGTGGGTGGGTGGGGTGGGGGTTTGAAGGATGGTGGTGTAAGTAAGTGTGCAAGCAGCACGGGGCTGTAGGGGCGTGTGTATATAGGGATGTGTGTATCTGCACGCGTTGAGCGGGCAAGCACGGGGCTGCCGGTCGGCGGTGCGGTCGGCGCGCAGGCCACCCCAGCGACAGTTCGCAGCAGCCGGGCGGTGCGTGGGCCCTGCGTATGGGTGACCGTGCCCGTGGCCGTGCCCGTACCGCCGTCTTCCCCTGGACACGCCTCCTCGTATGCTGTGGCTCAGTTTCACTGAGGCAATGTGTTCGTTTGGAGGAGGGCCCGAGGGGTTCGCGGTCCGGATGGCGGGGGTTCGGCGTTATAGGCGCCATCTGGGCAGACCTTTTGACCGTTTCTGTACATAAACCGTGCTCTGTAATATACTTGCATATCCTTCATCAGACAACCAGTAACGCCGCTGAAATGTCGCACTACTCGAGCGGAAGAGGGGATGACCGGTGGCGAGGACGGAGGCGGCTCGCCTTACGGTGGAGGCGGAGGCAGCTCACGATGGGATGGTGGAGGTGGAGGCGGCTTCAACACTCGCGGTGGGCGAGATGACCTTCTTACTGGAAAGAGGCGCATGGGAGGGGGGAGGCGGACCAGGCAGGGGAGGTGACGGCCAGGGTTTCGGGCATGGCAGGGGTGCCCCTGGGGCATGGTGTGTGGCATTTTCTTGCCCCGGGCTGCTGTCCACCCTGCGCGCCCTGACCTGACTGACCCTGACCAGCCAGGGCGTGTCCACCCGGCCTATCCGTCCTCCTGGATTGTCCGTCCGGCATATAGCAAGCAATGGGCCCCCTAGCAATGGGCCCCGGTTCCTGAGGATGGGTTCATGCCTGGCTGCAGCGCATCTCTAAACTCCTGAAGCAATTTTGCCCAACGTAGAACACGAAGCTTCAAATTTTTCGGAAATGCCAGCAAACATTGTCAACAGACTTGTCTGCACAGGGCCGCGTTTGCAGCGAACTCACGAAAATGGCGGACTGGGACCTCCGTTCGTTCATTTTCCAGGTAGACAACCTGGACGAGGACGAGAAAGAGCTCTGCTTCAAGCATCTGGATGGGCAGGGGTTCTCGTCCCCTAACAAGTGCCAGGTCTTCTTCACAATCACTGACGAAGATCTCAAGAGCTTAGGCATTTCATTGATGAGCACGCGCAAAGTGCTGCTGCGCGCAATTACAGGTGCGCCCTCGTCGTGCTTGTTAGAACGTCGTGCTTGTTAAAACATCTTGCTGAGTGGTGCTAGAAATGCGCTGCGTGCCGCAATGGTGGACCACCATAACTCACACGCACATACTCACACGCATACGCATCCACAACGCATACAGGCGAGGCGCAAAGGCGGCAGCAAGCAGGCACGGCTGTGGGCGGTGAGTTGTTCATCATTTGCATCCATCGGCACGGCAGGCTGTTGTAAGGCTTAAGGGTTCACCGCACAATAGCGCACCGGCCGTTACCCCAACCACACGCGCAAGCAGCCCGTCCGCCTGCAGCCCACCGAGCAGCGGGATCAGTCGCAGGATGAGACGAACACTTGTCGCACGCTACGTTCCGCTTGTACTCCTGCAGAGAAGGACACCGAGAGCGCGGTCCTCCGCAACTTTGAGGTCAAGCGCTACGACTCCCTGACGGGTTTCCTGAAACAGTACCGGCCGCGGCCGTTGCAGCTGCTACCAAGTGTTTCCAAGCAGTCCACGGACAAGGAGGGCGTTGAGCCGCCAACAAGTGTTGGGGAGTGGAGCAGCTTTGAACACGGTAACAACGGGACAAACAGCGCAAGGCGGGTGGCTACGAAGACTAGAAAGTAATGGCCTGGTATGCCAAGGGTGGCGGCAGTCGTGCAGCCCGTGTTGCATGTCTGCTCAGTAAACAGCGCGCAAGAAATTTCAACATAATTCATACTTGCAACCATTCATTATCCGTGTTTCAGGGGTGATTATGCTGCCATGTGCTGGGGTCAGGGGTAAAGCTGCCACACGTGCTGTTGATGTGACGTTGGTGTGCTATGCGCTCCCTGCTGACACGCAGAATGCCTGCTGCTGGTGAACGCGGCGCCCAAGTCGGGTCCTATTGAACAAGCGGTCACGGCGCAAGCGCCAGCCAAGGTGGCAAGCGAACTGAAGTTGCAGGACGAGCTTCTCCTGAATCTCTTCGAGCCGGTGTACCAAGCGGTGGTGCCCATGGAGCAGATCTTCAGGTTTGACCGCATGCGTCGGCGGCAGGATGTGGAGGGCGTGCCTCTCTCAGGTAAGACTTCATACCCGTACTTCCCCTAATGTTTCCGCGAAAACATTGAATGCAAGGGACTTGTGGAATCTGTTGGGAATAACTTTTTGCGCTGCGGAGATATAAAATGAATGATCGAGAAATTTTCAGCAATGGTGCACCTCAGCTGGCTTAGCTGGCTTGCCCCACCCCTGTGTGACGAGCGGTGCGCACACGTTGTCGTTCAACATTACTAGTGCAGGACATAACGTAAGTTCAGTGTGACGGAGCAACGCATGGTGTGTGGATTTGAGTACATACCCCACCCGGGCCGTGCGGAAAGTTGGGGCCTGACGGGCCCTCGCGGAAACCTAAACAATATCCACAGAAATACAGTGTGCGCAAATCTGCAAAATTTTATAAGGGAATACTTTACGGGGTGCGGGAAACATTTGGTGCGGAAAACATTAGGGGTACGGTATGCGTGAACTGTGCGTTGTGCCGGGATCCATAGCAGCGGAATAACGTGCCCGGCACTCGAACCCACTCCAGGTATCCCGGACTTCCTGGTTATGTCTTACGACATGACGCGGGTGCTGGTGTGCGTGGAGGTCAAGACGTCGGCTGCGTTCAGCGTGCCAGCCGACACCAGCTTGCCAGCGGCATACGCGGCAGCGGAGAAGGGCAGCAATATCTTGAACTGCGTGTTGCAGGTGTACAGCTACCTAGATCCAGTGCCGTACGGTGTGCTGATAACGGACAAACAGCTCGTGTGCTTTCAGCGCTTGGGCGCGGAGCTGCAGTGCAGTCGTGTTATCCCAGTGGCCGGCGGACAGGGTGAGCTACCAGGTGCGGACGAGGCGGGCTCGCTGACTGCTGCAGCGGCGCTGTACGGCATCATCAAGATGTCGTATGCGCGTGCGCGCATGCAGCCACAACCCGGCACAGGCACCAGCTCAGGCGGCAGCGGTAGCGCTGGTGGCGTCGTGCGCACTCGCTGGCGGAATGTCCTCTCATGGCTGCCTGCGTTCGGCGCAATGTTCGGCGTGGCCGCAGCAGCAGATGCAGCCTCGCCCGACGCGCCCCCGCCAGTTACTGCTGCTGGTGCCACTACTGGTGCCGCTGCTGGTGCGGGCACACCTGCTGGCGAGGGCACAAGCCAAGGCGCGGGCGGTCGTGCCAGCGCGACCGCGGGCGCGGGCGCATCGCTTGGTGCCGCTGCTGCTGTCGTGGAGAGCCACGTCAAGTCCGAGCAGATGTTCCCGGACCGGCCCCGGTGCCTGAGCGACAGCACCCGGGGCGTGGTGCTGCAGGGGGCGCTAGGCGGCGTGCCGGCGGCCGTCAAGCTGGCGGACCTGTGGCAGGACGAGGACGGCAGGGCCAAGCAGGCGTTCAAGGTAGGCGTGGCATGCGTCCCGAACACACACACACACACGTTCCCCAGCCCATAGTGATGTCCGTCCTGCGCATTGCCTGATGCATGCGCCCATGCAGCAGCCCGGCGTCCATGTCTCGCACTGCTTGCCGTTCTTCGACCTCTTTCCCAAATCGCGTAACCCCAATACCGTTCATACGGGCCGGGCTGGGTGTTTGCTCTTGCCCGTCGCGTCGGTATCACGCCACCGTGATCACACGCACAGGGTTGCACTCTTGAGAGCGTGTGGACACGAATCCCCCCCACCAGGCTGATTTGGGAATTGGAGGAAACTACCCCCCCCCCCACTACCACCACCAGTACCTGCTAGGATGCTGCATCCCATAAGATATTAGCAGAAGCGTCTGGGAGCCCGCAATCAATCCGAAGGGCGCCCCAAACTCCTGCGCTTTTGGACCAAGCCACAAGTACTCGTGGTCTGCGTGTATGTGGCGTGCTGTGCTGCCACCTGCCGCCTAGAACCCTCATCTGCCTTGCTCCGGTGCACGCACGGGAATACGTCCAGCACGAGGTGGTTATGTACCAGGAGCACCTGGCGCCGCTGCAGGGGCGCTACGTGCCGCGCCTGCTGGCCTTCGGCACCTGCGACGGCTGGCAGTTCTTCCTGGTGCGTGGCGGGCGGGGACGGGGTGGGGGGTGGCAGTGTTCCTGTGCAATTGCTGTGTCGCAGCACTGTGGACGCAAAGCAGCAAGGCCTTCCTAGCTGCGGTTTGGTTTGGTACTTTGGTTGATGCCACCGTGTGGCGTTGGACGTGTGCCTCCTGCCTCGACTCCCTCGCTCGCACCTCTTCCAGGCCACGAGTCTGGAGGGGCCGCCGCTGTCCAGCGAGGAGGCCTGGGCCGCAGAGGCATCAGGCAGCAGTAGCACGCAGGAGGACATCAGCGCGGCCGCGTTGGCTGCCCTGGATGAGGTGAGGTGAGGGGCGGGCACAGGAAGGGGAGTGGTGTGCAGGTGTGAGGGCACACGCACGGTGCAGCTGGTTGGTTGGTAGGTTGGTTGGTTGGTTGGTTGGTTGGTTGGTTGGTTGGTTGGCGGCTGTGCAGGACGCGTCAAACCTAAATCACCTGACTGGCCACGTGTATGCACTATTGTCCTTCACGCATTCCTTCATGCATTCCTTCAATCAATGCAGGTGCACGGCGTCGGCGTCCTCCACGGCGATGTCGCGCTGCGTAACTTCGTTCTGGCTGGCCGGCGGCAGCAGCAGCAGCAGCAGGAGCCATCAGGCTCTGGTGGCGGGGAGAGTTATGGTGCGCCGCGCGTGATGGCTGTGGATTTCGGGCATGCCGAGCTAGCTGCCGCAGCGGCCAAGAGGTGGCGCACGGAGCCCGCAGCAATGTTTGCGGGCGAGCGACGTGAGTTGCAGCGGCTGCTGCTTGAGTGGCAGCAGGAGCAGCGGGTGCGGCGGCAGATGGATGCGGTGGACGCGGAGGCGGCGGAGGCGGAAGCAGAGGCTGCGGCAGGTGCTGACAGCGGCGAAATTATGGACGGCAGGCGCACGGCACCGGGTGAGGAACAGAGCCGTGCTCAGGTCATGCCAGACGTGCGGCACGGTGCTGCACAACCACCGCCGCCGCCACCAGCGACAGCCAAGGGGCCAGCCAGCCCGCCGAGCGCGCTCAGCAGCGCGGGGCGAGTGGGCATGCACCTGCATCCGCCGCCGCCGCCGCCGCCACAGCCCTTTGGTAGGCCGGCCGCCTTGCGGCCGCTGCTACGCGGCGCCCTGCTCCCTGCAACAGGTCGACACAGCGGCCGCAGCGCAGCGCCATTCCGGACTCAGCTCAGGCTTTAAACAAGCAACGTAAGTGGAGGGAGAGGGAGAGTTTGCTGCTGCCTGAAAATGGCTGCGCGGGGGATGCTTCCATGTATGGTGACGGTGTGCTCCCCACTGTGATGCAGCACAGCCCACCGCTCCAGCCTGGCGGCTTGACTTGTGCTTAGGCCATGGTTCTATGGAATGATGCTCGAACGGCAACATTTGACACACATGTGCGATTGCTGTTGTAGGCTTCCGCCGCTGCTGACGACGGCGAATTCATGTCGCGATGGGTGCGGGCCCGCCGGCTGCTTTGCGCTGCACTGCGGTGGCGGCACTCGGGCGGAGTGGCGCCGCTGTCCCCGGCGCAGGCCGAGACAAGGGCAGCAGCAGCCAGGGCTGCAGCAGCCGGGTACGGCCCCGGGCGATTGCTGCTGTTGGGCAGGCAAGCAGGCATGCGGGGGTGAGCGTGCGGGCGCGCATGGGCACCCCGGGCTTGTGTGCCGCTAGCAGCCGAACATTACCCGGCGTGAGCACGGCGTGGTGTGTATTGCACGCGTCCCTGGAAGCCCCCTGGACGCGCGGCTGTCCGCCCCGGGGAACGTCCGAGCACTGGCACCGCCTCGTGCGGGCCATGGACCTTGTGGGCAACAGAATGGGCTTGCCCGCGGTACTTGTGATTTCATGCTACTCGTCAGACGTGACTCCGTGATTTCATGCTACTTGTCAGACGTGACTCCATCCGACGTGTACAGTCGCTTTATTAATGTCCAAGTTCGATAGGCCTGAATGAGCGGAGCGGCGTGGAGCGGGGGTGGAGCGGGGAAGGGGGGCAGGTCTGTGAGAGTCTGGCATGCGGGATACGGCTGGACGTGGCTGAGCGCAAGTTGGCGGGCCGTTTACAAATCGCCCCCGCTTTGTCTTTTGGCTTAGACTGTTCGGAATCCGGTATTAGATTATTGCACGCGACGTAGGCTCGGCTCACCTTCTGGTTTCGTTGGACTACAGCGAGTATTAGTAGAGGTGTGTCTGCGTGGCCTGGCGTGAAGTGCTTGTACGTCTGATACTGTACAATTGTACATGTCATACCCACCCACAGCGCACGTGCAGGTGCGGGATGTCACGAATTCTTGGCCCTTGCCCTGTTTCCAGTCAAGGGATGACACATTCATTCATACATCGCGGTAATAGGGCACAGGGGAACCCCTGGCAAGACAGCATTCTGCTGCCAGCGTAGTCAATGCTTTGCGCTGGGTCTGTAATCGTCCTGAATTGGCGTCACGAGGTTTGATGTTCCTGTCGGTCCAGGCCAGGCCAGGTCTCCGCCCCATCCTGGGGGTGGTCTGGTGGGTGTGGTGGTGGTGCTGCCGTGGTGGGGGGCAGCGCGGGGGCCTCAATCCCTCGAACGCCGGAGTGCCAACCCCCGAGTGACCTGCGAACCAAGTTATTCAATTTGAGAAGACTTTTGTAGCTGCACACATTATTGCAATGCTGCAATCAAAATCGGCTACAGCCCAACAATCGTGCCGGTCCGGCAGCACGTTCTCTTCCCCGCATTAATCTAGGAAGCTTGCTTGTGCCGAATAGACGCTGTCTATGCCTCGCCAGCCCCCAGGTCAATGGTAGTACAGGCGGAAATGGCAAGCATCTCCTGTTTGAGTCGCCCAACCCGGAGCATTTGAAGGATTTTGAGCACCCAATCAGTGGCCCGCTTGTGTACACACATATGTGTGTGGGGGGCTTTGCCGCATGGGAGGCGTGATGTTGATCACACATCATCGGTAGCATCCAAACCCAATGGCGTCCACGCGCCGGTTCGGGTTAACATTCCCGGGGGCGTGGGGGGTGTTGTGGGTAAGGAAGTTCATGTGGGTAGCGTGCGCTGACTGCTGTGGCATTGCAGCCCGCCCCCCTACCCAAAACATCCCCATCTTTCCTCCCCCCTCCCTGCAGGCTCACTCCTGTTTCAAGAAGGCCTGCATGATCGTGGGCATCGACCACGTGCGCCTGCTGCCCGCCTCGCCGCAGCACGACTGGGCGCTGCAGCCGGAGGCGCTCAAGGTGCGGTGGGCGGTGGGGAGCTGGGGGCGGCCGCGGTCCCCTGCGCGGCCGCAGCCGTAGCCGCGGCAGCGGACATTGCCACCTGCACACACGACAAGAGCATGTCCTGACTTAGACGGCGTGGATGGGAACTGCGTGCATGAACGTGTGTTCAGCTTTGCAAATGCTCCGACATGTAACTAACCCTGCGTGCCTCCCTCCCCCCGCCTCCGCAGGCCGCCATCGCGGCCGACGTGGCGGCCGGCCTCATCCCCAGCTTCGACATGGCCTCCATCGGCACCACCAGCAGCTGCGCCGTGGACCCCGTGGCGCAGCTGGCGGCGGCGGCGGCGGCGGCGGCGGGGTGCGGCGGGGGGTGCGGGGCCGGGGGTGGGGGTGATGGGCAAGCGGTGCTGGGTGGGTGGGGTGGGGGGGGTGGGGATGCCGGACGCGGATGGCAGAAACGCAGGAGGGACACCGCCTGATCGTGCCGTGCTGTGTATCGATCGCCGGGGCGCCACGCCCTGACACAAAAAGGACAAGTTCCCCATCCGCCTACCAACCTTCAAACGCCCACTTGGCATCCCCGCCCCACGCCGCGCCCGCCCCCAGCTCCGGCGCCTGGTTCCACGTGGACGCCGCCTACGCCGGCAGTGCGGCGCTGCTGCCGGAGCAGCGCCACCACTTCGTGGGGCTGGAGGCGGTGGACAGCTACAGCTTCAACCCGCACAAGTGAGCCAGGGGGTTGGGGCGCGCGGCTGTAGCAGGGGCGCCAGGAGGCAGCGTGCGGCGTGCGGTGGGGTTGGGGTGTGGGGCAGCAAGGGCTGCCGCGGGAGCGGCAGCGCGCTGCGTGGAAGCGCGGCGGCTTTGGGTGCGGTCCCCCTCCCCAAGTGCCAACTCCCAAGCCTGCGCCCGGCTGGCCTAGCAGCGAAGGCGGAGGTCACACGTGCCGCACGCACAAGCCCGCCTTACCCCCTCCCCCGTACACCCCCCCCCTCATCCCGTGCCCTCTCCGCCCCCGCCGCGCCGCGCAGGTGGCTGCTGACCAACTTCGACTGCTGCTGCATGTGGGTGGCGGACAGCGGGCCGCTCAAGAAGGCGCTGAGTCTGACGCCCGTGTTCCTGCGCGCCGCCGGCAACAGCCTGGACTACAAGGACTGGCAGATCCCGCTGGGGCGGCGCTTCAGGTGCGCGTGTGTGTGGGGAGGGAGGGTTGTGAAGCCCCAGCTAAGCCAACCTAACTAAGCGGAGGCGTCCGAGGAGAGTGGGCTGGCGGGTGCATGTAGACGAGTATGTAAACATACCGATGCGTATGAGTGTGGGGCGGGGGGTTGTGGGGTAGGTTGCAAGGAACAGCGGCAGCTGGTTGGGCTCCCAGCCCACCGCCAACTTCATCACGTGCACACGGCACACATGGCCGAGCCTTACACGCCGACCTGCCGTGCCGTGCCGTGCCGTACCGCCTGCCAGGTCGCTCAAGCTGTACTTCCTGCTGCGGATGTACGGCGCCGAGAAGATCCGCGCCTACCTGCGCCACCACATCGCGCTGGCGGCCGCCTTCGCGCAGGCCGTGGCGGCGGACCCGCGGTTCGAGCTGGCGGCGCCGCAGCGCTTCGGCCTGGTGTGCTTCAGGTGCGTGTGCGGCTGTGTGTGTTTGGGCGGCCGGTGGGGGCTGTGGGGGCTGTGGGGGCACGCCCCGTTCCTGCGGCACGGCGCCCGCACCTCAGCACCTGCCCACTGGACCACTGCACACCACACCGCCTGCCCACATACAACCCGACCCGTCACCCAACACCATACCCGATGCACCCCCACCGCACGCCCGCGCCACGCCCACGCCCACCGCACGCTGTACTCCCCACAGGCTGCGCGATGTGCCCCGCGAGGTGAACGCGGCGCTGCTGGCGCAGCTCAACGCCGGTGGCCGGCTGTTCCTCATCCACACCGAGCTGTCCGGAGCCTACACGCTGCGGCTGGCGGTGGGCGCCGCCACCACGCAGCTGGAGCACGTGCAGGCCGCGTGGGCGGCGGTGGCGGCGGCGGCGGATGTGGTGCTGCATGCGCATGGGGCGGACGCGGGGCGGAAGGAGGCGGCGGCGGCGGGCGCGGGGGCGGCGGGGGCGGGCGGCGCGACGCGGGCGTGAGGGGCGTGAGCGTGAGGGACGTGAGCCTGAGGGGCGTGAGGGCGGGTCCGTGGGAGTGGGAGAGTGAGAGGTGTGGTGAAGAGTGGGGAGGAGTGGAGAGGAGAGGAGTCTGGCGCAGGTACAGGTACAGGAAGATGTCCTGGAAACACTGGGATTATGCAGGAAGAGCGGAGAGAGTAGAATCCAGTCGGGTTTGAGAGCATTGACGAGACGACACTGGAGTGCTGCGTGTGTGGTGCGCGGGCCCCATAATGATGCCCAATGACCGGTACCTCGGTTGGGTTGCGCTCGGCGTGGCGGGCGCGACGCAATGTGCAGTGCGCGCATGGAACGGCCCTCGCTCGCCGCTCACTCGGGCGGTGTGCTGCATGGCACACAGCACTGCGCTGCATGTGTTAGAGATCACAAGGAAAAACGACAACAAGACTGTGCGTGCATGTGTGTGCATGTTGGGCTTGATGGCACGTGCCGGGGAAGCGGGGGCGAAACCCGCGCCGGGCACGACACACGCGCTGCTGGACGGGGGTTGACGCCCGGGCTGTGTGCTGTACCCAAGAGGCGAGGCGGTGTGTTCGAGTTCGTGAGGGCTACGCATGTGCCGACTCCAACCTCAGTGCCCGGTGCTTCCTGACGCGGTGTATTACACGCCTGAAACGTGGCCCGCTTCGCGCCAACCCGCATTCGCGCTTTCATAATCACCAGACTCCGATGCTGACGCCCCGACCGCAATCCATCCGCACAAGCACCGCCATCACTGCCACAAACACCCCCCAGCTTCCCCTGCTGCTGCTGCTGCGGCCCTCAAGTCATCACTTCTCCGCCGACAACGTCACCGCGACAGACAGCTCCTGCAGGCCCTGTGTGCAGTGGGGTGGGGACGTGGGGTCGGGACGTGGGGTGGGGTGGGCGAGAGGGCACACTCGTCCAAGCTGTGAATGCAGGATGGAGGGAGACGCGACACAAGCCCGCATGCCATGCCCTGTACATCTTAACGGACGCTCAACGGACACACCAGGCCCCCCAACCCCGCGTACGCCTTTCCCCGCTGGATGCTCGAGTGTGGGCAACTCCCTGGTTTCCCTGGACACGTGGCATGCTGAGCCCCTTCCCGCGCACTCCCACCCACTCCTCCCATCCCCTACCCCACTCCTCCCATCCCCTACCCCGCTCCAACCCCACTCCAACCCCGCCCCAACCCCACCCCAACCCCACTCCCCCGCGCCCCGCGCCCCACCTGGTCCGAGGACCGCACCACGCGCAGCTCCGCCGCCTGGCCCGCCGGCAGCCCGTCCAGCGCCACCAGCAGGTCGCCGGCGCTGTTGACGGGCCGGCCGTTGATGGCCTGGATCACGTCGCCTGGGGGCGGAGGGTGTGGGTGTGGGAGTTCCATGCATGATTGGTAAAGATAAGAGGGCCATACGAAGCCCCCGGGGCGCAGGTGCAGCTAATGTAGTCCAAAGCGGCGGAGGCAGGCTGCGCTTCACGCGCCGCCTCCCCTGCTGTCTATACTGCTACACTCCTTTGTGCCATCCTTGCAACTCTCAACCCCTCAGCCAACAAATGTGCCCCGGCACGCACCCGCGACAATGCCCGACAGCCCGCGGCGGGTGGGCAGCAGGCCGGCCTTGTCCGCCGCGCCGCCCGCCACCACGGACTGGATGAGCGCGCCTCGGCCCACGTTGAGCCGCGCCGCCACCGTGTCCGCAGCGATCTGTGCATGTTATTTATACAAATACATGGGTCACTTGTGTGATAGGAAACACGAGAGTGTATGTGTGTGCGGTGGGGTAGCGGGTACGGGTGCCAGGGCCCGCGCTGCAGCCCACCCCAACCGCGGCGAGGCACACACTTGCCCATTGCAGGGACCCGCAACCCAGGGGCACCCCTGCCGCAACCCGGCCAGCTGGGGCGCACCGCCACCTGCGAACCACCACCACACCTGCGCGTCCAGCGACGGGCGCACCACCCGGCCGTTGGCGATGAGCTGAGGCACCACCGACTTGACCTGGGCGGCGGCGGCGGCGGCGGCAGGAGGGGGAGGAGGAGGCGGCAAGGCGTTGGCGGGGCAGGCGGTGTGAATGCGTGCAAGAGCGCGTGCGCGTCGGTGGCGACGGCTGCAAGCCCCAAGAGCAGCGATCGCCCAGGGGCTCTTCCTCCCTTCCCCCCTCCCCCCTTCATCACTTCACAAGATACAAACAAAATCGTCGCATGGACAGCTATCCCCTCCCCTCGGTTGGTTCGGGTTATCTTGGTCGTCTCGCTTCTGGTTTCTGGAATGAACTACCCTCCCCTCCCCCCTCACTCAGACACAGACGCGGCCGCCGGCACGCACCATGTCCACGGGGATGGCGAACCCCACGCCGGCGCTGCTGCCCGAGGGCGTGAAGATGGCGGTGTTGATGCCGATCACGGCGCCGGAGCTGTCCAGCAGCGGGCCGCCGCTGTTGCCGGGGTTGATCGCCGCGTCTGGTGGAGGGGGTGGAGGTGGCGGGTGGCGGGTGGGTGGTGGTGAAGGTGGGATTTGAGAGAGGGAGTCTCGACAAGGAGCCATGGCAAGTGGCCGGCGCGGCGGCGGCGGCCGTCACCGTGGGGAGGCGGGACTTTATCAGCAGCGGTGTAGCAGCGAACCCCGGGCACGACGCGCAGCCGGGCTAAGTAGCTGGGACCAGACCGTGCCGTGACACGCTCGCCCGCTCGCTGGCCCCCCCACCTGTCTGGATGCCGCCGGGAATGGTGGTGCCCAGCTGGCTCTTGATGTCCCGGTTGAGTGCGCTGATGACGCCTGCAGTGGCGGTGGCGATTAAGCGCGACGTGGCGTGACGTGTGCATGTATGTGTATCGCAAAAATCAGGACAACGATGCACGTGTGTCTTACCGCATGTGTTATTGAGCGTCTGGTATCACCATCACCACCACCACCACCCGCTGCCACGTATGCTCCCTCGCACTGCCGGCCCCCTGGGCCCCCCTGGCCCCGGCGCACCCGTTGTGAGCGTGTGGGAGAAGCCGAAGGGGTTCCTGCGGCCGGAGGAGCAGGAGCGAAGGAAGGGAATGACAGGAGGAAGGCGGGGGCTCTCTGGGTGGACGTGTTCCTTGTTGCATCACACACATCTACACGCCATGATATGGACACGTAGCTGCCAGACTCGAGTGAGTGCCACAGCCCCGCGCCGTGCCCCCCCCGCACCCCTCCCCAGTCCCCAGCCCCAGCGCACCCGATGGCCAGGCACTGCTGCCCCACCCGCAGCGCGCCGCTGCTGCCCAGCGCCGCCGGCACCGCCGCGCCCGCCGGCGCTCCCACCAGCTGCAGCACCACCAGGTCGCGGGTGCGGTCGGCGCCCACCAACACCGCGTCCAGCGTCTGCTCCAGACCGCCCTCCGCCGCGTTCAGCAGCGTCACCTGCGGCGGGGTCCAGGCCCAGCGGGCAGCTTGGGGTTAAGCTGCGGTGAGGCCGGTTCGCGGCCAGCGGTGGGAAAGGGACTTCGGTGTGGGACGGGGACAAACAGCACGGGGCTGGAGGGGCTGGAGGGGCGTGTTTCTGCGCGTGTTGGCAACAACCCAGTTATGGGGACGAGTTTATGCGTGTGCGTGTGTATGCGCGCGCGCGTGTGTGTGTGTGTGTGTGTGTGTGTGTGTGTGTGTGTGTGTCAGGGCATGGCAGCTGGTGCCGGGCGCAGGCATGGGGCGGCCCAGCTCGGCTGCCGCGCGCATGACGCACACGCCGCGCCGCACCTTGGCCACCCGCGGCCGGTTGGCTGCGGGGTTGGGCCCACTCAGCCCCTTGAGGCTGTTGAGCAGCACGTGGTAGTTGGTGACGATGTGGCCCTCGCCGTCCCAGATCAGGCCTGGGGGCCGGTGGGCGGTGGGGAGTGGGCGGCGGTGGGGGCTGCCGGTTGGTGCGGTCGGCGCGCAGGCCACCCCAGCGACAGTTTGCAGCGGCTGGGCGGTGCGTGGACCCTGCGTATCGGTGACCGTGCCCGTGGCCGTGCCGCTTCCTTTCCCTGGACACGCCTCCTCAGTCCTCAGTCCTCACCGGTGCCGTTGCCCTCGGGGATGTCTACCTCGGGGCTGGCGGCGGCACGCCCCTGTGGAATACGACCAAGGCGGCGCGAGGAGCTGTCGACTGTGTCTGTGTGTGCGCGCGCACGCTAAGCGCCGGCGGGCGGGCCGCAAAGGTGAATGAAGGCCCCCCAACCCGACCAAATCGTGCTTGTCCCATACCCACCCGCTCCGGCCTGATGACGCCTTCGCCCCCGGCCGTGCGGCTAGCGTCCCCTCAAGCAGCGTCCACCCATCTCCGGCCTTCGTGACCGCTATGCCCCTGCTCCCCTGCTCCCCTGTCCCCCATGCTGTCCCCTCTTCCTCGCAACTGCCCCACCGGCAGCAGCAGGTCCACCACGTTGACGATGGAGTAGTTGGCGCGCTCAAAGGCCGCCACGATGGCCGCCTCCCTGCGGCGGCGCGGCAACAGACACAGAACACACCAGCGCTGTCACACGTGGCCGACAGACGGGTAGCGGCGGACTAGGTCAGGCGGGGGTAGCGGGCACGCCGCCGCAGTGCCCACGCACCCGCCCGGCGTATCGGTACGTGCTGCACCCCCACGCGCACAGGCGCAGCCACGCGCGCGCGGTATTGCGGAGGGCTCAAATACAGGTGCCGGACTCAGGCGTCACCCGTGTTGAGCTTCCCTCCACTACAGCTGCACGGGCCTCTTTGCGATGCGCCACCCACCTTGGCGGCAGGGGAGGGGCAGGCACAATGGGCGGTGTGACCTGCTCGAGCGTCAGCGCACCCGCGGGCTGTGTCCCGCCCAGCAGCACTCCGCCCCCTGCCGCTGCCCCGCTAAGCAGCACGCGCGCCATGAAGTCCCGCCGAGTTGTGTGGACCAGCCCCTGCATTTCCGTCAGCAAACACCGAGGTTGTCCAAAGAAAGCTAGACGGCGCGTCCAGCGTTCGGCCGATGCCCACACGCGGTGTTGCGCAAGCTTACTTCACCGTGCCCACTCTGGACACGGACAGACGAACGACAGACTCTAGAGCAGCATCCGTATGGCCGCGCGCCCGACGCTGACGCGCGAGTCTTGCAAGTCTCCATGCTTGCCGACGAGTTTTCTGCCACAGTCTACCACTGGACAAAAATGCTCCTAACTTGGTCAGTAGTATTATCAACTTTACAATCCTTCTGGTCCCATTGCGAGCTTGCATAGCCTGCACGAACATACCAATTGCGCGCTGGACGCCTGGGCTGCGGTGCGCCAGACCGTCAGTGCCCTCTGCCGCAGTCCAGCGCCCCAGCAGCCGCCTCACCCGCCCGCACGTCCTGGTCAAGGTGGTGTTGACTATTGAGAAACGCCGATTTGGAGGGAAGACAGACTGAGCCAGGGGAGGCCCCAGTACTGTGGTGGTGGTGGTGGGAGGTAGGGCGCAGAGGGCACGCGGAATGGACTGTGGGGACGTGGGGGTTGCCGCACGCCCGCCGAACCCGTGCACACCCTCGCCTCGCCCAGTCCCCTGTCCGGGGCCCGCAGTCGCCAGTGCAGGCGTAGTATTACAATGGTGTGGTTGAGCGGCCAATGCGAAGTTGCGCTTGGTCCGTTCTTATTTCTGCGTGTCGGCCTCTCCGTCCTGAAAGTGTGGAGGGCTCGTCCTGAAAGTGTGGAGGGCTCCGTGCCAACGGATGACTGCACCGTCCCAAGATGCCACCTTGAACCCATAATGCCATGAGCATAAGCAGTAAGTGCCCAGAAGCGGCTTTCGCCTTGTCTTCCGCTTAGTGCATCGTGACAGCCAGCCCCCACACGTCCGGAATGTTCCCACAAGTCAGGGCTTGACTCATCCTCGTCTCATTCGCACTCCGAAAGATCGACAACAAGGCAGTATGCGCCAACGGCTTTGAACGTGTTCGGCTGTAAATGCACCATTACGTGACGCACGGGGCACAGTGCTCAATGAATATACACAAACATGATACGCTGTAGAGGGCTAGCCTCTCGTTCTACCTCAGACCAGATGTCTCTCGCACACGCGTCCCGGCCGCGCCGGGCAGTTTCCTTACTAAACGACAAGCAGGTGCGTCAACCCTCAAGGGAAGCTGGGCTTACCCCACATCGTGTCTTCCGTCAGCGACCTACTGATCGAAACCGCCATCTCAGGGCGGCAAACAGGCACACATAAGCAACGCCGTTGACCGGATTATGGCAAATCCGGTCACACACAGTCACTGTACCCGCATTGATATGAATAACCAAGGTACCGTGATGAGGTTTATGCCCAAGAGGCATAGGCGACCTGGCGCATGGTCAGCGTCAGCGCACGGCCACCCCTGGCGCTGGCCAGCTACACTCGTGTTGCCAAACGCCGTCCTTGGTCCACGACTCCAGACATCGCTGCCCTCGTGGCCACGGTTGCTGCTGACAAGTTTGCGTGCCACAAGGCAAGCACGTCACTAGCGCGTGTATCAGAAGTGACACAGCGCAGAATATTACCAGTGAAGGAACGTGCTACCCATACACAAGCCGCCTAACACGGCGGCGCCGCAGATCTTCTCCCTCCCTCCTACGCCTCCGCTCCAACCCCACGACAATGCTTCCAATGCCCCGCAGTTTTCGTCTGAACCCCCTCCATAAAATGTGCCACTCTGCAGCTGGTCCGCCCGTTGCGCTGCTCCCCTACAACTGCTGCTGCAGGACCGCCGCCACCTGCTGCTGCTCGTGCTCGTCGTTGCCGTCGCCGTGGCACATTGCGCACATGGGCGCCGCGCCGCCGACATACGGAATCTTCCGCATCTCCGGCGAGCGCGGGTCCTCCGCGTCCGCCATCTCGTTCAGCCGGCTGCTGCTCATATTGCGCCACCACTCCGTGCTAGCCCAGGAGTGCAGCTGCGCGCCGCTGCCATGCGGCCCGCACACGGCCCCGGCGGGCGCGGCCCCGCCGCACGACTGCGCTGCCGGCGGCGCGCCGCCGCCGCTGCCGAAGCCCACGCGCCCTTGCATCGAGCTGAACGAGCGCAGCTGCGGGCCGCTACCGCTGCCGCCGCTCGTCGCCGCAAAGGGGTCCTGCATGGGGTGCTGCTGGCTGTAGGAAAAGGACTTGGAGGCGGACGGCGCCGGCGGTGCGGCGGAGGGCGACGCCACCGGCGCCTGGTCACGCACGTGGGGTAGCGTGTCACGCTGGATGTCGGGGCTGGCGGGCTGCTGCACCAGCTTGCCGCCAGGCGCCGGTGAAGACGACGCGCCTTTCGCAATAATGTGCACCACCATGTCGTCCGGCGCGAACACAGAACCGAACAACGGCGCACACAGCGCGCGGTTGGGCTGCTGCTTCCTTGCCGGCTGCTGCTTAGCGGACGTGGAGGCGAGCGATTCGGGGTCTGTCACGATGCGGTCCCCCAGGTAAATGGCGCAGGTGCCGTCCGCGGCCAGCAGCGGTTCGTCGAGGCCGCCGCTGCCGCGCGGCGAGATCGGCGCGCAGCCCTTCTTGCGGGCGTTCATGGGGAAGGTGAATACGGAGGCGCATGCCTGAGGCTGCTTGGGCTGCTCCTGGGGCCGGGCATCTGCGTGGTGCGGCGGGAGAGGAGGGGGGAGAGAAGGGAGACAGGGGGTCATTTGGAGGCTGACGAGCTGGAAAGCGGGCCCGGCACTCGAGCGTCGCCACGCGGTGACACGCACGAGCTCGTGATTATTTAATAAAAGCCGCGCTGGCCAAATTGCAGTGTTTGTGCGTTGTACTGGTGTTTGCTGCCGCGCTGCATTCCTGACAGCTGCTGCGCGGGTCCGGAATCGCTTGCTACCCCAACGACTCCGTTCCCGAGCACGCTGCCTTCGGCCCTGCTTTGCGACACAGTGCTGCTTAAGCTGCTGCAGGGGCCCTGGGCGTTGACCAGCGCCATTGCCGGCGCCTAGAGGCCGCTAGCTCGCGGGGAAAACGCGCGAAAGTGCAGACATGGCCACCTCGGCAGGCACTCACCGTGCGCCGTAGGAGCGACTACAAAGCTATCGCCATACGCGTCTATGAACCACTCCATACCCAGAGCTGCTGCCGACAAAGCAGGGGCCAAAGGCTGCTGCAAAATGTGCAAATTGAGAAAGCCGCGGTTTGAGAAGCGTCTGGTCGCCGAAAGAGATTGTTGTGAGCTGGTGGTGTGTCTGCAGGTTTTATGTTACGCGGCCTGGCGCTGAGCATTGCTTGCCGGGCCTGAATTTTCGGTCCAACGTGGCGGGGGTGTGGTGCAATCCCGCCATCGGCAATTAACTTCGCGCTGGCCAAAAACGAGTGCCACAAACAAGCCTTGCGCAAAGTCCCTAACTGCACCGCTCGTAAATAGCACTCTGTCTGCCGACACACCAAAATCGCGTTTGAAAGAACCCTTGCACGCGCTTTACCCGAAACGGGGCGCTCTTTCTTGCCCGCTTTAAATACTGGAATTCGGCACGGTAGTAAACTGGCCCCGAGAATCATGGCGCCCATCACAGGCGTCTTCGTCAACTCGCGCAAGCAGAAGCTGCACACGCTGAAGTACCCCGCAAAGGGCACCCCCGTGGCCCAGCTTTTCATTCACCACGGCCTGGCGGAGCACTGTGGCCGCTATGACAACGGTAGGGGCCCCTGCGCTCGCAAGCTAGGGTAACTGAGGGCACTGGCGGTTGTGCTGGTGCAGTGGGGGCAGGGGTCAGGCCACGCGCAGGCGACGCACACTCACTGCGGCACCTCATGCTGCACGCCGAGGCTGCACCGCCACGCCTCATGTGCACCCTTGCCACACCCACACGCCCACACACAGTGTGCCAGAGCCTGGCGGACCAGGGCATCGAGGTGAATACGTTTGACGCGCACGGGCACGGCAAGTCCGAGCCGAAGGAGGAGGGCGGCCGCGCCTTCATCGGCAACTACAAGCACCTGGTACGGCACGGCTGCGCGTACGGCATCCGTACTGTATCAGCCATGTGCGCGCGCACTTCCGCACGCGCACGCAACAAAAGCATGCGAGCTGGTTCGGGGACTCGGGGCTCAGCTGCGTGGGCAAAACAAATACCACCATGCGGGGGGGGGGGGGCGCTGCGCATCGGCATGTGCAGGTGCCGGCCGCCTGCTGCCGGGCTTGTTACAGCGCAGCAGCCGCGCCGTGTCTTCGCGCGCCAGCCGACCGTCGCCCGCGATGAATGCGCACGTGCTGACCTGGACCTGCATTTTTGCACACGTGCAGGTGAATGACATGTGTGACTTCATGGACTTCGTCCACAAGAATGAGGCGGCCGCGCTGGTGCCCACGCCCGCGGCAGCGGCAGCGACGCCCGATGCCGGCTCGGCGGCGGAGGGCGCGGCCGGCGCCGCCGCTGCCGCCCCCGAGGCGCCGCATGGCAAGTTGCCGGTGTTCGTGCTGGGGCACAGCATGGGCGGCCTGGTGGCGGCGCTGATGGCGCTGCGGCGGCAGGAGCAGCTGGCGGGCGTGATGCTGCACAGCCCCGCGCTGGACGTGGAGTGGAACCCCATGCTGAGGTACGCACCTTGGGTGATGGTGGTGACTTGTAACTGGGGTAACTTCTCGGGGTTTCCCGCCCACACCCGCCTCATCCGGCACGCCTCTGCCTGGTCACCGCCTCACCGCCCTACCACCGCCTGCCACTTCCCCCAAATCTCTTCATCCCTCCCTCTCCCCTCACAGGGTGCAGGCGGCGGTGGGCGGGCTGATGTCGGCGCTCATCCCGCACGCCAAGCTGGTGCCCGCGGTGCGGCCCGAGGACATGAGCCAGGACCCGGCGGTGGTGGCCTCCTACCTGAACGACCCGCTCAACACGCAGGGCAACGTGCGCACCCGCACGGGCAACGAGATGCTGCGAGGCTTCGCGGAGGTGGGGCCGCGGGCGGCGCGCGGGCTGGGTGGGTGTGGGGGTTTTGAGGGCGGGGATGAGCCGTCCGTTTGACTGGTTTTGTGTGAGCAATGAAGTGCTGATGTCCAGGGGCACAGCAGGTATAGGGGTAGGATGCCTGCTTCCGGATGTCGCCGATGGGGCTGCCGCCCCGCCACCGTCGCCGCTGTGCCAGGCTGTGCTGCACCCGCCGCGAACGCGCACACACACCGCTTGTCAACACACAACCCCACGCGCCGCCAGGTGGGCAAGAACGCCACCAAGCTGACGCTGCCGGTGTATGTGGCACACGGCACCAAAGACGCCTGCACCTCCGCCGCCGCCTCGCGCCGCTTCGTGGAGGGCCCGGGCGGCGTGAGCAGCGCCGACAAGACCTTCCGCGCCGTGGAGGGCGGCTACCACGAGCTGCTGCACGGCCCCGAGTGGCGCGACTGCACCGAGCACATCGCCGCCTGGATCAAGTCGCACGCCGCGGCCGCGGCGGGCAAGGAGGGCGCCAAGGCGGAGCCGGGCTCGGGCTCCAAGCTGTAGGGTGGAGCGTGGATAGGGTGCGGATGAGGAGGGAGGAGGGAGGATGCGACCGCGAGGGGAGAGGACGGCGCGAGATTGAGCAGTGCGTGCGGCTGGCGGCTGGTGGGACGAAGGCACGGCGGTAGGCGAAACCTGATGCTGCGCGCGTGGGGTGCACCGCTTTCCGTGCGTGTGATTCTCTAGTTGGCTCGTATGCTGTGGCTTGGTTTCACTGAGGCAATGCGTTCTTTTGGGGCAGGGGGGGGCGAGGGGTTCGCGGTCTGGATGGCGCGGGGTAGGCGTTATAGGCGCCATCTGGGCACGCGTTTCGACTGTTTCTGTACATACACCGACAATACTCTTTAATATACCGGAGTGGTACAAAGGTTTCGGCGTTCGAAATTTCGGCAAGGCGTTTCCGAAATGCTGGAATTATCATGATATTTTTTGATTTCGTGAGGGCGCCGGAGTTAAGTTCGGCAGCGACCGCAGCCGCGGACGGGGCCAACGGAAGGGGCCCCCACGCGCGTGTCCTACTGCCCACTCGCGCATGTCCTACTGCGCTACAGAAGTACGGTACCGGTGCTTGAAACCCCTGAAAGCTGACGTGCCCTGCTCAGCTGTCATCGCACACCGTGCTTCCCACACCACGCACGAGATAAGCTTAAGATAAGGTCGTGCGTGGCGTGCCAACCCCATCCACCCCCTTCCCTTGCGCGGGTTGCACTGGAGGCAGTCCCCGAAGCTGGCGGCCAGGCTGCCGGCACACTGGGGCACCTTGAGGCCGCTGATGCGGACATCGACAGCCCCCGTGGTGCAGACGGCTTTGACAGCGACGAGGAGCGGGATCCGCTGCCATGCGACAGCCCCGCCGTCGCTACAGCCTTCTTCTGCCACATGACAGCAGCTTCTGGCGTGCAGGAGACTCAGCTGGCAACAGCACGCACGGCGTACCAAACCAGCGTAGACGAGGCTTCCAGCAGCACGCCATGCCAAGTGCGGACAGCAGGGAGACTGCACAGGCCTGACGCCCGTGCCTGTGGTGGTGGTGACGTGGGAGCAGCCAGTGCGCATCACTGTCCCACGCATAATCTGCAGTAGCTGCAAGCAGGCGTACATGATCCAGCCCACGGCAATCAACTGCCTGCCCGATACTCGGGTCTCATGGGACCTGCTGGCGGGGTATGACGGGATCTCCATCCTGTGGTGGCCGAGCGCCCTGCTGCAGATGTACACATGCCTGCATTTCTTCAACCGCCACCTGGGCATGGAGCGCTTCTGTGCCGCCATGCTGGACACCTGGTCAGAAAACAGCGGCAAACAGCACGGGGTGTCGCTGGCGCAGCTACGGCAACGCCTCAGCATGGCGGCGCAAAGGTACCGTTACTTACGCGGTCTCGTGGAGGACTACCCTGAGTGCCTGCCCGGCTGGCCCGCTGGGGCGCTCAATGCTTGTGCATGCTGCGGAGATGCAGAGTCGCACATTGGTGCTTCCAGTGGCGCTGCAGGCGTGCAGGGCGACGGCAGTAGCAGTGGCGGCGCGCAGACTGGCGCTGGCGGCGCTGGCGGCGGGCTGGCTGGGCGACGGCAGCAGCAGTGGCGGCGCTGAGGCTGGCGCTGGCGGCGCTGGCGGCGGGCTGGCTGGGCGACGGCAGCAGCAGTGGCGGCGCGCAGACTGGCGCTGGCGGCGCTGGCGGCGGGCTGGGCAGTGGTGCAGGAGGATCCGTCCTGTTGCGACCACCGCTGGCAGGCGGTGCAGAGCCTGCCGGCCAAGGGCCATCCAGCCTCCACTCGGGGCAGTTCGACTGTTTGTTCAAGCTCGACCTGTTCAATCGTAGGGGCCCACCGCACAAGTACAGCCGCAACTACAAACAGCTGTCACGCCGCCGCTACATCATCAGCAACACATTCGTGAGGGGCTTCGAGCAGTCCAGCAGCGAAACCGTCCAGCCTGATGTGGGCCGCGGCGTGGACTGCTCCAATTTCACAGCAGACAAGGTGCTGGCGAAGGAGGCGCCGGGGGTGAGTGGGTAGTAAGTAAGGCATGACAGCTAGCTGGCGGGTGGGCAATCCGGGTGGCGGGCACCTGCTCACACAGGGGGGGGGTCATCGTCCGTACCTCACGGCTCGCGCACGTGCGCTTGTCCTTGCAGAAGCTGGTGACTGCTGCCGGCGTGGCTGTGTGCCGTCACGGCATGCTCCTGCGCCTCGTAAACCTCTTTCATGGGGAGCGGCACATGTACTCGACGGCGGCGGCAGCCTCCATCCTTGCTGCTGGGACTGCTGTGCAGTTCTGGTGGTACGACATTGCCTGCCGCTGGAGCAAGTCCTGGCATAAGTGGTGCCAGTCCCTAGATTGCTCGGCTGCGTACCTCGGAGTCGCAGCGGCCATGGTCAGCCTCGTACCACCGTTCCACAGCTACGCCCACAGGTATGCCAGGCGGGTTCCAAAGCTGTTGTGTGGCCTTGCCTCACATTCGTATCTGTGCCCCTTCGACAGCTACCAGTGCCAGAAGGCGTTCGGGGATTCTGGGGCACAAAGGTGCTGGGCGGGGCACCGGTGACGTCTGCGAAATCTTCAACAGCCAGGTCGGGCCGCAGGGCAAGGTGCTGCGATACACTTCGCCCTTGCACCGTGAGAGCGTCCTTGAGGATGTGGGGCGGCGCTACTGCCGGCAGGTGAGTGATCGTATGTGGCAAGACCGCATTTGCTGTGCCCTGCTCATTTGATTGCTGCCTGCAGGTGGAGCTTGGCTTACCAGCCCGGATCTACCGCATGCGGTTGCGGGCGCAGGCGGCTCACGACGCGGCACAGGCCCGCATCCAGTCCCTGGAGCAGGCACTAGGGCCAGATCAGGTATTTAAAAGTATTCAATCGTTGACTGCCAAATGCTGTACAGGCTTGCCCGGTATACAGGTTCGCGCGGCGAAGGACACGCACATGGCACAGTGCGCGCAGACCGTGCGTGCAGCTGCGCGCAAACGGCGCGCGGAAGCGGATGTAGTTACCAGTCCGGACGGCTGGAAGGCAATCTACGCACGCTGCCGCCTTTCTCTCATGAAGCTGCAGCGTTTCGACACCCTCGACAACCCCGCTGATCCCGTGCCTGTCTGGTAAAACCCAGCCGATCCCCTGCCTTGTCTTGGTGGTTGGTGCTGCACGGTGTAGCATTGGAATTGGTCGGCTGCTTCAGTAGCTGGTGTTGCGCACCCCGTGTAGGGTTCTGATTGATGGCGGTGACGACCTGACGCTGCGCCAGCGACCTGCGCTCGTCAAGCATCTGGAGAAGCAGCGGGCGGAGCTGGAGGCGGAGCATGCCGCAACCATCCCACCGCCGCGGAGCTGGGCGGCTGACTCGCCCGACTTCAAAGGGGCGGTGTCTGAACTGGCGGAGGGAGAGATCCAGAAGCTAGCTGGCGAGATCGAGGTGCGCATAGCATCTGGGTTTGACAGGTGGTGGCGTCAGCTGGGATAGAGGCAAGGATTTTGTTAACAGCCTGCTGCGTAACAGGGGCTGGTGCTTGACTTCAACAGCCTCAAGCTCATTGCGGACAAGCTGCGCGGGCGCAAGAAGGAGCAGGACTACGCGATCATGGAGAAGAAGCGTGCTTACGCACAGCTGCGGAAGCTGTGGGAGCACCTGGAGGCTTGGTGCCGCGTGGACACGGGTGATGGTCGCCAGGGTATTGCGGAGAAGGAGCGGAACAGCACAATCCTTAGCGGGGGATTGCAAGGAGTGCTCAAGGAGGGGGCTGTGTTCCTGTGGGCGTGTGGGCCTGAAGGTGCTGGAGGGCGTGCGGTTGCGAGCCTGATCCGCGCGTACAACCAAGAGGCGCGGGCACGGGAAGAGCTGGAGTTGATCAAGGAGTAGATTACCAGGGCATGCGCATACTATGGGCGCCGTGTTGCCCTGCTGAATGCGGCCATGGCCACATGCCCTGCTGCCGAGCAGCTGCTGTTCGCCAAGCATCACCGCAGGTGTGAAGCTGTGAAAGCAGCATTCCAGGCCCTCGAAGACCCATGCGGGGAGGCTCCAGACGACAACGAGCTAGAGACGGAGTAAAGGACAACTAGAAGGCGCGAACAAAGTATAGGAGTGCCCGTTAGAATTGTTGGGTACTGTTGAGAGGCTGCGCAGTCGTGTTTGGTGCCGCGGCGTTTTGGGGAAACACAGGCCGCCGCGCACGTAATGTGTGACTTGTGTGCGGCGGCGGTGGCAGTGGGCGGTGGCAGTGGGCGGGCGCAGCGCAAGGCATGGCAAGATTAGTACAGGCCGCAGCTCAGTCGCGTGCAGTCTGTCTTGGTGCCGCGGCGGCACGGGCAGCGCATTAGAGGGAAACACAGGCCGCCGCGCACAGTAATGTGTGACTTGTGTGCGGCGGCATGGCAGTGGACGGTGGCAGTGGGCGGGCGCGGCGCAAGGCATGGCAAGATTAGTACAGGCCGCAGCTCAGTCGCATGCAGTCTGTCTTGGTGCCGCGGCGACACGGGCAGCGTGTTGATGTGTGACTTGTGCACACACGGCTGCGGTGTAAGGCATGGCAAGTACAGGCCAAAGTAGAGATGGGCGCTGTGTTGGCCGCGCGTCTGCAAAATCGAATTCGGTCACATCGATGTGTAATAGGGACTGAGTTTTAGCCGCAGCCGTGACCTGCGACCCAGCCCGTGTGCCTCCCGTGCCGCCGCTAAGCCGGCCCCAGCGACATGTCTACGCCCTACCTCGCCCAACCCGACCCCAGCGTCTGGCTCAGCCGACCACACCAGTCATGTTTATGTGATTAAGGAATGCTATGCGCCGAGTTTCAGCCGCAGCCGTGACCTTCGACCCAGCCCGTGTGCCTCCCGTGCCGCCGCTAAGCCGGCCCGCGCGCTCAGCTGCGGCCTATGCTGTGCCTTGCCGTGCCTTGCGCCGCGCCCGCCCACTGCCACTGCCGCTGCACACCATTCCACACATACTGCGAGCGGCGGCGTGTACTTCCCCATAATGCGCTGCCCGTGCCGCCGCGGCACCAAGAAAGGCTGCACGCGACCAAGCTGCGGCCTATGCTGTGCCTTGCCGTGCCTTGCGCCGCGCCCGCCCACTGCCACCGCCGCCGCGCATAAGTCACACATTACTGCGCGCGGCGGCCTGTATTTCCCCGAAACGCCGCGGCACCAAACACGACTGCGCAGCCTCTCTAAACTGCACCCTTCAACGCGGCAACCATACCGGGCATGTTGGCACCCTTTGCCGCCCGCTTCAGGTGCCCCCGTTGTCCTCCTGCCGCAGCAGCACCTGCCCGCTGGTCCACGACGCCATCCTCGGCAACGCCACCACGACTGACGCTCCCAGAAACCAGAGAGGTAGACACGGCAGTGTTGCTGGATGTGCCGTCGCCGGTGATGGTACTGCTGCTCGGGCTCTTGCCACCAGCACGCTTGGGCCCCGCTTTTGTCTGTGGAACAGCAGGCACACAGGCGCAAATGCGGGAAGTTGGCCAACCTGAAACAGGCCCAGGCACACGTGTGTGTGTGTGTGTGTGTGTGTGTGTGTGTGTGTGTGTGTGTGTGTGTGTGTGTGTGTGCGCGCGCGCGCGTGCGGCGGGCGTGCTACTGTACCGTTCTGCTTTGTACCGTTCATGGCGCCTCCCATCCGGGTAAGGAGTACAGAAGTTGGGTACTTGTGGGTCTTTGACATCACACACAATTGCAGGCCTTCGGCGGTTTGTTGCTTGACCGCACGCACACTTACGCTCGCCGTGCCCTTTCTGCCATCCTGCAGGGTGCATACAGCACTGGGGCACGGCTGCAGCCGCTCGCGGTGCGCCCCGGCAATCTGCGGCAGCAGCCCCTGGCTGGCCGCACCAGCTGCGGTGTTCAGTGGCGCAACCCACTGCAGGTAACCAGAGCGCCGAATTCCGTCAATTCCCCAAGCAACCCTTTGCGCAGCGCCGCACCTGCCGGTCCAGTTAGCGTCGAGTTTGCTAGTGAATGCGAGTGCAAGACGCCATCGAGTGCTCTAAGCTAGCGATAACAGCAGTTACTTGTTCCCGCTGTTGTCTGAATTCGCTTGACATGCTCTCACCCTACCTTGCGCCCGGGTCCTTGACTCTTACAGGGCACTGCTCGGTCTGCTCCCACCGACGTGCGGCTGCTGGTTTGAGGGGTGCCGAGGAGGCTCAGATGGCGGTGAATGACGGTAGTGGTGGGTGGGCAAGTTAGATTGTACACGGGATGCGCACGGCGATGAGGTGTGGAAATTAGAAGGGGGAGCATGTGTGATAATGCTTACTGGAAAGAACAGGGCCATGGGAGGGGGGAGGCGGACCAGGCAGGGGAGGTGACGGCCAGGGTTTCGGGCATGGTGTGTGGCACTTTCTTTCCCCGGGCTGCTCTCCACCCTGCGCGCCCGGACCTGACTGACCCTGATCAGCCAGGGCGTCCACCCGGCCTGTCCGTCCTCCTAGATTGTCCGTCCAGCAATGGGCCCCCTAGCAATCAGGGCCTGTGGACGGTTCATGCCTGGCTGCAGCGCACCGCTAAACTCCTGAAGCACGTAGAACACGAAGCTTAAAATTTTTCGGAATAGCCAGCAAACACTCAACAAATTGTCAACAGACTTGTCTGTACAGCGCCGCGTTTGCAGCGAACTCACGAAAATGGCGGACTGGGACCTCCGTTCGTTCATTTTCCAGGTCGACAACCTGGATGAGGACGAGAAAGAGCTCTGCTTCAAGCATCTGGACGGGCAGGGGTTCTCGTCCCCGAAGAAGTGCGAGGTCTTCTTCACAATTACTGACGAAGATCTCAAGAGTTTAGGCATTTCCTTGATGAGCACGCGCAAAGTGCTGCTGCGCGCAATTACAGGTGAGCCCACGTCGTGCTTGTTAGAACGTCGTGCTTGTAAAAACATCTTGCTGAGTGATGGCAGAAACGCGCTGCGTGCCGCAATGGTGGACCGCCATACGCACATACACACACGATTCGCATACGCAGGGGGTGGGTGTTTCTCTCTGGGCCGGAGATGGTCCCTCGCGGCGTGGGTACTGTGTGCCCCGCTTGTCTGTCTGTCCCTTCATTTGTAATCTCACACCCATACGCATCCACAACGCACGCAGGCGAGGCGCAAAGGCGGCAGCAAGCAGGCACGGCTGTGGGCGGTGAGTTGTTCATCATGTGCATCCGTCGGCACAGCGGGTTGTTGTAAGGTTTAAGGGTCCTCCACACCAAGCGTAACCGCACAATAGCGCACCAGTCGTTACCCCAGCCGCACGCGCAAGCAGCCTGTCCGCCTGCAGCCCACCGAGCAGCGGGATCAGTCGCAGGATGAGGCGTTTTCGGCGCAAGCATGGCAAATCTGCTTGTCCGGTTGCCGGCCACTCTCTAGGCTGTCGGCTGCATGCTGCACCCGCTACTGGGCGTTACTGCTGATGGCACGCAGCATTGCGGCAAGCAGGGGGGGGGCAGCCAGAAATTGACTTATCACCCGCACATGCACCACAAGCAATTCACAGAGGAGCAGCGCGCGGAGTGGATTGCACATCGTGTTGCCGGCTGCAAGCACGAGCTCAGCAGCAGCAGCAGCAGTAACAGTAGCGTGCGTCCGAACTGCAGCCCGCCCAAGGTTGAGCACATCCATAGATAGGCACAACTGGCCGGCACTACGGCAGTCTACCTCTGCACCTTCAGCTCTGCCAGATCAAACTCCCGGCATCTAGTAACTTCTACAAGTCCTTTGACTGGTACATGCATGCTGCAGGGTGACAGTCGTTCCCTATTGCCCTTTTGTTGCACCGGGTAGTAAGCCACTAGCGGTGCATGCTGCACACGCTGCACACTGCGGTGTGGCAGCTGCTCGCTCATATCGCTCGTGTTTTGGATAACCAAACGGAACGGTGTGTGGGTGTGTGTGTGTGTGTGGGTGTTAATGACAGCAACATCATGTGTAACTACGGTTTACAGTTGCTTGATAGAACCTCGGGATCGAGTGTCCTGAACAACAACCAGCGCTGGAGCCAGGCTCCAGCACAGTAGTGTTCGCATAGTCTGGTAGTGTGTGTCTCCCAAGCATATGCGCGAAGTTGCGGAGTAACCCGCCGTTGCTGCCCTGTTGGCATACCCTCATCGACTTCTGTGAGCCGGCACTGTCGCTATGCGTTGTTTGTTCGACTAGCAATAGGTCATGCACCAAACCAAGCACACGTAGTCAGGGCAACTGCATAGCAAGCACACTGGGGCACACACTACCGAAGCCCTTCCCTCACAGGGCAGAGTACGCCTATGGGCAGCCACAAAATGAGAAGAGGTCTGATTGATTGCCATGCCGTCAATGTCCTAGCGTCGCCGTCACGCCAACCCTAGCCTCCACTAGCCTCGAAACCCTACACAGCGCGCGCCGCTCTCAGTGATCCGCCGTATGTGTGTGTGTGTGTGTGTGTGTGTGTTTGCGTGCAGCGGCACCGCCCAAGTCGTTCGCCCCGCGAAACTCTCACACGTGGTGGCCCGCCTGGCTCAAGTCCGTGGCACCAATGTGCCAAGTGCAAGGAGACGACGGCAGCCGGCAGCAGCAGCGGCACAGGGACTCAGCCGCAGTGCCTGCCAGCGCAGGTCCAAACTCGGCGTCAGCGGTCGACACGCGCACCATCGCGACCCGCAGCTCGCCCAGCAGCTCGCCCAGCAGCTCGCCCAGCAGCTCGCCTCCCTCCTCCCATCACCTGTCTACCTGTCGTCAGCGCAGCTCACACCGTGCCGGTTCCCAACAGGCGGCTTCGCAGGATACTCCATAGGGCTGCTGCTGTGGCAGCTGCTCGCGTTCATGGCCAGCGAGACGTGCATGGCGGTGGCGGAGCGGCCGGCATGGTCCGCATTGATGGAGTGCAGCGTGGAGCAGGGAGCGTCCCTGATCCTGCTGGCCAAGCACCTGGCCGGCGTGTGGATGAACTTTAGCCCCCATCAGCTGGTGGTCCGCGCAGCCGGGCTGCTGCAGATCCTTGGAGCAGGCTGCCCCGCCTGGCTGCGGCGGGCGCACCTGGGTCTGGCGCGAAGCGGCTTGCTGGGCGGCATCGTGTTTGAATGTGCATCCATCATGATCACCACGGCCGCGCACTGGCTCATGCTGCTCATGTTCCTTATTGTATCCAAGCTGCTCTTGCCGTTCTCCTGGACGGCAAGGGGCTGATGGGCGGCTGTGGTGTGGGCCAGGCGCTGGTCGGTGTTATGGGCTGTGGCTGGAACGCGCAGGGGAGCTCAGGGATTTTTGGCTGATGGGGGTGCGGCTGAATATCAGTCATGATTGAAGGGGTGGTGGACGCCGGAGTGGTGGCGTGCTGCCGTGTGAGTTATTGCCGGCTGGGTTGGAAGGAGCCTGCGCAAGGACGTAAGGCTGATGCGTTGACGGGGACAACACAATAATGTCACGCTGCAGGGCTGATGCCGAGCACACAATAATGTCACCCGGGCGTTGAGCGTGTGTGTGTGTGTGTGTGGGCCGCACACACCTCATGTACTAGTAGCTGGTTCACAACGGCCTCTGCGTGTGTACGCAAATGCAATCATCAAGTGAAAGCGGCCTGGTTTCAAAGCAAGGAAGGCGGCGTGCTGCTGCGGCGTGCAGATGATGATGTGTGAAGTGTGTGTATTTATGTGCGTGTATGTGCGTTCCTGACACCAACACGGAAGACTGTGTGTGAGTGTGTGTGTTAAACACAGCAACTGCAAGACGGACAAGGAAGCCGCATGTGTGTGTGTGTGTGTGTGTGTGTGTGTGTGTGTCGGCCGTACCGGCGCAAATCGAAGGCACACAGGCGGTGTCACGGATGGATGTTTTCATGACCGTCATCCCGGTCCCGTTGGGGATGCGTGAGGGTGGATTGAATTAAGATTCTTTATTGCAAGCACTGATGAAACACTCGGGCACTGGTGTTCCCTACGTCGTGGGTTTCGGGCCCAGCAGTGGCGGCGGCGAGCATGTGCGGAGCGGAGGGGGCGGGAATGGCCGTGGAGGAGGATAAGTGCGGCGCCGCCCAAGACGCGGCGCAGGCGCGCAGGTTCGTACTGGCCGGTGTCTGGTTATACGTCTTTGCTGGCGAGCATAATACAGTATGCGGCAGTAGGCCGCAGCGGCTAGCCGGAGTGTCGCGGTTACGGGATGTCGTGCTGCAGTATGGCTGTCCTGTGCGCTGCTGTGCGTGTGCTTGATGGTTGGGCGCGGCCGGACACATGGCTGGTTGTGCCTGTACAGACCGCCCCTGGCTATAGGTGAATGGAGACTAGGGCGGGTACAGATGACATGTATACATTGACGGCGAGGATTGTACAGGTGACAGATGTGCTGCGGAACTGCAGGAAGTAAGCGTGTTGAAGGTGGTAGAAAGCAGGTGAAAGCTGACGGAGATGGCTGTGGCTAAACCCACTTTGCCCTGGAGGGGAAAGCCACATTTCTTGTCGGAACACGCAATGCGCGAATGTGTGTTGTGCGGGCTTGGTTCCGTTTGCTTTTCTCCAACACAGGCGAATGACGACGTGATAATGTGTCCATATAAGGCGTGTTTTATAAGGGCTGGAATGTACGGATGGCGGACGACACTGGGCTGGCAAACAATTTACGTGGGTGAATGCGTGCCATCTTCATCAAGCATGGGCCCTGTCACCCTGTGCCTTCGTCGATACCAACCGGGGGAGAAACCCACAGTACCAGGTCCAGTATCAAAGTCTCACGGGCGCTCTTTCAGCCGCATCATGCGCTACAGCCGTCGGTGACCACCGCACCAGCCACCGAAGCACAGGGGAAATGCGCGCAAGCAGCAAAAAATGAGCTTTCAATATCGAGATAAGTGTCTCTCCTGTTGTCGCTCCCGCAGTGACGCACGTGTCAGGCTGCGCTTGCGACAATTCGTGCCATGTGCGTGCCTGGCTGTCATGCGACGGGGCTGCAGGCCTGCAGCCAACGGCGCGACAGCATGCCGCCGGGACAAATAAACACACAGCGGTCATGCTTGTTACAAACGCACGGTGGGCGTGTTCCCCAACTTCCTCCGCCCTGCCATCCTAGCAAGATGGCGTCTTGCATTCGCATTCACTAGCAAGCACTTCGCTAGCAGCAGTGTGGAAATTGCCTTGAAGCTACGGTATCCGCCCTGAGGGAAGTTGTGGTCTTGGTCAGAGGACTCAATGTTCATGCAACAATGAACGACGGGTACGCACTCCTGGTGGGATATGCCCACGGTCGCCAGTGCTCGTATCTTCCATCTACGCTGTAGAAACCTCCCAGCTACGCAGCGCTATGGCTCTCCCAGTGAGGGGTGTTCCGCTGGGGGCTTCAGGAGTTGATGGGACAGGGCACGGGGAGTAGCAGGGCAAGGGGAGTAGGGGGGAGGGGGGCTCGGGACTCGGGAGGGCCCAGCGCCCGTATCTTCCATCTACGCTGCAGAAACTTGCCCCAAATCCGCCGAAGGCGGAGAAAAAGTTTTGGGGTTTGGGGCCGCGCATCTACGGAGCGTAGACGGTTTGGGCGGATCTGGCGGTAAGTTAGACAGGGAGCGTAGATGGAATGCGGGGTTTGGGGGCCGTGCCCCTAGGAAAATGTTTCTGGGCGTAGATGGCGCGGGAGGGGTCATCTACGCAGTGTAGACGCCGGGGGCCAAAAGCCATCTATATGATACGGGCACTGCGGGAGGCGCCTCGGGAGGATGGCGAGCAGAGTCGCGAGGATTGCCGATAACCGAGCACGATTCCTGTCAAATGGTTCTTCTGGTAGATATGTAACTATGACAACAGCACATAGGAGAGAAGTCGGCGGGAGTGGCACCTGGGTGCAGTGCGCCAGTCAGCCCCTTGACTCCCGGCCCCTGCCTTGCCTGCAGCATCACACATGCCGTGGCCGGCCACGCAGTGTCGCGGCTGCCAGCGCTGAGCCATGTGCGTCCAAGCACGCCTGGCAGCAGCCGAGCAGAACAAGCCCGGCCGGGCGTTTAGCGCGCCGCCCGCTACCCGGCAAGCGCCTTGACGCTGTGGACGCGCTTGCGGCAAGGGTTGCGGACGCCCCTTTGTATTCAAATGCCTTCCACACAACTTGTGCATGTCCTCGCCCCCACACGCGCTCAACGAGCACATCGCCGCCTGGATCAAGTCGCACGCCGCGGCCGGGCTCGGGCTCCTAGCTATAGGGTGGAGCGTGGATAGGGTGCGGATGAGGAGGGAGGGATGCGGATGAGGAGGGAGGAGGGAGGGTGCGACCGCGAGGGGAGAGGACGGCGCGAGATTGAGCAGTGCGTGCGGCTGGCGGCTGGTGGGACGAAGGCACGGCGGGAGGCGAAACCTGATGCTGCGCGCGTGGGGTGCACCGCTTTCCGTGCGTGTGATTCTCTAGTTGGCTCGTATGCTGTGGCTTGGTTTCACTGAGGCAATGCGTTCTTTTGGGGCAGGGGGGGGGGGGCGGCCGAGGAGTTCGCGGTCTGGATGGCGCGGGGTAGGCGTTATAGGCGCATCTGGGCACGCGTTTCGACTGTTTCTGTACAATACTCTGTAATATACTTACATATCCTTCATCAGACAACCAGTCAAGCCGCTAAATTATGTCGCACTACTCGAGCGGAAGAGGGGATGACCGGTGGGGAGGAGGCGGCTCGTCTTACGGCGGAGGCGGAGGCAGCTCACGATGGGATGGCGGAGGTGGCGGTGGAGGCGGCTTCAACACTCGCGGTGGGCGAGATGACCTCGATCGCATGGCGTTGCCCAAACCCGACTTCACGAACCTGTAAGCGCTCCCAGCTGCGAAGCAGATGTCAATTAAAGGACGCCAGGGTGGGAATTGCGTTGGTTGGGCGCTGCTGGGACGATTCGGAGCTGCCGGAATTGCGTTTCACGGGACCCTGCTCAACTGCACTTCTGCCTCAGGGCAAAGTTCGAGAAATGCTTCTATCTGGAGCACCCAGCCGTCAGCGCACGGTCCGCTGAGGAGGTGGAGGACTACCGGCGCACCAAACAAATCCACGTTTACGGGGACGGCGTGCCGAAGCCAGTGAAATCGTTCGAGGAGGCATCTTTCCCTGAATACGTGCTGGAGGAGGTGCTGCGGGCGGGCTTCAAGGAGCCGACGCCCATCCAGTGCCAGGGCTGGCCGATGGCCCTGCTGGGCCGCGACCTCATTGGCCTGGCTGAGACGGGCAGCGGGAAGACGCTGGCGTACCTGCTGCCGGCCGTGGTGCACATCAACGCACAGCCCTACCTGCGTGAGTAGGGGCCGGGCACGGCGCCAGGAGGACTGATGGGGGTACCCGTAGTTGAAGGGCTCCGGCGCGAGGCGGGACAGGGGGGGTTATAGCTACAGCGCTTGGACAGGCTGCAGGAGCGCTTCCGGGCTTGGCGAAGATTGCAATTGATATCAATATTGGTATTCAATAGAGTCCAGCCCCCGCTGCTGGTCCGGCACCTCACCAACAGGCTTTTACCTACCAAGCGCTCAAGGCCCTGACGTGTGTGCGCCGCCCCGCCGCGCCCTGCTCCCCACCCCGCCTGACCCACAGAGCCGGGCGACGGCCCCATCGTGCTGGTGCTGGCGCCCACCCGCGAGCTGGCTGTCCAGATCCAGCAGGAGTGCCAGCGCTTCGGCGCCTCCAGCCGCATCAAGAACACTGTCGTGTACGGCGGAGCGCCCAAGGTGGGGCGCCTCGGGGCTGCGCCGGCCGCTCGGCCAGTGCTTGGTACGCTCGCTGCGGGTTTCCTGTGCGCAACGCCTTCACGGCCGCCTGACACGCGCTGCGTGCTGCTTGGTGCTCTGCCTGCCTGACCCAAACAGGGCCCCCAGGCGCGCGACCTGCGCAACGGCGTGGAGATTGTGATTGCCACGCCCGGCCGCCTGATCGACATGCTGGACAGCCGCATCACCAACCTGCGCCGCGTGACCTACCTGGTGCTGGACGAGGCGGACCGCATGCTGGACATGGGCTTCGAGCCGCAGATCCGGAAGATCGTGGACCAGGTGCGTGCGTGCGTGTTGCTGTTGGTGTTTGTCAAGGAGGTGCCAGTATCAAGCGATGGGGGCCTGACAGGGCCGCGAGCAAACCTGGGAGGTCAGCGGTGCGGGGCAGGAGGAAAACGGACGCTGGGAATAGGAGGGCCCTAAGGAGGTCGCCACAGGAGGTGGCCGGGTTTGGCCCCAGTTTGGAGCCGTTCAATAGGTTTCGGCCTGCGGCGGTTGGCGGAGTACTGGTGGGCGCAAGTGCCTGTCCTCCTGGGATGCCTCGGTCGGAATGCCTGGACCGCGGGGGAGCGGCTCTCAGGCGCTGAGTGTGTCTGGCTGCAGATCCGTCCCGACCGCCAGACGCTGCTGTGGTCGGCGACGTGGCCCAAGGAGGTGCAGGCCATTGCGCGCGACTTCCTCAAGGACCCCTACCAGGTGCGGCGGGGCGGGCGGGGAGGCAAAGGGGAGGGGAGCGGTTGCGCACTGTGCAGTGTGTGTGGGGTGCAGTGCGTGCAGGGCCGTTAGTGCATGCAGGCGCGCCGGTCCGCGTCGCTCAGCTGCGCTGTGAGCCCGGTGATGTGTGGAGGCTGGAGAGCGGCGCGCGTCTGCGTGCATGCTTGCCCTCCTGCTCCGCCCCACCTCATCGGCCCGCCGCCCACCTGCCTGCCTCCCTGCCCCCGCATCCTGCCCCCCGACCGCCTACCACTTCCTGAGCTCATCATGCATTGAACCCCCCCGGCCGCAGGTGATCATCGGCTCCCCCGACCTCAAGGCCAACCACAACATCCGGCAGGTGGTAGAGATGGTGGAGGGCTTCGCCAAGTACCCGCGCCTGCGCAAGCTGCTGGACGGCGAGATGGACGGCCGGCGCATCCTGGTGTTCCTGGAGACCAAGCGCGGCTGCGACGAGGTAGGAGAGAGGAAAGAGGGCGCGCAGCGGCGGGGCGGGAGAGGCGCGCGCGAGGGGTGGAGATGAAGATGGCGGTACACCACACGCGCTGTCCTTGACGCTGCAAGTGCAAGCAACCACACCCCTGCCGCTCCCTGCCCTCACCCCTTTGTAAACTGATCATGCATGGAATCCCCCCGTCGGTTGCTTTGGGTTCTGGAATGAACTACCCCCCCCTCCCACCCAACACCCAACAGCTCGTGCGGCAGCTGCGCACGGACGGCTACCCGGCGCTGGGCCTGCACGGCGACAAGAGCCAGCAGGAGCGCGACTGGGTGCTGCAGGAGTTCAAGAACGGCACGCACCCTATCATGCTTGCCACGGACGTGGCCGCACGCGGACTAGGTAACGTCGCGCCCGCGCCGCCTGCACAGCTACAGACCTTTTGTGGGCCGCACCAGCTAACGCGCAATCAGCGAGCAGCCCGCAATCAGCTGTGTGCGCGTATCCTGCCTTGTGTTTGTGCGCTGCTTTGTGTTCTAGCTCTAGGCGCGCATAGGGACTTGCCGCGTGCCTAGTTGCCGCAGCGGCCACGCGGGCCACTGTCTGTCCAGCCGGGGTCCGCCGCCGCCATGGCCATCGCTTGGGACGGCCCAGCCATGCCGGGGCCCGGAGCTCCTCCTGTGCACCTCGCCCGCCCGCCAGCCTGCCCGCCCGCCACCGGACGCCAGCCGCCAGCGGAGTCTGCTGCTGCGGACGCCTCCCACGGCCTCCGCCCCCCACGGCGGCTCGCCCCTGCCCGCGGCGGCGGCGGCCCCAGGACCGGGGCCGTCGCCAAGCACACCCAGCGGCCGCGGCATGACCCGCGCCGCGGCCGAGCACCATGCCGCCACAGGGCCCCTGCCGCCGCTGCTACGCTGCAAACCCATCCCGTCGTGCCGTGTGCCCCCGGCACACTGCCCTGCGGATAGCCGCGGCTCAGCTCCCGCGGCTGCAGGTGCAGGTGTGCCGGTGCGCCGTCGTTGGCCCCGTGTTGCCGCTCGCGCGTACGCGCCCGTGGCGCGTGGCGGGCGGTGGCACGTGTCCACACGACGCGCCTGGGATGAGGATGAAGCAGCGCCAGCGGGGCGGTGTGGTCTCAGGCAGGGGCGGGGGTTCGCGGGCACAGCGCGTGGCGCTGACGCGGCGCGCAAGCGGCACTTGCGGCGCCGTGAACCGGCCCCGTGAGCCGTTCGCCGCAGCCGCTGCGCTCGGGGCCGCAGCGCATTGGATGCGCAGCGGATGGGGCAAGCGCCCTGCCGCGCCGGAGCCGCGCACGTGCTCCAGTGCGCGGCGCTGCAGCGCCGCAGCAATGCGGGCCCCCGGAGGCTGCAGCGCCTCAAGGGCGTGGTGTGCGGGGCGGCACAATCGCGCGCCAATATGTCCGCTGCCGCACGCAACGGCGGCAGCGGCGGCGCGTGTTGGCCCCTGTCCCCGCACTGCCCCTTGCCCGCGCAGCGGCAGACCCCGCGCCAGCGTGGATACCCGCAGCCAGGTGGTCAGCCTGGCGCCTGCTCCTGCTGCTGTTGGGCTGCGCGGTCCAGTCCGAGCGGCGAGGCGTCACCGCATCGGCGTGGCGAGGAGGAGAGGGTGGCGTGGACGGAGGCATGGGAGCTGCCGCACACCGTGGCGCACAGCTCGCAGGCGCGGGTGGTGGCGCACGTGGAGCTGGCGGCGCTTGGCAGCGTGTGCAGACGCCGTGTTAGCGGCCCGCGACCATTGCGCCCAGCACTGACGAGCCCTGCCTTTCCTTTCCACTGCCCCGCCTGCCCCTCCTGCACGCGCATGCCGCCTCCTGCTCCTCCTGTCGCGGCGCTTCACCTCTGCTCGCCATCGGTACGTGCCCTATCCTCTCCGTGTCTCTCTCTGTGCCGATCTTGCCTGGCGTCGCGCTTGCTCCTGCGCCGCGCCCGCATCCCAAAACATCCCAATCACACAATAGACGTCAAGGACATCAAGGTGGTTGTCAACTACGACATGCCCAAGACGGCCGAGGACTACGTGCACCGCATCGGCCGCACCGGGCGCGCCGGCGCCACCGGCACCGCCTACTCCTTCTTCACCAACGGCGACTCGCGGCTCGCGCGCCAAGTGGTGGACGTGATGCAGGAGGCCGGCCAGCAGCCGCCGCCGGAGCTGATGCAGATGATGTCGTACGGTGGTGGCGGCGGAGGCGGTGAGTTCGGGCGGCCGGGCTGGGTTAGCGCACGTTGTGCGGCGCTGCACGGTGCCAGCTGTGTGATCGCTGATGACATAGGCCTAGGCCTACGTTCGGAGGCTGGACACACGGGGCTGAACCACCCTGCTTTGTTGTCTGTGCGCACCACAGGGTTCCGCGGCCGTGGCGGCGGTGGCGGCGGCGGCGGGCACCGCGGCTTCGGCGGCGGCCACGGCGGGGTGAGCATGACGGGCCCCAACGCCATCCCCGTGGCGCCGCGCCGGTACTGAGGCGCGCCGACACCACTGAGCGCTGCAGCTGCCGGAGCAAAAGGCGAGGGCGGTGGGCCCTGCGCGGCCGGACGAGCTGTGGCAGTGGCGGCCGGAGCGCATGGAGAGCGCGGGCGTGGCCGGGAGGTGGCGGTCTGGCGAACGTTTTTTTGACTCGCAGGAGACAGTGTAGATTCTGACTATCATTCCGCGGGTTGCACGGATCGTCATGTGTGCTGAGACGTTGCACACATCCGGAGTAGGACTAACCACAACCAATGAGGGAGTATGCGTGCAAGGAGACCTGTTGCTGTTAAATTTTGGTCGGTTTGACCGGGGATGTGCACCCTCGCGGTGCTTGGATGGCATGAAATGTTGCATTGCTACTGGGCGTTTTGCCGGCATGGGCCTACTGCAGTCCAGGTCCACGTGTGCCCACTACTGATGACCTCCACACTCAACGTGGAGCATACGACATGATGCGTCTGGTATGCCACTCTGCCGTTGCAATCATGCCCCCCTTCACATCAAGTCAATGTAATTCGAACAGTTGGCATCATGTATTTCGTTCCGGACAACTTTGCGTCAATACACGCAATGCCTTCTGCCCGCACCGGCGCGGCAGCCCCCACCGGCACCGCTCCTTGGCATGTGGCCGCAACCCCAGCGCAGTCCTGTACATACGCTAATCCTCCACACGTCTTAGCCCAGAGCACGTCACGGTGTGCGCGCACATACCGCCTTCCGCGGGCGCTACATGCTTGGCGTCCTCCGCGCCACGCTCTAAGGCGTTGCTACTGCTACTGCCGCAGCGGCGGCGGTGGCCCCTCCGCTTCCAGCCGCTTGGCCCGTGCCGCAAAGGCCTCAATGGTGCGTTGCACGCAGTCCCTCCCCGTGATGATGAGCTTGTTGATGATTTCTGGGTCCGGCTCAAAGCGTGCCGCCTCGAACTCCTGGCGTGCGGATGTGCGGATGACGTCGCGGAAGAGGCGCCCGCGCTCGTCGTGCCACAAGAAAAGCGCGCTGTAGCGCCAAATCTCCCGATAGAGCGATATCGCCTCTCGCCGGGTTGTGAGGATGCGGGGAGGCTGGTCAGGCTTCTTGCGACTTGCTTTCAGCAGGTTTCGCTCAAAGAGGTCTGCAACCTGGTCAGCGCTGGCGCCGAGTTGCTCCTCAGAGATGAATCGAACGCCTACGGCTGAGAGGGCGTTTGGTTTGTGCACAGCCTGAGAAATGAGCCCGAGTACTCGGCTCCTAAGCATGATGCAGCTGTAAACTCAGTTATGACAGCATCTATACAGTACGTGCATTGTGAATTTGACGATAGAGCGTGCTAAATTTGCCCCCGCCCAATGTACATCAAACAATTGCAAATCAAAACTGGACCATCAGCACCGCTGGCTACCGCAATTTGGTCATAAACGCACGGAAACTGCATCTAAATCATTGCCTCTGCACACATCAGCGCTCCCGAGACCAACTCCCGTCCGAAGGCACGCGAAGCTTTCTCGTGACGACTCAACCTTCCTAGCTCCCGCAGCCCCAGATGCTAGCGCTGACAGGTGCTCGACAGCTCGCTGCCGCGCGGCGCAATGTCGGCAGCATGACGACGGAGCTCGGGCTCCGATTCCACCGGCCCCACGTCAGCGTCGACCCTGCGTGGTGCCACCGGGCACGGACCCTGGCCGCCCGCGCCTCTAAGAAGGATGACGGCGACAAGTCATGGTGGGTTGCCGTGTGGCAGTGCGCTGACTGCTTGTCCTGCTGTTCACTGGCCGCTGGCCAGCTCCCTGCACCTGACAACTCCGGGCTCTGAGTAGCGCCCAAGTGCTGTCCGCATGTCGGTGCCCTGCCGGGGCCTGCAGGGTCGAGATTTTGGACGACGCCGCGGGCGTAGCCAAGTGAGCAGAGGCAGCCCGGGAGTATGCGGGTGTACGGCTAGGCGCTCTGCGCATAGCGGCATGGGGCCATTCTCGTACCTGAGCAGCGGTGGTGGCGGCGGCGGCGGCGCATCACTGCACCAGGGGTTCTTCCTCACAGCGGTCCCGTTGCGATCGCCCGACCCGCAATTTGCAGGTCGGTGTTCAACAAAATTAAGGACACCGCCACCAGCCTGGTGCCCGGCGGCAGCAGCAGCAGCACCAGCAGTGCCGACGCGCAGTCCGCCAAGCCCGCGACCACTACCCGGCCCGAGGCGCCGCTGGCCCCGACGATGGGTGAGACCTCACGCCGGCAACTTCAATGATGAGCCTCCCCATGTGCTGCCACCTTTGGCAGGCCCGCTTTGTCTTAGTACGGTAACCGCTTTGAAGTCATCGGCCTTCAAACGCCTTCAAACGCTTTCATCAAAGCATCACCCATCCTTACACAGGCGGCGGCCTCCTGCCCAACCTCCTGGGCCGGGCGGTGGGCGGCCTGCTCAGCGCCGCGGCGGGCCAGCTAGGCGCGGCGCTGGAGGCGGCGGCCAAGGAGCAGGCCGGCGTGTACGAGGAGGCGGCGGCGCGCCTGCAGGTGGGGGGTTGCGTTGGGGGGTTGGGGCGGGGGCGGGGGCCAGGGTGTCAGGGTGAGTGAGAGCCAGGGTGGGATAGGGTGGGTACTGCACTGCTGCGATGTTGGGCTGTGGCTGGATGAAGGTGTTCGGTCAGGGCAGTGCTGGCCGGCGAGGCTGGGAGAAAGTGAGAAGTGCTTGAATCGGTAACCCTGGCTGTCGCGTTGTTCGCTGGCTGCAACACGCAGGGGAGCGCGAAGCTGAGGTCCAGGTGGGTGGTGGTGCGATATGCAAGCTTTTTGTTGCCTGCTTTGGTTTCGCGGTCGTGCCCAAGCCGTCATTGCCGCCGCCCATTGCGCTCCTGGCCGCAGGCTGGGCACCGTGACTGTGGGGCCGCTCATGTCGCAGTCCTCAAGCAGCAGCTCCATAAACGGCGTGGTCAGCAAGCAGGTGAGGAGGTTTATAGCTTTCCGTACCCAAGGTGAGGGAGATGCGCGGACGGGGTGGGTGGAGGAGGTACTCGTGAAACCCGATAGTACCGTAGTGCAAACCAAGGGGGTGTTGTGAACTTTCAGGGGGTCCTTGGCTTTGCTGCAGCGTGAGTGGCGGTGCGCTGGGCGCCTGCTGCCGCAGACCTGGGCGGTGCAAAGAGATGGCAGCACCCATGTTACCGTGTCGTGTGTGTGCACGGCGCCACTCACAGATCATGTTGGTGATGCCAGTGTACGGCAGTGGCGGCGGCGCGGGCTCGGCGCAGGTCAGCGTGGTGGAGGGGCCGCAGCAGCGGGGCGGCAGAGGCGGCGGAAGTCCGGGCCGCAGCATGCAAATCACGGTGAGAGCGCTGCCACGTGCGTGACTTGAACTTTGTTCTTGTGGTTGCATCGGCACATGTCAGATATGTTCCTTCGGGTGGTTGGTTTGCGCGGCGAGGGGCGGCGGTGATCAGGTTGTCCAAGTACGCACACAAGGGGGGGCTCCGGGATCCCCGGCTTGCTTGCAGACGGAGCAGAAGCTGGCCATAGTGCGCATTGCACACATGCACACACATGCGTTCCCTTTACTGCACCATCTTGTGTGCTGTGCTGTGCCCCGATATGCCAGGTGCGGACAAGCGACGGCGGGGTTGTTGTGGTCGACGACGGGCCCAGTGGCGGCGGCGGCAGCGGCGCCCGCGGCAACGTGATAGACGTGGAATTCCGCGAGGTCGACGGCAACAAGAAGTGAAAGAAGGAGATATGATTACTAATGGCCAGGCAGTGAGTCCCGGGCTGGGCGTTGGCGCAGACGTTGACAGCTAGAGTCCGCGGGAGACGCGGTCGCAGGCGGGGCCGCGCTGCACACCAGGGGCGGGCCCAAGGGCAACATGGCTACAGTCCTTGTTGAGTTGCTTATCGAAACCGCGCCCTGCATTGCTGGACAACTGGAGACGATTGCGCACCCAAGTTGCGAATGTTGCCGGAGCGGCTGGGAGGCGCGGAACCGAGGATGTGGATGCCCATTTGCACCTGACCGCGCCTGGACAGTATACCGAATCTTGGTGTGCACGAACGTATATGCAATAATTAATGCAATACTTATAAATTGCCAGCAGCCGAAAAGCGGAGGTGCTGCATCACACTCAGTCACACCACACTCGATGTGTATTTTTCGCCCCGAGCGTTTGCGCAGGTCTTTTATGAATTTTGGGGATCCATATATGCTTGAATACTGATGTATGCGGCCAGGTGTTCGTATGCGCGGCCTGAGAAGAAGCGCGGAAAGTGTCGGCATCGCGAGGTGTGACCCCGCCGTTTCCCCTTAAATAGCGCGATTTCTGCTTCACTTGCTCATAATCCCATACACACATACAAACACCAAGCTTAACAGCAAGCCAATTCACCTCAGCGCAGCAGAAGGCGAAACAGTTCTGAACGCCTTACTTGCGCGCACTCCCCCTATCGCTCTCGCCCTCATACCTTAACTATTGACACGCATATTCGCTACTGTCTAGAACATCGCCTGAGCCGGCGCAGTCCTTGGCAAGAAACCTTTTGACGCCGGTCCAAATTGCATACCGGTCTTGAACCGGTTACCACTGAAGACATGAACTCACGTCGTGGATACATGTCGGGGCGAGCGGCTCTTCTATTGCTGGTAGCCGCGGCACTATTTACAGGTGAGCTGCCATGGCGCAAGACGGGCCGCGCAAGGTTTCTAGCTTGCGTGACCGGGGCATCCTTCAATACGATGGCCGTGGCAATGATTGAAGTGCATTCGAGCGCTCCAAGAATTTCGGCTGCTCGTGGGGATTCGTGGGTGTCTGGCCGCGAGCATCACGAGTGTCAAGGTCGCTGCCCACGCGGGGCGAGTGTTGACGGCGGGGATTGCGCAGCCAGCCCAGTGGGATGCCTTCGAGCAGCAACCTGTTCGCTTGTCGTTGCCGCCTCTCACACCCGCCCTCTCCCTCCCTTTCCCCTCGCGCCTCCCCTCCTTCAGGCACGAACGCCGGACTGCTCGACTCCCTCACCGGCTCCCTGGCAGGCTCTGGCTCGCAGCAGCAGAACGTGTTGGACCGCATCAAAGACGCCACCTCCAGCCTGCAGGACAAGTTCAATGCCGGCGCCACCTCCAACCTGCAAGACAAGATCAAGGACGCCGTCACCAACCTGCAGAAGCAGGTCGCCGGCACGGGCGCCTCCGACCTGCAGGGCCAGCTGAACGCCGCCGCCGCCGGCCTGCAGGACAAGCTCAAGGACGCGGCCGCCGAGCTGCAGAACAAGCTGCAGCAACAGCAGCAACAACAGCAGCAGCAGGGTGGCCGTGAGGGCGATCGCTGGAACATGACCGGCGCCATGGAGCGGCTCAACAGGACCCGCGACCAGCTGGATCGACTCAACCTGACGCGCCCCTTCCGCAACATCAACTCCACCCTCTCCCGCGTCAACTCCACCCTCTCCCGCGTCAACGTCACCGAGGTCATCGGCCGGCTCAACGCCACGCTCGCCCGCCTCAACCGCACGCGCCCCGCCGACTGGGGCAACTGGACCGGCCCCGCCCGCGGCGGCCCCGCCGCCGGCAACATGACCTGGGACGGCGTGCTGGAGCTCCTCAATCGCACCCTCGCCAACGCCGCCGGCCACGGCCGCCTGAACGTCACCGACGTGCTCGGCCGCCTCAACTCCACGCGCCCCGCCTGGGCTAACGCCACGCGCTGGAACGCGACCGACCTCATGCGCCGCCTCAACGCCACGCACCCGCCCGGCGGCGACTGGGCCCGCGGCAACTTCTCCTGGGACTCGGTTCTGGACCTGCTGAACAAGACGCTGGGCGGCCGCAACAACACCATCACCGACTGGCTGGACCGACCCAACCGCACACGCCCCTGCCTCAACGAGACGGCCCGCCCGCACCCGCGCCGCAGCCTGAGCGAGGAGGTGGCTGCGCTGCTTAGCAGCGGCCGCGGCAACGGCAACGGTAACGGCGACGGCAACGGTAACGGCAAGGGAAATGGCGGCGGCAACGGTGGCGGCCGGGACGGCAACAACCGCTTCAACCTGACGGCGGCAGTGGATGCGCTGAACAAGACGCTGGGTGGGGCCATCACCAAGTTCAACCTCACGCGTGACGAGCGGCCGCGCAACGGCAGTGGCAACGGCAACCGTCGCAACGAGACCAACCCCGACGGTGGCAACCGCCGCAACGAGACCAACCCCGACGGTGGCAACCGCCGCAACGAGACCAACCCTGACGGTGGCAACCGCCGCAACCAGACCAACCCCGACGGCGGCAACCGCCGCAACGAGACCAACCCCGACGGCGGCAAGGGCAACGGCAACGGCAACGGCAACGGCAAGGACCGCAGCAACCTGGCGCAGGTCTTCCGCCGCCTCGACGCCACCATCTCCGACCTCATCGACACGCTGCAGTCCGCCCGCGCCGCGCTGCGCCGCGGCTCCGAGGCGCTCCGTGTCGCCGACACCGCCGCCTCCCGCCTGTCCAAGCTGATCAGCCGCGGCGTTGGCGGCGGCGCCTCCGACCTGGTCGACAAGCTGTCCTCCCTGGTCGACAACGGCGCCGACAGCGCTGGCGACGGCCTGCGCGAGGCCCTGGACGCCCTGTCGAGCCTGCTTGACGACGCCTCCGACAGCGCTGGTGACGGCCTGGCCGCCGCGGGCGGCGCCGCAAAGTCCGAGGCTGACACGCTGCTGGCGCGCCTGAAGGAGCTGGTGGACGCCAGCGCCGTTGACAATGCTCGCGACAGCGCCACCGACCTGCTCGACCAGCTGCGTGGCCTGCTCGACAGCGGCAGTGCGGATGCGGTGGCGGATGCGGTCAGTGGCGCCGTCAGCGGCGTGTCTGATGCCGTCAAGGACGCTGCAGCTGACGGCGGCAGCGCCGACGCGGTCGCGGACGCTGTGAAGGGCGCGGCTGACGCCGTGAAGGATGCGGTGACCAGCGCCGTGGGTTCCGTCAAGGACGCCGCCACCGGCCCTGCTGGCGGCGCTGCTTCGGATGCCGCTGGTGCCGTCAAGGATGCCGTCACCAGCGCCGCTGGCGCCGTCAAGGACGCTGTGACCAGCGTCACCGGCAGCGCGAGTGGGAGCGCGGCCGACGCCGCCGACGCTGCCGTTGGCGCGGCGTCTGACCTGCTTGACCAGGTCCAGCAGGCGCTGGACGACACGGGCGCTGATGACACCGCTCGCGACCTAGTCGACCAGCTGCGGGATGCATTGGCAACCGGCGCGAGTGGCGCAGGCGGTGCGGCGGGCGCGACCGGCGATGCGGTCAAGGACGTGGCTGAGCAGGTGAAGGGTCTGTTTGGCAGCTGGGGCCGCGGCGGGCACCACCACCGCCACCACCAGCACCGGCGGCAGGCGCGGCGGCACGCCTCGCGCCGCCTGATGGCGTAGATGGCTGCACATGACGACTGGCGCTGTGTGGTACCTAGTATGTTGTAGTGCAGTTACGGGTTAGCAGGATGAGCGCAAACATAGGCGTGTGTGTGCGTGTGTGTGCGGGTTTGTGGCATTGACTGTTATTGCTATCATGGGTTGCACGCGGCATTGTACGGGGGCTTACGCGCTCTGGAATAATACGGATCGGGCTGTAAGTTTGCGTTTGAATGCTGGCTGAGGGCGCAAGGCCAGCCATCAGTACGTATGCTGGAATATGGGACTCTGCAGGAAGGGCTTCTGCCCGCCAGAGTTACGGTGACTGACTGTGAACATGACTTGGTGGAACTGAACGTGACGCTGATTGCTGGGCGTGGGTGAGTACCATCACACGTGGCAAAAGTTTTGATGAGATGGTGGAAGTGGTGGCGGTGGTGATAACACAGCACGCACAGGTGGCAGGTCATTGGGCCGCAACACATGTTGGTTGCCACGCACCCAGGGGGCTGTTTTCAGGTTGGCCAGGTTGAATTCATTTGTTTAGCAGCATGAGGACTAGCATGAGCGCTGGATTTAAACGACAGTCAAATGCGTGGTGCCCACAGATGCATGAAAGCAGGCACGGAGAGATGAGATACATTCATTACGGCGTCTGGTCGGGTTCGGAGCCTGTGGGATAGGATTTGACGGTTACACAGACTTGTACATGCCGTGTTGCCCCAGGCACACACGGCACGTCTGCATGTCGCCGGAATTGTAAACCAAGAGAATACAGATGTCTGCGTGTCTCTTTGGCGCGGCTTGGGCTGCAACAGCAACCACGTCACCAGTCACTCCATGCGACAGCAGCCGCAGACTTCCAATTGATACCACAGTGTGAAACCATGCAACACAGCCAACACGAAGGCTTGCAACTCAGCTGTTCTGCGCCTCAGCGCCACGCTGGCTTCATTGCCGACGTTTCACGCCACCGCGCCCCCACTAACCGCGTCTCATGCAAATCTAGAATTTGCGCAAGGCGATGCTCCACCCGCCCAACCCGCAGCCACCGCCCCCCCCCCCCCCCTTGCGATCCTGCACAGGCACTCCCGCAAGTGATTCGGTGGTGCCCCACCCGCCCCACCCGCCGCCCACGCGCTCCCCCTTCAAAGCAGTCCTGCACAGCACCGCCAGCCACTTGCTCACTGCTCATTGCTCCACAGCCGTGTGACCCAACATTGCCGCTTCCACCCGCCTCCTGCACAAGTGGGCGAACAGTCGCAGCCGCAGCCGCGCGCGCCAGAACAGGAGCGCAAGTCTACCCCCACCCCCCAACACACACACGCCCCCGCAGTCCTCTACTTGCGCGTCGCTGTCACTGTGCTGGTCACAAAAGTCGGTGTTTCTCAACACCACCAAGCATCGGTGATCAGCCGTAGACCATGGTTGACGCGCCCGAGCCCTCCTTGCTCTCCGCCTTGATCGCCGAGCGCATGGCCGGCCGCCCCGCGCGCAGCGCCACGATGGGGTGAGGCGCCGCGGGCGCGCTGCCCCCACTCACGCCGCCCCTGCTCGCTGCGCCGGTGCCAGCAGCCGTCCTAGCCGCCGGGCTGCCGCTGGGCTGCGCCGGCGAAGCCCGCGCGCTGGTGCCGCTGCGGCTGGCGCCCGCGGCCGGCGAGGGCGAGGGCGCCGGCGACGCGGCCGGGGTGGCCAGCGCGGCCGCCAGGAAGTTGGGCCGGCCGGCTGTGGGCGAGGCCCAGGCGCCGGTGGTGAGCCAGACCGAGGCGCTGTCGGGCGGGCCGGGCGAGCGCGGCATATCTGTCAGGTAGCGCGGCACGATGCCGGCGGAGCCGCTGGCGGCGGCGGCAGCGGCAGCAGCGGAGGCCGACACAGCAGCAGCAGTTGGCGCGTATGAGCCGTAGGCCGAGGCCGGCCCGGCAGTGGGTGCGGCCGCGGTGGGGGCCGCGGCTACGGCCGGATAGGTGGTGCCATAGGCGGGCGGGCGGCTGGTGGCGGCTGTGGCGGCCGCGGCGGCGGTGGCGGGCCCAGCCGCCGCGAGGCTGCCGTAGAAGGGTGAGTAGCCGGGTGCCGCGGCAGCAGTGGTCGCCCGGGTGCGGGAGGCGGCAGTGCCGGGCGCTGCTGTCGCCAGGCCGGCAGCTGCGGCTGTGGACGCAGCGGTGCCGTTGCGGCGCGGTGGGCCGGGCGGCGGCGGCGTGAGGTGGGAGTAGACGTTCTCCGGGTAGGCCGGGTGCGGGTGGCCGGCGGTAGCGGTGGTGGTGCCCCAGGCGCGGCCCAGTCGAGTGAGGTCCTTGCCGGTCAGGGCAGCTACACAGCAGTAAGCCAGGGCAGGGTGGAGAGAGGGCTGTGAATATCACCCCAAGCCAAACTCAGTGCGTGTACATCAGTGCACAGGTAGGAGGTAATGTGCACTTATGGGCCCGCGCTGTCGCATAGTTGAATACGAAGTATGCCTGCCCCTTCCCGCATACCTGACATGTCCGGTCGAGATATTGACACCGTGTCCAGCTGCGGGCGCGGCGACACGCCGCCGCCGCCGACCGCTGCCGCCGTCATGCCCGCAGTGCGCTTGGTGGCTGACGGCGGCGCACTGCCGGGCCGCGGCACCGTCAGCAGGTCGGGACTGGTGCCGGCAGCCCAGTACTGTAGGCCGGTCCAGTTTGCATGCACACGTGTACCGTTTATTAACTGAGACAGCATGTGTCACCACCTTCCCCATTCGCCAGCTGTACTCAGCTCCCCCCCCCCCCGATTCAACACGCCCAGCATTGTTCATGGGCAGGCTCTGCACCTGCGGCAGTGACGCCCGGCCCCGCCCCGCACCTGCGGCGAGGCCGCGGTGTGCACCTGCGCCGGCGCGCCCGAGCGCTGCTGCACTGTGGGCGCGGCGGTGGAGCGCATCACGTGCGCCAGCGTGGTGGTGGTGGCGTAGTGCGTGTGGCGCAGCGGCTCGCTGTGCGAGGGGGCGGGCAGCAGGGTCAGGTCGAAGCAGCGGCAAGATATGGTAGGCCAGCACAGCCCCCGAACCCGAACCCGTGCCCTGAATCCCTGCTTTCATGTCTCAGTACCGCAGTACGGTACCGACCAGCTGATCATAGCAATGCCCGCTCCACCCAAGTGCGCGCGTGAAATAGCACTCGGCCCGCGGCCAGGTCCCCCCCGCCGCCAGTCACAGCCCCACCCACTTTATGAGCCGCTCCAGCTCCAGCGCCGCCGCCAGCCGCTGCCGCTCCAGCGCCAGCCGCAGCGCCGCGTCCTCGCTGGCCGCCCGCGCCGCCGCCTGCTCCGCCAGCTGCTGCCGCGTGAGTGACAGGTCGCCGGCCAGCTCCACGATGCGAGCCTCTGCCGCGTCCCTGCGCGGTGAATTGCGTGTGTTTTGGGGTGGGGCGGTGCTATTGTTGGGGGAGAAGTGTGCTAGGCAGGAGGCCGTCGGCATGTGCGGCTGGAACCGGATTGCGGCGTGCCGGCAGCCCAGCCCACCGCACGCATGCAGCCGCGGCACCCTTGGAACCCATGGAGCGGGCTGCGGTTGCCGGCATTCCCCCAGCGGCCTCCTATCTCTGAGTCACTCCCCATGTCAACAGCGCGAAAGGCGAGACACCATGCACGCCACGCACTTCTCGCGCTGCAGGTCCGCCACCAGGTACTTGGCGCGCTCCCGCAGTGCCGCAATGGCGCCCTCCAGCTCCGCCACACGCGCCACCGCCGCGTCCTTCAGCGCCGCGTCGGCCTGCAGCCCCGCCACGTGCTGCAGCAGCGCCAGCCGCTCCGCCTGCGCGGGGTGAGGGTTGTGTGTGGGGGCGGGGAGGGGGCTGTGCGGAAGGCGAGGCGTCGGGGGCCAGCCACGCAGGAACTCGGAGGTGGTTACCAGTAAAGTGCGCAAAGTAACCTCCCGCCGGCCGACGCGCTTGCCTGCAGCTGGTCGATGGCATCCTGCAACTCCAAGGCGCGGTCCATTAGCTCCGCGATTGAGGCCTCACTCCGCGCCTCCTTCTCGCGCGACTCGGCATCCAGCGCTGCGTAAGCCTGCTCAACCCGAATCAGCGCGTCTTGCAATGATGTAAGTTGTTCCTGTGAGTGAAGTAGTTGACGTGAATTGTCAAATCTTGTGGGTCTGGCTCGGGCGGTTGCGGGCGTTGCATCGAGCTTTTGTCCCGTCGCGTCGCTAATCCAATGCTCGGGGCGCGCACATTGCCTTAATATATGGTACCGCACCTTGAAGAGGCGCTCCGCTTCCGAGTTTCGAATGGCCAGCGCCCGCAAATCGTCCTGGAAGGCGAGCTTCTGCTTGCTCCAATCGTCCCGGTCGGCCGTGGCTACTTGCAGGAGGTTATCATAAGCCATACGATACTCGTGCAGCGCCACCTGCGACCCCTGGAGCGCACGGACCACCGCATCGTCCTTCCTGAAGACGTTGAAGGCATTCACGTTTCGCCCGCCCGGCATCGGGCCCCAGGACACGCTTGGCGACATGGTTCGGTGTTATACAGCATGTGCGTGAATAGTGTGCTCACGTCAGGTGTGTGTGTGTGCACTTGGAGCGGCAAATGAGTAGGCGAGGGGCCGGGCGCACCGTCATGGCGCTGCCCGTACGCCAATGGTGGTGGTAGACGAGGGGCCGCGGCCGACGCAGCATTGTACTTCTTACACGGAGGCATCCCCCTCCAGCACCTCCTCCATCAGCAGCCCCCTCTCCCAGTCGTTCAGCGGACTCGTTTAAGTCACAGTGTTATGTACAACCCCTTGTGCAGGGGCGGCAGCTCTGCAGCTCCTGCCATCAACGCGCCGCTCACGCCGGCACCTCCGTACGTCCACGGGCCCTGCCTTCGGGTCAGGCCGCACACACTGAGTATGCCCATGACGCTTCGGCAAGGGCCCTAACAGGCCTAATCTATTGCCAAACCAACGGCCTGCGCTCCGCCTTGTTGCGCCTCCTCGTCCCCGGCGCGCGCGCTGTCCGAATGAACCACCTTGCATCGGGCGATCGCCCATACCACACCGCAAGGCGCGTAGCCCAACCCATCTTGCATCCCAGTTGACGCCTGAGCCCGGCACGTGCGGTGGCCTCCTCGACTCCAGCACGTGAGCCTCCGCCCCCACCTCCGCCGCCCCGGCCGCTCGCCATCGTGGCTGCGCCTCGCACACCCCTGTGCACAGCGCCAGCTACACCCGCCCACCCACACACCCACACCCACACAGGTGCGACAACGCCACGGCGTGCAGCAACCCGCCAGCGCCCACACCCACACCCACCCGCCGTACACGCCCTCCTGCAGCCGCCCGCCTGCAGCTGCCTCCGCCTCCTCCGCCGCCTGCTGCCGCCTCACACCACCGCCTTCTTGACGTGCACGTTGAGGTCGTCCACCAGCGCCGCGATGTTGGAGGCCAGCTGGCGGTAGTTGGTCTCGCTCTCCTTGGCCTTGATGAACTCGTCCATCTCGAACACGCCCGCGCCCAGGCTCTTGAGCTTGGCCTCCATCTTCTCCAGCTGCACCTGTGGGGGCCGTGGCGTGTGTGGTGGCGGTGGCGGGGCGGGAGGGTGGGGTTAAAACACGCCGGCACGGTTGTGTTGGGGGAGCTGCCATGCGAGTGGGGCCGGGAGCACAGACACCTGCCTGATTGTGATCGCACAGGCAGGCAACCCGGTGGCCGCCCATCGCTGCGTAAGATACAATCGTGGGTGACGTCAGCTGTTCAGCCCCACACGAGCACCCCACACGCCCGCCCCCACCTCCGTCCCCGCCCCCGCCCCCACCTGCAGGTTGTGGTCCTGCAGCTGCGCGCGCTTGGCCTGGAACTTGAGGCCGCGCTCCGCCACAATAGAGCGCAGCAGGTCCTTGCGCTTCAGCAGCGCGCTGCGCAGGCCCTCCATGCGCTCGCGCGCGGCGTTGGCCTTGCGCTGGATGTCCTCAACCTACATGGGGCCAAGAACGAGGCGGAACAGCAACAACACATGAAGTAACAACACTGCAACAACAACGCGCAATTGTGCCCCCAGTGGGGCGGACGCTGACTGCCTGACTCCCGCTGCGCCCCCGCAAAACACGGTACCGCCGCCGCCTCCGCCTCCGCCCCGCACTCACGCTGCCGAAGTCGCCCATCTCCTTCTCCATGGCCTCCTGCCGCTCCGACAGCTGCGTCAGCTCCAGCTTGATCTTGTCCTCCAGAGTGTCGATCTTCTCCAGCTCCGTGCGCCGCATGGTCAGCTCCTGCGGGGGGTAGGTAGGTGCGTTTCCGTCAGGCGGTGGGATGGGGTTCCAAGGGGCTTGCATTCGCAGGTTGCAGGGTGCGCATCCCGCCCTTGCAGCGCCCATGCTTCAAAGCCCCCGGGCCCCCCACCTAGGCCGGCCCCGACAACGAAAAGACGCAGGCACCCCCTCCCTGACCCGCTCCGCGCCCCGCCCCGCCCGCACCTCCTTGAGCCGCTCCTGCGTGGTCTGCGTGTTCTCCAGCTGCATCTTCTTGTACTCCAGCTCGTCCTGCATCTCCTTGTACTTCTTCTGCGTGGGCAGGTTGGAGCCGATGATGCCCTGCATCTTGACCATCTTCTCCAGCACGCCCACGATGCCGTCCTCCTTCTGCTGCTTCTCCTGCGCGCCGGCAAGAACGAGGCAGGGGCCGGGGGGCGGTGACACCGTACGTGTTCAGCAAGTGGGCCAGCTGGGGAGCATTGGGGTGCGCGACCGTGCCCAGGGCTTTGCCGTACAGTGCACCGCATGCAACCTGCACGCTCCCGCCACCAGCACCAGCACCAGCACCAGCACCAGCACCAGCACCAGCACCAGCACCAGCACCAGCACCAGCACCAGCACCAGCACCAGCACCAGCACCAGCACCAGCACCAGCACCACCGCCGCCGCGCTGCACACTCCCGCCACCGCCGCCGCACCTGCATCTTGGCGGCCTTGCGGCTGGGGAAGCCGTCCATGAAGTTGTTGAGGTCGCGCTCCTTGGCCAGCAGCTCCTCGAACTTCTCGCGGTTGGCCTTCTCCTCCGCAGCCGCCGCGCCGCTGGTGGCGCCGCCCAGGCTCTTGACGCGCTCCTCCATCTTCTTGATCTGGTCCTGCAGCTCGCGGATCTGCACGGGGCGGGGGCGGGGGTGCGGGGTGCGGGGTGCGGGGTGCGGGGGGCGCGGGGCGGGGGCAGCGCAAGCGGGGGTTGGGGTACGGTGCGTGTCGAAGGGGTGGTGCGGGGGGCCTGCAGCCGCCCGTGCTGCTCCTCTCAGCGCCTGGCGCCAGGCTCCTGTCCATCGGGACCTGTCCTTCCGCGACTCGGGCCCCTCCCTCCTCCCCCCCCCCCCCCCCCTCTTCCCCCCTTTCTGGCTCCTCTCTCCCCTCTCCTCCCCTCCCCTCCACCTCCGCTGCCGCCTCCGCCGCCGCGCCCTCACCTGCTGCGTCATCTGCTCCACCTCGGTGTTGTCGCGCTTGATCTTGGCCATGAGGTCGGCGCGCAGCTCCTCGGGCGAGCGCTTGCTCTGCCGCTCCTCCTCCGTCAGCTCGTACTTCTTCTCCGTCAGAGCGCGGATCTGCTCCTGCAGCTGCAGGCTGCGCTGCTTGAAGGGGTTGCGCGCCAGCTCGCCCTCGCTGGCCTGCAGCGCCTTGTCCAGCTCGTCCAGCACCTCCTCGAAGCGCTTGCTGTCGGCCTGTGGGAAGGTGTGTGGTGTGTACGTTTGTGTGTGCATGTCCGTGTAAGTAGGTGGGTTGTAGGCGTAAGGTCTGGTGGGTGGGCGGGTTGCGCAGGAGTACGCGTGCGCAACAAGCCGTGTACTTGATGCGGCGCATCGGTTGCGTGCCCCCTGCCCAACTGCCCCGCCCGCCAGCCTGCAATGCCCCTTCCGCGCGCGCTCACGAACGCCGACACCCTCGCCCACCTGCAGCTGCTGCTGCTCGCCCACGAGCGTGGTGTACTCGTTGCGCTGGCTGGGCGGCATGGAGTTGAGGCGCTGGTCCATGGACGCCTGGATCTCGGACATCTTGGACTCGGCCTGCGGGGCAGCAGCAGCCGGGGGCCGACAAGGGGTCAGGGCCATCAGCGGGGAAGTGCACGGAGGCGCCACCCGCCACCTGCGGTCGCCCACACGCCCCCCCCCGGCGAGCTCAGCGTGCGGCCAGCACACAGATACAGGCGCCACAGATGCAACCCCCCGCCACGCCCGCCCGCACCACCTTCGTCGCGCACACGCCCACGCCCGCACCTGCTTGGCCTTGGACTCCAGGTTGAGGCGCTCCGTGAGCACCTCGTCCACGCGCTTGCGCTGCTGCTCGTTGCGGTCCTTGAGCGCCGCGAACTCCTGCTGGATCACGTACACGGGCGCCTGGGAGCCCACCTGAGAGGAGCGAGAAGGGGTGAGGGGTGCGACGGGGTTAAGGAGTTGTAGAAAATGGGGTGGGGGAGGCAGCAGAAGCGTCAGTGGCTGGTTGCGGTTGCACGCACGCATTTCCTGACCCGGCCCGACCCGAGCCCTGCAGCACGGCTCCTTGGCACCGCTCAGCGGCCCCGTGCAGGGCCAGCTGCCTGGCATGCGCTTGGCGCCACACATTCCCAGCTCTGCCTGGGCACTGGTCGGCCCCTACCTGAGCAGCCCCCTCTCCCCCACCCTGCTCCGCCCGCCCTGCACCCGCCGCCGCTGCCCGCCTGTTTGGTTTGGATTAGCTCGGGCCGGCATCGACCCCCCTCCCCGCGCCCTCTCCCCCCCTGTCCTGTCCTGCCCTGCCCACGCGCCCGCCCGCCCGCACCTTGTCCAGCACGGTGTTGTAGTCGGCCAGCGCCTCCTGCAGGATCTTGACCTCCTTGCTCAGGTCGGAGGCGCGCTTGTCCATGCTGTTGTACTGCGCCTGCTTGCGCTCCAGGGCCTCCAGGTCGGACTGGGGGGGAGGGGCGAGGGGGGGGAGTGGGAGGAGGAAGCGCGGTGTCGGGGGCGGAGGAACGTGGGGGTGCAGCACCTTTTCAGGGTCCCACGCCGCAAGGCTACCGCAGCACGTCACCGTCAAGATTAAATGCGCAACGTTAGCATGTGTGGCCTGTGCTCGCTTCCTATGTTGCCGTGTCTGACCACGTCCGCGCGGCCGCATGTCCCGCCGCTGCGCTGCGGCATGCGCACGTCAACCGGCCGGACATGCTGCCCTCCCCAAGCCCGCGGTCGCCTCACCTTCATGTTTGACGTGACCTGCGCAATCTCCATGCGCTTCTGACGTAGCTCGTTCATGAAGTAGTTCTTATCGAGCACCTGGCGCCCAACGCCCGCCGCGGCGGTCTTCATGCCCGACACGCCGTGGTTGGTGATGGGCCGGTTCTCCACCTGCAGTTGTTGGCCCGCCCGCGCCGCAGCCGCTGCTGCCGCCGCCTGCTGCCCTGTCCCCGGTCGCTGAGATGCTGTCCCCATGCGCTTGTACGCGGTGCCGGGGGGACCACCGGCAGGGCCGGGGCCTCCGCGCATGGCCGTGCCCGGCGGACCCGCACCGATAATGGAGCCACCGGCTGGGGCGCGCATGGGAGCGCCCGCCGCTGCGCCACGTTGTCCAGTCATCGGCCTATCTGGTTGTTGCACTGCTCCACCGGTCGGTGCTTTACCTAGACCGCCAGCGCCCAGCGCAAGTGCTCCGCGGCTATTCGGCCTGTCCATAGCGGACTGGGGTCCAAGTCTTTTGTACTAAGCGTGTACAATAGCTACGAAAGCCTGTGAGGACTAAGGATCGCTCTTTCGGCAAATGTCGCTCCCCTTATAAGTTCCAGGTTGACTTCGTCTGGCCTTCTAGAGGAGCTTTTATATCTACTCGCTATGCATTAGACTCTGAGCACAGCAGCGCGGGGTCCAATTCGCCCGGTTGAGGAGAGTCGATGCAGCACGAATGAGCTTTCCGCACCAATAGTATTTTACAGCGTTCTTGATTTACAGTTATAGGGCTGGACACATGCTTTACGCTAAACAAACAGATGCTATTGCGACTTGGTGTGGTGCAGGTCCGTGAAGTCCGTGAACGAGGGCCCGGAGAACGCTCCAGGCGCCGGCCCGGGCTTCTGCGAAGGGTCCGGAAATGCACGGGGAAGAGATTGTGTTAGCTGGGAAAGGATGCGGGATGGTGATGCAAGGTGGGGGGGGCAACTGACGCGGCGTGTGCGTGGCGGCACGAACCTGCAGTGCACTTTATCCCCCACCCAGCCCATACACATCACACCTGCTCGCTATAGGTGCGGAGGCCCTGTAGAATGGCCCCGGCGTTGTTGTTGACGTAACCTTGCGCCCTGAGGTCCAGCCAAGGGCACAGCGTGTTCAGGCTGCGATGCGCACGGACGTGCGCCGCCGAGGCACCTGCACTGCTCGCAACACCTCGCAAGCGCACCGCAAAATCCTTACACCAAGCTAGTTTTCCGACTTACGCGTTCACTTGGCTCGTGACGGTGTCCGCTAGCCGCGCGCGCGTCTCGGACAGGTGGCGATCGATGACTGCCTCATGCTGGCGCAACAGCGGCAACACGTAGCTGGCAAAGGCAGCAGCAGCGACAGCCGGGGGATAGGTGCGGATCAGGTTCAGCGCGTCAGCCGTGTGTGAATTGGACGCCAACCCGGTTCCGCCTGCCGTAACACTGGTTTCAGCCGCGCCGGCGGTGCCGCTGAGGAGCATTGCGGTGTCGCGCGAGCGCGTCCCTGAGCCAGCTGCCACCCGTACCCCGGTGCCTCTCACAGCATTGCCGTACTCACTTGTCGTACAGGGTGATGGCGGCGTGTGTGCGCGGGTGCCACAACGCCACAACGAACAACAGTTTGGCCTCGTAGTACAGCGGCAGCCTGTCGCGGTGTGTGTGGGTGAGGATGGGAAAGATTGGGCGCAGGGGGTGACACGCAGGGCGGCGGCAGGTGAAGCTTGGGTCCAGATGGAGACTAAGAGTCGGCGCCCCGGCTGGTGTGCGAGCCCTAAATAAGCTTGGTTCGCAAGTCGGAAGAGGCTGCAGGTGTTCTGAGCTGAGGCTTGGGCCGAGTCTGACGTTGACTGTGTGGATGCGCATGCGCAAAACGACTGACAGCTGTTGCACAAGCGGAGCCTCCGCGACACCAAAGCGCCACACCAATCGACTATCGAGACGTCCAGCCGCCAGTCACGCGGCTGGTGGTGCCATCACAAGAGGCTGCCGGTAGCACCCGCCCACAGCCACCCGCCCCAGAACCGCCATGTGTCCCGCCGCGTGAATGCAACTACACGCACACCGCTAACACCTCTCCAGTACGGTGGAGCCCATCTTGCCCCGACTCACCAGAAGATGCTGATGTCCGCCAGCCACTCCACGCACATGAAGAAGCCCATCAGCAGCCTGCACACAGCGAGAGGGACAGCGGCGTGAGCGCAGCACGCCGGCGGAACAAGAGGGCAGCTACAGAGAGTGCACAGGTCCCAGCATCAGGGCCGGCGACGCCGAGGGACTGCCGCCCCATCAACACTTGCCAGTATATGCACCAGTGCCGGAGCTGCTGCGTGTTGCCGGCACTGACTGCTTTATGAGTCATGTAGGCTGGGAACGCGCAGCCCAGCACAACCCTGCCCGGAGCAGCACGGGGTCAGGGACGAGCCAGGTCAGGGACAAGCTGAGAGCAGGGTTTCGCGGGGCGCCTGCGCGAGAGGCACGCCGGCGCTGCAGAGTTCAAGCCAGTAAAGCGTCCCCTCAAGCGCCCTGCACGAGCTGGCAGCGCGGAGCCGGCGCGACAGCCCCGCGCGATTGACATCCGGAAGGCGACCTACATTAGAACTCTGCAAATTGGCGCTGAAATTATCATCCTGAAGTCCCTTGACAGCTACCAGCGTGCTACGAAGCGTGCGTGACGCAGCGACAAAGTCGACGATTGATTGGGTGCAACAGTCACTTGTCCACAGCTATTTTATTACTTTGCTTGTGTTCCTGCAAATACTTTAGAGTTGGCTCTGCTTCTGAGTCTCTTCAAGCGGAAAACATTCATCGCAACACTCATTTGCACGCTCAACTTCTGCCATAGGCATCGCTCTGGGTCGCGGACCATCGTGCGCTGGCAACGCTTCTTAGCGCTGGGGAGTTAGGGGTTTGGGCTGGCTGCAGAGGCTGGTTGCTCAACATGGCCACGCCGGTGGTCGTCGATAACATCCGCAAGGCTATCGCTGCTGGAGCACCCATATACAATGCCGGAGACGCAGGTGCGCGTTATAAAGCGTTGTTATTACCCCGGCGCCCGAAGGCGCAGCCCCGAAAAGCGGGGGCCAAAACACCCGCACCCGCACCCGCACGTATTTTAAAGCCACCCACCTGCACGCCCTCCAAACTACGCTGCATCCTTAGCCGCCAGCTCGCTCAGCTGCAGCCTGAGCTTGCGGGTGTACTTGACCTCCTTGCGCGGGCTGAAGCAGGTCTTGCGCTTCTTGGCCGCCTGCGCCTTGCGCCAGCCACCCTTTTCCGAGGGCGGCGGCGCCAGGCAGCCCGTGCACTCGCCCACCGACGCCACCACACACCACACCGAACTCGGCCCTCCTCTCACCCCCACTTGCAAAAGGCGGCTGCATGAACACCTACGTGCGCACCGCGCTGGACCTGGTGGACAAGGGCGCGGCCAGCGAGGGCGAGAAGGCCGCGCTACAGGACGCGGTGCGGCGGGCGCTGGAGGCCGGCAGCAAGGACGAGGGCGCCTGGATCATGCGGCGCTCATTCGACTCCATTCTCAGCGGCGCGGTGGCGGCACAGGAGTCGGCGGCGCGGGTGGCGGCCAGCGTGGGGCCCGGCGGCGAGTTCGAGGTGGGGCGCAGGAAGCACCTGGCAGCGGTCAACACTAGGGCGAACGCGGGTCGCGTCCTCAGGTAGCGCTGGGCGTTGCCCCTTTGCCAGTGCTCCGCTCGTTGGCACTGGCTGACATGAGTTCATGCTGAGAAGGGGCCGCCGCCGCTCCTGCTCCTACCGCCACACAGGTGTTGAATTTTGAGATGGGTCTGCCGGTGGCGCCGCGGTGGCGCATCCTTGATGACGTGGTGAGCTGTGCGCCACCGTAGCAGCGCGGAGGCGGCGCTGGGTGCTGGGGGCTGGGGCAATGAGCTACCCTTGTGAGCGGTGGGCGATGGGCATGTTGCAGACTCGAACCGCATTGTGGTTCACTTGGCGCGCTGCGTCTCGCTGCTGCGGCACACCGCCGGGTGATGCATGGCGCCAGCTCCTGTCGCCTGGCCCCTACCTCCTACGCCCAATCCGCCCACCCAACGCACCAGACCAGACCACCCCTGCCCCGTCCTCCTCTCTCCTCCCGCACAGATCATGGGGGGCATGTCGCAGAGCGACGGCCTGACCTATGACGCCGCCGAACGGGCCGCCGTGTACAGCGGCCGCGTCACCACCGACGGCGGCGGCGGCTTCGCCAGCCTCCGCTCGGATGACTGGGCGGGCTTCACGAGCCTGACGGCGGCGCGCGGCGTGCGCATGATGGTGCGGGGCGACGGCCGGCAGTACAAGCTGAACGCCAAAGTGAGGGGGGGGCGGGGGTAGGGCGGGGCGGGGTGGAGGGCCGGGGTCGTCCATGAGCACGCCGGCGGAGTGAACGTGCGTGTACACAGTCCGGTAGCCTGGGACGCGGACAGCATGCAGAGCAACATGCAGGGGAGAACGTCCATGGGGAGAATGTCTATGTGGGACGTCAGAAAGCATTTACCCAAAACGCCCTGTCGCCCAAACAACATGCCGCCGGCCCGCCGCTCGCCGCCAGACGGACGGCGACTACGACGGCGTGCAGTACCAGTACGACTTCACGCCGCCGGCCGGGGCCTGGACGCAGGTGGAGCTGCCCTTCTCAGGTGCGTAGTCTGCGGCCCCCGTCGCTGGTGGAAGTTCAGGCGTTTGGGAGCATTGTGTTGTATCGCAGTATGACTGCGGTATCAGTTGGCAGAGCATGCCATACCTGATCAAATCTGGTGCACGTTTGTGCGCGGGGCCTGCTTCCACAGGCTTCAAGCCGACCTTCCGCGGGCGAACCGTGCCGAACCGGCCGCCGCTGCAGGGGCAGCAAATCCGGCAACTGGGCCTCATGGTGCGTTGGTTTGGGGCAGGGCTGACGTGGCACAGCCGACAAATCGATAGCACGGCGCGAGCCTGGTGGCGGTACAGCTGTCGTGCTCGTGTTGAATCTTCGCTGGCTGGCACAGGTGTCCAAGTTCACCAGTGACGGTGGCGTGATCAACAACTTCCGAAACGGCGGATTCCGCCTGGGGCTTCGATACATCCGTGGATTCGTGTAGCCACAGTACTGGCGAGTTGTTAGTTGAGTTGCAGCCTGGACGTGGATTGTTCATCGGCGGCACCGCAGCAGTGAAGCTGCCAAGGCTTGCTTGAAGTCTTGGCGCATAGCGGAGCTGGAGGGGAGCAGGTGTTTCGGGCTGTTTGGGGCTGTGCCAGTGTAGTACCGCTCTGTGGGATCGTGGGTGTTTATCTGCTGTTATTGACGGGCCCAGGCCTCGTGAGCTAGGTGATCCGACTAGGCACCATGTACCGTCCATGATTCCGCGTTACATCGCTTTCCAGAGTGCACGCTGCCGCACACCTCTGTCAGTCTACGAGTCTTCCGTGCACCCCTTGTGCAGCCACCTCACCACACACGCGCGCTCAGTTAGATTGTGAGGCCATCCTGTTCAGCCACCGTATGTTTCATCCGCCACGTGTCAATGCGCAATGCTGCGCAGTATGTCAGCAAGACCCGACTGGTGCGCCAGCTGGCGCCCGCACACCAAACCCCCGTCCTTGTTCACAATCCTCCCCTGGATTCCCAGAAACCTCGCTCATGCACACTCGCTCAATTGTCCTCTTGCTTAGAGGATCCCGCTCTGCCGGCTTTCACAACCAGAGCGACACTCAAGCACCGCGGCGCAGGCGCGCGGCCTCACGACGAGGCCCCGCCGCAAAACCCCGTGCGTGGCCCTACGCCGCAGCCGCTGCAAGCGCCACCCATCTGTCCCGAACCCCTCCTCAGCAGCTGATTAGGACTTGAGGAAGTCCAGCTTGTCCTTGCTTAGCATGAGCTTCTGCACGCACAGCAGCGCCTGCTTCTGAACCTCCAAGTCGCTGTGCGCCAGCAGCCGCATCACCAGCTCCTTGCCGCGCAGGTCGTTCACGATGTAGCGGCCCTGCGGGTGGCGCGAGGCGAGCGGAATGGGCGGGAACGGCACGCGGTGATCAGGCAAAGGGGATGGGGGTTGCATCATGTCGGGACGCGAGCCAGGAACCGCAAGCGCATGCAGGCGACAGGTGCAGTTGGCCGACGCCGTGTTCATGCTACCCCTGTTTGTACCCCATCCACCTCCCCAAGTCTCCAGCCGCACGCACCTGCGGGTGGTACACAATGAACTGGCCCAGGTCGTGGCAGCCCACCGCCAACGTCTTGACCTGCGCAAACAGGATGACACACACAACACTAGTTAGGATGAGTTCGGACCGGCGCTGCGTGGCCCCCCGCACGGCAGTGCCAACTCATAGGCGGTGCCGCAACCACCGCACCGATGCTCCAATGCCCCCTTTGTTTACACTCACGTCGCGGTTGGTCTCGATGATCTTGAGCAGCACGCGCAGCACCTGGAAGTCGCGCTCCTCGAACTTCTCCGCGTTCTCGCGCCAGAACAGGTCGCTGGTGTGCATGGGGCTCCAGTCCAGCGTGTTGGACAGCACCTCCTTCTTGTACTTCTCAAAGTTTGAGAGGAACACGATGCCCTCCTTCAGCTTCTCGTCCACGTACGTCAGCATCTCCACAACGTCCTCGTCGCCCCACGACTGCATCTGGCGGGTGATCACCACCTGCGCGACGACCGCGGGCGCAGAAGGAACCCATAACCAAGTAAGCCCCCGGCTTGCAGCTGGTAGCAAGTTTGCTCCACGGCGGGCGCGTTCACGGCCGGAGCGTCGCTAACTGCAACATCCGCGTTGGAACGCCTGCAAACTCCCCTTCCGGAACCGCCGGCCTCCTGCTCCGCGAAGTCTGCCTCTGCTTGTGCCTGCCATATCACCCCTCACCCCCTTGCGCCCGCTCCCCAGCGCCCAAGTGCCATTCGGCCGGCGCTGGCGCTGAGCCCCAAACCAGCCACCACGTCGCCTGTCCCCGCCGCCCAAAAACTGCCAACATGATGGCGCCCCGCCCTCGGCATGAAACATCCCTCCCCGCCGCATGAACGGCTCGGCCCCTGCCCCCACATGCCCCGCCTGCCCACCTTGTTGAGGCCCGCCTCCACCATGTCGGACGCCAGGCCCAGGTCCTGGTAGCCCAGCAGGTTGCGCAGCGCCGCCAGCGCCATGCGGAACACCTTCTCCTTCTGCGCCACGCGGCACACCTCCACCAGCTGCTTGATGATGCCCACCTGCACCACCACACGTATGTAAATGCACACACATCTCTTTGGCTTGATGCTAACCCACGCGACCCTAGGGGGTCCTCAGTTGCGCCCGACCGGCAACCAACAGGAGCACGCCCCTGCACTTGCGACCCCGCCCCCCGTCCAAGCGCGCCGTGGAGCAGTGCGCGCACCTGGCCCATCACCTCCGCCGCCGGGCGCAGGTAGGTCATCTGCCACACGCACAGGCAGGTCTCGTACAGCAGCTGCGAGCCGCTGGGCGTCTCGCGAGCGCGCTGGATCACGGCCGGCAGCACCTGCGCGGAGTGAGGGACCGAGAGCGTTACACGGGCACGCACCCATGGGCTAGTGTGCGCCACTGTGTGGCGGCTTCCGCACCCCTTCCTTATTAGCACTTTGCTAGCCTCAACCGGCCGCTCGCTCCATGCTGCCCGGTATCCGCGATCGCCCGCGCTCTTTCCCCCGTCCCCGCACGCGCCTGCAGGCCGCCCGCGCGCAGCAGCAGCTGCCGCGTGGCGCGCTCCTTCAGCAGCGCCGCCAGGCAGCTGATACAGGTGTTGATGACGGCGGGCGGGTTCTTCGCCAGGTTGGCCCGGCTGTTGAGCTGGCTGACCAGCCAGTCCAGGAACAGGCTGATGTGCTGCGTGGCGTACGGGGGAGGTGGGGGAGGGCAGGGGCGGAGAAAAAAGAGGTGAGCGAGGACGGCAGGCGCGAGTGCACGAGCTATTAACAGACGCCAGCAAACCATTGCGCGCTGACTAGAAATGAGCCTGCGTGTGCATGTGTGCCCGCGTCCCCAAGCGGGCCTGCGTTGACCCGGCCCGTGCCCAGCTGCCTGGAATGTGTGCGCCGGTCCGCTGCGCTCACCGTCTCGGCCGGGTCCCCGTCCGCGGCGGTCGACTTGCGCGGCCGGCTCTCAATCACGATGGTCAGCAGCTTGCAGGCCTTATCCTGAGACCACCAGTCGTCCTGGCGCTGCAGCAGCCTGCGTGGCACACCAGCAAGCGTGCGCAGCGGCCCGCTTTAGCGCCCATGCCGCACCCGTGCAGTCCAGCACCCCGGTGTTTTTACCCGGTCGCCTGCGAGTTGAACTCCCAAGAACGCTGGTTCCCAGATTCTTCCTCAGCATCCTCCAGGACTCCAGAATTCCAACAGCGCGCCTACCTCTCCAGCACGGTGTAGGGGTCCGGCTGCGAGGCCAGGTGCTGGTCGCTTTGCTGGTGGAACAGGCGAGCGCGGGTCGGGTTCTCTGCGGGGCACGAAGCGGGGCGCCACCGGCCACCGGCGGAACGCGTGGGATTAGGCCCAGGCGACTTCTGCCATGCCCATAAATTCGGCTGTGTGTTGGTTCCCATAGCCCGACCAACGCGGGATAGGAATTGGCTACCCCGGGCTGCAGCCCACACGGTACGTGGCCGACCAGTCCTGCTGGCGTGCCCGACCCCGCAGGTTGGGTCGTGCTCCCCAGATAACTGCCACTAAAATCCCTGTTGTGCTATAGCCTCCATTCCAGTCCCAGGGGCTCGCCAGGTCGCCGGTGAAGGTTCAATCAGCCCCCGCAATCGCGATGCCAGCGCGAGTGCACGCGCCTACCCTGCAGCATTTGGATGAGCACCGCCAGCACGTACTGCACGGTCTCCGGCTTCGTCACGTTCTTCAGCACGGTCATGAACGCCTCCACATAGGCCGGGCCAGACTGCAGGAGTGGAGGATCGGGGTCAGAACCTGGTCCCAACTGGCCTGCACCCTCGCCAGCGAGCCCACCTCATCCAGCATGGAGTTCTTTAGCTCAGAAGACCGCTTGTCATAGCGGCGGATGAGCTGCAGGTCCTTGTCTGTGATAAGCCGAGCAGTGGCGTAGGTCTCCCAGGGAATTTCCCTCGCCAGGATATCTGACCACGTCTTAACTGTCTCTGGGGAGCCATCGTCGTTGAGGTAGGTGTAAGACATTTTGGTGCAAGGGCCCTGCTGGCCCGGCCTCGTGTTGCTTCGTCAAACGGCTCTTGTCAGAATAGCACTCCTCGCAATTCAAAACATCATATGTCACGCTACCGGACGTTGGGACACAAACGAAATGCGGACAAAACTAGCAGACTTCAGAAGCCGAAGGCCCGATGGTTGTGGGACCAAATTCTGGCCAAGGGAGGCCTTTGTCCCTTCAAACAAATCAATTACACAATTGAAAAACAGAGAATAAGCCACAATTGTCAGTGACTGCGATGGCCTGCTCGACGAAAGCTTAGTGCAGCCAGGCCGCCCGCGCACGCCCCTCGCACGCTTTCATTCCCGCTGCCCCTTGCGCCATGAGCAGTCGCGGCGCAATAGATACCTTGTCGCCTAGAGCGCTGTCGCCAAGCCGCACAGATGGCTTTGGCGCCGACAACCTTCAGGAGCCACTGCTTCCGCGGGCGGAGGCGCCAGCCCCCGACGACGGGAAACGGGGGAGACTTCTTGTAGAGCTCAAAAAGTGCGCAGGGTATACCAGCGAGGGGCTTTGGCTGCTCGGGGAGCTGGGGGGGGGCTGCGCCGGCGGCACATGAAGGCGAGGGCGTGGCGTGGCAGTAGCCCCGTGTGGTTTGCGCGCCAAAACCGGAGCAGAAGCTGTGGCTGTGCTGATGCGGTCTCGGCCCGGCGTAACTTTTTTGACCGCTTCGCTTCAGGCTAGCGCATCTCCCTTTCGTTGCATTGTCGAGGTTGGCACACCTGCAGCGGCGTGTTGCCGGGCTCACGTACCGTATGCCGGGAACTGACCTGGCCCACGGCCCACCCGTGGGTGTTTTGCCCTGGCTCAGGTTGCAGAAGCTAGCCGGACCGCTCATCATCCAGGTGCGTCACGGTCCCAATCCCCCCAATCTAGAGTATTCTGCTCCGTATTGCCGCAATTGCACTTGCCTGTCCCCTGTCTAGTTTAGCTTGGTTTAGCTTGGGATGGTATTCACAACCCCCTCCCTCCATTCCTCCGGGTGCTGCCTGTTTACCATCTCCTGTGTGCCGTCGGCTGCTGCTACCGCGCACGGCCCCGCACATGCAGCTACGTGCCCCGCACACATATACGCACGCACTCCCTGCTTGACTGCCCCGGCCGCCCGACATCTCTCCCCCTTGCTGCTGTCTACCCCGCTACACTTGTATGTAACATCTTTGCAACCCCCCTGCTGCACCCACCAGAACCTGTTCGGCTACCTGCTGTCGGTGGTGTCGGCCGCCTTCATCGGCCACCTCAACGACCCAGTGGCGCTGTCCTCCGCGGTGCTGGCGGGCAGGTGCGGCGGCGGGGTGGGGCGGGGCGGGGCGGGGCGGGGGCTGGGAGGCAGGGGGGCGGTAGGCAGGCAGGCGGTAGGCAGGGCGGGCGGGCGGCGCAGGCTTGAGAGCGAGGCGCTGTGAACCTTGACCTGGATTGCTGCTGGCAGTGGAGGGACAGGCAGGAGGCACAGCGGCCCCAGTGGGCCAGTTGGAATGGCGCCCAGGCGCGGTGGCGCGGGGTGTGAGCAGCCCGTGCTTGTGTCCTAACTCGCACCCCGCTCCTTGCCTCCCTTGCGCCTGGCTCGCACCGCAGCTTCTACAACATCACGGGCTATAGCCTCGTCATCGGCCTGAGTGCGGGCATGGAGACGTTGTGCGGACAGGTGCGTGTGGAGGCGGGCGGAGACGTGTGGGGGGTTGCAAGGATGGGATGACGGAGGGGTGGAAAAGTTCATAGCAAACCTCAAGTTAGGGAAGCGTGCGGGCCGTGACAACGATGTGCGCGCCGGGAGAGTGTGGCACATCGCAGGTCAACGCCCGATCCTCCAGTCAACCGCGCACTGTGGGTCCCCCGCACCCCAACGCCTGACGTCGCTGCTGGAACACCCTTGCACACGCATTGGGTTTGGTGTGGCTCCTGTGTAGTTCAGGCTGGTAACCACTCTAACACAACCCACCTCTCCCCCTCCCTCCCCCCTCCCTATCCCCCTCTTCCCCCCGCCCCCGCCCCGCAGGCCTACGGCGCGAAGAACTACCCCATGTTGGGCCTCATCCTGCAGCGCGCGCTGCTCATCTGCTGGGCCGCCTGCGTGCCCATCGCGCTGTTCTGGAGCCAGGCCGACCGGCTGCTCATGCTGCTGCACCAGCAGCCCGAGATCGTGGCGGGGGCGTGCAGGTGCGGGCGATGTGGAGGGGTGGGGCGATGGGGGGACCGTAGGCGTGCCGAGGGGGCCGGGGGGTTGCAATGATATGGGAAAGCGGTACAGGATGCGGGGGGGGGAGATTGGAGTAAGTCGATGTGCATAAAGGCGCACAGGGTATATGTATATGTGGAGGAATGAGCAATAAGTGTGCATGAAGAGCGCCCCGGCGCACTGGGAGTAGAGCATGGGGTAAGCGCTCCTCGCGCCTCGCTCCTTGCTGACGCTGCCGGGGCTGCTGCTGCTGCCGCCGGCGCAGGTACCTGCACATCGCCACGCCGGCGCTGTTCCTGTCGGCCATCTCCAGCTGCGTGTGAGTAGCTGTGGTGGACTGCTGCGCGGGGCCCCCGACAGAAAGAGCTGACAGGGGCACCGTTGTCGCGAAGCGGGGCACACGACCCAGCGCCAGGCCATCACAGGGGCCGTGGATACCCCGTCCACGCCACCCGCCTTCACAGCACATGCCAACTGAAGCGCCTTCCCCGCTCGCCCGCTCCCGCCCGCCCGCCCGCCCGCTCCTCCGCCCGCAGCTTCCGCTACCTGGTGACGCAGCAGGAGGTGCGCCCCTCCACCATCTGCACCATCGTCACCTCGGCGCTGTGCCCGCTCTACAATTGGTTCTTCGTGTACCAGTGAGTGCGCCGCGCCGCGCGCGCGTGCGTGTGTTGGACAACACACGGAAACCAAACCCGCCCAGCAATGGTGGCGTGCGTGTGTGCGTACGTGCGTGTGTTAGAGGGAACGGGGGGAACATTGAGGGGGAGGGTGATTGCGCAGGGTGGCCCAGGGCGCGCGGGGGGACACAGGCTCCTTCTGGACCCCGTGCGCGCTCCGCACGCATTTAGATTCTAATCCCTCACACTGAAACCCCTGGCCGCCCCCTGCCTGCGCCCCCTGACCAGCCTGAACTGGCGCCTGGACGGCGCGGCGGTGGCGTTCGTGGCCTCCACCGCCACCTACTCGGCGCTGCTCACCACCTACACAGCCGTGCGCGACTGGCGGCGGCGGCACAAGCCCAGCCACACCTGGTGCGGCCGCAACCGGGTCACCTGGGCTAGCGGGGTTGGGGAATGGGGAATGGGGGAGTTGGGGTTCGGGGGCGTTGGGGCGGAGAGCGGGGTCAAGCACCGATGCGGCACGGTTGGGTCCACCAGGTTCCGATACGTCGATCGCTCCCAACCCGTGTGCGTCGCTGTGTGTGTGCACCCGGCGCGCCCTGCAGGCCCGGCTTCACGTGGCGGGCGCTGGAGGGCTGGGGGCCGTACCTGCGCATGGCGGCGCCCGCGGCGGCCATGATCTGGTGCGCCGCGTGATGAGTGCGTGCCGGGCTCCCGCCGCGGCGGCAGCGTGCAGTGCCAGCCATGACACAGAACCCGTCGCTGACACAGCCGCTACTTCCCCCCGGCACTTTCCCCCGCGCAGCATGGAGTGGTGGATCTTTGAGTTCGTCATCTTCATGGCGGGTGAGCCGCGTGTGTGACAGGGCCCGAGGGGGGGCCCGCCGCCTGCGCGGACGTCTCTCCCTACCTGCCTTCCCCAGCCCTAGCCCGAAGCTCCCACGTGCTTCCACCCCCTACTCTTACCAGACTGTCCACCCCTCTACACTCGACACCCCGACATACCGACCTCCTCACTCCCCACACCGCCGCACACACCCCTTCAGCACCCATGCCCCATCCCATCCCGCCCCGCCCCATCCCACCCCGTCCCACTCCCATCCCACCCATGACCCACCCCGCCCCACCCCATCCCACTCCCACCCCACCCCATCCACACCCCGCCCCGCCCCGCCAGGCTCGCTGGGCGAATTCGCGGACGTGGCGGTGGCGGTGATGGGGCTCAGCTTCCACATCACCAGCTGGACCTACATGATCCCCATGTCCATAGGCACCGCCGCCAACACGCGCGTCGCCAACGAGCTGGGCGCCGGCTGCGCGGCGGGCGCGCGGCGCGCGGCGCGGGTGGCCATCGCGTGCGGGCTGTGCGTGCAGCTGTGCGTGAGCGTGTTCCTGTACACGGGGCGGCACACGGTGGTCAAGATGTTCACCACGCAGGCCGACATCGTGTACCACGGTGCGCGGCGTGGCGGGGTTTGGGTGGGGTTACACTCATTATTCGTTGGGGTGGGGGCTTGGAGGGGAGGGGTTTGGGGTTCGGGGGCTGGGCCACCCACACAATAAAACCGTCACATGCACGGCTACCGCTCCCCCTCCCCCCTTGTCTACCGTCTGCCACTTCCTTAACTAATTATGCATGTAACCCGCCCCACTTCGGTAACGTACCGAACTCAAGACGCAGTCTTCAGTGCGCCTGTACCGCTTTTCCAAATATCCTTGCAAGCCCCCTTATTCCCCTCCCCACCCGCCCCTGCCCGCAGTCGGCCGCATCATGCCCGTGCTGGCCGTCAGCTGCATCGGCGACGGCCTCATCGCCGTCATGGCGGGCGTGCTGCGCGGCAGCGGCCGCCAGTCGCTGGGCGCGGCGCTCAACCTGGTGGGCTACTGGGGCGTGGGCTGCCCCGTGGCGCTGCTGCTGGGCTTCCACTTCCACCTCGACGTCATGGGCTTCTGGATGGGCCTGGCCAGCGCCACCTCGCTGCAGGTGGGTGGGTGTGGGGCGCGTGTGTGGGGGTGGGGTGGGGTGGGGTGGGGTGGGGTGGGGTGGGGTGGGGTGGGGTGGGAGGGGGGGTAAGGGCGGGTCCATGTGACGGATGCCTGTTAGGGCAGGAGGGGGAGCGCAATCGGGGAAAGTGGGGTTGTAGCCAGCCCAAGCTAAACCGAGGTGGGTGGGTAGTTCGTTCCAAAACCCAAAGCAAGGGGGGGTAGCATGGGGCGGTGAGGCACGGGGGTGAGGCGAGAGGCGGGCGGTGGCGGCGGTGCGACACGCAAACTCACCCACCAACACGCACCGCTGACACAACACCCACACGCCACACACGCCGGTTGGGACTCGCAGGCCGTCATCCTGGCCTGTGTGCTCTCGCGCTTCAGCTGGCCGGCCGAGGTGGCGCGCGCCGCCCGACTGGTGGCGGAGCAGGCGGCGCAGGAGCAGAAGGCCGACGACAACCGCGCGGCCGCGGCGTTGCGGCGGTCGGGGCAGTGGTCGCGCCACTCCTCGCGCCACGCCTCGCAGCAGCAGCTGCACCAGCAGGAGCAGGCGGCGGCGGCGAGCGCGACGGCCGCGGCATCGGCCGTGGTGGCGGCGGCGGCTGCCGCTGCGGCGGCGGCGAACGGCATCCTGGGGCCCGGAGAGGGCGTCATGGCCGGCGGCTGCTGCTGCCACCAGGGGAAGGGCGGGCCGCAGATTGAGGCGGCGGCGGTGGATGTGGAGGCGGCGGCGACGACGGCGACGGCGGGTTTGGAGGGCAGCGACGGCGGGCAGTTGCCGGAGCCTGGTCACGGCCATGCGCACGCCAAGCAGGCGCCGGCGGAGGCGAACGGATACGGGGCCCGGTGTGAGAAGCCAAACGGCGTCAGGCACGTGCCGCAGTCAAACGACGGGGATGTGGAGGTGGCACTCGGAGACTCGGAGCAGAAATGAGCAGAGCAAGGCGCGTGACTTTGTCGGCGGCTGGAAGAGCAGGAGTAACAGCTTGGTATTAGCAGTAACAACGCTGAATTGGGGAGGGGGGGTGAGCGGTCGAGAGGGGTTGCGGCGTGAGCTGGCGTGCGAAGTGTGATACAGGTGCTTGTGTGGGTGAGGGCAATCGTGATTTTGGGGCACCGCTGTGGAATGGTTACAGAGTTTCGGGTTTGGGCATGTCGGGGCACGTGTGGAAGTGGCCGGCCCTGCGAAAGTGTGTGTTGGTTGGCTGGCTGAACACGGTAAGAGGAAAGTCAAACTCGGACGCTTGAATCCAGGGCGGCTTTCCCTGCTTGAGCGTGGGGCGCTCTGCAGGGACAGCAGCCGTCTGTTCGGGCACTGCAGACACAGTTGAGACGTAATTATAAGGAGTACATGGACGTTCATTTTGCCACTTGTTACGATAGGCTGGGTGTTTACGTTATTTCTACGTCGTAGGCGGGTTCAGTAGGGCAGCTCCACTGGAAACACAGGGCAACACGAGTGTATGGTATGAGGTGGAATTCCGGACGCGATTCATGGGCAAGTGAATATGTGCGTGTGTTAGCGAAGTGCTTTCATGGATGGCATGCTCGTTGAGAGCGGGGGGCCGGGCACAGTGTGGGGCATAGGCTGCAAAGGGGGGCATGGATGGGCGGGCGGTGCTGGTTATGGTTTGCGAGACGCGCACGCCACCATCCACGCACGGTGACGCGCACAGACCCCGGGACAGGGTGTGTGAATTGCGTTGATTCAGTTGCTGGCGGAAGAGCGCTAGGGCGCCAGGGGGGAGCGGGCGAGCCCGGGCACCCTGCCGCAATTTCATGACAGGAGTGGGCCAAGTCAGGTTTGGGCGGTGTGTGAGGAGTGGGCCTGTGGCGCGGCTGCCACGGCGTGCAGGCAGTGCCGGAGGGGCCGAAATGCCACCAGGATTCCGCCAAAGCGTCGCCCCCAGGAACTTGAGCCTGGTTGTAGGCCCCCCCCCCGTCCCCAGAACATGAGCGTGTGCCGGTGCCCCCAGAGCTTTTTACTATGTTAGCCTGTAGCCAGGTTCAGTCAGGCATCCACCTCGCCCACCGCTGCTGCCTTAGTAGTTGTGCAGCTAGCTCTGCACGGGGGGGGGGGGGGGGGTCTACATTCCGGGTACCAAATGTCGTGGGGGACTTAGTGCACAGCACGCGGTCGTGCGGCAAAGTGCCGGGTGCCTGGTGTCGCAGCCTGCACCTGCACGCTGCCCGGTCCCCACTTCAACGCCCCCCGGCGCAGGACGATTCGCCGGTACAAGGACTCGATGCCTAGCCGGAGACTGCTTGCGGGGTTGCAATGGAGTTGTGTAGGGTTTACCAGTCGATGGGCATCGACTCCGTGGCCCGGGCTGGCGCGGGGGCCCAGGCCCACCGCAGCCGGCCCGGGGCATGGCGACACCCATCTCCGGATCCCCCAGCATCGTATGGGAGGCCGACTGGCGCGGATGGGGGGAGGCGTGGGGTGTATGTGGCTCCCCACGCGTGCGTTGACGGCGTGCCTGTGCGAAGATGTGCATATTGCCTACGACTGCAGGGAGCTTAGTCCCTGTGTCGTACGCGACATGGACGTCCTCGCAGAGGCTCGCCATCAGCGCACGCCAGGCGAGCCACACCCCACAGAAAGCCGCATCAGAAAGGCGTCTAGCACTGAGGTCTCAACACCCCGAGAAGCGCTCCGCGTGTGCGTGTCGGGGGGCAGCGGCAGGTGGGACCCGGACACACAGATCTCTTCGCGGGGCGTTGCAACATCCGTGCTCGACATCCGTCTGATGCCCCGTGCCTGCCCCCTGCTCCCACGAGAGCGAGCTTAACCGCCTGTCCCGACTCACCCGCCGCCTGCGCGGCGAGGCCGGCTGCCGTCCTCGTGTAGCCGTCGCGGGCCATTCACAGGTCACCCATCTCCTAATCCCCCGGCCACGTATGACGACTGGCGCGAGCGGGTCAAGAGATGGGTAACCGCGTGAATGGCCCGCGACGGCTACATGAGGACGGGCGCAGCATCGCCGCGCAGGCGGTGGGTGAGTCGGCGCCGCCGCCCGGCGCTAGGGTCCCGGCGACGGCTGCGCCGACTGCAGCTCAGTCGGTGCTGGCCTCTTCCGCGGCTGCTCAAACCGCCAGGATCGTCCGCACTCCGCAGCTTGTGGGAGCGAGCGACTGCGGAAGAGGTAGCGGGAGCGGCTGCGAGAGAGGCGGGAGCGCAGCGCGGGCTGGGCGGCGTGACGAGAGCTTGGCAGTCATGGTCTAGCAGTAGGAGGTATTCTGTTGGAGCTTGTGAGCTACTGGAAGGTACTGGATAGACGTTGCGCCGCTCATGCCGACATGGCCGGACCCGCGGGGCGCCCTGTCAACTTACTTCGCTGCTACACCGCACTCACGCACAATAAAAGCCAACATGACGGTAGAAAGCAGGTGCTGCTTCCGCGCAGCCGGCGCCGTGGCGCCTGGCCGCGGCGCCCTGGTGACGGCGCCGGTCGTTCCCGCGGCGACGTCGTCTCCCCGACTACGGCCCGCCCGCCCGCAGCACCCGCAGCCCTCGCGCAGCAGGCCGCTGGCAGCAGCCGCGGCGCAGGGTGACGCGTCCGCCAGCGCCGACAACAGCAGCCGCGTGCCGCCGCCGCCGCCGCCTGGCGCCGAGGCCGAGCGCGGCTTCGGCCCGGCCTCATCGCCAGGCGCCGACATGGGCGCCGGCTCGGAGGGCGCGGGGCCGGGCTCGGCGGCTGTGGGCGGAGGAGCCGGCGGCAGCGGCAGTGGCACGGCGGCGGCGCGCGAGTCGCGTGTGGGCGGTGAGGCGGACATCGCCAACTCGCTGCGGGACAGCGTGCACCCGGGTGGGTTGGCGGCGGTGCGGGCCGGTGTGTGTGTGTGTGTAACAAGCGCCCAATCGTTACCAAAGCGGGGTGGGATAGTGGGCCCAAGCGCACAGAGGACGGTGGTGTGAAGGACTCAGGTCTCAGGGGCATCACACGCGCACACTGCACACACGCACACACGCTGCAGCTTGCCCGCCTGCGGCTGCCTGTAGCAGGGATGCCGGTAAAAGGACTTGATGACCAGCCAGGGACTGCTTGCGGGGTTGTCGTGGAGTTGTGTAGGTTTTACCTGCCACACTGCCCCCGCTGCGCCGGAAGCACCCAACACCGCACCCACACCGCACTAAACACTACAAGCGGCTCCGCCCCTGCAACTGCCTTCCCCTTTTAGCGTGGGCTGGTAACTGCCGCCCCCACCCTCCCCTGACCCTCCCTCGCAGTGCCCTCCGGCATGCCGGTCACGGTGCTGCCGCCCACCCGAGAGGGCGTGGCGGCGCCCACCGACCCGCCCACCGTGCCCAGCCCCATGTCAGGCGACGCCGCGTCGTACGCGCGGCGCGCCGCCGCCTTGAATAAAGACGCCAGCAGCGCCTGTGGCGGCGGCAGCAACCTGGGCGTTGACATGAGCAGCGCGTCCCTGGCTGAGCGGGCGTCCTTTGGTGCCGGCAGCACGCCTGCGGCTGGCGGCGGCGGCGGCGGCGGAAGTGGCGGTGGTGATGCCCCAGGCCGCGCGCCTGGCAGAGACACTTGAAGTGCGCGGCCAGGGCAGCGCCGGCCAAATGTAGGAATGTAGATGTGGGGCTGTAGGGCTGCACCTTCGGCATTAGGACTGCCTGCCGGATTGCGGTGGTCGCGGTCCGTGTTGCGAGTTGTGGGCTCAGGGGTGGGCTGGAGTGGGCTGGAGTGGGCTGGAGTGGGCTGGCCGTGTGTGGTGGTAGGACCAGGGCATGGGTTCGATGGAGCAGTGCAAGCAGTGGTGACAGTGGGCTGCACGTGTGGTGAATGGGCGGAGCGTCGATTGCAAAGCAGATGGGGAATTCGAATGGACGTACGTGCATGTGCTAGACTACACCCAAGAAACATTGGTTGGGAGAATTGTTAAGCGCATCGCACCGCTCCCAAGCCCCGGCATGACAGCCGCTCCGCCGCTCCCACAAGCACTAAAGAGATCCGCAATCTGCCATCCATCCGGACCCCAGTCAGCCCGCCCTTAGCACTTCTTGGCACGGTGTCAGCAAAACCCCAGCCATTTCGTCACCATTTCAAAATTGTGTTCCATGCTATTGCTCGATGCATGTCCCGTGAGAGTGCTTCGCCACCTGCTCACCTAGTCAGTGCAGTCATCACAAGGCCCAAGCTCATGCTCACAGCCCAATGCAACCTCTTCGAACCTCACCACTCTCTTTGCACGCAGCGCCTACCACTGCGGCCCTCTCCTGCGCTCATGTCTCTCCAACGCCAGCCTGTCCCCTCATCGCAGGGGAACATAGTCACGCGTGCCCCCCACCATGCCTGACATCCTTTCGCCACCCAATCCATGCCTCCAGCTGCCGCCCGCCTGCTCCACCTGCAACCCCCCCTACCTCCTCAGGCCCTCTCACTCACTCACTCACTCCCTCGCTGCCCCACGCCCGACCCCGGCCGCCCCCTCACGCCAGCGCGGCGCCCGCCAGCTGCCGCAGCTCCGCCTCCACGCTCAGCGCGTGCACCCGCCCCACCACCGCCACGATGCGGCGGCTGGGCCGCACCGTGTCCTTGCCCGCCGCCAGCTCCACCAGCCGCTTCGCCACCAGCGGGTCCGCCGGCGTCCGCACCACCTCCAGCGTCACACCCGCGCCGCCGGCGCCCGCCTCCGCCGCCAGCCGCTCCGCCACGCGCTCCGCCACGCGCCGCTGCGCCACCGGGCCCAGGCAGCACTGCCCCTCCCACGCTGCCAGAAGCGTGGCCAGGTCGCGCCCCTCGCCCGCCGCCTCCAGCTTGTCGCCCAGCGCCGCGCGCCAGGCGTCCATCTCGGCGCCGCCCTCCTCGCCCAGCGCCGCCTCCACCTCCTCCAAGTACAGGTCGAACTCCCGGCCCAGGTAGGGGTTGACGGCGGGCGCCGCGGCGCGCGCCTCGCGGTCGAGGCCGCAGGACAGCAGCAGCAGCGGCGAGGCGGCGGCGGCGGAGGCGGTGGTGGAGGCGGAGGCGGTGCGCACCAGGTGCGCGGGCACTACCCACTCGGCGAAGGGCAGGCTGCCCAGGCGGAACAGGTAGGTGAGCTGGTCTGCGGGCGTGAGGGGAAGTGTATGGGGGTGAGGGGGTGCAGAGGGGAGGCGGGCCAGGAGAGGCGGCACGTGGTGCGGTCGCGAGGTGGTTGGGGTGCGTGTAAATAGTCAGCAAGCCCCGGCTGTACGGCAGTCCGCTCGCCGCCGCGGTTAAGGCCGGCGTGCTCGTCTTGAAAGAGGGGAAGGGTGCGACACTGCCCCGAGCCCCACGGCCCAACCCCGAGCGCTCACGCGACACCATGCGCCGCATGCGCCACGCGTCCCTCCTCTCCTCTCACCGGGGTCGGGCTTGACGCTGGCGCCGCGGCACGCCGCCAGCAGCTGCAGCTGCACCTCCTCCCGCGCCGCCAGGCCCAGGCAGCCGCGGCCGTCCGCGGGGCTGCGGGCCAGGTCGGCGGCCAGCAGCCGCGTCAGCTGCGGCTCCAGCGCCTTGGCCATGGCGGTATAGGACTTGAGGTGCTGCGGGGGCGTGTGGTGTGTGTGTGTGTGGGTGACGGGTGACGGGCGTCATGGTGGTGGTGAGTGCCGGGGTGAGGGAGTTGGTGCAGGATATGTACTTGGGGAGCAAAAGGGGCCACAGGTGTGGCGTGCATCGGTGGTGGTGGAGGCAGCTGCCGGTGTGAGACACGACGGTAGGACGGTGCCTGTCAGCGCACACGCGTCCAGCGCGGCCCCGCCCTCGCGCCCCAGCCCGCCCGCCTCCTCAGCCCTGCCTCCTGCCCTCCCCCTGCCCTCCCGCCCGAACTCCCGCCCGCCCTCCCTCCCGCCCTCCCGCCCGCCCTCCCGCCCGCCCTCCCGCCCGCCCTCCCGCTGCCCTCCCGCCCACCCTCCCCCTGCCCTCCCCCTGCCCTCCCCCTGCCCTCCCCCTGCCCTCCCCCCCCCACCCCCCAGCCCGCCAGCGCCGGCGCGCACCTGCGGCTGCGACTCCAGCGCGATAGCGTCCGGCCGCACCGTCGCCACCACGTCCCGTATGAGGCCGGCGTCGCCCGGCAGGTCGGCGCCCACCGGAACCAGGAACACCTCCGCACCGCCCGGCAGCACCACCGGGTTAGCTACCACGTACTGCAGCCACTCCGCCTGCGCCGAGCTCCACAGCGAGGTGATGGCCGCCGGCACCTCCAGCTCGATCGCCGGCGCGGGCAGCACGCCGCCCTGCGGCGCCTTGGGGCCCTTGCCGCCGAGCGTGGGCAGCTTGAACTTGCCGCCGAAGCCCGCGCCGAAGCCCTTGGCCGCGGCAGCGCGCACGAGGTACCCCCGCGGCCAGCCGTAGTTTGCAGAGCTGGACCCGGAGGTGCTGCAGGGAGACTGTTCGCTCGACTCCGACGCGGTGAGGGCAATAGGAGTGATGAGCGCGTTCTGCGGGCGACAGCGCTTGCGCCCGGCTTTTGCACTACGTGAAGAGCATCGTTGAAGTGAACCCGAGCGCTGCGAGAGGGCCTGCATCCTTGTAGTTGTGTGTGTGGTCGGTGAACTGCGGTGAACTCGGCTTGCACCAGGTCGCACGAGTGGTTGTGTACTGAGTGCCAACGTGCACAGTAATGTAATGCATACAAATTGCACCAGAGAGCTAGCTGCCTTTCGTTGGTCGCGGAGTGGGTCCAGCAAAATGGGCAAACATGGGCTTCGGCGAAAACTTGTCGCCTCTTCCTCGTTCAAGAACTGAGGAACGAATACCAGACATAGCAATAACAATGGGCAACAAACTAACACAAATTGAAACGCTCGCAATGTTGCAGTAGCTGTCGCCTCAGAGGAAGGCATGGCAGGCACGTATGGCTCGATTCTAGCTGCGACCGCCACCTCCAGGGCGTTCAATGATTCTGGCAGGTCTGGCGTGCAGCTGCAGCCGCGGGCGGACTCGCAGGCGCCGGCAACATCCGGGCTATCGAACAGCCACGGCGCGCATGCCTGGTACCAGGTCACCTCGCACCCGCTGGGCGCGACCTGGTCGCCCAGCCGGTCCCCGCCCCCGGCGTCGACGGCCAGCCCTTGGCCCCGCACCGCCAGTGTCAACCAGCCCGGCGGCGCCTTTGCAGCTTCGCTGCCGCGGCCGGGCAGCCTCATGTCCACATTCACGGCGTCGCCCAACGGCAAGCCGGGGCTGGCGGCCTCTCCCGGCAGCGTGACCGGCCCGCCCGGCAAGCCCGCCAGCCCCTCGCCGGCGCCGTCGCCCCCGCCACCACAAGCCCAGGCGCCGTACGGCCACATGCTGATGAACGCGGCGCTGCTGGACTCGCTGCAAAACATCAAGGCGCTGAGGCAGCACTCGCAGGCGCGGCTGTACCAGCAGCAGCAGCAGCAGCAGCAGCTGCTGCAGTCGCCCCGGTCCCCCCGGTCGCCGCGGCAGTCCCCGCGGCAGTCGCAGCGGGCATCGCCCAACCAGCCGCGCAGCTCGCCGCTCCGGCCGGATAAGCTGCGGCAGCCGTCGCCGCGCGCAAGCCCGCACCAGCAGCAGAAGCAGGAGCTCCGTGACTCGCAGCAGCAGCGCCAGCGGCAGGAGCCCGAAGGGCCGCGGTTCTACCGGGAGAGCCAGGACCAGCCGCAGCAGCCGCCACAGCCGCCGCAGCAACCGCCGCAGCAGCAGCAGGCGAAGCTGGACCTGCACCGCTTCCAGTCCCTGCAGCCGGCGGCGCACGCAGTGGCGCCGGTCCCAGGCGGTGCGGCTGGCGGCCGGCTGGGCGGCCTGGGCGGCTCAGGCAGCCCCTACGAGCACGCGAGCGCGCCGCTGTCCAGCTACGGCGCCCGCGCCACGCAGCGCGCCGCCAGCGCCTCCAGCGCCACCCTGGGCGCGGGGCCCCAAGCCGCGGCCGACACCACCCTCCACCTGCCCCGCCGCGCGCCCGCGTACCCGCCGTCGCCGTCGCCGTCGGCGCCGCTGGTGCTGCAGCCCGACCCCAACGCCAGCGTCGCCGGCCTGCCGATCAGCACCCACCAGCGCCTGACGGCCACCGGCCACCGGCCCACCGCCTTCCAGGCCCGCCCGCTCTCGCCGCGCGCTCGCCCCGGCAGCGGCGCCGCGGAGCGCGCCGTCGCCGCGGCGGCCGCCTCGCCGCCGCCCGCGCCGCCGCCGCTGCCGGCGCACCTGCGCAACGAGGTAGGCACGGTGCCGGCGCTGGCCGACATGTGGCCGCCGGCGGTGGGGTCTCTGCGGGAGGCGGCGGACGCGCCCGGCGGCCAGCCGCGCGCGGGGTACGACCCCGTACTGGCGGCGACGCTGCCGCCGCTGCACGCCATGCCCACCCCCACGCTGCTGGCGGCGGCGGTGACCGGGCTGCAGCAGCAGCTGACCAACACGGTGGAGGCGCTGGGCTGCCTGTCCAGCCTGTCGGCTCTCAGCGCGCTCAGCTGCCTGCAGCCCGCGCTGCAGGCGCCCATGCACGTGGTGCGCGAGCGCGCGGCGGCGGCGGCCGCGGCGGTGGCGGCGGCGGCGGCGGACGCCGCGCGCGGCTTGCAGGCGGAGCAGGAGCGCGCGCGGGCGGCGTGGTTTGCGGAGCAGCAGCGGCTGCAGCGACAACAGCAGGAGCAGCAGCAAGCGCAGCAGCAAGCGCAGCAGCAAGCGCAGCAGCAAGCACTGCAACAGGCGCAGCAGCACCTCCCAAAGCACCGCCAGCAGCAGGCACCCGCGCGGCCGGATGTGCCGGCGACTGCAGTTGCAGAGTCAGCGGCAGCGGCAGCGCCTGTCGTCCCAATTGCAGCGCCGGCACAGGCAAGCGCCGAAGATGCACCCACACAAGCCGCACCGCCAGAGGCCAGCAGCGCTGTGCCAGCCGAAGTGCCGGCAGCGGCGGATGCGCCCGCTACGGAGGAGCCGCCCGCTGAAGACGCCACCGGTGCCCCTGCTGTTGCCCAGGTTGCCTCCCTGAACCAGCCGCAGACGCAGCCGCAGGCCCCGGCAGCCGAAGGCGCAGAAACAAGCCCAGCCGCGCCCACGCCGTCTGTGCTGGCACCCGACCTCACCACGCCCGCCACACCCGCCACACCTACCGCAGCCGCCGCAGCCGCTGCTGCGGCGGCCCCGCAACAAGAGGCGGCGCGGGCTGGCGGCGCCCACCTGGCGCTGTCGCCGCGCTCCTCCACCGAGCTGGCGCTGCCGTCAAAAGCCATCTGGCCCTTCGTGGACCTGGAGCACCCCCCGCAGCCGCCGCAGCCGCCGCCACAGCCGCCAGTCGCGGCGCCTCCGCCAGGCGGCGCCGGCGCAGCTGTGGAGCCAGCCGGTCCCTCCCTGGGTGCTGCGAGCTCGGAAGCGGCACCCAGCAGGGCCAGCCGGTCCACCGCCGAGATCGTGGCACCCAGCGACGCCGCGGCCGCGTCGGCGGCCGCGGCGCTCGCCGCCGCAGTTGCCGCTGCTGCTTCGCCGGCTGCGGCTGGCGGCGTGGCGCTCGCGGCGGCCGGCGGCTCCGGCGGCGCCGACGGCAGTGTGACGCTGAGCCCGGCGGCGCTGCAGCAGCTGCTGGCGGAGACGGCGCGCGCCTCCGCCGCCTCGGCGCTGGATCTGTACCACCACCGCCACGTGCTGCAGCTGCAGCAGCAGCTGTACGACGAGCGGATCCAGCAGCGCACCGTACAGCTGGATCGCGAGCGGGAGCTGATGCGGCAGCTGCGCGAGGCGGCGGAGGCGGCGGCGGGCGCCGCCGCCGGCAGCGCGCGGGAGAGCGCGGCGCTGTCGCGCCGGGACGGCGCCGCGGTGGCGGCGGCGCAGGCGGAAGCGGCGGCGGCGCGGGCGCAGGCGGAGGCGGCGCAGATGGCGGCTGCCCGGGCGCGGTCGGACGCCGCCGTGGCGCGGTGGATCGCGGCTGCGTCGGCTGACAGCTGGAATGCGAGCGACCCCACCCTGCGCTCCATGATCACTTTGGTGCCGCTGGCGTCACCGCTGGCGTCACCGCTGGCGTCGCCGCTGGCACCGCCGTCGCAGGCACCGGCGCCGGCGACGGCGGCGCCGGCAATTGCGTCTACGCCCGAGACCGGGCGAGCGGCGTCGGTAGCTGACTCCGCGCAGCTGCGCACATCAGGCGCCGCCGCCGCCGCCGCCATCGAGGCGGCTGGCGTGGAGGCGGACGTAGATGTCGTTGAAGAGGAGCTGCGGCGACTTCTGCAAGTGCAAGAGGCGCCAGCTGCCGAGCCCGCGGCCGCGGCTGCGCCTGCAGCGATGAAGCCGGCCGCTGGCGGGGCGCAGGGGCAAAAAGAGGAGCAGGGGCAAGGTGAGAAGCAGGAGGACGAGGACGAGGAGCCAGAGGAGGAGGACGGCGAGCCGAAATTGTCCATTCCGCTGCCGCTCAGCTCGCTCCGGGAGTATTTGGCGGGTGCCCGGGCGGCAGGCGGCTCGCGTGACGGCTCCGAGACCGGGTCTGTGGGGCCCAGCGCAGCAGCCCGGTCGGCGGCCGCACCCGCCTCAGCGGCCGCGTTCATTCGAAGCGACGAGGTGGTGGAGGACCCCAGCGCGCAGGTGCAGCGGGTGCGCCAGGAGGATGGAAGGAATGAGGGAGCGAAAGACGCGGCGCTGGGAAGCCCTGCGGACGGAAAGGGCGCGGCAGGTGGCGTTGGCGAGGCGCCTGCAGGGCGAAGCGGCAGCAGCGCCAGTAGCAGCAGCGAGAGCGGAGGAGGTAGCACCGGCGGCGCCGCCCAAGATGTGGGCGCAAGAGCCCAGCCGGCTGTGGAGGCGGAGGCGGAGCCGGAGCCGGCACTGGCACGCGTGCCAGAGGGAGGCCCGGAGGCGACCGACGGAGCTGGTGTCTTTGGCGCTGCTGCTGGGCCCGCGCCACAAGCCCGAGCGCGGCTGCCAGTGGCGGAGGGCCCGCCGGTGACGGCGGCGGTAGCCGCAGTGGCGGCGGCGGCCCCAGGCGGCGCCAGCGCCAGCCGCGCCGGGAGCCGGGCAGCCAGCCGGTCGAGCAGCCTGGAGCGCGGCGGCGGCGCCCCGTCTGCGGCGTCGCTACCGGCTGGGGCTACTGCTGCTGCTGCTGCTGCTGCTGCTGCTGCTGCCGTGGTCGGCGGCGTGGGTGAACCCGCGGACGACGACGGCGGCGAGGACCAGGATGGCGCCTCGTGGGGCGGGCTTCGCCGCAGCGGCAGCGGCAACGACAGCGGCGGCAGCGGCGGCAGCTGGAGGTACGTGGAGCTCTACCCCTCGCACTCGCAGTCACGGGACCCGCCCGAGGGCGCGCGCGGCAGCCGGTACGGCAGGACCGGCGCTGCCGCTACTGCCGTCACTACTGCCGCAGCAGCAGCCCCACGGTCTGGAGCGGGGGTTGCCCCGGTGGCGGTGGCGGAGGAGGGCGACGGAGAGGGGCGCGGGCCGGACTGGGGCGCTGCTCCGCCGGTCAGGAGCCGCGAGTGGCGTTCTGGCTCCGAATCTGGCGGCGAGGAGGAGGAGGAGTGGCCGGGGCAGGAGGGAAGGGAGGGGGAGGTAGGCAGGGCGCCGGGGCAGCCGCAGCAGCAGCCGCAGCAGCAGGTGCTGCGGCAGCAGCCGCGTGAGGAGGAGCTGGAGTTGGAGTTGGATGCGGAGGATGTGCCCGACCTGGAGGAGCTGGAGGTGGTGGGCGAGGTTGAGGAGGTGGGCGAGGTGGGGGTCAAGGAGCCGGAACTGCAGGCGGCGGTGGGGGCCGCGGGTAGTGGCGCCGCGCCAGCTAGTGACGGCGGCGGCGCGCCCGTGGCCGCGGGGCCATCACAGCCCCCGCCCCTGCCACGGCGGCCGATGGCGGAGGACGGCGATGCGGCCGCAGCGGCGGCGCCACCGCCGGCGCGCACGCCTTCGGCGCGGTCGATGGCAGCGGCGCCGGCGGCGCCGGCGGCGCCGGCGGCGCCGGCGGCTGACACCGAGTCGCAAGCCAGCCTGGAGTTCGAGGGTTCGGTTGTGGAGTTGCCGGTGGAGCTGGCGGAGTCGGATGTGGTGGGCAGTGGCGCGCCGCCTAGCCGCCATGGCTCCGGCGCGAGCGATGGAGACGGCGGTGCCGCCGCCGCTCCGCCGCCGCCCAGCGGCGCCGAGCCGGCTCCTTCGCCTGGTCCGCCGCCCGCCGCCCCGTCCGCAGCAGCGCCGTTCGCAGCCGCCGCAGAGGCCGACATCCCGGAGGAAGACAACCTCACGCGCCAGGGCAGCGCCAGCAGCGGCGGCCGCGGTCGCACCAGCGGCGCCGCCGGGCCCGGCGGCGGCGACCGGCGGCCGCCGCCGCTGCCTACGCCGGCGGCGCTGGCGGCGCTGCTGCAGCACTCGCACTCGCTCGGCGGCGACGAGGTGGCTGATGTGTCGTTCGGCGACTCGATGGCGTTCGTGGATCCAAACGATCCATTTGAGCGCTCGCTGCCGCTGTCCATCAGCTTTGGTGCGATGCTGGCGGCGGAGGCGGCGGGGCTGGCGGCAGCGGCGGCAGGCGCGGGGCCCGGCGGCGGAAGGCCGGGCCGGGTCAGCGGCAGCGGGCTGCCGGCGGGGCTGCCGCGGCCGCCGTCGGCGTCGCAACTGCCCGCGCTGGGTGGCCGCTTCGGCGCCCTGCCGCCCGTGTAAATGAGAAGGGGAGCTGACCTTGTCTGTTGGGGCGCTCACGACCCAACGTTGTTGTGTCGGCTGGGGAATGCGTATGGCGCGGCCGCGTGCCTGACAGCCCAGGGACCCGGGACTTGACGGCGCATGTGATGATACGAGGCTGTGCTGTGTTTATGTGTTGTGGTTTTGTGGCGTAAGAGTCTGGACGTGGGCCGAAATGGCACATAGTGGTGGGTGCTATCTGGAGTGGGAGCGAAGGATTGGGAGTGCCGCTGTTGTGCACTATCAGGCACGTGGCCAGGCTGCCGATGGGACGCCCCACGCCTCCGGCCCCTGCCGCTGCTGTATGGATCGAATCCGCACCGTAAGCTGTGACGCCTAGTCTCGATAGGAACAGATGGACTGCACGGCATCGGGCACATCTATCAGCTCAGTTTACAAACAGCTGTTCCGCCTGTTCCGCCTGTGCGCCGTGCGCCTGTGCCATCTCAGCCGCCAGTATTCCACCCGACACCGACACCCGCCGTCACGAAGCCATCACGCCAGCCGCACCAACACCAACACCAAAACGTCCAACAGAAAGCCCGTTGCGCGCCCGCACCCGGTGGTGCACCCGCCCTAGACCTATAGACATAGGCCACCTTGGCAACCCTAGGCAGCCCCCGCCGCCTCCGCCTCCGCCGCCGCCATAAGTCGGGCCGCGTCCGCCGGCCGCAGCAGGGTGGCCTTGCCGCCGCCGCTGCGGCCGTCCCGCGCCGCCAGCAGCAGCTGGTAGCGGCTGGCGGGCGGCAGGCGCCCGCCACCGCTCTGCGTGTGGGCGGGAGGGTCGGGTTGGGTTGGGTTCAGCAGCGAGTGAGAGTGTGGCAGGCCGTGAGAGAGAGAGAGACGAAGGCCATCTCACGTGCACGCAAAGCCCACGGCGCAATGCCACGTGTGAAGGGACCTAATGTTATCACGTCCGACCCTTAAGCACGTGCCCCTGCGATTGCACGCACGCACGCACGCACGCACGCACGCACGCACGCACGCACGCACGCACGCACGCACGCACGCACGCACGCACGCACGCAACGGCAACGCCACCCCCTTCCAACCCTCCAGCCAAGAGCTCACATTGCCGTCCGGCCCGTCGCGCCCCTGCCGCCCGCGCTGCTCCGCCCGCACCAGCACCAGCAGCCCCGGCGCCGCCTCCGCCAGCCCCTCCGCCACCACCGCCACCGCCAGCAGCGCCAGCACGCGGCACGGCACGCCGCTCGCCGCCACGCTCGCCACGCCGTGCCGCGCCAGCTGCGCCGTCAGCGCCGCCGCGAGCGTGGCCACGTCCTGGCTGCTCGGCACCAGGGCATCCTGGCTACTGCCGCCGCTGCTGCTACTGCCGCTGCTGCTACTGCCGCTGCTGCCAGGCGTTCCAGCAGGCGCGCCGGCACGCGTGTCGGCGACGTCAGCAGCCGCCCGGTCCAATGCCTCAGTTCCAGCATCCCCACCATCCGCACCACCCCCATCTGCCGCCGCCGCCGCCTGCTGCGCCGCCTCCGCCTCCGCCTGCTGCGCGGCCCGCAGCTGCAGCTCCAGGCGCGACGGCGGCGGGCGCGGCTTGACCTGAAGGTCGCCCGGGTGCGGCTGCGGCAGGCCGGCCAGGTGCTGCGACAGCGCCGCCACCGGCAGCAGGAACACCTGCGGCGTTGCGTGCGTGGCGGTGGCGTGTGGTGGCTTGTGGTTTCACTTCACGAAGGCGACGTGGAGGCAGGACGAGGTGCAGTAAGAACAGAGCCCCCCCCCGGGGGAATGGGGAATGGGAAATGGGGAGACTGGATGGGGCTTTGAAACCAAAGTGTGTGGCGGACAGGAGCAGCACACGGCCGAGTCGAGCGCTGTGTTGCCACACCTGCGCCACGAGCGTGGGCGGCGACGCCGCGCCAGCGCCAGCCGTCTGGGGCGGCCGGATCTGCGCCAATGGGAGGGCAAGGAGGGTACCTGATGAGATCAATGGTGCGTGTACAGCTCGCAGCCTGCACGGACCCACTGCATGCCGGCCCGTGCGCCTGTGCAGCCCCGCCCGGTCACTGTAGGTTGCGGAGTGCGGGCGACCACCCTCCCGTCCCCCGGGCCTCACCGCGAACACGAGGGTGCCTCGGAACACGGCGTCCGGGCCCTTGAAGCGGCCCTGTACGGCGGGGCAAGGGGTGAGAGGCGTCTGGTGAAGTGCTCGTGTGCTGGATGGGGTCAGATTCGAGGGCCGGTGCGTTGAGTAGCACGAAGGGAGGCCAACGTGGGGTCCCGGTGTGTGCGCGCGATACCGCCGGCACAGTCCCCGGTCGCCCTCCCTTTTCTGCAGTGTTGTGCCCAACACACCCGCCCTCACCTCTGCCGCGTGCAGGACCGCCGACAGCCGCACGCCGCCGTCCAGCCCCGCCGCCTCCACCTCCACCACCCGCGCCGCCTGTAGCCCCCGACACACCGCCTCAGCGGCCGCGTCCGTCGGCGGCTGCGACGCCGTCAGCACCAGCGACGCCGCCGGTTGCGGCTGCGGCTCTAGCGCAGCTCGGCCCGGAGCTGCTCGGCCTGTGCCTCCAGTGCTGCTGCCGGCACCGCGGCGGTGCGGCACGCCGCACTCGCCAACGCCCGGCGGCAAGCTCAGCACGACAGGCGCCCCCAGCGGCTCATCAATCACCGCGCCCGCCGCCGCCGCCTCATCCGCCCCCGCCCCTACCCCCGCCGCCGCTGCAGCTGCCGCCGCCCCCGCCCCTGCCACTGCCCAGGGCGGCAGCTGCGGGCGGCCGTCCTCCCGCCAGGCGCAGGCCAGCAGGTGCAGGTGCAGCTGCGGCGCCTTGTCCAGGAGCACGTCCGGCAGCGCCGCCGCCACCCCCGCCACCCCCGGCTGCAGCGGCTGCCCCGGCGCCTGTGGAGCCTTCGGTATGGCCCGCGGCCCGCTGGCGCTGGTGCCGCTGGTGCCGGTGCGGGCGCTGGGCTGCGGCGCCAGGGCGCTCATGTGCGGCAGCGCCAGCACGCACACGCCCTCCGCCGCCAGCGCGCCGCTGATCTGGGCCAGGACCTGGGCGCATGCGCGTGTGTTGTGTGTACGTGTGTCAGAGAGCACACGGTAATAAAAATACGCAGGACAGTGCATCGCATGCAGCATTGCGGTCGCCAAGTTATGGTATTAAGGGAAGGAACAATGCATGGGGAGGAACAAAAACGTTCTCCTTCATCACGCCCATTCAGTTCCTTTGACCGCCTCAGCCCCGCCGTGCCTCCCCGCGCCCTGCCTGCGCCCTGCACCCCGCCCTCCTCCGACCCACCTGCGCGCACACCGCCGTCGAGTCCCGCCCCAGCGCCGCCAGGCGGCAGTAGCCGCCGCGCCGCAGCCGCGCTACAGCCAGCTCCGCCAGCTTGTCGGCCCCGGCGCGGGCGCTCACCGCCAGCGGCGGCCGCTCGCTCCCCGGCAGCCTCGCCTCCGCCGCCACCCCTTGCGCGCCGCCGCCACTCACTCCGCCGCCTCCGCCGCCGCCGCCGCCGCCGCCGCCGCCGCCGCCGATGGCGCTGCACAGCGGCGCCGCCAGCGGCGGCAGTACGAACACCGTGGCCAGCGCCGCCGGCTGTAGCTCGGGCTCGCTGTCGGGCGGCAGCCAGCCCTCCTGCAGCGCCGGCGCCAGCCGCGCCGCCGGCACCTCGCCGCGGCGGCCGGGCGGGCTGGCGCCCAGCTGCGGCAGCGGCCCGCGGACGTCCGCCGCCGTGGTCTCCTCCCAGAACGCGCGCAGGTCGCGCACGCTCACGCCGCACATGGTGAACCCCAGCGCCGGCGGCGGCGGCGCCGCCGCCGCCACTGACCCAGCGGCCGCTACCGCCAGCCGCAGCAGCTCCTGATTGTACGACAGCGCCCGCAGCAGTACATACGACTGCTTCTCGCCCGCCGCCAGGACGTGGCAGCACCCCGCAGCGGCGGCGGCGCCGCCGCCGCCGTCGCCGCCGCCGGCTGCGGCTCCGCCGGCTGCGCCGGGCTGTAGCTGGCTGAGGCTGGGCTGTAGCTGCTGCAAGATGCGGTCTGCAAGCTCCCCCAGCTCCTTGCGCGGAGCCCACAGAGTGCCGTCGGGGTGCGCCGCCACCGTCGGCCGCACCAGCGGCCGCCGCCGCCGCTGCCCCGCCCCATGCTGCGCCGCATCGTCGTCCTGTGGCTGCAGCTGCTGCAGCTGCTGTGGCTGCTGCTGCCGCGGCTGTGGCTGCTGCTGTGACGGCAGCGGCGGTTGCTCCTGCGCCGCCAGCGGCGGTTGCGGCGGCGGCGGCGGCCGCGGCAGGCGGCGGCGCCGGGCCGACCGCAGCGCGGCCGCGTTACTGCGCGCGTCGCCGTCGCTGTCGCTGTCCAGCTCGAGCGCCGCCGGCGCCAAGCCCTCATCCACCGGCAGCGGCGGAAACGCCAGCGGCGGGAAGGCGCCCGCCACAGGTTTCGGCAGCGCCTGTTGCTCCTCGTGCTGCTGCTGGGCCTGCTGCTGCTGCCGCTCCGCCTCCCGCGCCTGCATCAGCGCCTTGACCGCCCACGGCTGCGGCCGCTCCGGCAGCAGCAGCCGCAGCCGCCGCCCCGTCGCTGCCGGCGCGGGCTGGCGCAGCCGCCGCAGCCGCAGCCGCACAGCGGGCGAGCCTGGAGCCGCCGAGGCCGCCCCTTCCGTGCTGCCTGCGCCAGCATCATCGCCGCCTGCATGCCTCGACTCCCCGTCGCTGCCGGCCCCCCGCGCCGCCCTCGCCGCTTCCGCTCCCGCGTTCGGGGCCCGGGTGTGCGTCCCGTGCAACGGCCTCGCCGCTTTCAGCCGCCGCCGGCGCCGCCTCCGTCACCGGCTGACGCACGCGGTGCCGGCCGCCGCGCAACAAGCGGTCCGGGTCCGTCTGCGCCGTCAGCGCCGCCGCCGCGTCCTCCGCGGCGCCTGCTGCGCCCCTGCTGCGCCTGGCCGCGCCGGCAGCCGCAGCCCGAGATGCCCCTTGCTGCTGGGGTTGCTGGTCCTTGCCGCTTGCCTCCGTTTCGGGCCTTTTCAGTTCCGGCTCCGGCTCGGGCTCCGGCTCCGGCTCGTAGCCATCCCACAGCTCCGCCTGCTGCCGCCGCCGAAGCGACACCCGCCTTCTTGCGCGCGGCTGCGGCGCCGCGGCGGCAGTGGGAGCCGCGGCATCGCCTAAGCTGCTGGGGCCAACTTGGTCGCCGGCGGCTGCCCGCGTGCAAGTCAGCCGCCTGCTTGCGTTGGTGCTGGTGACGGGTGTCTGTGGCAGCAGCGGCGAAGTGGGGAAGCCTAAGCGTCGCCAGACAGCGACAAACCCCTTTGGCCCAGGTGTACACTTACTGTGACAACATGGCCGCTAACAGTCGGCCTTCCTGGGCCGCAGGGCGACGGCAAACTGGTCGCGACCCTCATCGCCACAGGGTTCAGCCAGCGCTCGGCGGCTCAAATTACATTGGTTCTGACCAATAAAAGCTCTGGTTGCATCCTATGTACGCTTCACCGCACTCCACATCACCAAAATTCGCGTCTTGAACGACGGCAACCAAAAGGAAATTCCCTGTGCCAAATTGGGCATGTGCAACTGCAATTTACACATGCAGTATGCGGGTATTGATTTTCAATTGAATATAGCGAAACGCAGCAATTGCTTTGGTGGGCCCTGCATCGGGCTCGAGCAAACCGGTACACTCAGCCAGCGATCTCCCCGCCCCAAATCGAGGTGGTACCCCAATTGCTCTATTCACCTTAGTGCAGACACACTAGCATACAGTAGGGGGCCTCGCTGTGCCCGAAAGGTTGGGCTTGCACAATTGGTGTTTGCGACGACAGGCCCTGACTGCGGTTTAAAGGACTAGCTCGCCAGCCCAGCAACCACCTGGGCCTCTGCACAGCCGCAACATGCAGTGCCAGCTCCACCAGCAGCGCCGCGCGGCGTCCTCGGCCTCGGCCGGCCGCCCTACCGCAACCGTGCTGCTGCGCCCGGTCCGCCCCGTCGCCTCTACTGTCCCCGGCCCCTCCGCCAGCTCGCCCCTGCTCGCCCGCCGCGCCGGCCCCACCGCCTCGCCCCTCCGCCCCGGCCAGCCCGGCCGCAATGCTGGCCTGCGCAGCCGCGTCGTGCCGCAGGGGCTGCCCGACCCGCTGGCAGTGGGTCTGTTCTTCGCGCCCGGCCTGGCCATCCTGGCCTATGCGCTGGTGCGCGGCAAGGGCAACCTCACGGACGGCCTCAGCCGCGTGCTGACCGAGGTGAGGCGGCGGACGTGGGGCGGGGGCGGGGGGGAGGAGCAGGGGTGCAGGGGCGCAGGGAGCAGGGGTGCAAGGGCACGGGGGCCAAGGAGCAGGGCGCAGGGGGTGGAGCTTCGGGCCAAGGAAGGGTGGAGGGGGAAAGGGTTGGAGGGAGGCGAGGGAGGAAGCGGGCTGTAGCGGGGGAGGGAGAGGGTGAGGGCGCACGGTGAGGGCACGGGGTGCGGGACAGGGTGCGGGTGAGAGCGGCCGGCAAGTACGTGGGGTGCGGCGGGGCGAGACTGGGCAGGGCGGAGGCGGGCTGATGCAGCCCCCCATGGCGGCCGCCGCCACCGCCACGGCCGCGGCCGCCATTCCTGATACCCGGCCCATCCCCTGCAACCCCACCACCGAAAACTCCTCCCCACGGTCTTTCAATCTTGATCCCAGCCCATCACACCCTCACACCAAACCCCCAACGCCAACCCCACACGCCCCACGCCCAACACATACTCCCCACGCCCCATGCCAGATCCACACCCTACGCCAACCCAACACACTCTGTGCCTACGCCTACGCCCGCAGGTGTCCCAGGGCTACTTCCAGCCGGACGTGGGCGGCAAGAACATCCCGGTGGCTGAGGGCGAGCTGTCGGACCTGGCGGGAGACCAGCCGCTGTTCAAGGCGCTGTACCAGTGGTGCGTGGATAGGGTGGGGTTGGGGGTGCGGTTGGGGGTGGGTGGGGGTGGTTGTGTGGGTGTGTGAGTGCGGGTGGCGGCACACGGGGGACACGCCCGGCCGGGGTCGGGGCCAAAACCGGTGGGGTGGGGGGCGGATGGGTGGGTTGGATGGGCAACGTGCGGGGTTTATGTGCGTGGGGGCAGCTCTTGGGCTCTCCCCCTTCACAACCACAACCACCGCACCGCCACCGACGCCGACCGCCGACCGCCCCCGCCTGTAGGTTCATTGAGAGCGGCGGCGTGTACAAGCTGGTGTTCGGGCCCAAGGCCTTCATCGTGGTGTCGGACCCCGTGGTGGTGCGCCACATCCTCAAGGTGCGGCCGGGCGGTGCGGGTGGGGGCGGGTGGGCGGAGGGGCGATGACAGAGGTGGCCAGAGGGGAGGGGTTGTTGGGGGCGGGCTGCTGCGGCCGCCCACGCACTGCGCCTGGGCAGCCCAACTCACTTGCCTCGCATCTATTGTTCTCCAAATTGGCTGTTCGCACAGCACAACGCAACACAACACAACATAACATAATGCCCCGCCGCCTCACGCCTCTCCAGGAGAACGCGTTCAACTACGACAAGGGCGTGCTGGCGGAGATCTTGGAGCCCATCATGGGCACCGGCCTCATCCCCGCAGACCTGGAGACCTGGAAGGTCCGCCGCCGCGCCGTGGTGCCCGCATTCCACAAGTGAGCGCGGGGCCGGCGACTGCGGGCTGGGCGGGCGAGCGGGCGATGGCGTAGGTCTGGATCTGGATCTGGATTCTGGACCCGTTGCCGTTGTGTGCTGCTACCATAGGAGGCAGGGGTGAGGAGGCATGGGGCAGTGAGCTGTGGCATGGAAACGGGGGGGGGGCGTGGAGCGGGGGGCGTCAGGGGCGCAACTTCTTAACCTCGCGAACCCCCTCCCCCCCCCCGCAGGCAGTTCTACGAGTCCATGGTGGGCATGTTCGCGCGCTGCAGCCAGCGCTCCGTGGACAAACTGGAGGCGGCCATTGCGGCGGGCAAGGTGCGCGGACAGCAGGCGGGGGGGGGGTTGCAAGCTGGCCACACTAGCCAGACGGCGGGACCGGTAGGAAGGAGACCAGGCCGTGACGTCGGCGGGGGGTTCGCCTACGAACGGTTCTAGAGTCTGGACGTCGATGCGATGTTGGGGACTGGTGCGCACACACGCCTTCCGCCGCATCCCCCGGTTCTGGTATTCACAGCTCGCCCCTCTGCCTCGGCCCCCTACCTCTCACCTGCCTTCCCCCTCCTCTCCCTCCTCGTCCCCCTTGCCCTCCTCGCCCTCCTCCTGCCCTCCTGCCCTCCTGCACACACACGTATCACACACACCCCAGGGCTCGGCGGTGGTGGACATGGAGTCGGAGTTCCTGTCCCTGGGGCTGGACATCATCGGCCTGGGCGTGTTCAACTTTGACTTCGGGTCCATCACCTCCGAGTCGCCCGTCATCAAGGTGGGTGGTCAGGATTGCGGGGTGGGGGTGGGGCGGCGGCGGCTGCAGCGGCGGAGCGGGCGGGCCGACAGATGGGAGAGCGTGGGACGCGTGGTAGCGCACCGTGAGACGGGCCACTCCTGCTCACCTTAGCTGGCGTTCGCCACCCCTCACACGCACACGTCACAAGTCTCTTTCGCTTCTCCGTGCGTCCTCTAACCCGCGCGCGCACACGCACACACGCTCGCTGCGTCAGGCTGTGTACGGCGTGCTCAAGGAGGCGGAGCACCGCTCCACCTTCTACCTGCCCTACTGGAACCTGCCGCTGGCGGACGTGCTGGTGCCGCGCCAGGCCAAGTTCAGGTGGGTGGGCGTGGGGCTGCGGGTTTTTATGCGACTGGGCTATTCCTACTCATTCATATGTATTTTTATAAATTATCAACACAATCAATAAGCATTTTAACTAATGTGTGCATTGGACCCATGGCTTTCGCTCTGCTTTTCTACTCGCTAACATCAAACACACGCCCTCCCCACACACGTCCCCCCCCACACACACACGCCCACAGGGCCGACCTCAAGGTGATCAATGAGTGCCTGGACAACCTGATCAAACAGGCGCGTGACACCCGCGTGGAGGAGGACGCCGAGGCGCTGCAGGTGCGGGGCGTGTGTGTGTGTGTGGGGGGGGTAGTTTTTTCCAATTCCCAAATCAACACAATGTGTGTGTGGGGGGGCGGTTGCGGGCGGGGGCAGCGGCTCGCTGGGCGGGATCGGGGGGCCTGGCTGCTGCCGGCCTGACTGGCTGGTTGGGCTCCATTGGGGCGCCTCCAAGCACCGTGTACGTGTGCGCCTCCTTGTGACTCCGCTCCAGCCTCCGTCTCTGCCCACGCCCTTGCTGATTGGCCACACCTTTGCCCCCCCTGCCCCCAGAACCGCGACTACTCCAACCTGAAGGACCCCAGCCTGCTGCGCTTCCTGGTGGACATGCGCGGCGAGGAGCCCACCAACAAGCAGCTGCGCGACGACCTCATGACCATGCTCATCGCGGGCCACGAGACCACTGCCGCCGTGCTGACGTGGGCCATGTTCTGCCTGGTGCAGGTGCGCGGCGGGGGGTGGGGGTGGGGGGGAGGCGGGCGTGTTGGCGGGGAGGGGTGGCGGGGCGGGGGGGGGGGCGGGTGCGGGTGGGTGGTTGGCTAGTTCTTTTGGGAGAGGTCGTGGGAAGGAAGCTCGTGTCATGCGAGCTGTGATTGTTTTACAGTAGCGCCATTATCGTGGCGGCGACCCCGTTTCTCGCCCATGTCCTGATCCCTGAACCCCTCCACACAAACACACACGCACGCACTCACGCCGCAGTCCCCCGAGTCCGAGGCCAAGGTGCTGGCGGAGATCGACGCCGTGTGCGGCGACCGCACCCCCAGTGAGCGCGGCAGGGCTGGGCGAGGGAGGGAGGGAGGGATCTCTTTCCCTGTCGTGGTCAATCCTGTTTGTTGCATCAGATGTCCGGAGCACTGACCGCCGCCACATCCCCGACACCTTCCCACCTGCGAATCCCCCACTCCTTTTCCCACACGCCCCACACGCCCCACACGCCCCACACGCCCCACACACTCCCCCCACTCCCCCCACTCCCCCCACTCCCGCCCCCCCCCGCAGCGCTGGAGGACCTGAAGGCCATGCCCTACCTGCGCGCCTGCCTGGGCGAGTCGCTCCGTATGTACCCGCAGCCGCCCATCCTCATCCGCCGCGCGCTGGAGGCGGACACGCTGCCGGCTGGGCTGCGCGGCGACCCGGCCGGCTACCCCATCGGCAAGGGCGCAGACCTGTTCATCAGCGTGTGGAACCTGCACAGGTGGGGCGGGTGGATGCCGCGGCCGGGTTGGGCCTACCCACGTGGACCCGATACCCCTTGGAAAGTATCATCGTCCTCCCCATCGCGTTGCACGGCCTGCTACCCCCCTCACTGGGCTGGTATTCACCCCCTTACCCGCCAACTCCACCGCTCCCCCGCCGCCCCAGGTCGCCCTACCTGTGGAAGGACCCCGACACCTTCCGCCCCGAGCGCTTCTTCGAGAACTTCTCCAACCCCGACTTCGGGGGCAAGTGGGCGGGTGAGTGGGCGGGTACGGGCGGGCGGGTACGCGCGGCTGCCCACGGCCATGGCGCATATTAATGGCTAGCCAGCCCCTTGGCCGCGCGTCCTTTGCACCACCGGTACCGGGGTACACCCCTCCGCATGCGAACATAATGCAATCCTCGAACACCTGCCGGCTTGCCTCCCAGCTTGGCTCCCGACGCCGCCTGACGCCGCCTTACGCCACGCCGCCCATGTGCCGTGGCCCCCCGCAGGCTACCGGCCCGACGCCGTGACGGGCGGCGCGGCGCTGTACCCCAACGAGGTCGCCTCCGACTTCGCCTTCATCCCCTTTGGCGGCGGCGCGCGCAAGTGCGTGGGCGACCAGTTCGCCATGTTCGAGGCCACCGTGGCGGCGGCCATGCTGCTGCGCCGCTTCACCTTCCGGCTGGCGGTGCCCGCGGAGAAGGCGAGTGGAGCGCGTGTGTGTGGGGGGGGAGGTTGTAAACACCAGCCCAATCTAAACCAAGCTAAACTGGGGGGAGCTGTGGGGAGCTGGGGCTGTGCGATTTTGGGGAGGGTGTGGGAGCGGTCAGGCAGATGGGGCCCAGGCATGCACGCCCCCGTGACGTCGAGGCTTCGGATGCGGCGCCACAATACGGTACCTCGCTCTCTCGTGTTGCAGCCCGCTCCGCCACTCACAGTCATGCTGCACACGCGCCCCGCCCCGCCCCCGCCGCCCCGCCCTGCCCCATCCCTGTTGTCCGCAGGTGGGCATGGCCACGGGCGCCACCATCCACACCGCCAACGGCATGATGATGCGCATCACGCCGCGCACCCCCGGCGGCAGCAGCGGCAGCAGCAGCGGCGCCCCCGGGGCCGCCGCCAAGGTGCCCGCCGCCGTGTAGGCGTGTGGCGCTATGCGTGTAGTCGGCAGCAGGCCGAGCGGGGCTCGGGCCGATGTTGATGGGGGCGCGTGCGGCGCGTGCGGCGCGTGCTGGCCGCGATGGTGGTGGGCATGATGACGATGGGTGGGGGGGGGAGGAGGTGGTCGCGTGCCGTGCGGTGATATCGGTGTCGACGTGAACAGCTTGGGCAGGCGGGCTTGCGGAAGTGTTGAGCCATGGATGCGGTATTGCAAAGCCGGGACCATGCTACGTGCAGGGCGCGATAAGTGACGCAGTGCAGGCGAAGAGGAGACACGTGTATGTGTGGGCTTGGCTGGCGGGGGGGCTCATTTTTTGCCACAGGCGAGCCCCCCCCAAAGTGATGTATTTACGACGTTTTGTGATGTTGAACATCGGACAGTGCTGTGCGCCGCGTGCCACGTGAGCGGTGAGCCGGATGCTTCTATGTGTGTTTGACATGACGTGAACTGACTGTCGGTGGAGGCCTCGGGGAGTACAAGCAAGAGTAAGAGTACGAATCAAAGTGTCGTACCCCGAGCCCATGTTGACCCCATGCAATGCAATGGGTTGCATGGAGCCGGGACCGGAATAGCGGATGTGATGTGGCCGACGGAACAAGGCGGCCCGGTGTAAAGCCCATCGCTTGCTTCGCATCTGGCCACCTTACAAGCGTCCTCGCAGTGCGGGCCTGCCGCGTTGCCACTCTGCGGCTCTGCGTGTGCCCCGCCAAGGCATGCACGGCTTCCGGATGGCGGTTGCGCCGGCGGCGGCGGCGGCGGCGGCGGCGGCGGCGGCGGCGGCGGCGGCGGCGGCGGCGGCACCGGCACTAAAAGGCACTCTGCTCTCAGGCGGCGCGTCGCGCGGCCCCTCTGCTGGCCTGGGCCGTGGCGGCGTGGCCTCGCCGCCTGGCACACCCTCCATGCGCGCCAGTACGCCGCGCAGCCCATCCCAGGCTCCTGTCGGGGCCGCGTGTCACGATCCTCCACACTGCGCCAATCGGGCCGCAGCACACTCCTCTCCATTGCCAGTCGCATATTCGCATTCGCGTTTCGAAAGCACTTCGATTCCATGCACAGCCACCACGCTCTCCTCTCACGCTGTTGTACGATGCCACCTCACTCGCCCTGCTCAACTCTCGCCTCGCCAACCACCTGCTCACGCACTCACCTACTCCCACACTCCCCTGTCTCCCTGCGCTCATTCCCACGCACCAATCACAGCGAGCCCAGCTCACACGGCCCCTCTCTCTTCACACGCACACACACACGCACACATACATATACGGTACACACACGCCACGTCACGCCCCCCTGCTGGCTCACTCCATCGCCACGTCACACACCAGCTCGCCCGGGAACACCGACACGGCCGGGTAGGCCTCGGCCGCCCCCCGCCACGGCGCGCCGCCCGCCTCCTTGCCGTTGACGTAGAACGTGACGCGCTTGGCGTCAAAGTCCAGCTCGCAGCGGATGGTGTCGCCCTGGCCGTACGTGGCGCGGCTCATGGCTTTGGCGGGGTAGATGAAGCCTGCGGGGCACACAAGTGGGCGTGGGCGGCGCAGGGCGTGCGTTGTGGGTGATGTGGTGATTGTTGTGGGTGACACACGCCCCGTGCATACAATACACATGCGCGACACGCCTCGGTGCAGGGCGCCCCTGGGGCGCCAGGACCCCAGGCCCCCCCCGGGCAGGTTGCCATGACACACGCCAGCACCTCAGGCGTCCGGACCTCGGGCGAGCGTGCGTCTACGATCACCGGACTCCTCCCCCACATGGTGCCGCACAGCCCCCCGCCGCCGCCGCCGCCTCCACCGCCGCCCCCGCTGCCGCCGCCGCCGCCGCCACCGCCGCACCTGCGCCGCCGTACGACACGTATCCTGCCCGCAGGTAGTCGGGCGTCATGTACTCGGGGCGGGGGGCCTCCATGAAGCCCACGGCGGTGCGCACGCCTTTCTTGGGCATGGACACCTGCGGGGTGTGTGTGGGTGTGTGTGTGGGGGGGGGGGGCGTGCGTGCGGGCGTGCGTGGTCCGTTCAGAGCCGTGTGGGTGACGAAGACAGAGGGTTTGGTCGCCGTGCGGGGCGCCGTCGCTGTGGGTCCCGCTGCCCAGGCTGCTGAGCGCCCTGTCTGACACCCACGGCGTCGATAACCTGGGAAACGCTTCCATCCTGGACCAGACGGTTACCATAGCGGGGGGCGCAGTCGTGCGCACCGATTGCGGACATGCGCCCCACGGCCCGCCACGCCCCCGCCACGCCCCCACCAATTGACGCAGTCACTAGGCATCTCCTGGCGACAATGAATCACAGCGTGCGTGCAGCATGCCCCGTCGGAGCGGGCGGTCAGTGTGGGTCGGTGACCGCGGGCACCACGCACCTCGAAGGCGCACTTCCCTGGTCCATGCACCGGTCCCTCCGTTGCAATGGTGCACGGTCCCGGCAAGGTTCCACTGATTCGTATTTGCGCAGACTTTCCACGGCTTGTGAGGCTTATGCCAGCGGAATTGGCACGGTTGGCGAACTTTAGCATTCTGCAAGTGGTCCCCGAGGCTCCTAATCAGGGTTCAATCGAGCGCGACTGCGGTAAACCTATATAAAATAGCTACTTATGTGGTTGATTGCAGCGTTCATGCTTGGGGATGATCGAACTGAAACAAAATCCAGAACCTGAAGCGCGCGTCATGCATAGCCTTGCTTCTTTGCACATCATTAACAAATACAGACAACTGTTGAAGCATCAGCATTAAGGGCCACGTCGCAAGCCTGCATGAGACGCCCACGAACAGTCCGGCGTCGGCCACCACTTTGAATTGACTGGCACTCGTCCTCAATCCTCATAAAACTATTAATTGTGCCGTTGTACTAGTAAAAGGGCGCGCGGGCGCTCGGTGACGCATGGCGAGCGGCCCCGCCTACAGCTGGCCGTCCCGGCCCCTGGCGCCACCGACATCCACCATGGATGCTGACGGCATCATTCTCCAGGTGCACGCGTAACGCATTGCCTCTGTCTGGGGCTGGGGCGTGGCTCAGCCATGGCCGGGCCCAGGGTGCCGCCACGGCATGCCATGCCGTGGTCCTGCGCTCATCCCCTCTCCGTGGCCCCACCCCGCCCCGCTGCTACAGCCCCAGCCCAAGGACAAGCCGGCCATGATCGCGGCCCACATGGCGGGCCTGCGCACCGACGACGAGTTCTTCACCTACCTCAAAGAGAACAAACCCAACACGGTGCGCTTTGGCGGCCGCGTGGGCTTGCGGGCCGAAGGGGGTGGGTGGCTAACTGGCTATGTGGGCATTGCCAGGGTTGCGGCGCTTGTGTGGTGCAGTGATTGCAAGCAGCTAGGGGTTGAATGCCGGCGGGACGCTGACATCCGGGCACTTCGCTTCGACTGCACTGGCCAAACCGAGACGCGCGCCGCCCGCCCCACAGGCCGTCATCCAGTTTGGTGCATCATGGTGCGGCGCCTGTTGCACGACTGTGTGTGTGTGTGTGGGGGGGGGGCTGTGGAAGAGGGTCGGGCGCAAGGCCACGGCTCTGATTAACCATGCCTTGCTTTGGGCGCGCCGGCTCGTGACCTACTCGCTGATGCAGGTGCACCAAGTGCGCCGAGTTCTTCCCCACATGGTACAAGCTTAGCAAGAAGGTTAGCAGGGGAGTGCCATGGAGTGCCATGGACGTGTTCCGGCTGCTCGCCGTGAGACCTGCCCTGGCATGGGCCTCTCCCGCACAGCCTCACCAGCACTCCTCCCCGCTTCCCCGCCCGCCCCCGCAGTACACCCAGACCAAGTACGCGGTGGCGCAGGTCGACACCCTGAAGCAGGCTATCCGGGTGAGCAGCGTGTTGCGTGCACAGTGTGCACTGCACACGCGCACACACGCACACACACACACACACATGTAGCGTTTGGTTTGTTTAACACAATCTGGTAACCGGCTCACCGCCATCGCTGTCGGAACCTGTCGGGGTTGCGCCGCATCCTGCTCTACACCCACATCCAAATCCCCCGCCCCGAATGGGCCCCCACCAGGGCGTCAAGTACAGCCCCTCCTTCCACTTCTACCGCGGCGGCCGGCTGGTGGACCGCGTGCTGGGCAAGGAGCCGCAGCGCCTGGACGACCACCTGTGGATGCACCAGGACTGACCTGTGGCGGCGGGCGCGCGAGTGGCGGCTGTCGGGCTGGAGGCGCGTGTGGCCAGTGGGGCGTGCTGGCACGGGCGACAGAGGTTTGACCAGGAAGTTTCGCTGGACATGATTTCGTGCTGGCGTGGCTGCCGCCGAGTTTCTGGGTGGCTGAGGTTGCGGCGGTGACCGCAGTGCACACTGTGCGCGAGGGCGGGTTGACTGTTGGTGTTGCGCAGGGAAAGCCACTGGCTGTGCGAGAACAGCATGGGTGACCAGCGGCATAGCCGAAAGGCAGGCTGCGCAGTTGAATGCGTTGTGGAACCTGATTAGGATTTGCCTGATTTTTCAGAGCCTCAGAGGCACGGTGTCTGGGGCCCTGGCCGCGCGCTGTGACTGCGCGCACATGATGCATGCGCTTGGGCTGCTGCAGTGCCGGGTGGTTGGGGCTGATGACGGAGACTGGCCGCTGTGGCACAGCGTAAATAACAGTCTGCATGCCATGGCATGTCCGTCGTGCACACACGCGTATCGTGTCAGATTGCATTGCTTACAAGGTGGACCTGCTGATGCATTTCACGAACCGGCAAATGATTGCCCTGATCTAGACCCAAGAAGCAGCAGTGGACCCGGTTGCGGATTACTGCCGCAATGTAGCCATCCAGTTAGGTTGACGTCAATCTCTGTACCGAGCCTAGGTAGTCCTGGTCATGTTGGTTGCGTGCAATGCACATTGCTTGCCAGCAGGCCAGCAGACGCTATCGCGCGGTCTTGCCGAGCTTTGCGGGCGGCTGCTGCTGCAGGCTGCGCAGCAGCAGCTCCGGCGGCATGACGTCGCCGGGGACCACCGCGGGGCCGGCTGCTGCCGCCATCTGGCCTTGAGTCACGGGCGGCAGTGGCCGCTTGGTGCCCGCCGCCTGGCCCGGAGGTGCCTTGAGCATGCTGAAGAGGGCAGGACAACACGAGCGACAGGTTGTGGTTGGAATGCTGGCGATTTGCGTCGTGACGGTGGTGGCGGTGGTGGTGCGGATGAACCGTGCGGGTGCGATCGGCTGCGGTGGGGTGTAGGTGTGGCCACGCGTCAATCTCACCTGGGCGGCACGAACTTGGCTCCGGGCTTGGTTTGCTGCAGCGCCGTGTACGGCACCAGGCGCATGCGGCTCTTGGCCTGCTCCACAACCCTATAGACAGTATTGGAGGAGGGTGGAATAGCAGCTCGTCGAGCGATGAGGGAAGGTGCGGTCGTGGGGCCACGCTGCCCCACTTTGAAGCACGCCCCACGTGCGCCAGGTGCCGTCTGCCGTGTCGTCCCCGTCCCCTCCACACCCGGCAGCACCCAACCCCGCACCAATGCATGATTACTCCCGCCCGCTCCCACCTGGGGTTGATCGCAGCCAGGGGGTTCTTGGCCATGAGCGGCTCGTACTTGATCAGACCCTGGCTGAAGATGCTGACCTGGCTGCTGGTGGGCCCGCCGCCTCCCGCCCCGCCGTGCAGCGGGAATGCGTGGTGGTGGTGCTGCTGCTGCGGCAGCAGCACGCCAGCCGCCGTCATCGCTGTCCCCGGCCCCGCCGGCTGCGGCTGCGTGGGCGGCTGCGAGCCAAGAGCCTGCGTGGGCAGCTGTGACGCACCCAGCTCCGCGTCCTGTGTCGCAGGCACCATGTCCTCGTCGCCGCCATCGTGTCCGTCATACTCAGCTGCAGCCGCGGCCGCCGCCGCCGCCGCGGCTGCTGCTGCTGCACCGCGCTGCCGCCCGGGCGCAGCCCGTGGCGGCGGCATCGCAGCTGGCGCCTCGGCTGCCAGTGCGGCCTGCGCCGCACGGCCGGCTGCGGTTGAGCTGGACGGAACTGCAGCAGACCCGCCAGCTGCCGTCACCGCCTGCTGCTGCTGCTCCGGCGCCGCCTGCTCCTGCGCAGCGTTTCGGGCGCTCTTGGCGTTCTTAGCCGCCTTGCTGCGAGGCTTCGGCGCCGGCGCTACTGCTGTTGCCGTCTCCACCGGGACAGCTGCCGCAGCCTCCGCGCTGCCGCCAGCGTCCTCAGCGTCTACAGTGGGCGCGGACGACGGCCCAGCCGCTACCGCTGCCCCGGCGGCCCCAGCCTCCGCCGCAACCTGCTTCTTGCCCTTGCCTCTGTTAGCCTTGAGCTCAAAGCCGGGTGTCTCGGCGGCGACGGTCTCGATGTCTGAGTCATCGGCCAGTGCGGCAGCCATGGCTTTAGCCTTGGCCTGACCCGACTGAGCCGCGCGCCGCCGGCTGCCGCCTCGCCCGCCTGGCTCCGGCGCCACCACGGCCGCGGACGGGAGCTGCGCACAGGTAACAACAATCACATGCGGTGTTAGTATCATGTATAGGTCGTGGAGCAAAAGGAGCCATGCAAGGTCTTATGCAGCCTACACGGCAACATGCTTCGGAAAATGTATCTATCATCCCGCCCTCCCGACCCACCTCTGCCGGCTGCTCCTGCTCCTCCAGCTCATCCTCAGGCGCAGCCGCCTTTGCCGCCGCCGCAGCAGAGCCTGCCGCTGCTGCACCCGTGCCTTTGGCGGCTTTACGAGCACGGCCTTTGCCTGCCGGTCGCTCCTCCCCAGCTGCTGCTGGCTCGTGCGCCCGTTTGCCCGCTGCCTGGGGCTTGGCTTTGTCTGACACGTCAGCGCCCCTGCCGCTTGTCCCTGCGTGGCTGCCGCTGGCGCCGCCTGCAGCTCCGCTGCCGCTGGGCCCAGGCTGGGTTCCCGCAGACGTCCCGGCACCCGCATTGGCTGTTGCCGATGGCGCCTGGCCGACATCCGCTGCTTGCAGCTGCGGTTGCGACCTGTGCAGACACGCCAGGGCACGCCGTTTCCACTCACAGCACTGTGCATTCACCGGGGGACAGCAGCACATTTACCATGTCCGAGAATTCCTATGCAAGCACACGTCCCTCACTCACATGGTCAGAATGAGGCCCGCAGACGGCCCCCGGCCGCTCTCCTCGTCCTCCTCCTCATCGAGCAGCCCGGCCAGGCCCGACATCGGCCCCTTGTCCAGTAGCGAGTCGACCAGCTTGTCCACCGCCGCCTCGGCGGATCGGACCTGAACGCACACAACCACACAAGACACGAGGTCAGCCACACACCCCGCGAGTGTGCCCCGCATTCCACAAGTTGGAAAGCGGCAACAGCTGTGCCCTGGAGCTCCGTCACACGACGCACCTGCAGCGCAGGCAGCCTGAGAGGGCTGCGGGATGCTGCGGCCGCCGCCGCCGCCGCCACCTCCTGCTCCAGCTGCCTGACCCGCGCCTCCAGCCGCGCCACCTCCGCCGCGTGCGTCCGCTGCAGCTGCCGCAGCCGGTCGTCCCGCTGCGACAGCGAGGAGTGCAGTTCCTGCAGCTGCGTCTGCAGCTGCGATTGCGAGCCGCCGACTTGCGCCACCTGCACACCAGCGTGCCAAAGCACACACATGTCCACCCTTTCATCTGAGCCAGTCTCTTCACGCGTCTTATGACTGTGCTGCTCGATCCTGCCGCATCCCTGTGCATCCCTGTGCATCCCTGTGCAGCCCACCCAACCAACATGCGCCCCACCTGCTGCCGCAGCCGCGTCTCCTGCTCCTGGCTGAGCCGCTCCTGCTCCTCCAGCCGTCGCTGCAGCGCCTCCACCTGGCGGGCGTGCGCCGACACCGTGTCCGCCAGCTCGCTGTCCTTGAGCGCCAGCTTGCGCCGCTCCTGCTCCAGCTGCGCCTGCAGCGCCCCCACCGTGGCGTCCTTGCTGCTGACCTGCTGGCCCATCTGCTGCCGGTTGCGCTCAAGGGCTGCCTCCAGCTCGGTCGCCTGCTGCGCCCGCGCAGTGGCCTGTCGGGTGCGGGTGTATGGCAGGCATCGAGCTCTTGTTCACATGGACATGCTTTGAGCCTTGGCAGCTGCTTTAGTGTTCGCATTGGTCGCCCACCGCACCTTCTTCTCCGACGCATTGAGCTTCTCCTGCAGCACCGCAACCTCGCCGGACAGCTCCGTCACCTGCGGCACCGTCGCGTTTTATCGCGCAGCACTCGCGTGGCCAGCGGCCCCAAGTCAACGGCACGCAGACAGGTCGCCCCAGCTGGCTGCGACGGCATCAACCACTATGCCCTGCCTGCTTTCTGTCTAGCTTCCTTCCACGCACCTGACGCCGCAGCTGCGTCACGGTCGCGCTGTGGCTGTCCTCGTTCTGGCGCAGCTGATCGCGGTACTGCCGCGCCTCCACCTCCAGCTGCTCCCGCTGCGTCGTCTCACGCTCCAGCTTTGCCTGCTGGCGCCGCAGCTCCTCGCCCGCCTCGCGCCTGCAGGTTATACACCCATCATGACAAGCCCTCACTGCTAGCCCATCCAGGGGCAACACAGTGGATGCACGGCTCTGCTCCACACACCGCTCAACTCCGTGCCGGCCTCCTACCGCCTCCCCGAGTGTCGCACCTGGTCTCCGCCAGCCGCTCCTTGAGCTGGTCAATGCAGTGCCGCAGCTCCTGGATGAGCGCCTCGTCCGCCTCCTTCAACCGCTGCGTCTCCTGCACCAGCTGCTCGTCGCGTGCCGCCGTGCTCAGCATGTGCCGCGTCAGCCGCTGCTCCGCTGCCTCCAGCTCCGTCGTGCGCAGCGCCAGCTGGCTGGTCAGCTTGCCCACCTGCGCCTCCGCCGCCTCGCGCCGGCCCTGCTCGTCGACCTGGTCCGCCCGCACCTGGCTGCAGTCCGCCCGCAGCGCGGCGCAGGTGGACAGGTGAGCCCGCACCTGCTCCTGCTCAGTGGTCAGCTGCTGCGATAGCTCCGCGGTGCGGCTGCGCTCCGCCTCCAGCGCTGCGCGCTCACCCGCCAGCTGCTGTGTGAGCAGCTCCACCAGCTCGCGCGACTCCGCCAACTGGCAGTGCAGCTGTTGCGCCTCTGCGCTGCTGCTGGCCAGTTTGCCCTGTTTGGTGGGGGGGGGTGTTGGGGTAGTAGGTCAGCCGGCCGTGCTTAGCCCACGCCTGACCCGACCCGACCCCTGCATTGCTGCATACCTTCTGCGCCACTGTCTCGCGGTGCTTGCCCTGCACCATGGCCGCCAAGGCCTCCACCTGTGATCGAAGCGCCTGCTTGTCCAGCAGCAGCTGCTCGCGCTCCTCGGTCAGACCCCTGATGACGCCCGTGCAGACGTCCAGGTTGCTTTGCACCATGTGGGCCGTCTCCTCCGAGCTCGCCAGCTTCATCTTGTACAGGACGGCCTTCTTCCGCCATGACAGGTTATCCTGCTTGTACTTGCTGCCCTCCTCACGCACCGCCATCAGCTCCAGGTCCTTGTCGGCGAGGGCCTGTGAGCAGGCATCTCCAGCATCAGCTCTGCGGTTCCCCTTCCCTGGCCCAAACGTGTATCTAGGGTTAGCTACCTTTGCATCCTTGTCTTGCTGTGTCTCCACCGCCTGCGACGCGGCCCGCTGCACAGCCTGCAGCTGCGCCTCAAAGCCGCTGAACAAGAGCTGCTCATAGTCGCAGGGGACGATGATGTACTCTGAGTTTGCGTTTGCCATGTGTTGGTTGGATGAGTAGTGGCTATGGCCGGGGCATTTTGGAAGCAGTCTGGTGAAGCAAAGGCCCGCACGGCGTCAAGCGAGTGGCTGACCGTGGCTCTAAAACGTTACTACTATTCTTTTGAAATTCCGCATTATCGCTGGCGTCTCGGTGTAGAAGACCAGAGGAGAGGGCGAAGCGACCTGCGACAGCTCGGGTCAAAGACCGACCGTATTGCGTGGATTGTCGCAGTTTAGATGTAAAATTGTTAAGCGATGAAATAATGTATGTGTAAGCGCCTACAAGCGCCACGCAGACGTCGATGCGACAAGTTACACGCGATGGGCTGCCCTAAAAACTTGTGTCGGCAGTTTGCCAAACCTGAAATTGCATCGCCATTATTCATCTGCAAATAATACAAATGTGTTGATCTGCCTACCTACAAACGGCGCGCCGCCTACTTGACAATTGTATTCTGACCAGTCGCCGCGACGCATAATCAGGATGAGCTCAATAGAGCAGCTACGGTTACGGTTAGAGGCACTTTCAACGTGTGTGGTTGCCGCTGACCTGAAGAACCGTGCCAAGGTGGTGGAGGTGGCGCTCGGCGCCCAGCCGTCCGCGCAGTTCCTGTCGGACCTGTTTGATGTAGGGGTGGCCAGCGTCGCGGCGGCGGTGGGGGCAAAGGCAGCAGCCGCTTCAGAGTATGCTGCGGATGAGGTGGGTGGGTCGGCGGGCCAAACCCGCACAAGGCTGGCACGCCGTGCCGAGGCCATGTGGGTTGATCGTTGGCGCGCTGGAGGATCGCAGCACCCCGCCATGGCTGACGAGGTTGCCTCTCAACTGAATCCTCTGCATACAACCCTCGCCAGGCCAGCGCCCGTGCCAGCAGCAGGCCCGCGCAGCAGCTGGTGGCCATGTGTGTAGCCGCGTCTCTGCGCTACCTGCCTGACCAAGGTGCGTGTGCGTTCCCCATGTACTGTGTGCGTATGTGCACACTTACGGAGCAGCCGGAAGGAACCCGATGGTGGTACCGGTGACAGCATGACTGCCGTCTTGCATTTCACTGCTTCCTTGCCCCTGAGTTGCACGTGTGCGGTCCCCGCGCGCCCCCCAGATTCGCGCGTGCTGCAGCAGTTCCTGGACTCCCTGCTGCTGCCTGCGCTGGCGGCCGCCGACGCCGCGCTGCCCGACCGCGCCTGCCGCGTGCAGGCCTGCAGCGGCCTCACGGCGCTGCTGGCGGCCGGCGGCCACTGGCCGCAGCTGCGCCAGCTGGTCGCCAGCTGCGGCGCCGCGCTGGCGGCGGCGGGCGCGGCTGGCGCGGGCGGCGGCGGCGATGCGGCCGCTGGTGCGGGGGCGGGCGTGGGAGGGGCGGCGGCGGCGGCGGCGGCTGGTGCGGGCGTGCGGCTGCCGCTGCCGGTGGCGTGCACGCTGCTGACGGCGGCGGTGCAGGACCTGCGGGAGGTGGTGGCGGCGGCGGCGGCGGCGGGTGAGCGGCTGAGTGGCTTGGGGGCGTTTGCTGTCCATGTGACGAGGGGAGGGCTGGGGACACGCCGGGCCGTGGGCTCTTGAAGGCGGGGACATTGATAGGGTATGGGTAGGCACGAGGGCAGCCGGCCATGCAATGGGCTTGCGGTGAACTGCTCTGGCGGCGATTGCTCACGGCGAGGCACCTGCAACCGGTCGCCACCACCACCACCACCACCACCTCCACCATCACCACCACGACTACCACCACCGCCGCCATAGCCTGTCTCTTGCTTAGCACAATCCGCCTGTAACAGGTTCCCAGACTGGTGCCAGCGCCATCGCCGAGCGGGCCGCGGCCGCCCGGCAGCTGCTGGGGGGTGATGTGCTGCCGCTGCTACGGCGCTGCCTGCGGCCGCTGCTGTCGAGCCACTCGGCGGCTGTGCGGCAGGCGGGGCTGAAGGCAGTGGTGCCGGCGGCGCTGGGCTGCGCGCAGACCTGTGGTGGGTGCTGGTGGGTTTACTGGGTGCGGGCGTGCTGTGAGGACGGGAATTTCGGCACGTGGCAGCAGCCCCTGTACGGGTGATTGGAAGGCTGCGGCTGCTGTCCCACTCCTGCCCCGTCAACCCCTGCCCCCGATCATGACGACACACTCGGTCTGGCAGGCGGCGCCGAGCTGGCGGGCCTGGCGGGCGACGTCTGGCGCCTGGCCCTGGAGCTGCTGGCGGGCGGCCCGGGCCCCACCGCTGGAGCGGCAGCCGCGCCAGGAGCGGCCGGAGCGGCAGGAGCGGCGGAGGGCGCGGCCGCGGCTGCTGCGGCTGCGGCTGGTGGCACCACGGGCCAGCGCACGGCGCTGTCGCTGCTGGTGGCGTCCTGCGCGCTGCTGCAGGACCCGGCGGCGGGGGTGGACGTGGCGGGCTGCGGCCGCTTCTGGGAGCTGCTGCGGACCTGCCTGGTGAGCGGTGGCGCGCGGGCGTGGGAGCAGGTTGGGACTTGGGAACGCCGCGTGCCGCCGCTGCCCGGCTGCCCGGCCCTCCATGGGCCCCACACCAGCGCCCTTGCTGCCGCTCAAACAGCCCCACCCGCCGGGCCCGCATCCACCCCTGCACCCACCACCCCATCACACACACCAAACCCCTTGCCGCTGGCCGCAGTCACTGCCCGCCGACGTGGACGGCCTGGAGCGCAAGCGCGCGCTGCTGCTGCTGCAGCGCCTGGCGCCGGCGGGGCAGCTGGGCGCGCCGGGCTGGGCGCTTTGGGTCGCGCTGTATGACATCCTGGACGAGTTCCCCATCCACCTGGTGGCGCCCATGTGGGGCAAGGTGGGGAAGGAGTGGGGGCGCGGGCAGGCGGGGTGGGGCAGGCGGGGGGCGTGGTGCCTGCTGGCAGGGCGTGCTGCCCAGGAAAAGTAGTAGGTTTGTGAGCAGCAACCCAGTTTAAAACAAGGGGGTGATAGAGCCTGGGACCGCGCAGCTGTGCACGCCCTGGCACCTGTACGCAGCAGCGCCTTTCGCAGCCGTCCGTCCGGTCCAGCAGCTGCCTGCGCCTCCATCACAATCACTCATTCATCCCATCGCTGCCCGTCAAACCGCAGATTGACCAGCTGCACGCGCCCGCGCCCGAGTACGTCACCGAGGCGGCGGTGCCCAAGAACTATATCCCGAGGAAGAAGGAGCTCAAGAGCCGCAAGGCGGTGGCGGCGGCGGAGGGCGCCAAGGGCGAGGGCCAGGACGGGGAGGAGAACGGCGCGGTGGCGGCGCCGGCTGCAGCGATTGACGCGAGCGGGGGCTGGGCGGTGCCGATGGAGTGGCAGTGCGTGCTGTGGGCGCGCGCTCTGCAGCACGGCAACCTGCAGGTGCGTGCGTGCGCGGCGTCTGCGCACGGCGGTGGGGTTGGCGTTGGGGGCGCCCAGCGGAGCCTCCGCCCTTTGCAGGCTTGCCTAGCCGCCTAGCCGTGCGCGCTCCCAACCGCCGCGGGCCTGCCGCATCCACCCAGCACTTCCCCGCATCGCCCCACCCCGCCCCGCCCTACCCCGCCCTACCCCACCCCACCCACCCCGCCACAGGTCCAGCGGCTGGCCATGCGCACGCTGCTGCAGCGCGACTGGGCGGGCCGGCTTGAGCTGCTGACGGGGCTGCCGGCGGCCTGGGTGGCGGGCGTGCTGCTGCCGGCGCTGGCGCGGGACCTGCACTACCGCGGCGGCGCGGCGGAGGTGGACGTGGTGGACGTGCAGGTGGGCGGGTTGGGCGTGGGCGTGGGGGTTTGGGAGGGGGCCACGTTGGGAATGCCAGCCCAGTTCGAACCATGCACAAGGGCGAGTAGGAGAGCGTCGGGATGGCGTGGCGTGCGGCGCTGTGGAGGGGGACGCTGCGGCGGTGCTTGTGCGCAGGGGTGGGCGGGGTGGACGGGGTCTTAAGCTTGTGTGCGCATTTGCTGCGACCATTGCTGCTGCCGCCCGCAGGCGGCGGCCGCGAAGCTGCTGCGCGCCTGGTTCGCGGCGGTGCCGCTGCCGGCGCGGCTGGAGGCGCTGGCGGCGGTGCGCGGCGTGGTGGCGCCGGGCTGCGGCGACGTGTCGCGACTGGGGCTGCAGCAGGTCATGCGGTGCGTGCTGTGTGAGCTGTGTGTGGGTTGTGTGGGTTGAGCGCGTTGTGTGCGTTGTGTGCTGGATCGCATGCCTAGTGCGGCGTGTACCCGCCCCGGCCGGCCGTGGGCATTAGTGCCGGAGCGTCTGCCCTGACTTGCCCTGGCCTGACGCAGCCTGCCCTGGCCTGCCCTGCCCATGCCTGACCTCCCCCTGCCCCCCCCCCCCGCCCTCCTGCCCCTGCACCCGCAGCTGCCTGGCGGTGGGCGCGCTGGGCGCCGCTGAGGACGGCCAGCTGCTCGCCGCCATCACGCCCGGGGCCACTGCCGCCGCCGCGGCCTCGGCCGCCGCCGCCGCCGCCGCCTTCCCCGGCGCGCTGCTGAGCTCGCTGCGCGCGGTGTTGGGCTACCTGGGCAACTTCACAGGCGAGAGGCGGAGGAGGGGGGCCGACAGGGCCGACAGGGCCGACAGGGCCGACAGGGCTGGGGCCGGGGGGAGATGCGGGTGTCCAGAACTGCCCTGGCTGATATGATGGTGTTGGAGAAGACGGGAAAGCCTGCACTCGTTGGTGTGTGCCCCGAGTGCACAGCACGGCAGTAGCCTCCATATATGTTGGCGTGTAGGAGTATTTCAAAGGCTTGACAACTTTACGTCCCCACTGGCGCAGGCATGAGCTTCAAGCGCAGCGTGTGGGGCTCGAGCCTGCTACTGGCGGCGGCGGCGGCGCCGGTGTCGGCGGCGGGCCTGGCCCCGGCGCTGCGGCTGCTGGCGGAGCTGCCGCCAGCCACCCTGGAGCCGGGCGGCGAGATGCGGGAGGCGGCACGGTGGGGCGAGGGAGGGGCATGTTACGTGTTCGCGCACTGTGGATGTGTTTGCTGCGCTCGATAGTGGGATGGGATGCCTTGGGGTGGGGTGCGATGCCTGTTAGGCTCTTGTGCCTCATCCTGGGTGTGCTGTGAGCAAGGCATGCTGATGCCGACACCTCCCCCCCATCCTCCAGGTCCTACCTGCTGGGCCGCCCGGCCGCGCACATCGAGGCGCTCATCACCACCGCCACCGGCAACAGCGCCGACGGCGCCGCCGCCGCGCTGACACCCGCCGAGGCCGCGACCGTCGCAGGCCACCTCCGCAGCCTGCTGGACGACTTCTGGGCCACTACCTCCATCTCCGCCACCACCGCCCCTGCTACAGCCGGTGCAGCAGTGGCTGCTACTGCCACGGCTGCTGCCGCCGCCGCCGCCGCTGCTGCTGCAGCTGCTGCCAGCAGCGCGGGCGCCGTGGCGCGGCTTCTGGCGCTGTTCAGTGACGAGCAGGCGGCGGCGGCGGCGGTGTGCGGGCGGCTGCGGCGGGCGCTGGTGGGCAGCTACGGCAGGCCGTACGCGGCGGCGGCGGAGCTGGACGGCGCGCTGGGGCTGCTGCGGGAGCTGCTGCAGGCGGTGCCGCCGCTGGTGAGGCGTGCAAGGGCAGATGGCGGCGGTGTTGGGGCTTCACAAGCGGCGCTGATGTATGCTGCAGTGCCTGCAGTGCCTGCAGTGCCTGCAGTGCCTGCAGTGCCTGCAGTGCCTGCAAGGTCCGCATCATATCCAGCCCCGGGCCCCCTGCTTTGTTCCGCTGCCGCGCAGCCGCTGCCTGCTGCGGAGGGAAGCTCCGCCGCCGCTGCGCCGCCGCAGTCGCTGCCGCTGCAGCTGGCGCTGCTGGCGCTGCTGGCCGACTGCTGTGACGACCTGTGCTCCGTCGCCAGCCACGCCGCGGACGCCTTCCTGCAGCCCGAGCCGCCCGCCGCCTCGGCAGCCGCGTCAGCAGCCCCGGGCGCTACCTCGCTGGCGCGGGCGGACGCTGCGTGGTCGTGCGTGGCGCTGGGCCTGAGCCGCGTGGCCAGGAGTACGGACCCGGCGATGGCGCCCGTGGTCCGCAAGCTGGCGGGCGCGGCGCTGGCGCTGCTGGCGCAGCTGTGCGCCGCGCCGCTGCCCGCGGGCCGGCCGGGCGCCGTGGTGGCGGGGCTGCGGGTGCGTGCGGGGTGGGCACATGGGAGCAGGGGCGGGCCCCCTGCCTGGAGCCCCAGCATCCATTAGAGCCAGGCCGCGCGGCGGCGCCCGTGCTCATTGGACGGGCGGCCTAGTCGTGCCTGCACCTTACTTTGGGCGGGCGATTTCACTTGGGGCACAACGCACATGCACCTACACATGCCGGTATGCACACACATACATGCACAGTCTCTTGCTTGCTTGTCGCTTTCCCGTGTGCTCTCTAACACACACCGCCGCCGCCCCACTCGGCCCTACAGGCAGCCACCGCCGCCGCCAACGCGCTGCGCGCAGCCACCGCCTGCTCGCCCGCCGTGGCCGCCGCCGCCGCTGAGCGGCTGGACGCCAGCGCGCTGGCGGCGGCCGCGGTGCGCGACGCCGCCGCCGCTGACGCCGCCATCAGCGCTGCCGCCGCCGCCGCCGCCGGCATGGACGTGTCCGCCGCCCTGGGCGAGGTGCTCGCAGCCAAGTGGCCCCTGGTGGACGCCGCTACAGCCTGCGCCGCGGAGATCCCGGCAGTAGCCAGGGCCGGCGGCGCCGGCGGCGCCGCTGACGCGGCGGAGGCGGAGGCGCAGGGCGGGCTGCGGCTGCGGCGCGAGGTGCTGTGCGTGGTGCTGTCGCAGTCCGTGGCCGCGCTGTCCGAGTACCCGGAGGGGCAGGTGCTGCCGCTGCTGCGCTGCCTGCGCCGCTGCTGGGGCGCGGTGGCGTCGGCGGGGCCGGAGCTGCAGGTGGGCAGGGCTCGGCGGCAGAGGAAGGGGGTGGCGCGGTGGGGCTTGGCGGTTGGTGGCGCTTCAAGCTCTTGCTGCTCCAGTGCTGCTTCGGTGCTCCTCCCTTGTGCGCCGTGCACCTAGATTGGTTGTATGTACTCGTGACATGCTAGTTGTGCTCTGGGGATGATGTGACCTCGATCAACTGTCAGCTCCAACTGCAACCCATCAACCCATCAACCGCTGCCGTACTCGTGCAGGAGGCGGCGGCGCGGGCCATGGGCTGCGAGGCCGAGGCGCGCGAGGGCGGCTCGGCGCTGCAGGCGGTGTGCTGGGGCGTGGTGCGCGCGCTGTGGAACGCGCTGTGCGCCACGCCGCGCCGCACGGGGCCGCTGTGCGCCGCCTTTGTCAACACCGCACTCATGCCGCGGCTGTTCGTGCAGCAGGTGCGCAGCGCCGTGCGCGGGAGTGCCCAACTGCCGCCAGGTCGTCAGCGTCCGTTTGCTTGGCCCGTCGCGCTTGCCCTGCCTTCTCAAGCCTCTCCTCACGCCCCCCACCCCACCCCACCCCACTGGTTTATTTGGTAACACTCGGTCAGTTGCTTTGGGTTCGGAAATGACCCACCACCCACCACCCTGGCCCCCTGCCCGTCCTCGCCTCCTCCTCCCACTCCTCCCTCTCGCCCTGCAGCCCGATGCCGTGCTGCAGGCGCTGCACGGCCCGCACGGCCCCTGCCGCTGGCTGCTGTCGCGGTTGCTGGAGTGGGGCGGCACAAGCAGCCGCTTCCTGCTGCTGCTGGCCTGCCAGCTGGGCAGCTTCCTGGTGCTACAGCCGGCGCTGGCGGCCTGCTACTGCCGGGAGGTGCAGGCGCTGCTGCTGTGGGGCAGCCGCAAGGGCGGTGAGTAGTGCCAGGTCTGGGTTTTGGTTTGGTTTAGGTTGGACTGATGCTCATAACCCCCTTACCCATCCGGCCCCACCCGCCGCAGCCGCCTACGACCCCGAAATGGGCGGCAGTAGCACCGAGGTCACCGAGGCTGAGGAGCTGGCGGCAGTAGCAGGCCCCGCCGACCCGGCTCTGGTGGGCGGCGCCGCCATCGTGTCCGAGGTCGCCCCTCGCGTGGCGCTGCTGTGCTGCCTGCACCAGCTGGCTGTAGGAGCGGGCTGCGTGTGGCCGCCGCCCGCCGCCGGCGCGGCAGCAGCTACTGCCGCGGAGGCGGCCGCCGCCGGCGTGAGCGTGGGCAACGGCTCAGCCGGCGCAGCGCCGCCGGCTGCGGCGGCGGAGGCGCCCGAGGCGGACGCGCCTGCGGCGCCCAAGCGCCCGGTGATCATCTTTGGGGAGTCGCCGATGTGGGAGGATGCTGACCGGCCCGCGCAGGCACAGCAGCAGGCGCCGCAGGCATCCACCAGCTCCTCGGCAGCCCCCGCACCCGCAGCTGCCGGCGCCACTAGCAGCAGCAGCTCAGCTGCACATACCAACACAGCAGCAGCAGCCATGCCGGAGGATGAGGACATTGCCGACTACGGCGCGCCGCCGCCGCCGGACCCCGCGCACCCGGCGCTGGCGGCGGGGCAGCTGCTGTGGCGGCAGCTGCTGGGGGTGGCGCTGAGCGACCCGCAGCTGTCCACGGACAAGGTCCGCAACGGCAGCGAGCTGCACCGCCAGAAGGTAGGGGGCAGCGGGCGGGCCTGTGGGAGGGGGCGGGCATGTGTGGGGCCCGGTGTGTGGCGGGCCTGTGTGGGGGGGTTGGAGGGCATAGAGTGGTAGGGTTCAGTGGTGTGGCTTGCGCATTACAATCACCGGTACCTTGTGCCATCCTTGGTTGGGCCTCGTCTGCACACCGCCACCCGCACACACTACTTACACACACGCTTTGGTGTGCATTTTAAACCGCATACGCGCACGCGCACGCACAGGTGCGGCTGTGGCAGTCGCTGGTGGTGCTGACCAGCTTCGTGCCGCAGGGCGAGGGCGGCGCGGCGGTGGACGCCGTACTGCTGCAACTGAACGGTGCGGCGGGGCGGGGCGGGGCAGGCAGTAGCAGACAAGGGGGCAGTAACAGACAGGCGGTAGCAGGGAGGGTGGGCGGAGGCGGGCGCATGCCCAAGGCAATTCGGCGGCGTGTGCCCTGACCAAACCAAGCCAACCCAACCCACCGCCGCCGGCCCCGCGCAGGCAACAACCCGCCCACCGTGAAGCAGTACATGGAGGCGGTGGTGGCGGCGCTGGTGATGCGCGAGCCGCCGCTGCTGCACAGCCGGCTGCTGCCGCTGGTGGCGCGCTACAGCCGGCACGCCGCGGGGCTGGGCAGCTTCATCCTCATCGCCGCGCAGGTGGGGACGCGACTGACTCGACCGGCCGTGCGTGCGTGTGTGCGTGCATGCGTGCGTGTGTGTTTGCACAAGGTGGGACTGACTGACTGACTGACTGACTGACTGACTGACTGACTGACTGACTGACTGACTGACTGACTGACTGACTGACTGACTGACTGACTGACTGACTGACTGACTGGCCGAGTGTGGTTGGTGCCGTGTGCGCTCTGCTGCCAGTATGACGTGGGCCTGCTCGCGTACGTCGCCTCACGTCGATTCGCTTGGCAACCTGGTCATGGCTGCTGATGCGCTCCCGCGCGCCTGCTACTGCCTGCTGCCTACCTGCTACTGCTACTGCCTGCTGCCGCCCGCCAGGTGCTGCTGCACTCGCCGGCGCCGGTGCAGCGCTCCTGCCTGCGGCCGCTGCTGCTGGCGCTGGCGCCCTGGCTCATGTGCCACGGCCACACAGTGCGCACGTACGCGCAGCTGGTGCTGTGGGCGCTGCTGGCGCGCTTCCCGCCCGAGCACCCCATGTGGGCGCACTCCATAGGTGCGGTATGGGGCGGTGGGGTGGGGCGGGACTGGTGGTGGGGCGCGCGGCCGACGCCCTACGCCGCGGTCGATTGCTGTTAGGTTTGCAATGGCTGGGTTTGGGATCAGAGTGCACTGCTGCCACCCCTCCCCGTCGGTTTGTTTAGCTTGGGGCTTGTGTTCACAGCCGACCCACTCAACCGCCCATCCGCCCCCTCTGCCCCCCCCCCAAAAAAAACCGTCACATGCACGGCTACCCCCCCCCGCCCCCAGGCGACCTGGCCTACCTGCGCACGACCATCGCCTTCATGGACACCAACACCGACCTGGTGCGCCTGCGCAGGTGGGGCAGGCGGGGATGGGGGGGGAGGGGGCTAATGTGAAGCAAACCCCCCTGGCGGGGGGGGGCATGTGCGTGTGTGCGTGCGTGTGCGGCGGGCAGCTGGGGGGCTGGGGAGCGGCGGCGGTGGAAGCGAGGAAGGCTATGGGTGGGATTGCGGAGGCCCGGCCACCCAAACGTCAGCGCCTGGGCTTCCGACGCGTTGCAGGGTCCACGCTGCCCCCGGCCTGCCCTGATCTGGCCTGGCCTGGCATGGACTGCCCACAGGAACATCGGCGACCCCATTCTGGAGTGGAGCCCCGCCGGCCTGGCGCATCCAGGCCGCGTGTTCGCATCGGGGCCCTCGGGCGTGTGCCTGGCGGGTGAGTCCGCGGCCGCTGCGGGCCACCCTGTCTGATTGCCAGGGTGGGAATGGCCTGCGAGCAGCACACCCTCGCACTGCTGAGAACCGCCCCTCCCCTATCCCGCATTCGACACGCCGCTCGCCCGACTGCCCGCCCTGTGTCCCTGCCCTGTCCCTGCCCTGATCCCCATCAGGCTCGCCTTTGGAGCTGGCGACCTTCGAGGGCGCCCCGCCCACCCTGGTCGACCGGGTGCAGGTGCGATGGCTAGGCGGGGTGGGGCGGTGGGAGGGCACGGCAGGGAGATGGCTGCCGAGCCGCCACCGAGTAACAAGCGAACACGCCGAGTGCAGCCTGTTTGTCAACCTCCGAGCGCTGGCCGTAGCTGGTGACACACACGGCCCGGCCACCCCACCCCACCCCACACGATCGCGCATGTGTGTATCTAACTCTTGCTGCTGCCGCCCCGCCCGGCCGCGGCCGCCGCCGCTGCACAGGCGTTCCTGGTGTGGGAGCGGCACCGGCTGCGCGAGGAGCTGTCGGAGCGGGAGGTGGAGCGGCTGTATGCGTCGCAGGTGCGGCGGCGTGCGGCGGGGTGCGGGGGGATGTGGCGTGTAGCGGGGTGGGCGGGGTGTGGCGTGGGGTGGGCATGGGAAAGCGGGTGCACAGCTGCGGCTTCTGCTGCGGCAGAGACCTGGTGCTACCTAGCCCCGACTCACTGCGACGCCCCGGGGCTGCGCATGCAACGCACGCACACACACACACATACACACACACACACACGTATGCGTTCCGTTCCGTCGCGATTTGCTGCACCGCATGCACAGTCTCTTGTTGTCGTTTTTCCTTGTGATCTCTAACACACACAAACACACACGCCCATGCACAGAACCCCTCGGCCTTCGCTGGCGTGCTGGACGGCGCCGCCTCGTCCGCCGGCAGCGGCGGCAAGCAGCAGCAGCGGGGCGCGGCTGCTACTGCTACTGCTGCTGCTGCCGGCGGCGCCGCCGCCGGCGGCGGTATCGGCGACTTCCAACGAAAGATCACGCCCGAGGCGCTGCTGGCGGAGCTGGGCGGCGGCGGTGGTGGCGGCGCCGGCGCAGCCGGCGGCGGCGGCGTGGGCGAGGGCGGGCTCGCGGGGCTGCTGCTGGAGGGAGAGGACGAGGCTGGCGACTGGAAGTGAGTGCCGGCGCCGGGTTCAGGGTCTGTGTGTGTGGTGGGTGCTGGGTGGTGGGTGTGGGCGCCGCCAGCGCCACCAGGGCCGTGCCCCGGCCCCGCGCCGCGTTGATGGTGGTGTGTCGAGTTGGGTTGGCGGGGGCGCTGCGCACCGGCCAACGGGTGCCGCGCTTTGACTTGGCACGACCGCGGGCGATACACGTTCGATGAGCCACCCGCCCGCCCGCCTGCTCGCCCCCGGTGTGTCCGCAGGGCCGCCTCCGCCTCCGCCGCGCGGCGGCACGACATACTGCTGGTGGCCTCGCTCATAGACAAGGTGCGCCAGGGCGTAGACGTAGACATTGCTGTCAGCTGGCAGCTGCGGGCTGCACGGTGCGCACGTGCTGCTGGCTCCCCCACCACCCTCAACCCCCGCGCTCCGGCAAGGGGCAAGGACCACGCGCCAGCCCCAACACACGCCGGCACCCGCCCGCACCTCACGCCGATTGCTCCCCGCGCACTCTATCGTCCCCAACCCCAAACACAAACCCAACCCCCCAACCGTGTGCTGTTACGTAGATCCCCAACCTGGCGGGCCTGGCGCGCACGTGCGAGGTGCTGGGCGCGGGGCGGCTGGTGCTGGCGGACACGACCGTGGCGCAGGACTCGCTGTTCACCAGCATCAGCGTCACCGCGGAGCAGTGAGCAGTGCTGCCAGGGGGTTGAAAGATATGAGAAAGCTGGGGGGGGCTACAGGGGGGTGCCGGGTGACCAGGGGGATTGGTCTGGGCGGGCGGCAGGGGCGCGCGGAGGCACGGCTAACGGCATTGGCCTCCGGGACGTGTGGGGCGGCGACGCGCCCGTGCGCGGTGTGATGCATTGCGCCGTGCTGGTGTTCGCGCGTGTGTGTATGTGCACCTGCCCACCTACCCCCCACCCCGAACTAATAGTTTGGTTAAGCTCGGGCTGGTGTTCACAGCCCCGCTCTCCGCACGCACACGCCTACAAACTCAGCTGCTGGTTGCGCCTGTTTCCTACGTAACACACGCGCACGCCGCCGCCGCTGCCGCCCGCCGCCCGCTGCAGGTGGCTGCCCATGCTCCTGTACGTTTTGATGTAACACACGCGCGCATGCCCCCACCGCCCGCTGCAGGTGGCTGCCCATGGAGGAGGTGAAGCCGGCGGCGCTGCTGGCGTGGCTGGAGCGCAAGGCGGCGGAGGGGTGAGCAGTGTGTGTGGGATAGTCCTTTGCAGAACGCACAGCACAGGAGATTGAGCACGGAGCGTGTGCACACGCACGTGTGTGGGGGCAGGGGTCACCATGTGCCCCGTCGGACGTGCCCCGCCCCAACTGCTACCATCCCGAACCCCCATCCGCTCATGCCTCTCGCCTCGCTCTCGCGCGCATCCCCTCCCCCAACCAACTTCCCACGCGCCCCTCTACCCACCCACCCACCCACACTGCACACGCGCACGCGCCCGCAGCTACACGCTGGTGGGGCTGGAGCAGACGGCGGAGAGCGTGCGGCTGCCGGACTACGTGTGGCCGGAGCGGGTGGTGCTGGTGCTGGGCCGGGAGAAGGAGGGCATCCCGCCCGAGGTGGGGGCGCCGGGGGGCAGGCAGGGGGCGGTGGATGGGGCAGGCAGGGGGCGGTGGAGGGCAGGCAGGGGCCGGTGGAAGGGCGCGCAGTGGCCGGCGCCGTGGATGGGGTGGGTGGCGGCGGTCTGTGCATGCACCGGCACGGGCTGCTCTGTCTGTGCGCTAGGCAGGAGGATCTGCTGCGCACCACCGCCCCTGCTGCTGCGCCACCACCCCTGCTGCTGCGCCACCACCCCGCGCCTTCGCCCACGTACCGTTCAAACGTCCGCCCCACAAACCCCGCGCCGCCGCCGCCCTGCCGCAGGTGCTGTCGCTGCTGGACGCGGCGCTGGAGATCCCGCAGCGCGGCATCATCCGCTCCCTCAACGTGCACGTCACCGGCGCCATCGCGCTGTACGACTACGTGCGCAAGCAGCAGCACCAGCTGGGCCCTGCGGGGGCAGCGGCAGCGGCTGGGGCTGGGGCTGCGGCGGCCGGCAGCGCGGCGAAGTAGGTACGGATGGTTGGCTGACAGCCTGCGGTCACGTTACGTCACGTTGGGTGGGTAGGTGCCTAGGTGGGTGGGTGGGTGGGTAGGCAGGCGGAGTGTTGCTAACTCTCGGCGGGCGGGCGGACGCTGTGGCTTGTTGATGGGCAAGGTGCCGGTGCGTGGCAGTGCGTAAATGCGTGCTGCAGCTGGTGGTACGTGGCTGGGGTATTGTGCATGGGTGGACGCATGGCACGGTGGATGGGAGGGCGGACGCCGGCCGTACGGCAGCGGCAGCGTGGTGGTGGTGGTGCCCGGCGGCGGTGGTGCCCTGGCGCTGGCCACCCCTGTCGGACTAGGGTTAAGTTTACCGGGGTCCGGACTTGCTGTTGTGGCAACGTGCGTTAGAGGCAGGTGTCCTGGCTAGCTAGGTCTGGAGCGCAAGGCTTTGGGATAAATACTGTTGTCAGCGTGTGGATCATTCGTGAGCTCACGTGGCAGCATCAAGAAAGTGGGGTTGCGAAAAGTGCGCGCGCGGGCGCCTGTCCTAGCAACCCCTCGATGAGGCTTTGGACTCAGGGTATATAATCTCCCTGTGCATGTAAATTTGCAACAAGTACATTTTCTTATTACCTGCCGCACTCGCCAAACCTGCTGTGAGAGACTACTGTAAACATGGGCGTCGATGCCAACCCCAACGTGGCCCTGATTAACTCAATTGCCGCTGGCAAGAGCGCCTACGACGTCTACGGCATACTCGCAGATGGTGGCTTCACGGCTTCAGTTGACATGGTGGCTGGTGAGCGTCTTGCCTGAGAGGTTTGCATCGGAGCATGCCGCGACGACTCGGGCTTCCTGACGACGCTAGGGCATGGCCGCGTGCCGTGCAGCAGCCTCTTGTTAAATGACCGGAAATCCTGAAACAATCGCCGTTTTGCGGTCCAGAAACTTAGCCTCTTGGGGCCTGCCTGTTTCTGCGCTTACCATGCCATCACGTGCAGACTTGCTGAACTGGGTCCTTGATGGCGACGTGAAGGACAACTTCGAGAAGGCCTGCATTGTGGACTTCGTTATCCGGTGAGCATTATTGGTAGCCCTGTTGGTTTACCGCGGCTTGAGGGCGAGTTGGCATGTCGAAATGGCTGACACATGCGTGCACACATTCGAGGGGCCACCCGGCACGCCCCCGACCGCCCCGACCGTGTGCTTGCCCCTGTTGCGCGCAGGCACCACGGCAAGAACCTGATGACCCTGACCTGGGAGATGACCAAGCGGTACCTGGGAATGTCCCGCACCAACCGCTGCGGCAAGTGCCGCCGCCCCGGCCACACGCAGCCGCACTGCCCCTTTTAGATCGATAGGCCGTGTCGCCGTGGCAAGGACCGCGGCAACCCGGTCCTGTTTACCATGGTATTGGTATTGTAAGAGGTGGCGGCGCACCGCCGAGATGGCGGGACTGAGAGCGGCTGGTGGTGATTGCTGATGCGGCAAATGCACGTGCGGCATGCGTTGGCGGGCTGACGTGGCAGTGGTGGCTGGGCCGATACGGGATTGATGCGGTGTGGGATGTGATGGTACAAGACAAAGGGGCAGGATGGCGAAGTACCGTAGTGTGCGGCGTATGTACTCCCAGACCCCAGCAGGCAGCAGTTAACAAGCAAGGCACGGGTAACGCCGGAGTGACTGTACCGAGTCGGCGCTGATTGGCTGGTTGTTTGCTGACGCGCATTGATGTGTTGTGGGATGATGGGTGGGTGGGTACGGGTAGAGGGTACTTGATGCCTGAATGACTGTCACCTTGCTGTAACATTACTGCGTGTGTGGTATGCCCACTGCTGTGTGCGATCAAAGTGACGGCCGGTGAGCCACGTGCCCCGCAGGCCCCCATCTCCCGGCATGCGTCAGCACCTATGCAGCTGCAGCCCTGTTGAAGGCGCGGCAAGAGCAGCAAAGCGGTCTTCACGTTCTCCTGGACTCGGGGGCAAGAAGTACAATGGTTGTTACAAGATGGGACAGCCCGCAGTAGCTGCCGAGCGAGGGGATGACATCCCCTCGACGTCGAGACGCGACCGAACCCTCCACTGCGCAAGAGTACTGCTACACACTAACAGCGCCCCACGCATCACTGGAAAGTAACATACATGCCGCGTCTGGGACTATCCATGCGCGTGCCATGGCTTTGGCCGGCATCGGCATGCGGTATGCTGTCATGCAGAAAGTGGTTTGTCCAGTTTCCGGCATCACTTGGTGCCCCGCCACGCACACACACGCAGGCGTGTTACACAACACACGCATACGCACACACAAACCCCCATGCGCACACCACGCGCAACACGCTGCCGCCCCAAGCAATTTGGCAAAGCGAAATCCTGCCAATGGACATGTGCACAGCACAACCGACCAGCCGATGCGTTGTGTTCACATGACACAAGAAATAAAGAATCGATATCGTTACACGGGCACCCTGCCATCACTGATGTTAGGTGTCAGTTCACCGCCCAGCCCAGCCATCTCAACAAGTGCACCCTCAAGTTAACCATGACCACCCGCACACGCACACACTCGCGGGCGGGAGCAGGCGCATCAGCTCTTACAGCCGGCCCGCACGCAGCGCCCGGTGCCGGCTGCTGCCACCGATGGCGCCGCGGCCCGCGCGGCCGGCGTGCGGGTCCGCGCTCCCGCCACCCAGGCGCAGCACCTGCTGCTGCTCATTATCCTTGGCCTCAACCTTGGAGTTGACCTGCTGCACCTGCTGCTGCGCCGCCGCCGCCGAGTCAGCTTCTAGCGCCACCGCAATGGCCGCCGCCATCGCCGCCTCGTCATCCGGGTGCTGGATGTCGAACTCGCGCACCGGGCCCTCGGAGTCGTCCATGGCCGCGGGGTCGGCGCCGGCGGCGCCAAAGGCACGCGCGCGCGGGCAGGGGCCGCCGTCGCAAGGGTGCGGGGCGTCGCCGCTCAGCCAAGCCATCCAGCCCATGAACCATGTGGGCGGGCGCGGGCCGCCGTCGGGGCCGCCGTCGGGGCCGCCAAAGGGAAACGGGCGCTCATTGCCGGGTCCGCCGAAGCCGGGGCGGGGGCCGACAAAGCCGCCGTCCATGCCAGTGCCAGGCGGCGGCGGCGGCGGGCCGCACAGCATGTCCACCACCCACCGGGGCAGCGGCACAGGCGGGTGGGGAGGCGGCCGGGGGTGCGGTGGGCGGTCGCCGCCATCGGCCTCAGCAGCGTCGGCGGCAAGGGCGGCGGCGACGAAGGGGCCAGTGGCCTCAGAGCCGGGGCGGGGGAGGGCGGCGAGGGTGGCGGCATCGGCGAAGGGCAGGTCGAACGGAGGCGGCGGCGGCGGGGGGCACACCAGGTGCGCCAGCCAGGGTGGCAGCCAGGGGTGGGGAGGAGGCGGGTGGGGACCCGGCCCGTCGAACTCGCCATCAGGGCCGTGGTGGGGGCCGTGGTGGGGGCCGTCATGGGGACCGTGCGGGCCGTCGTGGGGACCATCGTGCGGGCCGTGGTGCGGGCCGTCATGAGGACCGTCGTGGGGGCCGTCATGTGGACCAGGACCATCGTGGGGGCCGTCGTGGGGACCGTGCGGGCCGTCGTGAGGGCCGTCGTGCGGGCCGTGGTGGGGGCCGTCGTGGGGACCGTCATGAGGACCATCGTGCGGGCCGTCGTGGGGCCCACCACCGTCACGCTTCCGGTCGACCGCGTCCGGCAGTTGGGCGCCTGCAGCGGGTGGGAGGAGCAGCGTCAATACCAGGCCGATTGTCTTCAGGCCAGAAAACAAACTGTAACAGCATCTAGCAAGCTTAAGCGCGGCACGACTCACAAGCTAGCTGGCACATCCAGGCGCTGGCGAGGAGCGCAACCAGCGCGAACGGCAGGGCGCGCCGAGCGCGAGCCATCCTGGCTAGAGGCTGTGAAGATGCACCGTCGCACCGTCTTCCGGTCGCTGAAGGCGCACGCGTGGGCGCTGTCAGGAAAGGGTGAAACACAGAATGGTACTAGGAACTGGCGTTTGAAGAGTTGTTTAAGGGTGCAGTAGGTAGAAGAATTAGAATGTATCAGATGTGTTTCAGCCGGGGCTATTATAGCGCGGATGGCGCAACGGCCTAACGTATACGAGGGGCCAGCCCCGTCTACTAGCCGCGTATGCCCGGGAAAAGTAGAGCCCGCAGCGCTAGTACTCTTGCTGAAAAGTACGTGTTTGTTGTTTTCTTGTCGTTTGGCTCCCAAGCTCTGCGTTCTGCCGGTGTCGGTGCGGTAACGTGCAGCGCCCGCATCAATGGCCGCTCGGGATTCGAGTGCGGAGTTGGATTCGAGTGCCGACCAGGCGGCTGTAGTTGAAGCACTCCATAATACACGGGCCCTTTCAATGGGCATGCTCCACCAAGCCCTGGCCGGGCCGGCCATACACACTCAGCTCGCCACGCCCAAGTCCTCGCGTACCCAGAGCTCCTGCCCCAGCGGGCTATCCCAAAGCCCCTCCACCAGCCGCGTCTCGTCAACATCGGGCCCATGACAGATGTACAGTTCCCGCGTGTCCGGAAACAGTGCCGCAGTCAAGTACAGCACCGGCGCGGTCCCCGTGGCCGCACCGCCGACGCCCTGCGTGCCCCCCGCGCCCGCACCCGCGGTCGCTGGCGGCGCGCCGCCGCTGCTCGCCGCCCCGCCGCTGCCGGTGCCGCTGCTCGCCCCGCCCGCGCTGCCCCCGACCCGGCTGCTCGACACGCGTGCAAGCCAGGACTTGCCAGTTGGCTGTGCGGGAAGACGGGGGGGGGAGCAAGCGGGTGGGGGGGCGGGGACACGAACGGGCCGTGAGGGAGTGCCGTGAAAGCACCGCAACTCCAAAGCACACCTCGATCAATACACTTCCGCACACCCCGGTCCTGTGCTCCCTCACTTAACCACCTCCGTTGCCACCCGCCCCACACCGTACCGTACTACGGTACTCCCCGACGCTGTGCTCACCGTCGGCGCCGGCTCCGCCGCAGCTCCTTCCGCCCCCGCCGCCGCGCCCGCCCCCGCGCCGGCCGCGCCCCGCGCCTCCGCCGCCGGCAGCTGCAGCCGCAGCGTGAGGCTGTGCACCGCCGCCAGGCTGGCCAGCTCGGGGTGGTACTGCCAGGGCGAGGAGTCGGCGGTGCCCAGCCGCTGGCCGCCCTCGCGCTGCGAGCGCACCGCCGACAGCTGCTCGATCTGGTCCAGCGTCATGGTCAGCCTGCGGGCGGGAGGGCGGGAGGGAGTGGGGTTTGGAGGGGCGGTAGGGTGGCGGGCGGGGGTTGGAGGGGGGAGGCAGGCGTGTGCGTGTGTGACTTGGCGTCGCGGCGTGGACGCAGCATGGGCGGCGGGCGGGCGCGTAGTTTCGTCTAGTGCACCGCGCAACAACAGACTATGAACTGGCGCCAAGAGTGCGTGCCGGTCAGCGCCCGGGCACACCGCGGGGCTCCGCCCCAAAACTAGCAATCAGGTCGCAGCGCGAGAGCTCGCCACCCGTACCTGGCATGCTTGGGCGGCGCCGCGATGGCCACGTTGTGTGCGCCAAAGCGCAGCCGGCACGCCGCCACCGCGCGCCACACCGCCGCCAGCGCGCCGCCGCCGGCCGGCAGGTCCCCCAGGAAGCGCACGCAGCCGTGCGGCGCGTCGTGCGCTATGAGGAACAGGGCCCCCTCGGGCGCCGGCACCGGCAGACAGGCGTAGGTGGGGCTGCTGGTGAGGGTGGGGGCGGCGGCGCCGCCGCCGCCCGGCCCCGTGCGGCCGCCGCGGCCGGACCGGTCGTGGGGCTGGCCGCCGGTGGGCGTGGTGGCGAGGCGGCCGCCGCCGCCAGGGCCTGCGTGGCCCGTGCTGCTGCGGCCGGGCGGCAGTCGGCCGTCGGGGCTGGCCGGCACACTGCTGCGGCGGCGGCGGCACCAGGGTGGTGAAGGGTGTGTCAGTGCGTGAGAGGAGGCGGGAGGTCAGTGCCGTGTTGCACTTGCCCGCCCCCGGCTTGTGCCCCGCTCTTCAGCTGTCCCCGCCACCGTGTCCCTCGGTCTCGTCAGCTCGATTTGGTTTAGCTTGGGCTGGTGCCCACAAACTTCCCCCCTTCCAAAGTATGCACACCCGCCCACCTGTACGGCCCGAACGGCACCTCGACGCTGCTGGGCGGCCGCACGGGCGGCGGCAGCTGCGGCTTGCCGCCCACCCCATGCGGCGTGGAGCGGTTCCGCATCATCAGCCGGAACAGCAGGTTGGCGCCGCCCGCCGCGCCGCCGCCGGCAGCCGCGCCCTTGCCGCCCGCCGCGCCGCCGGCGCCGCCGCGCGCCCCGGCCGCGGCGGCGTCCCCTGCCGCCGCCGGCGTGGCGTCCAGGGACCGCGCTGCCGCGCTGTACACCCCTGTCGGGCGGGCGGGCATGCGGTGATGGTGGTGGTGGTGGTGGTGGTGGTGGTGCAAGATTAAGAAGTTGCTGATGACAGTGGAGCAGCGGGTACAGCAGGTAAGCGCTTTGGGGCAGATGGCCGGCGACCCTGTGGCAAACCCCTCTCCCGGCTCACTCACCCTCCCCAAACATCCTTGCAACCCACCCACCCCGAACCCACCCACCCGACGCCTCCACCAGGCGCTCCAGGTCCGCCCCCAGCGCGCCGTGCAGCCGCTGCAGCAGCTCGGCGGCGGAGTGGCCCTCCAGCCGGCCTGCGTCCGCGGCGGCGAGCGGGGTCAGCAGCGGCAGGCGCCGCGACACGTGCCGGAGTGCTCACGGCCCACGTGTGGGTTGACACGTACCTTTAGCCGTCGCCTCTTCCCCCCTGCCACCTGGACCCGCCTCTGGACGGCTCCAGCCCTCCACCCCAAGCCCACCGCCCCCAAGTCCACCCCAAGCACTGATTCTGGGTTTGGCACCAACCAACATCCTCCCGACCCCAGCCCAGCCCGCTTCACTCGGTCGGTTGCTTTGGGTTCTGAAATGAACTCCCCACCCCTGTACCGCTTTTCCATATCTTTGCAACCCCGCTCCCACCCACCCCGCACGCACCCGCCAGCTCCTCCTCGATCTCCTCGTCGTAGCCGGTGAGCACCACCGCCATCACCATGTGCATCGCGCTGGCCACCACCAGCAGGCTGCGGCCCATGGGCTGCTCGCTCACGGTCACGCCCGCGCTCTCGTGCTGCAGCGCCGCCACCGCGGCCGCGGTCGCGGCGGCGGTGCCGCCCGCGCCGCCGGCGGGGCCGCGGCCCGCGGCCGCGGCGGCGCCGGCGGAGGAGGGGTGCGGCAGGTGCACGATGCGCGTCAGGATCTGTCAGGGTTGTTGTTGTTGCGTTAGGTTGTTGTATTGCGGGACAAGTTGACTCCGACAGGCGGGGGCAGGGGCGCAGCCAACCGGGCCGGCCAGGCGCGACGGGCCGGCGGCTGTCCCCGCCCGCACCCACCTGGCAGGGCAGCCCCCCCGCGTGCTGCAGCACCCCCAGCGTCCACAGCAGCTGCCACAGCTGCTTGGCGTGCCGCGGGTGCAGGTCCGACGCCAGCAGCAGCCCCCTGCACACAGCGCGCGTGCAGGATGGAGATGAGAAGGGACCGGGGTGATGCCCCCATCCTCGCCTGTGTGCATGCCGCGCCCAGGAGACCAGCTCGGCCGGCGCCCTGCAGTCCTGCAGTCCTGCGGCCCGGCGGCCTGCCCACCCACCCACCCACCCACCCACCCACCCACCCACCCACCCACCCACCCACCACCCACCCACCCACCCACCCACCCACCCACCCACCCACCCACCCACCCCACCTGTACATGAGGCAGGAGTGCTTCCGGAAGAAGCTGAACGGCGCCTTGTGGTGCTGCGCCGCGTGCTCCGCCACGATGCCCGCCAGCCGCTGCTGCAGCCGGCCCGGGAGCGCCAGGTACAGGCAGGACGACTGCGAGCAGGGGCGGGGCGGGGCGGGGTGGTGCGAGCGTCAGTCCGGGGTGGCATGGTGGTGGTGGTGGTAGCCGTCCATGTGAGCCATTCGGGAGAGCCGAAGGGCGCGGGCCTACCGAGCCGTGGGGCTGGGGGCTGGGGCGGCAGTCGGCAGCCTGCTGTGTGTCGTGTCGTGCAGGTAGCGCCGTTCAGGGTTGAGCACACGCACCTCGAAGCAGGTCCACGGCGCCATGCGCGGGCCCCACTGCGGCGAGTCGATCTGGGTCAGCACGCCCTCAAACACGCGGTCCAGAATGGCCTGGCGGTGGGTGGGTGGTGGCGGTGGCGGTGGGGCGGGCGGGTGGGTGGATGGTGTGCACAACAAACTCCAAACCCACCTCTGCACACCCAGCAGGGCGGCGGCAGGTGGCGCAGGTGGCGGTGGCAATCACCGGACCGGCACCAGACTGTGGCACCGTGCTACATCTGCATGCTGCAAGTGAGCTTCAAGTGTCTAAAGCGCCTTGCGGCTTCGTGAGGTACTGCTGCCCGCTGCGGCGCACCTGGGTCTCCGCAGACGTCTGCGCCGGCCCGCCTGCGCTGCCGGGGCGCGCACCGCCCGGCGTCTTGGCTGCAGCGGTGACACAGGCGGGGGTGGCGGCGCAGTGGTTGGGTACCAGGTTTGTGCACCCACTGCGCGCTGGGCGCAATCTGAGGTGCCGCGACTTCGGGTCGTCCGCAAGCTCCCGCTGCCCCTCCCCCGCACCCATATCCACACTCCTCTTATCCCTCCGCCTTCAGGCAACGACGCTCGCTATCTCGCTCCCCCTCCCTCACCCTGTATGAGGCCCCACTGCGCGAAGGGCCCCATGAGCAGCACCAGCGTCTCCGCCAGGTGCAGCACCAGCGCGGTGGCGGCGGAGGGCGGCACCAGCTGCCGCAGAGCCACCACCAGCATCACGCTCTGCGCAGGGCCGGCGGACCAGGAGGCCGAGGCCGAGGCCGGGCAGCCGGGGGTGGGCAGTTGGGCACCATGCAGCAGTCCACCGCGTCAGTACGGCAGTGCGCACTGGCACGTGCGCGTGTGTGCCCCCTCGCGCCTCCCCCTCCATCTCCCCGCGACGCCCTGTGCTGTTGTACTGTGCCGCCGGCCACGTGCCGTTGGCCGTTGCGTGGCCCGTGCCGGTTGCACTGTTGCACGGTTGCGTGCAGCAGCGGTCGCTTCCAGTCCCCGTCGTCTGGCCGCGACCCCGCACCTCCAGGTGCGCTGACGCCAGCAGCATCCGCGTGCCGCCATGCTCCAAGTGTACCAGCTTTGTCTGTGCCCGGGGAGGAAGGCAGCGGAGGAACGCACAGCGGTGTTGCGGCAGGTGTGAGCCCGGGGAAAACAGCCGGGGGGCCGGGGGGATGCACGCGGCTAACACGGCACGTGTGGCGCCGGGCCGCCTGTATGTCAGCCAGCCAGTCAGCCAGCCAGCCAGGCGTGGGAGGAAGGCCTAACGGCGCGTAAGACCCGTACACGAAGGGAAGCCCCGGCTTGTCATCAAGCCCTTCTACGGCATCTCCTGCTACACCAGGATACCACTCCAAGCCAGCTGCGCCACCGCAGCGTTTGCCAGCCGGCACGCGCCACAGCCCCCACAGCGCCTGTGGCCACCCTTCAGTACACGTGGCCCCACCTTCTCCCCGCATATGCTGTCGAGCACGCCGCGGATGGCCAGGCTGAGCGACTTGAAGGAGTTGATGTGGCTGGCCGTGCTACCCGCAGGCGCGTCTCGCGGGTAGCTGTACAGCAGCTGAGAGACGACACCAGGGTTCAAACAGGGTAGAGACGTGAGGCATGTGTGCGAAGGAGGGGGCGCAGCAGTTTGAGAGGCGTCAAGGCTAAGGGTGCCACTCGGTGGTCAGCCAGGCACGCCAGACAACTCAGACCCTCCGTGCCGAACTCACGCTCCGGTCCTCCTCGTCATCCTCCCCGCCTTGGCTGTCGGTGCTAACTATGAACGCTGCATGCACTGATGGGTGAGCTGACGGGGGCTTCGCACTCATTGCTCAGTCAAAAATAGGCGCATGCCGGTCCGAAAGTCCACTCGTTCATTTAGGCTTTACAAGTTTGCACATGGGTAGGCAATGTTGCGTAAACAATGGTAAATTTTATGTGGCCTTCAAAATCGCGAAGGAAGCGGATGGTCCGATTGGCCAGATGCACGCGACAAAACCGGGGCAATTGGCCCCCTGCGCCTCACAAGGATGTAAATTTCTGACGCTGAGTAGCCCCAACTGCATACACCAGCTACTACAGCACACCGGATCCTGGTCCGCTGCGCACCTTGCCGAAGGTATTCCAGAACAACCGCAAAGATGTCCGCGTCGCCAAGCAAGCGCCGCGAAATGGACGTGATGAAGCTGTGAGTTTGTAGGCTGGCGCGCTGGCAGCCCGGAAGCTGTGCGGGGATGTCGCTGCACAAGGGTTTGGCCGAACTAACGCGCGACGTGGCCGGTGCCCGCTTATGGCGCGCAGGATGATGTCGGATTGGAAGGTGGAGCTGGTGGAGGACAACATCAGCGAGTTCCACGTCGACTTCGCCGGCCCAAAAGACAGTGAGTTGCCGCTTGCGACGCACCGCTCCCCGGATTTGTTGTCCGTCGCTCGCAGCATCGCCCCTGCTTGCCACAATGCGTGCTGTGCGCCGTTTGGGTCGGCGCGGCTCACCGCGGCGTCCGTCGCTGCCGATGCAGGCCCGTATGAGGGGGGACTCTGGAGGATACACGTCGAGCTGCCGGAGGCGTACCCCTACAAATCACCGTCCATTGGATTCGTGAACCGATGCTACCACCCCAACATCGATGAGGCGTAAGTTGCTGCAGCCCTTGCAGCGGGCCCCGCGGCCGCGGTCTCGGCCTCGTCCCCGAAAGTCTGGGCCCCAACCGCCCCCCCCTCCCGCCCGCACCAAAACGCTTCGTGTCAACGCGCGCGCAGGTCGGGGTCGGTGTGCCTGGACGTCATTAACCAGACCTGGAGCCCGATGTTTGGTGAGAGCGAGCCGGCGGCGCTGGCGTTTTTGGGGGTGGATTGATGCCTCGGCGGCAAGGCCTATCCCCGCGCGCCAGCCAGCTGCTATGCCAGCCGGACCCAACTCAGGGAGGGCGGCCGATCCTGACGGTCGCGCCGCGATGGTGTCCATCTAATGCTGCTGTGTCGACAGCAACCGCCCCGCGTCGATCCCGGGTTCTGCCGTACGGGCAGCCCGCTCGAATCCCGTACCATCGCCCTCCCCTCCCCCCCCCTGCCGCCCCCCGCCACAGACCTGGTGAACATCTTCGAGGTGTTCCTGCCGCAGCTGCTGCTGTACCCCAACCCCACCGACCCGCTCAACAGCGAGGCGGCGGCGCTGCTGATGCGCGAGCCGCAGCTGTACGCCAACAAGGTCAAGGGTGAGCAGTGAGCACGGAGCAGCCCCCGGCATGTCAGGGAGGGCTGGGGTGGGGTTTTCATGCATCATCCAGTTGAACGAGGTGACAGGCGGTAGACAATGGGGAGGGGCCATGAAGGTTGGGGGGCGTGCTCAGTAGCGAGGGAAGTTACGGTGACTGAAGCGGCGCTTGCGAGCTCCGCACCGGCCGCTGTTTGTGCTGCGTACTGGTTGCGCTCGGGCCCTGTCCAAGCGGGGGTTGGCGCCTGCTGCTGCGTGTCCTGCAGACTACGTGCAGCGCTACGCGCGGCCGGAGCAGCTGCTGGGGCACAACCCCGCGTCGGTCAACAACAAGAGCAGCGATGACGAGGACGGGGACGGGGACCAGAAGATGGGCGGCGACGGCGAGGAGAGCGAGGGGGCGTTCCTTTCCGACAGCGAGGACGAGGCGGCATGAGGCGGCGGAGGAGGAGGCGGAGGCACGGCGGCAGCAGCACCTGGGCAGCAGCAGCAGCAGACGGGGCAGGGATGAAGACGCGGCATGGACACAGGACGTCAGCTGGGAGAGCCTTTCCCGCTGGCTGTTACCTGTAAAGAGCGCTGTTGCTGCGCGCCCGGTGCTCCTTGTAGCAAGGAGGGCGGCTGCTCGCCGGACGGCTAGACGCATAGCTAATACACTGCTGGGTGATACTGACGGGTGACGAGTTGTCTGTTTTTGTGTTTGGTTGCGTATCCCTGTCCGAGGCGAGACGAGTGGGGGGGCCGCGGTAGCGTGAATTGTGCGTTGCCGGTTGCGGCGGCGCGCCCGCACATGCCCGCACATGCCGTATGCAGACCCCCAGGGCACCAAGCGCTGGTCTCTGCGGGGCCGCCCAGGCGCGCTGGGCGGGTGTGCTGTGGGTTGCCAACGCTTGCACCTCTCGGCCGTCGTTGGTCGTTGGTACGGCCTGACTTTGACGGTTGCCGTGGGACAACATAACTGCAGGGTGTGGGGCGCCAGGGCCCGCTCTTATGTTGGTAGCTGTAGAAAGTAGCAAGCGGGAGGCATGCGAAAGCATTTTAGCTCCGTGCTCCATCTCATCTCATCACAGGAGGAGGAAGCCGGCGTGTTACGTTTACCTAGCCTCACACACGGGCGCGGCCGCCGCCCACACCGCGTCCTGCTGGCGTGGTGGATGCGGCGAGCGTACGCTGCGGCCGTGCGTGTGTTGCTTTCTTGCATTTCCTTCCACGCATTCCAAGAGCGAATCAATAAGGATTTTTGCAGGGATTGCCAAATAGGGCACTGCGGCCGTAGGCGCAGCACGCAGTGGCGATGTGCTGTTGTGGCGTGGCTGTCTGCTGCATAGATGGTGCGCCTCGGCGCCTACCCCCAACGAGTTCTCTTTTACTGGTGTACAATATATCTAAAGAGTGTGTCTGTTCTCTAACTTTACCTGCCTGTGTGGCTGCATTGCCAGGAGGCTGGGTGTTTGTACGAAAGGCTCCGGATGATGCGCGGTTGACGCAAGGAAGCTCCGGCCCGTGCATGACATGGGCAGGGGGTGGTCAGGGGCGTGTACGGCTGGTGGTCAACCGCTGTGTGTGGTGGGTTGAGTCAGCTGTGTCGCGGTGGCGTGACCTGGCTGGCCTGCTGCTGCAGGTGGTTGCGTGGCGCAAGGAGCGGGATGCGGACGCGGGAATGCGAGACCTTTTGGGTACTGCCTGTTTGATTCTCCATTTGTGGTTTCCCATGTGTGTCGGACTGGACGAGGATTGACTGAGCGGAGATTGGCGGGGCGCGTGTGAGATGGAGCAGTGGGCCGTCATGCAGGCATTCCCCCCACCCCCCAGGAGAAGTGCGCGTGACGGGCTCACGTCGGCATAACGGCGCGGCGCAGGCGTAGGGCGGTACCGGCGCGCGCAGCCGCGGCCGTTGTGCGTGCATCGCATAATTGCGAGTGCATGTGCATCATGGGGGGCGACCCGCTGTAACTCTAAATGTACACATCGGCTCCTATTTCGCGATGTAGCCAACAACAGGTGGGCGGGTGCGGTGGCGGCCAGGCACCCGGGTGCCACTCCCGGTTTGGGCTCAGTTGTATTGATTACAGGGCGCCAGGGGCCGCTGCAATCAGGGGTGCCCCTGGCCGCAATGCATGCAGCTAAGCAGCTTTGCAGGTGTGCGTTTGACACTCTGACAGCGCCCTGCAGTGGCGCCCAGGGGTATCAGTCCATCGCCGCCGCCGCCGCAATCGTGGCGGGTCACGCGCGGCCGCTGGGCCGGCATGCCGCCCCTGCCTCCCACAACGCTCATCACCAGGACTGTATTGCGCCGTGCCCCACCCCACTGCTGTTCGCTTCGAAAGCGTCCTTGCACCACCAGTCACCACAACGCACAATTGCACAACGCACGCACCAGCGCACAGCGTCGACCCGTGTGGTCGCCACTGCCTCGCATCCGCGCCGCCCCTTTGTCCCTGCGCCGTCACCGCTTACTACGATTGCTATTTGCGCGCGCACAAGAGGGGACAGCCCGACGCGAGACCATCCTGCAACCGCATCTGCTCGGAAGCACTCACCATACCCCATCTCTGCGCCTCTATTTCACCACCACCATTACCGCCACCTCAACCATCAGCTCCACCTGCACCACCTCTCGCTCGCCGGCCCGCCCTAGAACGTAATCTCCGCCACCGGCTTGCGGTCCATGCCGCGCAGCGCCTCCGCCGCCGCCTCCTTGAGCTCAGGCAGCAGGTGCGCGTTGTGCTGCAGCTGCTTGAGCAGGTCGATGGTGCGGATGAGCAGGCGCGCCATGTCGCCGTCGTCCATGTCGCTGTCCTCCATCACCTGCGTCCACGTGGCGCCGCTGGCCCACGCCTCCACCAGGCCTGCGTGCGTGTGCGTGCGTGTTTGTGTGTGAGTGCGCGTGTGTGCGCGTGCGTGTTGGAGCAAACGGACCAGTGTGCGTGTGTGTCGTGCGAGTGTGCCTGTACCACTGCACAGAACATACCCCCCGCCCCACACCCACTAGCCCCCGCCCCCCGCCCCCTTGCCCCTTGTCTAGTTTAGCTTGGGCTCAAATCCACACACCCCCTAGCCCCTGCCGCCCCCGCCCCACCCGCGAAGCGCAGGTCCACCAGCAGCGCGTCGTTCCAGCGCGTCAGCCCCGCGTCCGTCTGCAGCTCCACCAGCAGCTGCCGCTGCCCCTCCAGCGCCTCCACCGCCGCCTCCACTGCCGGCGACACCGGGTAGGCAGCCCACACGGCCGTGGGCTTGGACAGCACCTGAGCACCAGCGGAGGAGGGTGAGTGGGGGTGTGTTAGCCGTGGAGGGCGAGTGGGGAGGAGGGTGCGCCAGCGGCGTGTGGCGTATGTATACGAAAGACCGCACACGTGTTGCCCATGTCATTCCCACCCGCGCGCCGCATCCTTCACCGCCAGCCCGCTGCTTGCAAGCCGCAAGCAACCCAGCACACACACACGCACGCGCACACGCACGCACACACGCACACGCACACGCACACGCACACGCACACGCACACGCACACGCACACGCACACGCACGCCCCCGGGGCTCACCTCGGGGCTGATGAGTGCCCCAAGCATGGCCGCCAGCTGCGGCCCGTTGAGCGTCTGCAGCGCCGGGTGCGACAGCGCCATGGCCAGCCACAGCTCGTTGCCGCCCTGTGTGTGGGGTGGTGGTGGTGGGGCAATGGGGGCATATGGGAGAGCGTGCGTGTGTTTAGAGGACATAAGGAGCAAGATACAGACGCAGAAGAGCGAGAGTGTGTGCAGTCCGCTCCCAAGCACAGAGCCGCTTCCCTTGCGCCGCATCGATACGCATCGGGTTGCCGAAGTTCTGCAGGTTCTAGAGCAAGCGCCGCCCCGGCCCCCGCCCCCCCGCCCGCCGGACCCCGCCGCCCGCCCCTGTGCGCCCCACCCACCTGGATGTTACGCGCCAGCAGCCCCAGCGGCAGCACGCGCAGCGTGTTGGCCTCCAGCGCGTCCATGCAGATCAGGATCTCCATCGTCAGCTGCGGCCGGTGGAGGGCACAGGGAGCGGAGGAGGGCGCGGGCGCGGGGTCAGGCCACGGTTAGACGGTCAGGAGGGCCGCGGGGTGTACTAGGCGTGGGTGTGAGCGCGGCCGGTGAGCTGCGTGGCTGGAGCCAAGGTAGGCCCCATGTGCTGTGCCCGTGTCGCCCGCCTCCTCCTTATCCCAACCCCACATCGTTCCGAACCACCGTCCAGTCCCGCCACACCAGCCCGGGCAGCCCCCTCCGCCCCCCACCTGGAACGTCTTCCACGTCGCCTCCAGCCGCCCGCTGCTGCGGCCCTCGGCGCGCAGCTTGTCAGCCTTCTTCAGCAGCCGCTTGGCGCGGGCCTGGCGAGGGAATTGGGAGGGCGGGGGTTGCATGGCTGAGCAGTTGTAGGGGGATGCTTGGGGGGCAGGTTTGGTTGGCACAGGGGTTGGCACTGGCACGGCCGCTCCCGCCCCCCAGCCTCCGAGTCAGCCTGCGATGCCGCGGCGGCAACGCCCTGCTCACCATCTGCTCCAGAGAGCCGTCCCGGTTGTTGCTGCCCGCCTGCCGCCGCTGCTCCTCCAGCGCCGCCACCGCCGCCTTCACGGCCTTCCGCGCCGCCACCACCTGCGCCGCCACCGCCGCGTCCGCCTCGATGAAGGTCCAGGGCAGCCGCGCCGCCAGCTGCCGCGTCACGGCGGAGGTGGTGGGCGTGCCCAGCGCCGCCTGCAGCGCCCAGCTGCTGGCTGCGGGGAGGAGGGCGCGAGCGGACCAGGTTGGGTGGGGGTGGGTCATTGAGGTGGGGGCGTTGGGGGGCTATGGGAGCATATGGATAGGAGGGATATGCGGGATGGAGGTGGCGGCGAGGTGGCGGCGCATGTGCGACACAGCGCGCGAGCCGGCACATTTGCACGGGCAGCGCGCGGACCTGCTTGGCCTGCACGCCCGCGCACCCCGACGCGCCTGGCCGCACCCCGCTGCCTCCCCTCCGGCCCCCCATAAACGCCGCCGCAACTCACCCTCCACGTTGCTCCAGGCGTTGGAGCGCAGCCCCTCCAGCGCGCCCCACACCTTGTCCGCGTCGGCCGCCGCCACCGCGCCCGCCGCGCCCTCCAGCACGCCCGCCACGCACGCCGCGCTGGCGCGCATGAGGCGGTTGTCAGCCGCCAGGCAGGCGTAGTACGGCCCGGCGGTTGTAACCGTCACAACCGTGGATCCCTCAACCGTCACCTCCTGCGGCGGCTCGACCTCGCCCACGATGAGCGCGGGCATGAGCAGCGGCCGGCCGTTGCCGCCGCCGCCCGCCGCCAGGTTGAGCACCACGATGCGCGGCAGGCCCTCCGCGGCCAGCATCTGGCGAGCCGACTCGCTCTGCGCCTCGATCTGCGCGGGGTGGTGGTGGTGGTGGTGGTGGTGGTGGTGGGATGCAATGATACAGATGGTGGGGATCAGTCGAGTGCTGACGAGTGCGGGCGCCCCGAGCCCCGCGCAAACACGCACGTAACGCCCACCTGCGCGTTCTTCAGTCGCTTCAGCTCATCCTTGGCGGCCTTCAGCTCAGCCTGTGGGGACGCGGCAGGACAAGGCGGCGGCAATCGCAGCAGAAGCAGCAGCAGCAGCCGTCAGCAACCTCCCACCCGCCCTACCACCACCTGCGCCTCATCACACATATTACGCCGGCCGCTGCTGCCCCCCCAGATTGTCTACCGTCTACCACTTCCTTAACTAATGATGAATGTAACCCCACCCCATTGCACCGAATCATGTTGATGTTGTGACCGGCCGCTGCTGCCCCCCAAACAGCACACCCACACGAACACATCGACTCACGTTGAGCTCCTTGGCGCGCGAGGTGGCGGACGCCTTGAACGACTCCACCAGCTGCTGCGCCTCCGCCTCCAGCGCCGCCGCCTCGTCCTCGCGGCGCAGGTTGCCCTCGGTGGCCAGGAAGTTGCCGAACGAGCGCGACACGAACTCGCGGGCCTGGGCGGGTGGAGTGGGGGATGGGCGGGCGTTCAGGCGGTGCCGCGTGCGGCGGCGGCGGTAACGGCACTCAGCGCGGCAGCTCTCTGCCAGGGCAGCGGCAGCGTTCGACACGTTCCCATCCCACAGGCTGCGGCCCGCGACCTCCTTCCGGTTTGGAAGGAGCTACCCCTCCCTCCCTACCCCCCCCCCCCAATGATTGATTTGGGAATTGGAGAAAACTACCCCCCAACACACACGCACACGCACACGCACACGCGCACACGTGCCCCCACCTGCTCCAGCGTGTTGACGGACAGCAGGTTGAGCACCAGGCCGTACGACACACTGAACTGCGACACCAGCGGCTCGGGGCCGGCGTGGATGATCTGCCACGCCTCGTCCGCGCCCTCGAACCTGTGCGACAGCGGGCGTGGGGGTTGGACCTTCGTGCCTCCTCCTCCTGCTCCCCTGCTGCCCTGCAGAATGCTTGGTCCCTGTCCTCACCCTCACCCTCGCCCTCGCCCCCCCTATCAAGCGCCCTCCCCCTCATACCACTCCCGCGCGCTCACTTGTTCTGCAGCACCAGGCAGTTGCCCTCGGTGTCGAAGCCGCGCCGCCCCGCGCGCCCTGCCATCTGCAGCAGCTCGTTGTGCGGCAGCAGCTTGGGCCCGTCGTCCGTCATGCGCGACAGCGAAGACACCACGGTGGTGCGGGCGGGCATGTTGATGCCGGCAGCCAGCGTGCCTGGGCGTGGGCGGAGGGGCCGGGGGTTGCAAAGTCATCAAAGCACACAAGAGGCCAGGCCAGACCAAGGAGGCCCGCAAGGCCACAGGAGGCATGCGTGTGGCTGCCTGAACACTTGAAAAAGCAGCAGGAGCAGCGCAGCACCACGGCCCGGCCCAGCCCGGCCCCGTCGCCCGCCGGCGCCATCCCCTTCTCGTGCTCCCCCTTCCCCTCTCGTGCCCCCGCCGCCGCTTCCCTCACCCGTGGCGAACACCAGCTTGAGCAGGCCGCGCTGGAACAGGCGCTCCACCAGGCTCTTCCAGCCGGGCAGCTGGCCGGCGTGGTGGCTGGCGATGCCGGAGATGAGCGCTGCGTGCGGGGGGGGGGGGGCGGGGCAGCGCAGGGCGGGACGGGCGGGAGGGGCGGGCACGAGGGAGTTGCAAGGTTCAGGCGTCAATGTGAGTGGAACTTTGGGTACAGCGGGGGGAGCAGACGAGCACAGCGTGGGAATAGCGGGGGGAGTGGGAGAGTAGTCCGTGACGGCGGGTAGGCCCCTCCCCCTCCCCTCCCCTGCCCGCCTCACCCGGCACCAGCTCCTCCTTGACCGCCTCCGGCTGGTCCGCGCGCAGCGCCGCCACCTCCGCCGCGATGACCGACTGCGTCTCCGGCTCCGTCAGCGGCACCGCGGCGGCGCGGACCGCGCTGCTGTCGCACTCGCGCCTGTGGCCCACCCACACACGCACAAGCACACGCGCGCAGAAATCAGCGCCGATGTACCGTTACGATTGGGTGCCAGGGCCGCACCTCCAACGCGACGCTGAGTTGCGGAGCGCTCTTGTGTGCCCTGCCCTGGAGCGATTGGTTCTGCTCGACTCCCCTCCAGCTCGGCCGTCTTCCTTTCTCAATTGGTATAGGAGAAATCTAATCCCCTTACCCCAAGCACGTGTGCGCACACACGTGGGCGCCCGCCCACCCGCCCGCCCGCCCACCTGCTGAGGATGAACCAGATGGCTGGCAGCATCTCGCGCTGCGCCAACAGCTTGATGGTCTTGTGCATGTCGGGGATGCGCCGCAGGTTGACGCGCCGCCGCAGCGCCTAGCGGTGCAGCGTGGTGCATGGCAGTGAAACGTGAGTGTGAGCGCGGCAGTATCTGCGTATGATCCACGTACATGCATTGGCCGCGTACTTCAGCTCTCTAAGATACACACAGACACGCACACACCTGCGCGTCCTTCTCCATCAGGTTCTGGAACTCCTGCTCCCAGTCAAACGCCGGGTCCGGAGTGCGGGAGGAGCGCCAGGCACCGCCGGGGCCGCCGCGCCCGCCGGGGCCGCCGCCCCTGCCGCCGCCGCCGCCCCGGCCCGCGCCTCCGAACGGCGCCGCCTGCTTGGCCAGCATGAGCCGCGCCTCCTCCTGCAGCACCTGCGCGGCGACATACCACACACAGCATACAGTAGCGTCGGATGAGAGGGCCCTTCCTTCGTCTGCCGCGTCCATGCAGTCGGCTTCGTGACTGGCCGGTCCTGCCATTCCTAGCCGCACACTCCTTCCCCATGCGGCCATGCGGCCATGCCCACAGGCGCGCTGGCGCTGGCGCTGCGCGCCGCCGCAGCCCGCAAGGACACCACGGCCATGCGACCACGACTCATGGGGCACTGCGATTGTAACCGCAGCCCTTCCCCCTCCCACCTTCTGCGTGCTCAGCCGCGGGTTGAGCATCTGCTTGGCGTTGAAGCCGCCCTTGCCGTCCACCTTGCCGTTCCGGTCGCCGCCGCCGCCGCGGCCGCTGTTCACGGGCACCAGCAGGTCCTCCATGCTGACGCCCTTGGGCGCCTTGAAGTAGGCAAAGTGCCAGTGCAGCGGCACGGGACGGAAGCGCGTCTGGATGGTCTCGCACGGCATGTGCTCCTGCGGGGTAGTGTGGGCGTGTGTGTGTGAGGACGCGGCAGAGGTGTGGGCGTGGCTGGGTGTTGCAAGGATGGCAAGCGAAGTGTCGCAGGGTGGGCAGCAGGCACAGAGGTGAGAGCCAGCGAGGCGGGGCTCAATAGCTCTCCCCGGCATGCGGGGGCTGCAGAGAGCGCGTGGACCAGCAGCGTGGTGCGCTGGTGTGGTGACGGCAATGCTGCTGAGCAGCCCCCCCTTTTCCCAGAACAACCCTCGCCCCCGCGCCCTTTTAGGAGTGCAATGAACCATCCCCTGCCCCCTGCCCCCCGCCCCCGCCCCCGCCCCCGTCCCCGCCCCCGCCCCCGTCCCCGCCCCCGCCCCCGGCCCCGGCCCCGGCCCACCCCGCCCCCGCCCCCCGTGCCCCCGCCCCGCGGCGCTACCTTTGCGATCCAGTCGCCCAGGTCCTTGGGGTTGGCCACTGTGGCGCTCATGCACAGCAGCTGGATGTGGCGCGGGCAGTTGATGATGACCTCCTCCCACACACTGCCGCGGTGCGGGTCGCCCAGGTAGTGCACCTGCGGCAGGGCGGGAGGAATGCGGGGGGCGGGGATGGCGGTTTGCGGGGATGGGCGGAATAGTGCGAGGCGAGAGCTGGGGTTGCGAAACCCGATGATGAGGATGAAGGGGTAAATAAGAAGCGCCATGGGCGGGTCCTGCGACCCCGCACCCCGCAGCTGTCGCGGCTCCCCCCCCGTCCCGCCCGCACCTCGTCCAACACGATGAGCCCCACATTGCCCAGGCGCGCCTCCCGAGTGGACTGGGTGCCTGAGGGGGCGCAGGGTGCGCGGGTGGCGTGGTGCGATTGGTGAGGCCTACCGAATTGCGGGATTCAGCCGACTCGATTGAACAAAGCTGGGCCCTTCCCCCTTCCTCAGGGCCCCCGCGCCCGCCCTTTGCACCCCCAGCCCCTCCTCCCGTGCCCTCCTCCCCTGGTTGATGTTTGGGAATTGGAATGATTACAGCAGCCCCTCCCACCCGTGTTGCTGCACTCATTTGTACCACCTTTGCAACCCCCCGGCCCACCCGTGTTGTTTTCCTCCGCCAGCTCGGCGGTGCGGTACATGATGTTGCGCAGGATCTCGGTGGTCATCACCACAATGTCCGCGTCCGGGTTCAGGTTGGCGTCGCCCGTCTGCAGCCCGCAGCGCGCGTGCCCGAAGCGCCGCCGCGTCTCGAACAGCTTCTGGTTGCTCAGCGCCTGTGAGTGGAGGCGGAGGTGGCGGTGGTGGTTGCAGAGGTGGTGGTGGTGGGTGCAGTAGAGGTGGTGAAGGGAGGGAGCAGTTGCGCCAGCATGTCCGCGCAGGCCGTGCCATGCAGGCGCGCCCTCCCCATGACACGTACCAGGCCCCACCACAGCCGCCCACAGGCATGCCTCAGGCCCACACCCTTGCCTTTGCCAGTCCTCCCTCTCCCTCTCTCCCTCTCCCTCTCCCTCTCCTTCTCCCGCTCCCTCTCCCCCCACCTTGAGCGGCGTGGTGTAGATGACCCGCTGCCCGCGCGCCAGCGCCGCCACCGCCGCCGCCTCCGCGATGGCGGTCTTGCCGGCGCCGGTGGGCGCGCACACCACCACGCTCTGCCCCGCCAGGAATAGCTCCAGGGCGCGGCGCTGGAAGCCGTCCAGCGGGAAGGGGAAGATGCCGGTGATGCGGGGGGCGGACAGCGCCACGTTGCCGCCGGCGGCCGCGGCCTCGGCCAGCAGCGCCTCCAGCGCCGGCTCGCCGCCCAGGCCCTCCAGCGGCGCGCTGCGGGCGGCGGCGGTGCCGGAGGGGGTGGGGAGTGGGGGCGGGGGGTGGGGTGGGTGGGCAGCAGCAGAGTGGGTGGAGAGAGGGTCAGGTGCTTGGGGGCGGATGGGGCGGTGGTCGCGGGCAGGGGTCAACAGGAGCCAAGCCAGCGGTGCCAGAGCGGGTTAGGGCCGTGAACGCGTCAGAGCCGGGTTGTGGGCTGTTTCACGCGTCACGATTGCCCAGGCCGCCAAGGAGAAGCGAGTTCGGCCTGGCAACCGTCTGACCGTATCACCCAGCTGGTCGTATCAACCGGTAGCCGCGCAGCTTGTTGAGCACGGATGGGGCTTCGGAGAATCGGAGCACCAGGCACGCACGTGGCCCAAACCCTGGTCAGTGTTGGACACACTCGCTCCCGACACACCCCACCTCAGTGCGTCCTCAGTCGTGTACGGGTTCGGCTCATCCACCGTGGATGTGGCATCGAGCAAGTCCAGGCCGTCCGGGAGCAGCAGCTCCACGTCGGGTTCGGACTCCGACTCCACAGATGCCAGCGTGTCTGTCCCCACAGCGACATCGTCCAGCTGCTTGGGGTAGTTCGTGACGATCGTTTCCGGTGGCCCAGGTGAAAACGGCTTGCCACCGCCCGTTAGCTTGCGAGAGGTGCTGGTCGCTTTGCCTCCGCTAGCATGGCTCCGCACGCTGGTGCCACGGCTTGCGCATTGCGATGGCCAGGCTAGTACCAAATCTCTCCCACTAGTCGAACAATTTGAGGCACACCCTATATGTGGCCTCGTCGATAACATTTTGGGCGGCTGCTGTTCTTCTGTCTTTGCTATCGAGCGTTTATGCCACTGCACTACTTTGCTTGTATTGCTGCAGCTTATTCATTATCACATTTGCGAGCCGGAAGCTTCCATCCGGCGAGGAATCAGCGATCGCGCCAAAACCCTGCCACGCCGTGCATCCCACGGCCGCTGACCGCAGTCACACCCAGCCCCCGCCATGCGCCCGCCGGCCCACGCCCCCCCACGTGCACACAATCAGGTGCAGTATCCACCACGCCACGCCACGCCGGGCCTGCACTGAGACACGGCCTGCGGGCCACCCTTCAAACACACCCGCAACAAAACCCTAACTGGCATGCGTCAGCCTGCTGCGCCGCCCGTCCTCGACACTCCACAGCCGGGCGCATCGCCATGACACAGTCGGCCATGCAGCCCTGCCCCGAGTAGCCTAACAGCAAGCCTGCCATGCAAATACTCAGTTCGGTCAGGTACAAACTCCTTCCACCAGTTTGGTTGGATTTGGATAGGCTGGTGAACCCCCCGCCCTGCCCTGCGCGGCCCTAGCCCGCCAGCCCTACCACTCCAGCCCACAAATGCCGCGCACCACATATCGGCGGCGCCGGCGCCCTCATTTCCCTTGCCCCGGCCCCGTGTCCTCCACTATGAGCTTGTCGGCCGGGTACCAGCGCGCCACCTCGCCCCAGCGCCACGGCGGCCACACCACGTGCGTCACCCGGCCCTCCAGCAGTCCCAGGTGCACCTGCTTGCGCGCGAGCACACACACACACACACACACACACACACACACACACACACACACACACACACACACACACACACACACACACACACACACACACACACACACACACACACACACACACACACACACACACACACACACACACACACACACACACACACACACGAACACACACGAACACACACGCACACGAACACACACGCACACGAACGCACAACCGTGCGCAAGAATCAGCACTTGGCAGGGGTTGAGGCGGTTTGGGGACCGAGGCTTGGCCGCTTGCAGGAGACACGAGCACGCAACTAGGCGGGATTCGTGCCAGGGGGTCGGGTCAAAAACACCGAAGCGGCTGGCTGAGGGGTGCAAAGCGCACACGCACGCTCCACTTGCCCTACGCGCACTTGCCAAGCCCCAGGCCCGCCCATGCTGCTGCTGCTGCTGCTGCTGCTGCCGCCGTCGCGGTCTTCACCGCACTCCGCACGCAACGCGTGCAGCGCCTCACTCGCTCGTTCGCTGGCGCCCACTCACCGGACCGTACATGTTCCTCGAGTCGCCGCTGGCCTCGGCGTTGTCGCCCTCCACCCAGCAGCGGCCCTGCAGTGGCGGCGGCGGACAGGGCGGCCGCCGTGGTGGGCTGTCAGACCACCCTGGTGGGCGCCGCCCTCAGTCCCTCCCTGGACCAAGTCCCGCCCCAGGCCTTGTGCGCCGGCGCAGTGCCTGTCGGCTGCAGGCCGCCACGCGTGCGCAGCGACTGCCCGTCGACTTGCCGCTATGCACCCATCGCTGTGCACATCGCATCCTGGCACCACTGCCGTGTCGAACACCGGTTGTGTCCTTCCCAGCTTATCAGATCCCGGGCAGGCCCCACGCGACCATGCGACCATGCCCGCGCCCACCCCGCTGCTCCAACGCACCGGCAGTCCCACCCCGCCTGCACCGCATGGTCCGCACCGCACCCCGTCAAGCCCCCGCCCCCACACGCCGCCTGCGCCCCCCCCCCGGCCCTGCGGCTCCCCCGCCTGCGGCCTCCTCCTTGGTTTAGCTTGGGCTGGTATTCACAACCCTCCCCCCCACCTGCGGTATCTTGAGCGGCTTGTGCTGCTCGCTGTCCCACACCAGGTCGTGCTCCAGCGCGATGATGCGCTTCACCAGCTGCTGCCGCGGCTCGTCGGGAGCCCTGCGCGTGTGCGGGCGAGGCGCGTGCGTACGGAGGCGAGGCGCGCAGTGCGTCGGTGAGACGCGCAGGAGGCAGGCGAAGGCGGCCGGGTGGCCATGTGCTGTATCAACGGTATCCCTGACAAGTGCAGCGCGGCACTCGCCGTCGCACTGCGCCCGCTGCCGCACACATGGCGCCCCCATCTGCGCTGCTCCCTGAGCTGGTTAGTTCCCAAGCAGCAGCACGGATGCAGCCGTCTTGCTGGAAGCCTGTTGCTGCAAGCCCCCCACCCCAGCGCTCCAGAATGAGCGACGCACGGCCGGGGGCTTGCCGCGGCCGTGACACCGTGGAGGACGCATAGCACCTGTGCCCTTCGCAGCCGCCAGTCCAAGGCCGACGCGCAGGCGTGAGCCGCCCAGCCCGCCCAGCCCACAACCCCTCTGGCTGCTTTGCCGGCAAAACGCATACAACCCTCCTCCGACACCACGTTACGCACCAGAAGACCGCCACGTCTCCGCGCTGGTACTTGTGCAGCCACTTGTACGACACCTTCTCCACCAGCACCATGTCAGGCCACTGCTCATCGCCGTCCGGATTTAGGGTGGGCGCCATCGAGCTGCCCTCCACCGGCAGTATGCTGACGATAGTGTCGGTGATGGCGATGCCGGCGGGGAGCCACCAAATGACTTGCCGGAGCCATCGGCCCGGACTCCTCATCCCCCCGCCGCGCCGGCCCTCGTTCTCCTCTCACAGTCGTGATGCTCTACCTATCCATGTCCACTTGTGGAAACAAGGTACAGATGTGTCACGTAACTTGGCTTTGCGCGTGTTTCAGAGTCCCGATTCACGCGTGGGGTTGCTTTCTGCCGTGTATCGCGTTGGCCTCCAGACTTGTAGCTGTTCACAGAGTGTCGAGGTGTTGAACTTGACCGGTTGAGGCGTTGACCCGACAAAGTTGAGGCAGCCCAGCAGAGCGCGAGGCGTCGTGCCAATCGGTCGACTTGATTGCATGATGGACCCTCATGCACTAAAGCAGTCTCGTAAAGCAAAATAAGCACGGTCTTGAGCTCATTACGTGCATTGCACTTACGGACTCTCTGTTTTAACCTCTCCCCTGCAACCTAAGAGCTCTCCCCGCTTCAAGGCTCCGGCCGACAGCTCGCTTCAGGATGTCACAAATGGAGATGCTGGATAAGCTGGAGGTGCGCACTACTGAAAGAACTGGCTCAGTTGCACGGGGAAGGCAGGGCTCGGGCTTCTGAAGCATTGAAGACGATGTGTTGACCGATACACGCGTGCTTGCGCCGAGACTCTAACGATATGCAATGCATGAATAGCGTTGCGCTCTCAGCTGGGTTCCATGGGCCCTCACGCACAGCGGCGGGGCCCAGCTAGCGCGTGCTACCTCCTGGCAACCCAGCACCCTACCTGGCCCCACCGACCCTGGCAGGAGTTTTTCTGCTCTCCCAAGTTCACGTGCGCTATTGGTGACTTCATGAGCGAAAATGCGGAGAAGCTGGAGTTCGTGCCGCTTGACGGGGAGCAGCCGCTCCAGGTAACCGCACGAGAGGAAGCGGCGAGGCGACGGCAAGCATGGGCGGGAGTGTGTGTGTGTGTGCTGGCCTTGAGCGCCACTGCTGAGCGGGTGCCCTGCGCCACTTGCTCACTGCGCGCAGAACTTTGATATCTTCAAGCAATACACGTCCATGGTGGAGCAGCAGCTGGAGGAGTTCATCCAGGCGGAGGGCATGAGCGTCAAGGTGAGTTGGGGGCATGGGCTACGGGGCGACGGGCTAGCACTGCGACTCTGTGAGGCCCTGAGTCAGTCTCCGGTGTCGCGCACACGCACACCTTATGGAACCGGTGCAACATCTATGCTGCTTGATAGGGATTGCCGCCGCCCCGCCCTGTGCCTTGCTTCGTGCAATCCAGGCTGTCTGCGAGGCGTGCGCCGCGGCCCAGAACGACGAGAGCCACATGCACATCGCCGCCATCGACTACCTGGTGGCCTCCACCGAGTACGAGGCCTTCATGCAGGTGCGCAGCGCTGGAGGGAGGGGCGGGGAGGGGCGATGCGGTAGCGGGTGGGCGGTCGCCTTGGCTTTGTTTGGTAGCGCAGTAATGCAGCATGTGTCGTGGGCGCAGCCAACTTGTTACGACAGCCACGGGGCCTGCCCTGTCCCTGCGCTCCAGCGAAGCGTGTCTCGTCATAGGAGTTCTAGACAAGACACATGACATTGATTGTTACGGCATGTCCCCGCCCGCGTGCCCCTCAGCTGGCCTACGACCACGCCTGCATGGCTGCGTACGAGCCCAACGAGTTGACAGCCTGGGACCCCGAGGCCGAGGCCGCCGGGGAAGCAGCGGTCGCCGTGGAGGCGGCGGCGTGAGGGGGCGGCTGCCTGTAGTCAGGGCCCGCGTGGTGGCGGCTGGCGGAGGGTGGCGGTCCCAGCACAAGGAATGCTGAGACCGACGCATCTGCTGACGCGCACTGGTGCGGATGCAATTCATTTAGAGCGCGTTGCCGGGCGGGTGGTGGCGTGGCGCCGCGCCATGCCCTGATGGGCAAAGGATGCTGTACTATAGCACGTCGGGCTGCCCACGCGAAGCGCCATTGTGCTTTGCGCGAGGAGGCCTGCCCTAGAGGACGGTTGGTGTGGAGTTGGTGGTGTTATGATGGTGACCCCTAGTCATTTCCGGGTGGGCCAATACCGGTTGCGTTTCGTGCGACCTAGCGTGTACACGGGGGCCAGGGACCGCATCCATTAGGCGGTGCCTGTTACCTGATCTGAAGCTGTAACCAGATACGGGTGTACAGTCATCAGTATCATGGCCGCGTGGCTCCGCCGTTGGAGGCAGGGGCGGGTGCGGGAGGCACGCCAGGGGACCCCACACCCCCACGCCCGCGCCCACCTTGCCCGACAGCCCCCTTCAGCTCCCCTCATGTTCATCCTTTAGTTTCATCGTCTACACTTCCCTATACGTGCAAACTGGCTCCCGACGACGTCTAGTGTGCCCGGTCCAACTCGTTCTTCGCAGAACGCAGCGTTCTGCCCCTATTACTATCCCATTCACATATAATTGTGTCTTCTCTACTTGTTCACGTACAGTGGAGGGTATTTGGCCCCTGCCGGTGGGAGCAAAGAGCATGGATGCAATGGGCGCAGTCGGCCGCTCGCCGCGCAGCCAAAAGCTCCGCCTGCCCCTATACAGGTCCTTTCTCTTAGGCTTAGCAAGAAGGCAGCAAAAATGGTGCGTAAGCATTTGCGCCTGGTTCAGTCGCCGGCGGCGGTGTTGCTGTAACATATCGCGCGCCTTGCAGGCCGAGCGCAAGACCAAGGATATGCGGGAGATCCGCATCAGCAAGCTGGTGCTGAACATCGCCGTCGGCGAGTCCGGTGACCGCCTGCAGAAGGCCGCCAAGGTGCTGGAGCAACATCGACTGGTCGCCGGTCCTTGGCATTGCCGGGCTCTGGTTGCGGAAGCCTGCAAAATGCCAGGGCTGCTCACGCCTGGCAGCGAAGCACGGCGCGGCGCAAGCACGACTTCGCTCATCCGCCTCCGCGCCGCTTTACTCGCTGCAGGTGCTGGAGCAGCTGACCTCTCAGGTGCCCGTCTACGGCCGCGCTCGCTTCACCGTGCGCTCCTTCGCCATTCGCCGTAATGAGAAGATTTCGTGCTACGTGACCGTCCGCGGCGAGAAGGCCTACGACCTGGTGGTGAGCCGTCGCGCTTAAAAGTTGAATGCCTCATTATGCTTGTATGCGAATACACATCGTCTACAGCCCATGAACTTTAAGCGGCAGGCCAGGTTGGCGCTGGCTGCGGCCGGAAGGGGCCGTGTGGGATGGCAGGGTCTCACCCGTGTGCGCTATCTTTGGGCCTGCAGAAGCGTGGCCTGGCCGTGAAGGAGTTCGAGCTGATCCGCAAGAACTTCTCCGACACCGGCAACTTCGGTGAGTGGGGGGGCGGTATGGTGCGGATACAGTGAAGAGGGGAAGGGTCGGGGGTACGGGTAGGGAAGCATTGCTTGCACACCGTGCACTGTCGCAGCCGCGGCTCTTGCTTTGTTCGCTCCAACCAGCTCTGGCCTCTGCTGCATACACTCAACATCTGGCCCAAACTTTCACGCAGGCTTCGGCATCCAGGAGCACATCGACCTGGGCCTGAAGTACGACCCCTCCACCGGCATTTACGGTGAGCCAACAGCCTTATAGTAGAACGCGTGTTCCAACTAGCAGGGAGGCTTTGTCGACCGCGTGGACAGTGGCAGAAGCGTAGCGCAGAGAGGTGCGGCGTGGATGGGGAGGGGTCTGGTGGAGTTGCGGCGGCGGCAGCGGCGGCGGCGGCGGTATCGGCGGCGGCGGCATCAGTCAGTGTGACAGCCAGGCGCGGCGGAAAGTTGTACAGCGTTTCCGAAGATGACAGGACGAATCCCGGCAGCTCTGGAGGCTTTTCTGATGCAGCTGTCGACGGCCCCTCAGCCCCAGATATGATGTGTTGCCCGCGGATGGGATGGGCGCGTGCAGCGCCTGGCAGCCGGTTGCTCAACTCGTAGCTGGGCGAAAGGGATGCTGTGGCAACGCTGCCGGATCTCGGCGGGGCCAAGCTCGCGGTTGTGTTCAGCGGACGTTTTGCAGCAGTGGCGGCGAGCTTCAGGGGATTATGGACGGCGAACACGCTCTGGGCCGCTGGCGCGGGTTGGGTTGGGATGCTGTCCTTGAGGCTTGCCGATGACCGACGCGCGCTGAAGGAGCCCGCCCAGCCACGGAGCCAGCCACGCAGCGCTGCCGCCTTCAGCCGCCACCGCTGCTGCCGTCGCTGCTCCACTAGGCTCCTCTCCTGACATTGCCTGCTACCCTCTGACTCGCCTTCCCGCCCTGGCCCCGGTGCAGACGCCACACGGCGCTCGAGTAGCCCGTGCTGTGCCCCAGCTCTGCCAGCCGCTGCCACTTTCCGGCGTGTGCCCAGGCAACTGGAAGCCCGCCCCTGCCAGCGCGCTGGCCTGTGCGCCGCGCTGTGCATCGTCCGCCGGCCTCGCGCTGTGCGTTGACATTGTTGTATCCCGAGCGTCCGCCGCAAGGCGTTGCACGCGCCCTAACCACATCCCGTCCCTCCCCTCTCCCGCTCGCTCGCTCGCTTGGCGTGGCGTCTCGCTATCACCGCAGGCATGGACTTCTACGTGTGCCTGGAGCGCCGCGGCTACCGCGTTGCCCGCCGCCGGAAGCAGAAGGCCCACGTCGGCGTCAAGCACAAGGTGACCAAGGAGGACGCCATCAAGTGGTGAGTCGGAGGGCCGAGCACGTCGCGATTTCAGTTTCCACGTCGTGTTGCTGGTGGTGGGGGCTGGCGTATGGTGGGCGCATCGGTGCCTTGGGGCTGCGCGTTGTCGTCTTGCCGGCCCTGAATGGAGCAACTGACTGACCGCTACCTGCCGCTCTCAACAACGCCACAGGTTCCAGCAGGAGTTCGACGGCGTCGTCCTCAACAAGGCGCCCGCTGCCTAAAGCGGCCGTGAAAGGCTGGTGATGACAGATGTCACCTCATCTGTGTGTAACGAGTCCTTACCACCACTCTGCACCCCGATCCTTTGTCTCCCTGTGGTCGATTGTGCACGGCAACCCTGCAGCCTATGACACCAGCACAGTAGGATAGTATGAATTGCGACCAGGGGAGCCTCCCCTGAATGCGACAAGACAAGAGGGAACAGTCAGCAAGAGTACTCAGCAGGCCAGCACGGGGTGACGCGGATGCGTGGCCAGGGGATGACCACACTTGAAAACTTCGCGCACCCTGGGGATGACGGAGCTGGATGACATGGGCGACGCTTGGCCGTAAGCTGCAGGCGTGTGTTACTGTGCCTAGAGAGCTGAAAGCTTGGCAGAACGGCATGACGGGAGCAGAGCAGACTGACAACAGACCTGGAGAGACGGAGGCGGGAGGCCCGACGGATTCAAGGGCGGGGCAAACCTGCGCAACCCCCGCGAGCACGGTTACTGAACGATTTCTTACATCTCTGCACGAGCCCGTCCGTCCCTGTCACACATGCCATGTATTTCTATATGATACGCGTAGCAATAAGCACCAGCGGTGAACGCCCGAACTGATTCGGAAAAGTCGCTTACTCAAACAGTCCTCGCTGTGCGCGTGGCCGCGCGTTAGCGTTTTACCTATTCGTTTCCAGCTAGGTTTGGTCCTTTGGCACGTGTGACAAGCTTTTATTGCTCGTTGCTGCCTTGAAAATTCGTTGCTGAGCTGTGCCCTGGCCTGTTCCTTAAGGCCCACTGGGCCGGCTGCTTCACGACGGCACTGAGCTCGTCATCATGGATGACGCAGCGCCTGGGGCGGAGCGTGTCCAGAACTCTGAGTCGGAGCAAGTGACGGACCCGGCGTTGCTCCCTTTTTCTCAGCGGATAGCTCTTTTCGCCAGCGCAGCTGATGCCAGCAGCCCCACTCTCGGCCGAGCTTCGAACTGGGCGACGCCCGTGCGGAGTTCGGCGCAAGGCTCGACGTCCATGCCCGGGACGACGGCAGCTTCAACTGCTCGCGCGCCGACGGTATCCGCCTACGCCGCGCCGCGGTCGTCGCTGCGACTGGTTGACGCTGCAACGGCCGCAGCGGCCCGAGATGCAGCCTATCGCTTCTTCACGGGCAGCCTGCGCAGCGACTGGCAGGGCAAGTTGGCAGCGGCCGGACCCGGCGCCGGCGCGCCGCCCTGCACGGAGGCGGCGACTCAGACCGACGCCAGCAGCCCCAGCGACGACAAATCCGTGCTCCAGCCCGCGCCAGCTGCCGCCGCTGCTGCCACGCCGGGCTGCCCCTCGCCCGACTGCACCGCGCAGCTGGTGATCCGCCCCACTCGCGGCGCGGACGACTGCGCAGCGACGGCGGCAGCAGCCGCGCTGGAGCAGGGCGCCGTGCAGCAGCTACTCTCAGCGGCGGTCGCGCTGCAGGTGTCTGCGGCGGACCCAGTGGCGACGGACAGGCCCTGGCTAGCGGTGGTGCGGCTGCTTGCCGACTACATCGCCGAGCAGCAGCAGCAGCAGCCGGCGACGACTTGGGAGGTGGCCAAAGCCCTTGATTCCGACGCCGGGACCGGCGGTGCAGAGCAGCCAGCGACGGCGGCACCGGATGCAAGGCTGCTGGCGGCGCTGCTGATGGCGCGGGCGGGCGCGGACCGGGAGGCGGCGGCGGGCTCGGCGAAGGTCGCGGAGGCGCAGGCCGCAGGTGCGGGCCCGACCGGCGACTGGCGCAGCGCGGCGGCGGAGGCAACCGCGAGTAACGGCCTGCACGCGGGAGGTGCATCAGACGCGGGTCACAGCAACCAGGGGGGCGACAGGGAGGCCTGCAGCGCGCCGCGCAGCGGGGCCGGGGACGAGGCGGACAGCGGCGGCGCCGTGGCGGCGCTGCAGGAGCAGGTGGCGGCGCTGCGGGAGCAGATGCGGCAGCGGGCGCTGGCGCAGTACGACAACAACAGGTGGGTGCGCCATGTCACTCGTCACTCGCAATCAGCACACGCATGTGCTTGCACTCACCAAAAACAAAGAGCGCAGCTGGGCCTCGTGCCGCGCACTACCGCACACAAGCCTGCACGGCCGGCCTGATATAATTTTCTGTTTGTGGACGCGGCACCGGTGCCGCAGGATGGCGGCCGTGGCGTTGGACCGCAGCCTGGCGCGGCTGAACCACATGGCCACCGCCTTCGCCGGCGGCGCCGCGGCCGCGTCCGGCCCGCCGCGCAGCCCCAGCCCGCCGCGGCCGGCTGCGCGCTGGGGCGCGCTGGCGCAGGCCGGCTCCCCCGCGGCCACCTGCGCCTCGGTGTCGGGCTCGTGCAGCAAGCCGGCCCCGGCGCCGGCGCCGGCGGCTGAGGCCATGTCCGCAAGCCACGGGTCTTGGTTCTCACCGCCGCGGTGGCTGTGGGGCTCGCCGCGGACCGCCGGCTCGCTGGCCGCCGGCAGCGCGGGGCGGCAGCAGCTGCAGCGCGCAGCCACGGCGCGGGAGGCGCGTCAGGAGCTGGAGGAGGAGAGGGAGCTGCGGCTGGCTGCGCTGTGCCGGGAGCGGGACGGGCTGGCGCAGCAGTGCGCAGCGCTGCAGCGGCAGTGCAGCGGCCTCATCGCCTACGTCGCAATGCTGGGAACTGCCGGCGGCGGCGCCCTCGGCGGCGCCGGCGGCGCCGGCGGCGCCGCCGGCTTCAGCAGCAGCTGCGCCAGCGGCGGCCAGCTAGGGGTGCGGGCGATGTCAGGTGCAGAAATGCAAAGCCAGGAGCAACATACACTGCACCTGGGGCACCAGTCGCCGCCAGCGGCCGTCGGCTCCGCGCCCGGCTCCGCGCCGGGCCTGGTGTCGGACGCGCGCCTGTGGGTGCGCGTCGCGGCGTCGTCCCCAACCGCATCGGCTCATCACCCGGACCCGGCGCGGCAGGAGGCGGCGGGCGGGCTCCACGTGCGGCTGCACCTGGAGGTTCTGGAGGTGGTGGGGAAGCACCCCCATCCCGCTGCTGCCAGCGCCGGCGCCGCGGCCCGCCCGGCGGTGCGTGTTCAATTGCGCGTTGCGCCGTCGCCCGTGCCGTTCCGCTGCTTGGACGCCGGGGCCGGGAGCGAAGGCAGGAGCTGGGGCGGGGCGGGGTCTGGCTGCCGCACGCCCGTGGGCACGCCGCTGTCGGCGCCGCACCTGGTGCTCGGGGCCTCGCCGCACAAGCCCGCGGCGGCAGCAGCAGCGGCAGCAGCAGCGGGGCTGTGCAGCGGGGCTGCGGCAGGAATCTCGGCTGCGGCGCCAGCGCTGCAGGTGGGCGACCACGACGCGGCGGTGCCGCAGCCGTCGTCGTCTCTGCCAAGCCAGCTGCTGCAGCAGCGGCAGGCAGAGCGGGAACAGCGCCGGCGGGCCATGTTCGGGGGCGCTTCGGCCGGGGGAGCGGCCGAGGGTGCGGCCGCAGTTGCGAGCGCCGGCACACCCAGCGGCCTTGGCGGCAGTAGCAGCTTGGTCGCCGCGGTGCGACAGCTGGTGCGGAGCCTCGAGGACGAGGCCGCAGCTGCCGCTTGTGGAACTCCTTTTGCTGCTACTGCCGCCATGACCGGCTCCGTCGTGGCATCGCCCTTTGCAACGCCCGCCGCCCCTGGAGCCGCCGGAGACGGCAGCCATGGCACAAGCGGCGATGTCACTGCGAGCGGGGCCGAGCAGGGGCCCTGCGGCGGCAGCCCGCAGGGGCCGCCGCCCGCGGCAGTGAGCGCGGCCCTGGACAGCCTGCGGCGCGCGCTGCGGCAGCTGCTGGGCGACTGCGACGGCGCCGACGGCGCCGCCCGCATGCCGCCCGCGCTGTGCTACGAGGAGGGCCCGCCGCCGCCCACGCCGTTCGGCCTGGCCACCGGCACCGGCATGAACGCGGCCGCGGAGCAGCTGCTGCTGCCGCCGGCGCAGCGCAGCTGGAGCGCGCCGGCGCCGGGCGGGCAGGTTGGGGCCCAGGCCCAGGCGGAGGCCGCGGACGGCGAGGACGGCCGCGAGGCGGCGGGCTGCATGGGCGAGACGCTCAGCGCCGCCTGCACCGCGGCCGCCGAGTCGGATGCCGCCGCCGTGGCCGCTGCCGCCGCGGTGATGTGCCGCCGGTCACAGACGCCGGTCGACTACCACCGCGTCTACACCATCGCCGCGGCCGCCAACGGCGCGGTGGCGCTCCCGCGCGGCCTGGGCTCCCCGCCCTGCAGCCCGCGCAGCGGCGGCTGCGATCGGGCGGATAGCGCCTCCCACACCGGCAGCGGCAGCGCCTGTGGTGACGGTGGTGACGGCGGCGAGGGCGACGGTGCTGGTGGCAGCGCCCACTTGCGCGCGCAGCGCGCGTCTGGCGCCGGCACGGCGGCGGCGGCGGCGGCGGCGGCGGCGGCCGCCGCCGGCACCGAAGCAGCGGGCGGCCACGCCGCTGCCATCTTGTACGGCGACGGCGACGGCGAGTGGCCGCTCGAAACGGGCGACACGGGCTATTGCGTGGACAGCAGCGGCGGCGCCTTCAGCGACCACGAGCACGACGAGCACGACGACGCCGAGCTGGCGGACGCGGACTGGGACGCGCTGGCGGCGGCGGCGGCGGCGTCCGGCGGCAGCGAGCCGCTGCTGGCGGCGGTGGGCTTCCTGCGCGAGCAGCTGCAGCTGGCGCACCTGGAGATTGTGGCGCTCACCACGCAGGTGGGAGGTCGAGGGCTGCTAGGGGCGTGGGGGGTGGGCGGGGCGTGGCATGTGCGTGTGGCCCGGAGCAGGGCTGTTATCGCGCACCCCGGTCGTTCCATGCACCATACACCACGGCCCCTGCCGCGTGCAATCCCCCCAATCTACCTTATTGCTACGTTTAGCTGGACTGATATTCCCACACGCCCACACACATGCCCCGCCGACGCTGTCTACCCTGCTACGCTTCTCTTACCATCCTTTTCACGCGCACACCCGCCCGCCCCGCAGCTGGGCAACCTGAGCCACCAGCGCGCCGCCGCCGAGGTGCGCACCCGCCACCACGACGCCGCGCTGACGCAGCTGGCGCTGGCAGAGGGCGAGGCGCTGATGGAGCTGGCGGGGCTGCGGCAGCAGCTGGGCGCGGAGCGGGCGGCGCGCTCGCGGCTGAGCGCGCAGTGCGAGGAGCTGCAGAACATGTGAGAGGGAGAGACACAGGGAAAGAATGGAACGCGGAAGGTGGCGGTTGAAGGGTTAGGGCCAGCAGGTGCTGGTTGCTGGAGATCGGGCGGCTTAGGGAGGTTGAGTCGAAGGGCGTTTGCTCTGTGGCCAGGGTTCGGTCGGCATCCGCCTGCTGGGGTTTGTGTATCACTTACGGTGACCCTGAACCCCGACTGCGCCACCTCTTGCGCAGGCTGCTGTCCGGCATCCCGGACCGGTCGCCCTCCAGCCACTTCACATCGCCCACCAAGCCCCCGTCCGCCCGCCTGGCGCCGGTGGCGGCCGGCGCGGCGCAGCCGCACCATCACCAGCAGCCGCAGCCGCAGTCGCTGCCGGTTGACCTCAACCACAGGCTCGCCCTGGCCCGCCTGGCGCCGGCGGGCCCGCTGCCCCAGCCTCAGTTTGGCAGCCAACAGCAACAACAGCAGCAACAGCAGCAGCAGCAGGCAGCGGCCTCGCAGCAGGCGGCTTTGCAGCAGCACCAGAAGCACGCGGCGCGCTACAGCTCGGTGCCGCCCCGCCGCGTGGCGGCTATCAGCGGCAGCGGCAGCGGCGCCGTGTTCAGGTTCAAGCCGCCGGTGGCCCTCTTCGGGCGCAGCCCCACCAAGCCGGTGGTCCTGGAGCCTTGAGAGGCGGTGCTGGCTATACGGTACAGTCCGCACTCGCTGTACAGGGTTGCGGTGTGGAGGTTGGGGGTCACATGATTCACGTCGTGGGGTCGTGCGCGGGCCGTGTTCTGGTGGAAGCCAGTGTATGTGTCATGTGTTTCCAAACGGCAAAGCAAATTACGCTTGGCAATTTGTATGGAGATGGCGCGGTTTGTTCGGACGCAGTAAGCAGTTAGATAGGCAAAGGTTGCAGACACAAGCGCGCAGAAAGTATGTGTGCTGATCAGACTCTAGCTCGGCAATCGACACTTGTAGGACATGCTGCAACCGTCGTAACAATGGGGGACCGTAACGTGTGGGACAAAGTTTTGTGGAAGTTCTGGATGGGAACCGTGTGGTGGCTTTTCATGAGGCTCGCCCAGACATATGACCTGAACGTGGAAACATGAGAAATGTGCGAGTTTGCGCTGCAGAGGTTATCCACAAGATGCTGGGCAACATTGCTGGCACAGTGAGAGCATACGAGCAGTGCCGGGCGTGGCAGCTGATGCCCCAAGCTGGGCCCCATCGGCACGCCCGCAGGTTTGCATGTGTGCCCGACCGGCAAACGATGTTCACTGATAGCACCAGTGGTTTTGGAGGTTGGCCATGTGCTGCTGTTGTTCTCGCGGCAGTGGCTGCGGTCAAGTGGAAACTTGCGAAGTCCCGCGGTGTGAAGACGGCGAGGAGGGGGGTTGGGGTGGGGGAGGGCCTAGAGCGGAGGGCGTCCCCGGGCTTGGTCGAAGCCAACCGCTCGCGGCGCTCAGCGGTACCGTGTCTAGCAGCCCGGTTGATATGAATGTGAATCGAAGAATTTCGGCTTCGCAACTGTTGTCGTGAGCACGCATGGCAGCTTGAATCCAAGCCGGATAAGCTTGCACGCGACCCTTGCAACTCGAGGGCCTCGGTGCTGTTTAAATAAGTGTGGTATCACACAACAATCCGCGCAGCTGCGCAAGGTGCTAGCACATTACTCGACCTTCCGCAAGAGCGCGTTGACGTTCTTCTCATCGCAACACCCGCGCAGCTGCGGAGCTCGTGAGCCCGTGAGCCACAGCGCTCTTAGTACATATCTCAGTTATATAGATACAAGCATTCGCCTGTTTCTCCAAAAACAAAGCAAAATGGCACTAGCAATGCGCGCCCAGCGCCCCGTCACGCAGCCCGCGCGCCAGCGTGCAAGTGTGTGCTTCACACGGGCGCGGCGCATGCTGCCGGTTGTCAAGACCGCAGCGCCGGGCTCGACGGCGGGAGAGCTCGTGCCCGACGTCCCGCCATCGGGCGTGTCTTTCGAGGGCTATGATAAGGGCGCAGCGGAGCGATACATGCGTGAGCAGTGAGTGCTGCGGGCGGGAGGGATCCGAGCCATTGGGGTCTATTGGAGGCCTGGCGCCTTTGCGGGGAGTTGCAGGCGCGCGGGCGGAAGGGGGGGACGGGCGCGAGTCCGAACAACGCGTGTCGTGGTTTTGGGTGCGCGCCATGCGGCGCCCGCAGGCGCGCACGAGGCCCACGCAACCCCCCTTTTCCCCATCCTGTGGCCTGCAGGAACCCCTACCCGCGCGCGCTGGCCTCGGTGGACGATGGCGACGGCGGCGCTCTGTTCACGGGCAAGCGGGCGGTGGTGGTGGGCGCGGGCCCGGCCGGCTCCACCGCCGCCATGTTCCTGGCGCGCCAGGGCTTCCAAGTGGAGGTGGGTGGGTGCGGGTGGTGGGCGGCGCCGGGCCGGGTGGGCTGCGGGTGTTGCACGACGATGCGGAGGGGGGGGATTGTCACGGCCTGGAGAGGACGGGCGCAGGCGGCAGGGGGAAGGCACATGCAGCAGGGGCGGGGTGGTACAGTCAGAAGCGCTGCAGCCTGGGAAGCCTCGGAGCAGCAGGGAACACACCGTACCGTATGGGTACAGTCGGTCGGGTCGAGGTCTGCAGGAACCGACGCCTGGCCGGCGCCCACACAAACGCCCTCCCCCCCCCCCCCCACACACGCACACGCGCGGCGGCCCGTGCAGGTGTACGAGCGGCGGCCTGAGCCCAAGAACGACCCCGTGGACACCGGCCGCGCCTACATCATCATCCTCATCCCGCGCGGCCAGGCGGCGCTCAAGGAGGTGCGGCCGGCGGCCGGCGCCGCGTGCGTGCGTGCGTATTTGAGGCCGCGAGGCTCGGGCTCTGCGCTTGCGTGGCTCTGCGCTTGCGTGGCTCTGCGATTGCGGGGCTGCGGGGCTGCAGCGTGTTTGTGGGGAGGCAGGTGTGCGGGACCGCCTTCAGCACCTTCAACGCCGCCCCCAAACCCACACGCCCCGCCCCGCAGCTGGGTATCAAGCTGCCCGTGGATGAGCACTTCCGCTCGCTGGGCACCGTCAGCCACAACGCCAAGGGCAAGGTGGGCGTGTTGAGGTGGTGGGCGAGCGGGTGGTGGCATGGTATGGGGTGGGGCTGAGCAGTGGACGATAGGGGTGCACGGGACAGCAAGGCGGCGAGGGCAGAGCGGGGGCGGAGGGGACAGCAGGGGCCCCAAAGGCACGGGCCACGCAGGCGGGGACTGGGGCGGCGCCACACGGGGGGTCACGGCGGCAGCATCCAGTGGGTAGCGGCGCCCTGCTCCCAAGTCCCTACCATCACCACACCCATTCACCCCCGCAACCACCCGGCAACAACACAGACGCGCGTGAGCAAGGAGGAGGGCAACGTGACCTTCAGCCGCAGCGGCCTGGCGCAGTGGCTGATCGACACGGCGCGGCGGCGCTACCCGGGCCGCATCACCTACACCTTCAACCTGGCGGCGGAGGAGATCGACTTCAAGAACAAGAAGGTGAGGGGGGGTATGAATACCAGCCCAAGCTAACCAGCAGGGAGGCAGCGGGGGTAGTCCTTTCCAATTTTCAAATCATTCATTGCCTACCCAAACCCCATGGGCAGCGGGGGCGGGCGAGGCGCGCAGCCGAGGCCCGGCGCGGGCTGCAAATCAGGGCTGCCGCGGGGGCAGCGTGTGCCGGGTGCCTTGCAATGGTGCATGGGCATCCCGCGCAGGGACCCCACTGCAGCCCCATGCTCATTCCCTTGACCTTCATCGCACAAACTTACACATGCGGCGCGCACAGATCCGGTTCGGCACCCCCGGCGGCATCATGTCGCCCTCCCGCAACGTGTCGTACGACCTGCTGGTGGGCACCGACGGCGTGGCCAGCCAGGTGCGGGGCGGGGGGGGGCGGGAGGGGGGCGTGATGAGGGGGAGAAGGGGGACGGCTTCCCGCGTGCGGGCCCGTCGCGCGTCAAGCTGCGTCTGCTGGTCCTCTCAATGCACTTAGGCTAGGTGGCGATGACATGTCACATGACCTGTCAGCACCATCTCGTCATACTTGCCACCATGCATGGAACCCCTCTCCACCCCACCCCAACCCAACCCAACCCCAACCGCAACCCTGCAGGTGCGCGGCGCGCTGGCGGGCTACTGGAGCCGCGAGGGGCAGCCCTACAATGTGGAGGTGGACGACAGCGGCCGCGAGTACAAGGTGTACATGGGGCTCAAGGGCGACATCGAGCCGCCGGGTGAGAGTTTGGCCACGTTCCTTCGTCCATCAATTTCATGTTGCTTCTATAATTCTAACTTGCTAGACTCGCAAAGCGCCACGGAGGGGCGGAGGGAGGGGTGCGGGATGCAGCGAGTGCGGGCGTGCGGGCGCGCAACGGGGCCAGCTGCAGCTGCAGCAGAGCCACCTGGGCGGCCCGCCGGCGCGCCGCCACTGCTCCTCACCACCGCTCCCCCACACCTCCCCCCACAGAGTTCGAGGGCAAGACGGGCGCCAGCCTGCACCTGTACACCTCGGACGACCCCTTCACCTCCTTCACCGCGCACTCCAACCCCGACGGCACCTACAGCGGCACCTTCTCGCTGCAGACGGGTGCGCACGCACACGCACGCACTCGCACGCGGCTGCACGTACCCGGCCACTGCAGCGGGCTCCCTTTCGGCCCGGCGCCCCCGGTGCAGCAATCTGAAGTAGCCAAGTACCCGGCTCCCCAGCTTTCTGTGTTTCAGCAGCCACCCATCCCAATCTCACCTGTCCACCCCGCCCTGCCCCACCCGCCCCCCCCCAGGCGGCTTCAAGGACCTGCACGCGCCCGCCGACTACGAGGCGCTGATGAAGGCCAAGTTCAAGGGTGTGCCCGAGGACTGGATCCCCGCCGTCGCGCAGCAGCTGGCCGCCGCGCCCGCGAGCCCCGCAGGTACCGTAGCAACTAGCTAGCGCGCGGCCGCCACAACAGTGGCAGCAGCAGCAGTAGCAGTAGCAGTAGCAGTAGCAGGCTGGCGCTGACCGGCTGGTCGGCTCGCTACTGCTTGGATTGTGGGCCACACGCGATCTATCCTGCCACCCAACTTGCGGCCACACGCACGCACGCACGCTCGCAGGCAAGCGCGTGCGCGTGAGCCGCATGTGGGGCCCGGGCACGGTGCTGCTGGGCGACGCCGCGCACGCCGTGACGCCGGTGTTCGGCCAGGGCGCCAACAGCGCGCTGGAGTCGTGCCTGGTGCTCAACCAGGTGCCGTGCAGGGGGGCGTGGGGGGGGTGAAGGGTTGTGATAACGGGGGCGAGCACTGTTGGGAGGCGGACACGGCCAGGCGGGGGAAGGATACGCGATGCTGGGATATGGGGTATGGACGCGGGGATCCGGGGGTACTGCCATGTCTCCCGCCTACGCGCCCGCCATCTGATGCCGTACGCGCTGCGGTGCCGGTGTCCGCCCCCTCCCCAGGCGCTGACCGAGGCCAAGGGCAACGTGGACGCGGTGCCGGAGCGCTTCAACGAGCTGCGGCTGGAGGACGCGCACTCGCTGTACGAGCTGGACCGCAAGGCCTACAGCTTCTTCAGGTGGGGTGGGGGTGGGGTGGGGGTTTGTTGGTGGGGTTGGGGTGGGGTGGGGATGAGGTAGGGCCGACTGGCCGACAGAGCAGACAAGGGAGGCCCGCAGCGCCACTTACCCTACTGCTCCCAGCAACCCCCATCTCCCTTGTGGGTTGGCATTGGTTGATTTGGGAATTGGAAAAGACTACCCCCTACCCAGTGAATCACCAATGGCGCCCCGCCCATCATCAATGGAGCCCAGCCACCTGCCTGGGAAAACTCTGTGGCACTCTCATGGATCTCGAAGTCAGCTTTCAACCTCACGCTGAAGCATATCCTGCACGGCGGCCGCTCCCCCCACCTCCCCCCTCTGGGCCCCGCAGGCGCAAGGGCCCCTTTGACCCCGACTTCCTGCAGCTGCTGGCGCACGTCATCCTGGGCACCATCCTGTCCAAGGTGCGGTGCGGCACAGGGCATGACGCAGGGGGGGCGCCCGCGGCGTTGAGGCAGGGCGGGCCGCTGGCATTCCTGCCCGTGCGCGACGACCGGGCTGCTGTATCCCCTAGCTAGCCACCCTCCCCCGCTTTCCTTCTGTGTTGACCAACCTCCAACGCCCCGCGCTCCAACCCCGACCCCGACCCAGATCGTGCCGTTCATCTACGGCAGCCGGCCCGCGCTGCTGCGCCTGGGCAGCGGCATCCCCTACTCCCAGATTACTGCCGCGGTGACGCGCGACGCCAAGCTGGCGGCCGTGCTGCTGCTGGCGCTGATCGCGTTCACGGCGGCCAAGCTGTGCAAGCTCATCTAGATGCAGCGAGGAGCGGGGCGCGTGAGGGCGTGAGGGAGCGCTTGAACGATCTGCAGGAGTGATGGCGTTGAGGCTTGGCCCGCCTGGGGGCTGGGGCGGCGGCCGGCTGGTCGTGAGGCGGCCGGTTCGGCAAGGCGGCAAGGCGGATGGTGCTGGCGTGCGGTTGGCAGCGGGCGCGGCCGCGGGGCGGGGCGGTTGACTGGTCGATGATCGGCGGTTGAGGTGTCATGTGTGTCGTGCTAGGGTCGAACCGGGCGGTGCAGGGGTTGATGGCTGGGGACTGCACCGAAAGCTGTGCCCGCAGCCCGCCGTGGAATGAAGGTGCGAAGTGGGTAATGAACGAATGGAGCGCTGTATGGGTAATTAAAGGACCAAAGCTCGGCACGTCGGCACAGCGCTCAGCAACTGAGGGCAAGGTCCTATGACAGCAGCCACCAAACGTGAAGGGGAAAACGTGAAGCCGTGAAGGGTTCAAGTGAACCTACCTGCACCTGTGCAGGTAGATTGTTTTCCCCTGCACGTTTGGGTTGGGGAGGCAGGGCTCCCCATGCCAAGGGGCACGCGCACAGGGGGCACGGCGGCACGCAGCTGTCAGCGCGTATGGTGATGTGTGGGGGGATTCCAGCGACCGATTGCCGATAACGTATTCTAATTCAAGCCGACACAAGCTGGAATATAGGAAAGAAGTAATGCATTTCGCCTCCCGGGCTGTCGCCAAACTTCACAAAATTTGACTGCCGTTTTACAGGCTCACGCATCTTGTGGGCTAGAGCCTGCAGCATCAAACGCAAACAGCATGCCAAAATCCTTCACGAATATCCATTGTCTGGAAAGGAAGGCCGGCACGGTTCGCGGCTCCGATGATCCGGTTCGCGAGTCGCTCCAGCACGCCGGCATGGCATTGGAAGTGCTCCAGGCTTTGGCTAATATGCGACGGGATTGCGGTTGAAGGCTGGATGGCGCGCGGGGATTTGACATAGAGTGCTCTGACTCGTCGCGGGTGGCTGGTGACCGGCACCGGGCCCGCGACCCCGCCGGCGCCAGCCTTTATTGGTGCGGGGCTGGTGGTGGAGCCACTGGCGCCGCTCGCGCGTTCCTGGGGATGGTGGGGACGCAGGTATACACGGGCTGCGGTGATAAAATGGGCACCATGGCGGCGTTCACAAGCCCTCCCCGCACAACCCGTGTGCACCCACCGTTCTGCCGCGGGCGGCACAGCAGGCGGGTGAGTCCGTGGGTCGGGGCGTCTGCCTGGGAGATGCGTGCCGAGCGTGAAGTGCAATCCGCGTTGACCCTGTACTGACTCGCCTCTCTGGCAACCAGACTTGTACTTCAAAATACACAAATTGCATACTTACACACTGGGACAAAGCCAACCTGCAATGGACCGAGTGCAGTTTTCCCCGCCCGACAACCCTGTCAGCTCGGTAAACAGCTGAATTCACCCATTCGCGTTTTACGCAGACCCTGTAACAAGCAGCCACTGAGTGACATCTACACACCAGTATGTCTGCAGCGGTAGAATGCAGCTCCGAGCGCGGCGGGCTGGCCGCGGCGCACCTGCGCGGAGACCCCGGCTCCGCCGCGTCGCAGGGCTACCTGTCGCCAGCTCTGGGCGGCGACCCAACGCAGCAACGAATGGAGGACGTCAGCAGCCTGGCCCCGCCGCCGCCAGCAAGCCCGGCCGGGTCGCCGCGGCCGCTCTCCTTCGGCCGCTGGTTCGCGCGGCGGGCGCGGCCCACCGAAATCGTGTGGCTACTGGCAGATGCGGTGTTCACGAACGTGTCACACGCGGCACGGCTGGGGCAGGGGCTGTACTGCGACAACGCCGGCCAGGATCTGGGAGCCACCGGCGGCAGCAGCGGCAGTAGCTTCTTCCCGTGCGGCGGCGGCCTGTGGTCCAAGCTGCTGTGGTCGCTGAGCTCGGGCGCGGTGATCGACCCCGTGCTGCGGCTGCGGATGTGGGACTATGGTGGGTGCTGGTTGAACCTGATGGCGGGGACGGTCGGGGCTTGCAGGAAGGTGCCAGCAGGTGCAATTGGCGCGTGGCGGTTGCCACCTGCGCGCGGCGGGCTGGCGGCGCCCCCCTCCCCGTACCCATCGACCAGGTCGCACTACGGGAAAGGGAAGAGGACATTGGCATTTGGCAGTTGCCTATGCTGCCGTCACATGCCGTCGCGCCGCTGCTGTCTCGCTGCAGGCAACTTGTTCTACACCTGGGGCGAGCTGGTGGCGGTGCTGATCGCCCTGCTGGCGCCGGCGCTGTACGTGCGGTGCCGGCCCGCGCTGATCGGCGCCATCAGCGCCGCGCCCATCGTGGGCGGCTGGATCACGCTGCTGCTGGCGCCGGACGCGGCGCTGCGGCTGAGCGCGGTGGCCTACATGGCGGCGCGGCGGCACCGCGTGGGCGGCATCTACCTGGGTGCGTGCGTGGGGGCGATGGTGATCCTGGGCCACACTCGCAGGCCGGCAGCAGCGGGCAGGCACTGCCGCATGCTTCCCCAACCGCCCGTCCTAATTGCTGTGCTGCGTGCCCCCTTTGTGAGAGCTGCCCGCGGCGACTGCTCTGAACGACTGAACTTCGGTTGTCCCCATGTGTCCCGGCCAGGCTGGCGGAGCGCCGCGCTGCTGCGGGTCCTCACCTCGGCGCAGCTGGTGACCGGGCCCGTGCTGTGGCTGCTGGCGGTGCCCGCGCTGTCGCCCATCGACCACCGCATGCCGCCGCGCGGCAGTAGCGGCGGCGGCAGCGAGGAGGGCCGCCGGGTGGCGGCGCACGCGCTGCTGCTGTTTGCGGCCATCGTGGTGCTGCCGTACATGCTGTGCCGCGTCTGGGAGGCCCGGGCGCTGCGGCCCGAGTACGGCAAGTACCTGCGGGATTGGACGCGCGCCGCCGGCGGCCGCCATGACACATGCGGTGCCTCCTCGGAGGGTGACGCGCCCGGCGACGTGGCGGGCGACGCTGCGGAGGCAGGGGCGTCCAGCGCGCGTGGCGCCGCAGCAGGTGGCGACGACTACGATGACGCCCGCAGCAGCGCGTCCTGCAGCTACACCTGGGTCAGCCACCGGAGCCCCGGCGGCGCGGGGAGCAGCAGCATCACCAGCGGCGGCGGCAACAGCGGCGGCGGCTATCGGCTGATGCTGCGGAGTGACTCTGTGGACGCCTACCGCTGCGGTGACGAGGCGGCGGCGGGCCTGTCGCCTGCCGCCGTGGGGTCGCCGGCGGCGGCGCCCGTGCTGCCGACGCTGCAGCCACAGGCGCCGGTGGCCGCCGCACCGGCCCCAGCTGCAGCCGCTGCGGGCGGCAGCGCAAGTGACGCGGGCAGCAGCAGCCGCATGCGGTCGGCGCTGGCGGCGGCTGTGGCGGAGGCCGCAGTGTCGGCGTTCCACGCGTCGCCGCGGCGCGCAGCCGCCGCCGCCACGAACGGCTCCATCCCCACCACCGCCGCGTCGGGGCGCTTCATGGGCTTCACGGCGGCGGTGGAGCCGCAGCCGGCTGCCGCCATAGGGGGCTTGGCGGCCCGCAGGCCGAGGTCCGTCCTTTACCGGCCCGCTGCCGCGGCCACAGCTGGTGCAAGCGGCGGCCCGGGCGGCCGCGTCAGCCGCACCGCTCTGGTCAGCATCAAGGTGCCTGTGCGCCACCGCGGCTCTGACCCCGGCGCCAGCTCCAGCCCAGGCAGAGATGAGGAGCCCAGCCACGCCGAGCCGCCCTCATTCGAGGAGGCGTCGGCGCTTGTGCTGCAAAGCACGGGTGCCGCGCTCGACGCCTACAACCGTGCCGCTGCGGACATGTGGCCGGCGGAACCGGCCGTCAGCTCGTCCAGTTCCGCCTCCAGCGGCAGTGATGGGCCCGGCGCCGGCGCCGGCGGCGGTGCGGGGCCGGCCAGTCCGCCTGAGGCCGTGCCGCTGCGCTGTCTGTCGGCGGTGTGCGTGCACGGCTGCGTGCAGCTGCTGATGGTGATGCACTTCATGCCGCCGGTCGCGGTGGGGCCGGAGAGGCCGGAGGGGCAGCCGGCGGAACCCCACCCGCCTGTGGTACACGTGGACCTGCGGCTGCCGGCGCCGGCGCCGCCACCACCGCCGCCGCCGCCCGTGCAAGCGCGGACCGCTCCAGCCACAGCAGGGGCCAGTGATGAGCAGCAGACGGCCGCGGCGGCGGCCCGTGTGCGCGATGGCCCGGGGTTCGTTACGGATACTGCCGCAATAGCTGCGGTGCAGCACTGGCTGGAGCAAGCCGGCGGGCCAGAGGCGGCGGCTCATGGCACAGCGGGCACGCCACCCCTGGTGGCATGCGCAGCGGGCGCGTCTGGTTTCTGCTGGCCGCCCGCGCTGCAGCTGCTTCTGAGGCCGGCGGACGCCGGCGAGGACGCAGGCCGAGCGGAGGCGGAAGCGGCGGTGGTGACAGTGCTGCTGCAGCTGCCGGCCGCGTCCACGTGCGGCCTGCGCTCCGTGCGCTGCGTGCTGGCGGGACCCGCAGCGGTGGAGCCCGCCGGGGCTGATGTGGTGGGAAGCCATGGCATTGCGGCGGCTACGGTGCACCTGGACGCGGAGCTTCCGCTACGCATCCTTCAGCAGCATTCGGACGAGAGAGGCGGCTCAGCGCCCGTCCTGGCGTGCGTTAGGTGCGCTGTTGTGAGGCAAAGGCTGCAAATCCTGCTGGGCGTTAGTTTGAACAAACCTTGCATGCGAACTAAACGCATGCCCATGTGGGTTTTTGCAGGCTGCCTGTCCCCGCATCTGCGTGCCAAGCCGTCGCCGGCCTGCGCATGCTGCACCTGCTGCCGCCACGAGCAGGCAGCGCGGCAGCAGGGCCGGCGGCACGGCCGGGCAACGCCACCTCTGCGGCCACCCCTGGGTGCGCCAGTGACAGTGATGGCCACGCTGTGAGCAGCGCACCGCTGGCGGTCGTGCCGCTGCTGGTGGTGGGGTCGGAGGCAGCGGCGGCGGAGCTGCAGCAGCTGCATGCGGAGGTGCTGGGGCCGGACGCAGTGGCGCAGCTGCAGCAGCTGAACACCGCGGCTGTAGCAGGCCCGGCTGAGGCACCGGCGGAAGCGGGCTGTAGCAGCAGCAGCTGCGCCGCAGAGGCGCTGTCGAGCGCTGCCGCGGCGCTTCAGCACAGCGGCCTGACCAGCCTGGCGCTGGACTTTGGGGCGCTGCTGCAGCTGCCGCGGAGTGGCGCCTCCGGTGGTGATGATGGCTATGCGGGCGCTCTCGGAGACCCCGCGGCAGGATTCGGCGAGCTGCTGCGCTTCCTGGCAACACATCGCATGTCGGGCTGCCTGCGTGAGGCGCTGGCGGCGCTGCAGCGGGCGGGCATGCGGCTGCTGCTGCCCGGAGCGGAGGAGGAGCAGGAGACCGAGCGCAGCGCAGTCGCAGCGGCAGCGGCAGCAGCAAGCGGCGTGAGTTCTGTGTCGCATGAGCAGCACCTGCAGGCAGCAGTTGATTTCCTTCTGCTGGCGGTCGCGCCGGTGCCCACACCCCCACGCTCACTCGCTGCGCCCGCGGCCGTGGTCGACTGCCTGCTGCAGCAGTGCGAGCCGGCGGCTGCCGCAGCGGAGCAGGGACTGGGAGCGACGGTGCATGTCGGGCGGGACGCCGTGGCATCCATGCCGCCGCCATCACCATCAGTACGTACTGCGGCGCATTCCCACGGCGGCTTGCCTGGCCGGCCCGCGCCGCTGACCGCTGCAGCCCAATCTGCGTTCGCACCTGCAGCTGCAGTGGGCACCACACACGAGGAGGACATTAGCCGCGCCAGCCGCGGGAGCGCCGCGACCAGCTGCACGGATGAGAGCTTGCGACTGGGCTCGGCAGCGTCATCCGTCGTGGCAGCATTCGCTGCCCAGCAGCCCAGCGGCTCCCTGCGGACGCGCCTGGCCTGGTGGCTGCGTGTGCTGGCGTTCGGCTTCCCGGGTGCCTCGCCAGCAGCGCCTGCGGCCGCACCGCAGCCTGGCAGCAGCCAGCAGCAGGCGCAAGCAGGCCGGGGCCTGGGCAGCGCCGCCGAGCAGAGCCCGGAAGCCGCGTACCAGGCCTACAAGGCCGCCAGCTGCCGGCGCCTGGACTGCATGTCGCTGGTCGTTTACGCGGGCTTCCGGGTCGCCTCGTTGGTCCGGACATGCGCAGCGGCCGCCGGCGCGGCGGCTCTGCCGCCTGCAGCAGCAGGGGCGGCAGGCAGCGGCCGCCTGCTCTGGGTGCTCCGGCATGTGCTGCGAGCAGCAGCAGCGGCAGCGCCTACGGCGCAGCGCCCGGAAGCGGCGGTGGGGCCGCCGGTGACTGGTTTCGAGGTTTGCTCTGCCGGCTGCCCGCGGCCGTATGCGGAGGGCCGCGGCGGCGGCCTGACAGACATGCAGCTGCAACTGCTCGCGCAGTGCATCTTCCTGGGGACGGGCCTGGTGGCCATTGCACTGGCGGCGTGCACGCGGCTGCACCAGCGTCGCCGCAACCCCTTCCTGCGCACGGCGCTCGACGCGGCGGCGGTGCTGGCGATGACGCTGCCGCTGCCGCGCTGGCCGGCGCCGCTGCTGGGCGTGCCGCAGTGCTGGCAGGACAGCAACCGGCGGACCGGCGTGCACTGGATGGTGTTGTATGGGCTGTATGAGCCGCTCACGCTGCAGGTGTGTGGGGTTGTGATGAACACCAGCCCAAGCTTAACATAACTACCTAGACGGAGACGGGCTCATCAGTGCGGGAGAAAGGGGCCGGTGCAGTTGCTTTTCTGCATTGCTTGGATTCCAGCAGTTCCAGACACAGCCTCCTGTCCTGTCCTGCTGCCCCCGCAGCTGTCACCTTACCTGCAAGCGCTCCAGGGCCTCATCTTCGTGCTGCCCATGACCCTCATGGAATTCTACACCTACGACTGCCGCTGGCGGCCCGCGCTGCGGTTCGGCTTCGGGCACGCGCTGCTGGCGCTGGCGGTGTCTGCGGCCACGGACGCGCGGAGCCGGGCGCTGTACCTGCGCCGGGCGCGCATCGCCGGCGGCAGCAGGGGCTAGCTAGCAAGGTGACTGCCGAAGGATGATGTGGGCGACCGTTGTGATGATGGGGTTGTGCGCACATCGGATACAATGTAAGGGGCGCAGTTGTGATGTGAATGGGATTGATGTGGGCGATCGAACTTGTTGCGCTAACACACAGACACCCGCGTCACGGCGCCTGCTGCATTGGTGCCAGTACAGTACACGGCCACGCATGACAGCGGGGGCATTCGTTGTGGCATCGTAATGAAGCTCTTGATTGAACGGGTTTTGGCACAACTAGTTGGCACCAGGAAGTGGCGATTGGTGAGGCCCGGCATGCAGTTGGCACGCACGCAGCAGCGCCATTCGAGACGCGGCAGTGCATGTGACAGGCACGCTTTCCTGCGCAACCACACAATGCAAGCTATGCAATCTGGCTTTCGTGCCCCCGTTGTGTACGCCTGCGGTGTGGAGCCAGCCAACCCTCCAATCCAACACAGCAACCAAGCTGCCAAGCCGCAGATTTGCGCGCGGCAGGCGGTAACGCGATGTGGGTCGGGTCGCCATGTGGGTCGGGTCCGGCCTTTGCAAATCTCGAATGCATGTTGCGCCTTTGCGCCTCCGTTGCATGATACTGTACATGCGTGCCATGATCACTGTTCGACCGCTGACATTGATCATCTTTAATTCCGGTAAGCAGGTGCGCTGGTGCGCTCGAGGAAGCTGGACAGCAGAACAGAGGGCTTGGCGGAAACTTGGCGGTCACTGCCATTTCGCCTCCTCCTGCAGTCGCCAGACCGCAAGCCAGCGAACATAGCTTGTGATACATCAAGGACTATGTCCGCAGCAGCTCAGGACAGCTCACTCGGAGCGCAGGCCGCGGAGGGCTCGCCCGGCGCGGACCTGGCGACCTCCGCGGCAGCGAGCCCTCGCAAGCGCGCCGCCCTGCTCTCTGCTGCACCAACACTGGACGGCGAGGCAGGAAAGCAGCAGCTGCAGCAGGCTCACGAGCAGGAGGAGGAGCGCCCGCAGCAGCCGCGACAGCAGCGCGGGCGGCCGCTCTCCTTCAGCCGCTGGTTCGCGCAGCAGGCTCGCGCCACCGACATCGTCTTCGTGCTGGCCGAGGTGCTGCTCATTAACTGGCTGCACGCGGTGCGGCTGGGCGAGGCGCTCCAATGCGGCGCCGAGGGCGGCCAGGGCGCGGCCGGCAGCAGCGGCGCTAGCAGCGGCAGCAGCACCTTTCCGTGCGGCGGTGGCCTGCAGTCCAAGCTGCTGTGGTCGCTGAGCTCGGGAGCGGTGCTGGACCCCGTGCTGCGGCTGCGGATGTGGGACTATGGTGGGTGTCAGCTGGATTGGGAGCCGGGGTATGGATCTGCGGAGTTCAAAGGGGTACCTGTATTTCTAGGTGGTTGACCACTCCGCCTGCCAACACGCACGCACTGTCAGCCGGCGGAGTAGTGCGGGGCTCGGTGGGTTGGCAGTGGCGCTTTCGGACATCACAACGCGTGGCAACGCCACGGACACTGACGGCAGCTCTCCTCGCACTGTCCACGCACGCTTCCACACAGGCAACCTGCTGTACACGTGGAGCCAGCTACTGATTGTGCTGGTCGCGCTTACGAGGCCGGCTGCCTATGAGCGCTCCCGGCACGCACTGATGGGGGCCGTCAGCGCCGCGGCGCTCCTGGGCGTGCACTTGGCGCTGCGGTGGGCGCCGTCAGGGCCGTTGCCGTCCAACTCGGCAGCGCTTTTGTCGGCGGAGCGGCACCGCGCCGTTGCCATCTACGTAGGTGAGTATGCGTGCCCGAGTTTGCTAGGCGGAGCCATCTGGGTTGGTAGAAGGCAGGAGGTACCGTGTGCCGCTGCACCGTGACCATTCCGCACATCAAACGCATCAATATAATCAGCATTGTGCCTGTGAGCTTGAACTCACCAACGCCTGCTGCCAAGCAGGTCACTGACTTGCGATTTGGGTCGGTCGTGGCCGTGCAGCAGCTCACGCGTGGCGCTGAGCTTTCCGCCGCCCCTTACCTTCCCAAAATGCCGCTTGCCGCCCTCCCTACAGGCTGGAAGAGCGCCACCGTGTTCCGGGTGCCCGCCGCCGACCAGCTGGTGATCGGGCCGCTGCTGTGGCTGCTGGCTGTCACCGCACTGCCGCTGGCCGACCGCCGCATGCCGCCGCCTGGAACCGGCGGCGGTGGTGAACACAGCAGCGCGGACGGCTGCCGGATACTGGTTCACTCGCTCCTGCTGTTTGTGGTCGTCGCTGCCCTGCCGTACCTCCTCTGCCGCTTTTGGGAGGCTCGGGCGCTGCGGCCCGAGTACGGCAAGTACCTACGGGACTGGGCGCGCGCTGCCGGCGGCCCCAGCACTGCCAGAGACGGCGGCGGTGGCGAGGCGGGGGATAGCAGCACAGCAGATGACTCCAGACACCTCCGTTTCTGTGTGGCAGGCCAGGGCGGCGCAGCGGATGGCGCCGCCAGCCGGCTCTTGACCCATGCTGTCGCCACAGGTGCAGGCCATGCGGACATGCGTGGCGCGGCCAGCGCAGCGCCAGCGGCATGTGTGACCTCGTACGGCCCAGGTGCTGCATCAGCACTGCCCCATGCACACAACGCGGGCCGTCGCCGAAGTCCCAGCGCGAGCCACAATGTACCCAGGCCGCTGGCACTTACAGCCTTGGCAGCGGCGACGACTCGGCTACTTATAGAGGCTGCTTCTCCTGTGGACAGTCACAGCAGCCAGGCCAGCCGCACGCAGAATGCGACAGCGCTCTACCGGTCCCGCGCTGCCGTGGTGGGCGGGCGGTTGGGCCGCAGCTGCAGCCACACCGCCCTGCTCAGCTTCAAGGTGCCGGTCAGCCACCGCAGCTCTAAACCCGGCGCCAGCAGTCCAGTCGGCGGCGACGAGCTGCCGACGTTTGAGGAGGCTTCTGCTGAGGTGCTGCGGGGCGCGGCAGCCGCCCTGGACGCTCACAACAACTGCGCCGCCGGCCTGGCCGCAGCAGGCGCAGGCGCAGGTGGCGGTGCGGCGGGGGCCAGCCCTCATGCGGCTGCCGTGCCGCTGCGCTGCCTGTCGGCGGTGTGTGTGCGCGGCTGCGTGCAGCTGCTGATGGTGCTACACCTCATGGCGGCGGCGGCTCCGGCGGATGGGCAGCAGGATGCGGAGGGACAGGAGCAGCCATGTGTGCAGCAGCTGTCGCCGCCGCAGCTGCTCCACGTGGTCATGGATGAGGATGCGGCGTGTGAAACATCTGTCGAGGCGGCCAGCAGTGACGGCGGCGGCGGCCGCACGGAGCTGGCGGTTGCCGCAGCTGCGGCCGCCGCGATGCAGCAGCTGCTGGCGCATGCAGGAGAAACAGCGGACGCACCAGCTGGTGACGCGGCTGCTGCCTCAACCAGCAGCACCAGCACCGACAGTTCATCGTCATTCGCGGATGCCTTTCCCGCAGCGGCCGGCGCAAGCACCGCGCCCGCCTCAGCTCTCTGCTGGCCGCCCGCGCTGCCGCTACTGGCCACGCAGGACAACGAGCCCGCAGGTGCAGGTGCAGGCGCATGCGCAGCCCGTGCGGAGGCGGAGCCGGAGGTGACAGTGGTGCTGCAGCTGCCGGCGGCCTCTGCGTCCGGTCTGCGCAGCGTGCGCTGCGTGCTGGCGGGACCCGCAGCGTTGGATCCCGGAGGCGGCATCTCGATGGACAGCGCCGGCGCGGCGGCTGTGGCGCAAGTGGACGTCGAGCTGCCGCTGCACGTGCTGCAACAGCCAGAAGCAGTGGGGGGCAGCTCGGATGGGGCTGTCATGCTGGCGTACGTCAGGTGGGCGAGGTGGGCATGTTGCAAGCATAAGGCGCTACGCATGGCTGGGCCCTTGCCGCCTACCGGTATGCTTAGCCACTGCTTGCTGATCGCAGGCTGCCGGTACCGCCGTCCTCGTGCGTCGGGCGGCCCGGCCTACGTGTGGTGCACGTGCTGCCGCCAAGGTCGGGCGGTACGGCAGTAGCTCCTGCGATGTCGCGTGCCAGCTTCACTGCAAGTGCCCCTGGCAGCATGAATGACGGTCCCGACAGCGGCGCACCGCTGGCGGTCGTGCCGCTGCTGGTGATGGGGCCGGAGGCGGCGGCGGAGCTGCAGCAGCTGCATGCGGAGGTACTGGGGTCGGACGCAGTGGCGCAGCTGCAGCAGCTGAACACCGTAGCTATAGCAGGCCCGGCTGCGGCACCGGCGGAAGCAGGCAGTAGCAGTAGCAGCAGCGGTGGAGATGCACTGTCAGGCGCTGCCGCGGCGCTTCAGCACAGCGGCCTGACCAGTCTGGTGCTGGACTTTGGGGCGCTCCTGCAGCTGCCGCGGAGTGATGGGGGTCAAGAGGGCACTCTCGGAGACCCAGCAGCCGAGTTCGACTGCCTGCTTCGCTTCCTGGCGGCGCGGCGCCTCGCGGACTGCCTGCGTGAGGCGGTGGCGGCGCTGCAGCGGGCAGGCGTGCGGCTCTTGCTGCCGGGTGAGGAGGAGTTAGTGGGCGAAGAGGATCATGCAAAGGCGGAAGGCGGCGAGCAGCAGCGCCTGCAAGCAGCTCTGGAATTCCTGAGTAGTTGGCTCGAACCGCCGGCGGTTGCAGAAGCGGAGTGCGGGCAGGTAGCCATCCCGGCGCATGGGGGTGGTGGGCGGGCAGCGGCAGCTGCAGGGGCAGCGGCAGCGCCCGTGACGGCGCCATCAGCGGCTGCCTCAGCAGTGGCAGCGCCCACAGCTACTGCGGTGTGCCCACACGGAAACACGAGCCGCAGCAGCGTCCCCGCCGGCAGTTGTCCAGACGAGGCTGCCATGCCGCCACACACTGCTGCTGTTGCTGCTGTTGCATCAGCAGCGGCCCAGCCTTCCGGCGGCCGCTCCGTGCTCTCCAAGCTGGCCTGGTGGTCGCGCGTCCTGGCGTTCGGCTTCCCGCGCGCGCCGTCACCTACTCCCACCTCCCACGCGCAGTCTGGCAGCAGCAGCAGCAACATTAGCAGCCAGCGGGGTGTGAAGTCGCAGCCAACCCCCGAGGCCGAGTACCAGGCCTACAAGGCCGCCAGCTGCCGGCGCCTGGACTGCGCGTCCGCCATTCTGTATGCGGCGTACACGGCGCTCCGGGTGGCCACGACGCTCCGGCGGGCCTCGCAGCTGGTTGTGGGCGCGCCGCAGCAGCCCCAAGTCGCTGCCGGCGGCGGCTGCCCGCGGCCCTATCTGGAGGGCTGTGGCAGCGGCGTCACGAGGCTGCATCTGGACTTCACTGCGCAGTGCGCCCTCCTTGGGGCGGCAGTCACAGCCGTCATGCTGGCGGCGTGCACGCGGCTGCACCAGCGCCGCCGCAACGCCTTGCTGCTGCTGCGCACGGCGCTCGACGCGGCGGCGGTGCTGGCGATGACGCTGCCGCTGCCGCGCTGGCCGGCGCCGCTGCTGGGCGTGCCGCAATGCTGGCTGGACAGCAACCGGCGGACCGGCGTGCACTGGATGGTGTTGTATGGGCTGTACGAGCCGCTCACGCTGCAGGTGGTTGGGGTTGTGATGAACACCAGCCCAAGCTAAATCAGACAATGACTAGACGGAGGCGGCTTATCCGTTAGAGAACAGAGCTTGGTGCAGTTGCCTGGCATTGCTTTCCAGCAGTTCCCAACGCAGCCTCGTATCCGTGTGCCGCCCCGCAGCTGTCACCTTACCTGCAAGCGCTCCAGGGCCTCATCTTCGTGCTGCCCATGACGCTGCTAGGCTACCACTGCAGCGGCTGCCGCTGGCGGCCCGCGCTGCGGTTCGGCTTCGGGCACGCGCTGCTGGGGCTGGCGGTGTCTGCGGCCACGGACGTGCGGAGCCGGGCGCTGTACCTGCGCCGGGCGCGCATCGCTGGCGGTGGCAGGGGCTAGCTAGTCGAGCTGCCATGGCGGTGCGTCAATTCCTGCATGCATTCCCGTATGCATTATTGCTGAGTTGGCGCGCGTAGTTTAAATTGAGGATGATGTTGGGGGGACAGCACAGTATTCATGTCAAACGCCTCCGCATGGCGCGCACGCATCTCCGAATACCCAACGAGGGTTGCCCGTAGCTAGATGGAGGTACACGGGGAGCCATGCTCTGCAGAGGGCCAGCGGACAGCTGACGCTCCCTGTGGGTCAGGCGCGTCAGCGCGCGTGTGCGGCGATGGGGGGGGCAGGGGGGGGCACACGGGGAGGCAGGCGAAGTGGTTTGATCGCGCAGCACAGCAGGTCACCGCATGCGGTGCGGGTTGACCGGTCCGCGGCTCACCTGGCGACCACGGCCCGTGCGCCTTCGCGTACCTGCCGACTGCCGGGCACATGTAGCGACACCTCTTGCGCTGCCGCTGGAGAAGTAGCGTAATCGGCCGAGGCAGCTTACGCCGACTCATAACCTTGGGGCGGCGCCCCCACTTCAGCGCGACTTGCAGCGCGACATTTTCCAATAAAATTGCAGAGCGCCGCGATCTACCGTACGTCACAGGAGGACTATGTCCGCAGCAGCTCAAGACAGCTCACTCGGAGGGCAGGCCGCGGAGGCCGCGGGCGCGGACTCCATCTCGGCGGCAGCGAGTCCTTGCAAGCGCGCCGCCCTGCTCTCTGCTGCACCAGCACTGGACGGCGAGGCAGGAAAGCAGCAGCTGCAACAGCCAACCAGGACGAGCAGGGCCCGCAGCAGCAGCAGCCGCGACAGCAGCGCGGGCGGCCGCTCTCCTTCAGCCGCGGCAGGCTCGTGCCACCGACATCGTCTTCGTGCTGGCGGAGGTGCTGCTCATCAACTGGCTGCACGCGGTGCGGCTGGGCGAGGCGCTCCACTGCGGCGCCGAGAGCGCGGCGGTGTTGCCGAACGTGTCACATGCGGTGCGGCTGTACTGCGACGGCGACGGCCGGCAGCTGGGATCTACCGGCAGCAGCCGCGGTGGCAGCAGCACGTTCCCGTGCGGCGGCGGCCTGTGGTCCAAGCTGCTGTGGTCGCTGAGCTCAGGGGCGGTGCTGGACCCGTTCCTGCGGCTGCGGATGTGGGATCACAGTAAGTGCGTGTCATTCAGGCGGCGATTTGCGAGTGTGTTACAAAGGTGGGAGCGGGGGCGCAGGGAGCGGGGAGCAGGGCGCACTTGCGGCATGCAGCCGACCCTGCAACCTCTGCCCGCCAACCAATTGACGCCGGCAGGCAACCTAGTGTACACCTGGGCCCAGCTGGCGGCGGTGCAGCTGGCGCTGCTGGCGCCGGCGCTGTACGAGCGCTGCCGCCACGCGCTGATGGCGGGCGTGGGCGTGGCCATGCTGCTGGGCGTGCACTGGTCGCTGTGGGCCGTGCCCTCGGGGCCGTTCCCGCTGAACTCGTGCATCCTGCTGTCGGCCGGGCGGCGGCGCGTCGGTTGCGTCTACATGGGTGCGTACGCGGATGCAGCCATGGGAACCCATTTGTTTTTGGGCTAGGTGTGCCGCCCCTCGCAGCCGCCCCTCGCAGCCGCGCGCACACGTCCGTGTTCAACCTTTTTACGCCTGCAGGCTGGAAGAGCGCCACCGTGTTCCGGGTGCCCGCCGCCGACCAGCTGGTGATCGGGCCGCTGCTGTGGCTGCTGATGGCGGCCGCGCTGCCCATGGCGGACCGCCGCATGCCGCCGCCTGGCAGCGCTACTGACAGCACCGGTGGCGGCGGCGGCGGCGCGGTCGTGGTGCACCTGGACGGCGGGCGGCGGCTGGCGGTCGACGTGCTGCTGCTGTTCCTGACCATCGCCGTGCTGCCGTACGTGCTGTGCAGCATCTGGGAGGTGGTGGCGCTGCGGCCCGCTTACCGCAAGTACCTGCTCAGCCGCAGCTGGGCCGCCAGCAGCAGCAGCCCGGATGCCGCCAACGCCGCCGCTTCGGGTGGCGGCATCAGCAGCGGCGGCGCCGGCAGCGGCGGCAGTGGCTGGGTCTGCCGTCCGGTGGGGTGGAGCGGGTCGAGCAAGACGGATGTGGGCCGGCCGGCAATGGTGGGGCCGGCGGCAGCGGCGGCGACGCCAGTGCTGCAGGCCGCCTCCGCTGATAGAGCGGTTGCCGCCGTCACCACTGCTGCGGCGTATGCTGCGGTAGCCCGCACAGCTGCATCCACAATCCCGCCACACAGCCATGATGACCAGCCCAGCGCCACGGGGCCCACACGAGGCAGCGGCAGCAGCAGCCAGCCAACGCCGTTGCCTGCTGTCGTGACGTCTGCTGACGCGGCGGCGGCGTCAGTAGTGGGCGCGGCGCGGAGCGGCCAGGCGCCTGTTCTCTACCGATCTCGCGCTGCCGTTGCGGGCGGGCGGGTGGGCCGCAGCCGCAGCCTCACCGCCCTGTTCAGCGTCAAAGTGCCCGTCAGCCACCGCGGCTTTGACACCGGCGTCAGCAGTCCAGTCGGCGGCGACGAGCTGCCGACGTTTGAGGATGCCTCTGCTGCGGTGCTGCGGGGCGCGGCGGCCGCCCTGGCAGCTCACAACACCCGTGCGGCCGGCCTGGCCGCAGCAGGCGCAGGCGCAGGTGGCGGTGCGGCGGGGGCCAGCCCTCATGCGGCTGCCGTGCCGCTGCGCTGCCTGTCGGCGGTGTGTGTGCGCGGCTGCGTGCAGCTGCTGATGGTGCTACACCTCGTGGCGGCGGCTGATGGGCAGCAGGATGCGGAGGGACAGGACCAGCCGCCGCAGCCGCCAGAGGCTCAGGCCGTCGTGCCGCATGTGCACCACATTCAGTTGCCGCAAGCCGCTGAAGGGGTGAGCGAGCCTGCGGACGTGTTAACGGCGGCGGCAGAGGAGGTCGCCAACGCCGCGGTGCAGCAGCTGCTGTCTCAAGTGGTAGCGGGCCCGCTGACAGATGCTGCTGGCGCCGCTGCCTCATCCAGCACCAGCGTTGCTGGCACGGCTGCAGATGTCTTCCCCGCAGCGGCCGGCGCGAGCACCGCGCCTGCCTCAGCCCTCTGCTGGCCGCCCGCGCTGCCGCTACTGGCCACGCAGGACAACGAGACCGCCGGCGCAGGTGCAGGCGCAGCCCGCCGGGCAGAGGCGGAGCCGGTGGTGACAGTGCTGCTGCAGCTGCCGGCGGCCTCTGCGTCCGGCCTGCGCAGCGTTCGCTGCGTGCTGGCGGGACCCGCAGCGGTGGATCCCGGAGGCGGCATCTCGATGGACAGCGCCGGCGCGGCGGCTGTGGCGCACGTGGACGTCGAGCTGCCGCTTCACGTGCTGCAACAGCCAGAAGCAGTGGCGGGCGGCTCGGAAGGCGGCTCGGATGGCGCTGTCATGCTGGCGTACGTCAGGTGGGCGGGCTGGGGTGCAAGCATGACATGTGCCCAATGCTCCGGGCATGAATGTCGCGTGGCCACGGGCTGTGTGCTTGCGCAGGCATGTGTGGTTGACACCACCATCGCTCTTTGCACAGGCTGCCTCTGCCGCGGTGGCGTGCGCGGCCGGCGGTTCCCGGCCTGCGCATGCTGCACGTGCTTCCCCCGCCCCCACCACACGTCGGCGCAGCAGCTACCGGCGCTGCTGCAGCAAGCAACAGCCCCTTCCACAGCGTCGACTCCATCACCCCGGCGTGGCTGGCTGATGGACACGCCGGCCAATCCGCCTTCTTCACAGCCTATTCCCTGGCCGGCGCCTCGTCCTCCGCCTGCGGCACCGCAGCAGACACCACCGCGGGCACGTCTGCCGCCGCCAACACGTCAACTTCGACCAACGCCGCGCTCTCTAACGCTGAGAATGCCGCCAGCACCCGCACCAGCATGAGTAACAGCGACGGCGGCCCCACACGGAGCGTGGTGCCACTGGCGATTGTGCCGCTGCTGGTGGTGGGGTCGGATGCAGCGGCGGCGGAGCTGCAGCAGCTGCGTGCGGAGGTGCTGGGGCCGGACGCAGTGGCGCAGCTGCAGCAGCTGAACACCGCAGCTGTAGCAGGCCCGGCGGCGGCACCGGCGGAAGCGGGCTGTAGCAGCAGCAGCTGCGCCGCAGAGGCGCTGTCAGGCGCTGCCGCGGCGCTGCAGCACAGCGGCCTGACCAGTCTGGCGCTGGACTTTGGGGCGCTGCTGCAGCTGCCGCGGAGTGGCGCCTCCGGTGGTGCTACAGCTGACGAGGGCGGCCTCGGAGACTCCGTGGCTGGATTCGAGGAGCTGCTGCGCTTCCTGGCAACACATCGCATGTCGGGCTGCCTGCGTGAGGCGCTGGCGGCGCTGCAACGGGCGGGCGTGTGGCTGCTGCTGCCCGGAGCGGAGGAGGAGCAGGAGACCGAGGGTACTGGAGTAACCACAGCCCGTTGCCACTATTCTGTGCTACGCGAACGGAGCCGAGGCACTGGCGAGCCCACCACTGCTGCTGCTCCAGCATCCCACGAATTCCGCCAGCAGCGGGCAAATGCAGCGGGCGGCGGCGGCGGCGCGGCGGCGGCACACGAACCCAGCGGCGAGGCATCACGTGCGGCGCGCCCGCAGCAGCAGCAGCAGCAGCAGCAGCACCTGTGGTCGCCGTTCCGCGAGGCATTCAAGCAGCGCGAGGAAGCTACAGCCAGCAAGCCTGCAGCAGTAGCAGTAGCAGCAGCAGATGACAAGGGTGGAAAAGCGGAGGCTGTTGCGACTACCGCGGCGGCAGCATTCGCTGCCCAGCAGCCCAGCGGCTCCCTGCGGGCGCGCCTGGCCTGGTGGCTGCGTGTGCTGGCGTTCGGCTTCCCGGGTGCCTCGCCAGCAGCGCCCGCAGGCGCACCGCAGGCTGGCAACAGCCAGCAGCAGGCGCACGCAGGCCACGGCCTGGGCAGCGCCGCCGAGCGGAGCCCTGAGGCTGAGTACCAGGCCTACAAGGCCGCCAGCTGCCGGCGCCTGGACTGCATGTCGCTGGTCACCACCGCCGGGTTCCGCTTCGTGTCGCTGATGCGAACCTGCCATGCGGATGCGGCGTCGAGCCCCACTGCTGCGGCCGCGGCGTCCAAGGCCGCCCTTGCGGCCACCTCGGCCGTCGGGGGCTACGCGGCCGCGATCCGCGCGGCGGTGGCGGGGCACGGCCTAGCAGCCCACGTCTGGCGAGCGGTGCAGCTGGTGGTGGGGCCAGCACGGCCGCATGCGGACCCCGAGCCAGCAGCCGGCTGCCCCCGGCCCTACCTGGAGGGCTGCTGCGGCGGCGGCGGCAGCGTCACGTCCCTGGACCTCCAGGTGGTGGGGCAGGCCGCGTTCCTCACAGCCAGCCTGATCCCCGTCGTCCTGGCGCTTTGCACGCGGCTGCACCAGCGCCGCCGCAACGCCTTCCTGCTGCTGCGCGCCGGCCTGGACGCAGGCGTCATGCTGGCGATGACGCTGCCGCTGCCGCGCTGGCCGGCGCCGCTTCTGGGCGTGCCGCAGCTCTGGCTGGACAACCGCCGGTGCACCGGCGTGCATTGGCTCGTTTACGGCCTGTACGAGCCGCTCACGCTGCAGGTGGGAAGCAAGGGCGTGCGTGCATGAAGCCGGCGGCGCGTGCCGTTTTGTGAATTAAAGAGTACCGTAGTGCGCCAAGCAGACAGGGCAGCTTGTTGCGAGCCAGCGCCTACCCTGTGTTACGCCTGCAACCAAATGCGCTGCCGCCCGCGCCTCGCCCGCAGGTGTCTCCGCGCCTCCAGGCTCTCCAGGGCCTGGTGTACCTGCTGCCGCGGACGCTGATCGCGTTCCACACGTACGACTGCCGCTGGCGGCCCGCGCTGGTCTACGGCTTCGGGCACGCGGCGGCCGCGTTGCTGGTGTCCGCGGCCACGGACGCCGTCAGCCGGGTCGCTTACCTGCGCAGGGCGCGGGGCGGTGCTGGGCGCGGGGCGGTGCGTGCTCCCATGGGCAAGCCGCATCAGCTGTAAGGGGCGGCCGGGGCAAGCCGCATCAGCTGTAAGGGGCAGGCTGCAAGTCGTGTAAAGCAGCGAATGAGGTGGGATGGGCGGGAGTGCAGCAACAGTAGCAGCAGATCCTGATGGCCGTACATTTGTGCGGGGCCAGCGCAGCCACGCATGGTGGAGGAAAAGGATTAGAGACGAATGAATGAGCGCCCGTGCGCACTTGCCGCTGCTGGCGTTATGCGGGGTGGCTAGACTGGCTACTGTGATGGACGAGACAAGAGACGGCTGTCAATGTCTAACGGACACGAGTTGAGTGGATGAGATTGCTGGATGCGCCTATTGCGTTGTGGGGCCGGTGTGTTTCTGGCGTCTGTAGGGTGTGTGCATGAATGGACTGCTCCTTCCTATGTCACATTCATAATTGGCTTTCACATCGTTGACCTCACTGGTGGGTGATCTGGTCTCACCTCCGCTTCGGAGGCTATCACAGGCTGGCCGGTGGATGAAGATGCCTGACGGCTGACGCGAACTGCGCCAGATGCTGATATTGGTGCACCTGCGCCTCCCTGATACTCTCGTGTCACTGCCCGGCGGCGGCGGCGCATTGCGTAGAGGATTGTGAAGTGGGAAGCCAGTCCATTACGGGCCGCCGTGTAACCATCACACGGCCATTGTAACGGCATGTCATTGCACGTCGTGCGTTATGCACACCGGCCACACGGCCTTTGCAGATGTCACACACACACCACGAGCGAATCCAGCGTGTGCGTGCCGCACAGCGAGCAGCGCGTTGCCGCTGGCAAGCAACAGTGCAAGGAAATCCATATCACCCCTCCGCCTGTAACCCCCCATTATGCCCATTGTGCCCACGGACACCAAGCTGCTCACCGCTGTGCGAGTGCCAAACCACCTTCCAACCGTCTCGCTCCACACATGAGTACGGTACCCAACATGCACCCCTCGACGGCGCAGCGCGCAGCACCCCCACGGACTGCGATGAATAAACGGCCTCCAAAGTCCCAAGTACCACAGTATGACTATGTGCATGATGCACGCTTACTTTCCCTGCCGTGATCGCTTGTCAACCCACAAGGCCACAACCTGAACCCCCCCCCCCCCCCCCCCCCGCCCCCGATCCCATCCCCCGCGCCGCACCGCGGACACGAGGCCATAACCTGACACCCCCACACCATACGCACGCATTGGTTTGGGCTGGTATTCACCCCCCCCCCCCGCCCCCGCGCCGCACCCCGGGCAGCACCCGCAAGATCACCCCCACCCCTTCTTCAAATTCCGGCAGCAGCAGCAGCAGCAGCAGCAGCAGCAGCAGCAGCAGCAGCAGCAGCAGCAGCAGCAGCAGCAGCAGCAGCAGGGGGCTGGTAGTCGAGGAAGATGTCCCCGAGCGCCGCCTTCACGTCCGCCACCGCCGCCGCCAGCGCCTCCGTGTCCCGCGAGGTGAACGCCAGCTTCACCTGTGCGGGCGCACGCGGGCGCGAAGCACCAACTGTCACCGCACCAACTGTCACCGCGCCGACGTGCCGGGACGCGGCCCTGACATGACAGAGACACATGCAACCCGACAGCCGGGCCGTGTTTCCCAGGTCCGCCCACGAGCACAGACAACTCTGGCGGCAGCACGCCACGCGCCGCCGCCCGCGTACCTTGTACGTGGAGTCCGCGTCCGCGGCGGTGTTGGGGTAGGACCTGCGCGCGCACAGCGCCACGGACCCCTCAGCCTAACCACCAATCAAATCCATAGCCGCTAGCAGAGTAGGCTGGCTGCCCCCTGGCCCCTGGTCCCTGGCCCCCGTCTATGGCTCGAGTCGAGTGCCCACACCGCCGCGCGCCTCACGCACCCGATGGCGACCTTGGGGTGCTTGGCCGCCACTGCCGTGAGCTCCTTGGCCAGGAAAGACTCGCCCGTGTGCGTGTACAGCTGCTGCTCAGAGAAGGCGACGCCCGTAAAGCGCTCCTGTGCAAAACGGTGGCGGAGGACAGGCGCGCGGGGTGGGCGCGCGGCGGGGGGCGGGAGAGGGCAGGCGGCGTGCGACCGGCGGGGCGCAAGGTGGGCGGGACTTCCGGACGTATGGGCATGTCGCATGCTGACAAGGCCAAAGATAACGCGCGGGCAAAACGTGCCCGGCAGCATGCGGTTATAGGATCGACCTGTGCGCTGGCTCTAACGCAGCTGCAGTCCCTAGCGCCCTTTCAGACGCCCCTTCACGCAGCATTTATGGCGCCGCCGCGAACCGCCGCTTCCCGCCGCCGCACCTGGTGTGCTGAGACCATGGACTGGAACAGGCGCGGGATGCCGGGCAGTATGTACACGCCACCCACGTTCACCAGCGGCACCCACAACCCCTCGGTGAACAGCACCTCGGCGGGCGTGGGCAGCGTGGCCTGGGCGGCGCCAAGCGTCAGGAGATGGGGGTGGGGATGGGGATGTCAGCAATGTAAGCAACGCGGGTGAGCAGGGCGGCTCACAGGAAGCTACGCGCAGTCAGGGAGTCATACCTGCCGCCTCGTCACCCCCCACCGTTCATCTGCCACCCGCCATTCGCCACCAAGACGCAGCGAGCCCCTCACACGCCCCGCGATCCTTCCCTGACACTGATATTGATTACCCCCCGGCTGCCCCCACCATGCGCAGCCGGGCCTCGTTCAGCTCCATACCGCGCGCCGCGTATGACTCCTTCATGCGCGCCACCGTGGGCTCGTGCAGCTGCAGCGTCACGCCTGCAGCAGCGGCAGCAGTCGCAGCAGTAGCAGCAGTCGCGCCACGTGCGCACCACGCCACATGCAGCTCAAAGTCTGCATGCCTCATGCCGTGTGTGCGGCGCGTTTGCACTCACCCATGGCCTCAGCAATCGCCTCGTATCTACAGAAGCGCATGGGGGCGCGCATGTGAGAAACACGACAACACCACGCATGAAAGCATCTCACCAGTTCAAAGCGCTGCTCGTGCACCACGTACCCAACGGCCGACGGCCCCACCCCGCCCTGGCCCGCTTGTCGCACCGCTGCCCCCGCCACCCGGCGCCCCGCCACCCGCCCCCGCCACGCACGTGACGTCGTCGTGTGTGGGCCCAATGCCGCCGCTGGTGAACACGACGCCGCTGGGGCCCACCCGCCGCCGGCTGTCCAGCACGGCCTCCTTGATGGTGTCGCGGGAGTCGGGGATGTAGGTGACGCGGATGAGGTCCACGCCACGACTGCAGCAGCGACAGCGGGGTGGTGTGGGCAGTGCAATCCAATCCCAATACCAACCACATGGGGCCCACCCTAAACCAGCAGCGGTCGTTGCGGGGTTGCGGGTTGCGGGGCATGCTTGTACGGTGCAGCAATGCCACACATTCCAAGCGCGGTAAGCCGCCGATACCGTACTTAGCTCGCGCCTGGGATGCCGCTGCGGCCGCTGCCCTCCCGCCGCACCCCCTGGAAGCAACACCTTGCTGACCGCGAACCCCCGCGAACCCGGCTCAGTGCCCGTCTGCCTGCCGTCCCACTGGCGCCCACCTGTGCAACAGCTTGGCTAGCCAGGGCGTGTTGGTGTCGGTGATGGAGCCGGCCAGCACCTCATCGCCGATGATGACCAGCGCGGCCTTTGGCGACTCGCCCACAGCCGACGGAGTCGACGCGGTCGATGCCGATGCAGCTGTCACAGACGACGTGGCGACGTACCGGCGCCAGGGCGGGAGCACGCACACGCTGGCACCGTGCGCCGCCGGGCAAGCCGCTGCGCCCGCCTGCAGCCACAGACGTCAGGTGCACAGGTTGACCGCGCGGGAAGAGGACAGGGGCAGGGAGGGCTGCACGAGAGGGCGGTGTAAGTGTGGCTCGGCGCGAGCACAGAGGCACGCAGTTCTCTCTGGCTCACCAACAGCCTGCCGCACATCCTAGTTGCAAGCATTTTCGTTATGCCTTAGTGTCTTGGAAAATGTGAATGCATCAATATCAAGGCAGAAAATCAAAATCATTGAGCGCATGGCACGCCCTCGGATGCATCCTTCCAGGGCTCCTCGAAGCGCGTTGGCACGTTGGAAATTGTTTTCGTTCGTTATATTACACGCCTGCATACTTCTTTTGAGCATAGAGTTTGCGCCTCCGTTGAGACCCGGGCTTTTTCTTAGCGTCGCTTCGTCCATATAGGCCCTAGCGAAGAATGAACCCCGATCAGGCAGCGCAGGCGGCGCAGCTGCCGCGGAGAATTATCAAGGTAGGCCGTTCCGCTCGGGCTTTCCTTTCGGATCCATAGCCTTGGCGCCGTCCTTACGCCTTTCTTGGATTTCTTGCGGCGACACAGGAGACTCAGAAACTTCTCAGCGAGCCTGGTACGTTGGGATGGCAGCGGGGAAAGGCACAGCGTGTGAGCTGAGGTCCATTTCCATGCCGCCCTTATGTTCGCAGCTCCCGGCATTAGCGCTTCTCCCTCGGAGGAGAACCTGCGCTACTTCAATGTGATGATTCTGGGGCCCCAGCAGTCCCCTTATGAGGGTGGCGTGTTTAAGCTGGAGCTCTTCCTGCCGGAGGACTACCCCATGGCACCTCCGAAGGTTCGCTTCCTGACCAAGATTTACCACCCCAAGTGAGGAAATGGGCGAAGGGCGGGCAGGCGGGGGTTTGGGGTTTGACTCGCTTTGCCTGCCCCTCGCAGCATCGACAAGCTGGGCCGCATTTGCCTGGACATCTTGAAAGACAAGTGGTCGCCGGCGCTGCAGATTCGCACTGTGCTGCTGAGGTAAGCGTAGAGGGAGCTGGTGGGTCCGGCGGGTGCCCTGGGTGTGGCTACGTTGGGTGGCGGACGCTGGGGGGTTTCGGTGCGCTTGTTTGGCACGGAGCACGCCGCGGGCATGGGCAACGAATGACCTTCTGCAGCTAGACTTCTGGTGCTGCATGCGGCTGCACGACCGGCGTCTGTCAGACGAAGCCCTGCCATGTGCCTGCCGTGTGCCAAACTTGTTGTGGTGCGCCACGCAGCATCCAAGCGTTGCTCTCGGCCCCCAACCCGGATGACCCGCTGGCTGAGAACGTGGCGAAGCACTGGAAGGAGAACGAGAAGGAGGCCATCGCGACAGGTGCGGCACACGCTCACGCTAACCACAGTCACACAGCAGGCATCGATTGGTGTCTGCAACCCTTTTGTCCCCGCTGAATACGGAAGTCATTCCGTACCTTCGCCAGCCTCTTACGTCGACCCCTGCCCCCACTGTAAACCGATTCATCCTCTGCAGCGCGCCAATGGACTGCCATGTACGCTCAGGGCTAATCGATGGGCTCAGTCACAATATGTGGCATGGTGCACCTCACGCGGTCGTTTGGTCCGCGGGGATGATGAAAGCGGCTGGCGGTGTGGACGGGTGTCAGCGCTGCGGCAGCGTATGCGAGGAAGTTGGGGTGTTGGGGGTATAAGAGGGCAGATAGGGAGCGGCTTTCGCGCGGGATTTCGTGTCTGTGCAGCTGTTTGCATGGTCATGGGGGTCCCGTGCGTGCATGCGCTCTGCAGGTGTCTTCAGGGGACAGGGACGCGGGAGGCGCAGGCAACTGTAGACAGCAGGATGCAATTCAGATAGGAGGGTTAGGCATGCTAGGGTGCAATGTGCTTTCAACCAAGACTGGTCTATTGGTCTGAGTTTTCAAGGACAACGATGTGTAACATTCAACCATTCCATGAAGTGGCTCCGTGGGGTCTGATGCTGCCCAGCTGGTGATGCCCGAGCCCCTCTCATACATGCGCGCTTCCCTCCAGTGCACCAGGAGTCGGCTGCGTAACTTGCGGGCTATTATTGTTGACTGACAGCAGACCGCAGGATGGTTACGGAGCTGAGAGCAGCCGCCACAAGCAGGTGGACAGGATGTTCAAGCTGCGAGCATCAGGAAGCCGTGCGCGTGTGGGGACGTGGCCACGTGGGGTCGCACTGCCTCTGCGGCCGTGCCCTGTACCACCAGTCCAGCACAATGGGCCGTGTGCGCACGCAGGAGTAGCTCCTGCGGAAGCGGCAGTTTCCAGATCCCTGCACACTAGGCACTAGCATATACGCAGGCTGCCCTGGCGGCAGTACGCAACGTGTTAAAGTTGGGACGGAACCGCCAGCGCGCGCTGGGGCCAGCTGGGGCTGTGGGCCAAGCTCTGAGCGTGCCGGCAAGTTGCGGGGCCCCTGCAATTATGAAGCATCTTTTATGTGGGAATTGTGGGTAACGTGACGGTGGTGGTGCGAAGGGCATGCTGGCGGTGCACTCGCCTGCGGGTTGACGCGGAGGCGCGGGCAAGGGAGGCGCATTGGGACGCGGAGGCGCGGGGGCGCGGCCCCCTCATGCGCGCCAGTGCAGCCGAATGCCGCTCGCGCACAAAGGCCTGTTTCCCCGTCTCACCAGCCAGATATAGTTGTCACAGCTGTCTTTGTACATAACATTGTTCAGGTCGCCGTAAGTCCACCGTCAGATCTTTCGCGCGAATCTTCCGCCTTCAACATTTCGCCTTGGCGTTCTTGACAACTTGAACCTTGAAAAATGATGCCAATGATGGGGATGCAGCCCCAGATCATTCTCTTGAAAGAGGGAACGGACACATCTCAGGGCAAGGCGCAGCTTATTAGCAACATCAACGCCTGTATGGCGGTGGTGGACACCGTGCGGACCACCCTGGGCCCTCGCGGCATGGATAAGCTCATTCACGACGCCAGGGTGAGGCGCATGCGCCAAGACTCCGGGCGGCTCTTGGTTTTGCTCTCGGCGAAGTTGCGCCAGCCGGTCAGACCGCGCGAAATCAATTCTTCCAATGTGTCGGACAGGGCGTGACCATCTCGAACGACGGCGCGACCATCATGAAGCTCCTTGACATCGTGCACCCCGCGGCAAAGAGCCTGGTGGACGTGTCTCTGGCCCAGGATGCCGAGGTAGGGCTGAATCTCTTCGTGACATGGGCGCGGGGGCGTTTCGCTGCTCGGTGGCAAGGGGCCGCTGTGTTTGGCGCGCTTTCGGGCCGCGGGCGGGCGCGCGAGCCCCCAGCACGTCCAGGAGGGCGCCCCGGCCATACTCCTCGCTCCCCCTCGCTGCCCCTGAGCGTGATCGTCTCTCAACAACCCTCGGGGCAGGTTGGCGACGGCACCACCAGCGTGGTGGTGCTGGCTGGCGAGTTCCTGAAGGAGGCCAAGCCGTTCATTGAGGAGGGCGTGCACCCGCGGGTGAGCACTGTAGACGGGTGGAGCGGCGCGGGGCGGGGCACGCGCTAGGCAAACAGTGCACTGCACGAGAGCGGCAGCGCCGGTGGGGTCTGGCGGAGTTGAGGTGTCGCGCGGGCCCCAGGGACGTGGAGGGCACCGGAGGCGCGCGGCCGGGTTTTGGGCGGGAGAAATGGCGGTAGAAGGCGAAGCAGGGGTTGCGGACCTTGTGCGTACGGTACGGCGTGCAGCGCCACTGCGTGCTGTCCTGCCTGCGCTTTCAGTCGAGGGCGCCATGCGGCGTTCCTGCCGCCGGTGCTGGGTCGGCCAGCCCGTTGGCAGGCGCCGCGGGAGCAGTGGATAACACGCCAAACAGCTGATCCGCCATCAGCGGCATCAGGCGCTTCTCCGTCCGTACGCCCCGTGTGCGCTTGCTAGGTCGCACAAGCTGAGCGTCAACAGCGCCGCACGCCACTCCACCTGACGCACCGCCCCCTGTGTGTACTGGTTTCCCACAGAGCCTGATCAAGAGCTTCCGGCTGGCCTCGGTGCTGGCGGTGCAGCGGCTGAAGGAGCTGGCCATCAGCCTGGAGGACAAGCACATGGAGGAGAAGAAGGACCTGCTCAAGAAGTGCGCCATGACCACTCTGAACAGCAAGCTGGTGCGTGAGTGTGTGTGTCGAGGGGGTTGCGAGGGTGGTTGGATGGGAAAGTGGTACAGGGGGCAGTGAAGACCAGCGGAGGGGGGAGGCCTTGGCGTGGCGTGGCGTGGTGGATGGAAGCGGGCTTGGAAGAGGGGGCTGAGCCTGAGGACGGAGGGGAGGGGAAGGGAGGGTCGGAAAGGAGAATTGGGGAGGAAGAGGACGAGAATGAGCGGGGGTGATGGGACCCCCTTTCTGGCAGAGAAAGTGCGTCAGGGGCAGGAGGTAACGGACTCAAGAGCAGATGCAGCGACAGAGGCAGGGTGAAGCCCAGCTGGGCGAGGCAGCATGGAGCCGGGGACCAAGTGTCGTGGGAGGGGGGAGCTGGATTGGAAGCTGGCTGGACGGCAAGCAGGGCGGCAGCGCCCGGCGGGGCCTGGGCTGCGCGATGGCATGTCATGGCGTCTTCAAGCACCGGCGCATGTGCGACAGTGATTGCGGACGCGGGACGCCACCGTCAATGGCTAGGAGAGCAACATTGGGCCGGGGATGATGAGAGCAGCCCAAACCCTTCCGTGGTCGTGCCTCAAACGCGTCGCCCCTGCCCCCGCCCCGCCCCGCCCCCGCAGGTGAGCGGCGAGAAGGAGTTCTTCGCGCAGATGGTGGTGGACGCGGTGTCCACGCTGGACCCCGCCACGCTGGACCTCAAGATGGTGGGCATCAAGAAGGTGCAGGGCGGCGGCCTGCGCGACAGCTTCCTGGTGGACGGCGTGGCCTTCAAGAAGACCTTCTCCTACGCGGGTGGGTGGGGAGGCGGAGCGCCGGAGGGCGGGGGGGGGGGGGTTATGTCGTCCCAAGTAAAGCCATTGGGGGAGGGGAACAGGAACGGGGAGGGGAAGGGGACGAAGGGGCCGGGCCTGCCGGATGGACAGCCGGCCTCGGCCTTTCTGGCTTCCTCGGCAATCCCGTACTTTCCATGATTGCACACGACTGACAGCCGCCGCCCTTCCACTCCCGCAGGCTTCGAGCAGCAGCCCAAGTCGTTCCACAACCCCAAGATCCTGGTGCTCAACATCGAGCTGGAGCTCAAGGTGCGGACGCGCCCCCCACCGCGGCACCGCAGCGCGTCGCGGGGTGCCTTGCCCACCTGCTATCATCAGGCCTGCCTAGGAACCTCCTTGGCGCCCTATCGCCGCCATTGCGCGACGTGCGAAACCCGCTGAAGTTCTGAACACAACGCAACGCCGGTGCCCGCAGGCGGAGAAGGAGAACGCCGAGATCCGGCTGGACGACCCCGCCAAGTACCAGTCCATCGTGGACGCCGAGTGGAACATCATCTACGACAAGCTGGCCAAGTGCGTGGCGTCCGGCGCCAACATCGTGCTGTCGCGCCTCGCCATCGGCGACCTGGCCACGCAGGTGTGCATGCGTGTGTGTGACGGAGCGTTGGTGTGTGTCAGCGTGCGAGTGGGATGGGTGGGTGGGTGTGACGGTTCTGGGGACCGGCAGGCGGGCGGAGTTGAAGCGTTGCGCTTGGGACTACCGTAGTCCCGGCGGCAAGCAGGTGTTGCAGCTCCAGACACTCTAAGCTCGACGGCTTATGCATGGACTGCCGCCACACGCACGCGCGCTCGCAGTACTTCGCCGACCGCAACATCTTCTGCGCTGGCCGCGTGGAGACCGGCGACATGGAGCGCGTGACCAAGGCCACGGGCGCCAAGGCGCAGACCACCGTCAACAACCTGGACGTCAAGGTGCTGGGCACCTGCGAGCGCTTCGAGGAGCGCCAGGTGCGTGAACGAGGGTCTTCGCGCTGTTTGAAACAGCGGTCTCGCCAATGCGGATTCAGCTGGAGTCATGTGCCGCTTGTTTCCGCCGTCGCGCTGGTCGCCGCATCCCTCACGCCGCCGCCCCTGCCCGCACGCGCCCAACCGCAGGTGGGCGCCGAGCGCTACAACCTGTTCACCGGCTGCCCCGCGGCGCGCACCGCCACGCTGGTGCTGCGCGGCGGCAGCGAGCAGTTCATCGACGAGGCGGACCGCTCGCTGCACGACGCCATCATGATCGTGCGCCGCGCGCTCAAGCACGCGCAGGTGCGGGGGCCGTCGCGGGGGGGGAACGTTGCAAGGATGGTTGGAGGGACGGTACCGGGTGTAGGCGTCACGGGGGAGCGGGGCCGAGCAGGAAGGGAGCAGCGCGCGTGTGCAGGGGCCCGCGCGGGTTGGCACCGGTTCGCGGCATCGGCGGCGTTGCGCGCACATCGTGTTACTGAAGCCGGCTCTCGCCCTTGCTTTGTCCTGTCCAGATCGTGCCGGGTGGTGGCGCCATCGAGATGGAGCTGAGCAAGTACCTGTCGGAGCACAGCCTGCAGTACACCAGCAAGGTGCGGCGACAGGGGGGTTGCAAGGATGGTTGGGAAAGCGGTACAGGATGCAATGAAGACTGCAGACGAAGTCGTTACCGAGCGGCCGTGCGGGCGACAGGGGGTGATACGGAACGGGGGAATGGTGTTCGGGCCGGAGGACGGGGATAGTGCTGTGTCGCGTGTGCGTTGGAGGGAGGGTGCCGGAGTGAGCATGGTGACATGCGCGCCCAGTTCCCTGCTCGCGCCGAGCCTGCCCGCGGCCCGCTCCCTGGTGCTCAGCCCGCTGCCTTCCGGCCCGCCGCCCGCACACCCACAGGCCCAGCTGTTCATCAGGGCGTTCGCCAAGGCGCTGGAGGTCATCCCGCGCCAGCTCTGCAACAACGCCGGCTTCGACGCCACCGACGTGCTCAACCAGCTGCGCCACAAGCACGCGCTGGCGGACGGCTCCGGGCGGGTGAGACAAGTCACTTGAGAACTGGGTGGGGTAGGGCGGGGGACCTGTGGGGAGGCTACCATTGGTGGCCGCGGCCGGTGCGAGCGCCCACGATGCTGCAACCGCTCTCAAGTCTCCACTGCTTTTCTGATGTGGGTCGTCTTCCCTTTTTCGCTGCCACCCCCCGCAGTGCTTCGGCATGGACGTCAACACCGGCGGCGTGTGCGACACGTACAACGCGTTCGTGTGGGAGCCGGCTCTGGTCAAGGTCAACGCCATCCAGGTGCGTCCGGGGGCTCTTGTGGGACCGTACAAGGGGACTGACGGCTCCTTGTCTACACCTCCTCTGCACACTTCCTGCTTATCCATGCTCCTCACAGGCCGCCACCGAGGCGGCGTGCCTGATTCTGTCCGTGGACGAGACGGTGCGCAACCCCAAGTCCGAGGTGCCGGACGCGGCCAGCGGCGCGGCGGCGCAGGCGGCCATGGGTGGGCGCGGGCGGGGGCGGGGCGGCGGCGGCATGCGCGGCCGCGGCATGCGGCGATGAGCGGCCGGCGGAGCTTGTGGAGCTTGGAACTGGAGGCTGCGGAGGGCTGGGGGTGGATACGGCGGTTTGGTGGGGATGCAAGGCAAGGCTGCGCTAGGAGGGTCTACTGTTGGATGCTAGGTTTGCAAGTGCACGGCCGCACGTGCAGGGGTAAATGCCCTCATAGGGAGCGCGTGCAAGGGGATCCTAAGGGATAGAACATGGAGTGCCGAGGACTGGTGTGGCGACGGCGTGCAAGATTCGCAGGACGATGAGGGGCGAAATGCAGAGCGAAGGTGGAGAGGGTTCCTGTGGCGGCGCGCAGGCCCATAGCAGACGAGAGCGTGCTATTCAGTCTGCGTCCTTCAGATTCGAGGATGCAAGTTTAAGGGCCATCGCCCGGTGTAAGTGCATGTTATCTCTACGGCTGCTTTCCGGTGGCAAAGGGCGCAAAAGACATACACACGAGTAAAATTTTCGTTTTTTCTTGCGCTTGTCTGAGGGTGCCCAAGGATCGGGAAAGCTCCTTCTAGCGCTGGTATGAGAACCGGGCGCTAGGGTAGGCCAAGCACGTCAACCACCGTGTGTGTGTGAGGGCCTGCTGTATGCCAGCGCTGCTCACGAAGCAGGGTGCGAAAGCGTATAAGCTGAAGTTATCAACGGGTGCGGAAGCGTTGACTGATCGAGATGCGGAAGACACGGTCAGGTCCGGTGGACACGACGAGCTGTCGGCGCCCGCAGGTTTGGATCTGCCAGCGGCACTTGCCTGTGAGACAAGCATAATGTGACTCCATGACTTTGTCATCTCAGTATTTATATGAACTTGACACACTCCAATGATTCAGGAACACCCAGCGCGCGTCGACTTCGCTGCAGACGCCAATAGACAGCGCTGACGATTTTACTTGTCGTTTGCGTTGGACGCTATGAATTTACTACGGGATTTGCTTTTTGGCACGCTACTACTTTGTGCGTGGTCCAGCGGATGTTCGGCCATCGATGGCCGAGGCGGGGAAGCTACCGGTAGCGCTCTAACCCCTCGCGGTTTTGCGCTTCCGCTGAGGCATCATAGACACCCCGATGGCGCACGGAGACGCCGGCATTTGCTCAGAAGCACGTCCAGGCCCGGTATGCGGTGGGCCCCAACGGCACGGTCACCCCTGCCACCTGCCGCCCCACAGTACCTCCTTCCTACTCACAATCATGCACGCCCCTCGCCCACAGTTTATGGAAACGTGCCAGAGCTTGGCTACTATTATACGTATCTGGCCATCGGGACGCCAGGGCAGACGGTCTCCGGCATCCTGGACACCGGTTCCTTTCTATCGGCGTTCCCGTGCGACGGGTGCACCAACTGCGGGTTGTCGAAGGTGCGTACCGGCCTCCGGGGGCGCTCATCAATTATGTGGCACCAGACTACGGGCTTGCAGACGCAGGCGTGAATACGTTGCGTGCCGGCAGTGCCTGTTAAAGGCGGTAGCGGCCCCGTTGAAGCCTCATAACCTCCGCTTGCTCCACAGACCGGCATGTTCCAGCGCAACGCCTCAGCCACCTCATCCACGATCGGTTGCTTTGATGCTCGGTGCTCCTGTGGCGGCTCATCTTGCACCTGCAAAAATGACCAGTGTGGTTACAGCGTGCGCTACCGTGAGTGCAGTACGGGGACTGCGGGCCGATGGCGGTAGCAGAGCGACGTGGACGTGGGACGTGGGACGTGGAATAATTCTGGGTTATCGCCTTGGTTGATTACCGCCAGCCCACATAAGCCTGCGTGGCTGCAATTCTGGCCCGTCTGCGCCTGCATGCCGCAGTGGAGGGCAGCAGCACCAGCGGCTTTCTGACGGAGGACCTGCTGGCAGTGGGGGACGGCGGCCCGGCGGCAAAGCTCGTGTTCGGGTGCGCCCAGTCCGAGACAGGGCTGCTGCGCGACCAGAGCGCGGATGGCATCTTTGGGATGGGCCGGAGCCCTGTGTCCCTGCATGGGCAGGTGAGGCCAGGCGCGCGCAGGGGGACGGACCGCATGCGGCACGGTGTTTGGGGAGCGCGCATGCCTGCGCGCACCTGCGGCACATAGGACACCGTGCACTACCGTATTCCGCAAGCACCTGTACCCGGCACCCGGCACAAAATGTACCCATTGCAGTACCGTACACTGTATTCTTCCGTGCCGGTATATACACGTACACCCGGCACCTGACTATCCGGGGCCCCAGGTTGATTTAGCTTGGGCTGGTATTCACAACCCCACCCCACCTGTCATGGTTGATCTTGGGATTGGAACGAAGTGCAACCACCCCGCTTGGCTGCAATTCCTTGCAGCTGGTGGGGCAAGGCATCATCGACGACGTCTTCTCGATGTGCTTGGGCGCCCCCAAGGAGGGCGTCCTCTTGTTGGGTGAGCGATGGCCACCAATCCACTATGTATGACCTGGAAACTTGCAACGTATGGTACTGTAGCGGTTGCCCCCGGCGAAAGCGTGTGGCGGCTGTTTAGCTCACCGGAGCTGTTGTGTCTGGACTCAGGGAACGTGGCGCTGCCGGCGGACGCACCGGCGCCCGTCGTCACCCCGGTGGTGGGCGGCACAAACAGGTACAACCTGCAGATCGAGGGACTAACATTCAACGGCCAGCAGCTGGTATCAGGGCAGGTACGTCTCATAACATCATGCAGCAGGCACACCAGCAGCACTGCCGACTCGCTGTCACGCCGCAACAATCACGCCATGCAGCCTCGCGCCGCGCATGCATGCCCCTAACAACTGTGCCACGCACGCCGCCTGCTGGCAGCTCACCTACCGTAGTCACCATCACCGCCGCGCTCAATGGCTCACGTGTGCCCTCCACAGACCTGGTTCTCGTACGGCCTGGGTACGATCTGGGACTCCGGCACCACCTTCAGCTACTTCACGCGGAGCGTGTTCAACCTGCTGGTGGGCGCCATTCGGAGGCACGTGGAGGCCAACCCCGACCTGGTGTCCGCGCCGGGCCCGTACGTGAGTGGGGCCCGCAGACCTGCCGGCTGCCAGCAGCAGACGAGGGCTCTGGCCGGTGAGGGCGGGTGGGGGCGCGGTCGTGGGGGCTGCACCCCCGGCATGCATGCAGAGGTGCAAAATTGCAGACCGTGTCATCTAAGTGATGCGCTGGATGCTGCCTGTGGCGTGTCATCTCGTGTTTGCGCAGTCGGATGACATATGCTGGAGTGGCGCGCCGGCGGGAGACGCGAGCAAGGTACGGCGGCTGGGCGGGCCGCAGCCCCACTGGCGTGGGGCCTACAGAGGCGGCACGCGTGTGCACCCTTCCTTGATGACGTGTGCTGCCGATCCCTTCCGTGATGACGTGTCCCCTCCGGCCCTCCTGCCTGAAACCCATTTTCCTACCGGTGCACACACGGTATGCCCCATCACCACCCACTCTTTTGGCTGCACCTTCACCCTGCCACAGCTGGGCCCCTACTTCCCCGGGCTGGAGCTGCTGCTGGCCGGCGGCGTGCGGCTGGCGCGGGCGCCGCTGCACTACCTGTACCCCAACGGCGCCGCCTGGTGCCTGGCCTTCTTCGACAACGCCTACAGCAGCACCGTGCTGGGCGCCAACATGCTGCTGGACACGGTGGCCACGGTGCGGCCCGGGGGTTTCAGGGGTGTAGGGGCTGGGAGGTGGCCGGTCGTAGGGGGTGGTGTGGTGGGCGAGGGAAGGGTGCTGGCTGGGTGAGTGTGTTACTGTGTGCTTGTGACGATGTGGCCGGCGGCGCGTATACACTGGTAACCTGAATCCCACTCCCCGCAGTACGACGGTCGCCTCACCCAGATGCGCTTCACAGCCTATGAATGCGATAGGCTGTCGGTGGCCCTTGCAGTGACGGGCCACGACAGCAGCAACATCACCAGTGGCGCAACCCCATTGCCGCCGATGCCTCCACCGCCGTCCCCGTCACCCCTGCCGCCCCCGCCGTCCCCGCCATCTCCGCTACCCCCGCCGTCCCAGCCGCCGCTTCTGCCCGCACCGTCTCCGCCGCCCCCGCCGCTCCCGCCGTCGCCGCAGTCCCCGCCGCCGACATCAATTGCAACTCCTCCGCCTACCACGCGCCCAGCGGGGCGCAAGCGGTCCAGGCGCTCGCCGCCGCCTGCATCCCGACCGCTGCCCTCAAGCCCGCCACCGTTGCCTCGACCTCGTACGAGGAAGTCACCGCCGCAGTAAATCAGCACGCACGTATACCAGGCGTGCGCTGGACGTGCATTGATCACATAGACCATGCTGAATGTTGGGATGCTGGAAAGCGTGTCATTACCTAGAAACCGCAATGGAGGCCGGAATGGGGGTGGGTGTACTCGTTCTTTCGGGAACACGGCAGCGGCTATGCATGGGAGTGTGGACCCTTGCTCAGCAGCTGCCAAGCGGAGCGGTCAATGTATGCCGAAGACCAATACCTGCTGCTTGATGTGGTACATGGAAGGTTACCACTTGGCAAGGGGTAACCCTAGCAGGCACGAACCTTTTGAACTCAGCGTGCGTGTGCGATGGGGGAGGGAATTGTGAATATCGTACCAGATGAACTAAACTGGGGCATTCTCTCCTGAGAGAGTGGTAGACATGAAGTGTGTCTTGAATGGTGTTGGTTCATCTAAAGGGGGGTTGTGCTGCGCGCGGAGTGAAGGCGGTGCCGGTGACGGCGTACCGGTATTGAATTAGCGATTGAGCGCGCCGTTGTGGCCGGGTTCCGCCGTTTCGGAAGCAGCTGCACAACCTGCGGAGTGGCATGATCGTCTAGCCACGTGTGGGCGTGGGTTGCCGAGCGGCTAAGGGACTGGTTGTACGGGCGGGGTGCCGTGGACATCCTAGACTTGGTGCCTGAGTCAGTTGATGGCGTCAGGCGCGAGAATCCTCCACACGTGCAGCACGGTTCGTGCTGACCTGGCTGTCCCACTTCCACGGCCCCAAGACTTATTGCCGTTGCAATGTGTGCCTGTAAGTAGTGTTCACTCCTCGCTGAACACGCTTCGTGGGCGTCCCATTGCGTCCAGTCAACGGCCCAGCCAGATTGCGGACTGAAGCACTTATTCGCCCGTGCCCCAACGCGCCTCTATATTCACTGCTTCGGGCTATCACATCGAAAACCACAACAACCAAGGGCGCCGCCTCTTCAAGAGAACCGTCATTGCCGAGCTCGCCGAGGTATGTGAAGGGCCCGGGCGCGTGCAGGGTTTGTATAGGCGGCTTTGGAGGTGGAAGATTGATAGTCCAGGCTCGCGGGGCTCAGGGCGTTCTCGCCGCAGTTTGGCGCGCTCACTGTTCTATCCCCACCGCTCAGCCCCAGCTGACAGCCCCTGCATCTTGTCCTATCACCATTGCAACTTGACCACAAAGCGGAGAGGACCCAGAGGGACTTTGGAGGGAGGGACTTAGCCTAGGCGATCGCGGACGGGAGCGCTCTCAGGCGAGCCGGAAAGCGGAACTTCTGCGCCTGGAGGACATCCAGGCGCTCCATGCGGGCTGTGCGATGGGCATCCATGCACGCGCGGACTGTGGGCGATGCGGAGTTGGACGCATGGACGTGGGCCTGACGCTTGGAGAGCGGATATCGCGCTCCAACGCCTCGGTTGGGGGAGCGGCGGGACGTTGGCGGGAGCGGCGTTCGATGATGCTGTGCGAGGCGCGGAGGCCCGCGTGGCGTGGCGGAAGTTGGCAAACACCTTGAGGCGCACGCACGACGCCGGCGCGCCAGCGAGGCGGGAGCGTACGCCCTGCGTGGACCCACCTGACAATGCCCATCACTTCGCCCGGTGGACCTCGTGTACCATCACAACTCATTCGCTGCACAGGGGAGGTTGAGCGTCGGCGTTCGTCTCGGCCGCCAACATGGCTGGCACGCGCGTGTTCGTGGGCAACCTGCCCATGGTGAGTGGGGCGTGGGCGTCGTCCTGCATGGGGCGCTTGTAATCTAGCATACCCTGCAGGTGATGTACGGCCCAGCGGTTGTTGCGCAGGCATCCAGGCCTGGTCACTTGCACTGCTCTGTCGCTCATGTACCGTATGCTACCCTGCTCGTCTCTGACCTTCAGGACGTCCGCGAGCGCGAGGTCGAGGACCTGTTTTTCAAGTACGGCCGCATCCGCAGCGTGGACCTCAAGGTGTGTCGAGGGGCTGAGCGGCGGGGGCCTCAGGCCTACGTGCGATCGCGGGCGTGAGGAGGCGGTGGCTGTGTGACGGGCGGGCTGTTTACCACACGTGCTTGTCCAACGTGCCGTGTCACTTGCTGCCGAATGCAGATTGGACCCCGCCCGCCTGCTTTCGCCTTCGTGGAGGTAAGCACAACGATGGCTGCGTTGCAAAAAGCTGACGCGTCAGACAGTAAGGGCATGAACGTGCTGCCGGCGGTCGAAGGCTGCATCCAGGGTGTTCCATGTGAAACGACGAACACTTGCGCGTAGCGCCAGCACACTAACTTGCCCTCCGTGTTTTTTGATCCTGCAGTTCGAGGATGAGCGTGACGCAGCGGATGCTGTGCGTGGCCGGGACGGCATCGAGTTCCAAGGCCAGCGGCTGCGGGTGAGTGTTGCTTGGAGTGTCACGGGTATTAAGCGTGCATAAGATCCAAGCAAGGGCCTCGTCTCAACAGAGCTTGCGGTGTTGTGCCGTGCAGGTCGAGGTCTCTCACGGCCGGCGTGGTGCCGCTGGTGGCGGCTTCGGCGGCGGTGCCGGTGGCGGCTTCGGTGGTGGCGGTGGTGGTTACGGCGGTGGCGGTGGCGGCTATGGTGGCGGCGGCGGCGGATACGGCAGCGGCGGTGGCGGATATGGTGGCGGCGGTGGCGGATACGGTGGCGGCGGCGGTGGATACGGAGGCGGCGGCGGTGGCGGCGGCGGCGGTGGCCGCAGCCTGGGCCCCAACCCCTTCGGCCCCAGCCGCCGCACCGACTTCCGCGTCATCGTCACCAACCTGCCGCTCAGCTGCTCGTGGCAGGACCTGAAGGACCACATGCGCCGCGCTGGCGAGGTGACGTTCAGCCAGGTGATGCGCGACGGCCGCGGCATGCTGGGCCTCATCGACTACGCCACCCGCTCCGACCTGGAGCTGGCGCTGCGCAAGCTGGACGACAGCGACTTCAAGAACCCCTACGACACGTGAGTGGCAGGCCGGGGGCGGGGGCGCAGGGCGGTGTTGGATGATGCTTGTGACGCCGTGGAGGCTGCGGTGGAATGGGGGGCATCCAAGCGCGTTGCGAGCTGTGTAAACACTCCGGAAATGCAGCAAGGTGGTGCTTGGGTTGAGTTTGCCGTCTTCGTGCATGGTTCTGGCGACACGTATTGACGTTACCCTGTTGGTTCTGTTCGCCCTTCCCCGCAGCGCGCGCATTCGGGTGCGTGAGGATCGCGGCGATGGCCCCGCTGGTGTCATTGGCGGCGGCGGCGGCAGCCGTGGCCGCCGCTCCCGGTCCCGCTCCAAGAGCCGCAGCAAGAGCCGCAGCAAGAGCCGCAGCCGCTCCCGCTCCAAGAGCAAGAGCCGCTCGCGGTCGCGTTCCAAGAGCCGGTCGCGGTCGCGCTCCCGCAGCCACGACAAGAGCCGCTCGCGCTCCAAGTCGCCCGCGCGCAGCAAGAGCCGGTCGCGCTCCCGCAGCCGGTGAGTCCTCGTATCAATGAAACAGTCCAGGGCTGCAAAGGACATGTCCGCGTCCGCCCGCATCCGGCGCTCGTGTACTGCAACACCGCGTTGAGCACCCTCGCTCTGCGGCTGTGGTGCTGATTCCATGTGATGTGCTGCATGCGCACACAGGTCCCGCAGCCGCTCGCGCTCGCCGGCGCGCAGCGGCAGCCCTGCCCGCGAGGAGAAGGCGGAGTAGGGCGCCAGCGGACGAGGGCCCCTGATGCCGTTGCGCTGCATTTCCGTGAACACGCTTTGTAGCATGGCGGACGAGCGGGTGGCGGGCACACCGGGCGAACACACGGACCTTGTCTACACCGGGAATTTGTGCATTGGGGAGGCCTATGCCCATAAGCAGAGGGCTGCAATGGTGGAAGATGGGCACACGCGACATGGCGCTATCGGAGAGTTGACGGGGCTGCAAGACCCAACGGATTTAAAATGTGAGAGATGCACTCCGTGCGAACATTGTAACATTTTGCAGTTCACACGTGAAGTTCCGTGATGTAGAGGGCTAATCCAGCAGTGAATACGTAAGCAGAAGACAGATCATGGATGCAAGCACAAGTTGGCGTACACAGCCTGACATGCCCCAGCAGCAGTTCGGCACCACTCGAATCGGCCTGCCAGCTCTGAATTCCGCTCCAGTCATCGCCAGAACAGCGCAGCCCTATCCCCCGACCCCTTATCTGCCCGAGGTTCTGTTTGATGTCTAAGTGAACGGCGCGATCGCCCCCTGTGTGCCACTACTAGTCCTGCGTCACCACGATGGGGTGATCCGTGGGCGGCGGCACCGTGCCGCTGGCGCCCGCCCCTACCAGGCCCGACCCGCCCGGCCCCGCCCCGTCGCTGTCCCGCTGGCCCATGTCCGGCAGGTGGCCGTGCGAGGCGCGGATGCGCAGCTTGCGCAGCTCCGTCTCCACGCGTATGTAGGTCCACTGGTAGCGCCGGAACACCTCGAGCAGCGCCATCACCTGCAGGCGGCATGAGGCGGGGGCTTCCATGCATTACTACGGTAATTACAATGACACTATGCCGGGGCGGGGAGAGACCCAAGTCACCCAACGTTCAGCGACGCGCTCGGGGCGGGTGACGCGTCCCAGGCCGGGGCGTGTTAGCATGCGCGGTAGCTTGAAAGCAGCCGGTATGACTCCGTTGGCCCTCGTGCCCCGTGCCGCGCGCACCAGCAGGACCGTGGCGTGCTTCTCCAGCTTGCCGATCAGCCGGTGCGCCCACGTGTGCCGCAGCACCAGGTTAGACAGCGCCGCCCACACGTACCTGCGGCCGCGGGTGGGGGGGGGGCAGCACGGCGCGGGCAGTGCGGTGGGGTAGGGCCCGTGCAGCTGTTGCGTCACAGAGGCAGGCGGTGGCGCGTTCAGGCAGCTACGCTGCTGCCACGGCACGCAGCTCCCAGACCTCACCAGCTTTTCCGGAACATGCTGTCCGACTTGAGGCCCGGCAGCTTCAGCACCCTAAGGAACGTTTGGCCTCCTGCGGGGCACAACGACAAGTTGATTGTGGCACCGACCCTGCCAGGACCACGAGCCCGGCCCAGCCCACCTTGTAGCTTCCAGCAACACCCCACGCGCCTCTCCTCGGCATCCCCTGCCTCCCCCCTTGCCCCTCCCCGTGCCCCTCCGCCTCCCACCACCCTCTCTCCCTCACTGCCTTCCCCCAACGCCTCCCGCCCCGCCACGCACGCCACCACCCACCCGGCTGCGCCAGCCAGGGCATGTCCCAGTCCATCTCCAGGTCCCAGTAGTACGAGTACAGGCTGTTGACGAACATGGCGCCCAGCCACCAGTCGTACATGGGGTACACCAGGCCGGACACGTGGTACTCGTGCTCGATGGCCGTCAGCACCAGCGCCGGGAAGGCGGTCGCGTACTTGAGCGCGTTCAGCAGCTGCGCGCGGTTGCCGGTGGTGCGGTTCACGATGAGGCACTGCGCGAAGCGGATGATGTAGGGCAGGCACATCGCGAACAGCACCGGCGCCGCCAGCGGGTCCACCACGCGCGGCGCCGCGCCCGCGGCGCCGGCGGTCACCAGCGAGTGCAGCGCGGGGCCTGCGGCACGGGTGTGGGGACAGCGGCACAGCGGCGTTGTGGATGTGGGTCCTTTGCAGCGGCTGGAGCGACCCCGGGCGCGCTCAGGTGCGCCCCTCCAGCGTGCGCCCGCGCACTTCTTGGGCCCGGGTGCCCGGCCCAGCCCAGCCCGGCCCACGGCGCAGGCCAGGGCCTCCCACCCAACCCCTCCCGCGCCAACCCCGTGAACGCGCCCCGCCCGGCGCGCCGCCCTACCCGCCAGCAGTGTGAGCGCCGCCTTGCACAGGTCGGCGCTGCTCTTGCTGAGGCTGGTGGCGATGTCGGCCATCAGGAAGTCCGCCCACGTGACCTCCTGCACCGGCACCAGCACGCGCTGCAGCGTCTCGCCGAAGAAGAGGCGGCTGGGCATGTCCAGCACGTTGGCGGGCGCCACCACGAACAGCGCCGCCGCGAAGTACATGAGCAGCGGCATGTAGTCGGCCAGGCTGTAGAAGCCCAGCGCGCCCATGCTGGCGAAGCCCGCGGCGCAGGTGAGGCACACGGCGGTGAGCCACAGCGCGATCTGGGTCGGGCCCGGGGGAGGGAGAGTAATTGGAGGCAGGGGCCAACGGCGCACGCGTGCCAACGGCGCGTGCAAACCCACCGCGCGCCGGCACGGCCCCCGGGCTCACCCGGTACAGCTCCCCTGAAGACAGCAGGTACTTGCGGTCCTTCGCGCTGAAGCACATATCGTACTCGATGCCCAGCGCGTGGAAGCGCTGCACGTTGTGTGCCCAGAGCCACAGGGCGAAGACTACCGGCACCATCGGCTGGAAGTAGACCAGCAGCAGATCCCGCACTGCATAGCTGGCCCGCGGTGTAAAGTACAGCAGGCTGAGGCAGCAGATGCTGCACCACGTGAACAACGCAACCTGCGAAAGCGGCAGGAGCAAATTCCATGCTTCATCGCTGCTCAAGGTCAGACCCGCCGGCAATTGATCTACCGCACCGTTGTTCGTCGGGATGCAGCTCCCGCATGTTGCTTCGCCGTCCTGAAAGAATTGGAGAAATGGTGGCTGTTGCAGAGTTCTCGCAACCTCGTTGCTTTCTCCAGTTACCTTTCCATGCTCCTAGAAAATGCTGGTTCATCGTTGATAACTAGAATGCGGGACCATTCCTTGGCGGTGTCTACCCTGAACTGCAGCTTTTAGTTTTGAAGCGTAGGGAAAAGTTTGAATCGTGTCGCGCCTAATACAAGTGACAGCATGTTTCGGGCTACGCGGTGGTGTTAGTGTTGCGGGCCGTGAAGGAGACAAAACTTGCTTTGCCACCAACGACCTGTCGGTTGACGTCTGATTCAACCGGCCGGCTTCAGAAGCGCATTCACATCACAACCTAAGTACCTTCCTACAATACGCACGCAACAAGCTCGTGGAACGCCACTGCTGACTGGCTGGGGGCGGGTGGCAGAACTGAACTTCACCGCATGGGTTGACCGTGGGTGGGTGCAGCAAAAGCACCCCGCATCCCCGTCCTCCGCAATTCTCTCGTGACCTCCTAGCCTCTTTGATGTATCGCGGGCCCGTTCAACTTAAGGGGTACCCCTGACCCCTGCTCCACTTCCCAACGATTCTTCCTGCTGGGCGCGCAAAAGCAACCCATAGACTCCGACCACAACCGGGACGTAATGACAGTGTGTGCCTACCCCCCCCCCCAGCAGCCCCGCATCTGTGCTTGCATACACGATCCTGTCCTACTTGGCCTGGGCGCAGTGCCACTGCGATGCTCACTGTGACCTGGTGAACCTCAAACAAATTCATGCATGCCTGACTCGTTCGTGTTACCGCACTCGCAGTGATGCCGCTGAGCCGGGCTGGCTCTCATCCGCCGCCGCGCGCCCTGCGCAGGTAGGCGCCCCGGCTGATGGCGTCCGTGGCCGCGGACACCAGCACCGCGGCCGCCGCGTGCCACAGCCCCGCGCCCAGCGCGGGCCGCCAGCGGCAGTCGTAGGTGTGGAATTCAAACAGCGTGGCGGGGACGAAGCGGACCAGCTCCTGCAGCGCTTGCATGTACGGAGAAGCCTGCACGTGGTTGAGAACAGCGCGGAAGGTTGATGGGTCGAGAGACAGAGTCAAATCAGATCTACAGCAGTGTGTCACGGCGGATGGGCCAACACACGCACGATTGCTGGCATGGGCCCCCATAGCCCCCATAGCCCCCATAGCCCCCATAGCCCCCATAGCCCCCATAGCCCCCATAGCCCCCATAGCCCCTGCTATGCTACGGTGCAGTCCGCTGCTTGTCGAACAAACCAACAGCCTGCCTCACCTGCAGCGTGAGTGGGTCGAAGAGGCAGTAAACAAGGCAGTGCATCCCCACGCGCCGATTGATATCCAACCACCGGGCGGGCACGCCCAGCAGCGGCGCCGGCCAGCGCGGCAGCGGCAGCGTCATCGCCAGCATGACGCCTGCGTCGAGCGCCGTGCGCAGCAGCAGGAAGGCGTTGCGGCGGCGCTGGTGCAGCCGCGTGCACGCCGCCAGCATGACGGTTGTGACTGCCGCCCCAAGGAGGGCGCACTGCGCAATGAGGTCCAGCTGTAGCCTCGTGACGCCGCCGCAGCAGCCCTCCAGGTAGGGCCGCGGGCAGCCGCCGCCGCCGCCGGCAGCAGCGCATACCGGCGCGTCCGGCTCCGCCGTCGCGGCCTGCGCCGCCGACCCCGCCGCCAGGCGTGCCACCGCGGCACTGCCCCACGCGGCCACCATGCACGTCCGGACCAGGGACACCAGCCTGAACTCGGCAGAGGTGACAAGTGACATGCAGTCCAGGCGCCAGCAGCGTGCGGCCTTAAACGCCTGGTACGCGGCCTCAGGGCTCTGCCCAGTCCCCGACCGGCTCGGCTGCTGCTGCTGGCGGGGGCTTGCGGCGGCGGCCGGCTGACCAGGGAAGCCCACAGCCAGGACGCGCAGCCACCAGGCCAGCTGAGTTGACAAGGAGCCGCTGCGCGGGCTGGGTGGCGCCAGGGGCACGGCTGGCGCCGGGGCTTCATCCGCAGCGGTGCCTCCTGCTGCGGCGCCGGCTGCCGCGGAAGAGGCCGGCTTCGCCGCCACAGCCGGGCAGGGGCCCGAGTCACCGCGTGAGGGCGTGCTGGCTGGGGCGTGCACATTGCTGGAGCCCGCGCCGGTGTCGCCTCCTCCTGCTTCTGCTGCTGCCATCATAGCAGATGGAACAAACGCATTTCCGGGTTGCACAGCCGACGCTTCGACCGAGGCGGCGACCGTTCCTTGGGGCGAAGCGACCGGCAGTGTGCGCCGCACCAGCTGCTCGGCCGCGGCCTGCACGTACTGCTCGGCGCCCCCCGCCCCGCCGCCATCCCGCTCCTCATCCGGCGGCAGCAGCCGTGCGCCCGCCCGCTGCAGCGCCGCCAGCGCCTCACGCAGGCAGCCCGACATGCGCCGCGCCGCCAGGAAGCGAAGCAGGCAGTCGAACTCGGCTGCTGGGTCTCCATGGCCGCCCTCTTCACCTGTAGCACCACCGGAGGCGCCATTCCGCGGCAGCTGCAGCAGCGCCCCAAAGTCCAGCGCCAGACTGGTCAGGCCGCTGTGCTGCAGCGCCGCGGCAGCGCCCGACAGTGCATCTCCACCGCTGCTGCTACTGCTACAGCCCGCTTCCGCCGGTGCCCCAGCCGGGCCTGCTACAGCCGCGGTGTTCAGCTGCTGCAGCTGCGCCACTGCGTCCGGGCCCAGCACCTCCGCATGCAGCTGCTGCAGCTCCGCCGCCGCCTCCGACCCAACAACCAGCAGCGGCACGACCGCCAGCGGTGCGCTGCTGTCGGGGCCGCCATTCATGCTGCCACGGGCACTGACAATATCGGCCGCGCTCACGGCAGTGGAGGAAGCCACGGCCATAGAAGCGTTGGTTGAGTTCGATGCGTTTACATAGGTGTCTGCTGCGGTGCCGCAGGCGGAGGACGAGGCGCCGGCCAGGGAGTAGGCTGTGAAGAAGGCGGACTGACCCTCGCCGCCGGCGTGTCCAGCAGCCAGCCACGCGGGGCTGATGGTGGTGGCCGTGTCGGCAAAAGGACAGTCTTCGGCCGCTGCGGTGGCGGCCGCGGCGGTGCCGGCAGTGTCGGCGTGTGCTGGCTGCGCCAGCGGCGGTAATACATAAAGCAGGCTCAGCCCGCCCGGCCCCGTCCGCGCGCGCTGAGGCACGGGCAGCCTGCGAGCAGCATGGGGGGTTGCACGCAGTGAGATAGGTCTACCGCACACGTCAAGAACGGGCAGGTAGGAAGCAGCAATCCACCACACACAGCATACCTCACCCAAGTAGTGCGGCGCATGGCTCCAAACCCACCCACCCACCCACGCGCGCCTGCCTACCTCACGAACGCGGGCACAGCAGCAGCCTCCCCGCAATTCGCCTCGCCGCCCGCCGTCACTGGCTGTTGCAGCACGTGCAGCGGCAGCTCGACGTCCACGTGCGCTACAGCCGCCGCCGAGCCGCCGCTGCCGCTGCCCTCCGCACCGCCTCCTCCCCCGGTCTCCGCCGCCGCCGGCCCCGCCAGCACGCAGCGCACCGTGCGCAGTCGGCGGCCTGAACCCGCCGTCGGCAGCTGCAGCAGTACCGTCACCACCTGATCATCATCAGCTGCTTCGCCCACGCCCGCAGTGGCCAGCGCGGGCGGCCAGACGAAGGCTGGCGCAGGCGCACTGCTCGTGTCTGCCGCTCCGGCTGGGGCACCCGCGGCCCAACCGCTGCCGATCTGCATTGTGTTTGTGCCGGCTGGGCCGGCCGCCCCACTCGCCGGCAGCTGCTCGGCTCCGATCTGCGCCAGCAGCTGATGCACCGCGGCGGCTGCAGCTGCGGCAACCGCCCGCTCGGCATCGCCGCCGGCGCCGCCCTCCTCTGCCTCCACAGCAGCCGATGCTGCGTCGGCCGCCGCCTCATTCATCTCAGCGCTGGCCGCGCTGGCTTCCCTCGCCGTCGCTCCACCAAACAGCTGTTCTGGCCGCAGCCGAATGTGGTGCACACGGAGGAAGGGGCCCGCGCTCTGACGCTGCGGCGGCGGCTGCGCCTGGCCCTGGTCCTCGGCCCCCTCCGCCGGAGCCGCCGCCGCCAGGTGGAGGTGTATCACCATCAGCAGCTGCACGCAGCCGCGCACGCACACCGCCGACAGGCAGCGCAGCGGCGCGGCAGCCGCCGCAGGCACCTGCCGCTGTGCACGCGCGAGATTGTGGGCGTCGAGCGCGGCGGCTGCGCTTCGCAGTACTGCTACGGACGCCTCTTCGAAGCTCAAGCGCTCGACTGCGCTGCTTTCAACCACGCTCCTGGCAAGGCTGCCGGAGCTGTCCGCAGAGCCGGTGTCCGAGCCGAGGCGCGAAGTGGGCACCTTGACGCTGACGAGGGCGGTGCGGCTGCGCCCCAGCAGTCCATCTGCCATAGTCCTGGACCGGTACAGCACTGAAGGTTGGGTGTCGGCCGCGGCTCGCCGCACCGTGCACGGAGTTGGCCAGACGGCGGCAGCAGCCTGCAGCGCTGACTGCTGCGTGCCAGCGCCCGCCGAAGACACGTCAAGAAGCGGCGGCCGCCTGGGCAGGCCCACATTGCTGATGCGTCCAGCCCCGGGGCTGGGTGCAACACGCGGGGGCGTTGCGGCACAGTGGTGTGCAGTCGTGGCAGCAAACAACTGGGCGAGCGAGTCCTCCGACGCTGCTGCGGAGGCCGCGGCTGAGGCTGACGGCGACGACACTAGGCTACTCGTGCCCTCACCGCCTGCCGCCTCGGTGGCCACGCAGGTGGAGCTCCCGTGCCCGCTGCCGCTCGCTCCCTCGCCGGCACCCTCGCCCTCCGCACACGACCGGTCATGACTGGGGTCGCCCGCTGCGCCGCCACCGCCAACAGCCTCCTCGCCGCCGCCCACGGCAGCACCGCGCGCGCCGTCGCGCAGGTACTCACGGTACGCGGGCCGCAGCGCCCGATCCTCCCAGATGCGGCACGCGAGGTAGGGCAGGGCAGCCACGACCACGAACAGCAGCAGCGCCTGAACCGCAATCCGGCGGCCGTCCGCGCTTCCGGCGCCGCCGCCTCCATCGTTGCCGGGCGGCGGCATGCGGCGGTCCGTGAGCGGCAGCGCGATCACCGTCAGCAGCCACAGCAGCGGCCCCGTCACCAGCTGAACAGACGCCGGCACCCGGAACACGGTGGCGCTCTTCCAACCTGCAGGGAGGGCGGCAGGCAGCACAGGGCGCAAGCACGCGCAGCGTGGCACACGGTCATGACAGCAGCACCGGGCTGCTGATGCAGACGCAAGACTGGCGTGCATGACCAGCAGCGCCTTGCGCCCTCACACGCCGAAACCGTCGGCCGCCCGCCCGCTTACCCATGTACACCGCCCCCATGCGCCGCCGCCCGGCCGAGTAGTAGGCCGCTGCAGTCACGAGTGCGGACGGCGCCACCAGCAGCGACCAGTGCACGCCCAGCAGCCTGGCCACGCCCACGCCCGCCACCAGCGCGCGGCGGCAGCGCTCGTACAGCGCCGGCGCCAGCAGCGCCACCGCCAGCTGGGCGCAGGTGTACACTAGGTTGCCTGCCGGCGTCAATTGGTTGGCGGGCAGAGGTTGCAGGGTCGGCTGCATGCCGCAAGTGCGCCCTGCTCCCCGCTCCCTGCGCCCCCGCTCCCACCTTTGTAACACACTCGCAAATCGCCGCCTGAATGACACGCACTTACTGTGATCCCACATCCGCAGCCGCAGGAACGGGTCCAGCACCGCCCCTGAGCTCAGCGACCACAGCAGCTTGGACCACAGGCCGCCGCCGCACGGGAACGTGCTGCTGCTGCCGCTGCCGCCACCGCTGCTGCGGCCGCTGCCGCCGCCGGGGCCCAGCGCCGAGATAGCGCCCGCTGCCGCGCCGCTGCTGCAGTGCAGCGCCTCGCCGAGGCGGGTGGCGTGCAGCCAACTCATAAGCATCGCCTCCGTGAATATCATCATGATGTCGGCTCGTCGCGCCTGCCGCGCGAACCAGCGGCTGAAGGAAAGCGGCTGCCGTTGGCCGCCGCATTCCGCAGCAGCCCTAGGCGCCAGCGCGGCGAGAGCCGGCGCTGCTGGGCGCTCGTCTCGCGGCGGCGACGCCTTCGGGGGTGCGGCGCGTGCGACTGATGCCGCGCCTGCTGCAGCGCCTGCCGCCGCGGCCTCCATTTTACGCCGGCTGTCTGAGCCACTTCTGGTGTGTGCGGCCTCACGCTGGGAACTCCCGCGGCCGCCCAAGGCAAAGCGTGCGCAGGCTCGCGTCAGCGCGCGTCGCGCTCGGGCGGAAAGGTCGCCTCTGTCTGCTTCGCAATCAAGCTCTACACGGCTACAAGGTAAAAACTGGAAAGAGTACTGCGTGCTGCAAGGTGTAAGGCGCGCGCCGGGTTGTAAGATACTTTACGAACACGTCCGCGATGACACACCCAGGTTTTCGCGGGAACTCACCCGGTCTGACATGCATGGCGCGCCTCACCTGCAGCCTCACCGCGGCCTCCGATGCTGAAGCACCCGCGCAAGGGACTGGCACACAAAGGCAGGTCGCGTCACACAGAACTTATGCTCTCAACGGCAAGAACCCCTGAACCGTTACACCTGGCGGCGTGTTCACGCACACCCGCGGCGCGCAGGTGCCGAGCCACCTTTAGCCGTGTGGCATACCTTCATGATCACTTTTCGCGGCATCTGCACCTGCTAGACCCCTCCTGAGCACCACTCACCGCCCAAAGCCCCCCGGCCTGCCGTTGATCACTTTTCATCCCGCCAAACCCTGTTTTGAAAGCCACAACCCAGTTCACAGTTGCAGTGTCCTCCATACACACGTGCGAACGCAAACCCGGACGCCAACCTGCAGGCACACACAAACCCCAACACGCCCGACCACACACATGCACCGCATCACGAGGCACACGGCACTGACCTAACCAGAGCGCGGCACCGCCGTCCGCTCATGCCGTCCTGCCCGCGAGGCGCCGCCGCCGCACGACCAGCACCACCAGCAGCGCCACCGCCATGGCCGCCATCAACGCGTTCTCATTCGCCAGCAGCCCCGCCGGAGGCGGCCCGCCGCCTCCTTCGCCGCTGCTGCCTTCGCTGCTACCGCCACCGCTGCCGCTACCGCCAGCTCCCAGCCAATGGCGCGCGGCGTCCGCCGCCTCCGCCACCAGCTCCGCCGCCTCGCCGCGCTTCACGCGCCGCCAGGCGTACTTGGCGTTGGCGGCAACGCCGTCTAGGAAGCGGCCCCACAGGGCCACGATGCCGCTCTCCCGCCCCGCCCGGCCGCCCGCTCCCTCCACGCCGCCTCCCTCCGCTCCCACCCCCTCGCCGCCCGCGCCGGCGCCCTCTCCCCCGCCCGGGCCGCCAGCCGCCCGCGCCCCCGGCGCCCGCGCGGGCGCGGCTGCCAGCAGCTTCTGCAGCGCCTGCACCGCCTCGCTGGCAGCCCCGCCCAGCTTCTCCACCAGCGGCGACTGGCGCGCCCAGGCTCGCGCCGCCACGTGGCTGCGCTCCAGGCTGTTGTACAGGCGCGCGGTGGCGTGCGGCCCCAGCGCCGGCGCCAGCCAGGCGTCCAGCCGCATGCCCGCCAGCGCCAGCAGCGGCGCCATGGCGCGAGTGGAGCGGATGCCCGCCACCTCGAAGGACCTGCGGGCGGGCGGCGGGCCGGAGAGGGAGGGGGGTTGTGAATACCAGCCCAAGCTAATCCAAACCCAGGGGGGTTGCAAAGATGGTACATGGGGGGGGGGTTCCATGCGTGATTACTACTGACGAGGTGATGCTGAGCGCGGGGAGCGAGCGCGGGCGCGAGGGCCCAGGTCAGTCGGGCCAGGGCTCAGGGGGAGCGAGGCGCGCACCATAAGGCGGGCCAGGGCACGCACACACAGACACACAGCGTCAACAGCAAACCCGCAGGCGGCACGACGTGCTCTCACCGCAGCCACAGCAGGCGCGCGAAGGTGGCGTTCTCGGCCGTGCCCAGGCCGTGGTAGGTGGCCCAGCCCAGGTAGAACAGGCCCTCGGCGTCGCCCGCCGCCGCCGCCGCCTGGTACCAGGCAACCGCCTCGGCGGCGGTGGTCACGCCCAGCACCACCCGGCCCGTGGGCAGCGGCCCCGGCTGCACCAGCGGCGGCGGCGGCGGCGCGTCGTACATGGACTTGGGCACGCGCGAGGTGCCGTTGGCGACGGTGATGTTGGGCGTGGCGCCGGCGGCGTCGGGCGGCGGGGCCGCGTTGGCGTTGGCGCCCGCGGCTGCGCCCCCCGCCGCGGCGGCGCCAGCATCTGCGGCGGCATCTGCGGCGGCGCCCCCTGCCGCGGCGGCGCCAGCATCTGCGGCGGCACCGGAGGCGGCGCCCCCGGCTACGGCAGCGGCGGCGCCAGCAGCTGCGGCAGCTGCGCCATCCGCACCCCCGGCGGCGGCGGCGCCCGCGGCGGCGGCGATGCCATCCGCCGCGACCGCCGCGCCGGCGGCATCGGCAGCAGAGTTGGCTGCAGCAGCCCCCGCCGAAGCGGCGGCGTCACCGGCTGCCGCCGCCGCGGCTTCCGACGCGCTGCTGTCTGTGCTGCTGGCTGAAATTGAGTCAGTGGCCGCGGCCACGTCCTGCTGGGTCGTCGAGGCGGCCGTGTCGGCGGCATGCTGGCCGGATGCAGACTCCTGGGAGGCGGCCTGCGCCTCTGAGTCTGCAGCGGCAGCCCCCTCAGTGGCGCCGGCAGGATCCTGCTCGCTGCCCGCTGCCTTTGCCGGATCCCCCGTCGCCTGCTGGGGGGTGGCCTGCTCCTCCTTGGCCTGCTCCTCCTGCGCTGGCTCTTCTTTCACCTGCTCCTCCTTGGCCGGCTCCTCCTTGGCCGGCTCCTCCTTGGCCGACCCATCTTTAGCTGGCTCCTCCTCTTTGGGCGGCGGGGGCGGCGGCGGCGTCCAAGGCGGCGCGGCGGCCAGGATCATGTGCCCCAGCTCCACCATACTGGGGCTGTGCCCCTGACGTGCGGCCCTGGTAGGAGCGGAAACAGCGGCAAACCATATGAGCTGACACAGGCCGAGGCCCGCACTTCGGCACCCTTGGCCAACACAGTATAATAGGCGCACGACACGCAGGATAGGCCCAGACCATGCAGCCTCCTACCTGTGGAAGAACTTGGCGGCTATCACGTCCGCGTCCGGGCCGCTGTACCCGGCCCGCCGCCGTAACAGCCACGCTGCGTTGGCGGCGCCGGTGGTGCTGCCCTGCTCCGCCACCAGCACATACGACACGAGCGCGCCCCACGTGTCGCCTGCGCCACAGAGTGCAAACGTGCAAGATCGACTCAGTCATAGCTCTCCCTCTCAACCCCGTCCACAGGCGCAGCCCTTGCGCTGGCCCGAACCTGACGGACCCCCCTCTCTGCCGTCCCTCTCCCCACCCCCTGCCGCTGACCCACCCTTGTCCAGCAGCTTGACGGCGGCGGTGAGCTGGTCGCCCCAGGCGGAGCGGTCAGTGAAGAAGGCGCGCATGTACTTGAGCGCGGCGGTGCAGTTGGGCTCCACGCCCGCGCCCGCCTCGTGCGCCAGCGCCAGCATGTACGGCGCCCGCCAGTGGCCGTGCTCGAAGGCGCGCTTGAAGTACTCGATGGCTGCGTCGCGCAAACCAGGAAAAAAGCACTCGATAAGAGACACCCATCCCCATCAACGTTTGGAATTGATCTAGATTGGGCTGGTATTCACAACCCCCTCCCGGACTGTCATCCTCCTCAGCACCATCGTTCGGCGGCCCAGGACGCAGTTGCGCGCGCCGCCGAGCCGGCACCCACCCAGCGACTGGTTGACGGGCGTGCCGGCGCCGTGGTAGTGCATGGTGGCCAGGTTGTACAGCGCGTCGCTGTTGTTGAGCGCCGCGCCGCGCTCGAACGCCTCGCGCGCGGCGGTCAGGTTGGCGGGCATGCCCTGTTTGCAGCGCGCAGCCGGGAGCAGCACAGGCGCGTCAAGGCAGCGCCGAGCAGTTGAGGCGCGGCTCGCGAGTCAGCACGGTTGCTAGTTCCAGTCCCGATCCGTCCCCATCAGCGGCAGGGGACACAAGAGACGCACACGCGCGGGACGCGCCGCACCTGGCCGTTCCAGGCCAGCACGCCCAGGCCGTTGTGGGCGGACGACAGCCCCTTGGCCGCCGCCTGCTCGAACTGCTCCTTGGCGGCGGTATAGTTCTGGGCCACGAACAAGCCCTGCTCACATGCATGCACACGAGGGCCCCTGCTCCGTCACGTACGTTCGCGGCGAGCCGCAAGGGCGTCCAGCATGCCGGTCCCCAAAGTCGCTATGCACGCTAGTCTTTCCCCTGCTTTGACACGCGGCCCCTGATCTCTACGTTCGATCCACAGGTGCACAGTGATTCAGGCAGCAAGCCAAACCGCAATACCATCAGGCCCGAGCCAACGCAGCGGCGCGCACCCGCAGGTACATGTAGCCGATGTTGAAGATGGCGTACGGGTCGCCCTGCGCCGCGGCGGCCTGGAAGTCGTGGAAGGCGCCCTCGGGGTCCGCCTCCATGCCGCGGCCCACCAGCCGCCGATACGCCATGCGCCGCTGGGCGTCGGGGTTGCCGCTGTTGGGCGGTGCAGGGAGGGAAACGAACCGTCAATGAATTGCACTTGGCACCCGCACTTAGCACCCGCACTGTGCGCCCGCACGCCAGTACACTGACGATCCCGACCACGCTGCGGTCCCTCACCGCATGGCCATGTCCTCCTCCAGGCTGATGACGTCGGCGCCGTTCTCCGCGTCCTCCGCCGCCACGTACCCGCCGTCTGCGTGCCGCTCGCGCAGCGCCACGGGCATCAGCGGCGCCGCGTACCTGCGCGGGTGAGCGATGTAACCGCCGCGCCGCAACGAGTACCGTATATCGTAGGTAAAAACAACGCGCAAGCGAGTAACATGCGTACCCACCACACCGCGGCTCCACGCCAGGTCCACCACCCACCTCTGCTCCTTCTCCACCTCGGACAGCAGGTACATGGCCGCCACCTTGGCGAACTGCATGCCGCGCGGGCAGCTGGCTGGCGCGCCCACACCCTGAGGCGCAGCGCATGGGCGACATTACCACGGTGCGGTTGGAGGACAATACCCGGTGCGCAGAGTCTAACGGACATACCGGGGCAGGACAATGCTACCCTGAGCGCAGCGGGCTGCCGCCCTCCCCACCTGCGCGTGGCGGTCGGCCAGCGCCATCATCGCCTCCAGGCTGCCAGCCCGCGCCGCCTGGTGCAGACCGATCATGGTGGCCAGCGGGTCGCGAGGCGCCAAGCCCATGCCTTCGCTCGCGCTAGGGGTCGGCTTGGCGCCCTGAGCGTCTGTGCCCGCGCCCGCCTCGCCCGCCTGCCCCTCAGCGCCGTCCGCCGCGGGCGCGGGCTCCTCCGCCTGGTGCGGCTCCTGCGGCAGCAGCCCCGCGTCCCGCAGCGCCGCCAGCTGGAAGGTCGCGGTGGCAGCCCTGAACAGGCCTGGCGGGCCAGGGGGTGCAAGCCGATCAGTTCAGGGCTCGGCAGCGACGTGCTAGGACGTACGGTACGCAGCAGGTAGGAGGCAGGACCTCCCAATCTCCTTGTTTGCTCTGTGACAACACCTGGCACTGCAAATCCTGTGCGACGGCGCCTGCGCCTTACCGTTGATGCGGTTCGTGGCCACCTCACTCGCCAGCGACCGCGGCGGCCGCGTGGGCAGCGGAATGGGCGTCTCCTCCACGGCATTCTCGCCGCCCTCGCCGCTCGCGGGCTGGGGTGGCGGCGGCGCCGGCCATGGCGCACGCGTCTGTGTGCAGAAAAGGCAGACCAAGCAGGCAAGCAGACTCAATACGTATATTCAGTACGCCGCGCATGTGCATAACAGCACGCCTCGCACATCACATCCGCACAGGCACGCAACGCTGGCAGCGGATATCCCCAGTCACGCCGTGACCAGCCGCTCACCACTGGCTCGGTGTGCAGCGCCTTCTGCACCAGCGCGTCCACCTCACGCAGCCGCGCCACGCCCTCGCGCATGTTGCGCGCCGCGGGCTCCGCGTACAGCAGCTTCTGGGCGCTCTTGACCCTGGGCGCGGAAGCATAGGCGCATGAGGATGCAACGGAAGCGTCAGTGCGGGTGCGCACGGTGGTGTGCCATGCCGTGAGGCGTTTGGCGCTGTGCAGTATATGTGCTTCGTGGCCAGCTCGACTCTGACGCGGGAACCTCAAGTAACTGGGAATGTAGAGGACTTCTAGGCTCACACGGGCATAACTATGCAGCTTCCTTGCATAAGTTGCCCGGGCGACATGCCCCTCTCAACTGCCCGCAACCCCAGGATGCGAGCGCGCTCACATCTTCTGCACGTCCTCCGCCTTCAGGTCGCCCAGCGGCGACTTGATGCGGATCTCAAGGCGGGTGTGCGTGGCGGCCGGTGGCGGCTGCTGCGGCTGGTCCCCAGACGCGGAGCTAGCAGCCACAGCCTCCGTGCTGCCAGCGGCCACAGCACTGGCTTCGGCACTTCCGGCGTCCGCAGCGCCGGCATCTGCAGTGCTGTGCCCCGCAGCGGCTGCCTGGTCCACCAGCGCCGACGCCTCCATATCCGTGGCGTGCGCCGGCTGCTGCTCCTGCGCCTGCTCCTGCGCCTCCTCTTGCGCCTGCGCCAGCTCCTGCTCCTGTTGAAGCATCTGCTGGATCTGGCGCGCGTGATCGTGAGGATGCCCATCCACCTGCACTGGCTCGCTGCCTGCATGCTGCTGCTGCTGCTGCTGGGCTTCGCCGGCGACAACGCCGCCGGCTGTGCCCCAGCTGTCACCTCCGTGCCCGCCCGCGGGCGCGCCCTCCAGTCCGCCTTGCTGCTGCTCATACTGGCCTTCGACGCCCCACTGCTGGGTCTGCGGCACAGAATGCGCGTCTGCGACGCCCGCGTCGTAAGCGGCGTCCTGCTGCTGCTCGTGATGCTGGCCTTCGTCCCCCCCGTGCTGGACCTGCGGCTCAGCGTGGTACTGCTCTGCAGCCCACTCTTGGCTGTGTGCCTCATCCTGCTGCTGCCCGTGCCAATCGGCGGCAGCATCTTGCTCCGGCTGATGCGCCCATTCATGATGGGGCTCCTGGTGGTAAGAGAGGCCCGGCTCCTGCTCGTGCTGCTGCATGTACAGGTCCCGCATCTGCTGCTCCTCAAGCTGCCGCTGCTGCTCGGCCGCCTGCTCCGCACGCAGGGCCTCCTGAACATCAGCCTCGTAGGCGGCACCGCCAGCTGCTGCGGCACCCGTGGCGTCCCCGCCCGGCCCTGCCTGCCAAGCCTCGGCGCCACCGTACTCCGCGGCATGGTGCTGGATGCCCTGCGCGTCCGGTGCTGCGGCATCCGTGTGCTGATGAGAGGCGACCTCAAACTGGTACGCCGTCGCGGACTCCGCGGCGTGGTGCGAGCCCGCCTGCGGCTGTTGCTCCTCCAGCAGCTGCAGCTCCTGCTCATACATGCGCAGCTCATCTGGGTCGGGCTGGAACACTTGCTCCTCACCGGCCGCGTACGTGGCCTCGTCGAAAAGCTCGCCCGGCTGCTGCTCGTACAGCGCATACGGGTCATCCTGCAGTCCGTCATGCGCGGCTGCGTACGTGTCGTGCTCCTGCTGCTGCTGCTGCTGCTCAAACTGCGCGTACGGGTCCTGATGGTGCTGTTGCTGCTGGTCATACTGCGCGTACATGTCCTCCTCCTGGTGCTGCTGTTGCTGCTGTTGCTGCTGCTGCTCCTCTAACCGCTGCTCCGCCAGCAGCTGCTCGCGCTCGTACATCAGAAGCTCCTCGGGGTCGGGGTAAAACACCTCCTCCTGGCCGGAGGTGTACACCTCAGCAGCTGCCTCACCGTGAGCAGCCGCCTCATATGCGCCGCTCAGATCGTCCGCAGCATCGCCGTAGGACGGATACGGCTGCTGCTGCTCCGCCTGCTGCTGCTCAGCCTGCTGCAGCTCCTGCTCATAGAGTTGGAGCTCCTCGGGGTCAGGATAGTACACCTGCTCCTCCACCGCCGTGAAGCTGACTGCTTCTAGCTCCTCGCCAGTGTCAACAAAATCATCTATGGCGGCGTAAGCGGCGGCGTAGTTTACGTCGTCCGCGTACGTCTCCGCTGCCGCCGCAGGATCGTAAGCCCCATCTAGGTTAGCAGCCTCCTGCTGAGCGCCATGTGGGTCGGGCACGCCAGCGTAGTCGTGCTCGCCCGCCTGTAATGCAAACACGACCCGACAGGAGCAATTGTATCCATTGCTGAGAAATATCCACGCTCTACATACTGTAGCAGCATCGGTGGGGCCCTGCGTTATGCACACCATGCCCCTGCGGCCCTGCCCACGAAACGTATCTGCCCCTGCCCCAACCCGACCGCATGACCCAAAGCGGCCCCATACCCATGCATGTTTGTCAGGCTTGTGGCGAGGGGATGGCGCACGGGGATCGCCGGCACTACTTCTGGGATTGCGTGGTGGCACGGGCGCTGCGTGAAGCTATCGGTATGGCTATGGGCGCGTTGCCCTGTGACTCTTTGGATGCCCTTGCCCGGTCGGAGTTGTGGCTGGTCCAGCCGCCGGTTGGGCTGTGTCAGCCGGTGTGGGATGTTGTGTGTCTTGCTGCGTTGTCGGCCATGGCCTTGGGGCGGCAACGGGTGGTTATGGCTGGCCACGGTTTGCCTGTGTCCGCAACCCTCCCGTCAGCGCGTGTGTTAGCTATTGGTGTTGCTGTCATTACGGATTTCTGGGGGCGCCTGCAGGCCTTCTCTAGCTTGGGTGTCAGGCCTGGTGGGTGGGATGCGGTCCCCTCTGGCCGCCCCTTCCTGGCGCGCGGGTCGGGTGGTGGCGTGGCGTTGGTTCCGCCGTGGGATGATGCGTCTCCTCCGCCGTCTCCATGAGGTTGGTGTTGTGCGTCTGTGGGAGTGTTTGGGCGTGCCCACCTGTTTCGCCGCCCTAGCTTGCGTCTGCTGGCGCTAGATTCCGCGTTTTCGTGTGGTCTGTCTGCTTGGCTGTTGCTCAGATTTGCGGTGCCTTATGAGCCGCGGGCTTTGTGATGCTGCTGTTTGGTGTGGCTTTGGCGGGCTGCGGCTTAGCTTCGACGCACCTACGCAGCTGTGAGTTGGGTTGGCAGCCAAGCGGGGGTTGCGGTTTGCTGCGTTCTTCGGCATGGTGGCTTCCCTCGTAGCCGTGATGGTGTTTACACTGTCCCCTTCTTGTACCCTCGCAATCATACCCATACATTGTGACTGGTCCTTGCTCCAACGCGCCCTCACACAGCAGAAGTCAACCCAGTTCATCCCGGCCAATCGCACCTGGTAATGGTGTGGCGCCTCAGTAGAGTCGTCCGCGCCGCAAGTGCCATCCGCGCACGCCTGCCACCGGTTCGGCTCGCCCGTTGGTGCTCCAGGTTCATGAGCGTGCCAGCCCTCTCCCGCAGCCTTGGGTGTTACATATGCACAAACAAAGGTAGCAGCAAGCTGTCAAGGGGCGGTGTATGGCCGGTCTGTACCTAAACCAACCCCCGTTGTCGGGGGAGAGGGGCGCCCGGCCGCAGTTTCGGGACACGCTGTCGCTTTGCCTCTCGCAACACGTTGAGCGACATGCTCTGTATCGGCGAGCCTCACCTCTACGTCAAGATGCGCTGGTTGCCCCTCTGCGCCTTGCCCTGGTCACCGTGACAGAGGGTGGAGTGAACGGGCGAGTGCGCCATGCGAAGTCAGTTTGAGCAAGTACTGAGGTTGCCAGCGCCTAGAACGGGACCAGCGCAGACTTACCTCTCGCTAGCGCAAGCAGGGCAAGGCTGCAGAGGAGCGTCCAGGCGAGACCGGGTCTCATTTCGCTGATAGGACAGGCATTCCAGTCAATTCATACATAAACTAACGCAATGTTGTATCACGGTGTGCTGCCAGCAGAGTCCAAGCCAGATAAATAAGCGTGGGTCGCGAGCTGGCCAACTTAGCCGGTGGTCACGAGGTTCTAACTGTAAAAAAATATATGCGCATGTTGATGTTTGCTACGGACCAGGCTGTGCCGCTTGGCCAGGTTAGAGCGATGGCGGTTGCCCCATCTGAGCAACACCCAAAAATGGACGCAAGCCATATTTTTACATCGCGATCTACTTCTGCATCTGACAATAATCGATACACCGGATTGACACACCGTCGACTGTTGCACAACCAAACTCTGTGTCGCGGGGTCTGGGCGCTCTTGCGCCATGAGCCTGCCCATACACACCTTGAAGTGAATCAACACCTAGGAATTAACTGTCTAGGACATGAAAGAAGCGATGCGGTCCAAGGGCTCGATCGTTCTGGCCTCCGTCCTGCTGTGGTCATTTAGCGGGTTGTCGACCGCCCTGACGAATGGGGTAGGGAAAACCCCTGCGATGGGCTGGAACTCGTGGAACTACTTCAGGTGCAATATCAACGAGACCATCATTCGGTCAGTGCCTGCGGCCAGGGCCAGGTTCGCTTCCTAACTTGATGTGCCGTGGGGATGGGAAAAGCGAGGGCGAGCGCTTGGAGGGGTGGGGAAGACAGGGGGGCAACAGGCCGTGGGCGACCGCACGTCGGGGTTCGGTTTGGGGCTCGTCGTACACGAAGTGACACGCGGTGACCTGGGAAGAGGAAGCCCTGCATCCCTTTGCGCTGAGAGGTCCGTTGCCCGCCTGCTGCACAATGCAGGTCCGTTGCGGACGCCATTGTGTCGTCGGGCCTGAAAGACGCGGGCTATGTGTACGTGAACATAGGTGCGTGGCGTGGCTGACTAAGCGCCGCAGCGTCGCGAGCGCTGGGCGGTGGCCGGCTGGCCCGGGTTGCCAGCGCACCGCTGCTGCTGCCAACTCCTGGCGGAGAGGCTTGTGTGGGAGGCGCGGGCCAGTGCGCCTGTCTGGTGGGATGGATACTAGAGGTCCATGTGTGCTGCTGACCCAGGTGGCATGGCCTAGTGTGCAGTGGAGTGCGGCAAGTACACCGTTACCTGTTAGGCCGCCCACCCGCCAGCCCCTTGCACACCTCCTCACACGCCCATCCCCACCCACCCAACCACGCATCCATCCATCCACGCAAATGGCCACCTCCACTCCTGCTGCTGCCCGCCCATGATGACGGCTTCACCCACAGACGACTGCTGGATGGAGAAGCGCGACAACGACACGGGGCGCATCATCCCGTTCGCGGACAAGTTCCCGTCCGGCATGAAGGTGCGGTACGGCGCGGCGCGACTGCCAGCACGCGCGGAGCGCCGCTTATCGGCGCGCCAGCCGCGGTCCGGCAGCGCCGAATCCCGCCTGCATCCTTAATTCCTTACCGAATGCTTACCGAATGCATACCGAATGCATGTGTGCACACGCACGCGCCCCCTGCCGCACCCAGGCCCTGGGCGACTACATCCACAGCCTGGGCCTCAAGTTCGGCGTGTACTCGGACACGGGCAAGCACACCTGCGAGGGCTATCCGGGCAGCGCCGGCTACGAGAAGCTGGTGAGGCCGCGGGCCGGCGCTGTGCCCAGTGTCGCCATCCGTACGTCACTTGGCGGGTGCCATTCTCGCGTGGTGGACCCACGCGCCACTGCCGCTGCCCACCCTGCTGCGTGGCTCCGCGCTGTACACCCGGCACGCCCGTTCTCCGGCGCCCCTTTAACACTGGTGCGCTCCTCCCTCCGCCCTCGCAATACGGCGCGCAGGACGCGGCCACGTATGCGGAGTGGGGCGTGGACTACCTCAAGTTTGACTACTGCGACATGCAGGACACTAAGGAGAGCGTGCAGGTGGGCGGGCGTGGAGGGGTTAAGCAGCGTTGGGTAGCAGCGAAGGACGAGCCCCTACAGGCGCGGCCTGGCGGGCACGCGGATGCAACAAACCGTAGAGGGCGGCGGCCTGCGCTGCTGGCTTAATCCCATTCGACCAGGGCACCTCGCAAGCCGCAACACGTTCGGCACCCAGCGCTCCTGCTAGCCTCTATAGCAACAACCGCATACAAACGCTCTCGAGCTCACATCACATCGCACACACTGTCTTGGCGCTGTTTCCATCGCACTGTGCTCCCTCTGTTTGCTGCCGCACGCACACCCCAGGCCACGTACGAGCGCATGCGCGACGCGCTGGCAGCCACCGGCCGCCCCATCCTGTTCAGCCTGTGCTCCTGGGGCTCGGGCCAGCCCTGGCTGTGGGGCAAGGACGTGAGTGCCACCTGAGCGCGCGGAAACGATTGCACCAAGTAGGGAGAAGGCACTGGAGGGAAGGCGTCGGGGCAACCGGCCCGTGCGGCACGCGCTCGGCTGCCGCTGGGCGTGGCACTGCGTACTTTGCCTGCGTTGCAGCCTCCTTGACTATCACGTAATGTTGCGGTGCGCGGTGGTGTATGTGTGTACGTACCGCTGCGCAGGTTGGCAACTCGTGGCGCACCGGCATCGACGTGTTTGCGGCGTGGGACGCCGCGCAGGCCAAGGCGCTCAAGCTGCCCAACTTCCTGCAGCCCATCCTGGGCGCGGTGCGGCAGACGCAGGTGGGTGCGGCGGCGGATCCGTATCTCGCTTCAGGCCGGGGCGCTCCAGGCCATACCACGTCCCCGTCACCATCAACCGCACTGACTGCGTGCTCGCTGCCTCCGTTGCGGATTCCCGGGCCTGGCGGCCTTGGCTCCGCACAAGCGTATACACACAGCGCCGTTTTTTAGCAACACATGCACACGCACGCACGTGCGCGCAGGGCCTTGCCCCGTACGCCGGCCCGGGCGGCTTCAACGACCCGGACATGCTGGTGGTGGGGCTGGACGGCATGTACCCCTACGGCATCGTGCAGGTGTGCGGCCGGAGCCGGAGGGGTTTGGGGAGTGGGGGGCTGCGCAGCTGTGTTAGAGAGCACAAGGGAAAACGACAGCAAGACAGCTGTGTGTGTATGCGTGTACAAGTTAGGCCAGAAAGCTGGAAGCATCAATTGCAATGCCAAGGTCTTGGCAGCCTGGTGCGGCCTGGCCCATACGCCGATGCCAATCACGCCCCCCTCGGTACCGTAACTCTGCATGTCCTGCTCAGGACTGCCCCGAGCACGTGCGCGGCTGCAAGCCCGGCATGTACATCAGCCGCGACCGCTGGGGCAAGGTGGGCGGCCTGACGCGGACGGAGCAGCGCACGCACTTCGCCTTCTGGTGCATCATGGCGGCGCCGCTCATCCTGGGCAACGACCCACGAGCCATGAGCAAGGCCACGCTGGAGGTGGGGGCGGGCTGGGGTGGGGCGGGTTGGGGCTGGGCTGGACTGGGCTGGGCCGGGCATCGGGGCCCGCGGGATGGGGTGGGGTGGGGCTGGGATGGAGGTCGAGCGGTCGTGCCGGCAGATGGGGCGGACGTGTCCCTGAGGGCTTAGGCTGTCGTTGGAGGTGGGGGCCGCCGGTCGGGCCGTGTCCACCTGCGTGCGGGTCCTGGGCGACTCCGGCTAGGGGCCTTGCTGCTCCACGGCTGACTTTCCGCTGACCCTGCCGTCAATCCCCCTTTCCAAAAGCCCTGACCACCTCCCCTGACCGCCTCCCCACCTCCCCACAATCCCCACAACGCCCGCCTCTCATATGCCACACACGCCCGCCCCCCCCGCCGCCAGATCCTGCTGGCGCGCGAGGTGCTGGCGGTGAGCCAGGACCCGCTGGGCGCGCAGGGCCGGCCGGTGTGGACGCAGGAGCTGGCCGGCGCCAGCGCGGGCAAGACGCTGGAGGTGTGGACCAAGCCGCTGGCGGACGGGCGCACCGCCATGCTGCTGGTCAACCTGGGCGAGACCACCGCCGACATCACCACCGTGTTCAGGTGTGCAGGCGGGCAGGGCGGGGTGCAGGGCGGGCTACAGGCGGGCAGGTGTGGCTCGACAAGGCGGAGCAGCAGGCAGGGGCCTCCACCCCCCGCCGCCGCCGCAAGCAGGTTGCCCTCCGGAGGATACCTGCCCCCCCTTGCTCCTTGGGCAGTCAACTGCTCTAACCTGAAGCGCTACCCCTTGCCTCCCGGTCCTGACTCGCCCCTCACCACTCGCCCCTGTCCCCTCGCCCCTGCCCCCTCGCCGCCCGCCCCCCTCGCCCCTCGCCCGCCCAGTCGCGACCTGCCGGAAGAGCACAAGAAGTGGTCGCGCGAGGTGCCCAACAAGGACGCGCTGTGCATGGACAAGCACGCCTCCTGCAAGGAGTGGGCGGACGCGGGCGAGTGCAAGCGCAACGAGGGCTTCATGCTGGACACCTGCCCCTACTCCTGCCCCGACGGCTGCCCGCACCCCCTCGACCCGCCCGGGCCCAAGGCCACCGCGCTGGTGCGTGCGCGTGTGCGTGTGCGTTTGCGTGTGCGTGTGCGTGTGGTGGTGGTGGTGGTGGTGGTGGCGCAGGGTGGGAGCCGCATCGATGGGGGAGGAGGAAAGGTTGGTGGAAGGGCTGGCGCCCAAGACCTCCGGCCCGGGCCGGCCCCTGTTGCGCACGCGAAGCGGTGGCCCCCACCGTGCCTTGACCTGACCTGCCGCGCGAGGCCCGCAGGTCCGGGACATCTGGCTGGAGGAGGACGTGGGGCTGTTCACGGCGCGCTTCACGGCGGCCAAGGTGGAGCCGCACGAGGCGCGCTTCGTCACGCTCAAGTGAGTGGGCGCGGTGTGTTGGGGGGTTGCGAGGATGGCAAGAGAAGTGTAGTGGGGGTTGCAGTGGGGTGGGGTGGGGATGCCGTCTTTGCAGCGACACACCGCGCGCCTCGGTGCAAGCCTGCAAGGTGCTGCGGGCTGTGTGGCGGCTGACCCACCCATGCGACGTGCGTCGGGCCCAACCGCGCGCCGCGTGCAGGTGGCTGGAGCCCGCCGAGGCCGACCAGCTGGCGGCCGCCGGCGCGCTGGACTTCGGGCCGCGCGCCTTCGCCAACTCGCTGCGCGCCGCCGCCAGCGCGCTCAAACTGGGCGTGGCGCCGGCGCTGGAGGGCGACGAGGAGGAGCAGGGCGTGGCGGGCAAGGCGGACAAGGCGGGGGCAGGGAGCGGCAAGGGCGGCACCAAGCACTTCGTGCGGGCCAAGGAGCTGGAGACGGAGGTGCAGCGGCTGCACAATGAGCTCAAGAAGCGGGACCGCCAGGTGCGTTGGGCGCTTGGGGCCGTCCGTGTGCGGGCTTTGGGTGGTTGGGCCGCCGCAGCTGGAGCCCCGGCCAGGCAAAGGGATGTCTGGGCGTGCAGGGGCTAACACTCGATGGCGTGCCTCCATGGCTGGTTGTGAAGCGCCCGCGCGCCCCCCTCGTTGTTGAATGTTGATGCCGCAGGTTGCCAAGCTCCAAAAGGAGGCGGATGAGGTGCTGTGCACCCGGGACGCCGCTGCCGAGGGCGCTGCCGCCGCCGGCGGGTCGGAGGAGCGCCGGTCCGCGCTGGCGGCTGGCGGCGGCGGCGTGGTGGTGCGGGGGGGGACGGGCGTGTGGCTCACCGCCACGGAGAGCAAGGTCAGCCTGGCGCTGAACGTGGCCATGGCGGTTGTGCTGGCGCTGGTGGTGCTGCAGCCACGGCGGCGAGTGGGCAAGAGCAGCCGGGACGTGCAGTAGGGGGACGTGCAGTAGGGCTCGGCAGGATGAGTGGGAGTATGAGTGAGGGTTGTGAGCATGATGATGATTGGAGTTGGAGCCTGGAGTTGAAGGCTGACACAGGGCGGGAGGCACACACACCGTGCCAACAGCCACGGGGATTGGGGCCGTCCATGCTATGTTGGCAGCGCAGGAGTGCCCATGGGCGGCTTGTTCGTCACGGCTGGCCATTCGCTGCTTCCATTGTAGTTGTAAAGTATTAGCCAACTTGGCGTGGTAATATACAAGATGCTGGCTCGCACTACCTCGCGCTTGCACTCTCGCAATGCGACACACTGCAGCCGAACAGGGCCAATTCGTTGCGTTATCTCGCGCTCAAGAACAGTAGCGGTTCGCGCGCAGCGGACGGCAGGTGCGGCAAGCGCTGCGGTCAATCGTTCCAGAACATGTCTGTTCCCTTCCAGAACATCAGCGCTGGGGCCGCTGAATGCCGCACAATGCAATTGTGCTCAAATACAGCCAGGTTATGCTTTTGGGTTTAGCTTTGCGGCATTTTCAGTTTGCGCTTGAATTGGTCGCGGTGCTGCGTGGCAGCACAGAGCCGTGCAGAGCCGTGATAGCGTTCGTCGGCAGCTGTAAAGTCTGTGGTAAATTGGGCCTTGGCCAGGTGCACGCCGGCCGCTGCACATGCTTTGCGCAATTGCGCGACCGCCGGCGGACCCCGCCGGCCCCCTTCGTGCGCCGGCCCCCTTCGTGTCTCCCGCCGCTATTCCCAGGTGCGCCCATCCCGCGCCCCACGCCACGCAGAGGAATACGCGGTCGCGCTGCGTTCTTCCCTGGACGAGAATGACTGGACCAAGACCTTTGAGCTCATGACGGAGCTGACCGTGCTCAAGGTGGACGTGCCCGCCGCAGCCCAGGAGGTGGCGGTAGTGGCCTACGCACGCGGTGAGCGCCCCGGCGCGGGGCTTGCAGGCCCTGGCGGTTCAAGGGGGGACGAAGCGTGGCGCCAACAGGGCGCATGATGTGTCCTGCGCACCGCCCAGCGGCCCTGCAGTGCCGTGCAGCGCAACGCCGAGGTCGCGCCGTGTACGCGACCAGGCACCGTGCCCATCAGACACCCCCCCCCGCTCTCCCTCGCCACCCCCCCCCACACACACATATACACACACATACACACCAGGCGGGCAGTGGCAGCGCGCGGAGGCACTGTACAAGCAGCTGCAGGGCCGCGGCCACGTGGCCGGCGGCGACACCACGCAGGAGCTGGTCAACGCGCTGGCGGCCGCCGGCAAGGGCGCGGAGGCGGCGGCGCTGCTGGCGGCGGCTGCGGCTCAAGCGGGAGCGGACGCGGGCGCGCTGGTGCCGGCGCATTGCGTGGTTGCGCGCGCCCTGGCGCGGCAAGGTGGGAGTGGTGGCTGGGGGCCGAATGAGCATTGCATGGGGGCATGGCCGCTTGGAGGCGGCGCTGCTGGGGGCGGGATGCGGGGCGGGCATCCGGGCACGCCGACGGCGCGCTCCTTGGCAAGGGGGCGCCCACTGCGCCGTAGGCTCGCCCGCTTGATCACGAGGTCCAAACCCAGCTGACACGCGTGTGCGCCGCCCAACGTCACACTTGAAACTCACGAAATACGGTACCGCTCGCATGGGCGGCACCGCAACCCGCGCCTCACCTCACCTCCCGCTCACCTCACCTGCTGTTTGGGCTGAACACGGAAGTTCTGCTACATACAAGTATATAACCTTGCGGACGGCGCCTGGGGCATCTAGATGTGTCTTATGCCGACTATCCTGCTACATGCTGAGTGCATGCATGCGTGCCTGCGTGCAGGCCAAGTGGATGAGGCGTATGCGATGCTGAACCGCATGATGCGGTCCGAAATGCGCATCGACCCTGGGACGGTGGGTGCGTGGGTGCACGCCACGAGGCGGGTGCAGCGGGAGGGGGGGGGGCGGCGGCGGGGCGGCAGGGGTAGCGGCAGAGCTCCGCTACGTGTCACACGCATGCATGACATACACGCACATTCACTTCGCTGTGCCTGCCTCGCCATCCTCTGCGCCTGCGCGGCCCGCGCAGTTCTCGTCTGTGGCCGCCAGCTGCATGGACCATGGCAACACGGAGCTGGCGGAGGAGGTGCTGGAGATGCGCGACTACCTGTGAGGCTGGTGCTGCTGTGATGCTACGCACGGTGCGGTCACGGTGCTGTCACGGTGCTGTGGCGCAGTGCTCGTATCTTCCATCTACGCTGTAGAAATTTGCCCAAAATGCGGCGTAGGCGGAGAAAAATTTTGGGTTTGGGTTTCGGCATCTACGGAGCGTAGACGGTTTGGGCGGGTTTGGCGGTCTTTTAGACAGGGAGCGTAGATGGTTTGGGGGATTCGGGGGCGTGCCCCTAGGAAAAATTTCCGAGGTGTAGAAGGCGCGTGAGGGGTCACCTACGCTGTGTAGACGCCGGGGGCCCAAAGCCATCTACATGATACGGGCACTGCTGTGGCGCTGTGATGCTGTGGCGCTGCATTATCAGAACATGTCGAGGACATGAAAGAAGCGATGCGGTCCAAGGGCTCGATCGTTCTGGCCTCCGTCCTGCTGTGGTCATTTAGCGGGTTGTCGGCCGCCCTGACGAAGATTGCATTGGTTACAGGAGGGACCTGCTGACGCAGCTCACGAGCCAGCGAGCACGTACTAGTACGGACGCCCTGCTCTAGACCTCAGGGGCGCGCCACCTGCAGCGCCGACAGCCTACTCTGCGCCTTGGGCTAATAGTGTGTGTGTGTGGTTACAGAGTGGTGCGCACGTTCTTGCGTGCCTTCCTGCTGCGTGTAAACCGGAGGCCCGGGCCGGGGTGACCCTTATAACGCCAGTGCATGATTGTCCTATTCATTGTTCTCCCCTTGCAAGGGGGACTTCCCTACTTCTATGCTCCCAGATGGAGCTGAGTAATGCAGCTAACTTGACAGGCTCAGATTTCAGCATCACTTCGCGCATGTTTAGGCTAAAGTCTAGGCCACTGCACGCTCGTAACTCGGTGTAGGCAGCACATTGCATCAGGACGTGGTGCTCATCCTCCACCTCATTGGCCGTACATAGTGGGCACGTCCTTTCCTCCCTAGGCCTCTCCCAGGCACGGTTCGCGGTGATTGGCCAGCAACATAAACGGAATCTCATCAAAAGCTTATGCTGTGCAACCGGTATGAATGCTCTACTAATAGGCCTTGCTCCCATGGGAGCGCCACCATCTTCTAAACTCAATCTCCTTCCTCTTCAACTGAAATGAAAGTCGGCTTATTGATCCACATACTCCCGTCTTCCCTTCTTTCAATCCAAGGGTGGCCTGGTGGGATTTCGTCCCACCCCCTTGGCTTGATGCCCAGGCTCACATACATCTGCAAACGCTCCCAAAAGTCTGCTATAACTTGCGTTTTAATCCTGCTAATCGCTGTTTCTTCTACCTTGCCTTGTTCCCCTCTGGAGGCAAACAATAGCCTCCTACCGTACTCCATGGCAGAGATCGCAGCCAGGCATACAACGTCCCAGATGGGTTGCTGGATAGCCTCGTGTGGCGGTATTACTAGCCACAGATTCTTACGCTCCACTATCAACTCAATTATGTGATCCTCATCACCTATGTCTGTCGCTTCCTGAACATGCAGCCGTAGCGTGCTAGCAATTGTGCACGTGCTGAAATGGTGTGCGCGGTCAGACTGTGCATCCGTCACCCCACATGGGCATTTATGACCTTGCCCTCTGTGCATCGAGAAGCCTGGGAATCCATCCACTGCTAGCCTCCAGAAGGCTTCTTTCTGCTCTGCTTCCCATTTAAGCTTCCACAAGCGTTCATATGTGCTCGAGATGCGTTCCTTGTCCTCTATCGCCATCACTATATCACCTACGTTACCACCCTTAGCCTCGTGGACAAAATCAACATGTTTTTCTGCTAGTTTCCCAAACGCTTCACGCATCTGCAGGTACGTGGCCTGCTTCACCGAAACGGTCGCCAGTGGAATTGGTTGATTGTTCATCTTCCATCCAAGGCACCCCACTATATGGTCAATCATTTCCGTGTATGCTTGATCCTGGTTTAGTCCCATGCCTGTTCGTGCCGCTTCTGTCCATCCCGCAGGCAGGTGGTTAATCAAGTTTTGCATGCGTCGAAATGCATCTATCCCATTCCTCAGGGGCCTCGGCATCAAATCTATCCCTAGTCCTCCAAAAATTCCCGCATCAATCACATCTTCCTTGTAAGCGCGTGTGCATTCACTCCGTATCCGGGGTGGGGCTCTGGTATTGGCCGGCACGTCTTGCAATTTCTCCTTAACCCGTGCAAACGTATCAATAGCCCTCACTGCGTCTCCGACTGTGGTAATTGAGCCTAGTGCAACAATATCCGAGAAGCCCCCTTCCAAAGATACATTCACACCATTTCTCTGTCTAAAAGTCAAGGTTGGGTTGCCCCACAACGGTGCTTGCGAAACCCATGGCCCCGCTTGAAGTAGATTGGCATCGAGTATCACAAGTTCCGGTAGGTTCATGAGCGCGGAGCACACTCGCTCAATCAGTGCACAGCCCGTGTCTACCACTTTCCCCAACACGATCGGCCTCCCCGTTGTGGGGTGCTTACGTGCCGTCAGGAGCGCCAGGGGCTGCGCTGCTGGGTGGTGTAGACAGACTGCATTTTTCAGGTTGTGCGACCATGGGGGGTTAAATTTCAGCATCGTGCGTCCACCTCCCGCTATACCTCTGATTCCTAGTAGCGCATGGCGGCGAAGGCCTGGAGGGGTGGAGAAGGCACTGCTGGAGAAGGCACTGCTGCCGCCAAGCAAGAGGCACCGCCGCGGGGCGGTGTGGGAGTGCAGCCGTGCAGCCGTGCAGCCGTGCAGCCGTGCCGCCGTGCAGCCGTGCAGCCGTGCAGCCGTGCAGCCGTGTTGTGTGCGGTGCGAGTATTGGTCGCGGCGTGTGCGGCTGTGGCGCGACGTGCGGAAGCTAGGGTCGAGGCGGAAAGCGTGCGAAAACACATGTGAAAAGACCGAATAGGCGGACTTCCGCCCCCATCCCTGGTGGCTGGTGCCGAGGCACCGACGTCAGTAGCGTCAGTAGCTGGACCCCCTCTCACCCCTTGGAGAGTAGTCGTGCCACGCGCTCCATACCAATAGCGCAAAATGTGTTCCCCGCCCCGCACACCTCACGCACACGCCTGTTGCGGGATGCGGGGTCACACTAGGGGGGCGCAGGATGTCATGGCGGACACAAAGCAAGCAAGCTTCAGGCAGGCTTCAGCCAGGGCCAGCTTACCCACCCCCGGGCCCTCCTAGCCCACGGCATTCATGCCATTGCATTCACGGTATACCTTGAGGAGTGACATATCATTCTGCACTCATTGCTGTTCTCCCGTGTGGTGGGGTACGACTTCGCCAGTTCCCCTGTCTGCAGTCGTGGGGGGGATAACTCTGCCCGGGAGCAGTCCCGCGCCAGTTCAGTCATGGCGCATGTCAGCTGTCGTGTGATATCGTGTCTGTGGTTTGCTGTGACCGCCTACCCCCTGGGGTGGCGCTGCTGTGCGTGCTGTCATGCGTTGCCAGTGGTGCTACAGGGTTGGTCATAGGGAGTAGCGCGTGCCCAGTAGTGCAGTCGGGCTGCATGGGGCACGCGGCGTGCTTAACAGGCCAGCGGGCTCCTGACTCGCTGGTTGTGTTGCCAACGGCGTTAGCCAACAGACTGATACTACTCTGTGTCAACCAACCCAACCGCGAGTCAATGCCTCTGTCCGTCTCTCTCTCACTTCACGCTCAATGCGTCTCGTTTAAACGTGAGCTCCGCTCACGTTAGTCTGCGTCAGCCTGCCTGTGATCCTGCAGCAGCAGCCAGCTCTATGCTGCACCTCCAGATATATATCGTCTACCCTGGCCGTCCCCGCTTGCTCCGTGATTAGCTACCTCGGTACGCGGCGGGATATTGGGACTCAGTGGCTATACGGGGAGCCTTACAGGACCGTATACGTACATGCAACACAACCCGCGAGTCAGGAGCCCGCTGGCCTGTTAAGCACGCCGCGTGCCCCATGCAGCCCGTCGTGACGCTGAACGGGGACGACCAATGATGTTCAGCTGCTAGAGCTGGCTGCTGCTGCGGGCGAGGTGCAGGCTAACGCAGGCTTAACGGACAGAGGCGTGTCATGCGCTACAACCGAACCGGTAATCCTCCGCCACCGGGCACACAGTTCCCCCCCACGACTGTAGGAGACGAGGAGAAGAGTCTGCGAAGTCGTAACCCCCAAGCACGGTGGCGACAAGTGCGTGCCCCCCCTGAATGCAAACAGGGGAACCAAAAGCAAGAGACAGCACACACATCATGCGGAATGACATGCGAGAGTGTTCGTGCCACGCGACAGACACAAACTGTAACCATGGCAGTGTAGTTGCACTTTTCAGCTCTGTGAAGAAGCCCGCCATCGATTCTAGCCACGGTTCCATTGCGGGGCCTGTGGTAGTTTGCACAAGTTTTGCGGTGTTGTTTCCTCAGGGTATGCTCGCTGGGCCTTACCCGCGTCAACAGCTTGGTGTTGGTCGTCGTCGCCTGCGGGGATGGGACGGGGCTCCGCCTCCGCACCTGCGCGTCCGGCACGAAGGCACAGCAAGGATGCCATTTCAGGATGCCATTTCAACCACCGCGCACGGCAGCAGTGCGCTTACCCGGCACAGCCACCACATTATCCACATGCGCCGCTTCTGCTATCAAATCATGGCCACCCGCTGCGTCGTTGCCCTCGTATTCCAGGCCAGCGCGTTCATCATCGTCGAGTGGCTCCTCCCGCTCGTCCCCAGGGTCATAATCAGGGTCTCCTATGCTCTGTGTGGGCTCTTCTGCCTCGTCCAAGTGTTCGTCTTCTAAGTAGCCTTCTTCGTCGGACATTGTATCACAGCTTTCATAGTTGGCCCCTCGTAACAAGTTGGATTATGGGGGACATTAGACATTGCCCCGCAGAATATCTTTATGGCGAGACAGTGGAAGCCGGGAAGAGAAGCGCGCCAAAACTCGATGGCGGTTCCGCGTCCGCGGTGTCTACATCAGACGTCATAGTGTTAACAAATAGTTTAAAGGTCAGTATTTGGCGCCCTTTCTTCAACACACCGACGTTTGCTCTCCGCGCACTTGGTCAATAGTCGAGTTGAGCTGACGCTGGGTCAATTATACTACTGTCTCGCGCACCCCGCGTCTAGCAAAGACTCCAGCAAATGCCGTTTTGGCTGCTTCAAGATAGACCGCAGCTCAGAGCTCGTGGCTGAACGCTACTGGTTTGACGGATGATGCCGCACGCTTGAGAACCAGCTGCGGCGGACGCAATCAGCATAGCGGCCACCCCAGGGCGTAGTGTATGCGTTGTACAGTCGGCTAGCCGGGCTTGGGTCGCGCGTGGTCGCTGTTTGGTTGCGGGCCAGGCGGAGCCGGTGAGAGCGGCCCGGAGCCGGCTCCCGCTGCAAGTGTGGCAAGCTCGCGGATTCGCGCCCCGCGCTAGGGAACCGCGACAGACTACAGGGGTTCCTCCATGATAGAATCAGGCCTAATTGGGAGCATTTGGGGGGGAAGCTTGCGTGGAAACGGGCAAAGTGGTGCGGAGCCGGTGGGAGCGGCCTAGAGCCGGCTCCAGTTCCCTTTGCGCGAAACCCCCCCGAACACACCAGCCCGCCAACCAAGCAATGCTATTTCGCTGAAACAAGCTTTGTTGTAATATACAGCCAGCAAGCTGGCCAGTTCAGCACCCTTGCGGCGTATGAATGTGCTTTTGTCGCCAAGGTTGTCGCCCAACGCCCAACGCAAGCTCGCTCACTGTCGCTCCTCGTTTGCTTAATGAAAAGGAACATTAGAATGCTGGTGCTTGCCATTGTGAGGACCGCCAGTTAGTGGTGAAGAAATTCACCGAGTTGAGTCGTGCTTTGAATGCGCGTGCAGTGTTGCTGTCGCCTACCCGCCCCCCTTCATCCCGTGGTCCCGTCGCCTACCCGCCCCCTCCATCCTACTGCGGCTGCGCACTTCTACGTACATCGCATGTTAAACGCTTGCATGACTCCAGGCCATCTATGGAGGCTGTTCTTGAGCTGACTCTCGGCCATTGGGTGGGGTTGGTTACTTACTGCAATCGTGCGAGCACTAGTGACTAAGTAGGTGCTGCAGTTATTCCGATAAAAGGCTTTGCGTGAAGCCGCTTCAATAGATGCGATTGCGCGACGACTCCTCGGACTCCTCCGGACTCGGCCGAATTCCGGGCGTCACAGCGTGTACTTCGCCTCGCCGTTCGCGTGCGTGGACGAGGAGGGTGGGAAATCCGGAACGTTGTGGAAAGTCTCTGGTCGGAGGTGTTGGAAACAGCGGCGGCGGACGGTGGGAAAGTTGGTTTGCTTGCATTCCTCTGCAGGTGGTCAGGCAGGTGGTTCACTTCCTGAACTCCGTGAATTAGAACGCCCCTAGCAAGGGAAATGGTTGAGAGTAGTTAGCACCACGGGATTAATCAAACTACAGGCGGTGGCCGGAGACGAACCACCGGTTCGGATTATGGGGGGTGGGAGCGTGCTCTGAATTATCACCCGTGACCGTCATCTCCATGCTCCCTACACCGATGCGCGCCAAACCCATAACACATACTAAACGTATTGCAAGTATGCGATTAGCGCTTTGAAACCCGCGAAATATGCTCGGGAGCGGTCGGCCGGGGACATGCATGTTGGCCCACCCGTCCGGGCTAGGACCTCGCTGCAGAGGGGTAATGCTATGCAAAAATATTTGACGTACATGCTCGCGGATCTATTAATTCATCCAGCTATCATGCGAACATGTGGCACGGGTGAGTCAGAGCACGGGTTCGGGGGATTGTACGGCACTGCCGTACAGAAAATGTCGAATACATGCTCCGGGCGGCCCGCTACGTTATTTTGCGTGCTTTTGCATTTATGACGCGAGCACAGCCCATGCCGGTGGCCGCTATACAGGGCTGGGTTAGCTGGGTATGGGCGGTGATGGGCCGCCGACGGGGCGTGTGTGGAGCATGCGTGCGCGTGTCACCCCGCCCGGTTCGCGGTCACCCGCTCGCAACTTTGCCCACTTCAGGGCGCCCGGGGTGTCTACAGTCATTCAAATAACCTTGAATTTCTCAGTTGAAGTACTATCTTGAGCTAGGGGCCGCGCTGGTTGATCACAATGCGTTCTTGCTTTCTCGTCTTCTTTCAACGCTCTGCATACACTTATATTCAGCTGCATAGTATCTGTGTCTGCAGCATGCATAGTGACTGTGTCTGCAACCTGAATGAGGGAGTTGACTGGGGATGGAGTGCCCTGTCGTGGCGTTGAGTGCCCGTGCGCACGCTGTGTGTCCCGCCATGCAGCCGTGCACCTGTACTACCATACATGCAAACACTACAGCACGATGCTTGGCTCTGAAACCACGCAAGGGCGCGCCCCAACTGAGTTGTGCAGCGGGGCTGGCCTCCCAAACTTAGATTGGGGCGGGCGGCAACCATGCCTCCCGAACGAACTCAGATTGGGGCGGGCGGCAACCAAGATGCAGCGCGCGGGACTCCCTGCCGCCAACCAAGATGCCCTCCGGTGGCAACCAAGAATGCGCGAGACAGATGCACTGGCGTTATAAGGGTCACCCCGGCCCGGGCCTCCGGTTTACACGCAGCAGGAAGGCACGCAAGAACGTGCGCACCACTCTGTAACCACACACACAGATGCCAGACCAGACCCACCCCCCAGATGCCGTCCGGCGCCAACGTTCCCACCCTCCGGTGGACGCATGCATGCCACCCTACCTCGCCTTGCACGCCGTGTCCACTGAGTCGGCCTTGCTCCCCACACCCCCATCCTATCCGCAGTGTGGCGCTTGTTATGCCTACGCGGTGGTTCACGCCATTGCTGCGGTGTTCTCCCTCCGCGGGGGCATCAGCAGCAACACACGCGTGGAGCTGGCGGAGCTGCAGGCGGCCCTGTGCAACGCCGACGAGACCACTGCCGGCTGCGGTGGCGGCTGGATCGGCGAGACCTACCAGTACGCCATGAGGCGGGGCATCCTGGAGGCGGACGCGTGGAGCGCCATGGTGGCGGGTATGCCATCAGCATGGGCGCGCGAGGAGGGATCGTTGGGGGTGTTGGGGCGGGGGAGCGAGGGGATGGGGGCTAATGCTTGCTTGAAACACATACGCCACGGGGTTGCTTGCATCCAAGCAGTCTACCCACACGCACACGGTCGTGAAAACATGTCACAGGTCTCGCCGCACAGCAGTGCCCACGCAATGCGGTGGAGGCAGAGCTGGCCAAGCTGCTGCATGAGGCGACACGTGCAACCGCCCGTGTCAAGCAGATCCAGGGCTGGGAGCAGGCGCCCCGTGCCGACTTCCCCGTCACACAGGTTGGTTACTGAAGTGCTCTTGTTAGCTAGACCTGCCGTGTGTGGTGACCTGCCATGGGGCCTGCTTTGCATTGCTGGGGGCTCAAGAGGTTTGGAGGTATATAGCGCATATCAATCTCACGCAGATCGTGTCGAACCAGCCCGCGGTGGCCATCGTGCACGCGCCCGGTGACTGGGCGACCTACGACGGCACGGGCGTGTACGCGGGGGCGTGCAGCTCCGATCAACGCAGGGCCAACCACGCAGTTCTCATCGTGGGGTACACAGGTGGGATCAGCAGGTGTGTTCGTGCGCTTGCTTGGATCTAATAAGGGCTTGGGGTAAGGTGCATGCGGAGTGACTATCTACTCATACGATCATACACGCTACATTTCAGGATCCTAACTAACATAACGGGCTACATCCCGTTTCCCTGCCGTTTCGTTCCCTACTCGGCTACTTTCTCGTATGCAGAGACGGAGTGGATTGTGCAGAACTCCTGGGGCACAGGCTGGGGCGAGGGCGGCTACATGCGGCTGCCGCGTGACCCAGACAGCGCGCTGGGCAGGAACCCGTGTGGGCTACTCAACCTTGTCACATACCCAGTGCTTGACGGAGGTGGGCCTACCTTGCTGGCTTGGAACCTGGGGCTCAAGCGAGTCATGCATCGCCGTGCATGATGTGCTGCCGTGCTTCAAAAAGGCTATTATTCGGCACGCATTAGCATGTTAACCTCCTCACTCCTCCGCCTCCGCCGCCGCATCATGAGTGAGTTTTGCTCATCCCACCATGCTCCTCCGCGCGCATCACCATAGTGACGCCCGAGCGGCGCGGCGACCTGGTCCAGCAGAGCTATTGCTCGGCCATGGACCTGGTGGCTTCCAGTGGCGGCGCCGGCCGCACCGTATGGCAGATTGCCGAGCACTACAACGTGCCCATCAACGACTTTCTGCGGATCAACACACACATCCCAGTAAGTGCGGACGGGCAAACTGGGGGCAGACTCGTGCACGGTAGGAATGTCAGGCTCACGCACCGTTGTTACCAGCCGCCCCTGCCGGCCTCCGTCCATCCATTGTCACAACCTGTCCGCCCTCACCAGCCCGACCCCGACACGCTGCTGGACGTCAACACGGCATTCTACGTGCCTCCCTGCACACGCAACGCGCCCAAGCCGCCCCTGCCCACCCTGGACTGCGGCACCACCTACCACGTCTCCTACCAGCCCGCCACCGACACCGCCACCAGCGCCTACGACGAGGGCGGGGCTGAGGGGCGGAGGCTGAGGGAGGCGCACGCGGTGGAGCTGCAGCAGGAGCGGCAGGCGCGGATGGTGGGCCTCATCAGGAGGCATTTGGGCCTCGTGACTACTGCTACAGCCAGCGCAGTAACACAGCGCAGGCGGGCAGATGAGGAGGAAGAAGGCGGCAACCAAGAAGGAATCACTCTCTACCCTCCCTCACCAGAGCCCAAAGAGGCCCCCGCCGCGCCCTTGCCGCCTGCACCATCCTATCCAACGCCGCCGTCACCTTCACCGCCGTCTCCGTTGCCACCCTCCCCTGATGAGCCGCCGAGCCCTTCCCCACCGTCGCCCTCCTCCGACCCGCCTTCAGCACCTGCGCCTCCTTCACCGGCGCCGGCCCCGCTATTCTCGCTGGTTCCTCCCACGCCGCCGTCGCCTGATCCACCCTCATCCCCACCATCGCCCAAGCCGCCGTCGCCGCCGGCATCACCACGGCCGAAAATCCCACCGCCATCCCCTGCTGGACGACCTTCATTGCCACCAACGCCTCCCTCTCCTGTGCCTCCCACGCCGCCCTCGCCGCCTCCATCTCCATTACCGCCCAGTCCTGAAGGTGGGTTTCTGTTACCAGGGTAATACTGTTATCAGGTGACGCTGATGTAGCTTATTACTGTATAAATGGTGGACATTTGCAATCAAGGTGGCTGGGGGGGGGTGCGGATCTTTGGCAGGTAAAACCTACACAACTCCACGATACGGTACGCATGGGGTTACGTGTCAGAGGAGTGCGCTGCCGTCACGCACACAAATCTGGGCAATCTGTTCTATCTATTGTTTTATCGCCTACATAGTACCTCACAGCGCCCTTGTGATGTTACTTGCGCCCATGCATCGTGCAGCCGGGCCTGGCGCCTGGCGCGTCATTACGGACATGCGCGGCGCCTTCCTGACCGCCAAGGAGGTGAAGGAGGGCGCGGATGTGGTGTTTGTGGCTGGTCTGGCGGCGGACGGCGGACCCGCGGACACCCAGATCTGGTACATGATCCAGGCGTCTCGTGTATCACATCCGTTGTATGATAATATCACAGATTTCCCCAGGTATGTGTGCACGCACCCCCCGCTTGTTACATTATTAGTTGTGCGTCGCCCATGCATTACGCACTTGGTATGCACTGATGTTGTTCCTAAGGATGTTGTTCCTAGGATGACAAGGGAGCGAATCTCCCATTACAACTGATGACTGAGCACCACCCCCTCCTGCTGGCAACCGAAATCCTCTATCTATCTAGCTACTTGCATGATGCTGGATACAAGTAACCTGACATTCACCTGCGCTGCGGCCATGCGTGCAGCTTTGCCTTGGCATTGAAAGCCTCCGTTGGTGGGATGTTTCGAACGTTTGGTGTCAGCGGACGCGACGACTGGGATGGCAACAGTGCTGCATACGGCAGTGGTGAGGACCGTGAAATGGATGACGCCGAATACCAAGATCTGTTCGCCGAAACTGGAATACTGGGCCGAAATTACGGCCTATGCCTTGCTGGGCCTCCCGTGGCTGAGACCGACTACATGCGTGTGGAGATATGTGACCGCACCAAAGCAGTTCAAGGATTTCTCCTCATGCAGTTTCATCACGAAATTCTTGACAAAAACAGCTATCCGGTACGTCTGTATTACCGCCCCAATGCATGCTTCCGTCCCTCCCCCCCACCCTCCCATTGAGCCATCTAACTTGGCCTTCACGCGTGCATCCAGGGGGCCTACAACGTTTGGGTCTCCAGTGACAGGCCGCCGACGGGGCTAATGAGTATCACGTATGGGTCTGCATATTGCCTAAGTTCAAGCCTTGTGACCGTGGATGTCAAAGATCTGTTCATTAAGGGTGTCGACCCGTTGCCTGGTCAACTGGGGATGGTTGAAGATGCACTGCTCAGCAGGCGCCCGCTGCCTCCGCCTGAGGTGGAGTACCCCGCGGTCATCGACTGGTGTGACTTCTGGCCTGCAAGGGTGCTCTATGTTGGTGGTGAGTTTGGTCGCGTGCAAAACGAAGCTAACGAAGCCCGTAAACACGAACAAGACTGTTTGGATGCTCAAGATAGCTCTTCGTGGTATGACCGCGGGATTGCACCTCCCCTTGGCTAGTTCTGCGACCCCTGCTGCTGCCTTACCTGCAGAGGCCGGCACTGAGTCTGTGCAGCAGGTCAAGTGGGCCTCAGATGAGGCGCTGCAAAGGTTGACGTACCTCAATCTCGAGGGCACAAGCATCGCGGCCGTGACCTGTCCCCCCGGTCAGTACGTCACCGGCTTCAAGGGCACTGCCTTTGTGGGGCTGCCGTGGCTCCCGGGCTGCGTGTGGGACGCCCTCATGCGCCCCGGCTTCAACCGCGAGGACATTCGTAGTCGGCTGGCGTGGGCAGCAGCAGGGTCAGGCTACCTCACGGTAAGCAGTCCATCAGTATATAGTTAATCTCATCGAGACCCGCCGCTGCAGCCGCAAGTGAACAGAAAGCCGCTGCATTATTAGGATTTACTCGCAAAGTAGCGAGCGCCGCCACGCGCAAGCCCCGAATGAACCTGCTGGTGCAATGCACGCAGGCGCGCACGCTCATCTGCAGTGACGGCGAGACGGAGGTGGATCTGGACTTGCAGCTGAGCGGCATGCGGCAGCGCGGTCCTGACAACACACGGAGTGATACGCGCTACGTGGATTGGCGCGACATCGACTGCCCTGGGGGCTTTGACGCTGTTCGCATGCGCTCTGGGGCGCCGTACTACAGCGCCTACCCGGACCTGTTCTTCCGCTGCCGCGGCACTGGTGAATGGACGTCGTACACGGGCGGCGTGGGGATTGCGGGGAGGACTGGTGGTGACGGCACTGGAGCCGCAGCGCCGCCAGATGGGGCCATACCCCCCGTCGACCCTGCATTTGTGGAGGCGGTAAATGCAACCTGCAGGCGCACTGACCTGCGTAAGGTCTGGGGCCTGCTGCCGCCCACTCCTCAGCAGCAGGCGGCGTTGGGGCTTGATGAGGCCATCGTGTCCGGCCCCGACTTTGCGCCCTTGCGCTCCCGCGACCATGTTCGCCTGTTTGCGGACGTCGAGCTGGAGAAGCTGCCGGGCGCGGCGGACTGCCCGGAGGGGCAGGTGCGTACATGTGCACGGCGCCGAGCGCATGGGGCCCGGCGGTATGTGCACTGATTGAAATTGCATCAAGCGCCTTGGGCTTTCTATCATGCCGCTATGTTGTATAGCGGGCTTCTACTGAACCGCTACACATCAATCACTCTGTCGCGTGATCTGACAACTATCTGATTCTGACTTTTATACCGCGCCTGGCGATATAACATGTTGGTATCGAGCTTCGTTGCGATCCTGCGAACACCCTGGTTCGATCCTCGCAACTCACGGTCGCAGCCGGCGGTCTGAGGGCTGGTGGGAGGTGGCAGCACCCACACTCAGATAGCGCGTGCACGTGAGACGGTATCGGTGACGGTACTGGTAGGCTTGGGCACCCTACGGCCGGCACTCTGAGCCAATGCGTGGAAGGCCTCGGCTGACTTGCACCTGACTGGCCGTTCTGGCGGTCTGTCTATGGCTTGATCACCCATAGAACTGCGGCGATTGGTCTGGGCGCGAGGACGCTGCCCATCTAAGTGGGGGGCACTTGTTGTATAGCGGGCTTCTACTGAACCGCTACACATCAATCACTCTGTCGCGTGATCTGACAACTATCTGATTCTGACTTTTATACCGCGCCTGGCGATATAACACGCTAGCTCACGGATTGTTAATAAACCGTTTGCCAGCAGGTACTGGGTGGTCTTCTTTTGCTTCGGGATCCGTGGGCGCCGGCGGGTGGCAGCTCCGCCCGTGACGCGCGCGCCTACCTCAGCCCGGTGTTGGCCATGCAAGCTGTGGGCGAGCCGCCGGAAGACAGCTTCTTGGGCCCCGCACTCCTCTTTGCCTCGGTATGCCGCGCCTGGGCTAGTACCGGGAGTGCGGCAACGGCAGACCTGGCCGCTCCTGCTGGAGGCCTGCAACACCCCGACCCGCCGCCAGGTGCGTGTATGCATGTTGTTGTGCGCTAAATATCGTTGCCAGGAAAAGGACTATCTAGATAGCTCGTTGGCTTCAGAACCACTACGCACCACGGCACCAGGCATGCTGCATATGTGCGCGTGCAGCAGGTACACACTGGTGCCGTGGTGTTGACTGCGCACTGCTAAGCATTTAATTGCCGTGACTCTTCTGAATAGCTTCGCATGCATGCATCACGTGCAGCTCCCGAAACTGGCGCCAGCTACCTGGGAAGTGTGCTGGCGCCAGCGGGTGGCAGCGCGCCGCCCCCAGGCAGCCAGCCGCTGCTGCAGGAGATTAAGTGCCCCGTCAATGCCTATGCCACCGCTCTGTTTGAATCCGGAAGTCGGGTGAGCTATTGAAACTGTGGAGCCGGCATCCGCGCGGCTATGCGCTGTGTGCATTGTATTGCGGTAGATAGACACGGCAGTGCTTGATTGCATGCGCATGGATGGATGCCATCCATATGCCTACAGGAGAGCGTGAGCCTGCTGGGGCTGCGCTGCTCCGACGGCTCCAGCTCTGCCGCAGGCCGCGTGCTTACGGTTGGAGACCCTGCTGGCATCGCTGGTGAGGGCTTGGGAGGATACAACATGGAGCACCGATGCCCCGATGGATTTGATGCCATGCAAGTGCGTGGCGAGCGGTGAGTGAGGTCAAGGAGGGGACGGAACAGTTACGCCACAGGCTTGACGCTACGGCTGCTGGCAATTCTGCGCGTGCGGACCAACTAACCGCGTTGCGCGCGCACCTGTATGTGCGTGCAGGCTCGGCCCCCAGACCGCGGCCGGCATCAGCGCCTTTGCCCTGCACTGCGACACCACCACTGGAAGTAGCACGGCTACCACGCAGGCCCCAAGAGGCACTACGGCTGATGGCTCGTGGGCACAAGTGGGTTACCCGCTTTGGGTATACAGCACAGCGGCCGGCCGCGGGGACACCAAAGGTCGGGCGTACACGGGTGGAGAGGCAGCTCTCCTCCGCGGCACCATCGTCAGCTGCGGCAATGACACGCAAGGCAACCTGAAATTTGTGTCGAGCATGGTCGTGGAAGGCTATGAGTTGCCAGGTGCAAACGGCGGCAAGTCTGTCACGGTGGTTCGTGCCGTGCACGTGTACTGTCGGCCAAAGCCGCCACCCTCTGCGGAAAAATCCTTTTACGATATCGCGCTAAGGTGCGTGAGGCCGCCTGCTGCTGGCGGTTTGGCCACGTTTTGCACAGCATGGCGTTCGGCGTTTGGCTTGGTATTTGGCATTGAGACCTGTCCACGCACCCGCATGAGCCCATCTCGCTCCCAGCCACGCATGCCGATATCTTGATTTTAGATCCGCGACACACACGTGTGCACACGCGCAGGTACGGCATCACGCTGCGTGAGCTGTTAGCCGCTAATCCCGAGGTCGACCCCAGCCGTGGCCTGGCGGCGTACGACAACACCACACTGCAGGTGCCGCAGCGCTGCGCCGGCACCGCCGTGCAACCGCCCGTGTCAACCATCGCGGCGGTGGTGAGTGATGGGTGCGATCGAGGGCACTGACTGGCTGGCTGGCTTTCTGGCTGGCTATCATACATTCGGCCAGGCGCCGTGGTGGGGCCGCGTGGGGCCGCGTGTCCTGACGGGTGGCCACAGGCGCTATGGGGGCTGTGGCGCGTGCAGGTCGGCAAACTCTGCGGTGGCGCAGTTGGCTTGGAGTGGAATCCTGGCTGGCTGGCTGGCTGGCTGGCTGCCTGGCTGGCTGGCTGGCTGGCTGGCTGGCTGGCTGGCTGGCTGGCTGACTGGCTGGCTGGCTGGCTGGCTGGCTGGCTGGCTGGCTGGCTGGCTGGCTGGCTGGCTGGCTGGCTGGCTGGCTGGCTGGCTGGCTGGCTGGCTGGCTGGCTGATTGGCTGTACACGCCGCAAGGATGCATACATTGCCGTACCCGGACCCCTGACCATCCCATCCATCCGTCCGTCCATAATGCCCATTCAGTGCAACCGGCGCTGGCCGCTGCCCAACACCACCGTCACTGGAATGGAGACGTGCGGCAACATCGCGCAGACCCACGGGCTGGGGCTCAGGTGCGTGGGTGCGTGGGGATCGGCCCAGTTAGTTGCACATGTATGCCTTTATTTTACAACTCCTGATCCTTTGTGGGAATCCATGATGATGCAATGCCTGGAAGCTGTGCTTAGTTCGCATGCATCGTGCGTGACTCATAACGCAGGTACCTCAACGAGATCAACCAGGGCGTGTGCCCCTCCGCCGCCACACGCGTGGCCAGGGGCATGCGGCTGTGCATCCAGCCCGCATCATCCATTTCCTCCACACCAGGCACAGGAAACAGTCGCCGGGCTTTGGCGTCTTCAGAAGTGATATTAGAAGGCGCATCGCGCCGCCGCCTGCAGAACGAGCCCAATGAGCCCAAGTGCAAGTCATGGCGCTGGGTGGCTGAGGGCGCAACCTGTGAAGGCCTCGCGGCTGCCCACCGGCTCAGTGTTGATCAGTTGCTGGCTCTGCCCGAAAACAATAAAGGCAAGTGAGATAATGAAAGAAAGATGCGGGAATCGTGTGGGCAAAAATGGAGGTTAGCAAAAACGGTCATGGGCAATGTCGCCTGCTGCCTGTCCGGCTGACTACCACGCGTGCATGCACATGCAGGCGTGAACTGCCAGTATTTGGAGGTCGGCACCAAGCTGTGCGTGCAAGACACCAAGAAACGCGGGTGGCCCTCGCCCTACATCATCAAGGAAGATGACATTGGCAATGTGGAGGGCGGCGACGACACGCCAGAGCCGCCCCTACCACCTACCCCTGCCTCCCCGGAGTCTCCGCAGCCACCCCCCTCGCCTGAGCCATCCCCCGCGCCTCCAAGCCCTGCGCCCCCCTCACCAGTGCCCCCGTTCCCTGCGCCGCCCTCGCCTTTGCCTCCTTCGCCCGTGCCGCCCTCGCCGGCGCCCCAAACGCCCACCCCGCCGTCGCCTGTGCCACCATCTCCTGTACCGCCCTCGCCCGCGCCGCCCTCGCCCCTGCAGTCCAGCAGCCCCTCGCCGTCACCTTCCCCCTCACCATCACCTTCCCCCTCGCCGTCACCTTCTCCCTCACCATCACCTTCACCCTCGCCGTCACCTTCTCCCTCACCATCACCTTCACCCTCGCCGTCACCCGCTCCCTCACCATCACCTTCACCCTCGCCGTCACCTTCTCCCTCACCATCACCTTCACCCTCACCGTCACCATCACCTTCACCCTCACCGTCACCTTCTCCCTCACCATCACCTTCACCCTCGCCGTCACCTTCCCCCTCACCATCACCTTCCCCCTCGCCGTCACCTTCTCCCTCACCATCACCTTCCCCCTCGCCGTCACCTTCTCCCTCACCATCACCTTCACCCTCGCCACTGCCTTCCCCTTCGCCCTCCCCCTCACCTTCCCCATCCCCCTCAGCCTTCCCCATCTCTTCTTCATCTTCGTCGCCCTCCCCTTCCCCATCTCCTCCAATGCCATCGGCAAGCTCCGCGCCGCCCTCGCCTGCTCCGCCAAGCCCTGCCCCAACCTTCCCCGCCCCAGCCGAAGCAGCTGGCGGTGATTCTCTCAAAACAACATCACGCCCTCCGGCCGATGGCATTGCAACACCCCCGGACCCGGCTCCAGCGTCGCCCAGTGCCGGTGATGGCGTACCTCCATTCCCAGAGCCCGCGCCATCGCCGCCCCACGTGCCGCCACCGCCTAGCCCCCGTGGCAAGTTCCGAAGGATCCCTCCCTGGCCGCCGTCCCCTCCCTCAACGCCCTCACCGGACGCCTCTTCGCAGCGTCATGCTGACCCACCCTCACCACCCAGCCCACCGGCTTCAACCCGCCGCAGCAAGAGGCGGCCGCCATCACCGCCCTCTCCCACGCCACCCAGTCCGCCCATTCCTCCCTCGCCAGCGCCCTCGCCTGCCCCGAAGCTCCTGCCCAAGAGGAAACGCAGGCCGCCACCCCCAGCACCTGCGGCCAATGAGCCTGCTGATGCGATTTAGCCGTCGTCGTCCCCGACATCACACCAGCAGTGAAGGTACTACTAGGTGACGGTAGGTACTCCAAGTGGAAGGAAAGCAAGGTTCAGTGCGTGCAGTGAACTTTGACATCCAAGTCGTCCATGTAGTGAGAGCATGTGGGGGCTGGCGAGGCAGAAGTCTGTGGACCATTAACTGATGGCGGGCTCGGCCTGAGTGTTAAGTTGGAACATGGAGGCGACTGTCCAGGCCTGCCTTGGCGCAGGCGGTTGAGTCTGGATCGAGGTGTGCAAGGGAGAGTCCGTCGAAGGGCCGACCAGGTGCTGCAAGGGAATGAACCCACGACCACGAGGTTGCGTGCCACATTCCCGATGTGATGCCGGGACTCGTGTAAACTGTAAACTCTGTACCACTGAGCTAATAAGAGGGCAGGGGCTTGGCCGCATGCCATTTGCAATGGCCATACCCTTTCTGGCACCAGCTTCTGGCGGGGACAGGGCCGCCCGCTGGGGACGCGAGTGGTGGTGGGAGTCCTTAGTTCCTGTCCTGTCAATCGTGTGAAACCGTGCTTATGGAAACGCGGGTCAGCCCCATGTGTCTCTCTGGATTTACACGCAGCTAGCTCACACATGCAGCTTCCCAAATGACACGCGCATGACTATGCACTCCCACTCGCGCGCCGCGCCAACCGCCAGCCTCCACCGTGCTCAGACGCATGCAGGTTCCCACACGTGCGCGCGCTCAACTGCCAGCTCCCAATCGCGCGCCTGCTGACTAGCACCAACTGCCCGTGTGCGTCACTACAGTCAGGTAGCTTCCGAGCCGGGTCTCCGTACAACTACCTGCTCACGCACACTCGCGCAGCTGCCGACTCCCAAGTCAACTCCTGTACGGCTGAGGGGGTTTGGGGTGCCGTACAAAAGTTAGTTAGGGGTTAGTCGGAGCTGTCCCAGAACCTACATTATACTATTTTTTTGCGTTGACGCTGCCTATGGTGATGGCGGCGCCGGGCGTGGCGCCGTGGCGGCTGTCGGCGGCTGATGCGTGGGTGCAGCAGGCGCTGCCGTGTGAACCGAACGTCTCTTGATTGAGTAACTAATAACTAGCTGTACGGCTTCAAGGGACAGCCGGGACCAGCAAGAAGGCGCTGATACTGTCACTTAACATGCTGGGACTGGGGTACGTACCGGACCAGCGGCGGACGGGCTGCTGCCTGCAACAATACCAGGGTTGCCTAGTACGTGACCCTCTGGCCATAATGCGCGTATTAATACAGTGTACTAGGTACAGTACGTTCAAATACGTTGCATAATACGCTGGGCCACGAAATCGGGGGGAAAGCGGGTGCAAACACGACACGCGTGCCCGCACCATGCCCGAATCGATGTAAACTTGGATTTGCGCTGCCTTAGTCTTCTAGCGGAATTTCCTTCGACTTATTACACTCGTATTTCTGTAAGAAAACACAGCTGCGGTTCGGAGAGCAGCCATAGGTCGCGAACTTCGACGGACATGCCTTCCAGCACCCCTCGCACCCCTCGCCCGCCACGGCGCCGCCACGCCGCCCACCCCCATCCCTGCTGTTTCGCCCAACGCAACGTATTATGCAAGCGTACTAGCCACAGAGGGCAGCGTACTAGTACGTAGTACAGTACGTAATATGTTGTACGCGTACTACGTACTAGGCAACCCTGAACAATACGCCACAGCCTTCGCCTCCACCTACGCGCGATTGACCCGTGTTACAACCAGGCAACCTGTGCCACAGCGGCGCCTAGCAAGCACAAGAGAGACTCCGGCGTTCGCCTTGCGCTGTCGCTCAGGTCGTCCAGACTCTTCAGAACACGAGCGGGTCAATGTCCTGGAACGCTTCATGCGCTAGGTCGGGCACCACGCCACTCCCCTGCCCCTCCTCCCCCTCCTCCCCCTCCCGCTCCTCCCTCCCGCCACCCGCACCCCCGCCTGCATCACCGCCAGCCGCCACCCGCCGCACGCTGCCGGCCCCCAGCAGGTCCTCCAGGGCCGCGGCCGCGGAGCCCGCCTCGCCGCGCGCCAGCAGCGAGCGCCGCAGCAGCCGGCCGCCGCGCGCCGCGCGCGCCGAGTCCAGGCCGTCGGAGAAGTGGCGCTCCCACACCGCCGCCGACACCATCTGCGGGAGGGGCGGGGAGGCAAGCAGGATCTTGGCAGCTGGCCTGCTGCCCCAGGCCACCACCAGCGCCACCACCACCTTGGTGTTGCACGCCCCCCTGCCAGCGGCGCCCGCGCCTGCCGGTACCAGCAGCCGAAACCCCGGCGCGCCCTACCATCCCACCCTCCTATCCGCTCACGAGATTGCCGCGGTGCCGCCCTGCCAGCCCTGCCAGCCCAAGTTCCCATACTTCGCAAGTCGTAACCCCGCCCCCGCCCCCGTATTGCATTTGCCTGTCCGCTGTCTAGTTGGATTTGGTTCAGCTTGGGCTGGTATTCACACACACCCTGCCCACCTGCGCCATGGGGTAGGCGTACATGGCGCCCGCGTTGTGCAGCAGCCCCGGCAGCAGCCCCATCAGCGCCTGGCTCAGCACCAGCCGCCCGCCAGGCAGCGAGCTGTGCGCAGACCACAGCGCCGCCACCAGCGCCCGAGACGGCGTGGCGGGGCCCAGTCGCACCCAAATGCCGCCCTCGTCGTCGTCCGGCCCCCCGCCACCACCACCGCCGCCAGCCGCGCCGTCAGGCCTGCCGCTGCGCGCACGCGTGCTCCCGACCGCGGCCTCCTCCTCCGCCGCCTCCCTCTCCTGCTCCTCCTCCTCCTGCTCCTCCTCCTGCCCGGCCTGCGGGTCCGGCCTCAGGCGCAGGGTGGGCAGGTGCAGCTGGCGCCCGTTGAGGTGCAGCGCCAGGTCGGCGGCCGCCAGCAGCGCGTGCTGCTGCAGCTCCAGCCAGGAGCGCTGCCGGCCCAGCGCGGCGGCCAGCGGCGCCACGTCGCGCGGGCGCAGGCGCGCGCCGCTGCAAGGGGGGAGCATCGCCGGGAATCGGGGGCCGCAGGGAGCGGGAGGGGGAAAGAAAGCAGGAGCAACTGTCAGGCGGCGGCACTGCACAACTCCCGGCGTCACGGCATGCCAGGCCAGCTCTCCGCATGCACACAGCCGCCCCTGACTCCCATCTCGCTGCATGGCCGCTCGGGTGGCTCAACTTCGCCGCCCATCCCTGCACACCCTCCCCCTAGCTAGGTTTGGATTTAGCTTGGGCTGGTATTCACACGCGCACGCACCCCCCCTGCACACCCCACAGCCGCGCCCCCACAACCCATTTCACACGCCCCGCAGCCACGCACGCACGCACGCACCTGTCCACGTGGCTCGACAGCGCCGCCAGCACCGCCGGGTCCGCCGCCCAGCGCTCGGTGATGTGCGAGGCCAGCTCCAGGTGGTCCACAGAGCTGTAGCAGGCGCACGACTCGGGCAGCGGCGGCTGTAGCGCCGCCCGCTGGCTGCCCTCGCCACTGGAGGGGTCGGGGGCCGGGCGCGGGGCGGTGGCGCGGGGCGTTTCAGGATTGGATGCCGCAGTGGGCACAGCGGGCACAACAAGCAGCAGACGATGCCGTTACCGATAATCATTGGGGGCGGACGCAGCAGGCGGAATCGTGAACGTGCACACCCACATGCCTGGTCTGCGTGCGCAGACGCCCAGACGCACACCCGAGTGGCCCCCGCCCCCTCGCCCGCCACACCACGCCGGCGCGGCCGCCGCTCACCGCCCGGCACCCGACGCCTGTGCCGCTGCTGTGCCGCCGCCGCCGCCGCCCGCCGCCGACAGCAGGTAGTGCAGCGCGTGCCCCAGCTCGTGCGCCAGGGTGCGCAGTAGCCGCGGGTCCTCCAGCAGCCAGAAGGGCCGCCCCCCGCCGCCGCCCGCCCCGGCCGCCGCAGCCGGGCCCGAGCCCGATGTCGATGGCCCTGCTGCGGACTCAGCAGTGCCAGCGGCGGCGGCGGTGGCGGCGGCCGCGGCGGCGGCGGCGTCAGCGCACAGCGCCAGCTGGTGTGCGGGCAGGTGCAGTGCCACATGCGGCACACAGGCGCCCGACACACAGGCCGCGGAAGCCGCGGAGGAGGGGGAGGAGGAGGCGGAGGAGGAGGAGGCAACCAGCCCCGGCGCCAGCCAGGGAGCGGCAGCGCCGCCGCTGGTGTAGCCGTGCCTGGGTGTGTGCCGTGGCGACCGGGCAGGTGAGGTGTGAGGTGTCCGGGGCCCCAACCCCAGCTTGCGAGCTCAGCCCAATGCATTGACGCACACCACTCCGCCCGTACCTCCCCGTGCTGCACTTGTCATTCCGCCTCCACACACACACAGCCCCGCCCCCACCCCTGGCCCCGCCCCTATCCCCAACCCCCCACCCCCGCACCGGATGAGGGCCGTGAAGGGCATCCCGCACTCCGGGTCGACGCACACATACAGCACCCCCACCAGGCTGCTGCTACTGCCGCTGCTGCTGCCACCTGCGTGCCCCTCCGAGCCGGCACCTTCTTGCCGTACCGGCGCGGCGCTGCGCCGGAACGACCGGCGGCCGCCGGCACCGCTGCTACAGCCGCTGCTACTGGATGTCGAAGCGGCTTCCGCTTCCGCTGCTACAGCCCCAACCCCAGCCCCCGCACCGCCCGACGCGGTGTCGTGCAGCTCCAGTTTGATCAGGTGGTGCGGCGGCGCCCAGCCGGCCTCGTGGCTGCTGAGCCAGGGGCTGGGCCGCAGCTCCAGACCCAGCGTGGGCGCCAGCAGCCGGCTCAGGCCTGTGGGGCCGCATTGCGGCGCAGCAGCGCGCGCACACACAACCGGGTGTCACACAGCCAGGAGTGCCGCAGCGAGGGCAGGCCAGGCGCAAGGACCGGGGCATGCGTTCCTTACCCCCTCCCACTGGGGCTCGGGCAGACTGCTTGCCTTCGTGGGACTAACTTTGCTTGGACTTGAGAATATATACCCCCGAAATAACCAACCAACCACGGTCCCAAAGCCGTTCGCATGAACGGTCACCCACCCTCCCTCGCTCCCCACACACAAAAGCAGCGCCGCCCGCCGCCCGCTCACCGGCCAGCACGCCCTCCAGCTCGAAGTAGGGCGCCAGCTCGCCGCCCCACTCCTCCGCGCTGGGCAGCGGCTCGCGACCCAGCTGGCTGCGCGGCACGGCGCGTGCATTGGTCGCAGGGGTTTAGGTCGTGGGTTTAGGTGTATGTGCCGTCAAAGATCATAAGATCATAAGCATGTGATGTGCTGTGTTGTGCGTGCATGCATGTGTGTTTGTGTCCGTCACCCACCGCTGACAGCCGCAGCGGCCTGCACTCATCCTTCACCACACCTGAGGAAGTCCAGGCTGCCCACCAGGTCCAGAGGGTCCTCTCCCTCCGCCCCCGCCGCCGGTGGTGGTGCCCTGCCCTGCCCGATCAGCGTGCCCGCCTCCTCCCGCGCCTCCACCTCCAGCCTCATCGCCAGCCGCTGCAGCCGCGCCACCTCCTCCTCCGCCATCGGCGCCACCGCGTCCAGCAGCTCCGCCAGCCACTGCAGCGCGGCCTCGGGGGAGCCTGGCGGGGGTAGGGCGCGCATGTGTGACGTGTGTAATGTGTGGTGTGTTGGGATCAAGTACACACCGTACGCCTGCTGTCTACGCTGCTACACTTCGCTTACCATCCTTGCGCTCACAGCCCAAACACTCAGCCCAAACACGCAGCCCAACCACCCGCCCACAGCCCTACCCGCCACGGAGCCGGCGGCGCGCAGGTGCGCGAAGCTGGGCTGCCCCAGGCAGTGCGCGGCGTCGTCGCGCGCGCGCCGCAGCACGTCCATCAGCTCCAGCGCGGCGCCCGCCTGCGGGTTGGCGCCGTGGCAAGCATCAGCACAGGGAAGTGGACCGACGCAGGTTGCATGGTTGCATGGTTGCATGGTTGTGTGGTGAAAAGAAGGGCACCCCGCCCAAGCGTGTTGTGAAGAGGACATCGTGTTTGAGTGTGTGCACGCGTGTGTGACCTCGGTACGCGGCAGGGTATGGACCGCAGCAGGACCAGACAGGCCACACGCGGTGCCGGCGGGCTAGGCTAGGCGTGCATGAAGGCGCCGGCGCCGCCGCCAGCTCCCGCAACACCACAAGGGCGTCGGCGCGCGCCGCACCTGTGCGCCCAGCGTTGCCGCGTACACGGCCCGCCGCACGGCGCTGCTGGGCTGCTCGGCCAGCAGCAGCGAGGTCAGGCCGCCGCTCAGCGGCACGCGCCACAGCCGGCCGCCTGCTGGCAGCGCGGGGCCCAGGGGCGTGGGGAGGGAAAAGTGCGCAGCCGTAGAAGCAATGTGAACGTGGTGTGGATGCAAAACGGGGTTGGTGGTGCGAGGGCGACGTAAAACTCAGATACCAGTACCTCGCACACAGTCGGCTGCACACTGCCGTACCGGTACCTCGCACGCACCTCGGGTACGGGCCTTTTGTGTGGCGACGGTTAGCGGCGCCAGCCGCACGCTCGGCCCGTCCGCGCCACCGCCGCCGCCGCCGCCACCCCCATCCCCTGCCGCGGCGGAGCCTTGCCGCCCCTGCGCCTCCAGGCCCGAGGCCGGCATCAGGTGCAGCGTGACGCCGGCGCCCGCGCGCGCCGCCTCCAGGTCCGCCTCCGTCGCGGGCGTGGCGGCCTGCGACAGCACGGGGTCGCCGCGCACCTGCGGGGAGCGAGTGTGTGCGTTTGATAGAGAGCGCCATAAGCAAAAGCAGTGTGTAGAAGTGTGTGTTTGTTGCGCGGCATGTTGACGGCGAGCGATCACGGCGACCCACTTGGGGGGGGGCGGGAGTCGGCGGCGCCCCCAAGCCCCTGCACATCACACACGCACCCACACACAGGGCCCCTTTCGCAGCTCTTGCAGGGCGGCGCCGCTCCCAAACCGCCCATGCCACCCAGACCGCCTCCTTATCCCCACCATCCAACTCCACAGCACGCACGCACGCACCTCGCTGTCATGCAGCAGCAGCACCGGCGGCGGCGCCTGGTCCGGGTCGGCCAGCGCCTCGCGCCACCCCGCCAGCAGCGCCGCCTCCAGCGCCTCCAGCCCGCGCCGGTCCGCCTCGTCCGCCGCGCTTAGCGCCGCCGCCCGAGCCACGCCCTCAGACACCAGCCGGGGCGGCTGCGGCGGCTGCGGCGGCTGCGGTTGAGTGGGAGGCTGAGCAGCGGGGGCTGCAGACGGCGCGGGGTGCGCGGTGCCAGGTGCCTGACTTGCTGCGGCGTCGGCGGCGGGCCGAGGCGCCCCTCCCGGCGGCCAGTGCGTGTGCGCGGCCAACAGCCTGCTCAACTCGTCCTCCACCCCCTGGCGTGTTTGGGGGGGCAGGGGGGGCAAGGTCCAGGGTTTTCCGACGTCACGCTGTGCGGCTGCAGCACGGCACGGCTGCGGCATGGCACACCCCTGCTTAAACCCGCTTCAAAGCCCCGGCCAACGCGGACGGTGCGGCACCTGCAGCGCCGTCTCCACGCGGCCCGCCGCCTCCCGCCATGCCGGGTCGGTGTGGTGCGCCGCGCAGTGGGCGGCGGGCGCGCGCAGCCAGGCCACCGCCTCGTGGTGCCGCCGCACCAGCAGCGCAAGTCGGTCGCCTGGGGCGCGTGCAGCACGGCGCGGCGGCAGCGGCAGCAGCGGCAGCAGCGGCAGCAGCGGCAGCAACGGCAGCAGCGGTAGCAGCGGCGTTCGGGAAAAGCACCAGAGGCAGACCGCACGCACGCACGGGACGACCAACGGGGCCGTTCATCCGGGGGGCTACCAGGTAGCAGCGCGCCGCCAACACAAGCCCTTGCCCCGCGCCATGCCCGCACCACGCACGCGGCGCTGCTGCTGCTGCTCACCCTGGCTCTCGCGCGCCGCCTGCGCCTGCACCGCGCCACACACCAGCACCAGCCGCGCCGCGGTGTCCAGCAGGTCGTCGGGTCGGGTCACGCCGGGCAGGCCGTACAACCCCGGCTGTAGCCCGGCGCCCGCCTGCGCCTCGCTGGTGGACGCCGCGGGGGTTGAGCCCCCGCTCTGGTTGGCTACAGCACCTGGCGGTGGCTGCAGGGGCTGTGGCGGCGGCGCCGCTGGAGCGTCGAGCCCAGCAGGCGACGCCGTCGGCACTTGTGATGGCCCGGTGGCAGCGGCGGTGCACCGCCGCGCGCGTGGGCGCAGAGCGCCCACGCCGGCCGAGCTGCGGCTGGCGAATGCTTCTGCAGTGCTGTGGAGGAACCTTCCGCCGCCGCAGCGCCTATGATTATTAGGCAGCGCTGCTGCGCGCCCACCGCGAAGAGCCATCGGCTTGCGCGAGGTGGCAGTGCGCCGATGTGTATTCGTATGTTGTTGGTGCACTTGAGAGATTATTATAATATTATTGGCACTGGTACTGGCAGCAGACCGCCCACACAGGGGACGATTGAACGTGGAATCCATTTTCCGGCAGTGCGCTCGGTTCTGCTGGCTCGTCATTGTGTTCTTAAACCACACACACCACAAAATCTAACATTGTCTGTGGCAATAAAAAACAAGTGAAAACGTCAACTTCAGACCTGTGCACTTGGCTGCGCGAGGGATTTCATGGCCGCAACTCTTGCAATTATCTGATGCATCTGAAATGACGAATGGTGCGCCTGAAAAACAGGTGCGTGGCACTGAAAACCAAAACATTGAAGACCGATTGGTCGAAATCGTTTTCAGACCGCGTCCCTGGCTGCTGAATTAGGTACCTGTTCGTGGAGGTGGAGTACAAGGATAATAAGCTTGATGAATCCTCAAGTAAGCGGGGCTTCTGGTTCGGCTTCCCCACGACTAGGCGCCAACCAGCCGCCGCAGCACGCACGCCGACCACCCCCACCCTCACGACGCCGCGGCCCACCGCACGTGTGCCCTGCAGACGAGCTAGCAATCCTCACCGCCGTCAGAGAATCTGTCGCAGTTAACTTTGGGGATTACGGCCTGGGGTGCAATATATCAAGCTTACAAGGTGAGGAGCAGAAGGGGGCGAGGGCACAGTTGCAACCCCATCACGCATGCCCGCGTCTCTGCCGCAGTCAAGTACTACAGCCCGTTCACGGGCACGTGCATCGTGCGATGCGCCACGTCCGAGAATGAGCGGGTGAGATGCCGGGCCCTGGCAATGGGCCGCTGTGGGTGGTGCGTGTCGCCGCATGCTTGGGGGTAGCCAACGGCACAACAGGACGCGCAGGCGCGGGGCCTAAGCTCCTCGCAGGCGCTGTTCGCCACCTATTTGTGGTGCGGGTTCTTCAAGCATGGGCTGGATGGGCTGCATGGGCTGCCCGCAGGTGGTGACGTCCCTGGCGCTCATGACGGAGGTGAAGGGCCGGCCGGCGGCCCTCCGGCTACTGCGCATAGCTGGTGGGTGGGTGGGTGGGTGGGTGGGTGGGTGGGTGGGGCGGTGGGGCGGTGGGGCGGTGGGGCGCAAGGCGGACTTGGAATGGCCCACGGTGCCGTGGCTGATGCTCCCAACGGCTGCTCTGACAGCTTACCATCAAGGATGTGCGGCCCCATCCGCACTTACCAATGATTTGGGCACCTATCTCCGTTCGGCTCAAGGCGAGCCCTCGCGCCAAGTGACGAGCCCTCATCCAGCATCCGGTCTATCCGCTCACTCTCCGCGGCGTTCACTTGGCCCGGGTGTCAATTGTCGAATCCACCGCACAGGTACCCTGACCGCATGCAAGGAGGCGGCGAGTGCGCACAGCGTGGCGCGCCTGCCCCAGCTCAAGCTGGCGCCCCGGCAGGTCAGCAACGGAGTTGGGAGCATGTGGGTTGGCCCGTAGGCCTGGGGCTGCTGCTACAGCCATGGCATGCTACAGCCGCCGGCAGTTGCAGGCCTTGCGCTTGCGCTCGTTCTATGCTGGGTGAGGGGACGGGCATGTGTGGTTCGCGGGGAAGGGCGCGCCTGAAGGACGGGCTCCCGCCCACCGCCTGTTGCAGTGCGGGCTGCGGAGCCCCAGGGAAACGCGCGTGCTGTGGCGTGCAGCCCTGTACGTCGCCACCGATGCACTGCGACCGCCATGGCGTGTCCACGCACTTCATGCCGGTGCCGCTCCTCCTGCCGGCGCACCTGACACGCCTCCTTCGACGTGCTGCGTGTTGCGCAGAAGCAAGCCGCGGAGCAGCTGCACGCGAGCATCGGCGGCATTGGGCTATGATGCTAAGTCCGGTCAAGCCCGGCACACGTCGTTCGAGGCTGCCAAGATTGCGTGAGCGGCCGTGGCGCAACCTGTACGCGGCGGCAAGTGTGCACCACCATTTCTTCGCCTGTCACGTTCGCGCTATCCGTGGGCATAATAGTCTGAGGTGTAGATGGCCGGTGGCGGCGGGTGACGAGGTGTGGTGTTGGCGTTTGTGCGCAGCTGGAGATGGGAGGAGGCGGTGACGCAGCCCTGTAGGTTCACACCGTCCGTCGACGAGAGCAGGCCGCTTCGGCGGCCGATAGCCTCCAAACACCCCGCCACATGAATCCAAGCGTTTGAGGACGCATGGGGCGAAGGCGGCCTTGTCAATGGACGGCGGCCGCTGCGTGACCAGGAGAAGATGTAAAGGCCACCGTGCCTCGCCGTGCATCGATTCATACCGCATCAGCCACCTCGGCGCAACCAGCTGGGGTCTGCTGGGGTAGGTGGGCTGGTCCATACTCACATGCGGGTCAGACGCTGACGGGTCCACCGCTGTACATCACAGCCCTCGCCCTCCCGTCTTTCAGCAGGGGAACCCGTGTCTTTCAGACAGAGTTGATGCAAAACAACAAGGAAGAGGAAGAGCGCATCACCTCACAGTGACACAACCCGCAACGCGACTAGGCGAGCAAGCAGAACACCAGAGAAGCCCCCGCAGCAGCCACCGAAACCCACGTGCATGCCTCCGGGGCGAAGCAAGGGCAGCCACACCCAAAACGCCGTTAGCAGGGAAACCACCACGGGCGCACGATCAGACGGAGGCGCACACGCGCCAACGTGCTGCAAGCCGGGCCCTCGCACCCGCTGAACGGCACAGGAAAGCGCTAGAAAGGCCGCGGCCGGACCCCCCACAACAACTCCACCTCCGCGCGCGCCACTCCCGCACCTGCGTCACCAGGCCGGGAGCACACCACATGGGTACCGTCCGCCACCCAGCCCCGCTGCCAGGCGAACCCCTCACCGCGGCGGGACCTCAGAACCAGCGCGCGCCCACTGCCAAGGCTGCAGGACCACCTCGAAAGTACCGCCGGGGCCGGGGGCCGCATCGCTGCCAGCCGGCGGTGTGCGCTGCAGGCACGATGGCTCCGTCGTCGCGCTCGCTACCAGCCCACCACCCTCATCAGGGGCCGAACCCAGCCTCGCCACCAACGCGCCACCGCTGGGCTCGTCGCCACCAACTACAGGCGGGCGGGCCTCCGCCCCCCAGGCAACTGCCCGCGCACCCAGCAGCGCCGCCGGCCTTTTCAGCCGCCAAAGGCGACGGCTGGCGCCCAGCCTGCGGGAGCAGAAGGAAACCAGACGGCAGGCCAGAGCCAGCACCCCCGGGGGCGCGGGTGTCCGGGAGCTTGGCGGCGGCAGCGGCCCCAGCGCGGCCGTCGGCCTGCTGCTGGCTACGCTGCCCCCAAGCCGACCGCGGCTCCACCAGCACGGCGGCGGCGAGGGGAACGCGCTGCAGCTCCGGGAAGCGGCAGCAGCGGCTACGGCCTCGAGAGAGGTGGTGGCGTCGGAAGCGGCGGCGGCATTGGACGCATCGGCGCCCCTGCCACCCGCCAACCTTTCCCAGCCTGGCGGGACTCCGCAGCAGTCGAAGGCGAGCGCGCCTCCAGCGGCTCCAGCGCCCGCACTCCTACCCTTCGTCCCTCGCACCGTCAGGCTCCGCGTTCGGGCGGCCGTGCATCCCAACAACATCAACACCACACCCACTTTGCCCCTCGCCGTCAAGTTGCCTTGGCTCCCTCCGGGGACACATTCCGCAAGGCGTCCGCACTGTGTGCCGGAACTGCGCCGCCCTGCGTGGCCCCCCCGTCCCGGCCTCCAGCGAGGTTGGGAAGGCCGGCAACACCAACGCCTGCCGCCATGAATGTTGGCGCCTGCGGCCGGTGTGGGCGGCTGGGCGGAACGCGCCGTTTGTCTGAACTCCCGACCCTGGCCCGCGCGCCGTGTTGCCGCTAAGTCCACGACCGGGGTTCTAAACCCTAGCTCGAATCTGAGGCACCCGTCACAAAGTGTATCGATCTGTATGCACAGCGCGCGCGCACACAATAAAAACTGCGGACGCGACGGCGAAATTCGTCCAACCTCCGCAGAGAGCAGCATCGAGTGATGGAGGCTCGCCATGTCGCGATGTGATCTGCAAATACAAGTGCAACCACGGCTCCCACGGGCCTGAAACCGGCATCTGCTCGCGAGGGCGCCCGGATGGGATCGCCAGGCCTGCACCCTCGAGCCGTCACATTTCGATCCAACCGTAGCTATTTGCATAGTCCAACATTACGCATACTGAATCATACGTTGAAACGGGCCAACGAATCGACGCTGGCGTCAACAAGCCAGGGTACCGTATTTGGGGCCCCTCAGAAAGTCTCAGCGCTCATGACTGCTTGTAGTAGACTCGGCTGTCAGGGAGCCTGAGGAGTCCAGGTGAGCCGCAGCGCTGGGCGGTGGTCACCGAGGCACATGAAGTCCGCGCAGCTCCGAACCTGCGGCTGTTGGAGCCCGGACGCCTTGTGCTGAATAAAGGGGCACGACTGGGACCGCACTGCTCTATCAGCGCGCGCGTTTCGAGCCGAGAAGGGACGAAATTTGCTTGAGGGGAAATGGCCTCGACTCTTCCTCTTGACTTGCAGGCCGTCGCGAACAAACGAGCCAATGAACACGGCCGCATTTGATGACTCGCTGCAGCTGCAGCTGCAGGGTAAGCCCGGGTTGGAAAAACAGCGTTTCCTTCCATTGAGTGTTCGTAGTGCTAAAACTCTCGCGCCCTTGAACAAACACCGGTACGGGTCGCGTCGTCTGGGTTCTTGGTCTCAATTCGGGGTATGGAGGGTGCCACACACCGGCGACACCGCCAAGCACCGGCAAATCGAGTGACAGCACATGTTTGCGGGTCGCTTACTTGCGACAAGCCCTGGTGGCCGTCACGACAGAATGTGCGCATACATAGTGGTTGGTCTACATGCTCTGTCGACTGGGCTGACGTCCCCTTGAGCTGCGCCGGCACGCTGATGTTGTGCCGCGCTGATCGAAAACGCCCGCATACGTTTGTTTGCAGGCGGCGCCTTCAACATGTCGGCCTCTTCGGGGAGCATGGTATGGCCGCAAAACGCGGCAAACCGGGCCATGCCAGGGGGAGCCCCTGCGGCGCGCCCACCCTCGCTGAACACGCTGGTGGCGAACCCCGCCGGCCTGATCGGTGGGGGCGGCCAGGCGGCGCACTTGACTCCAGCACAGCAACAGCAGCAGCTCCAACAGCAGATCCAGCAGCTGCAGGCCGCTGCCGGGGGCGGCTCGCAGGTCTTCACGCTCAACAACGGCACGCGCGTTGTGAAGGCCGGCCAGCCCTACCCGAACACGACCATCGTCCAGAACTTGCCCACGGGGCAGCAACAGCTCGGCATGGCCAACGTCCAGCGACCCCCTGTCATGGTCGGCCAGGGACAGATAGGAATGGCGCAGCCGGTGAACCTCAATGCGCTGGGGTTGTCCGGGCTCCAGGGCCAGGCGGGCAAGCTTGCGTTCATGCAGCAACAGCAGCAGCAGCAGCAACACCAGCAGCTGCCGCAGCAGCACGTGCTGGTGGCGCAGCCGCAGCAGGTCCTGCAGCAGGCGCAGGCGGCGAAGCTGCATGCCGGGATGGGCATGCCGGGCGGCGGGAGCCTGGCGGGCCTGGGCGCCATCAACGTGGCTGGCGTGAACGGCATGGCTGTGCGGCCGGGCGCCGTTTACCAGCCCGGCGTTGCCATGCGGCAGGGCCCCATGGGCGCCAGCGGGGTCCGCCCCCTGAACATGCCCAGCAACTCCATCACGCTGCAGCAGGTGTTCGCGCCGCCGCCGGCCAACATCACGACCACGATCACGTCCGTCCGGCCCGCCATGCGCATCCCCAAGCTGGGCACCGTCGCCACCTACAACCCTGTCACGGGCGTGCGCTCCGCCACCACCAACGGCGTCACACCCGGCGGCGCCGGCGGCGCCGGTGGCACTCCGGCTCTGCCCGCCGGCCTGCCCGCCTCGCTGGTGCAGCAGGTGAACCTGCTGCAGCAGCAGGGCGGGCTGCTGCAGCCACAGCTGCTGGGGCAGCCCAGCGGCGCCATGGCGGTGCGGCCGGGCACGCTGCTGAACGGCGGCGTGAACGCCACTAGCGGCAGCCAGCGCCAGACCACGGTCGTGGTGGGCAGCAACGGCATCACCGCGCTGCAGCAGCAGCAACAACAGGCTCAACAGCAGCAGGCTCAGCAGCAGCAGCAGCAGCAGGTTGTGAACATCACGCTCGCGGACGGCACCACCACCACGACGGTGCTGGACCAGGCCACGCTGGCGCGCATGCTGTCCGAGACGTCGCGCGGCCAGGCCGCCAAGATCCAGCTGGCCGCCAACCACCAGCATCAGCAGCAACACCAGCAGCAACAGCAGCAGCAGCAGATGCGCCAGATTGCCGCCGCCGTCAATCAGCAGCAACAGCAGCAGCAGTTCCTGCAGCTGCAGCAGTCCCTGAACGGTGGCCTGCAGCAGGTGCAGCTGTCGGGCGCGCCCAGCCAGATGCTCGTCCGCACCAGCGCCCAGCAGCAGCTGCAGCAGCAACTCGGCGGCCGCGGCATGCAGGACAACTCGCCCACCGCCGCCTCGGCTGGGCAGATGCTCGGCGGAATGCAAATGCTGAATGGCCAGGGCGGCTTCCTGCAGGCCGCGACCAGTCAGCACCAGCAGCAGGGCGGCGGCGCCAACGGCAGCAATATTAATATTTTTGACGGCAACAGCGCCGCGCTGGCGCAGCAGCTGCAGTCCGCCGGCGCCAGTCAGCAGCAAATGATCGACGGCCTGAGTGTTGTGGACCTCAACTCCATTGTGGACCAGCACCAGCAGCAGAACGGCTCTCAGTCGAACTCACAGAACGCGCCGCACCTGCGCGCCAACCACCTGGGCATGGGTGGCGCCGGCGGCGGCGCCATGAGCAACATGAGCAGCGGCCCGCAGCAGCAGCTGCACCACCAGCAGCAGCAGCAGCCCGACATGAGCGGCAGCAGCATGGGCCACCTGACCCTCGACGACGCGGCCAGCCACCAGAACGGCAGCGGCGGCGGCGAGGCTTGCGGGCCGGACGCGTTCGCCGCCGGCATGAACGGCGGCGGCGGCGGTGCCGGTCTGGGCGGCCTGGGCATCGGCATGGGCATGGCGGGCGTGCTGGGCTCGTCGCGTGAGGACCTGAAGATGATCCTGGTGTCCATCGGCCAAGAGCTGGCGCGCCACGGTATCAGCGTGGAGACGGCGGTGACGTCGGGCTGGCTGGGCGTGCTGTCGCCCATGGACGTGGCGGTGCTGGCGGAAGCGTACGCGGAGGAGGAGCGCCGCGTGACCGGCCAGCCGCTCTCGCAGCAGCAGCAGATGCAAATGCAGCTGCAGCTGCAGCACCAGATGCAGCTGCAGGGTCAGCAGATGCAGGCGATGCAGGGCCAGATGCACTCGGGCAGCCAGCCGCAGCTGCAGCACCTGCACGGCTCCAGCGGCGGCGCCGACAGCGGCGGCTCCTTCCCGCGCCCGCTGTCCGGCCTCAGCATCGGCTCCGGCCTGGGTGGGTTCGGCCCCGCCGGTCCCGGCAGCGGCACTGCGCCCGGCAGCGCCGCGGGCGGCGGCGCCACGAACGGCTCCAACAGCAACCCGAACAGTGACATGCCGCTGGGCGAAATCCCAAGCCTTGGCCTTGGCGGCGGCAACACCACCTGCAGCGCCGACCGCAGCGCCGCCGCCGCCATCCTGGCGCTCACGTCCTCCTCGGCTCGCACCAGCATGTCGGTGCCGCCGTCCGAGGACGGCAACGGCAACGGCGGCGGCGCGGACGGCCCGCCATCGGCGCCCGCCGCGCCCCTGGCTGGCGGCACCAGCACGGGCAGTGGCAACGGCAACGGCTTGTTTGACCGCGACAGCACCGCTGCCGCCGTGGCGAGTGGCGCCAGCGGCGGCAACTTCGGCGCGTTCCAGTACGGTCTGTTTGGCCTGGGCGGCCTGGTGCAGCCCGGCGGCAGCCTGAGCGCCGAGCACGACCGGCCCGTGGACCGCTCTGACGACGCAGGTGTGTGTCTCCGTGCGCTGGCTGATTCCATATCCGTGCGGCAGTGCAAAGCTACCTTACGGGTTGGTTCTTTTGAGAGGGGGCGCACATCCCGGTTCGCATCGCTTTTCCTTGTGCTGACCCGGCCCTTCCCGGCTGCCCTTGCTGTGCTCGTGTTCGCAGCCGCGCTGGCGGACGTCTTTGGCGAGAAGCCCTGGCCCCCGGGCCTGGGCCTCATGGCGGAGGAGCTGGGCCTCAACGCGCAGCAGCACTCGCAGCCGCAGCAGTGCTCCGGGCCCGGCCCCAAGCTCATCGACTCGGCGTCCGAGTACGAGGCGCGCAGGCAGGCCGCCGCCGCCGCCGCGGCTGCGGTTGCCGCCGCGGCGTGCGTCGGCGGGCAGCCGCGTGCCGCGTCGTCGGACTGCCATGCGGCTGTGGGCGGCGTGCCGTCCGGTGGCGTCGGCGCGCTGGTTCCGCTGGCTGCGCTGGCTGCAAGCAAGGCCAACCTGTCCGCTCCCGTGGCTGCCGTTGCGACCATTGCTGCGCCGGATGGTGCGGCCGACACCATGCCCGCGGAGTCAGACAAGGAGATGGCGAAACGATTTGCGAACCTTGACCTTGGCTGTGGTTTTTATTGAGAGGGGAGATGCGATGTGTTTTTCAACGTCCACGCTTTAATTTACCAACCCAGTGTCTGGGTGCGTACGAACGGCTGATGGGGGGTGATGTGATGCGGTTCATGGGGCTGGGTTTTCCTGTCATGTGGGCACAACTAGGCATCAAGATTATTGCTTTCGCATCTGGTCACTTTAAGAAGCCCGCCGAATTACGTGGCGGTTGCCTACTCACGCAGGAACGCTTGATCAAGAGCAACGGGTTTCTAATGCTGGGGTACGGGACAATCGGTGTTAGTATGGCGCGCGATTGCCAGCTCCACCTGTGTCGACGGGTATGATCAGGCACACCGTCCGCCGTCGGACACGGTTGGAGATGAAAATCGCTGCATGCACGGCCTGCAACTGGATACATTTGAGAGTCATACAACTAGAGATGAACACGCTGTGTGTGAATCAGCACAACTTTGATATCGGAAATGGAGATTGGCCATGATACTTGCGGGCGGGGTGAAACGGGGGAACTTGGGTTCGACGCTGGGCTGGGTGGTGCATGGTACGGCGGGGTTCTCACTGGCTCGGGCGCAACTCATCAATGTGCGTGCATGGCAGAACGCGGCTATACATGGTGCACGGAGAGTGGGACCCAATGACCGAATGCATGCGTGCTCGTTGGCACAGGAGAATGGTGGCTCAGGGGCGTTGAAGCTATAAACCCCGCTCCGGTGTGTCAGTGCAGTTCAGCATTCGCGATGCATTTGCATTTCGGAAGATGGCAGTTACCCCGTTGCGTAATGCTCGGAAACGCATTCTACGGGCCAATGGGAGGTGCGAACTTGCAATGAGAGTCATTATGTTTTTCTTGGGTCCTTACTCGACTCCACTGCCTGCAATGCGGGCAGTAGCGGAGGACGATCAACGAGCGGCACATTGATATGGGTTGAATGGTTGGGGCTGTCACGCGCACCTCGCTTGCCTGGTGCACGCTGTGCACAAAGTGGAACGGCGAGCAGGGCGGTGCAGTGCATTGCCGCAAGAAGTGTGTGTGTGTGTGTGTGTGTGTGTGTGTGTGTGTGTGTGTGTGTGTGTGTGTGTGTGTGTGTGTGTGTGTATGGGTTATTCACCACTAGGCATACTGATGAAGGTTGCGATAATGCGCCGCTGCCAGGCCTGCGCGCGCCCGATGTGCATATAGTTGAGCTTCACACGGGTCCACGCGGGTCCTGGCGGCGGCGCCATGAAAGAATGCAGGCCAACGAGGTTAATTGACGCATTGCTTAGTTGGAGCTGCAGAGTAACCTGGGAGCGCAGCGTAAGCAAAATAAGGGTCATGCGGATGGCTGGACAAGCATTTGAATGGCGCAACAATGCAGTGCATGGCACACGTGTTCTTCTGTTTGGCCCGGTTGGGTTAGTACTACAACGCATGACGCCGGGGTCTGGACTGATTCAGACCACCAACAATTAAAAAATAGCATCTTTGGTTAGCACTGGCCGCATGATCAGGTCTGAGAGTTGAGGATTAATATTCACTTTTCAAGAGCTAGGTAGCTGGAGGAGGAATCCAGGCTCGGGCTGGAATGGCGCTGCAGGGATGAATGGATTTATCCTGCAAGGCACTGCGCAAAACAAAACTCAAAAGGGATTGGCTATCATTCCTTACAAGGGGAGACAAGCCGGGGGTGGGGTGAACACTGGGTTGTGCAAGGAAGAGGACGCGCGCACACGCACTCCGATCTTGTGTACCAGGGGTGTGGGCTAATAAGATGAGGCGGAGCTCGGCCGGTTGGATGAGAAGCCACACATGGCGTGGCGCTGGGTGCGGGTACGGGATAAAATGAAGTAAGTGAATGTGAGATCACACGGCTCGAGAGCCGCGGTGCTATTCTTCTGATGACCGTCGGCCGGTCGGCCGGGTGTGGCCGCACGCGCGTCTTCGCATCGCGGAGATGCATTCAAGCATTGGCTGATGCTCAAAGGGTGGTTGGCTGAGTGGTGCATGCGCGTGACTATCGTGACGGCGCCGGCGCATCCTCCGGGCAGTGCATTGCCAGGTAGCTGCGCAGCCACGCGGTGCAGCCAAGCCGGGAAGTGTGGGTTAACGGGGCTACGTCTCGATAATTGGATGGAGGGCGGGTGTGACGCTTGGGCGCACCAACTACGTACTCATATAACGGGCCGGCGTGTCCCGACAGGGTGTCCGGCGTGTGTGCGCCAGGGCGTTCGGTGGGGCACGCTGGGCATCATTGCGCACTTGCGTTTCCATGCAAGGGAAGCGGACGGGCTAGGGGGGGTCGTGGGGGAGTATGCTAAACGCGGCAGTGAAGTGGCCAGTCTGCAAACACCAGAGCTGCACGGCAGCCCAAGCCTGTGAGTGGGAGTGGTCTAGATGTGGGCAGCGGAGGGTGGTGGGTTTTCCCGCGAATGGGTGCACACAAGATACATGGTCGGAACGATGGCGTGGGCGTGCCTCTCACTCTATTTGATGTCTGTGCTTTGTGGCCGGCTGTGTGTCAACGAGGCTTTGCTAGTGAGAGTGTATTACCGGTCCCTGGCGGTCGATGTTGGGGTTCGCACTGCGCCTGCTCGTTGCTTGCGGCTAAGGGAGGCGCTAAACCAGACGGATGGTATGCTTGGGAGGATGGGGGTGTCAATTAGAACATGCTTTGCGCGAAGTGGGTGCGCTAACTAAGCTAATTTTACGGCGTGTCGGCGCGGGGTGAATGCGGGTGACAAGAGTGCTACGGGTGTGGGTGGTGATGTAGAACGCTGGTGGCAGCTGCTGGTGGCGACCACACAAGGGGGTCAGATCGGGTGCCGTGAACCATGAGAGGCGTTCGTGGCTTCTTGCACAGGGGGCAATCAACTTTCGTGAGTACCGTATGGCAGGACTTGGGTTGGAGGAGAACTACCATGTACTGAGTGCTAGAATTCCTGTAACTATTTGACGGTAAATCGGTGCCGCAAGGGCCAGGGGGCCTTCTCATGCTCACGCCATCTCGCGGACACCGGAAACCGCAAACATTGGCACGACCCCTGCGCGAAACTGTAGCCGGTGATGCATGCGGAGTCCCCTGGGAGGCTTGCTGGGGAAAGACTGAAAGAGATGGCCCAAACCTTTTCAATCTCACACTCAACCCCCTGCCCGAACGGCACGTGGCACGTGCGTGTGAGGAGACTGAGGAGGGACATCCGACATCGTGTTGGGCTCAGTCTCAGGCTTTCAGCCAGGCCACCGCTCTGGACGTCGGGTGCAGGAGCGGTTGAGTCCAGGCGCGGGCCGCCTAGGGATCCGCTCGCCGTGTCGTCGTCGAAATTCTGCACATCGCCTACCACCGCCTCGCCAAGTGACGCGGCAACATATTGATTTCTCATTCCATCATCCAGGATGGGGGTGGCCTGGCGCCGACGGGCCGGCCTCGGGAAAACGGCAGCGCAGCAGGACGAGCAACGAGCTTGTACCCGCGTATACAAAATCAATCGGCGTGTTACCAGCGCAATCGAGCCCTGAGAAGTTTGTCTAATTTTACTCACACTGATCTGTAGTACTCTGCGAAGTCGGCGCGAGCCCATCGTCGGTGTTCGTCTCGCCTGCCTGTCAGCTTCTGGATCGCCCCTAGGCCCTAGGTTTACTCTAGGACCATTCCTTGCTCACTTCATAATACAGATATACATTTGTCACATACTACTTCGCCTGAAACGAGAATATTGCGCCAACTGTGACCAGGGCGAAGCCTTGTTGTTTCCAGGCTCCACAAGCAACATTCATCAACTCAATAATACTATGAGCGACTAACGCTAAAAGAGGCGCCAAAATGAGCGCAGAAAGGGCAAATGCAGGCGACGATGCTTCGGCTGTAAGCCGTGCTCGCTCAGAGCTCAGCCTAGACCTGGGTGGCGAGGTTCTTTCATTGTTGCGCCTCCTGTTCGCATCGGACCTCATGCCAGGCAAGTTCGGGGTGGGTAGAAGGGGACGGTTGAGGGACTCGTCTGAATGCTAGCGTCTGTGCAGCCTGCATTAATTCCACTACTGCTTCAAAATGATAAGCATTGGTCTGTACCCACACGGCGGTGCTATCCTGGCTGCGGCGTCCCGCTTTTGGGTTACGTGTGCGTTGATGGCTTAGCGCAGTCTAAATAGCTCAGATGATACATCGGCATCGGTTCACACGCGCTTGTGGTCCTTGGCCTGCGTGTGGGCGGCGTTGGGGTGGGGACAATTAGCGGTTTGTCCAAGGGTGTGACCTGGCGGGACGAAACGCTGGTTACCGCTGCCGTTGCCTGCACCAATGCTCCCAAACTGATATATGTTGAATGCCTCGTGCCCATATCCCTACCGCAGCGGGCGGCCTGTACACTGGTGCCTGGGCGCAGGCGGCAGTTCGGCGCTACCTCCGACTTTGGCTGCCGCTATTAACACACCACCCCGACCCCGCCGAGCGGGAGAGCCTGATCCCGCCCGTGGACGTTGCCCTGGTGTGGATGCTGCACCGCGCCCTGGACATCCACGTGAGTTGTGAAGGCGATGCAGGCGGCCGTTTCGCGCGGGTGTGAGCAGGGCCTCTCCGGCCTGTGGGTGTGACCTTGCGTCACCCCGGGCGTCACACCGCCCCGCCGTAGCTGCCCGCTGACTCGCTCGACAGAACCCCGGCACGCCGCGACCCCGACCCACAGCTCTTGTCAGACCGCAAGAAACGGTCTTGCCCGCCTCCTTCCGGGGTTTCCGCCTACAGGCCTACGTCGACGACTGCAACATGGTCGCGCTGAGCAGTGCGGCCGCGCTGGGGCTGCCCACCGACCGCGAGCCCGAGCTGCTGGGTGCGGGGCCGGAGCAGGCGCTGGGGTTCGGCGACGGCGAGGGGGCGGTCGGCGCCTTCTCAGCCGAGGTGCGGGGGCGCGACCGGGTGCGGAGTCAGACTGTGTGTGCATGCCGTCGTGTGACGGGCAAGGTGTGAGGAGGTTGGTCAGGGGCATGCATGCGGCATGTGGGGTCAACGGGCGCGGCGGTGGGTGGGTGGTGAGGTGTGGTACCACTGGATGCCAAGGAAACGGCGGGGCGGGCGGTGCAGGCCACGTGGCGATGCAGTGTGAACGGGCGGGCGCGGCCGCGTGCGTCGGAGGCGGTGCGGGCGGGCGGGTGTGAGAGTGAGTGAGACGTACGGTGTGACCTTGTTGGCGGCCACCCTTCCCTGGCTGCCTGGGGCCCAATCGCCCTTCAACCGCACCAACCGACGCCCATCATCATCCTGCGCTGCGCTGGGCGCGTGCACGCGGCGCCCAAGGCCCGTTTCCTTCACCCGTCCGCCAACCCGGTCCCCACGACCCAACCTTCCCTCATCCTTCCTCAACCCCGACCGTGATCCTGCCCTGCGCTGCCCTGCCCGCATTTCATAACACACGCAGGTCTGGCAGGAGTGGTCGCAAATCATCGAGGAGGGCCGCGCCTCGCCGCCGGCGCTGTCCTTCCTGCCCGGGGGCCCGCCGGGGCAGCCCTACTGGCCGCCGCAGCTGCCCGCGGCGGGGACCGGCGGCGGCGGCGCCGGCAGCAGCCGCCGGCCCGGCGAGGCATGGGAGGAGGAGCTGCAGGGGCGGCTGGTGTCGGCCCTGCCGCACGCGTCGTGGCTGCTGCGGCGGCTGCTGGCGTGCGGCTTTGACGGCAGCCCGCAGCACCTGGAGATTGCGCTGGACAGGTGGGACCGGAGAGGTTGGTGCGTTGTATTTATATGTGTGAACTTCGGAATCAGTCGGACAGCAGCTGCGGCGGAATTGTTAGGAGCGCCCTTGCATTTGCAGGGTTGAGTCAGGGGCAGACACGGCCACCGCCCCTCCCAAACCCGCATCTGAAATCCCTACCGAAACATTTCAACTCCCCCCTCCAACGCCCCCGGGCAGGTACTGCCGCTTCCTGCTGCTGGCGCAGCGTCACGCGCACGAGGCGCTGCTGCCACCCGCCGACGTGCTGGCGGTGTGGTGGGCGCACAAGGCGCACCTGGGCTGCTACCTGGCGGACATGGACGTGGTCATGGGCGGCCCCTTCGACATGCCGCTCACCGCGCTCGACCTGGAGGACCCCGAGCTGGCCGCGTGAGTCGCGTGTCGTGTGCTGTGTCGTGTGCTGTGTCGTCGTGGGCTGTGCTGGTTCGGGGGGTCAGGGCACGGGCGGCTGACAGGTTGCAGCCCGTGAAGGCGGGGCGGGAGCGCGCTGGAAACAAGGGGGTTATTGGGTTTGAGTGCAAGCGTGGCGTGGCCCGTGGTGTGCGCAAATGCAGCACGGCACGGCAGCAGCGTGCCCGCGTCCTTGTCTGGCCTGCCATCGGTCCCACGTATGCCCACATCCACATCCACTTCCACACCCATGATGCGCAGGTACACGGCCCAGATGTACGAGCAGGAGTACGGCCTGCCCTACGACCCGCCGTACAGCCCCACGGGCTGCCCCCCTCTCCCCCCGCACCCCTTTGCGCGCCAGCCCAAGCCCCAGCCCCGGCCGCCGCAGCCGCAGCCCGAGCAGCCGCCGCAGCACCCGCAGCCGCAGCAGCTGCTGCGGTTGCAGCTGCAGGACGCGCTGGGGCGGCGCCTGGAGTGGGAGGCGGCGGCGGCGCAGCTGTCGCCGCTGCGCACCTTCTTCGACAGCGGCGCCCTGCTCATGGCCCGCCTCACCACCGCCAACAGCATGAGCACCAGCCGCAACCGGGTGGCGGCGGCGGCGGGCGTGGCCTGTTCAGGCGCGCCCACCTCGCCGGCGTGCGCGCCGCTGACGCCGTCGCTGCGCGCGTCGTCGTCCGTGGGCGTGGGCGGCGGGCCGGCCGCCCAGTGGAGCGCCAACAGCTACCGCTGCTCGTCTGCGTCGCAGCAGCAGCGGCAGGCGCTGGCGCTGGCGCAGGGGCAGGGGCAGCAGCGGCAGGGCAGGGGCTCGGCGGGCGGCAGCCAGCCGCTGGCCGCGGCGGCCGAGGCCGCGCTGACGGCGGCGGCGGCTGGCGGCGGCGGCTGGGAGTGCCCCTCCCCTGGCGGCAGTGGCAGCAGCGGCAGCAGCACCAGCGGCAGCAGTGGCAGTGTCGCTGGCGCGCCGCGTCACTCCCGCGCTCAACACCAGTCGCAGCAGCAACAGCAGCAGCAGCAGGACCAGGCGCTGCAGGAAGCCCCGCTTGCGCCGCCGTCGCCGCCGCAGCAGGCGCTTCCGCTGCAGCCGCAGCAGCTGAGCCCGCCGCCAGGCAGCCGGCCGCAGAGCCGCACCACGCCGCTCGCCAAGCTCGGCAGCGCCCTTCGCGACCTGCTGCACCGCAGCCGCAACCGCAGCCGCCGCCGGCGCAGCGTCAGCGCCAACGGCTTTCCGGGCGTCACCGCCGCCGCCGCCGCCGGCTCCGGCGGCTCGCATCCCGCCATGCGCGGCGCCTTCAGCTGGCGGCAGGACTCCGCCGCCGCTGCCGGCGCCGCCGCAGCCGGCGGAGCCGGCGCCGGCGGCGCCGCCGCTGCTACTGCTGCTGCTGCCCCCGTCGGCCGTCCGGGCGGCCCCTACCCCACGCACTCGGGCGAGATGGCCGCCGGCGGCGGCGGCGAGCGCGGCAGCGCCGCGGCAGCGGGCCCCAACGCGCGCGCCAGCCAGGAGGTGCTGGCGCGCGCGCTGACGGTGGACGTGTGCCCCGGCGGCGGCTTTGTGCCCGCCAGCGGCGGCCGCCGGGACGAGCCCGACTGGTCCCGGCCGTCCGCGGGGCTGCCGCTGGCGGCGCACACCCGCTGCTCGCCCGGCCAGCTCGTGACCACCGGCCCGCTGGTTACCGCGACGGCCGCCACCCGCGCCGCCGGCTCGCCTATGCCAAGCAGCGGCGGCTTCACCGTCGCTGCCGCCCTGGCCGCCGCCGCGGCGGCGGACGCGTCTGCCGGCATGATTTCCACTGCCACGGAGACGGCGGCCCCGACCTCCTCGCCCTTCCCGACGCGCGGCTCCGCCGCCGCCGCCGCGTCCGCCACGGCGCCCGGCGCCATCGCCGCGCCGTCGTCGGCGCCGTTCGCGTCCTCCGCGGGCGCAGCGGCCGCCGCCGCCGCCCGCGCCGCCGCCGGCAGCCCCACTGCGGCGGCGGCCAGCAGGGAGGCGGCGGCGCGGCAGCAGCGCGCGTCGTACAGCGGCACCATGGGATCCACGCTCGTACCCTCCTCGCCGCCGGCGCCCGCCAGCACGCCGCTGGCGGTGGGCGCGCCGGGCAGCCACAGCCAGGGCCAGGGCCACAGCTACAGCCAGACCCAGAGCCACTGCTACAGCCACAGCTACAGCGCGTACGGAGGCATGCCTGCCACCCGCACCGTCAGCGCCGGCTGGAGCGGGCCCTTCGGCCCCGGCGGCGCCGCCGGCCTGCCGATGACGCCCAGCCCCACCGTCGGCGGCGGCGGCCCCAGCGCGCCGCCCGCCTCCGCGCCGCTGGTGCTGCCGCTGTGCAGCGAGGTGCTCGCCATGTTCCAAGAGACGGCGGTGGCGCACGGCCCGCCCACCGGCGCGCCGCCCGGCAGCCGCCCGCGCTCCAGCCTGGGCCTGCGCGGCAGCTTCTGCGGCGGCGCCGGCGGCAGCAGCGCGCTGCCGTCGGCCATCATGGCGGTGCACGTGCCGCGCGCCGGCACCGAGCTGCGCTACCTCCTGTGGCTGGCGGAGAAGGCGCTGCCGGCCGCGGAGGCCGAGGCGGCGGCGGCGCTGGAGCGGCGGCACAGCGCCAGCGCCAGCGGCAACACCTGGCGCGCGGCTGCGGCGGCGGCGCTGGCGGCCGCGGCCGTCAGCGCCGCTGCACCTGCTTCCACGGCGGCTGCAGCAGCGGCGGCCGCAACGGGCGGCGGCCCGACACCGACAGGCGCCGCGGCGCTCGCCGGCGCCGCCACCGGCGCCGCACCAGCAGCAGCCGCTGCCGCCGGCAACATTTCTGCCAACAGCAGCCTGCGGCGCCGCAACGCCAAGTCGCGCGCCGGCTTCGTCCGGCGCTTCCTGGCTGGCATGGGCTGCGGCCTGGCTGGCGGCCGGCGGCGCGGCGCCTATCTCCGGGGCGGCGGCGGCAATGCTGAAGGCAGCGACTCGCAGGAGGATGAGGAGGGCGAGGAGCCGGGCGCGCTGATGCAGGGCGGTCCCTCGGCCATCGCGGCGCGCTGGTCCGCCGTCGCCTCCCTGTCGTCGTCGACCGTGCCGCCGGCCGCCGCCTCCGCGCCGCCGTCGGGCTTGGCGGCGGCGGCTGGCGGCGGCGGCGCGGGTGCCGCGTCGTCGCGCCGCGCGGCGCGGCGGTACCGCAAGGCGGTGGCGTGCGCGCTGGCGCGCGCGGTGGTGCGGCAGGCGGCGGGCTTCGGCACCTTCGCGCACCTGCCCATGCGCTCCGACCATCCCTTCTGGGAAGAGACCCTGATGGGCGGGTTCCACTTCGTCAGCGGCAGCGTCGCCGCCGCCGGCAGCGCCGGCAGCAGCGCCTATCCCGCGGCTGCTGCCATGGCCGGCGGCGCGGCGGCCACTGGCGCTGCAGCTGCGGGCGGGAGCGCCGGCGGCGGTGCGGCGGCCGCGGCCGCGGCCGCGGTGGCGGTGGCGGCATCGGGCGCGGTGAGCGGGCGGCCCTGGCTGCTGGCGCCGTGGGCGAGCCCGCGGCTGCGAGGCGTGGTGCTGCGCGGGCGCGCGTGGCGGGTGTCCCTGGACCGGGCCATTGCGGCCAGCCCCCGCCCGTGAGCGCGCATCGTCACTCGGCTGGCTGCTAGCTCTGGCGGCTGGCGGCTGGCGGCGTGCGGCTGGCGGCCCACCGGCACGCATGCGGCTCTGGCCCAGACATGGGCGAAAAGGCGGTGCGTGAGGGTGCCGGGCGCGGTCAACCGTATCTGCGGGAGGCACTGGCTGGGCAAGAGAAAACGAATGCAGTTGGGTGCGTGTGGCAAACGTGCTTGGTGGCGGCGCAACAGCTGCACGGAGCGATCGGATGCTGAAGGTCCACGCTGCAAAAACTTATATGATGGCTTGCCAAACCATCTACTTGATAAGCATGTCTCATGATGGCATAACCGTATCGGGATTCTTTGGATGGGTTGCATTTTTGTGGGCCGGGTCATTGCGAGGGGTATTTGTATTGGGCGCGCCCAAACCGAATAAAAAAGCGTACATACATCACGCGCGCTGGTGTGGCTGTGACCACACACACAGATCCAGCAGGTGGTGAGCAGGGGCGAGGCACGTGTCGGGCACACAGCAAAACGCGCGCGCACAGGCGATCAACAGCAGGGTCCAGGCGCTGCGGCGTGCGCTGCATCAACTGCTGAATTGCGATATAGAGGGTGGTGTACATACGAATGTGGCTCCTGCATAACTCTGGGCGGCGAATGTGCGCGTGTGCAAAATGCCAGAATAAAAGACGCCAATGACACCGGCTTGCTTGCTAGCCTGTATCGAAGCAGCCGTGGGCGGCAGCAAGCTGGTTGTGGATAGCCGTCTCGCTGTCAGCGCACTGCGGCTGGCGCGGGCGAGCGGCGGCAGAGATAACGGCAAGATGCCGGTGAATTGACATATTTGGCTTGGTGGGTGGACGCGCGCTGGCGAGGCGAGGCGAGGCAGGTGTCGCGCAGCGCCCGGCGAGGCGCTGTGGGCACCTGGGCGCTGGTGCCCGGGCCTTGGTTCCCCCGTACAAGCGCACACATACAGTCATATACACACATGGACGGCGCCGCATGCAAGGTTGGGGTCCTTTGCGGACCCCTGCTTGCCGCACCCCCTCCCCACACCCACCCTTAAATTGCTAGGCTTCGACCGCATTTTGGGAGCTTAGGTTATTCGTTCGTGTACGTACACGCCGGTGGTGCGGAGAATGGTTTGGAAGGCCGATGGACGTTGCTGGCTGGGCGTGTCGCTTTCCTTTCCTTGGCGTGTGAAGTGCCTTTCTTGCAGGCCTGTGGCCACTCCGCCAGGAAGCCCCGGCAGAACAGGAGAGGCACTGATTGTCGAAGGAAAGACTTGCAGGACGGCTAGTTGACGGGCGTAGGGCAGCATGCATGTTTGCAGGGGGGGCACGCTGGAGGCAATGGTGGGACGACTGATTGAGCCCCCACGCGCACGGAGGCCCGCTGCCGATGGTGGTGGCAGCGGACCGCTACAAATTGATTCGGTGACGTTGACGATGATGATGAGCGTGCGCGCTGTTCTGTTTGTATTGCTGTGCTGGCTCGCTTAGAGAACATGTCTATAGTGGTAGGTCCCATGCGCATGGCGGCCCGGACTGCCAATGGGTGGTGGGCGGGCAGCGGACCACCGCTTCAAATTGATTCAGTGACTGATGATGATGCGTATAGCGTGCGCGCTGCTCTGCTTGTATTGCCGTGCTTGGCTTGCTAAGAGAGGATTGCGGCTTCTGGCTTCGGCTTATGGACACAGTAGGCAGGACCTGAATTTGGAAGACTTTTGCGGCCAAGGAGGAACGTTTTGCATGCCCATCATCTCCATCTCTTTTAAACACTCGTTTTCTCTCAGCTGGAGAAGCAATGGCGCGCCAACTGTGCCCGTGCGGGTGCGGGTGCGTGCCATGCCAGACCTAAATCAGGTTGCGTTTGGTCTGGTTGCGCAGCCGCTGGAGAGGTTCCGCGCTGACGGACACGGCGGTGTGTTTGATTTTGATGCAGTCATGTACTGTGGCGGCGGGCTCGATGGGAGGTCGCTGGAGAATTGCACAATGCGTGTGGTGGTGCTCGGCTGAAGACTTCGAGGCGCGGCATCTCTCTCGCCGTCGCAACGTGGGAACGTTCCATCTTCGTGTTGCTGTTCACCCGTGTAGACGACCATGACAGGCAGAGAAGGCAGACCGGAGGTGAATACCGTATGCTAGGTAGGCCAGGCGGCAAACAGACACCCACACGCTGCGTGCAGAGCAGGCGCGGGTGGGGCGGTGGGGGAGCCGCGCGAGCGGCGTGTGTGCCACGTACTAGTGCTTTGCCCTGAAATGCTTCGGCTGTTTGTCAATGAGAGAATAAAGCCAGCCGCTGACGTTCAAGCTAGTTTAATTGTGTCGCGGAGGTTGAATAAGCGGGTTACCGCAGACTTGGCCCACGGGTCTCATGGCTCGGCGCGCTACGCGCGAAGCCGGCAGCGCTGCGATGAGGTGCTGTCGCGGCGGCAGTCGGCAGGAAGGCGCCCGGTCAAGGAAAGGAAGGAGCGTATCTAAAGTGGTGGTGGCGGCTGTAACAAGTTGAAGCGCCGTTTCCCGCGCGTTTCGCGCCCTCGGCCTGCCCCGGGGGCCCCTGCGCGGCTGCGCCAGCTCCAAAACAATCAGTAATCCTCGCGCAACGAGCCGAGCAAAACACTGCAGCGGCAGGCCGCGTCAGCAGTGGGCGCGTGGTGAAAGCGCGGCGTCACTCGCGGCCGGTTGCATTGCGACAGCGGGCCGTCATCCGCGATTGGGCCTAACCGTGCGCTCGCACCCTGGCGCCAAGGAAAGAATACCAGCAGGTTCCAGGGCGCGATCACTAACAGCTCCAGCTTGAAGCAAAGTCCGTGAGTCGGCAGCATCCCGCGGAACGAAACGAGCCGGCCCTGAAGCGCTTCCGGGCCCCACCGGCTCCCCGCGCGCGGCCCCGGCGCGACTGGCGTCTGCTGCTGAGGGCCGCCCACAGCTAGGGCTGGGTTCGCGGCTAAGCGCAAGAGCGCAACAAGAGCAGGCGCCGCAGCAGCCGTGGCGGCCGCTGTGTTCGACAGCGCAGATCGTGATCCCCTTCAGCAGCAAGCAGCAACAAGCAGCGTCGGGGGCGCGAGGGACAGGTAAAAGCAGGGCAAAGCGCAGCGAACCAGGCACTCGCTGGGATTTCGAGCGCTCGGCCGCAACAGCAACCCCGTGAGACGCTTTGTGAGCCGTTTGTGATCCCTCTCAGCCAATGCGCCACCAGTCCGCTTTCGCCGCGGCCGCGGGGCCGCCGCCGCTGCCGGGCGGCGGCGGCGGGCCCGCGGCTGCAGGCGGCTTCACGGCCGCCGACCTGAAGAACGCCATTGCCGCCCTGCAGCAGGAGCACTCGCAGCAGCAACAGCACTCACAGCAACAGCAGCAGCAGCACCACCAGGCGGTGCTGCAGAAGGCGGCGGCGGCGGTGGCGCGGCAGCAGCAGGCGGCGGCGGACCAGCAGCAGGCCGCGATTATGGACGCAGCTATTTGGCAGCAGCAGCAGCAGCAAATGGCGACGCCGATGGCGAGTCCGGGACCCGGTGGCCATCACGCGCAGCTCATGTCGCCGGGCCCTGGCGGCGGCGGCGGCGGCGGAGGTGGCGGCGGGAGCCGCTTTGAGGCGCTCTCGTCTGCCATGGCGGCCGCGGCGGCGGCCGGCGGTGGGGCAGGTGGTGGTGGCGGCGGCGGCGGCGGCGGGGGCGGCGGTTACGGGAGCTACAGCCGGTATGGAGGAGCTGGCGGCGGCAGCGGCGGGGGCGGCGGCGGGGGCTATGGCGGCCTGGGTGGCGGCAGCGGCAGCGCGTGGGGCACGCCGCCGCCCAGCCCCGGCCGCGGGGGCACCAGCGGCATGTACGGCGGCGGCGGCGGCGGCGGCGGGCTGCAGCTGCAGCACGGGCTGTTCGGCACGCCGTCACGTGGTGGGTGCCGCGGCGTGGTGTTGTTGTTGGTGTGCCATGGCGTTGGGTGGTGGTGGTGGGGTGTCGTGTGGGGGTGTTGTGGTGTGGGGGTGGGCCCCGGCGGGGGACGGGGGCGTATGACCATGCGGCCATCGCCGGTGGCGCTGGTGGCACTGGAGCCGCCTGCGTGCCTGCGTGCATGCGTGCCTGTGTTTGCTGACCCCCTTCCTTCCATATTTTGCTGCGGTCCCTGTGTCAGGGCCGTCACCCGCCGGCTCGGCCTATGGAGGCGGCGGCGGCGGCATGTGGCGCGGCGGCCTGCCCGGCGGCGGCGGCGGCGGCGGCGGCGGCTCTGTGTACGACATGAAGAGGTGGGCGGCGGCGGCGGCGATGGTGGCTTGGGTGGTGACGGTGGGGTGACAGCTGGGTGGGCTGACGTGCGTGGTAAGCTGGGGTGGGTGCGCATCAGGCGCAGCGGGGGGCGGGGGAATGGGCGGGGGTATCCACCCGGCATCTCCCTCCTCCATCTCCCAAAGCCTCACTCGCCGCCATTTTCCTATCGCGCTGCCGTGCGCTCGCCGCCGCCTGACCCCCCTGTGTCGCCCACCCACCTACCACTGCTGCACGCGCGCAGCCTGACGGCGGCAGTGAACATGGCGGCGGGCGGCAGCGGCGACATCCGCCGCATATTCACCACCGCCACCTTCCGGCCGCGGCTGCCAGGTGCGTGAGAGGCACCGGCCGGTCCCGTGCGTGCATGGTGCTGTCGCCTCCCCTCCCTCTCTCTGTGTGTGCGCGTGTGTGTTCGTGCTCGTGTGCGCAAAACCCCATCTCGTGTCGTCACTTGCGTGTCAGCGCATCGGCTGTTGCCCTGGCGTGCCCCTATCCCGAGGCCCGGTACCACTAGGTCTAGCTTCCCGCTCGCGTCACATACACGCCACCTACACACCACCTAGACCACACAACGCATGCACCGTCACCCCCCATCGCCCCCCCCTGGAATGAACTACCCCGCCCCCCGCCCCCCCCCCCCCTGGCGCCCAGGCCTGACCAAGCTGGTGAGCCAGCTGACGCGCGAGGGGCAGTGGAGCAAGGGCCTGGAGGTGTTTGACGCGCTGGACGCGGTGGGGCTGCTGCCCGACACCACCATCACCAACGCCGCCATCAGCGCATGCGACAAGGGCGGACAGTGGGAGAAGGCGCTGCAGGTGCGGGCAGCGGGTGTGTAGGCGCGGGTGTGGGTGTGTGGGTGTGGATGGGCGTGACCGTGCGTGTACGCGTGTGTGGCTCGTTCCAAAACCGAATGGGGGATCAGACGGCAGTTCAGAGGCCGACCCACATCGTGTTGGGCTCGGGGGGTCGGATCCTGTGGCAGCGTTCGAGCGGATGGCAGCGTTCGAGCCCCCAACCACCACCACCACTACCCAGTCTCCAACTCTCGCCTCGCCCCCCCCACACACACCTCTTCTCGTCTTAATTAATCATGCATGGAACCCCCCCTCCCCCCCCACACACACACCCAGATCTTCTACGCCATGGAGAGCTGGGGCCTGGCCCGCGACGCCATCACCTACAGCGCCGTCATCAGCGCGCTGAGCAAGGGGCGCCAGTGGAGCCTGGCCATCGACGTGTTCAATCACATGTGAGAGCGCGCGTGTGTGGGGTGGGTGGGTGGGTGTTGGAGGTGCTAGCAGGGGGGGGTGGCGGTGCAGCATGGGGGCAATGTCACGATGAAGTTGACAATGTCGCAGCGCTCAGCGCACCCCTCGTTGGTTTGCGGAGCGCAAGCGCCCCCCGCCCCGGTCCACGTCCAATTGCCGCGCCCGCACATGCACCCTGGCGCCCTCTCCCCCCACACACACACCACCCACCCCTCCAACCCCCCACCCCCACACCCACCCCACCCCAGGTGCGACCACAACATCGAGTGCGACGCCGTGACGTGCTGCTCGCTCATCACCGCGCTGGACAAGGGCGGACAGTGGCAGCTGGGCGAGCAGGTGGGCCGGGGGGGGGGGGAGGGGAGGGTGCGGTGTGTGTGTGGGTTGGGGGGGAGGGGGGGGGGGGGTTGTAAACACCAGCCCAATCTAAACCAAGCTAAACTAGACAAACAGTTTTGGGGGGGGGGGGGTAGATGGGGGGGATGATGGGGATGATGGGGGTGCAATGCGATGTGGGTCAGCAGTGTGTATGTGTGTGGCGGGGGGGGGGCCGGGTACGGAGGGCCGCCTGGCCGGCGCCGGCGGCTTTGGGCGCGTGCTGGCGACCCGAGCGCCTGCGCCGCCCCCCCGGGCCGTCTCACGGGCGGCGGTGGCGGCGCTCGGGTCCCGGCATCACGTGCTCAAAGCCGTTGGCGCCCACGGCGCCCCGCCTCTGCCCGCTGCCCACCATCGGTCGTAGCCAGCTATCTATCTAGCAACAGGTGTGGGGCGCGCGCCCTGCGCATGGAGTAGCACGCAACCCAACCGGGGCCCTGCGTCTGCCACGCACTTCAAACCCGACACCGACCCCCCGCCACATCCACAATGCCAGAGCGCCCACGCCCACGCCCGCCCACCCACCCACCCCCCGCCGCCGCCCTCCTATTCTTCCTTCCTCGCTTTGGCATGTGGGCTCGGCTGGCAGCGTATTTTTTTCCTGATGTTAGACCATACGCATTTACATCCCCCCCTCCCTGCCGCCCCCCCACCCCCTCCCTGCCGCCCACCCCCACCCCCACCAAACCCCCACCAAATCCACCCCCACCCCCAACCACCCCCACCAAATCCACCCCACACCCCACGCGCCCCCACAGGTGTTCTTCCAGATGTACGCCGACCACCCGCAGTTCAAGGTGCTGCTGCAGTGCATGGACGACGACGTGGGCATGGCGGTGGCGCCCTCCGTCATCAACGCCACCGCCGCCACCGCCGCCGCCGCGGCCGCCGCCGCCAACGCCGCGCCCGGCGCGCCCGTGCCCGGCCTGTCCCGCGCCGCCTCCGCGGCGGCGGAGACGCTGCTGTCGGCGCTGGTGGGGCCGCTGCGCGTCGGCGGCCGCGGCGGCGCTGGCGGCGGCGGCGGCGGCGGTGATCCCGGCGACGTGCTGTCGGGCGCGCTGGCGGGGATGGATCTGTGTGGATCCGGACCTGGATCCGGAGCTGGGCCCGGATCCGGAGCTGGATCCGGAATCGGCGGCGGGCTGTACCGCACCGCCAGCTCCGCCTCGCCGGGCATGGCGCGCATTGACGAAGAGGGCGGCGGCGGCGGCGGCGGCGGCCGTTTGCCCACGACGCCCGGCGGCGGCGGCGGCGGCGGCGTTGACGCGCAGCAGCTGCCGCACTCCACGCCGGCGACGCCCAGCAAGTGGCGCAACGTGGTCACGGGCGGCGACGGCGCCGCGGGCAACGGCGGCGGGAATGGCGGCGGCGGCGGCGGCAGCTATCTGGACATGTGGGACCGGCGGGCGGGCGCGCGCGTGTCGGGTGTGGGCGGCGGCGGCGGCCCGGGAGGCGCCGCTGGTGGCGGCGGCGGCGGCGGCGGCGGCGGGGGTGTGGTGATCCGCAGCCCGGCCAGCATGTCGCCCGCCGCCGCCAGCCTGCAGAACGCGGCGGTGCACCAGCTGCAGCACCAGCAGCACCACCACCACGCCCACGCCCACTACCCGGGCCAGCAGGTGCGTGCGTCGCTCGGTCGGCACTCGGCAGCAGGCGTGCGTGGGGGTGGCTAGCCGCCGCTGCCATAACTTGCGCCGTGTGGCGTGGGGCCCTGCCGTCCCACACACCCCACGCCCGCCACCACACATCCCTCACGCTCCTCACGCCTCGCCCGCCCTTCGCGCCCACACCCGCAGACGCCCGCCTCCTGCGCCTCGCCCGCGCCCTCCGGCTCCAGCCTCTGGTCCGCCGGCCCCTCCGGCTCCTTCGAGGCCGCCGCCGCCGCGTCGGCGTTCGGCTTCGGCGGCGGCGGCGGCGCCGAGCTGGGCGCTTTCCAGGTGGGAGCAGGCGGCAAGGGCGGGGCTCGGGCTCCACGCCCTCGGGGGTCGCCAAGCAATGCCATGCAGCAATATCGCGCGCTTCCCCGGAAAACCGGCATGCGCTACTTGATGACGGCAGCAACGGCGTGTGCCCTCCCATGCCGGCACGCCCTTCCGGCTGCCTGCTTTCCCCTGCCGCCTCCCAAGCAACCCCCATCCTCGCGGCCCCGCCCAACGCCACGACTGATCTGCTGCAACAACCTGTCCGCGTCATCTCTTCTTAATTACTAATGCACATGACCCCCATCCCCCCATTCCCCCACCCCACCCCCACCCGCAGTCGCCGCTGTCATCCATGTCCTCCTTCGCCGGCGGTGGCGGCGGCGGCGGCGGCGGGCTGCAGCGCTCCGGCGGCTCCCTGAGCCTGTGCCCCTCGCCCTACGGCGCCGGCCCCGGCGGCGGTGGCCCCGGCGGCGGCGGCGGCGGGCTGTACGGCACGCCCGGCAGCCCCGCGCCGCCGCCGTACACGCAGCCGCAACACGGCGGCGGCGGCGGCGGCTACAGCCACACACGCGGGCTGCTGCGCACCAGCAGCCTCAACACCAAAAAGTCGGCGCCCAACCGGGTGTGCTGCAACGCGCTGCTGGCGGCGTACGCCCGCGCCACACCCACACAGGTGCGCGTGTGTTTGTGTGCGTGTGCGCGTTTGTGTGCTATATGTGTTCCGCTGCGTGCGTGCCTGTGTGTGCTATGTGTGCCCACACAAGGGACGCAACTCGCACCATGACCACACACCCGGGCACCACCACACACCACGCACCACACCCTGCCCCCAACCAACTGCACGGTCTCACCTTGCTCACCACCTTGCCCGCACCCACCCACACCCACACTCACCCGCCCGCCCACCCCCGCACCGCGCAGTGGCAACGCGCCATCCGGCTGCTGGAGCTGATGTGGCAGATCGGCGGCGAGCTGTGTCCCGACATCGTCAGCTACAACACCGTCATCAAGGCCTGCGGCAACGCGGGACAGGTGGGCGCGGTGGCGGGCAGGCAGGGGTGCGGGGGTGCTGGGGTGGGGGTCGGGGGTGGGGGCAGTGCGGGTGGGGGCGGGTGGGCGGGGGTGGGAGGCGGCACGGGCCGGGCCCCGTGGCCGGTGCGCGCGTCTGGGTAGGTGCGCAACTACGCACCTGGTGACTGGACCGTGCAGAAACCTCGCTCCCACTCCACCCGCTCCACCCCTACAACCTCCCCCCTGTTTCCCCCACCCCCCATCACTCTTCCCCCGCCCGCTCCCCCCCCCCGCCCCCCTCAGGTGGACCTGGGCTTCAAGGTGTACGGCCTCATGCGGCGCCGCGGCATCGAGCCCAGCGTGGCCACCTACGGCACCCTGGTGTGCATAGCGGCGGACGCGGGCGCCAGCGGCCGCGTGATCGAGGTGCGAGGGTGTGGGTGTGTAGTGTGTGAGGGTGTGCGTGTGCGTGTGGGGTTTGTGTGTGGTGTGTGTGGGGGGTTAGTTTTCTCCAATTCCCAAATGGGGGGGGGGGGGTTGTAGGTGGGGGAGGGTAGACGCCGCCGAACTCCAGAGTCCAGATCAAGGTCGATCACACGCACAATATCACACTCGTACGCACACACAGCTCACGCACACACGCACGCATGGGCGGTGCTCGCCGCGCACTGCTCGCAGGTGTGGGGCTGGCTGCGCGCCAGCGGGCTGGAGGTGCACGTCACGTGCGCCAACGCCTACCTGGCCGCGCTCATCAAGCAGGTGGGTAGGAGGTGTGGGAGGTGTGGGAGGTGTGGGAGGGCGGGGAGGGTGGGTTGCGGGGTGGGAGGTGTGGGAGGTTTGGGAGGGTGGGTGCCGGGGACTAAGGCAGGGACCGAGTTGGGCGCGGTTAGGGGAGGGCATGTGTGTGGACGGCCGCCCAACATCGACCCACATCATCCACAAATGAATGGACGAATGAGCTTAGTGGGCGGAACCCACCCACCTAACCCGCACCCACCCGCAACACCCACAGGGCGAGTGGGACGCCGCCGCCGGCTTCTTCCGCTCGCTGCTGCGCAGCGGCTCGCCCTGCCGCCCCAACACCATCACCTTCAACACACTCATGGCGGGCTGCCTGGAGCGCCGCCAGCCGGAGCAGGTGCGGCGGGCCGCCGCGGCGGCTGGGGGCGGTTGGGACTGGGGCTGGGGCTGGGGCTGGGGCTGGGGCTGGGGCTGGGGCTGGGGCTGGGGCTGGGGCTGGGGCTGGGGCTGGGGCTGGGGCTGGGGCTGGGGCTGGGGCTGGGGCTGGGGCGGAGCGGGCGGGCGTGGCAGCTGACTGGGGGCCTCTCAAAACGCCCATCCTCGCTCCCAACCCCCCAACCTGCCTGTCCCTTGTCTACTGTAGCTTGGTTTAGATTGGGCTGGTGTTTACAACCCCCCTCACATCCTCCCACCCACCCGTCACCCCCCCCCCGCAGGTGCTGTCTCTGTTCCACGAGCTGCAGTCGGTGTGCGGCCTGGCGCCCAGTGTGTCCAGCTACGGCCACGTGGTGGGCGCCTACGGGCAGCTGGGGCGCTGGGAGGAGGCGCTCAGCGTGGTGGCGTTCGTGTGCAGGTGGGGGCGGGCGGGTGAGGGGTGGGGGATGGGGCGGGCGTGGGGGGTAGGGAGAGGGGGGAAAGAGCGGGCCGGGGGAAGGTGCGGGGGTGGGTGTGTGGGGGGTGGGATGCGGGCAACGGGGCGGGCCACACGGACCACATGGCTGACATGGGCAATGCACCGCGGTTATTACTGTAATCAGCCTTCAGTCCACGGCCCCAAACTCCTCGCACGAAACGCACGCACCACACCCTCCACCGCCGCCGCCGCCGCCGCAGGCCCGACAGCTCCGTGCGGCCGCACGTGTCGCTGTTCACCTCGCTCTTCACCTCCCTGCGCGGCGCGGCCGAGGCGGCGGCGGCGGCGGCCACGGCGGCGGGCGGCGACGGCGCCACCACCGCCGCGGCCGCCGCGGCGCTGCTGACGCTGTCGCGGCACATGCACGACCTGCGGAACCTGCTCAAGGTGCGGGGCGTTGCGTTGCGTTGCATTACACCGTGCTGCATTTACACATCATGCATTTACATCATGCGCTGTGAAACTGAAGTGAATGTGCGGGCAGGAGCTCGAGGTGGGTGTGTGCGCGCGCACACACTTGACACTCGAACACGCACACGCTCCCCCCTTTTTGGGAATTGGAGAAAACTACCCCCCTCACACACACGCACACACACGCACACACACGCACACACACGCACTCCCGCCCGCCCACTCTCACAGATGTACCCGCACCTGCACCCCGACACCGCCTGCCACCGCGCCATGATCGGCGCCTTCGCGGCCGTGGGCGAAGTGGACGTGTGCGTGGAGCTGTTCAACGTGCTGCTGCTACTGCCGCCGCCGCAGCCGCCGCAGCCCACGCCGCAGCAGCAGGCCGCCAGCGCGGCGGCGGCAGCCGCCAGCGCGGCTGCTACAGCCGCCGCGGCCGCCGCCGGCGGGGGGCAGCAGCAGCAGCTGCAGCCTCCGCAGCCGCCGGGCACGCCGCCACTGGGCCCCGGGACCCCCCTGGAGTTGCTGGGCAGCGATGGTGGCAGTAGCAACGCCGGCGGCGGCGGCGGCTCGGGTGGCGGCGTGGCGCCGCCGCAAGCACGGCTGCAGCAGCCGGCGGTGGCGGCGGCGGCGGCGGCATCTCAGCCGCAGAGCCCCACCACGCACGTGACCGCCAGTGCTGGCGGGCGGGAGGCGCTGGCGCTACAGCCAGCGGGCGAGGCAGGCGCTGCGGCTACTGCCGCTGCTCCGGCCGGCGGCAGCGGCAGGGGAAGGGAAGAGGAGGCGGCGGGTGAGGCGGCGGCGGTGCCAGGCTCTCCGTCTACCACGCCTGCTGCGGCGGCGGCGCCCGCCACCGCCGGCGGTGTGGACTTGGAGGTGGCGACTCAGGTGCGTGTGCGTGTCTTCTGTATTCTACCGCCGCTCATGCATCTGCACGCCACATCCCACCCACCCCCCACCCCTCCACCCCGCCTCCCACCCCCACCCCGCTTTTCCAAAATTTCCTTGTAGCCCTCAACCCCCACCCCCTTCCCCCATCCCCCAAAGGTCCTCCGCGCCATCTGCATGCACCGCGCCTGGGACAAGGCCGTGCAGCTGCTCAAGGTGCTGCAGGTGCGGGCCGCGAGGCGGCGTAGCTGCCGGGTAGCTGCCCGCGTGGGGGTGTGCCGAACACCGCGTAGACGTGTGGACGTGCCAACCACCACGCACCCCTCGTCCCCTCTGCCTCCCCCTTCCCGCCGCCGCACTACTTGTGCCGCACTGACGCCCCCGCCCCCGCCTCCTGCGCTCCTCCCCGCCCCCCCCCCTCCGCCGCCCCCACCCCCTTGCAGGACCACGGTCCGCAGCTGCCCGGCGCCAGCCTGCGGGTGGTGCTCGAGGCCATGGCGCTGGACGGCGCCTGGACCGCCGTGTACAGCGTGCTGCAGGTGCGTGTGGGGGGCATGTGTGGGTGGTGTGGGGTGCACGGGTGGAGGGTGGGGGTAGGGGTGTGTGTGGGGTGGGTGGAGGGGGTCGGGGGAGGGCTGGGCTGCGGGGACGGTGATCATGGTTTTCGGGGTGATCATGTGTTTCGGGGTGATCATGTGTTTCGGGGTGATCATGTGTTTCGGGGTGATCATGTGTTTCGGGGTGATCATGTGTTTCGGGGTGATCATGTGTTTCGGGGTGATCATGTGTTTCGGGGGGCGATGAGCCGCATGAGCCGCATCACCGGCCCCTAGCGCCCCCACCCGCTTACCCCAACCCCGCACCCGCTAACACGCACGCCAACACGCAAATACACTCACACACCGCCTACGCAGATGCTGTGCAGCCCGCTGCTGCCCGGCTCCGTCAGCGGCGCGGGCGGGCTGCTGGACGAGCTGGTAGTGGGGCTCAAGGTGGGTCCCCAGCGCTGATGTCTCTTTACGGGATTGGTTCACAGTAACCCCCCCCCAACATCCCCCCACCCTCTATCCTCCCCCCCCCCACCGCCACCACCCCACCCCGCCCTCCCCCAATCAGGAGGGCGGCGCCACGGCGCTGCTGTTCCTGGCGCTGCTGGCCGCCAAGGACGAGGCGGGCGCCTGGGGCGAGGCGCTGTCCATGTTCAACTGGCTGCTGAGGGTGAGGGGGCGTGTGTGGGGTGGGGTGGGGCGTGGAGTGGGGTGAGGGTGGGGGGGGTGAGGGTGAGGGTGAGGGGTGATGGGGAGTGGGGACCTGGAGCAACCCGTGAGGGCGGGGGTGGGGCCGGGGCGGGGGTTGAAGAGTCAACCAAGCCCGTAAGGAAACATCACTGAGGTTGGGGGTGTAAGTGAAAGTTGCCGTAAGGGGGATAGGCACGGGGGGTAGGTTGCTGTCTGGCAAGTTGATCCAATAGTCAGACAGCAGTGTAACGCGGGTGCTGCCGTTGCTGACGACTTGAAGGGCCTGCTCCCGTCGTTACAATTGGTACGACGGGAAAAGGCCCTTGGAGGTCGTCGGGAACGGCAAGGATCCGCGTTACAGACAGCGACTTGGCGGCCCGCGTGCTATCGCTACCGCACGCCCACGCTGCCGCGGCGGGGGCGCATGAGCAGCATGAGCGACTGCACGCGCGTCGCTACAGCGGGCGCCGCCGTAACCATACGCCGGGCCTGCCGCCGGCCAGTCCACAGCCCCCCACCCTCACCCGCCCTGACCCCACCCGATTTGGGAATGGAAAATACTTACCCCCACCCACCCACCCCCCAGTGCATCCTGTACCGCTTTTCCAAACATCCTTGCAACCCACCCGCCCACGCCCCTGCTGCCCCCCCTGCTGTCCCCGGTACCCCCACCCTCCCACCCAACCCCAACCTTGCCTCCCCCCCCTGCCCCTGCTCCCCCCCTCCCCCCCCCACACACACCCAGGAGGCCCGGCCCGACTCGCTCATCCGCTCGCCCGACCTGTACCGCATCATGTACGAGGTGCTGGTGGTGCGCGGCGGCGTGGAGGGGCTGGCGGCGGCGCTGGACATTGCGCGGCAGGCGCACGCGGAGGGTGCGTGGCGTGGCGTGGCGTGGAGGGGCGTGGGTGGTTGCTGGGGCGCAGGTGGGGGGGCGTGGCGTGGCGTGGCGTGGCGTGGCGTGCGAGGGCGGCTGCTGGGGGGGGGCACAGGAGGAGGGGGCACAGGGGGTTGCTGCGCACTCACCCGCACTACTTTGCCCTTCTTTGCGGCACTTGTTTTGCCTCTCTTAGCCCTTCTTTGCACTCTCCTCCTCCGCACGTTACGCGCTGCTTCAGGCTTCCTGCACTGGTACAGCCGCCCGCGCCCTACCGCTGCCGCCGATGACGCCGCCGCCGCCTCCCCTGGCGGCGGCAGCAGCCCCCGCTTTGCCGCCGGCGGCGGCGGCGGCGGCGCTGCCAGCGGCGGCGGCGGCGTGGTGGTGCTGGAGGGCCTGAGCCGCATCGAGACCATCGTGACGCTTCTGGCCTGGCTGCAGGAGGTCCGGGACGCCGCCACAAGCGGGTGCGTGTGCGTGTGTGCGTGGTTGCGTGTGTGGTTGCTTGTGTAAGGGCGAAGGCGCGCCCACGCTAGCCGCGGCGCCGCATCCTGATCGCAGCCGGCGCCGCCATGGCCGCCGCCTTCGCGCCAGGGGGTGTTGCATGCCACTGCCCAGCAGCCGTCTGTGTGGAGGTGGAGGGTGCTTCCACCGACAGCGGTCAGATCGGCTGACCAGTCTAGGTTTAGATTGCCGCAGCTGTCAGCGGCTCTGGGCGCTGGGCCCAAAACCCGGCGATCCGCCGGGCGGGGTTGGTTGACCCCAGCGCCCACCGCCACTGACAGCTACGGCAGTCTAAAGCTAGACTGTTCAGCCGGTTTGGTTGCTGTCGGTGGGAGCACTCTCCACCGAGACGGGCTGCGGCAGGGCACGCCGCGGGGGTGATGAGGCTCATGTGTGTAAACTCATGTTTTATCGCCACGCAAGTCGGGGCCGCGGCACCGCCTGTACCACCGCGGCGCACGCGCATCCGGTCTTCGGTGGAGGCGGCCCGAACACCGACCGCAGCCAGGCAGGCTGAACAGTCCAGGTTGCTGACAGCTGCGGCGGTCTAACCTTGGGTTGTTCAGCCGGTTTGGCTGCAGTCGGTGCAGAAGGTGCCTGCCCCCCACCGAGACGGGCTGCGGCAAGGTGCGCCGCGGGGATCGACGAAAACCATTTTTTTGAGCGTGTCCGGTCTGGATTCCCTGCGTAAGGCCGCCAGCATGTTTGGCCAGCGCCCAGAGGCGGAGCCGGCTCCCATGCGCGCCTGACCGCAGCTGCCGCCGCCAGCTCCCGGGTTCGTTTCTTGACACTGCCCGCCTACATCCCCGCGGCGCACCTGCCGCAGCCGTCGTCTTTGCAGAGGTCCTGCGTCGCTCGGGGAACAAATGAAGCCACAGGCTGCCTCAGGGCACAGGTCCTAATACCCAATATGCTTGGGGGGGAGCTGCTGAGCGCGGCCAGCGGGGTGCAATGTGCAATGTGCAACGCGCAGTCGTCAGCTGTTTGTTATATCAAATGCCGCCCATCACGGGGCGCGCCTGCAGCCCGACTCTGTGGGCGGTGACCGCGCCGACAGTCGCCAGGCACCACTGCACAAGCCGGGGGGCTGATTAGACCTCTGGTTTGTGCAGCAGTGCAAGGCTGTAGTCGGACGATCTCCTTGGTTCCACCGAGACGGCCTGCAGAGGCGCGGCACGATGAAGGCCTATACACACATGTTGTCAGGGGGCGCGTGTGTGTGCGGCGGGTGTTGGTACTGATGTCATGAATGGCTAGCATGGAGTGTTCAGGCACAGGCTCGGCTCCCATGCCCATGCCACCGGTCCCGCGGTCCGTGCTAAGCCAAAGACAAACCCTGCACATCCCTGGCCCCCTGCACATCACCGCCCCCCAATACTGCTGACATCACACAATCTCTCACCGTAATCTTCAGTGTTGCCACTTGCGCCCTCACGGAATCTTATCTTCGACACACACACACACCACTAACCCAAGTAACGCCACCACGCCGAACTAGCCGCACCCCCCAACTCGCTATCCTCACTTGACCCCTCCGCTGCTTCTGCTGCTGGGTCCCGCCGCGCACACAGGTCCCGCGCCCGGCTGACGGGCCCCTGGGTCGACATCCTGGCGCCCGACTCGGCCGGCGCCGGCGACGCCATCGCCGCCGCCGCCGCGGCCGCCGCCGCCGCCGCCACCGGCGGTGACCCCATCGCAGGCCTGCTCGGCCTTAGCACCTCCCTCCAGCTAAGCGGCGGCGTCGGTGCCGGCGCTGGCGCCGGTGCCGGCAGCGACGAGCAGCAGCAGCAGCAGCAACACCAGCAGCAACAGCAGCAGCTGGCGGCGGCGGCGGCGGCGGCGGCGGCGCCCCACTCTGTGCGGCCGGCCATCGCTCTGGTGCTGGAGGGCCGCATAGGCGAGCTGCTGGGCGTGGGGCCGGACGCGCCGCCCGAGCACAGGTGGGCGCGGCGCGGTGGCGTTATGTGCGCGAGTCATACCATTCAAGCCCTTACCCACCGGCGCCATCCGCCGCCCCCCACAAGGCCATAACCCCCGCCCCCTCTCCACCACCTGCCATCAACCCTACGCCACCTCCCCCCCCACACCTATCCCCCCACCCCACCTCACCCTCCCCAGGGCGCTGTTCCCGCTGCGCCGGCCGGTGCGCGCCTACCCGGGCCTGGACGCGGCGCGGCCGGGGCTCATCCGCGTGGAGGCCGCCAGCGTATACGAGGCCATGGGGCTGTGAGGAGGAGCTTGGGGCTGGCAGTAGCAGCGGCCGTAGCAGTGGCAGCACAGGATCGCACCAGCAGAGGGGTCCAGCAGTGGGTGCAGCAGGCAGCTAGGGCCAGAGGAGCTGTGTCGCGCACCGCCACCCCGCCGCCGCGCGCGGGACGGAGAAACAGCAGGTGCAGGTGCAGAGGCCGGAGCGTTGTGCATCAGACAGCCGCAGGAGCCGGCGCGGCGAGCAAACAGCAGCAGGTGCAGGTGCAGGTGCAGACGCAGCAGCAGCAACAGCAACGCATGTTATGGGGGCGGCGAGCCGGCGGCTGCATGAGTCATGAGTCACACGACATGGAGCAGGGACAAGAAGTGTGAGGCGTGAGCGCGTCGGTGAGCGAGCAGGTGGCGGCCGAGCGGCGGCGGCTGCACGCAGGCGCGCAATTGCCGCGCACACGTGTGCAGCAGAGGGCGGTGTGCAGCGGGCGGTGTGCGGCCGCCAGCGGTGGGTGGACGCCGGCGCCGGCGCCGGGCCGCCAGTCAGCGCTGCTGCCAGGCGGGGCCAGGACTCGGGAGGAGGAGCGCATGCGCACGCACACACACACACACTACACACGTGCACACACACGCACACGTGATGCGGATGGTCAGGTGCAATGGGCGAGGAGGTCAGGATTTCAAAGAGATGAGAATCGGCAGTCAAGAGGTCCACCGGCACTATGGGGGCCGGTGCGGCACAGCGGCGAGATTGCGAGTGGAGTGTGGCGGTCGTGGCTGGCTAATGGCATCTTCATTGAGGGGAGGGGAGTTACGGTGGCAGGAGGTTAAGAGGCAAGAGGATAGGTGGCCTTCTGAATGCGAGTTTGCGGGGAGCTGTGTCTTTGGAGGGGTTCGCGGGTGTGGCACGTGCCGCACCGGAGGTGGTGGGGTGGGAGGTGAGAGGAGGGGTGTGTGGGGTGCGGCGTCGGGCCGCAGCGGCATGGGGTGGCGTGGGCGGTGGCGGCGGGTCGTGGCGAAATGGCAGTGGCAGCAGCAATTGTGTGGGCATGCGTTACGACGTATGGTCGTATGTGACTTTATGTGACTTTGGCATTTGGGCGGGCATGATTTCTCTCACAGCGCCGCCGGCGCTGCTCCCCCGGAACCACAGGCCGGTGCGCGCCCGGGCGCATACATAAACACATGCGCACACACACATGACGCATGCGCCTGCGTGGGAAAGGGAGCTGGGGGGCCGGGCCGTGCGCAGTGATGATGATGTGTTGGCTCTCTCTCCGCTGGCATGTGCGGCGCAGCTTCCGGCGGCGTCGGGCACCGCCTCCCGTGACAGCACGCAACGGCGCGGCAGGAGAGTGGCCTAAATAGGCACGTGAAATTTTTTGGTTGCGTGTTTTCGCCGCATGTTCACACTGGTGCGGGGCGGCACAGCCGTTTAGGGGAGGTAGGGGCCATGCGGCCACGTACCCCACGTGTAGGGGGGCATACGGCACACGGCGTGTGCAGATTGCTCAATAGCGGCGTGGCGCCTGTGGACGTGGCGCGGTGGTGGCGACGGCTGGTGAGCGACAGTGGAGTGGCGAGGGGCCGGCAGCTGCGTCGGTCCTGCCGGGTGCACGCCGGGAGCAGGCAGGCATGCGCAGCCGGCTGGCTGGCTCGCGCTTTGAGCAGTCGCGCAGGGTCACGATTTTGGCAGATGATAATAATAATTTGCATTTTTGAGCTAGGCGCGTGGTCCCCCTCTGCGTGTGTGTTCACGGACACCCGCTAAGAGATACAGACAGCCTTCCCCACGCGACCCCCCTCCCGGCGCGGACGGGCGTTGGCGGGGCGTCGGGGGGCGGTGTGCGTGTTCCCCCAAGTGACTCGGACCCGTGAGACTCGGGCGTGTGGGCGTGAAGCAGTTGGTAGACGGGGGCGGCGTGAGACTGTGGACATGCATGCATGGCGCCGAGCAGTGCCAAGTAGGTAGGGTCAAGGAAGGCTGCAAGGCTGCGGACAAGGTCACAGGCGGCGAGGATGTGCGCCAAGTTGGCAGATACACAGTTGTAAGATGACGAGTTGCACGTCGCCAAGCCCGAAGACCAAAGTGCGCACTGCACCACGCGAGGGGGTAACTCGGCACATTTCGACTTCCGCGTTGTGGGCGGATGACAGTCGATTGACACGCGACACGGACTCTTAGGGAGTATGCGCACATGCTTGCTCCCACAGTCAAACGACGAATCGGTTGATCTGGCATAACACACCCCGCCAGCGTAGCCCAGGTACGTTGCGGGCCGATTATCCTGCGTTCATTATCGCGGGTGGCTGCCACGGATCCAGCTGCACGCCATGCCTGCACCGCGCCACGCCCGGAGCAGCACCGATTGTGGGACCATCAACTTGCAAGTTAAATCATAGCAAAGCCGCTTCAAGCAAACTCTACCGAAGCCCTGTTCAGGCCCTTTTCGAGCCCGACGATTCAGCTGCTGTCCCTGCGCTGCACACACCGAACGCCGCGCCCAACAAACAGAGCGTATTCTTTCAGGTTCATGTAGCAAATTATGGAACCGAATTTGCCCTGACACGTCAACAGCACCGGACTCTGGAATTAGCGCCTCGCTCTTGCAACATTGCATACATGAGCTCGGACATCAGCTTGAGGCGCTGAGGAAATGAGCAAATCGCCGCTCACGAGGGTCCTTGCGGTCTTCGGCTCGGGCACCGATGGGCGCCTCGGCCTTGGCTTTCCGATAACGAGCCAGCTCTACCCGCGGATAGTTGCTAGCCTAGCTGGATACTCCATCAAGCAAGTCTCATGCGGCGGAGCACACACAGCTGTCGTCACCGGTCAGTGGCGGGTCGTGTGTGGTGGGCGCGGGTTAATCGTGTGGGGTGTCTCGTAGCGTTGCGCTGCGTCTCTGACGCAGCCGCGGACGTCGCCAGGACGCATCACCTCCTCAATTGCGCCATGGCCACGGCTGAACTGGCACGGGCCGGTCAAACTGGCCTCACGCACGCGTTATACACCAACGCTGTGTGCTGCACCACCCGAATCGCCCGCAGACGATGGCTCGCTTTTCACGTTCGGGCTCAACGACTGGGGCCAGCTGGGCCACAGCCGGGAGGACAAGTTCGTGGCGGTGAGTGGCTCACAGCAGAGAGATTGTGTGTGTTGTGTGTGATACTGTGTTGGGGGCCTGGCCACGGGGGCTGGCGCACAGGTTACTCTGTTGGGGGGCTGGCGCACAGGTTACTCTGTTGGGGGGCTGGCGCACAGGTTACTGTGTTGGGGGGCTGGCGCACAGGTTACTGTGTTGGGGGGTTGGCGCACAGGTGGGGGCGCCGTGTTGTGCACTGGACGTGTTCGGAGCGCTGGCGTGCATGCATGAGGAGGAGGAGCTGGGGGAGGAGCTGGGGGCCACCATGGGCCTCACACATCGGCGCATGCGGGACGGGTCGCTCGTCTGCTCCTCTCTAAGCCCTTCTGCACCCCGGCCTGACCCTGCCCTGCCGTGCCCTGCCCGCCGACCGCGCCCGCAGGCGCCCATTGAGGTGACGCTGCCGGACCCGGTGAAGGCCGTGGCGGCGGGCGGCTTCCACACTCTGGCACTCACCAGTGGGTTGGGTTGGGTTGGGTTGGGTTGGGTCCGATTGGGTGATTTGGGTGGGAAGGCTGGGGGGCCGCAGGCCAGGCAGAGGCGGAGGCGGGGGGGGGCGAGGCTGGCGGGAGCGGGCGAGGCGGGGCTTGAATCAGGGCGCGGCGACACGGCACGCAGGAGCGGAACGGCAGTGGTGCAGTGGAGGGGGATATGGGGTGGAGGAGGGGAAGGAGATGGACGCTGTCGCGCCAACAAAGGCGCGCCCGCCCCCCCCTGGATGACACCCCCTCCTCTCCCCGCTGCCTTCCTCTCCCCTCCCTCGCCGCCCCACCAGCCGCGGGCGAGCTGTGGGCGTGGGGTATGGCGGGCGAGGGGCAGCTCGGCATCGGGCAGCCGACGGAGGGGCGGCAGCTGGAGCCGCGCCTGGTCAAGAGCCTGTCGGGTGGGTGCCGCCGGGAGGCGGGAGGGCTGGGCTGGGCTGGCGGGTGTGTGTGTGTGTAAACACCAGCCCAATCTAAACCCAAGCGAAACTAGACAAGGGACAGGCAGGTGCAGTTTGCGGGGGGGAGGGTGGATGGCGCGACAGGCTATGTGGCACACACGAACACGAGCCGTGAGCACACGCATTGGGATGCAACCTTGAGAGCGTGTGGACACTAAACCCCGTCGAGGTTAGGGTAGCGAGGGATTGCGCGAATTCCGGGTGGCAAGCCGGTCGGGGCTCCGCGCGACCAGGTATGCCAGGTGATTGACTGAGGCAATGCGTTCCGTCGCGTTTGCTGCGCCGCACGCACAGTCTTCGTTGTTGGTTTCCCCCGTGTCTCGAACACTGACGCACGTGCCCGCACACACCCCCAGGCTCCGGGCTGGTGTCTCTGGCGGCGGGCGACCACCACTCCGCGGCGCTGACGGCGGATGGGCAGGTGTTCACCTGGGGCCGCGGCGACCACGGCGCGCTGGGGCACGGGGCAGGTGGGCTGTGGCTGGGCTGTGCGTGCGGGCTGGGCGCGGCTGTGGGTGGGTGCGGGCGTGCCGGGCTGGGCTGTGGGGTGGGGCTGGGAGGGCGCGCGTGCAAGCCAGGGCCAAGGCGGGAGGTGAAGGGCCGCGGGCTCGGTACCCGGCCCCGCCTGCAGGAAGAGTGTGCGCACGCCGCCACGCAACGCGCGGACCTCCGTTGTTGACCTCCGCGCCCGCCCCGCCCGCGCCCGCCCGCTCCTGCCCGCTTCTCGCTTCCCCCTCCCCGCTCCTCACGCCTCACAACCCCGCTGCCCCCCCCCCCCTTGCTGCGCCTGTGCCGGCAGTGCACGGCTACGTGCCGGTGGAGCTGCTGCCCAAGCGCGTGCGCGGCCTGGCGGGCGTGCGCGCGCAGGCGCTGTGCGCGGCGCCCTACGCCACCGGCGTGGTGGACAGCAGCGGCGGCGCGTACGCCTGGGGCCACGGCACCGGCTGGCAGCTGGGCACGGGGCGCAACGCCAACGAGCTCGCGCCGGTCAAGGTGGGGGTGTTGGGGTTGTGAGGGGAAATTCACTTCAGAACCCAAAGCAACCGACCGTGGGGGAGGTGAGGGGTAGGAGCCGCCCCTGTACCGCATTTGTTTTTGTGGTATTGGCAGGTAGAGGATTGGACGGTTTCGCGGCGTTCGGTGCACGGGCATGTGTGCTTGAGATTCGCGCCTCGCTGTACGGCAGGGCAACGGCAGGGGCAAGGGCAGGGGCTCCAGGCCAGCCCACCGCCCGCCCATGCCACGCCTTCGCCCAGCATTTTTACGCATGCCACCCTGCCGCCCCTGCCCTGACCCCAACCCCTCGCTCCGCAGTTGGAGTCGCTCCCGGGCGGCGTGACCAGCCTGGCCCTGGGCCAGCTGCACTCGCTGGCGGTGGTGGGAGACGGCCGCACGGTGGTGTTCGGCAGCGACGAGTGCGGCTCGCTGGGCGGCGGCACGGAGACGCTGCGCAGCCGCGTGGCGCGGCAGGTGGGTGGGGCCGCGTGCGCGCTCAGGTGGGCTGCCTACATGCGGCACACATGCGGCACACGGTTCTTTTGCGCGCCGCCACCGCCCGCTGCGGCTTGCCAGCGGCCCGTCTCCGTCGCGCCCCGCGCCCCCAAGCTTTGCCCGCCTCAATGCTCACTCCCTCACCCCGCCCCCCGCGCCGCCCCCCTGTCCTCCGCCCCGCCCCGCCCCGCCCCCCCCCCCCCCCCCGCGTGGCTGCCCACAGCCGCTCCCGGTGGAGGGGCTGCCGCTGGCGCGCCAGGCGGCTGTGGGCTGGAAGCACAGCGTGCTGGTGGGGCAGGACGGCCGGCTGTTCACGTGGGGGTGGAGCGGCGCCATGGGGCAGGGCACGTTCACTGACTACGGCGGCGGTGAGAGCAGGGCTGGCAGGGCGGCGGCCGCGGTCGCGGGGGCGAGGGGGGCGGCCTGGGCCAGGGGCATTGGGTAAGGTATGGTACGGTAGTCGGGGGTGGTGGTGTTGCCGTCCATGTGACGGTGTTTTGCAATTGATGTGAAGTGCCGATGCCCAGTAGGTGCGCGTGTCAGGTGTGAGCCTGCACAAACACACACACACACACGCATATATGTACACAACACAACCCGTCATCACTGGACACCGGCCCGCCGCTTCGCCTTCCCTCCACCCGCGCCCTCACGCCAAGCCTCCCCAACCCTCCACCCGCCTCCCCTCGCAGGCCAGCTGGGGCACGGCGACGACGAGGACCGCTGGGCGCCGGAGCAGGTGCTGCGCCTGCACACCAGCCGCCACCGCTACTACGACCTGCGAGCCGCGTTCGTGCAGGCGCGGCCGTGGCGCGTGTTGGCGGCCGCCGCGGGGCGCAACCATACGGCGGCGGTGGTGGAGCTGCCGCTGGATGTGCGCGACCTGGCCGAGTAGCGGCAATAGCAGCAGTAGCAGCAGTAGCGGCGGAGGAGGTGGAGGAGGTGGAGGAGGTGGAGGCAGCGGAGTGAAGCTGGGGAGTGGAGCTGCGGCGGGAGGGGGAGGGAGGAAGGGTGAGGTAGCGGGGGGAGGGCGGGAGCGAGGGGAGCGAGTGGTTTTGAGAGGGGGAGGGAGCGAGGGCGTGCGAGGAGGCGAACAGGCCAGGAGCAGGGGGAGTCTGCGCGCACGGCCGACGTGCGCTGGGCGGTGGTGGTGGTGGTGGTGAAGGCGCGGTGCGTGGGGGTGCGGAAAGCGTATGCGTGTGCTGGCTGGGGTTAACGGTACGCGGTCCGCGTGCCGATGTTAGAGCGAGCCATTGCGGCTCCGGCTTGGATTTGGGCGCCTGTGTCGAGCGGGAGGCGAAAGGCCACAGCGTCGTAGGTTTGCTGATTGCGGAGGGGTGCTGTCTGGCGGCAATGCGGGAATAACGAATGGATGCGTGCAGGTCGGGGAGAACACGCGCCGCGCGTCGGGGCTGTGCGGAGATCGCCAGGTGGTGACTAACCCGCCGCACACGTTCGCCGCAGCGCTGTCCTGATATCGAATATGCGGTTTCCGTGTTGTGCGCGCTTCGATTCTCGCCCGAAGTAAAGCGCAGCGGCCGCAACGGCTGTCCCAGCTCCCACCCTCAAGTTCACGCGCAGGCCGGCAGGCGGGCAGCGGCACGACGGCTGGGGGGCCCGCCCCACGCCCGTGCAACCAACCCGGATCCGGCCGAATCCTGTGATCCGCTGTCGCACGTTATTCCTGCGGCCTGCGCCGGCCGCTGGTTTGCCGCCGCCCGGGGGGCAGCTAACGCCACGTTGGCACAATGTCCGGTATCGGGGGATGTATGTTGCTGGCGCGGGACGTTTCCGGGGGGTTGGGGGTGCAGTACGACGGGGAGCGCTGGCACGAAACTCCGATGCTCACGCATGCGGGGTGCGGTTGGGTGGCACCTCGTGCCAACTCCAGCTTCGCGCTCACTCGACCTACTTACCACAAACACGCATACCACAATAACGTACGCAGGCTGAAACGGGTTTGGTCCAAGTACACGTCAGGAATTTCTTGTTGGCTCGCAAAATATTTAGCCTTGCTGAAACAGCAGTCACGGGCCTCTTGCACACAGCACGGTCACTAGACCCTGCTTCTAGTCGAGCGGCCGTGCCCAGGAAGCTCGCCATGTTTGGCCGGGCGTCCGCGTAGCACGATGCTCGTGTGGAATCCCGCTGTGAGCTCCAGCAGGCGCTCGTTCAGCGTCGGGCAGCTTGGCGTAAGCGCGGCCATCGCTCTGCCGCATGGTGAGAGGCTTGCTCTGGCCAGCAAGTCAGTCGCAATTCACCTTGCTGACGCACCTGCACACCTGGCTCGCCCGCGCTAACGAACGTCCCTCGCACAACAGACGAGGACCTACTCTTTCCAGGGGCGGGCAATGCATCAAGAGAGCTGCACGCCAGCCTCCGAAGGTGGGGACTGCCGCGCCCGCTGTTTAGTCCGCCGCCGTTCTTGTTCGCCGGGCATCGCGCTGGGGATAGGTGTGACACCAGAGTACCCTAAATAGCGCAAGTCTGGCAGCGCCCGTGGACGCGGTTCTGTGAGAAACCATTTGCGGTCTCGGCCTCGCCCGCCTGGCGCTCCGTATTCTGGGTGGCCAGGGGAGTAGCGAGGAGCTCACAGAAGCCATTCGGCGGCGATCTGGCCACAGCGGCGGGGTCCAGCTTACTCGGCTGCACTTCCGGACATTCTTGCACGCAGGTCCTGCGACGAGTTTGGGTACCCCATGAAAAAATGCCGCAGCCACCAGAGCATGACGCCCGCATCTGAAACAGTTCTGGAGGAGGACGACTTGATGCCGCCGGCGTATGCGGTCGCGTCCGCACCCTCCAACGTTGTGAGGACGCTCGACAACCCCGACGCCTGCGGCTGCGGCTCCCCCCGCGCGCACGACCTGTGCTGCGGCGAGGGCAGCGCCCAGGCGGGCGCCGACACCCGGCGCTCGATGTCGCGCTTCGCCGGCCACGACGGCTCCGACCAGCAGCGCGCGGCCGCTGCGCCCGTCGCTGTTGCGGCCACCACGGAGCACAGCGTGACCGCCAGCACCACGCTCTCCTCCCTCAGCGGCGCCAGTTCCCCTGCCATGCAGGCGCAGCTGCGCTCCATCGGCCCCGAGTCCATGGCGGCGGCCGCCGCCGCGGCCGCGGCCGCGGCCGCCGCCGGCGAGGGCGTCAGCGCGCATGTGATTGTGGCCGCGGTGCCCAGCCCCTGCAGCAGCCCGCAGGCCCCGGCCCCGGCCCCAGCCCCGGCGCAGGCGCAGGCTGTGAGGCAGCTCTCGCAGGCGCTAAATCGCAATAATAGTACCAACAGCTGCGACTCGGATGGCGACTGCGGCGGCAGCCTGATCGGGCCCTTCGGCATGCTGTCCGCGTCGCAGTGGGACGACTTGCACGCCGCCATAAAGCAGCAGAAGGCCGACGGGCCCCTCCGCCGCACCGGCGGCGCCGCCGCGGTGGCATCCGCGCCGGCTCTGGCCGCCGGCGGCGGCGGCGGCGCCGCCGCCGCTTCCAATGGCTGCCAGCCGCCGGAGCCCTCCGTCGTCAGCATCAGCGCGCGTGTCGCGGGCAATGGCTCCTCCTCGCCGGCCACCGCGCCGGCGGCGAGTTTTTCGGCCACCGCCGCGGAGACAATGGCGTCGCCCGGCTCGGCCTGCGTCTGCGCGTTTGCGACCGCGACGCCAACAACCAGCTGCAGCAGCGGCGGCGCCGCGGCCACCGAGCTGCACGCCGCGTTCTTTGCGGCGCTGCCTACACAAGCCGCAGTGCCGCCGATGCCGCCGCAGCCTGCGCTGCACGCGCCAAGCCGGCACCACCACCAGCACCACCACCAGCACCAGCACCACCACCACCACCAGCTCATGCGGAGCGGCAGCAGCGGCTGCAGCGCGACCAGCGGCGCGCAGGCCGGCGCCGCCGCGCACACCGCCAACGGCGCCCGCTCCCTGAGCGGCAGCGACGGCGGCGGCGGCGGCGGCGGCGGCGGCGCCATGTACGGCAGCGGCGCGTTTGGCAGCACCAGCATCGCCGGTGGCGACTCGGTGGCCGCCAATGCGCTGCAGTCGCATTCGCAGCAGCTGCAGCACCACCACCAGGAGCAGCTGCAGCAGCTGCATAATAACCAGGAGCAGCTGCAGCAGCAGCACAGCCTGCAGGACGGCGAGAGCGGCTCCGCCAACTCCATCGCCTCGCTATGGGCCGCGGTGCAGCACGTCTCCGCCACCGCGCACCGCGGCTCGCCGCAGCAGGCCGCGGCCTCGGCCGCCGCGGCCTCGGCCGCGTCGGCGCGGGCGGCCGATGCCGCGGCGGCGGCCGCCGCCATCGCTGCCGGCGCCGATGGCACGGACTACGACAGCACGGACGACTCGGCGGTTGCGGAGCAGCAGCGCAGCAACCACCAGTCCCACCTGCTAGTGTCGGGAGCGGCCGCCAACCACACCGCCAGCCACGCCGCCGCCTATAGCCAGTACACGTCCGCCGCCGCCGCCGCTGCCGCGGTCGCGAGCGGCGGCAGCGGCGCCGGCGGCTTTGGCTTCCGCTACGGCAACGTGTCGCTGTCGCACGGCTTGGCGCCGGGCAGTGCGGAGCTGCATGAGGGCGGCGACGGCGGGGGCGGCAGCGCGAGCGGCAACCACGGCTTCGAGAGCTTGGGCGCCGGCGCCAACGGCAGCAGCAGCGGCGCGCAGGCCGTGGCCGCCGGCCGCGTGCCGCCAGCCATCCGGACCAGCTCGGCCAGCGCCACCAGCGCAGCCAGTGCCGCGGGCTTTGGGGGCTTTGGCGCCTTCGGCCTCGGCAGCGGCCGCGCCGCGCCGGCCCCGCGCGTGCCCTCCCACGCCGGCGCCGGCGCCGCCAGCTGCACCAGCCCGCTGCGCTTCGAGAGCCGCGCCGACGGCAGCCGCCGCACGCACTCGAACCTGGCCGGTCAGCAGCAGGCCATGGCGGCGGCGGCGGCGGACTACCACCTGGGCAGCTCGCGCTACACGCACCACACCAGCTACGCGCCCGGCGGCGCCGCCGGCATGTGCGACGGGCCGTGCGGCGGCGGCGGCGCCTGCCGCTCGCACCACGACCACGGCGACGGCCACAGCTGCGGCGAGGGCTCGCCCTACAGCAGCCCGCGCGTGCGCGCCTCGTCCCTGGCCGTGGGCGGCTGCGCCGCCGGCGCGCTGCAGGCGTCGCTGCGCCCCTTTGTGGACAGCCCGCCGGCGCACCTGACGCACCACCACGCGCATACGCTGCAAGCCTACTACAGCCACGCGCCCGGCTGCGACAGCCCGCACCAGGCGCACAACGCCCACGCCGCGGCGCCGCCGGTGCCGCCGCCGGCGCAGCTGCTGGCGGAGCTGGAGCAGGAGGTGCCGCGGCCGGGGCCGGCGTCGGGCGGCCACGGCCACCTCTCCCGCAGCCACTCCCACTCCCACTCCCACCACTCGCCGCACCACCAGCAGCAGCAGCGCGAGCACGCGCACGAGCTGCGCCGCCAGACGGACCAACTGGAGGTGGAGCAGCAGCAGCTGGCGGCGGCGGAGGCGGCGGCGGCGGCGCACGCGCAGCAGGTGGCGTACCTGCAGCAGCAGATGCAGCAGCACCGCCTGGCGCTCATGCAGCAGCACAGCAGCAGCAGCCTGCACTCGTCGCTGAACGGCCACACCAACGCGGCCCTTCGGCTGCGCGAGGTGGACGAGGCCAGCGACGACACCGACGACGACGAGCTCAACGACCCCATCCTCGCCGCCAGCCGCGCCGCGCGCACGCGCTCCGGCTCCTTCTCCAGCGCCGCCGGCGGCGTGGCCGCGCGCCCGCACGCGCACCACGCGCACCACCACTCGGCCCACGCCGGCCACCACGCCGGCCACCCGCCGCCGCTGCACCACCAGTACTCGCACCAGCACTACTCGCAGCCGTACCCGCAGCAGCAGCGCGGCCTGGCGGTGGCGTCCGCGCTGGCGCCGTCGGGCGCCTCCGTCAGCAGCAACGGCTCCGAGGGCGCGCACCCGTCGCGGCTGCTGGCGCCGCCCTCGCTGCAGCAGCAGCACCAGCAGCAGCGGCGCTCCGTGGACTCGGCCTCGCCGCGCATGCTGGCGCAGGCGCAGGCCGCGCACAGCGCCTTCGCGCACCAGCACTCGGGCGGCGCCTTCACGCACCAGCACTCGGGCAGCCTGGCGGCGCAGCTGCACGCGCAGCACCAGGTGCAGGCGCAGGTGCAGGCGCAGGCGCACGCGCACGCGCACGGCTCGCACAGCAGCTTCACGCAGCCGCTGCACGCGGGCGCCTACCCGCGCACCACCGCCGCCGCCAACGCCGCGGCGGCGGCGGCCGCCGCCGCCGTCAGCAACGGCTCGCAGTCGCCGGGCGCGACCTCCTTCCGCCGCAGCTCCGTCAGCCAGGGCCCGCCGCCGTCGTACACAACGTACGGCTACCGCCGCGCCCGCTCCTCGCTGGCGGCGCTGGACGGCCCCGCCGCCTGCGCCGCCTGCGGCGCGCCGGGCGGCGGCTGCGCCTGCGGCGCCGACAGCGACAGCAGCGACGACACTGAGGAGGCCACGCGCCGCATCACCGCCGCCTTCCGCACCCACACCGGCATGGGCGGCCGCAGCACCGGGCTGGGCCTGCTGGGGCCGGCCGAGTCGGCGCCCACCACGCCCACCGCGGACGCGGCGGCGGCCGCCGCGCGGCGCGACCCCTGGGCCAGCGGCGGCATGAACAGCGGCAACCTGATGGCGTCCGTGGGCGCGGGCCAGTTGGCGTCGGGCGGCGGCGGCGGCAGCGGCGGCGAGGCGGGCGAGGGCGGCGGCGCCGGCGCCGGCGGTGCGGGCACGGGCGACGAGGACGGCAGCGGCCTGGCTCGCAAGCGCAGCAGCTACCACCTGACCAACAGCCACGCGGCGGTGGAGCTGTTCCTGCGGCTCAACCACGCGCGCCAGACCATGGACTTTGTCAAGCGCCAGGTGCGTTGTTTTCCACTGTGGGCGGGGGGCGGCTGGCCGGAAAAACGTTAAAGAGGTTTTTGTGCATTTGTTTAGGCATTATATGCGCGACAGGAATGTTCAGAGATTTTTGCGCAATTTTTGGACATTTGGCTGACAGGGCGTGTCCATTGTGGTTGGTGCCTCTTGCCATTCCTTATGAATCTCCTCCTCCCTTCTCGCTCGCGCCCCCGCAGACCCAGCTGTTCGCCGCGCTGGACAAGAGCGAGATGAGCGTGTGGGAGGCGCTGCACAGCCTGGACGAGCTGCGCGAGTACGAGGCGGTGCTCATGGCGGAGCAGGCCGGAGAGGCGCAGGTGCGGCGGAGGCGGAGGCGGCGGCGGGCTCAGGCTTTTGTTTTGGAACAAGGGGAGGGAGGAGGGGGCAAGATCAGCGGGCGGAGCTGTAGGTCGTGCTCGGGTGTCCTTTTGACAAGGTGGCACCGGCACGGCACCATCACCACCATCACCGACCGCGCACACGCACACCCCGCCGCAGGAGGTGGCGGAGCTGGGCCTGCTGGAGCACGCCTTCCAGACCGCCGAGCTGTGCCGCCTGCACCACCCCGACCTGGAGTGGATGCACCTGGTGGGCCTCATACACGGCCTGGGCAAGCTGCTGGCGCACCGCAAGTGAGCGCGCGCGCGGTTGGTGGTTGCAAGGGTGGTTGGAAACGCGGCACAGCAGGCACCGAGGAGCAGCAGATGAAGTCGTGGAGAAGGGGGTTACGGTAGCTGTCCATGCAAACGGGACGAGGGCCTCGGCGCGGTGCCCCGGGTGTGTGCGGGCGCGGCAATGTCAGCCTTCGCCGAGCGCGGTGTTTGCCGCTCTACCTGCGCCTGGTGCTGACGCGCCTCCTTCGCCCCGCTCCGCGCCACCCACCCGTCCCGCCCCTCCCCAGGCTGGGCACCCAGCCGCAGTGGGCCATCTGCGGCGAGACCTACCCGCTGGGCTGCCGCTTCAGCCCCCACATCCTGGGCGCCCAGTACTTCACCGCCAACCCCGACCGCCGCCGGCGCCTGTACAACACGCAGACCGGCATCTACGGCCCCGGCTGCGGCCTGCTCAACGTGAGTGCGCGCGCCGTGCCGACGGCCCGGGTTGGGGGGGGGGCGGGGGCCGGAGCTGCGGGCTGGGCGCCGGGGCCGCGTCGTGCGCTCGCGTTACGTGCCAAAGCCCCCGTCGTGTCTTCGTTGCGGGTGTGGTGGTGGTGGTTGCTAACGATGGTGCATTTATGTGTTGTCGCTGCCGCCGCCGTGCAGGTGGTGATGAGCTGGTCGGGCCCCGAGTACCTGTACCTGGTGCTGCTGCTCAACCAGGCCAAGCTGCCGCAGGTGGGCGGGCGCAGCAGGAACACAGGGCAGGGCAGGGCAGGGCAGGGCAGGGCAGGGCAGGGCAGGGCAAGGAGGCGCTGCGGCTGGTTGGCAGGACCGGAGGGCCTGCTCAGCGCAGGCTTGGACTGTGCCGGTATGCATGCTTGTGCCGCCCGGTCGCCTGCCACCCGCACACACAACGGGCTTTGTTGTCCGTTCTGTTGCTTGTTTTTGACACAACACTCACACTCACGCACACCCACTCACTCGCCCACACGCCCACAGGACGCGGTGTGGCTGCTGCGGCACTCCAAGTTCTCCACGCTGACGCGGCCGCACTCGTGCTACCTGCCGCTGTGCGGCGGCGACGACCTGCGGCGCCTGCCGCTGCTGCGCTCCTTCCAGGCGCTGTCCGCCTACCGCCGCACGCCGCTGCCCGAGGGCTTTGCGCTGCAGGGCGAGGCGCGCACCGCCTACTACACCGGCCTCATCGACAAGTACATCGGCGGCGGCAAGCTGCGCTGGTAGTGCGGGGCGGGCGGCGGGGGTGCGTTGGCCGCGGAGGAGGGTGGCGAGGAGGAGGGAGGAGGAAGAGGAGGAGGAGGAGGGGCAGAGGCTCCGGCCGTACGGGGCTGGTGTGGATGGAGGCGGCGCTTGGGATTCCCGGTGGGCCCCGGGGCTGGTGTGGATGGAGACGGCGCTTGGGATTCCCGGTGGGCCCCGGGGCGGGCAGTGGTACGAAGCGGATGGGCTCCGGACACAGACGAGAGAGAAGACAAACGACAGCATTACAGTCTTGCTTGTGAAGATGCGAATTTGGTGAGTGCAGCAGCAACTTAAACATCCCTTGCACAGAAAGGGAGGCACTGGCATACGTTTCCCAGCATGCCGGTCAGGAGCTGTGTTATTTTACTGAGTTGGAGCTTTTTTCTATGCTTTGCCCGCGCTGGCGCGAGGTGCAAAGCATAAGGAGTGGAGGGCTGTGTGCGTTTGGGCGTGGCCCGAAATTGACATGACACGGCATGGCCCCACGTGCCGTGGGAGTGAGTTGTGTGCGCTGATTCTGAAAGAGCTAAGCGATAGGTGATGGAGAGGCTGCGGTTGCGCAGGCATACGCTACGCGCTGGCAGCAATGCGGCACAGACGTTGCAAATTTGGTTGCAATGTTGCCCTTCAAGAGAGAAAGAAATATGCACCGGTGGGTGGCCGTGCGCGTTTGTGTTTGTCTCTGTGTGGGTTACTGCGCGTGTGTGTGACGCGCCCTGATGCCAGTACACGGGTGCGCCCGCCCTGCAGCGGCGCTGCAGCGGCGCACCGGGGGTGGCAGCTGGCGTGTGCAGACATGCTCGGAGCGGACCGCAGAGGGAGGATGTTGAGGGCTGTTACAACATGGCCAACCACGCATACTTCGTTGCTGTGGCGCCCCCTCAACAAATTTTGTCGACTTTTATCGTTAACGAGGATGTGTGTTGGTGTGGAAACATTTCGGGAGGTTGGTCGGCCCGGCTGGGTAGCCCCCAGGCTGAGGTGCCAGACCCGGAGCCCGCGCCCGCGCATTTGCTTGTGTTGACACCAACTGCCGCGGCGCGGGCGCCTGAGAGTGGGTGCATAAGAACGGACTTCCATGACGTGCGTGTGTGTACGGTAATTGGAAGCTATTGGCCACCGGGAGCCGCGTGACAACAATTGATGTGTCGGGTCCTGGCTGGCGCCCAGTCAGTGCGCACCCTACTTTGATTCTAGCTTGATCTGGATTTCGTCTGGTCTGGGAGGGGGGAAACACGGCACCCACGGCGCGTCGCATGAGCCGGCTTGCAGCAGACGGCGAGGACGCGCAGACATGCGGTTAACGGCTTGGCGCGGATGTCTGGTTCGCGGCTGTCCTGACTGACACTGTGTGTGGGATGCGTGCGTGGTGGGTGGGGTGGAGGATGGTGGTTGGGAGGCAGCCAAGTGAGCCACCGGGTGTGTGGCGGGCTTGCGTGCGGTGCAGTGCGGTGCGGCATGCGAGAGCGAGCAGACTATACATAAGATGCAGGTATGCACACACACACACACACACACACACACACACGAGCAGGGCGCAGCGGGCATGGATATGTCCGGCCGAGAGAGGGAGCGAGCGCGAGAGAGAGGCAGGGGAGGGCTGGAGAGAGGAGGGCAGCACGCACCGCAGCCTGCGCCGCCCACACACCCCCGCGAGGCTGTAACACGCTGATTACGCTTGAAGCGCCTTCCACGTCAATGTTCTGAGGAGTGTCTGTTCACGGACATTCGCGGAAGTCAGGCGGACTCATGCAGGCGCCTCGCCAACTGCCTCACACAGGTCCCACAAGGGAATCGGTTTACAGTGCCCTGCACGGGTGCATCATGCCCCCACGGTATATTAGGGCCATCCGTGACAGAGCCTGGGCCGGACAGGACAGAGGAACGGACAGGACAGAGCTGGGCCGGACATGGCTGGGAATCGGTTTACATCAGGGATCGGCTTACAGCAAAACGACTTGCACCCAGCGCCATTGCGGCCCCAGAGGTCCCGACTCCAGCCCGTAGGCCCCGTTTTCCCCATCGCCACGCAAACATGCGCGGCACCAAACGCCCGCTTCGGCAAATCGGCACTACCCGCACAGCGGCATTCCCATGGTCGGTCCACGGTGCTGCTGCTACTGCGCTACTGCCTGTCGCCGGCCTGCGCACCCAGCTGCAGCCGCTGCCGCAGCATCGACACCGCCGCCCGCGCGGTGCGGTGGGCCAGCGACCCCAGCGCCGGCTCCAGCCGCAGTAGCGCCGCCTCCAGCTCCGCCGCCGCCGCGGGTGACAGCCGCAGCACCGCCGGCTCCGGCCCGAGCCCCAGCAGCGGCCCACGCCGCAAGCCCGCTTCAGCGCCAGCGCCCACCCCAACGCGGCCTGCAGCGCCCTCCCTCCCCACCGCGCCCTTGCCAACGCCGGCGCCGCTCTCTGTGGCGTTTGGCGCGGCCGCCGGATGCTGCCGCGCCGCCTCTGCCACCACGTGCGCCGCCTCGAGCAGCGCCGCCGCCACAGTGCTGACCACGTCCACCCGCCCCGTCCGGCCCATGGCCACCGCCGCGGGCAGCAGCCACGCCACCGCATCCGCCGTCACGTCCACCACCACCGCTCCCCCAGCGCCGCCCTGCTGCTCCGCGGGCGCCCCGCCAAGCGCGCATCCAGGCCTGCCATCATCTCCTCTCCCCCACTCCCGCTCCGCCGCCGGCTCCTCCACCCGATCCTTCTCCCAATCCTGGCCGCCCTTGTCCTCAGCGAGCCGCTCCTGCTCCCCCTGCTGCTGTGTCCGCTGCACCTGCTGCTGCAGCCGCTCCAGCCAGGCGCGCCGCAGCCGCGGCAGCTCGCTCAGCATGGCATCCAACACACGGTCCGGCAGCAGCCCCGCAGCCGCCCGCCCCGGGCCCCAGCCCGCCCCCACAGCTGCAGCCGCAGCAGGCTCGCCAGCTGCAGCCGCGGCACCGGGCCAGCCGACGGCGAACGCTGTGCGCAGCAGCTGCTGCCACTGCCGCAGCCGCAGCGGCTCGGGCGGGGGCCGGCTGTCGCCGCCACCTCCGTCTGCCAGCTCGGGAACCAGGCCCACGCCCTCGTCGCCCAACGCAGCCTCTGGCCAGCCGAGCGGGCCCCTGGTGCTGGTGCTGCTGGTGCTGCCATTGCCACCACTGCCATTGCCGCTGCCGCTACCGAGCGCGTCGGGGTCTGCATTGAAGCGGATGACGGCCTCAAGGAAGGACCGCGCGGCCTGCGGGCTGAGTGGCGCAGCAGTTGTGGCGGCACCGGTAGCGGCGAGCTCCTGCGCAGCCCCTGTGGACAGCGGTGCACCGCCCGTGGGCGCGGCAAGGCGCCTGGCGCACAGCTCCACCAGCTGCATCACCTCGCGCGTCCGCAGCTCGCCCAGCCGGGCCACGGCGCCGCCCAGCACCTGCGCAGTTGCGCACACGAGGGCCACCGGATTGCGGGCGGCTTCTGTCCTTTGCAGGTGTGTCCCCTGGGCTCATGGCGTCAACTGTACGACAGACCGACAGTCCAAAAGCCCTGCGATTGCGTACCGTACCCTGTATCCCCTTTCACCTACCTGCGACAAGAAGGCGGCATCCAGCTGCCCTGCCCGGTCCAACGCCGCCGCCGCCACCACCAGCTGCCGCGGCTGCATGTGCCGCAGCCGCGCCGCCATGCCGGCGGCCAGGGCCCGATACAAACCCGCGTCGGCCACACCCAGAGCGGCGAACGTGTGCGCCGCCTCCGCCAGTGCGCCCGCCGGCAGCGAGGCCAGGCTCTTCCGCACGCCCTGGCTCACCACCCGCAGCAGCCGCGGGCTCACGGCCGGCACCCGCGCTGCAGCCCTCGCTTCCGCAGGTCCCGGCGTCCGCTCCACCTCCCGCCCCTGCGGCCCTGAGCGTGGCGGCCCGCTCGGCTGCTTTTCCGGCTGCTGCTGCTGCTGCTGCTTCGGGGGCGGTGGCGGCAGCTGTTGCTGCTGCGCCGCGCGCGCTGCCTGCTGGTGCGCCGCCATCTCGCCCAGAGCCGCCAGCGCCATCATCAGCTCCGCCGGCTTCAGGCTGCCCAGCGACAGCCGCCGCCGCACCTCGTCGCTCAGCGGCCCGTACAGCAGCGCCCGCGCGCCTCCCGCCACAGCCGCCGCCCGGGCCGACACGGCCCCGCCCGCCCCCCGCCCGCCGTCCATCGCCGCGGCCGGCGGCGCCAGCCGCGCCAGCGCCCACATGGCGCACGTGAGGTCCTGCCCCGTGTAGGCGGCCAGGCCGCCTCTGGCTCCACCCCCACCTCCACCGTTATCGCGCCCACCATTATCGCGCCCACCAGCAGCGCCTCCACCCCCACCCTTGCCGCCGCCGCCGGCCAGCGCCGCCGTGGCCGCCGCCAGCAGGCCGCTGTGGCTCATGCGCGCCGAGCCGAACGCCCACAGCACGGACGTCAGCGCGCGCGGCGGCAGCTCCGGCGCGCTGGCGGCGGCGGCCCGCGCCAGCAGCCGCCACACCTCGGCGTCCGCCACGCCCATGCGCGCCATCGCCACGCTCAGCTTGGTCAGGTCCGCGCCGGCGCCCACCCCTCCCCAAGAGCCCTCGGCGCCGTCGGCGCCGCGGCCCTCCTTCCTCCTGCCGTCGCCATCGCCGCCGCCGCCGCGCCGTGGCGGCCCCGGCTCCGAGCCCTCGACCCCCTCTTGCTCTGAGCGTGAGGCGGCTGTGGCACCGTCCGCTGCTGCTGATGCTGCTGCGGCGGCGGCTGGGTCTTGCAGCTGCCGCAGCGCCTGCGGCTGCAGCAGCAGCGGCCGCACCACGCCCGCCCACAGCTGCGCCGGCGGCTGCGCCCGCAGCCGACCATACGCCCACAGCACGTCCCCGAGCTCCCGCAGCGGTAGGGGCCCGGGCGTGTCCGAAGACAGCGCGTTCGCCTCGCCACCCGTGGCCCCGCCGCCACCCTCGCCGGCCACGGCTGCCCCCGCCCCTCCAACCCCTGTCTCACCGCGGCCCTGCGCCAGCCCGTGCTGCTGCTGCAGCCCCTCCTCCTGGTGCCGCTGCTGCTGCTGCTGCTGCTGCTGCTGCTGCTGCTGGTAGGCCTCGGCGAAGCGCTGGGAGTGCCGGTCCAGCAGGCTGCGCGCCGCGTGCGGGGCGGACTGGCTGCCCAGCAGCGCCGCCTGCCGCGCCGCCGCCGCCAAGTGGATGAAGTTTGGCGCCGGCAGGGCGGCCGTTGCAGCGCCCGCAAGACCTGCTGCTGCGCTTCCAGAGCCTGCACTACCGGGAGCTGAAGCCGAGCCCGAGCCAGCTGAGCGTTTAGGAGGTTCTTGTGCGGACAGGAGGGCGTCGAGCGCACGTAGCGACTCCGCCTTCGTCAGGGCAAGCGTCAGGCGGCGGTCTGGGTCCGGAGCCCCCACCGCGCCGCCAGCCGCCCTGCTTGCCCTGTCCTTCGCCCGCCCACCACGACCGTCGGGGTGCTTGGGTTCGTACGTACCGCTACCCTGCGTCTCCAATGTGCTTCTCTTGTTGTATCTCGAATGTGGAGCCGCCTGGTCTGCAGCGGTGTCGTCCTGACCGCTGCGGGCGGCGCCGGCGCGTGCGCTATCTCGCAGTTGGCGCCGTGCCGGCCCGCCTGCTGTGCCCGCGGTGGCTGTTCTGTCCGGTGTTGATGCCTCCTCCGCTGCGCTGCGGGAATTCCCATGGCGTGTTCTCAAGGATCCCAAGGCCGCAGGCTCCTGGCTGCGCAGTTCTGGCGACGCATCTTTGCCCGCCGGGGGCGGCACCAGCCGTTTGCTCCGGCGCCCTCGGCTGCGGCCGCTCGGGTCCACTCTATCATCCACAGCATCGGCGTCAGGAGCGGGAGCCCCGGACCCATCGACCCCGCGAGATGCCCGTCGCGACGCCGGATGAACTACCGCCGGGCGACCAAACAAGTCAGTGGTGATGTAAGGGATGGCATCGGGTTCACCGCGGCGCGACGAGAGCAGCCGGGTCCACAAGCCGCAGCCATGCGTGCCCAGCGCAGCGTATCCAGCGCCCGATGACGCGGTCGACGCCGCATTTCGCAGCTCAGCGAATGCAGCAATGAGCTGGCTGGCGGATCGCATCGGGTGCACTCACATTTGAGACTGGAGGATATGATTTTGTATATGTGGTGTACTTGGCAAGACTACTATGACCCGCAACGTGTCTAGACGCAAGTTCCGGGTCATGAACCGACAGATAGCCCCAGCGAGCCACGCGCGCTTTCAAACATCGTTTCGTTGTCTCTACACAGCGTTGAACATGCTGAAATTACGCGAGCTGCAGAATTCGTAAAGTCCGCGGACGGGTCAACATCCTCCTGGACTGTGCCTGGGACGCAGCTCGCCGCGATGCAATTCGTCCAGGCCCCCGCCTGCTTGCACGGTTTATCTCACGGCGATGTGGTGGTCCTCGAATCGGTGCAGAGCTCGACTTCCTACGCGGTGAGAGAATGGGCTGGCATGCGCGAGGCCTGTTGCCGAGGCCGCTTGTGGCTGTAGGCCAAGGCGCGAACACACAATCAAGCATGGACAAGCTGCTGACTGCAGGTCGAGGTGCGGGAGACGGAGGCTGGCAGCGTCGCGCAGCTGCAGTTGACAGCCACCCCCGTCGCAACCGCAGCTGTCCAGCCCGCAGCGGCGCTGGAGGTTGTGGAGCAGGGCGAGTGGGTCGGCCTGCGCTCGCTGGCCCTGGACGGCCTCTTCCTGCAAGCGCGCAAGAAGGCGCCCAGCCTGGTTTTCTTCAGCAACCGGCTCGGTGTTTGGGAGCAGTGGAAGGTGGGCAGCAGGCTGCGCGTTGCAGCAGGAAATTTGAGGCGCACGGAATTGAGGCCTGACCTGAACTGCGAGAGCCTGGCTCGCCCCGCAGGTGGAGCCGCTGTACCAGGGCGTCCTGCAGCAGCACAGCCCCGCCATATGCCTCACCTCACGACAGTGAGTCCGTCCACCCTGCGTACCACCAGCACACGCTTGTACCCCGGCCCCCGGCCCCCCATCCTCGGCTGAGCAGGGCGCGTGTATGTGCGTCTCCACGCAGGGTACCCAGCGTGTCCCTCGGCGTGCGAGCCTGGCGGGTGGGGTCCACAGCCCCGGCCCTGCCGGTTCAGCCGACGCCGGCGTTCCAGCCGGGTGCAGGGCTGCACCCTCCGGACGCCACCACAGGTGCGCGCCAACTCGCCACCTCACGCAGGCGCTGTCACGGACGCATTCCTCCCCACCCACCCCCAGCCGCCTAGCTCACATGACACAATCATTTTCCGCTCCCAGGGTACATGCCGCCGGCGTACGGCGGCAGCGCCGGCGGCGCAACAGTGGCGTCTGGCGGCCGCAGCGGCACGGAGGGCGGCTACGCGGAGTCGGTCGCCAGCTCCTCGCTGCAGGACGAGGCGCTGGAGCTGTCCCACAACGTGGTAAAGGGCTACGTGACCCGCGTCATCAAGTGGCCGCTGTTCCTGGCGTTCAGGCTGTGGCGGGCGGAGGCGCGCGCGCAGCGCGGCCGGCGCGCGGCGGCGGCGGCCAGCGCGCAGCGGCAGCAGGAGGCGGAGGCGATGCTGGTCGCGCAGCAGCGGGCCGCGCTGGAGCGCCACCAGCGCCACATGATGTAGGTCCACGGCGGCTGCAGATACAAGAGGGGTCGTTACGGATGCACTGACGCTGACCTTGGCACCCTTCGAACGGTCCCCCTGGCAGGCTGCTGGCGTGCCAGTGCTGGGCGCGCCTGCGCACGCGGCAGCTGTCCCGCGCGCTGCAGGACTGGCACGTGCGCGCGCGGCGCAGCGGGCACCTGGAGCGGCTGCGGCAGCTGCTGCAGCGCAGCCTGCGCCACCGGCACATGGCCGCTGCGCTGGCGGCCTGGAGCCGGTGAGTTGGCTGCTACACCACGACGGTTGAGGCTGCGCGTTTGCTGTCCTTCTTATACCGGTAACCATATGCTAAGGCTGCGTTTCTTGGCCCTGTGGGGTGGCTTGTCAGGTACACACATGACCGCCGCGCCCGGCTGGTGCAGCTTCGCGGCTTCTACCTGCGCATGGCGTCCCGCAAGGCGCGGGCGGTGCTGCTGGGCTGGCGCGGCGCGGCTGTGGAGCAAAGGTGGGTGCCAGGTGTGCTGAGCTGTACATCAGCCAAGTTGCACTGGGGGTGATTGTTTTGCCTGAACGCCAAATCTACCCATCCGCATGCAGGCGTGTGATCGATTCCATACAGCAGCGCCGCGGTGCCTTACTTTTAAACGGTGCGCTGCGCGCGTGGCGACAAGTAACCGAGCTGCTAGGGGCTGCGCGGCAGCGGGCGCACGTGCTGGCCGACGCCGCCACGGACGCCGCGCTGTTCTCCATCGTGCACGCCTGGCGGGGCTGCTGCCTGCGCCGCGCGCAGCTGGCAGGCCGCGCGCAGCTGCTGCTCATCGCCACCGCGCGCCGCATCCTGGCCACCGCGTGGGGCGCCTGGCGCGACCTGACCGACGCCGCGGCAGAGCGGCGGCAGCGCGCCGGGCTGCTGGCGGCGCTGCGGCGGCAGCGCGCCGCGGCGGCCGTGCTGCGGCACTGGGCGGTACGGGTGGCGGAGGCGTCGGCGCTTCGCTTCGCGGCGGACCAGCTGGGCGCGCGCCGGCAGCGGCGCCTGCTGCCGGCGATGTTCACCGCGTGGCGCGCCATGGCCGACCTGAGTGCGGGCCTGGAGGATGAGCACAGCCCCGAGGCGGCCGCCCGCTTCCTGGGCACCCTTCACCGCCTGGTGTCCGGCGAGCACCGGCGCGGCGTGCTGCGGCGGCTGCTGGCGGCGTGGCGGCGCATGGCGGCGGACGGCGTGCGGCAGGCGGACACGGCGGGCGCGGTGTGGCGGGCGCGGGCGCGGAGCCGCGCTGCAGAGGTGCTGCTGCAGTGGCGCGGGCTGCTGCAGCACCAGGCGTGGGTGCAGGCGGAGCTGCTGGCGGCGTACAGGCAGCGTGCGGTCCGCAAGGTGCTGCAGGGCTGGGCCGGGGTGGCGGTCGGCAAGGCGCGCCTGGCCTCCACCGCCGCGATGGTGGGCCGGCGGCTGTGGCGGCGGCGGCTGGCGGCGGCGCTGGGCAGCTGGCGGGCGCAGGCGGCGCGAGCGCAGGGCCAGTGGAACGCGGTGGGGCTGCGCGCGGTGGCCTCACTGGCGCGGCGCATGTTGCAGGGCTGGCGCAGGCGGTGCGACGTGTCGCGTGCGTGGCGGGGGGCGCTGGCGCGCTGCCGGGGCCGCTACGAGCGCGCGCTGCTGGCCACCTCAGTCCGCGCCCTGCACAGCCGCGTGTCGCTGCAGCAGCGCGTGGCGGCGCTGGCGCGCAGGTGCGGCGCGGCGCTGGCCCGCCGCGCGCTGCGGGGCTGGCGGCAGCAGGCATTGGCGGGGTTGCGGCTGCAGAGCTTCGGCCGGCTGCTGCACGCCAAGTGGAGCCGCACGCTGTCGCGCGCCGTGCTGCGGTCCTGGTTCCTGGCGGCGCACTCCGCCAGCCTGCTGCTACACCTGCTGGAGGCCCTGGAGGCCGCCAGCCTTACTGCCGGCGCCACATCAGCAGGCCCCGGCCGCGACGGCGCGGTGGTGCTGCCGGCCTGGCAGGCGGCCTGGCCGGCCGGCTGGGCTCCGGGCGCCGCCGCTGCTGCGGTGGCTGGATATTACGTGCCGCCTGTGAGCTCGGCGGCGGCGACGGGCGCCGTCGCCGCGGCCGCGGCGGCCGCCTTTGACCGGCGGCATGCCGCGGTGCTTCGGCTGCTGGTGGCATCGCTGGGCGGCGCCGGCGCGGGTGGCGGCGCCGGCAACGGCGGCTCTGCGGCGATGTGGGCGGCGGCGGAGCTGCTGCTCACGCGGCTGCCCATGCTGGCCAAGCTGGCGAGCCGGGCCCGGCGGCGAGCGGTGGAGGTGCTGCGCGCATGGCACACGCGTGCAGCCTACACGGCCGGGCTGGCCCGGGCCGGCGTCCGGCTGCGGCGCCGCTGCAGGCTGCTGCTGCTGGGGTCGTGCTTCCGGGGCTGGAGGCGCAGCGTGACAGAGGTGCGCGCGCGCCGCGGCACGGCCATGCTGCTGGTGCGGCGGGCGGTCAAGGCGCTGGGCGTGGAGTGCCTGCGCGCCTGGCGCCAGGCCACTGCGCGCGCGGTGCGGCTACGCCGCACCATGCTCGTTGTGCTCGCGAGGCGGATGGAGCGGGCGCAGCGCGCCGTGCTGCTGGGCTGGCTTGAGGAGGTGCATGGGACGCGGCTGCGGCGAGAGGAGGTGCGCTGCATGCGGGCGGAGGCGCGGCTGGCCCGGATGGGCCGGGCGCTGCGGGCGTGGCAGGAGGCAGTCGCGGCGGCCGCGGACGTGCGCACAGTTGCGGAACGGAGCTTTGCAGCGATGTGGATGCGGTTCAAGCGCGAGGGTGAGTGGGCCGGCCGTGGTGCTTGTATTTTATCAGTTTCGTCACCTCAACGGTAGTTGCAGCTCTTGATATGCTCCCTGCTGACGGGCTCGAGCCGGCGTGCGCGCCGCCCGTGACGCCGCGCAGTGCTGCTGGTGTGGCGCAACGTGGTCGAGCTGTCGCACCAGCACCTGGCCACCTGCGTGCGCCTGGTGCGCAAGCGCACGCAGCGCCGCTGTGCCGCGGCGGCCCTGGCTGCTTGGCGCACGCACGCGCGGCATGAGCGGGAGCGACGGGAGAATTGGCCGCTGCTGTGCAGGTGAGCCCAGCGCCCACACACTACCATACGCCACGTCACGCAGGGCCGTGTGTTCCTGCAGCTACTCATGCCTGGGCTCTGGTTTCTACCGGCCGCAGCACCTCACGGGTGTCGTGATTGCATAAATGCTGCGCCGCAGGGTGTTCCTGGCCTGGCTGACGCTGGTGCAGCCCGCGGGGCGGGCTGCCCAGGCGGCTCGGGAGCGCCTAGAGCGCCTGGAGCAGGAGAGCGCCGCCGCGCGACGCAGCACGCAGCTCCGAGGACACACCGCGGCAGCGCCGCAGGTCTCCGTGGCCAGCATCAGTCCAGCTCTGCCCGCAGCCAGCAGCAGCTCGGAGCCAACTGCGCTGCGTGCCACCACGCTCGCGCCTGAGGCCGCCCGCCTCGCGTCGCCGATGTCCGTCACGGGGCCGGCGGCCGCGCCCATGGATCCTCCATCTGCGCCCGCATCAGTCAGCGCCTCCGCGCCTGTCTCCGCAACCGCGGGTGCCGCGGCAGCGGCAGCCGCCGCCGCCGACGCAGTGCCACCCTCCGCGGCCATAGCCGCCGCCGGCTCGGAGCTGCCCGGCCTCGGCTCGCTGCCCTCGCTGCGCCCCATCATTGTGGGGCCGTCGACGGTGGAGGCGGCGGGCAGCCCGGTGCCGGGCGACAGCGAGGACGGCAGGTCGTCGTCGCCGCCGGTGGAGGAGGTGCACTTTGCCAACCGGCGGCGCAGCACGCGCGACACCGCCGACAACGAGGCCGGCGCCATGATCGCGCCGGGCCCGCCGGGCGCGCTGGGGCAGCACCCGGCCGCGTACATGTGGCAGCAGTGGCACAGCATGATGCAGACGGAGCGCGCCAACAGCTTTGGCGGCGGCGCGGGCGCCATCCCGCTGCCGTTCGGCGCCTGGGGGCAGCTGGCGGCCTCGCTACAGGCGGCCGCGGAGGGCGGCGACGCCGCGGCGCTCAAGGACCGCCTGGGCAAGCTGGAGGAAGCCATCAAGACCCAGCGAGAGCAGGAGGAGGCCGCCAAGGCGCGCGCCGACAAGGACAAGGACCAGGAGAGCGCCTCCTCGGCCCCCGTCGCCGCGTCCTCGCCGCCGGCGCCGGCATACCGCCCGCCGCCGCCGCCGCCCACGCTGGCGCCGACGGGCAGCAACAGCGCGCGCGTCATGACCGCCAGCTGCCGGCCCGAGCCGGGCCCCATGTACCAAATTCGCCAGGGCAACAACACTACCGTGGGCCGCGCCAGCACCAACTCGCTCACTGGGCTGGCCACCGTGGACAGCGGCAACAGCGCCAACGCGCCCAGCCCCTCCGCCACGCCGCCGCCCGGCGGCACTGCCGCCGCCGCCCCAGCCGCGCCCACGGTCCACGTGGTGGTCCACAACCCCTACGGCGGCCCGCCTGGGCCGTACGACCCCTCCCGGCCGGACAGCCCCACCGGCGGCGACTCGGTGCCGCTGGGCTGGAACTGGTCGCGGCGGGCCACCACGGACGCGGTGGTGGCGGCGGCCGAGGCGCTGCTGGAGCGGCGCTCGCGGAAGAAGCTGGATGTGCCGCCGATGCAGCCCGAGGAGGAGGAAGAAGAAGACGGCGCGGTGACCGCGGTGCCGTATGAGGGCCCCGGCGCCGCACGCAGTGGCGGGGCCCGCGGTGCTGGCGCAGGCGTGGCTGCGGCGCCAGTGGCTGCAGCAGAGGGGCCAGGCCCGCAGCAGGCGTCGCAGGCGCCGGCACAGGCGGGAGGCGGCAGCTCGGCCGGGGCGGGGGTGGACCCGGCGGTGCAGCCCGGGCCTGCAGGCCCAAGGCCGGTCCAGGTTGTGCGCGGCAGCAGTGGGGGTACGGGTGAGGATCTGTTGCTGCCCCTGACGCCAGTGGCGCCGGCGGCGTCTGCAGCTGGAAGCGTGTCAAGCGGCGCGGCTGACGGGCCTCGAGCACGTGATATCGCCGCTGACAGCGCGCAGCTGCCACCGCAACTGCGCTTCCAGCTGGGGCCGCCGCCCAAGCGCGTGAGCGCTGCGCAAGCGCCCTGGCAGCAGCAGCCTGCTGAGGAAGGGCCGGACCTGCCATCAGGTGCGCCCCCTGACGCGCCACTGCAAGGCGATGGCTACGACGGCTCCCCCAGGTCGTCAGCAGGCGGTAGCGGCCCCACGCTGCATCAGCCGACAGCCAGGCGCTCCCTGTCTCGCCTGAGCAACGCCTCCCTGAACTACTCCTCCTGGGGAGCGGCGTCGGGGCAGCCGCCGTCGCCGCCGCAAGAGCCGCAGCAGCTCAGCCCCGGCAGGCCGGACCGCGGGCAGGAGGGTGGCATGTCGCTGCCGCCCATGCCGCAGCCCGGGGCAGCGCTCGGCGGAGCTCTGGGCCCTGCACACGGCGCGATGCAGCAGCCCATCGTGATCTCGCCGAACGACTCCGCCGAGCAGCAGGCGCTGCAGCAGTACCCGCACCAGCACGGGCAGCTGCAGCAGCAGCAGCTGCAGGGCCAGCAGCAGGGCCAGCAGCAGCAGCCCATCTACATCACGCAGCACCTGGTCGACGGCCGGACGGTTGTGTACGCGCAGGGCGCAGCCGGGCCGTCAGACGGGTCGCAGCCGCAGCCCCAGTTGCAGCCCCAGTCGCAGGCGCAGCACCCCCAGCCTGCGGCGCACGGGCAGTATGCGCCTCAGGCGCTGACCTACCCGGAGGCGCAGCAGCAGCGGCAAGACGGCGCACGGGCCGCTGGGCGCCACCGCGTCACTTTTGCACCCGAGGCCCAAGCGCCCATGGCGCCACACCTGCCACCACAGCAGCAGCAGCACGGTCCTATGTATGGAGCGCCGGCCGCAGCAGCGGCGCCGGGGATGGCCAGCGCACCGCATCCGGCCGGCGCTGCACCACTGCCCGCTGGATGGGTGTCGCTGCCTGCGGGCGCGGCGCAGTCGTCCGCTGTGCCTGCCGGCCCCGGCTTGCCTGCAGCAGGGTGGCAGGGCGCGGCGCCGGGCACCACCTTTGCGGTGCTATATCCCCAGGGCACCGGTGGCCTCGGCGCCGGCGGCCTGGCGCAAGGCATGCTCGTGCTGCAAGCTGCGCCCGCGCCGCACCAGGGTGCAATGCCGGCGCAGCAAGGGGGAGGAGCGATGGGAGGCGGCGGCGCGCTGGCGCCTGCGCCTTCAGACATGATGGACATGGACACGCTGCTCGGGGAGCTGGAGGCGCGGTCGCGGGCGGCCATGACGTCGCCGCGGCGGCAGCGCGCTCGCACCGGCGGCAGCGCCAGCGGGGGCGGCGCCGACAGGCCCGCCTACGGCGGCGGCGCGCGGGCCGCCACCGCGGGCGGCGGCGGGGCGGCGGCCGCCGGGGTGCCTGGCAGCGGCCTGGGCGCGCTGGACGGCATCGACAGCCTGCGCCTGCGCGCGACCACCCTCAGCGCACCCGGGGCGCCTGTGTTCGGGTCGTGGGCGGCGTCAGGCGGAGCGCCCGCGACTGAGCCTGAGGGCCAGGCGGCCGGGGGCCGTCGCGCATCGCGCGCGGCTGGGGCTGAGGACGCGGGCGAGGGCGATGGCGAGGGTGCGGCAGAGGGCGGCGGCCTTCCCTCGGTGGTGGACGCCGCGCTGCGGCGCCTGGAGGCGGCGAGCGTCCATGCCCACGCGGCGGCGGCGGCCTGGACAGCGGTGGCGCGGCAGGTGGAGGACGATGCGGTGGAGTCGGGTGAGCGCGAGATGTCGCGGCTGGCGGCGGCGGTGCAGGCGGCGGCGGCGGCGGCCACCGCCGCCGCGACGTCATCCGCGTCCGCAGCCGAGCGCACAGCGCGGGCGCCGGGAGGGGCGCCAGCGGCGGCCAGGGAGCAGGCAGCGGCGGCAGCGGCCGCAGGCGCCCGCCCGGGCAGTGGGCGGGCCCAGCCCCGGCGTGTGCCGGGCTCGGGAGCCGGCGTTGCTGCGGACCTGCTGGCCACCTTCCTGCCGGGCGCGCAGGAGGCCATGCGGCGCCAGACCCCCGCAGCGCCCGCCGCGTACCGCGCGCAGCAGCAGCAGCAGCAGGCTGCTGCTGCAGCCCGCTATGGTGGGCAGTACCAGGCGGAGGAGGAGGAGGAGGAGCCCGGGTCTGTCATCGCGCAGCCGTACCGACTTGCACACCGACCGGAGTCGCGGTGGCTGGCGGACGCCAGCGCAGCTGCGGCGGACAGCGCTGAGCAGCAGCAGTGGGCGGCGTCCGAACGGGCGGCACACCAAGCCGCGGCCAGCCACCGCGCGGCGGCGGCTCGTGCTGCTACTCACACGCAGTATGCGCGACCACAGGCCGCAGCGCCATCGGTACAGCCAGGCCTGCAAGGCCCTTACGCGCTGCAGGAGCGGCGACAGCAGTTGCAGCAGCAGCAGCTGGCGAGGCGGCGCCAGCTGTCCGGCGGCAGTGCAAGCAGCGCCGCAGCAGCTGCTGCGACCGAGGCCTGCCCCACCTGCGGCTCTCCAACGCACCCCAGCATGCATGCACGACAAACCGAGCCCACGTGGCGGGGACCAGCAGCCGCACAGGCAGCCGCACAAGAGGCAATGCGGTCGGGGCGTGAGGAGCGGCATGTGCGCTGGAGCATGGACGGCGAGGAGTTGTCGGCAAGGGCAAGGGCGCCGCGGTCAGAGGTGGGCGCCGGCCTGGACCCACTGACTGAGCTGGCGGTGCTGGCGCAGCGGCGCGGCAACGCCCACCTAGCAGCCACCCTGGCGGCCCTGTCGGGCCCCTCGGGCGGAGCTGCAGGCGCTGACAGGGAGCCCAGCCCGCGCGAGATGCCGCACGCCGCCGCCGCCGTACCACCAGCAGCAGCGGCGCACCCGCGGTGGTCGGTTTCGGGGACCGCCAGCGTAGCCCGCGGCGAGTACCAGCAGCCTCCGGTCCAGCGCGGCCGAGACCTTGCGTCCTCTGCCTCCGGCGTAGCACATCCGCTCTGCGACCGTGCCGGTACGCGGGCGCCCGCCTCCGCGCCGCCCACGCCGCCGCGGCTCGGCGGCGGCATGGCGGCGGCGGCTGCAGGCGGTGGCGGGTCGCAGCCGCCATTCCCGGGGGCGTTGGCGGCGTACCTGCCGCGGCGGCCTAGCACCCAGGACAGCGCTAGCAGCAGCAGCAGCAGCTCTTGCGCAACGTCATCTGGTCGGGGCGGGCCAACCCTGCCGGCGCTCATCGATGTGGACGGCAGCCGCCTGGATGCGTTCGACCCCGATCCGCTGGGCTCGCCGCTCAAGGGTGTGTTGGGCGAGTGCCGGCGGCTGCAGGCGGCGGCGGTGCGGCGGGAGGCGGAGGGGCAGGCGGTGGTGCGGGAGGTGGTGTCGGACCTGTCGCCGCGCTCAGCAGTGGCGGCGGCGGTGCGGGCGGTGATGGACGGGGAACAGGGCTGCGGCGGTGCAGAGGGCGGTGGGGGCGGGGGCGCAGGCGGCGGCAGGGCGCGGCGCGCCATCCTGGCGTCGACCAGGCGCGGTTGACTCTGATGTGTGGGCAAATGACAAGTGAGGTGGTTTCCCCGCAAGTGGGCCGGTGGATCTCATTTATTGTTTGACGTGGACGGGCCACGGCGTTAGTGCGACCGCACGGTTTTGGGGCGAGCGCCCACCCCCACCCTCCACGCCACCGGACGTTGATTGAGCGAGTGAGTACGTGTGCCACATGGCCCACCTGTGTGATCAGACCTAATGTCATATGTAATTATATCTTTTTCGCCGCTGTTCGCCGCGCAGACTGACGAGGTGGGGTGAAAACGCGCAGTCGACCGCTCCACGCAAGCCCAGGACTGTTTTCCTTGCTTTGCATAATAAATGTGTCGTTGTTCAAGGCGAATTAATGGACGCGGCCAGTGCGCGTGCCCTTTGGTGCCCTTCACTCCATTTACCAACCGCTGCAATCCCGGCCCCAATCGATCCACCTTTTACTAGTCGAACAGCTCTCCCCAACTCATTGCATCGCACAACTGGTCGGTGCATTGCATAAGCATTGCCAGCGCCCACAGTCGATTAAACCTATTCGAATGCGCCCTCAGTGTTCCGTGGGCGTGCTTCTGGGCGCTGTCGCTGCCCTGACGACACTTGTAATTGTTTCACATGCACAGAGATTTCCGTCCAACTTGTTCTGGCCGTTATGGTGAGTGGAGCGCGCATGGATTCGGAGGCGCATGCCTGACGCCGACCGACTATTCTCTGGTCGCCGACTGCCATACAGCTACACACTGAGCATTGGAAGCCTTTCTCGTTTAGCGAAAGCGCGGTGTGTACTTTGCCACGCGCAACACGACCGTGGCGCCCTCTCGCGCGGTTCCTGTGCACTGTCCTGCGCATTGCTGCTCTGGTGCCGCCCGCGGCCCCGCAGCTCGAAAACGGTGCATGCACCTCAGTTACCGTGTAAAGCTGTGTCAACCCAAACCAACACTCCACACAAATACTTGCAGCCCGTGCGCACACTCAGTTTAATCCTCAACTGCAGTCGTTCTCCCCCGGATGCCCTCCTCTGGCACACACCCAACTTCCTCAACTCCCATGATCCCATCTGTCATTTCCCCCCGGACTTCAGTGGACAACTCTATAACATCAACATGACCGCTGATAACTGCACCTCGGTGAGATCAGTGAGAAAGCTGTGGGCAGGTTGGCTGTCATGGATCCCCGCGCTCCCTCCTGCCTGCTCCTGCTCCCTCCGGGGCCTTATGGCTGGGCCCAAGGTTATCATCGGCCACCACGTGCATGCGTATGCAGGATCGCTGGAACCTCACCACCGATGTGCCTTCAGACACCTTCACCCCGCGTCAGAAGGAGAGCCAGGGGAATCGTATTGGTGAGCATCGATCGATGCAGCACACTGGATGCATGTGTGTAGGGGCGCATGCGAATTATCGGGCGTTGCGGCAGGGGCCCGAAACGGCCGTTGGCGGGCATGCAGTGTTCCGTGTGCCTTGCTAGAGGCGCCCAGGGCCCGTGGGGGCGCCAAGGCATCTCATGCATGAATCTATGTGACGAGGGGTCTGACACAACCCATGGGATTGCTGACATCCTCAAGTTGAATCAATCTTCGGCTGCATACTCTCACCTGCCGCAGACTTCCATCGGGGAGTCGACATGCCATGCCCCATTGGTGTGTGTGGTCAAGAGGCTCCAACTGTTTAGTCGGGGGTCCATGTCTAGGGGGGCATCACGGGTGCGCAGTGGGCACGAGTTAGTTGTCAACCCATGTGGAACCAAGCACGTAAGACGGGTGTGTCCCCATGGATCCTCGAGACTCGCGTGCGTGGCACGCGCGAAGGTCCCGGCCCAGTCGGCAGCCCCCCACACACGCGGTCTCACCGCCCACACGCTCACAGGCTCGGGCGTGTTTGCCATTGAGACCGGCTACCTATACCGCATTGAGAACTCCACTTCAAACGGCGGATATGACGGCATCGCAGTCTACATCAAGCACAACAGGTAGAACTGAACGGATGCCGCCAGTGTGTGTGTGTGTGTGCGTGCGCCTGGGCTGCAGGGAACTTGTGCATCACCCAGGGTCTGCGCACGCGGCGGTGTGAGTGCATGCTCAAGCGCGCGCCTTTGGTGGGCACATGTACTTACACCCGGCGCCTGCCTGCCCCCGAACCCCCAGGGCCACAGGCCGGTCTTGCAAGACGGTGCAGGGCATCTGGTTCAGTGTGTACATGGTGCGTGGTGGCATGCATGCATGCATGTGTGTATGTACCGCACACCGTGCGAGGCCGCCCGTCGCCAGCTTCGGCACCTTACTTGGTATATATACGCCCCCCACTCTTTGCCCCGCACATACAGCACCTCAATGCGACCAAGTGGAACGCATTCTGCGCCAACGAGACGCACTGCCAACAAACGGTGAGCAAGCCGCCCCTGTCGCTTGCAAGCTGCGGCGGCGGTAGGTGCATGTGTCACGTATTGGCATGACTGGCAGACGCTGCAAGATGACGTGGCAACCTCAGCCTGCTGGGCCTGTGACACCCACCTACGTGCGTGTCATGCACTACGGGTAACCGTGGCACGCAGGTGACCAACAACACCATCCTTAAGGGCGAGCGCATCGCGAGCTCCGGAGCCGGCTTTTCGGAGTTTCCGCACCTGGTGGGCCGCCGGATGTGTGTGCGTGCGCATGCTTACCTAAACCCCACGTGCGGCAGTGTCACGTGTGTGCAGCTGCTAAGCTGTTTGAACCCTTGGATTCCCTGTGTCGATGTGTCTCGTCCCTCGCATGCCCTCCCTGCCCGTCGACGCGCGCCACGCGCTGCTTCATTGCATTTCCACCGCCGCCGCAGCACTTCGAGATCCGCGACGCGCCGACATGGGACAACTGGTGCGCTGACGTGGGACAGCTGCATGCGCCCTTGCGCCGCGGCATCAGGGCGCCGTGGGGCCTTGGCTTGGCTCGGTGTAAAATAGGACCTTGCTCATCCTGCGCGCGTGTGCGCCACCACTTTGCAACCTTACCGCCACTTGCACTTCGCCCTGCAGCTCCTCGAACTGGCAAGCCGATGCCATCAACCCCTTCCGCGTCCTGCCGTACAACCGCGACAACGCCCAGCATAACACTAACATCACGGTGACGAGTGTGGTCAACCCCGGCATAAACTACAACGACACGCAGGTGTGCGTGCCCACAGCTGCCCCGCAGATGCAATGTGGGCATCCAGCTTGGCCGATGCCCCAGGCGCAAATTGCGAGCTCCTGTGGGTGTTCCGCCCCAATCCACAGGTCAGCGTAAACTTCTGGACGACACGTTTCGACTGGAACAAGATCGAGGTGGGTCGTGTGCCCTCCGCCCTGCATTACGGTCCTGCACGCCCCGGCCGCGACACTGTCACCACCGCGCAGCGGGCACACCAACCATGTGCACGGGGCCACGCCCGCATGTGGCAGCAGACAACTGAATACGGTACCCGCAGCAGCCAGCTCCGGCCGTTTCTATAGGACTGCCAGCCATGAAATGTGGTCGGCGGCCTGTGATGCCCTGCAGGTTGTCATGAAGAACAGCAGCGGACAGGTCATTGGCACCAACCAAGTGCCGCTGGACTCGGGCTACGGGCAATATAATCAGAAGCCCAATTTCTACGACATTGAAATCTGGAACCGGCAGTGGACGCACAAGGTAGGGGCCGCGCATGCGCGTGTACGACTGCAATGGAGCGACGAGGGCTAACCCATGCCGAGCTGGGTCCCCGGCTGCGGTCACGCAACTGGATGGAGTTGATCGTGGCCCACTGACGGTCTCGACCGACACTTAACAGCCGTGGCCCACGGGGCGTGGGCGTGGGGCACGGCGTGGGGCACCGTGACGTGCCTCCTGCTGACCCCCATTCACAACCCTACCTGCACGTGCGCGCCACAGAATTCGCAGTCCACGCCGTGGAGCTCGTTCGGCATCCCCACGGGCTGCTCAGCCTCCAACAACTGCACGGGTAGGCCTTGCAGGCATGCACGGCGCCTCGCACACAGCTGATTCGCCAACCAGCCACACGCCTGAACAGCCCAGGTTTGGGGCTTGATGTGCAGAAGATGAGGTGTCACCGCCGCCGCTGCTGTGTTCACTTGCCCCGCAGGCGCCAACCTGTGCCCGTACTGCTACATGCACACGTGCACCTACGACGCTAACACCCACAATGAGAAACCGGTACGTACGTATGATCGGCAGCCTCGTGGCCGTGGCCGTGGCGCACCCTCCCACCCCCGGCACACCCGCCGTGTGCATTGCCCGTAAGCTACCTGCCTGTCTGCTTGCCAGCCTCGACGCCGCGGAGGCTCGGACCCCTGCTTGTCAGCGCACCGCGCCCCTTGCCGTCTCTGCTGTCACGTGCGTGTCAGCCACCGCGCCCTGACCCTGAGCTCGATACACCCAAGCCCGCTCATGCATGCTACCAGTGAAGCTGCATGCGCTCACGTCGCACATTACGCCTGTGCCCCGGACTGCCGCTCCAGTGCTCGGACAGCAACTCCACGCTGTGCTTCAACGGCGTGCGGCTGTACCCCTACATATTCAACAACCGCACGACCCACCTGGGCTACGACGTCACGTTCAACCTGACAAAGCCCTCCGAGCAGCGGGTGCGCCGTGTGCGCTCGTGCGTGCGTGCGCCTCGTGTCCACGCGTGCAGGTTGTGCGGTTTGCCCGGCTGCGGGTCGGCGGGTGCGGTGCCACTCCCCACCGCCACCACCACCGCCACCACATACACTGCCGCCTGAAGCCCACTCACTCTCTCCAACTGGCCGCCCGGCGCCGCTGCAGGTGACCACCGTGACCGCGTCTCTGTACGTGGCGGGGAGCACTACTGCCTTCGGTGAGCGCCTGCCCACATACCGGAATATAAGTGCGCTGTGCTTTTGTCGTCCAACGAGCCCGAGCATGGCCACACGCGCGCGCTGCGATGCACCCTCGCACAACCCCCCGCTGCCCGTCCCCTACCTGACACCAACTGCGTCCCTGCCATGACCCAACCACACGGCACCACAGCCTCGACCACGTGGACCGCGCCGGCCTTGCCCGGCGTGAGGGCGCCCTCGCCCTCGGCCGAACTTGGCAGCAAGCCCGGGGGTCGCAGCCCCAAGCCCAAGCGCAGCCCCAAGCCCAAGCGCAGCCCGAAGCCGCGCAGGCACAAGCCGCAGTAAGCTCCCCAAGCTGCCGTGCTCGCAGCACGCGCGTGTGTCGCCTGATTGGGCCAGCACTGTACCGCTGCACTGCGACTTGCTTGGTGTTGCGTGGTCGGGCTCAGCGCTCCCCTGTGGAGAGGGGGCTTCACCCCGGGCCTGCGCGTGGTCGTTGCGGCCATCTCGGACGTTCATGCAACTACTCTTTGACACACCGGCACTGAATGGTAATGATCGGGGCCAACAACGCGCCCCTGGTATGTCTGTCAATCCTGGTATCACGCACCGCATGAGGTGCCAGCCGGTGCTGTGCTGTGGGTTGTGGGTGGTTGATACGCATGCCAGTGACTGGCAGGGTGACTGGACTTGTGCGGGCCCGGTCCCAGTCGTGATCCCGGGGCCTAATACCAGGTTGACGCACAGTTTGGAAGCTTTCCTGTGCTACCGTTTTGTTGCTACACACGGTTCATCATCGTGTGTTTCTCAATGTTCTTGTGCCCATATCATAGATTCCGCTGCATTTGGGTGCAGGATTGCTGCCATTGCATGCGACGGATGTATCGGGACGTGCAAGAGGTTACCGCGTGCATTGGCGACACGAAACAGCACGAATATAAGCTTGACATAATATTGCCTTGCATCGTATTAATGTTGTCTCCGCATGTCCAGAAATGAGCTGCAACTGCGGAGGGGGGGGGAGAGGGGGCCGCACGCGGGGGGAGGGTACGGATCGTGTCGGTCAGGTGTGAAGAGCGAAGACGGGCCCTAGAGACCTCCGAAATCACTAGCAACATCAACCACACACACCCATAGAGCGCGCGGACAGAGGGGCGAACAAATTGGGTACCGGGCAAGTTGGGGTGCCAGTACCACTCGGCCATCAGGACAAATATAGTGCTCAGTATATTGGTATCCTGCATCATAAATACGCACCAGCTGATCTGACTTTCACAGTGATAGTTGTTTCTGGGCCGTTGTACCGTCACACAGTTTGCTGCAGAACGTTGCCGCGCGATGTCAATATTCGTAGCTATGACACATGTAGGAGTCACTTGGCTTGGCGCCGGAGCCAGGGTGTTAATGAATTAGCATGTGGCACAAAGCGCACAGTTGGCTCGCGCTCGCGCTGGTCTGCCTGCTGCAGCTGCACGCAAATGCGCAGTCTACGGCGGCAGTTCAGCAGTGCGCGCTGCCGGAGCTGGTGGCCAGCTGCATCGTGGGCGCTTCACGGCTGCGCCTGACGTCTATACTGGCGTCATGCGTGCCGGGGGATGCCAACACAACGCAGATTCCTCCGCCCCGGGTATGTGACGTGCCGAACTGGTGTGAGACAGACAATGCTCGTTCGCGCTGGCTCGCCTAAAACCCGCGAAGGGATTGGGGCAAGAGCTTAGCAGATACTGGCGTGATAGAGAGAGAGGGTTGAGCGTGTAGGCGCGAGCTGTGGTCAGCGAACCGTGCCGCGCCCCGTGCCCACCGATCGTGTCCGCTCCGGCGCCTCCACACCTCCCGGCTTCAGCTTATGGTCCCTCCGCTCGTCACAGGACGTGCGGCTGGTGGCACCTCAGAGCGTTATGTTGCCGGCCCTGCTGGAGCGGGTGTTGAAGGCAAATCCGCTCAGCCCCGGATCGGGCGTCAACTACACAGCTTTGACGCCGGTGGGTTCTTGACTGGGCGTTCCACCTTATGACCTAGCGGGTTCCATCACATCGTGCGCTGCACTGCTAACACTGCTTGGGGCTTACGGTTCTGGACCACGCCCGCGGCATTGCGCGTCATGGCAGCTACTGTTCGCTATCCTGTACCCCGTCCCGCTTCCCCCCCCCCCCCCACACACACTTACCCTGCCGACCCCCGCCGCTCGCCACCCGCTCCGGCAATCTGCTTTCCACAGCTTGGGTTCGTGTTTGCCCGCGCGCCTCTTCTAAAAGACACGCTGCCGCCCACGGCCAGCCGGGGCTACGACGTAATGTTCGCCACCTCTTCTGGGTTCGGCGACGCAGCGCAGGTGGGGCTGGCGCCGGACTGGGTTTGGGTTGTCACGCGAGCATGGGGCATCCCTATTACTGGAGGGTGTTTGACAAAGATGTTGTTATGGGGGGTCAAATGGGGGTCGAAGACTACGCATGCTACATTCAAACGCCCTATCACTGAGCTTGTGCCGGCCGCCAGGTGCCCGGCAAGCTGCCGGACCTGAGCCTGCTTGTGGCGCAGGACCCGGTGATCGACTGGTGGGTGTGGGATAACTGGAAGGATGTGACGTAGCTCTGTAGATGACAAGTTTGGAACGCTGATATGCGTGCGTGCGCTTGCGAGGACGCCGGGGAAGTGGCGTTCGGGAGCAGCGCCGTGGCGGGTGCCTCCGCCCAATCTGCCTGCTGTCCCTGCGGCTCCCTCGACCCAATGGTGCTGTTTCGCGCAGGCGCGGGCTGCCGGCACAGTTCAGGGGGGCTGGCGTGACCTACGATCACGCCGTGCGGGCCATCCCCGTGCTGGTGCGTGCGTGCGTGTGGGCGGGCGCGTGCGGCAGACAATGGCCAACGGGCTGCAGCTTGCTATTTTACACACGGCTGGCTCCACCGCCACCTTCTGGGACACCTGCCTCGGTTCGGTCCGTGCGTGCGGCTGCGCTGGCCTGCCTCCGCCGCCCGCCAGTTCAAAAGCGTTTTCACACACACGCACGCCTCCGCGCGCACAGGCGGCGCCGTACGTGCTGTACTACCGGCGGGACGTGTTTGAGCGGGACAACCTGACGGCGCCGCAAACGTGGGAGGAGTTCACGGACCTGGCGGAGCGGTACCACCAGGGCAGGGACGGCCTCAACGGCGCCTGCATTATGTCCATAGGTGGGTGGGGCGCAGCGGCGCAGCGCGCTGCCGGGGTTGGGTGATTGCAAAGATGGTACAGTTAGGGGGGGAGCGCGCCTGCGGCCCGTGCGTGCCGCCACACACTACAGCGCGGCGCTCACAAACCTCGCCCCGCAGCCTGTCTTTTGCCCGCTGCCTGCTGAAAACGGGTGCGCACCGTGCCGACACGTGCTGTGGGTCCGCGACGGCGGCGCACGCACCGCGCAGGCTGCCGCGCGGAGAGCATCATGATGCGCACCATCTTCGGCAGCTACGTCCAGACGGAGGGGCCCACCCAGGGGCTGTTCTGGGACGCGGCCAGCATGCAGCCGCTCTTCGACACCGAGGCGGGCGAGGCGGCGCTCAATGTGCGTGCTGGGTGCTGGGTGTGGGGGCGGCCCGGGCTCGGCCACACGGGGTGGTTTGGGGCAAACGCGGGCCTGTCACAGCTGCTGTTGCAGCAGCAGCGCCGGAGCGCGGTGGGAGTGGGGGGATGGTGCGCTTCCAGCTGCTGGTCGGCCAGGAGCGCGCTCGTGCTCGTGTGGCGCTTGCAGGTCTTCCGCCGGCTGCGGCGCGTGGGCCCCAACGCCTCAGATGCGCCCCTGTGCCTGCGGCGGCATTTCATTAGGGGCGAGTGCCTCATGGCTCTGGATGATGGATCACTGTTTAAGGTAAAACACTAAAGCTTGCCATAGCTGCAGCATGAGGTTTTGCCGTGACGCCAGGGGCCAAGCGAGATGCAGAGCACCCGGCCAGAGCCATGCCCCGTTTCATACCCGCCGTTTTCACTTGTGTTTGTCTTCACCCATTGCAGCTCGCAAACATCGGCGGGCCAAACATGACGCTCATGCGCGGCAAGCTGGGCGTGGCGCTCTTGCCCGGCTCCACTCGCGTGCTGGACCGGGGCAGCGGCAAGCTGGTGCCATGCGACGCCAAGCGCTGCCCCCTGGCGCAGGGGGTGTCGAGGGTGAGTGACTGCCTGGCGCAGGTCCGCGGTGGCACTGTGCGGCACTGGACCGAAAGAAGAATGCGGGGAATCGGCATCTTGAATCAGCCTAGCCAGCCCTCTGTCACACTCTGTCACACTCTGTCACACTCCATTTCCCGGGCCCTGTGGGATTGTTTTGTCGACACTGTGACGCGCTCCCTGCAGGGCCTGCCGATCAATCGGCCCATCTCGCTGGGGAGCATCCTGTTCATGCTGAACGGCCTGGCGTCACTGGGCCAGCAGCTGCTGGGTGAGCCGGCAGCGAGGTTGCCCCGAGGTTGCAGTGGCCCGCCTAGGTCGCAGTCACGTGATGGCCGACTGTTTGTTGGCGGCACGTGGCGGCGTGCTGACTGCATGGAACACACGGCTCAGTCGCGCTGCACACGCTCCCCCGTCGCAGGCTATACACTGGCGGCAGCCCTGGTCAGCCCTTCGGTGCTGGGCATTGATGGGCTGCTGCTGGAGCCCAACGGTGAGAGCGCGCGCACCGACATCTGTCGCTCGCTCACTGCCTGCATGGGACCAGCGCGTCCTTACCTCGTTGCGCTCTGCCCGCCTGGCGCTTCCCCGCACGCTTCCAGAGCTGCTGCCCATGCGCACCGCCGACATGGACCTGGCCAACGCGCCGCGCTGGGTGGCTCGAGGCTACGACCCCGGCGACGTAACGCGCTTCCTGGTCGCCTACCAGGCCACCACCGCCAACATCAACATCAACACCGACCTCAAGATTCGCCTCACACAAACCGTCATGTGAGTGACGGACGCCACCGCGCCATCCTGTCTTAAGCCCATGACGCCGCGTTGGGTGGCCCAAGGGGACCGGCACCCAATCGCGCCGCGCTCGAGCTCATTGTCTTACACACTAGCTTGCCTGCCGCCCGTGCCTGCCGCCACGACTGCGCAGGGACGCGCTGTGGGCCGCCGCCGCCACCTACCTGAACCAGTCCACGCCGATGGAGGCGCTGCCGGGGATCCTAAAGCAGGTGGACGCCGTGCTGACCTCCATTGCGGAGTCGCAGGGCCCCGCCGCGTTTGCGGACGAGTATCGGCGGTAAGGCCCGAGCGGGGAGGGAGGCGAGAGCGCCGTGGGCGTCGTCCAGAGCGGCACGTGCGGGTGTGGTCGCCGCGGATTTGGATCTGCGGCGGTCTTGGATCGCATGGTCCCTGAATTGGCATCATCACTGCGCGGCATTGTGCTCGCAGGTCTCTGAATTGGGTAGATCCGAACAAGGCGAGCAGCACCGCGCTGACCTCCACGCCCGAGGCCCCGCCGCCTGACGCCGGCAGCCAGAACCTGGGGCTGCTGGTGGGGCTGCCGGTGGCGCTCGCAGTGTCGGCGCTGGTGGGCACGGTTGCGGCTCTGTACTGGTGGCGCAAGGGCGCAAGGGCGCGGGCGCGGGCCAAGGCACTCAAGACATTCACGGAGGCGCCCGGCCCGGGGCCTGACACTGCGCTGGTGCTGACGGACATCGAGGGCTCCACTGTGCTGGTGCGTGATGACGGCGTGGGCTGGGCATGGGCACGCGCAAGCAGGACAAGGAGTGCCAGCCAGCCAACGCCAAAGCCTTGCTCTTACGCTCCTCGGGGGACTTCCAGAGCCGCGGCGGCGTTGAATCACCTTGTGAGCCTCTTCCGATTGAATGTGCTTGTGGCCGTGTCCGGCCGTGTGTCCGCGCAGTGGGACAAGATGAGCGACGTAATGAACCTGGCGCTGGACACACACAATGGCATCGTGCGGGACTTGCTTGGCAAGCACAGCGGCTATGAGTGCCTGACCGAGGTAAGCCGATTGGGCACAGGCGTGCTGGATTTGGACCTGCGTGGGAGCACGCAGCTGCTTTCGGCGGCGCTCCTTTCCCCTGACTCTGCCCGGGCCGTGGGTATGCTGGCGGTGACACATCGCGCTATGGCTTGCAGGGTGACTCGTTCGTGCTGGCGTTCCATCGGTCAGCGCACGCGCTGGCATTCTGCCTCGATCTGCAGCAGGTGTGCGCGGCAGCGTGTCTTTCTACATGTCGCACGTCGTGTATGTGCTTTGCTGGGGTGGCGGGCCCTTCACCTGAAAAGCACGTGGCTCCTCGCAATTCCCCGCGCCCCCAAGTCCACCCTATCAAAACGCCTGCGTGGCTGCTGCCCCGTGCCTGCCGATGCGCAGGCGCTGCTGCACGCGCAGTGGCCCGAAGAGCTGCTGTCCGGCACCGAGCTGCTGTGCGGCGACACCGTGGGCAGCCCGGTGCCCGTCACCATGGTGCCGGCCAGGTGGGTGGCCAGTGAACGATCGGCGGCAGCGTCGATGCTTTCGTCGGAAAGCCTGATCAGTGCCGTATGATTACACCAGACTGCCTGGCAGCTAAACAGCCTCTAAGGACCTAGTATTGCGGTGGCCCGGCATGCTGAATTGATCTTGTGTGTCCTGCCCTTCTGCGCTCCAGGGCTGCGCCGAGCAACGGAGCCATGACACAGCCGTGGCAGCTGTCGGGTGCGGCTGGCCGCGCCAAGTCGCGCCACCACTTCGCTGCGGCCGCGGCTACCTCAGCCTCCGGCGGCGGCGGTGCTGGCCGCGTATTGACGCCGCCTATGAGCCGTGCGCAGCTGCCTTCAACCACCTCTCAGGCGTGCCATCAGGACTCGCCCCTGGCGCTGGCGCATCAGCAGCTGCAGCTGCCGTCACAGCACAGCCTGGAGGTCGCCGCGGCCACGCCGTCGATGGCCGCTGCGGGCTCGGGCGTCGCCTCTTACGCCTCGGCGGGCGCGCCCGGGTTCCTGCGTGACACCACGTCCACCGCCACCGTCACGGCAACCAGCGCCAGCGCCACCAGCATTATGCCCGTGCGCTTCAAGTCTATGGACGGCTACGGCGCCGGCTCCGCGGGGCTTGAGCGGCAGGCGCCCAGCACTCTCGAGGCAGTGGAGGAGTCCGCGGACGGCACTGCCGCCGGAGACGCGCTCATAGTGGCCGAGAAAGCACGGGCAGTTCCAGGAAGTTACAGTGAGGGCTGGCAGCAGCAGCAGCGCCTGGTGGGGGACCGCTCCTGGCAGCCACCAGTGCTGCTGGTCGACTCGGTGACGGCGTCCCGGCGGTCCATAACCGCTGCAGCGGACATGCCTGGCGCTGACGCAGGTGGTAGTGGCCGCGATTGCTCGCTATCAGCGCCGCCGCTGCACGAGCGGCAGGCCTTTCTCCTGCTGCCGGCCGGCCCCAGCCGCAACCTTCAGGGCGCGGTCCCGAGCCAGGACGAGCGTACAGGGCTCAGCTCAATGGAAGCGGAGGCGACGGCTGGTCCATACCGGGAGATAGTCGGGGGTGCCTCTATAGAAAGCGAGCTGGCGGCGGAAAGCCAGGTTTACAGCGGCGACGGCGTCAGCCGGACGCAAAGAAATGCAGCGCACAGCAGCGGCGGAGGCGATGGCTCCGCAGCCGCGTCGGCAGGAGCCACCGCCAACGGCAGTGAGGCCAACGCTGCGGCGCCCCGCCCCGCGGAGGAGCCTAGCCACAGCGCCGGCCGCGGCCCCGTACCGCGCGGTGCGAACTCCTACAGCCGCCAGCACCCGCTGTTTTCGGCGCAGGGCGCGGCCGAGTCAGCAGCCTCGAGCCCGGTCGACAACACCACGCTGTCGCCCCACGGACACAAGCGCAGCGCCAGCCTCGCGCAGGCATTCAAAAGGATGCACCAGCCGCAACAATTTTCGCCGAACGCGCGCCAGCCATTCCAGGCCAGCCCTACGTCACCCTACTCGACCGCCCCGTCGCTGGGGCCACGCATACCGAGCGTTGGCGCCGTCCTGCAGGGCAGCCTGCTGCAGTCGACCGCTGCCGCCTCAAGCAGTGGCGGCGGGGTGGCCGGCGCGGCCTCTGGCACTGGCAGCCCGCGCGTCGTGGCGCACGGCAGCCGCATGCGGAGCATGACCCAGAAAGCCGTGTCAGTATCGACTTGGATCACCGGCTTCGGTGCCGGCGCCGGCGGCGCCGCCGCCCCTGACAGCCTCGCGGCGGGGGCTGAGGCGGTTGTCATCGGCGGCGCCCGGAGCAGCCCTGCCGAGCGGTTGCGCGTTGAGGGTCTCGCTCTCGGCGCCGTCGACAAGCAGCACATGCAGGCAACCTTGTTCGGCAAGCCCAGCTCGGCTCTGTCGTTCCTGCAGGATGATGAGGTTGGGCTCACAGGTGCCGGCGCCGGCGGGCCGGGTGCGGCCACGGTTGAGGAGATGCTGCGGGCGCAGTGGGTCCGGCTGGGCGCGGGCGGGAGCGCGTCCGCAACAGCTACCGCGAACGGAACTGCGAACGCCTACGCTGGCGTTGCTGCTACGGGCATGTCAATGGAGGCCTTTGCGGAGGACGCGGTTCTGGGAGGGTCGGATGATGGTAGCGACGCATTTGGCCGCGAGCGCGCAACGTCGCCGCTGCCGCAGCGGCCGGCCAGCATGGCTGCGGCGATGGGCACTCAGGCGCGCGGTGCCAGCGGCCGCAGCGGAGCTTTCGCGAGCGTGGACGGCGGGCAACAGCCGTGCCTGCCCAGCCCCAGCCTACGCCTGGCTGATGACGACGTGCAGGAGCAGCGGCTGAGCGCTGCGGGTGGCGTTGCCGGAGCAGGCGCAAAGACTGCTCCCGGCATTGCGACTGCCCCCTGGTCGGGGCAGGTGTCGGGTGACTGGCAGGCGGCGGCCGCGGCTGGCGCGACAGGGGGGTCGGCAGGCGGGGCCGCTGGGCCGGCTCGGCCCTCGCCGTCACGGCTCCAGGCAGCCATGGCGAACACGAGTGCCGTGCCGACCACATGCGGAGACGCCAGCGGCCCCAGCAGCAACCCGCTGCTGTCGGTGCGCCCGTCCTGGGCCGCGGCGGGGGCGGGGCGGGGCTCCGCCCGACGCGCTAGCCTGGATGCCGGCATGGCCGCAGCGCTGGAGCCCCTACCGGCGGCGGCGCCGTCATCTGGGTCGCGGCCGCCGCGCAGCACCGCCGGCACCGTATGGCAGTCAGGCATGGTGGCGGTCACCACCGGCGGCGGCTACGCACTGGGCGCGGGCGCGTCGCACCTACCGGGCGTGAACCCAAAAACTGCGGCGGCGGGCGGCGGCGGCGGATGGGCCGCCACCTCTGCGCTGACCCGAGCCGTCACGCAGTCGCGCGGCAAAGGGCCGCCGCCGCCTTCCGCCGGCCTGCAGCAGCAGCAGGACGCCAGCGCCGGCGGCGCCGCCGCCGCGCCGCCCGGGGGCGGCGTGGTGGTCTTCCGCGGCCTGCGGGTGCGCGTGGGCATGTCCTGCGGCGTGCTGTCGGAGAGCGATGTGCTGCGCGCGCCGTGGAAGAACGCGCGCGTGCAGTACTCGGGGCTGTGCATGCGCCTGGCCAAGCTGGTGTCGGACGCGGCGCTGGGCGGCATGGTGCTGCTGTCGGAGAGCGCGCGGGGCGCGCTGGAGGCGACGGCGCTGAGGGCGCCGGAGGAGCTGGAGAAGGTGATGCGCAAGCACCAGCCGCTGCTGGCCTGGATGGGCGCGCACCGCCTGGCGCCCGACCTGCCGCCGCAGCAGCTCTACCAGCTGGTCGGCGCGGCGCTGCTGCCGCGGCTGGTGCTGCTCAGCGCGCGGCCGCTGCGGAGCATGGGCGTGCTGCCGCCGCTGGGCGGCGTGCTGGCCGCGCCGGCGCGGCAGGCGGCGGCGGCGCGGCTGAGCGTTTCGGGCGTGGCGACGCTGTTCGCCTGGAACGCGGAGCTGACGGAGCGGGCGCTGGCGCTGCTGCACCGGGTGCTGCTGGACCTGCTGCGGGAGCTGGGCGAGCGGGTGTACGTGGTGGAGGGCGCGGACGGCTGGCGCGCGGGCGGCAGCGGCGGCGGGCTGGGCTTGAGCGGCGGTGGCTCCAGCTTCCAGCAGCGGTCGCATCAGTATTCCGACTACGGCGGGCCGTCGCCGGCACACTCCCACAAGTCGGCGAAGCCGCTGCCGGTGGCGCAGCCCTCGCCGCTGGGGGAGCAGAAGCCGCATGCACCTTTTGCCGGCAGGTCCGAGGGCGGCGCCGCAGCTGTCGCGGGGGCCACGCCAGCGCCGCTACAGGCGACGCCGGACGCTTCGGTGCATGACCGCGTGGCGAGCGGCGAATGCGTTGATGAGGATGAGGGTGAGGAGCGCACGACATCACATAACTTGCGGTCTCAGGCGCAGCTTGTGCTGGAGGGGCAACAGGAGCTGCCGGGGCAAGGGCAGAGCCAGAAGCTGGGGCGGACGGCGGGACATGCCGCCACGTCGGCATCGGGCGCGTGCTCGGCGCCCTTGGCGTCCATCGGTGGCAACAGCGGGCGGCTGCACCAAGAAGCTGCGCCCGCGGTTGGCCGCGCCTCTTTTGCTGCTGCTTCGAGTGCAGCCGCGCCGCGCGGCAAGCAGCCTGCAGGCAAGGCCGCGGGCAGCGGCGGCAAGCAGGCGGCAGCCGGCGGGGCGCGGCAGCAGCCCGGCGTGTTCACGGTGGTCTTTGAGGATGCCAACACCGCGGCCACGTTCATTCTGCGCGCGCTCATGGTCATGCCTCTGCTCGACTGGTGAGTGTTCGCCACGCTCCTCTCCCTCGGGGCCTGGCGGCATCCTGCTTGCGGGTATGCTTGTCCGGCTCCTCGGCCTCAGCGCAGCCTCCCCTGCGCACACTGCCGCGCCGGCGTGCGCTGACGCGTCCCTCTTGCCGCCCCCTGTCCGCAGGCCCGTTGAGCTGCTGGAGCACCCTCTGTGCGAGCCACTGGATCTGACGCACCTTGCCGGCGGCGGCGCGGCGTCCTACTCGGCCCTCACCGAAAGGTCCAATGCAGGAGCAGACGCTGTCGTAGGAGTGGGCGGCGTGAAGCGCAGCAGTACCGCTGCCGTGCGTCGCCTGTCCGCCGCCGGCATGAGCGTGCTGCAGGCAGCGGCGCTCGCCGCCGGCCGCGTGGCGCTGAGCAACCCGCGGCGCGACGCTGCCGCAGCCGCAGCCGCTGTGGGCCCCATCGCCACTCCTGGTACCGGGACGGCGGAGGCCGCTGCGCGCGGGGCTGTGTCGGTGCACAGCGGCGTCAGGGGCGCCGACGCGCTGGCCTCCCCCACCCGCCGCCTGGCGGCCGCGGTGCGGCGGGCTGGCAGCGGCGGCTTGGCCGCCCTCAATGAGCGCGCATCCTGCCCCGTGCCGCCCGTCGGCGACCGCAGCGGTGTGTATGGACAGCCGGCGCCCAAGCCTGGTGCCGAGTTGGACTGCGCTGCAGTGTCAGGGCTCGCCATCTCCGCGGGAGCGCCCCTCGCAGCAGCTGCCACAGCAGGAGCGGCGCCAGGCGGCAACGGGCCGACGTCCACGGGAAGCAGCGCCCTGGAGGCGCCGGAGGTGCCCAGCGCCGCGGCGAATGTGCCGCACGTGACCGTCGCTGCCAACTCCAGCAGCGGGGGTGGCGGCGGCAGGACGGGGCAGCTTGGCCGCACCTTCTTCGCAGGGCTGCGCGGCGCGGGCGTGGTGGTGGCTGGGGACTTGGGCGGCGTGCTGCCGCCGCCCGGCAGCCTAACCGGCCACATCGTCTACCGCGGCAAGGCCTGGGCGGCCCTCAACTCGCTGTCCAAACGGGGTCAGATCGGGCAGGTTCTGGTCAACGCCTCCACACACCTGCAGCTCCGGCCTGAGATTGCAGCCGCCACCAAGGTCGTGCGGAAGCTTGATTGAGGTGGCTGTTCTTTGCAACGCGCGCGTGTACAGCTGGTATTGCGCGGTCTTGTTCCGCGCCTAGTAACGCATTGCACGTTCGCGCGTTTGGAAGCGTGCCGTACCAAATTGTGCTAATCAGCAATACGGGTAGGCTAGCAGTTGTATGAGCTAAGGCGTGTTGATTGCATGCAGGGATGTGGTGTCAGGCTCTGGTGGGGACACTGCTAGCGAGATGTGCTTTCACTGATCTGTTAGCGAGCGCCCTGGTAGTGCACCATGCGCTGGACAGTAATACCCGCTGGGCATTTTGGAGTGAGGTTGCACGCAAGCCTTTACGTAATGCTAACCAATGCTGCCTGAAGTATCGGCCGCCGCAGCGATTGATGACAACATTTCTGGAGTGAGCGTCATACCCACAATAGCGGTTGTGCATTTCATGTGACCTGCATCGACTGCAGGCTCTTAGAGTGGAGCGGCTGTGTACCAACTTGAAGTTTATTACGTGCTGTGCACTTTGTTGCTCCTATCCATACTACATACTGCAATAAATGCACATCCGCCGCCGTTGATGTCTGCAACGCCTTGACCAAAAGGCCTCCCAGCCAAGGTTGCCGGAGGAGCCAGTCATCTGCAGTAGTTCGCGTTTTGGCAATACTTGCTGACCCAACACCCAACACTCAACCGCTTATGGAGGAGCGGGTGGAGTGAGGGTTGAGTTGTCACCTAGAAACAACGAGAAGAAAGCTTCTGAGCTGCCTGCACAATTTCGTTGCCACTGTGGGCCAGTGCCATGTGGGTGCGTGTGGATGTACGCTTTCTTGTCGAGAGCAAGTTCAAGTAATCGAGTGCAGGTGTGTGGACCGCTGGTTCATCGGGCATTCTCTTTGGGACTGGGACGCCTTCTTGTCCACTTTGGCTGCATGCGGCTGCGGCTGCAAGCTGCACAGTGACAAAAGTGGTAGCGGTTAGAGTACGGCACATCGATGCGTCGGTTGGGTTGCTGTGGGGTTGTGCTTGGCTGGGTTGACTGACTCAGAGGCTGCTGGATGACTCAGGTGCCATAGGGGGCAGACCTATGCGCGCCGTCGCACGTATGTTGCATGAACATGCGGGACAGCAGACGGCATGCGCTAGCGCATCATCCTTATCTCGTGAAATGATGCAAGTCGATACCATGTTCAGTGCCTTGCAAGGTAGTTTTGGCGCCCGGTGGTTACACACCGTAGCTGTGTTGCAGAAGGCCAGTCCCTTCAAACCCAACGCGACATGCCCAGACCCTGCCCAGATACTGTCAGGCACATCTCAACAGTACCATCGGTATGCACCGCCTAAGCAGCTCTTTCACTCCCATGTCGACACGTAGTCAAGCATCGCAGGTGTCGCATGATGCTCATGGGCTCCGGTGGCCCCGGGTGGATGCAGCAATAGCGTGAAGTGGCAGGAGCTATTCGTGGGGAAGCTGCAAAGGCCCGCCAGCCCGCTCACCAACACAGACTCGCATCCAGTCGCCGTAGGCGCCAACACCGCTCACCACCCGTCTCCTCAAACGCTACAGAGTACACAGATCGACTGATCAGAAAGTACACAACCAAACACGGAGCACATTGTAGGAAAGAAGGCACTCAGCACGGCAATACTTCAAAGGCATGCATTATCGCACTTCCGATCACGCACAGGAGTCGCAAATCATTCTTCAGTCGAACGCACACCCATGAACGTTAGTCTGGACTCTGGATTACACGACACACACAGCACCTGGGCCGGTTCACACACGATCAATAGTAACCGTAGCCGTAGCCACCGTAACCGTAGCCGCCATAGCCGCCATAGCCGCCGCCATACGGAGGCGGCATGTATCCGCCGTAAGGGGGCGGGTACGACGGCGGGCTGTAGTATCCATAGGACGGCGGGCTGTAGTAGCCATAGTAGCCGGGAGTGTAGGAGCCAGGCGTGTCCTCAGTCAGCAGCCGGCGGCGCATGTTGAGGGAGCTGAGAGGCAGTGGGGAGGAGTCGGGCTCAGTGTACTCCGGCTTGGTCTCGGTGGGGGTTTGGTAGGATCCGTAGCCGCCATAACTATAGCCGCCGCCGCCGTAGCCGCCGTAACCGTAGCCGCCGCCATGGCCATAGCCGCCGTATCCATAGCCGCCGTAGCCGTAGCCGCCGTATCCATAGCCACCATAGCCGTAGCCACCATAACCGCCGTAGCTACCGCCGGTCGGGTGCCGGGTCATCAGGCGGCGGATGGCAGCCGCGCCACTGCGCCGGGCAAGGAGTGGGCGGGAGGTGTGAGGAAATCATGGCGCACCCCCAGACAGGTGGATTTCAACAGCAAATCACAATCCGCGCCCAGGATGCGCGTGCGGGTCCGCTGCCTCGTGGAGGGCGGCTGGTGGGTGTGGTGGGTGTATGGGACGAGCGGGCAACCGGCAGCAGTGCCGGCCGGCAGCTGCCGGCAGGCAATTGCGCGGTCGCCCGTCCAACCCACGGAGCTCCCTCTAAGCGCGCTGGCGTTCGAATTCTGTCGAGTACGCTGCTGCAAGCAGCGTGGCACGACCTCCAGCGCCGGGTCTGCTGCCCGGCGTTGCTGCGCGGGCCCAGCCTGTTGCCCGCGATCACGCCGCGCCCTCGCCAGCCCGACGCCAAGACAGCTGCAGCAGCCCGAGGCACCGCAACACCACCGCCTCGCGCGAAAACGCCAAGCCCGCCTCGCGAAAGCGGAACCCCGGTCCCGACCCCTCGACTCGCGGCTCCGAGCTCCTTTACGCCCCTGCGCGCCCGACTCACTCGTGCACACGGGCGTTGGAATTGGTCGCAGCGGCATAGGTGACCGCGGACGACTCGGTAGACTGCTGCGCGAGCTGCGGCCCGCGGCCCCCGGCGCGGGACAGCAGCAGCGGCGCGCCGAGCAGCAGCAGCAGCCCCAGAACGCTGATGAGGCCGGCGAGCTGCGGGCTCGGGCCCGCGCGCGGCGCAACGGCCATGGCGGTGTGCGTGGGGAGGAGCGCCCCTGGCGTCACAGCGCGGCTTTCTGATACCAGCAGGGAGCTGATGGAGTTGATGCTACTGCGTATGTTTACGTAGGGTGTGCTGGGGCTGCGAATTCGGGCCTACTTAGTCTTTTTTGTGCTTCTAATTGCGCCTCGATGGGCACGCTGGAGTCGAGGGACCGGACCTCGCCTCCCACCACCTTTCGCCTCCAGCCCCGCACTTCAGCTTGTCGCCACAACCCATGCGACAGTACCGCTATCTGCCGCAGCAAACGTGGCTCACCCTGCGCGGCTGCATCGTGGGAAACTGGTGGAAACTGGTGGAAACCTTGACTCGCACGCGTGCCGGTTCGTCTCCTGGCGCTTCGTGGGGCCTTACAGCCACCGCAATCCAAGTTCCGCCCTTCATCTCAGCCGTCCCCTGCCCCGCCGCGGGTCCATGCCCAGCAATGCCCCTCTCTCGGCCCTGGGTCATATGTCATAGGTCATATGAATACACTCCGTCACTGCATTGAGGCGCCCCGTCTACCGCCGTCCATCCTCCGGCGACACGCCACGAATCACAATGCTCAATGCGCGTTGCTGCAACGCCCCCGAAGCACGCCCACACGGCCTCTACTGCCCTCCCGCATCGCCTGCTACAAGCCACGCCCGGCAAGCATTTCCCCGCCGTTGCCGCCAGCGTCACCTCGCCCGGGGCTGGCCGCTCTCCGCTTTGGCGATGCTGCCCGCGCCTTATGCTTGAGCGCCACAAACGTGGGGCGCACACGCTCCTGCATTCGCACCAAGGGCATGGCAAGTGGCGCAGCGAATCAGCCATCAATGCATGAGGGAGGGGGCACCTGACAAACCAGTCCACCAACGCTCACCCCCCAGCACACCCCCGGCCAAGATTGCACACGCCCATTCTCGCATCCCGCACGCAACGGTTCCCACTCGCACGGGCGGCCCTTGACCCCCGCTCCCCCTCCCCCCCCGTCACATGCACGGCTACCCCCCCCCCCCCTGCACACTCACCAGGCTGATGGGCAGGTCCTGCTGCGCCACCACGTCCTCCAGCGCGGGGCCGTCCAGTCCCGCGATGTACTGGTTGGTGGTGGCCGTGGCCACCGCCGCCGCGGCGGCGGCCGCCGCCGCCGGCGTGCCCGCCGGCGGCTTGTTGGAGCCGCACGTGTACTGCCGCTGCACGTCCCGGATCTGGCCGCACAGCTCCTCGTACGACGGCGCCGCGATGAAGGGCGGCGGCCGCGAGCGCAGCAGGTGCTCGGCGGTGGCGGGCGGCGGCGGCGGCGTGAGCGCCGCCTTGGGCGCGGCCTTGGAGACCAGGTAGGCGCGGGTGAAGCTGGGGTGCATACCGGTGTTGGGGATGGAGGCGGGGAACATGGCCGAGTCGGTGGCGCCGGCCGGGCCCTGCGGCTGCGGCGGCGCCTCCGGCGCCGCCTCGTCCTGCCCCCACGTGATGCGGCTGGCGCCCGCGTCCTGCGGCGGCAGCGCCAGCGGCGGCGGCTCCGCCGGCGCCGCCGGTGCCACCGGCGCCTCCGCCTCCTGCCCGGCGTCCTCCGTGATGCCCCGCACCGCGGTGAGGAAGGTGCGGTCGCGCTCCTCATCCGCGGCCTGCCGCGCCGCGCGCGCCGAGCCGGCGCGGCCGCCGGCCGGGTCGGGCACGACCGTCTCGAAGGATATGAGCGGCCCCTTGAGCAGCGCCTTGCGCATGCGCGCGTCCACCACCACCAGCTGGTCCAGAATGCTGTCGAGCGCCTCCAGGTCGCTCACGCTGCTCACGCCCCACGGCGCCGTCGCCGGCGAGGAGGAGGAGGCGCCGTAACCGCCGCCGCCGCCGGTAGCGCCGCCGCCCTGCGCCGCCGCCGCCGCCGCCGCCTCGGCCAGCACCTCGTTGGCCAGCTGCGCGTGCGCCGCCGCGTCCACGTGCAGCAGCCGGTCGGCGCCGCCGCCGGCCTGCACGGCGGGGCTGGGCCCGCCCCCGCGGGCGGAGCCGGGGCCGCGCGCCCGCTGGGGGCCCTCGAGCTGCTGCTTGAGCGGGTTGTTGCGCATGAAGGCGCTGGGCGGCTTGCGCTTGGGGGCGTAGGGGTAGGAGGCGGGCGCGGGGCCGGACGGCAGGACCGCCGGGTGCTGCGTGATGGGCTCCAGCGCCCCGGGCTGCTGCTGCTGCTGCTGGCCAGGCTGTTGCGGCTGGCCGGGGGGCACGCCTGCCGGCGTGCCGGACAGGCCGAGCGAGGGGACGGCCGGCGGCCGCCCCGGCGGCCCGATGCCGTACATTAGGGGCGGCAGGCGCGGGTTCTGTTGCCCGCCGGTGGGTCCGTCGCTGTAGTGGGCGGGAGGCGCTGGGAAGGCGTCCGGGGAGCCGATGCCGGGTGGCCCTGCGGACCGGCGTGTTGCCCCGGTGCTGGCTGCCCGCTCTTTCGCGTTCGACAGCGCCATGACCTGACCCGACAGCTTAGCAGTGCCCTGCAAGCTGCCCGGCCCCGGCCCGGCGCTGCCCATGGTCCCGCCCAACGATTGAAGCGACTCGCCCTCGCCCAGTGACAACCTCCGGGCACCCCCGGTATGCACCGGGGGCACAAAAACATCGTTAAGGTTGATGGACGCCGCGGCCGCGGCTTTCGTTGCCATTCGTCGCGAGCTCTAAGGCCGGCGTCAAATCGCCGATTAAGCTAGGACCCAAGACAGTTTCGCTACGCTATTTACACATGTAGATGGTGCCAGCTAAAGAGGACCGGTCCGAACACGTCGCAAGGGAGGTAATCGGTCCCTGACAAAAAGCATGAGTCGTTGCAAACGCACGATGCAGGCTTGTAATCAGTACCGCGTGGTTAGTGTCAAGTTTGAATTAAGTTAGCGAGACAAAATTCAGCCTCAGCCTGGGAGAGAGAACGCGACGTGTCATGCATCGCAGAAGTGCTGGAGCCGGCCCACAAGAAACTGCTCCACAATGCGTGCTGGTGGTCTTGTTACAATCGCTTGAAAATGGCCAAGAGTGCAGCCTTCTAAAGTGCAGGCTTCTTCCTCCCCATTCATCGCAACTTGAAGTAGGCCGTGTAGATCATATTGGACACACGTTAATTTCATTTGGGTGGGCGGTGGAGTCTACCCGGGTTGCCTGGGGCTGAGTGCACTCAAGCAAGCGGCGCGAAATGCTCGTCTCTGGCGCCCCCGGCGCCCTAGCGCCACCGGCTCGCCCGCATTTACTCTGGCGTATACATGCGCGCCGCCCCAGCCGAGCGAGGGGGGTTGTTTGCACGGCGCGAAAGGTGCGACGCGTTGAGTGGCTCTTGGCCCGCAGTGTGCCTGCGGTAGGAGCACCGCATTAGACCGGCTGCAGATAAAATAACAAGAATGTTGCTTGCATTGCACGAACATTACTTCTGCGGTGCAATAGCGCGCTCTGAACCAGCGTCGCGCCCACGCGGCCACACCAGCAACCCCGCTGCGTCCTCCCTCCCTCGGCGCGGCGCACCACCGCACCGCGCGTGCACCCACGCCGCCATTGCCGATCTGTGCACAGGAGACGAACCACCGCCGGCGAGGCGGCCAGGGCGGCCGCAGCCCCAACCAGAGCCGCGACCCGGGCAGCGCCGACGACGACTCGGACGATGACGACGACGGCCTGGCCGGCGACCCCGCCGCCGCCGCCGGCCCCTACGCAGCCTACATGGGCGCCAGCGGCAGCGCCGCCGGCTACGTGCCGTACGGCGACGTCGACGCCGCCGCCAACCCCGACGCGGCGGCGCTGGCCGACACGTTCCGCGCGCGGCAGCTGGCGGCGACGCGGCGCGCCCGCGCGGCGGCGGCTGCGGACGCGGCGGCGGCGGCGGCGTCGCGGTCGGCGGGCGTGGAGGCGTACCTGGCCAGTCGCGGCCTGGGCTCCATCGCGCAGTTCCGGCTGATGGCGGACCAGGAGCTGGAGCGCACCCTGGAGGAGCTGGAGGGTGAGGGCGGCAGGAGGGCAGGATGGGAGGGGTGGGGAGGACGGGAGGGGAGGCTCGGAGGAGATGGTGTACGGGCGTGGCTACTGACAGATACCGAACCGAGGTAGGGCGGGATATGCGGGGGGGGGTAGTTTTCTCCAATACCTAATGTTGAACAAAGCACATGACGTTGCAGTACTGGGTCGGGTCCTGGCCACCTCCTCCGGTCTTATCGTGCACCCAATGATGTGTCTCTAACCGCGTCGGTGACTGCAGAGGCGGACCTGGTGGCTCTGGAGGCGCAGGTGGCGGCGGCGGGCGGTGATCTGGAGGCGGACTGGGCGGCGCTGGAGCGGGGCCGCTCCACCACTGGCATGGCCAAGCAGGGCGGCGGGGCGGGGGCGAGCGGCCGCGCGGCGGCGGCACTGCCGGAGGACACGCTCCTGGCGCCGCCGTCCAACCCTCGGGTAGGTTTGATGCATGGCTGCGAAGTCGGTTGGTGGTCACGTGCTGACAGACAGCTTGCAGGGGGTGGGTGGTGGTTGAAGGCGCTCGCGCAGTACTCTCCTATCAGGACCATGGGTGTTGGAAAACACGAGAGAGAGAACACCAGGGTCATGGGTGTGTGCCCTTCGGACGCATGATGCAGGTGGAGCGCATGCGCGCCGGCGGCGGCGCCGCGGCCGCCCCGCGCCGCAAGCGGCGGCTGTTCGACGCGGACGGCGACGGCGGCGGCGCAGCGGACTCGTCCTTCTTCGACGCCGCCGGCGGCAGCTACAGCAGCGGCAGCGACGACGAGTATGACGGCAGCAGCAGCTACAGCCGCGCCGGCAGCTACGGCTACAGCCGGCCCTCGCCCGCGGCGGGCGGCCGCCCGCCGGCAGCGCCGCGCGCCGCCAACCCCTTCCTCATCCTGCCCAAGCGGCCGGCGGACGCGCCGCGCGACCAGTACAGCAACATGGATGACCTGCTGGACAACCTGTACGAAGAAGGCCCGGGCGGCAGTAGCAGCAGCGCCGGCGGTGGCAGTAGCAGCAGCGGCGGCGATGCCGCCAGCCGGCCGGAGCTGTCGGGCCGGCCGGCCCGCCCCGCGGGCGCGGGCGCGGGCGCGGGCGCGGGCGCGGGCGCGGGCGCGGGCGCGGGCGCGGCGGCGGCGCCGTACTACGGCCACATCGATGACCAGGAAGAGTACGACGGCGAGTACGACGAGTACGGCAACCGCATCCCGAACAAGGAGGAGGTCAACAACGCGTACGGCGACCGCATGATGCGCGCGCTGCGCAGCGCCCTGGTGGCCGACCCCGACAAGCCCACCCTAGCGCGGCCGCAGGCGCCCGGCGGCGCCGGCAAGCGCAAGCCGGCGGCGCCGCCGCCGCGGGCGGCGGCGGCGGCTGCGCCGGCGGCGCCCGCCGCGGATGGCGACTACGACGCGCTGATGGAGCTGCTGGAGTCGGTGGGCGACGAGCTGGGTGCGGAGGAGGACGCCGAGGCGGAGGCGGAGGAGGAGGCGCTGCAGCAGCAGAAGCAGCAGCAGGCGGGTAGCAGCAGGCGGCCGCTCACGACCACCTCCCTGCTCAAGGCGCAGCAGCAGCAGCAGCCGGGCAAGCCGCAGCTGGTGGGGCGGCCGGATGCGGCCAAGCCGCCGGGCTCGGCGCCGCAGGCTCGCGGGGGCCGGGCCGCGGCGCTACCCGGCCCGGTGGCTCCGGCGCCGTCGCCTGGAAAGAGCGGGTTTGCGGACGACGACGCGCGCTTCCTCGAAGACCTGCTAGGAGGTACGTGCCGGTGGAACGTCGGGAGGGCTGCTGTCATGCACTAGCTAGAGAGGTGTGGGCACGGGTGCTGCATCGTTAATGCAAGCAAGAGATGGCTGGGTGGGCCGCCCACATGGTCACAGGGTTCGATTCCGTGTTGCCCGGTGTTGCCCGGTGGGCGGTGGCTGATGCCACATTGAAGCTCGTGGCTTCCCGCTGTGCTGCTCCGGCGACCCCTACCCCAGACGTCGACTTCATGGATGGGCTGGACACCGCCGCCGCCGCCGGCTCCCGCACCTCATACGGCGGCGGCCTCGGCCTCGGCTTCGGCGGCAGCAGCAGCAGCACAGGCAGCAGTAGCAGCGTGCTGGGGGCGCCAGTGCGGGCCGTGCGCCGGCCCGCCCCAGGCGACCCGGATTATGACCCACTCCTGGATGACGACGACTTTGCGTTTGACAGCGATGACGATGACGGCGCGATGGCGCTGCTAGGCAAGCCCGCGCTGGCGTCCAAGCCCGCCCCGCGCAGCGCGGCGGCGCCGCCACCGAGCAAGGGCGGGGCCAAGCGGCCGCCGCCCTCACAGTCCGCGGCCGACAAGGTGCGGAGCGGCCCTGCTGCGTGATTGTTTCGTCGCGATGGATGAATGTGCCACACGGCCGGGGATGGGGAGTTGCCGGAGGGCCAACGTGCGCCAGCTCTGCAATTTTTGGTGACGACGCAACCATCCCTGTCTTCCCCCTCCATGCCCCCCTTCCGCTGCCAGGCGCGCTCCGACCTGGCGGAGCTGCTCGGCGACGACTGGGGCGCCGCGGCCGACGACGACGGCGACGACGGCGCCTTTGACGACCTGGACGACCTGCTGCTGCGCCCCAGCGGCAGCGGCAGCGCCAAGCCGGCGCCGCTGGCCAAGCCGCAGCTGGCCTCGCGGCCGGTCAAGGGCGGCGCCGAGGCGCCGCGCGGCGCCGGCAAGGGCGCCGCCGCGGCGGCCGCACGCAAGGCGGCGGTGCAGCTGGGCGCCCGCGACCTGGACTCCATGCTGCGCGACCTGGGCGGGCCGGGGGAGTCGGGCGCGGACAGCGACGGCGAAGAGCAGGGCCGGCGGCGGCCAGCGGCGGCTGGTAAAGCCGCCAAGCGCTCGCAGCGTGCGGACGACTTGGATCTGGATCTGGATCTGGATCTGGAGCTGGACCTGGCGCTGCTTGGATCGAGTTCTGGATCCAAGCAACAGCAGCAGCAGCAGCAGCAGCAGCAGCAGCAACAGCAGCCGGTGGCCATGGCCAAGCCGGCGCGGGGCGGTGGCGCTGACAGCACGGGAAGCAGCAAGCAGGCAGCGCCTGCCGCTGCAGCGGCACAGCCGCAGCCACAGGCGGCCGCGGCGGCGGCGGCGGCGCCTGCGCCCTCGCCGGCGGCGCCTGTGGCCACAAAGGCCCCAGCGGCCTCGCCAGCGGATGCAGCCTCTACGTCGGCCACCTTTGCGTCAGGTGCGAAGCAACAGAAGCAGCGTGTCGACGCTGCAGCGGCCGACGCCTCAGCGGCAGCGGAGGCGGCGGTGCTGTCCGGCGCGGCCGCGGCGGCGGTGCTGATGGACAGGTCCAAGGCGGCCGTGCTTGAGCGGCTGGAGGGCAAGTCTAAATTGTCGTGGCCGCCGCCCCGAAAGCAGCAGCAAGCCTCGACGCAACAGGCCCAGCCGGCCGCAGTAGAGCAGCGGCAACAGCCGCAGGCGCAGAAAGTGCAGCAGGAGCAGAAGCAGCCGCAGACGCAGGTGCAGGCAAAGGCGCAGGCGCAGCCCAAGCAGCAGCGCCTGGCGTCGGCGGAGCCGGCAGCGCAGGGGGCCTCGACCTCCGCAGCAGCAGCGCAATCGTACCCGGACGCGTCGTCGCCACCCAAGGCGGCTGCTCCTGATCGTGACCCTCGTGAGGTCGCGCTGGCTGCCGCCGCCGCTGCCGCTAAGTTGCGCGAGCTCAGTGAAAACAAGTCCGCCGGCGGCGCCAAGGCCACGGCGCCCAGCCCGGCACCCGCCGCGTCGACCGAGCGCCCTGCCAAAGCGGTCAGCCAAGCGGCGACCAGCGACAAGCTGCAGCAGCCGCAGCCGCAGTCACAGCCGCGCAAGGTCAGGGCATTCACCCGGACTCCTGGCGCTACGCGCCGGCGCGAGATGCAGACGGTGCCTTTGGCGCAGGACCTGGCGCCGCCCTTCCCGGCCCGCTCTGGCCCGGCGTCCGCCTCCGGCGCTGATGCAGGGCCCCTTAAAGCGCGGACCGGCCCCAAGCCAGCGCCCGCAGTGCGCCCCTGGCGCGCCGGCCGCGCCGCGCCGCCATCGCAGGCGGCGGCGGCTGTGCCGTCGGCGGCGGCCGCGGCGGCGGCGGCGACCGGCGCTGACGACCAGCGGGGCTGGTGGTCATCGCTGGAGGCTGCTGTGGATGAGCAGGTCGAGCTGCTGGTAGCGGAAGTGGAGGCGTCGGCGGCGGCGGGTGCTGGCGTCGGCGGCGGCGGCGGCGAGGCGGTAGTCAGCGCCGTGCCGCAGCGGCCGGCGGTGATGATGGCCCTGGCGGAGCTGCGCGGCGGCATGGCGGCAGCGGCGGTGGAGGATGAGGCGCGGCATGCGGCACCGCGCACCCCGTCACGGGGCTCACGGCTGACGGTGCGTCGTTCCGAGGCGCCGGCGTCACCGGCCGACGCCGATGCTCCAGACGCGCGCGCGTGGCCCCGGGCGCAGGCCACTCCTTCCCCAGAGTCGACGCGCTGGGCTCACAGCACGTCCGGTCGCCGCCCCTCGGCGACGGGTGAAGCCTGGTCGCCCTCCGCCTCCAGCGCCAGCGGCACACCCGCGCGCTCGCAGTCGCCGTCACGCTCGCCCTCCCCAGCTTCGTCCCCCGCTTCCTCCTACCGCCGCGCCGGCTCACCGCGCAAGGCCAACTCTGCCCAAACGCACGATGCGTCCGGACCTTCATCTTCATTTTCATCTGCATCATACGCCTCGTCTGCGTCCTCCAGCAGCTTCGCGCGCCGCTCCTACCCGCCGCCTTCCGACGTCCGGTCGCCGCCGGCGGCGCCCGGTGGGGCCCCCTCCTCATTCACTCCCGCTGGCTCCGGACCCCTCAGTTACAGCCGGGCGTTGGCGCGGCTGCGGCAGATGGTGGTGCGGGGCGAGCTGGTGCGGGGCTGTGCGGATGGCGTGGAGATGATGGAGCCGGGCCAGGCTCACGCGGCCCCGGGCGCAGCCCCCAGCAGAGCACAAGGCGGCGCTGGGGCTGAGGCGGGTGGCAAGGCGGCCGAGGGCGCAGACGCCGGCGTGTTGGTGGCGGCCCATGTGCGCTTTCCCGCGCTTGCGCAGCTGGGCGTGCGGCAGCCGGTGCGCATGCCGGCGGAGAGCCTGCACGGCTGGCGGGACTGGCACGCGGTCGCGCAGCTGCTCGCGGGAGGCAACTGGGCGCCAACCGGCAAGGACAAGCAGCTGCAGCAGCAGCAGCAGCAGCAGCAGCAGCAGCAGCAGCAGCAGCAGCAGCAGCAGCAGGTGGAGAGGGATGCGGCTGGTGCTGCCCCGCCCGCTTTGGCTGCTGGGGCTGCTGGGGCTGCTGGGGGCGCTGCGGGCAGCGGCGTGCCAGGGTTCTGGCCCAGCCGCAACGTGTGGGGCGTGGTCACCAGCATCAGGTGCCTGGTCAGCGAGCAGGATGCGGCGGCTGGGCTGGAGGCCGCGGCGCCCTCCGCCGCGCGGCCCGACTGGTTCGAGGTGTGCGTGGCCGAGCCGCTGCCGCACAGCGTGCACTACGCCTCCAACGAGGCCGACCGCGACGAGCGGCAGCAGGTGTGTGTGTGCGTCTTGGCGAGCGCAACGACAGGGAAAACGGAGCGAGGGAGAGAGAATGCGTGTGCGAATATGAGCATGTGCTCGTTGTTGGCCGGTTGCACTAGCTTTGCCCAAACTCTCAGGCGCTGGCAGTGCTTGCACCACTGGTCATGCGTGCCGCTCGCGTGTCACGTTGAATGAACCCCGCCGCCGCCGCCGCCCGCTCCTGCGCTGCACACGCCCCTCCCCCGCTGCAGATCATCCGCAGCAACACCGGCGCCCGAGTGCTGGCCCGGGTGCTGGGCATCAGCCGCTGGGGCGCCTTCTGCGAGGTGCAGCTGCGGACGGAGCCGCGGCCCGCAGCGGAGCCGCAGACACAGGCGCAGGCGCAGGCGCGGGCGGGGCCCGCAGAGGGGCAGGCACCGGCGCAAGCCCAGCTGCAGCTGCAGGCGCAGTCGCAGCAGGACAGCCGCGCGCTGCAGGTCTTCCTGGAAAGGAACACACGCGGCGGCAGCGAGCCCGGCAGCGTTGCCCATTGCTCAAGCAGCAGCGGCAGTAGCAGCACCAGCAGCAGCAGCGGCAGTAGCGGTGGCGCCCTCCGGCAGCAGCTTTGCTTCCTGCCGGTGGCTGCCATGGCCGGCCCACTGGCGGCGCAGTGGGAGCAGTGTGTGGCGGCGGACGCCGAGGCCCGCAGGCGCGCGCTCGGCGCGGTGGCAAAGCCGCGCGCACGGACCGCCAGCCCCTCGGACCCGGCCCAGCCGCAGCCGCCGCCACCGGGCCAGCCGCAGCTGCTGCAGGTTGGGGACATTGTGGAGGCGACCGTGCGCGCGTGCCACGCCTGCCCACCCATGGGCGGCCGCACCTCCCACCTGGTGGTAGTGCAGCTGCAGCAGGTGCCATACGACCACACGCCGGCGTTGAGCCGGGCGTTGGGCTACAGCTGAGGGCCGCGGCAGGCGTGCGAGCAGGGTGGGGACTGGGGAAGTGGGAGTCGCGGTGGTGGGGACGGGGCGCGCGCCGGGACAGCGGTGAGCCGGTGACCAGGGCAGGCGGTGAGGGCAGGCGCAGGACTAGCTTGCGCGCTGGAGTTACGTTTGAGCGAGCGGTTGCCCCACATCGGCTGAGTACGCCTCAGTGCATGGTGGGGGAGCGTGCCAGGGAGCGTGCCGCCGGGGCGTGGCCGGTGGTGCGGCTTTCGGGGCGCTTTACATATCGGTATCACGACGTAACAGCAAAATATTAAACCGTATTGACCTGAAATTAACTGCGGCACCTAGGCGACCGCGAAACATAACCATCAAACGCCGGTACGCAGCGACCACACACGCAAACCGCACCGCTGCAAATTTAAGCAATTGAACAACTGACATATTCAATTGGAAAGCTGCAGCGATGCGCGGCGCTGGTTTAGGTGTCGCCAGGTTGATTGGCGCGCAGTGCGGGCGCCACGCCGAGCGCGCTGCTGCCTGCGCAGTTGGATCTGGCGCGCTACCGCTAGCGGTATCATCATGGGCAAGCGTGGGCGCGGCGGGAGCGACGACTGGCGGTCGGGGCACCGGCTCTGAGGCCACGTCGACGGCGACGGCAGGTACCAGTACCGCCCGACGCCCCCGCGCCTTGACTCCCTTCCGCGACTGTCTGCTGTCCTGCACGGTGCTTGTGCCAGTGTCGCGCTAGCGCTCTTTGACGCACGGTGCTTGGCAGCAGTGCGTTATCGACTAGCTGCTGTCGCGTCCACGGTGTGAAGGCTAGGCTTTACCGGCGCGCACGCAACACTCGGCCGGCTGCACATCACAGGGATGGCTGCCTGGCTGTTGGCGGTTGGCGCCGCGGCGCAGACAACCGCCCTGGCGGATGCCGCTGCACCACAGCAGGTGTGCTGGGGCGCGGAGTGGGGGAGTCCACACAGGGGCCCAACAATGGGTGCCTGATCTGGCCCAAGCTCGGTGCGCGCAGTCCGAACCCACCACCACACGTGCGCCGTTGGCACGTGTGCGCTCGCACCTGCCGTCTACCGATGCCATGTAGCGCGCGCTGCCGCGCTTCAATCTATAGCGCCCTTAAGACTGACACCCAACGCGTCACCGCCGTCCCCCGCTCGCCAGGCGGGCGCCGCGGTCGAGCCGCAGACCAACCACCCGCTCGAGTACGACCCCGTGACGAACGAGCACACCGCCAAGATGACGCTGGCCCGCACCGCCGCGCTCGAGTACTACAACGCCGGCAAGTGAGTACCGCGGTCGTGCCGTGTTGGTGGTGGGGCCCGTGGGGCCGTCATAGTTATGCGGCACCGAGCGACGTGGGATGGGATTCACCCATGGCCAATGGCACGCGCGTCGCACCTGCCCGGCACTGCCCTGCCTGCGGTGCACCCATGTCGCCCACATGACGCGCACCCGGTGCTGCACCGGCCCACACGCTCCACACGCGCCGCGCCCGGCGCAGGTACGCCCAGGCCGAGGCCAAGTTCCGGGAGGCGGCGGCGCAGGCGGCGCTGGGCTTCCCGGCCGGCGACCCGCACATCGCCTCCACCAAGAACAACCTGGCCGAGTTCCTGCGCAACACGGGCCGCTGGGACGAGGCTGAGGAGCTGTACAAGGAGGTGGGGGTGGGCCGTGCGGCGGGGTGGAGTGGGGGTGCGGGGCGGGGGCTTAGGAGGGAGGCGCGGGCGGGGGCACGGGACGCGGTGTCGCAGCGCGGCCGGGGGTTGGTGATGATTCCGTAAAATGGGCCGAGGAACACCCCACCCCGCCTCACCTCACCCCTCACCTCCCGCAGGCGCTGGAGCTGCTGGACGCCAATTACGGCCCCAAGCACTGGCTGTACGTGAGCGCGCTGCAGAACCTGGCGCTCAGCTACGAGGCGCGCGGCGACCTGGGCCAGGGCATCGCCACCATGGAGCGCGTGCTGGGGCTGCGGCTGGAGATGTTCGGGCCGCGCCACTTCCTGTACGCGGGTGAGGCGTGCGGTGTGTGCGGTGCGCGCTGCGCGGTGTGCGGTGTGCGGTGCGGCATACATATTCCGGCATCTGGGTAGTGGGAGGCACTCCGCCAGCGCACGCGTCTCCAATGGGTGCAATGCGGTGTTGTCGGTTTGCCTTCCATCGCACCATCACGACCATCATGAAGGCCCACGCCCCGCCCATCCATACGCCCTGCTGCCACCCGCCCGCCACCCTGCCCCTCTGCCCCCCTGCCCTCCTGCCCTCCTGCCCTCCTGCCCTCCTGCCCTCCTGCCCTCCTGCCCTCCTGCCCTCCTGCCCTCCTGCCCTCCTGCCCTCCTGCCCTCCTGCCCTCCTGCCCTCCTGCCCTCCTGCCCTCCTGCCCTCCTGCCCTCCTGCCCTCCTGCCCTCCTGCCCTCCTGCCCTCCTGCTCCTAACCTCCTGCCGCCCTTCTGCTCCCGCCCTGCTGCTCCTGCCCTCCTGCTGCGGCGCAGACTCGCTGTTCGCGCTGGGGCACATGCTGCGCAAGGCGGGCAAGGCGGCGGAGGGCGTCAAGCTCATGGGCGAGGCCGCGCGCATCCTGGAGGAGGCAGGTGAGCCGGCGGGCTGCCAAAGGGCTGCGGCTCTCCGACAAACTGGCTCTGGTGCAGGGCTCCCACCCTTGCCCGCGCCGTGGCCTACGCTGGATGCTTGGAATGTACCGTACGGTATCACGGGCCTCATTCCCGCTGCCGGTCTGCCCCCTCTGTCGTCTCCGCCGCCCCTGCGACGCCGCAGAGAAGGTGCAGGCCAACGTGGTGCTGTTCTGGCTGACGGAGATCGCGGGCTGCCACGTGGGCGACGGCCGGCCCGACCTGGCGGTGGGGCCGCTGCAGCGCGCGCTGGGCCACATGGCGGCGGAGAAGGGCGACGAGGCGGTGAGGACATGCGGGCGTTGCGCGCGGGGGTGGGGGGCGGGGGCGGAGTAGCGGAGGCGTGTGTGGCATTGCGCTGGCACTGCAGGGGAAAAGGCAGAGGCCCGCCTGGCATGCCGCAGCCGTGTTACCGTGTACACTCATGCTTGCAAATGGTCCGAGTGAAAATCGCACGTTGATGTCTTCACTGCTCAACAGGCGGCTGCGTCGGCAGTGAACGAGCAGCTGATCGACGTGCTTGTGGGCACCGGCCGCGTGGTGGAGGCGGTGGCGGCGGCGGAGTCGGCGCTGGCGGCGCGGCGCAAGTTGTTCGGCGACACGGCGCTGGTGGTGGCGCAGAGCGAGCTCCGCGTGGCGCAGGTGCGTGCGCGCTGCGTGAGCGTGTACCCCGCGGCGCCGTTAGGGCAGGTAGTCGTTGGTGCAAGGCAAGGTGACCTGTTTGAAACGGCGTCGGTGCGTAACGGCAGGCCCAATGTGCTCGCGCCCACCCACAGCTTGAGCTGCTGGAGGAGCACACGCGCCAGCAGCGGCCGGCGGCGGCGGCGCAGCCCGGCCCCTCGCTGCCGCTGCGCGCGCTGCAGCACGCCGAGGCGGCGTCGCGCATCGCCACCTTCACCGCCGACGAGTGCAGCCGTGGCACCATGCTGGCGGGCCCGCCCTCCGACAAGTGGGTGCCCGGGTGTGTGTATGTGACTATGAGTGTTACAGAGCACAAAGGGTGTGTATATGTGTGTGCGAATACAAGCCCAAGCTAAACAATATCTATCTAGACGAGTCAAGGCAAACGCAATGGCGGCAATGCAGCACCAGCCCAACCCGCACTAGGCGGGGCGGCTGTCGACTGCGTGCAGCAGGCCGCGCAGCCGGCGGTCATGTGCGCTGCCCGACCCGCACCTCCTCGTCCTGCTGATTGACCCCACGGACCAAGCCTGCCGCCCGTTTCGTGCTGTCTGTGACTGTCCTGCCTGGCAGGGTGGTGAAGCGGCTGCGGGCGGCACACACGCTCGGCAGCGCCGCCAAGATGGTCGCCACGCTGGCGGGCGTGGCGGACCCCGGCGCTGCAATGCCGGCGCTGCCCGCCCCAGGCAGCTTCGCGGCCGGCATGGCGGCGGGCGGCTCCTCCTCTTCCGGCGCCCCCAAGTCCTCCTCCTGGTGGCCCTTCGGAGGCCGGGCGAAGTCGGATGCCAAGGACGCTGGCTCTAAATTGGCGGAGGGCGCGCAGGCTCCGGCGCCGGCGGGCGCTAGCAGCGGCGGCGTCACGGCGTCCACACAGCTGCCGGCGCCGGCGGCGACGGTGGCGGAGCTGTCGCTGGCGGACCGGCGGCTTGAGGAGGCGGCGACGGCGCTGGCGGGCGCGGCGCAGGCGGGCAAGGAGCTGATGCAGGTGAGCGCGCTACATGCAGTTGTTGCTGAGCAGGTTGAAAGTATCAAAGGTGTTCCTTGGCGCATGCCGGGAATAAAACCACGCCTCGTGCTGAGCTGTTGTGTGTCGCTTGTGTGTACGCGCGGCAGGCGGTGGCGGCGGGCCGCAAGCAGCTGCCTCCCGGCGTGAGCGGCGATGAGGTGGCTGGGCTGCTGGTGGAGGTGGCGCTGCAGCAGCTGGACGTGCTGGAGCGGCTGGGGCTGGTGCTGCAGGCGCGCGTGGCGTCGGGTCAGCTGGGCGCCGGCGGCAGCGCGCCGGGCGCCGCCAGCAGCGACGTGGTGGCGCGGCACCGGCGCGTGCTGGAGCAACAGGAGCGCGTGGCGGCGGAGCTGCTGGGGTGATGCGTGCTGGGCTGAGGTGTTTCCAGTTTGGCTAGGCGGTGAAGGACAAGTGCAGCTGTGTGAAGGTGTGTGACCATGAAGGCGGGCCATGGATGCCGGGGTCCACGGCAATGAGCGCAAATGCTGCCGGCAGGGCCGCTTTTGGGCTCAATTTGGGCGGTAAAACATTCACTTTGAACTAATAGCCTCTGCCTCTCAATTTGCACCTGCCGCGGCACGAAAGCCGCGCGACATCGGCACTCACTATTATTCAGAGCTGCGTCTTGTATCAATTCTAAGGTGGCAAAGATACGAACATAGCAGCTGCCGCCAAGCCACAAGGAAAGCCACGCGTGCCTCTGCCTAGCTTTCTCTAGCCATGGTCGGAATCGACACGGGGGGCAAGATCCCCCCGGAAATCATGCGACAAGCAACGGAGAAAACAGCGCAGCTGGCGCCACTGGAGGGAGGACATGTGCGTGTTTGCTGGGGGTCGCCTTCGGGTCCGCGGCATGCGCACATGCTGAGGTCGCCCGCCCGCGAGCAGCCCTGCTGTGGATTGCAGTATCTTCCACATGCGAGAAATTGTCTCAATGAAAGTTGTTGTGCCCAACACGGACTTCACTCGCAGATTTACTCGATTCTGAAGCAGACGCTGGAGAAGCTCGCCCTTGTTGGCCAGCTTCAAGTGGACCCTAAGGTCCAGGCTCATGAGCTGACACAAAGCGTGGGCGAGGAGATCTCGCGCATGATCACGGAGCAAAAGAAGCTCGAAAGCCGCTTCGAGGAGCTGGTGGCGCTGCAGCACGTCCTCCGGCACCAGCCCAACAAGACGAAGCTGATGGAGAACCAGGTGCAGATACTGAGCAGGGCTTCGGGAGACGAGTTCAATCAACTGCGTGGAGCGGCAGGCACGGGGGGCCAGCGGATAAGCGCAGGGGAGTAAGGGATGCCTGCAACACCCGTGCCGGGCGCGTCCCACTGCGCGGGCTGCACTGGCTGGGTTGCACTGGCCTTGACAGCTGCCCACCGTCTCGCGCCGCCCTCCGTACAGAATGAGCTACAAAAAGTGGCCGAGGCGCTGCGGCAGAGTACGAAACAGCTCTGCCGCAACCTCAAGGACAACCCCAACGTGGCGGAGAACATGCTGAAGGTGGGTGGGTGGGTGGGTGGGTGGGGCGGTCCGGGAACGCGCTTATGCGGGGTCGGTGGCCTTTGCCGGCCGGTGCGCTGTCTGGGTTTAGAACAAGCTTCCATCACCTGTCGAACCGTGTGCAGGGTACGGTTGGGGCAGGTGGACCCAGTCTCCGGGGCGCTATCCATACTGCCTGCATGGCACCAGCCGGGCTCCACCATCGCTACCCCACCACGACACGCTGCCATCCCACCCGCACCACCCGCACCACCTCACCGCAAGCCCTCAACCCAAAACCCCGGCCCACCCCTAACTGACAGGTGGCCAGCGAGCGGCAGGCGCTGCAGCTGCTGCTGTCCAACTGCCTGAACGAGATCGAGGTGTTCGGCAAGGTGCAGCCGCTGGTGGAGAGCGTGATGGCGCAGCAGGCCTCGGAGCAGGCCATGAAGGAGACCATCGAGCGCGAGAAGAACACCACGGCGGCGGTGCGCCAGCTGCGCAATGACCTGCGCGAGGAGAAGCTGGACCATGAGGAGAAGGTGCGGCGGCGGCGGCGCTCTGGGGGACGCTGCGCGGGGACGCCTGTGAAAGGGGTTGGGATGGGGGGAGGGGGGCGGTCGCGTGCTTGCTGCAGCGTGCTTGCGGAGTGGGCAGCACAGTGATGTGGCGTGCGGCATTGCGTGTTGCGTGTCCCAAGGTCCGGCGGCGACGAGCTTAGGCCAGGCCATCATTATCGCTGCGTCTTTTGGCCCCCGTGTTGACGTGTATGTGTATGTGTGGTCGTGCAGATGAAGGAGAAGAAGAAGGGGCTGTCCACGCTCAAGGAGCAGCTCAAGGCGCTCAAGATGGACACGGCCGTGTCGACACGCTACCTCAGCAAGGACCTCACCGCCGGCAACGAGCACGAGCGGCGGCTGCAGCGGACACAGGTGCGGCGCAAGGGGCTGCAGGGCAGCAGCCCGGGCCATGCCTCATTCGCGGCAGCAAACGCAGGTGCAGGCAGGATGCTCCCGTGTCGGGGTGGTCTGGTTTGACGTGCAGAAAGTGTCGTCTGACTCGGTGCCCTCCCTGCCGCCCGCTCCTGCGCCGCAGCTGGAGGACCTGCTGAAGGACCTGGGGCTGGTGCAGCAGCAGATCGACATCGAGAAGGCGGTGCACGCCACGCAGGCCGAGTTCCTGCGCCAGATCGCGGCGAAGATGGCGGACGACAGCAGCAACTGGGCGTCGCGGCACGACGGCGACCTGGCGGCGCGGGAGAAGGAGCTGGAGGTGGGTCGGGCAGGAAAGCGACGGGGTTGCCAGGGCGGAAAATTGGTGCCGTTTGTAACAAGGGGCATGGGGTGGTTTTGTAACGGGTTGCAAATGGCAAGTGCAGGTGTGCTGCAATGCTGGTTGATGCCCGGTCGCAATGCACCAATCAATGAATCCCGGCCCGGCTGGACAAATGCAAATGCAGATGCTGAAGCAGCAACACGCTCGCGACCTGATTGAGCTGAAGAAGGCGGAGGAGAAGTTCAAGATGGAGCAGGCGCTGAAGAAGGAGCGTGAGATGAAGGCGACAGAGGAGCGCGAGCGGGCTGAGTTCGAGGAGATGCGCGAGACGCGGCGCGCACAGGCGGCTGTCATTATCCAGGCCTGGTGGCGCGGGCACAAGGTCCGCATGTTGTTGTCGGGTGCGGGCAAGAAGGGCGCCAAGAAGGGAGGCGCCAAGAAGAAGAAGTAGATCGTGGGGTGGGGGGAGAAGTGGATTGCAGGGGGCGTGCGTGTGCGTGTGCGTGTGTGTGTGTGTGTGTGTGTGTGTGTGTGTGTGTGTGTGTGTGTGTGTGTGTGTGTGTGTGTGTGTGTGTGTGTGTGTGCGTTGACTGGAAGGGGTTACGGTGCAAGATAAGAAGGGGTAACGTGGGGGCACTGTTGTGGACGCTGATGGTGGGGCGAGGCGGCAAACCACGAAAACGTGTGGCAGGTGCGCAGTTGAACTGTAGGCTATGCAGTGATGGTAGGCAGGGTGATGCTAGCTAGGTGAATTTCGAACAGGGTAGATGGATTGTCGCACGAACGCGCCCGTGCAGGCGTGGGGCTGAAGCCAGAGGCTGCAGCATTCACGTGTGTCAACGACCGTCACGACGGTTTTAACTTGAAAGCGTTGATTCATGAAGGATGTCTCAGGACCATCACGCGGGAGCTGCGTCAGTCCTGAATCCCAAGCAGGGCCGCGGCGGCCCGGCCGGAATTCGTCTCGCGCTCAGGCAACTTGACAGTCTCTTGCAACCTGCTTGCAACATGCGCAATATGTCATGCAAGTTCGCAAGGATTTCATGCATACGTGGGTGCACGGCCGGCACCAGGCCGCGGCGGGGCAGACGTGCGCAGGAGCGACGGAGGGGCAAAAGCCAAAGGTTGGGGGTTTGGGGTCTTGGCAAGAGCATGCATGCAGCCCCCTGGATGCCGCGACAGTAATGTTTTGTGCTTGATTGTCCCAATTGCCTTGGAAGAAGCGCACGGGGCGACACGCGTTTGATGACGGGTCGAGCTCGACCCCGATGGGCGTGGCTCTTTGACAAGTGCTGCCATATTTTCTTAACGTAGGTATTCCTTATAACTGCATGTGTTTAACAAATAGGATTAACGTTGACCCGACTTGGTTCTCGAAGTCCGTTTTCGTCCGCGCTCAACTTTATTGAACAGCGTTGGCGCCTCATTCGATCAAGCCTGGTGCTACAGTTAAAGCACATATGACATATGATGGATGAAGGCGGAAACAGAAGAACATAAAGAATGGTCGCGGGCTCGCGGGGAGGGAGCCTGAGGCATCAGGAGAGCCCTCCCAAGGCAACTATTAAGTACAAAAAGCAAGCCGGTGGAAATGACCCGACGACACAGGCAAAGGTGGGCCATTTGGTGCTCTCTGCACATGGTATCGAGAACGACTGCGGAGGGAGGGGCCGTCCGGGTGCAAAAGGTTTGCGTTGCGTTCCGATTGTGCCCGCAGAAGCTCCCGAGCCAGCAGGTCGCGGAGCTGTCTCAGCCGGTCAAGGATGTGGAGGGTTGGCGGCCGCGGCCGCGCATTATTGAGCACCTAAACATTGCGGACTTCAGTCATCATGTGAGTGGAGGGGTGTCGGCGCAACGGGGGGAGCGCCGGTGGCGGGGTTATGGGCGGGGGTGCCAGGTGCCGCGTGCCTGGGTGTCGGTGGCGCGCGTGTGAGCGTGCCACGGTGTGGTTGCGGTGGGCTGGTTGCCGCTGCTGTCAGCGCCGCAGGCACGGTCACCAGGAGCTAATGCCTCTTACCGGGCCGGGCTTGCGTGTCACAGGTCGACTGCAAGGTGCCCATTGATGAGCCCATATTCCAGCCCTTCCCGCCGGAGGTGACGTTCCACAACTACGAGCCGTTCCAAACCTATGAGGCGACGCTGTACCTCCGGAACAACGACAATGTGAGCCATGTTGCGAGAGGGGCATGTCACCCTGGCTCAGCGCGCGTCACGGAGCTTGGTAGCGGCGCTGCGGCTGCGCGCTGAGCAGACCGCGTGGGGGTTGTGGTCTAGCAGCGCACCGGGGATAATAGCAAGATTACAGCAGACCGAGGCAGTGTGACCGTGCTGGCTGTCCACAGCACCGGGCTGCAAGGGATGGCTCAGACCTACAGATGGAGGTCACACCTGCCTCTCTAGTCTCTTGCGCGTGCCCACGCCGTACGGCATCCCGTTCTCCCGCCACAACCCGCCCCTGGCCCGCAGGTGTCCCGGCGCATCAAGGTGTTGCCCATGGACTCGCCCTACTTCTCGGTGCGCCGGGCGGCGCCGCCCGCCGCCGGCAAGGAGGACAACAAGGTGGCCACGGGCATGGAGGTGGCCTTCATGGTCACCTTCAAGCCCGAGTCGCGCGACGACTACTCCTGCGACCTGGTGGTGTGCACGGAGCGGGAGAAGTTCGTGGTGCCGGTGCTGGCGGCGGGCGCGTCCGCGGCGCTGGACTTCCCGGACCTGGTGGACTTTGGCAGCGTGGCCACAAAGGTGGAGACGAAGCAGACGCTGTTCGTGCGCAACGTGGGCAGCAAGGCGGCGCACTTCAGCCTGTCCGCGCCGCCGCCCTTCACCGTGACGCCCACGGCGGGGCACCTGTCGCCCGGCGAGACGCTGCAGTGCTCGGTGGTGTTCGAGCCGCCCAGCACGGGGCGCTACGAGGGGGAGCTGGAGATCCAGTACGACAGCGGGCGCTGCGTGTACGCGCAGCTGGTGGGCGCGGGGCACGAGCTGGAGGTGGGGCTGTCGCAGGGCGTGGTGACCATGCTGTCCACGTTCGTGACCAAGAGCAGCCAAAAGACGTTTAAGATCATCAACAACAGCGACGTGAGCGTCAAGTACAGCGTCAAGCAGCGCTCCACGGCGGAGCAGGACATGGCGCTGACGGCGCAGCGGCTGGGCACGCTGACCGCCACGCAGATCGGCGGCGGCTACCACGCCGGCGGCGCCGACAACGGCGACGGCGACGCGTCGTCGGAGGACGAGGACGCCATCCTGGCCTCCGCGGGGCCGCAGCTGACGCGGCGGCTGCACAAGGCGCAGCGCGACGCGCTGCTGGACTCGTACCTCTTCTCCGACCGCAACTTCGCGGTCAACCCGGCGGAGGGCACCATCTGGCCGCGCAGCGAGGTGGAGGTGGTGGTGACGTTCAGCCCCGACCACGCGCGCGAGTACGAGGTGGTGGCGTTCGTGGACGTGGCGGGCCGCGCCGACCGGCTGCCGGTGGTGTTCAAGGGCCGCGGCCTGGGCCCCGCCGCCGTGTTCAGCTACGACGTGCTGGACGTGGGCGACACCTGGGTCAACACGCTGCATCAGTACGAGGTGGAGCTGCAGAACCGCGGCAAGATTGACGTGGACTACCGGCTGGTGCCGCCCGGCAGCGCCTTCGGCACGCGCTTCGGCTTCGAGCCGCCGGCGGGGCGGCTGAGCGGCGGCCAGATCCAGGTCATCAAGGTGAAGCTGCTGTCGGACCTGCTGGGCACCTTTGACGAGACGTTCGCCTGGCAGATCAAGGGCAGCAGCGAGCCGCTCAGCCTGCAGTTCAAGGGCCGCGTGTGCGCGCCGTCGTTCGAGGTGGACGTGGAGGGGCTGGACTTTGGCGTCTGCTCCTACGGCTTCAGGTGCGGGAAGGGGTGGGGCCGCCAGTCGGGGCGGGGCCGCAAGGCGCTGGGGCTGGAAGTGGGAGACAGGACAGGAGTGGGACACGGGGGTCCGGCGGGGGATGTGGGATGCGGTTGCTGAGCTGAGGAAGGAACCGACGGTGGACTTGCTGCTGCGCTTTAGTGTGCAGTTGATGCACACGGGCTGGAGCGCACGACCGCTGACGCATGCGGGTGTTGCCACGTGCGCGCTGCTGCCCCGACAGGTACACAAAGGAGTTCACGCTCACCAACACCAGCGAGATCCCGCTGCGCTTCGCCTGGCGCGTGCCGTCGGACACGGAGGAGCCCAAGGAGTTCCAGATCCTGCCGGCCAAGGGCACCATCCTGCCGCACGGCAAGGTGAAGATCAACGTGGAGTTCGTGAGCCGCACCGTGCAGCGCTACCGCACCGAGCTGGTGATGGACATCCCCGGCGTGGCGGAGCGCCAGCTGGTGCTGCCGCTGCTGGGCGAGTGCGCCGTGCCCAAGCTCAGCCTCTACTCGCGCACCATGGAGTTCGGCGAGTGCAGCCTGCGCTTCCCCTACAAGCAGGTGAGGGGGTCTGAGGCGTGAAGGCCGCATGCGCGGCTCGGCACAGCTGTCCGCCGCGACGTACCCGAACATTTGATTGAAACACTTGCCAGCCCCTTCCCAGGCAGGCAAGCCTAGCGCCTCAGCCACTGGCGCGCCCAACCAACCGCTTGCCGCCGCCCACCCTCCGCAGGAAATGCGCATCGTGAACGAGTCCAAGCTGCCCGCCAAGTTCGAGGTGGTGCCGCAGGACAGCGCCTCGCTGGGCCTGGCCACCTTCACGGTGGAGCCCTCCAGCGGCGGCATCCCCGCGCGCGGCGAGCAGGTGGTGGAGCTGACGCTCACCACGCACACGCTGGGCCGGATCCAGATCCCGGTCAAGGTGAAGGCGCTGGGCTCCAAGGCCGCGCCGCTGGAGTTCATTGTGAACGCCAAGTGCGTGGGGCCGCAGCTGGACTTCGGCGAGGACCCCGACAACCGGTGAGTGGGAGCGGGCTGCGCGTGAATGTGGATGTGTAATGTGTGCGGAGCGAGGGGTGGTTCGGGAGGTGGGATGGGGCAAGGCTGAGACAGGCAGTGGGCATACGTGAACTGGCAGGCGTGGGACTTGGATGGTTCGGCTGACCCTTACGGCCCTTGCACCCCCCCCTTCCTTTCTCCCGTAGCACCACGACGCCGTCGCTGTCGTTCGACAAGGTCCCGGTGCTGAAGGAGCACTCGCTGCCGCTGGTGATCAACAACTGCTCCGCTATCCCCGCCGACTTCAAGCTGTTCATTGAGTCAAAGGATTCCGTCTTCAGCGTGGAGCCGCGCCAGGCGCACCTGGAGCCGGGCGACAGCCTCACGGCGCATGTGATGGTCAAGATGGACGAGAGCATGGACTTTGCGGACACGCTGCACGTGCTTATCCAGGAGGGCGCCGACATGTCCATCCCGCTGACCGCCAGCGGTGGGTGCGGGAACTTGGGGCGGGATGCGGCGCAGGGGGTGCGGGCCTGCGGGGCCTGTCTGCGCTGTTCGGGGCAAGGATTTGGGGGCTGGAAGCTGGCTGGGCCGCTGTGCGGCGCATACACAAAAGCGATAGTCGTGTCGTGGGCGTCACTGAACCCTGGGCTTTGCTTGCCCTGGCGCCCGGCTGCGCAGGCGTGGGCAGCGCCATCGTGGCGGAGGAGTTCGCCAGCGGGCTGCTGGACTTTGGCTACCAGTTCGTGGGGCGGCCGTTCACCAAGGAGGTCACGGTCTACAACATGGGCCGCAAGATGGTGCTGCTGGCCTGGAGCTCCAGCCGGTGGGTGGCGGCGGGGCGGCGGGCGGGGCGGGCAGCAGGGGCGGGCGAAGCTAGTGAACGGACGCAAGGCCAGGCGTCTGCGTCCCAGCCTCAGCATTAATGAATTACTTGGGGGAGTCACAGCAACGCTGCGGCTGCCACTGACGGCGCCGGCTTTCCTCTCTGAACAACATGCGTGCGTTTGCGGCGCCCGCAGGTACGAGGAGCTGAAGAAGGAGTACGCCAAGGCCAACCGCGGCGCGGGCAAGAAGTTCGACATCGCGCTCATCCCGCAGGAGCAGCAGCCGGTGTTCGCCATCACGCCCGACAAGGTGCAGCTGGGGCCCAAGGAGGCCGCCACCTTCACCGTCACCGGCAACGCGCTGGGCGCGGGCGAGGTGCGCGAGGCGCTCACCTGCAACGGCACCTTCGGCAACAACACCAAGGGCGTGAAGAAGGTGTTCGAGACCACCATGCGCGCCGACGTCGCCACGCCGCTGCTGCAGTTCTCCGACCGGCTCATGCACTTCCGCTACACCTACAAGAAGGGCGCGGCCATCGAGACGCAGACACGGCCGCTGACCATCAAGAACGTGTCGCCGCTGCCGCTCACGTTCGGCCTGCGGCCGCAGCCGCCCTTCACCGTGGACCGCACCAGCTGGACGCTGGACCTGGAGGAGAGCGGCACTGTCAACGTCACGTTCGACCCCAACTTCAAGGACGACCTGCAGAGCATGCAGAGCCGCACCAAGCTGGCGGTCGTGTACTCGGACAACCCGCAGCGCGACTCGGTGGACCTGCACGGCGACATCGACTTCCCCAACCTGGCCTTCGAGACCACCACCATCGACTTTGGCAGCGTGCTGCTGGACACCACGCGCCGCGTGCCGGTGCGCGTGGTCAACTCCTCCAACGTGGACGTGGTGTACAGCTGGGCCTGGGACAGGGCGTCGGTGCAGGAGGACGTCAACTCCATCGCGTCCATGTCGCTGCGGCAGGGCCGGCCCAAGCCGCCGCCCACGCAGCTGTTCGACGTGATGCCCATCCGCGGCGTGCTGCGCCCCGGCGAGGCCGAGACCATGACCTTCTCCTTCTTCGCCTACCCCGGCATGCGCGCCTCCTGCTCCGCGGTGTGCCAGGTGGAGGGCGGCCCGCTGTACACGGTGCAGCTGGCGGGCGAGTCCAACAACATTAAGTACTCGGTGGAGCCGCAGGGCATGGACTTCGGCCAGCAGCTGTACGACCGCGCGGTGGAGCGCGAGCTGACGCTCACGAACAGCGGCAAGGTGCCCTTCAGCTTCAACTTCAACACCAGCCGGCTGTCGCGGCCGGGCATCGTGGAGGCCACGCCCGCCAGCGGCACCATCGCGCCGCTGACCAAGGAGGTCATCAAGGTGCGCGTGTGCCCCGGCATCCCCGAGAAGCTGACGGAGACGCTGCTGGTGGAGGTCGCGCACTTCGAGCCCATCCCGCTGGCCATCACCGTGGAGGGAACCTACGCCGCCGTGTCGCTCAACCTGCCGCGCCAGCGCGACGAGACGTTCGTGGACTGCCTGGAGAAGGCGCGCGCCGCCATCATCGCCGCGGCGCTGTCGCACGTGCCCGCCGACGAGCCCAACGCGCCCGACGAGGCGGCCATGTCGCTGGCGGGAGGCCGCGACGGCACCGGCTCCGTCGCCTCGCCAACGCGGCCCACCGCCGCCGGGCGTAGCATCCGCGGCGGGCCGGACGCCGTCGGCTCCCGCAGCATCGCGGGCGCGCGGAGCATGGCCGGCGCGGGCTCCCGCAGCCTGGCGGCCTCCAAGAGCATGGCGCGGCCGCCGGGCACCGCCATGCAGCGGGCGCAGTCGGCGCACTCCAACGCGGGCCACGGCGGCGCTCAGCTGTCGGGGGAAAAGAAGATCGAGGTGGAGGCAGAGCGGTTGCGGCTCATCACGCTGCTGATGGAGCGCGAGGCGGAGAAGCGGCGGCAGCAGGAGCTGGCGAACGCGCAGGCAGGTTTGCCGGACGCCGTGGCCGCGGCGGACGGCAACCGCGGCGGGCAGCCCAGCCCCGGCGCACTGGCGGCGCTGCAGCGGCAGCACGGCAACGCGGAAGGCAACCAGAGCCCCACCGCCTCGCAGGCTGGCGACGCGCGCCGCCGCCGCGCCAGCGGCGGTGGTGCTGCCAGCGTGGCGCCCTCTGCCCTGCGGCGCCAGCGCTCCAACAACTCGCTGGCCATTTCCACCGTCACTGGCTTTGCCGGCCGCGCCGCCGCTGCCGTGGTTGACCCGATGGCGCCGGAGGAGGAGGGTAGGCGCGCGCGGCCGCTCAGCCTGCAGCCCGCGCTGCCGGCCCTGGCCGTCGCGCACTACGTGCTGGACTTTGGCTACGTGGTAAAGGGCCTGACGCGCACGCGCAAGTTCAAGCTGACCAACACCAGCAACCAGCAGGTGTCGTTCCGCTTCGACAAGACGCTGCTGGAGAACAACGGCTTCAAGGTGGACCCCGAGGTGGTCAGCCGCCTGCCGGGCGCGCCCGAGTTCGCCAGTGTGGAGGTGTCGGTGACGCTGCAGGCCAACAAGAGCACGGTGCAGCCGGGGCCGCTGGAGCTGTCGTACCCTATCACCATCAAGAGCTCGCCGCCGGTGCTGCTGACGCTCAAGGCGCACGTGCAGGTGCCGGACCTGAAGCTCAGCACCGAGGTGAGAGCTTTGCGGCGGGCCTGGTGTTGTGGACTGGGATGGGCCACGAGCTCTTTGTGTGCATACTACCTTGACGCACGTTGACTCTTTGTTGCCTTTGTCTGCAACATTTGTTGTGTATACCGAACACGCCCTCGCCTCTTCCCTCCCTGCCCCCTACAGCTGGTGGACTTTGGTGCCTGCCAGACCGGCCAGTGCAAGGTGTTCACGGTGCAGCTGCACAACCACAAGCAGGTGCCGTGCGAGTTCGCCATCAAGAAGCCGGCGGAGGTGATCAAGGCCAAGGACTGGCAGTTCTTCGTGTGCGAGCCCAGCGAGGGCACGCTGGAGCCCGACCAGCGCATGAACCTCAAGGTGGTGTTCACGCCCATCCTGAACCGCGACGCGCCGTACGCCCAGGGCATCCCGCTCAAGATCAACCTCAACCCGCGCATGAAGGAGCTGCAGGCGTCCGGCCGCGGCCTCACGCCGCGCGTGGCCTTCAGCCCCACCTTCGTCGACTGCGGCGCCATCCTGCCCGCCTTCGAGGGCCAGGAGCCCAACGAGGCCAAGGTCATCATGTCCAACCCCTGCGGCTTCCCCATCGAGGTGGTATCGCTGGACTTCGACCCGCGCTACAGCCGCGACGAGGAGGCGCTGCGCGCCATGGAGGGCTACAACGACAGCGGCGTGCTGTTCCTGCCGCCGCTCAAGCCCGGCGACGCGCTGTGGCCGGAGGTGGCGGAGGCGGCGGCGCAGAAGAAGCGCATGGAGGCGGCGTCGGCGGAGGCGGCGGCGGCGCAGGACGCGGCGGCGGTGTCCGCCGGCGGCGCGCCGCCGCCGGGCGCGGGCGGCGAGGAGGAGGGCGTGGGCAGCCTGGAGGCGGTGGCGGGCGCGGGGCCGCTGGGCGCGCACTTCAGCGCCGGCAACTTGGGCGCGGCGCCGCGCAAGGTGGTGGCGGTGGTGACGGGCCCCAGCAAGGCGGGCGCCACCACGCAGGCCAAGCTGCTGGGCACGCGCTACGGCGTGCCCGTCAGCGGCCTGGACGACCTGCTGATGGCCGCCGCCGACCTGGACCCGCCGCCAGAGGAGCCGGTGCCGCCGTCGCCGTCCGCTTACATGGAGCCTGCCGACGGCGAGCAGGGCAGCGACGGCGAGGGCGCGCCGCCGCCGTTCGAGCCCGCGGAGGCGCCGCCGCCGCCGTTTGACGCGGAGATCAGCGACCTGCTGTACGACCAGGTGCTGTCGGACCCGGACCACGAGGGCAAGCCCGACTACGTGCCGCCGCACACCAGGCTCAAGCAGCCGGAGCTGTACGGCCTGGTGGTGCGCGGCCTGCGCCACCTGCTGGTGCAGCAGCCGGCGGCGTACGGCAAGGGGCTGGTGCTGGACGGCCTGGCGAGTCGCTACCTGCCGCCGCCGCTGGTTGCCAAGGCGCTGCTGGAGGCGCTGGGCATGGAGCAGGTGATGCCGCCGCCCCCGCCGCCGCCGGCGGAGCCGGTGGCTGACGCCAAGGGCAAGAAGCCCGCGCCCAAGAAGGGCGAGGAGCCGCCGCCGCCCACGCCGCCGCCGGCCCTGGAGCCGCTGGGCTGGCGCGGGCCGGTGCAGGTCTTCTTCGTGCAGCTGAGCGCCTCGCCGGAGACGCTGGTGACGCGCAGCCGGCTGGCGGCGGTGGAGGCGGCGGCAGCGCTGGAGGGTGCGGCTTTCGACCTGGCGCCGACGGCATCCATCAGCGGCCCCTCCGCTGCCGCTGCGGCCGCCGCGGCGCCGCCGCAGGGCTCGCGGCTGGGCACACCGCTCATGTCGCTGTCCGGCGAGGCGGCGCCCAACGCCGCCGGCCCGCCGCCAGGCACGCCGCCGCCGGCGACGCCGTCTGGCGCGGCACCGCCGATGGACATCTCGCCCTCGCCCATTCCGGGCGAGGAGTCGCCCGCGCCCGCGCCCGCGCCCGCCCTGGACGAGGGGTCGGCGCGGCAGGTGGAGGAGGCGGCCAGGGCCATCGCGGACTACGAGGCGTCCGTGGCCAAGCTGGTGCGCGAGCTGGGGCCGGCCGGCCCCGAGAACGCCGTGGTGCACCGGTCGCTGTCGGCGGAGGGCGCGGAGGACAAGGTGCACAAGTTGGCGGTGGGCATGGCCTTCCGCATGGGCGAGCTCACCACGGCGCTGCCGCCGGCGCCCTGCGACAAGGAGCTGGTGCCGCCGCGCTTCGCGATGCAGATCGTGCCCAAGCCGCGCCCGCGCGCCGCGCGCACCCCCGTGCAGCGCTTCAAGGTGTTCACGCTCATCGACTACACCAAGGAGGGCGCGCCGCCGCCCCCGCCGCCGCCACCGCCCCCGGCGCCGCCGCCAACGCCGCCCGGCAAGTCCAAGGGCAAGGGCAAGGAGGAGCCGCCGCCGCCGCCCCCGCCGCCGCCGCCGCCCACGCGCGCGCTGGTGTCGGACACGCGCTGGGTGATCCCCGCGGGCGGCTCGGTGGAGCTACTGGTGCAGTTCGCGTCGCCCGAGGTGGGCAAGTTCACGGAGACGTTGGCGTTCGACGTGCTGGGCGGCGAGCGCCTGAACACGCTGGTGGTGACGGGCACGTGCGACTACCCGCACATCTCCACCGACTACCGAAACGTGTTCTACAAGAAGGTCAAGGCGCGGCCGCAGACGCCGCTCATCCGCGGCCAGTACATCATCAACAAGGGCCAGTTCGAGTTCGGACCGCTGCTGCACTCCAAGGACGCGACCGGCTACCTGGAGGGCTCGCACCCCGACAACACCGCGCGCATCCGCATCACCAACAACGGCCTGTTCGACAACCACGTCGAGTTCAGCCTCAAGAGCGTGGATCAGGCGCGCGCGGAGGAGGAGGCCGCGGCGGCGGCCAAGGGCGGCAAGAAGCCCGACGCCAAGAAGCCGGACGCCAAGAAGCCCGACCCTAAGGCCAAGGACGCCAAGGGCGGGAAGGGCGGCAAAGGCGGCGCGGAGACGCCGCCGCCGGGGCTGACGCTGGACAACGTGTTCACGCTGTTCCCGGTGACGCTGGACCTCAAGGTGGACGAGACGCAGGAGCTGAGCGTGTTTGCCTTCCCCATGGACGACGGCCTGATCGAGGACGTGATCGTGTGCCGCATCAAGGACAACCCCACGCCCGTGGAGTTCCCCATCAGCGTCATCGGCGCCAAGCCGCAGGTGCAGGCGCGGCTGAATGACGGCACGCCGCCGCCGGACCCCAGCGCGGCGCCACCGGCCACGCCGCCGCCCAACAAGCTGCTGACGGAGGGCATCATGTTCGAGCGGCTGCTGGTGAACAAGAAGGACATCAAGACCTTCACCATCACTAACCCCGGGCTGCTGCCCATCAAGTGGCGCCTGGCCAACACCGCCACGCTGCCCAAGGAGTTCACGGTGTACCCGCAGGTGAGTCGCGGCCTTCCATTTCTTCGTCGCTAGACATTAGTCTTTCCCTGCAAGCTATAAAGCAAGTACCCAAGCAGGCAGCGCATGCGCTGACCACTTTGAACACCAGCTCCTGAGCACGCCTGCACCTCCCGCAACTGCCCTACTGCCCTTCCCGCAGTCGGGCGACCTGGCGGCGCGCTCGGACGTGGTGGTGACGGTGGAGTTTGCGGCAGTGGAGAAGCGGCTGTGCGAGGCCAAGCTGGCGCTCGAGGTGCTGGACGTGCAGGAGCTGCAGGGCGTGGCGCACAGCATCCCGCTGCCCATCAAGGGCGAGGCCTACAAGATCGAGATCGACATCAACTTCCCGCAGGCCAACTTCCCTGGCGTGGACTACGGCACGCTGCGGGTGGTGGACGACGTGGCCAAGCCCATCGTGATCAAGAACACGGGTGCGTGCCGCCTGGGGGCGGGGTTGCAGGCTACCGTTTAAGCACACCGCCCTGGCTGCCGCTGCTGCTGTTGCTGCGGCTGTCTGCACTTTTGAGCAACGACAGCACAGCCCTGGTGGGTCCCTGTCGGCTGCTGGCGGTGCCCTGCGACCGGGCTGACCTCCCCCCCCCCACACACACGCACAGGCAAGTACTCGATTGCGTACAACTTCAGCATGAAGCCGCTGTCGGTGCTCACGGGCCTGCTCACCATCACGCCGGCCTCGGGCAACATCGACCCCGGCAAGGACGCGCGGATAGAGATGGCCTGGAACAAGGACAAGTCACTCAGGTGCGCCGATCCCCGCGCCGTGTCGCCACCGTGCTTGGCACTCGCAATGAAGATGAAGCATTCATGGTGCCGCTTCACCAGCGACGCTCTGGACCCCCTACCGTACCGGTTGCACTGACCTGCGCCTCGTGCCCCTCCCTAACCCCCCATGCCCGCATGCCGCACACACCCCGCAGGAACGAGGTGATGCTCATGGGCAACAGCGACGTGACGCTGTCCATTATCGAGCCGCTCACCACCAACCGCGAGGACACCATCCCCATCCAGATCAGCGGCCACGCCGTGTTCTCCAAGTACGCCGTCACGCCCGCGCGCGGCATCCACTTCGGCCCCGTCACCTACAACACCGCCTCCAAGCCCAAGGTGGTGGAGATCACCAACCTCGGCCAGTTCGAGTTCAAGTTCCGGCTGTTCAACCACGCCAACGGCCCGCCGCCGCCCATCCCGGTGGAGGCACCGGGCGCGGGCAAGGGCAAGGGCGGCGCCGCCGCCGCGCCGCCGCCCGCCGCCAAGGGCAAGGGCGCGCCGGTCACGGCCATGACCATCGGCCAGTTCACCTTCGACCCGCCCGAGGGCTCCATTCCGCCCGGCGGCCGGCGCGAGGTGGCGGTGGTGTTCAACGCCGTCAACGCCAGCGTGTACAGCGAGATGCTGGGCATCGACATCAGCGAGCGCGACTTCAACGACCAGCCCGCCGGCATCCCCATCGAGGTGGCGGGCGAGAGCTGCATCCCCGGCATCGACGCCGAGAACACGGTGGCCATCTTCGAGGAGCACACCATCTCCGCCTCGCTGGACCCGTTCAACCCCATCAACAACGAGTTCAGCACGCGCGAGCGCGTGTTCAACTTTGGCGCGGTGCTGGCCAAGCTGGGCGCGCCCGAGGGCGGCGACGGCGCCGCCACGCCGCCGCGCGCCAGCACGCCGCCCAAGGGCGCGGTCAAGGGCAAGGGCAAGGACGAGGCGGAGGCGTCGCCAGGCGTGGCGGCGGCGCCGCACGCGGTGCGCGCCAACCTCAAGTTCATCAACCCGGTCAAGGTGCCGTGCGTCGTGAACTTCAGCATCAAGCCGCGCGGCAACCTGCCGCCCGGCCAGGCGCTGCCCATGGAGATCTCGCCCGCGCAGCTGGTCATCCCGCCGCTGGAGTACCGCTACACCGCGCTGTACTTTGCGCCGCGCGCCATCCAGTCCTACCTCGCCACCTTCGAGGCCACGGTGGAGAACGGCGGCGACCCCAAGACCAAGGCCTTCACCTGCGAGGTCCGCGGCGAGGGCACGCTGCCCACCCTCACCATCGCGGAGCCCACGGTGGTGGACCCGCAGGGCCGGCCGCTGGTCAAGTTCGCGAGGCTGCTGCGCGGCCGCACCGCCACCGCGCGCATCACGCTCAAGAACAACGGCATCCTGGCCGCCAAGGCGCGCATCGAGATGGGGCCGCACGGCTCCTTCCGCCTGGAGGGCGGCGGCGCCACGGGCGGCATGGGGCCGCAGGGCGAGGCGTTCACGGTGGAGAGCAAGCGCAGCGTTAGCTACAGCGTGGCCTTCACGCCGGAGGCGGTGGGCCCCGCGACGCACGAGCTGCGGCTGCGTGTGGCGAACAACCCCTTCGAGGACTACCGCTTCCTGCTCACGGGCGAGGGCTACCAGGAGGACGTCACCTTCGACCACCTGCCCAACGACGCGCTGGACGAGCTGCGGCTGCAGGACGGCCCCGTGGGCCGGCCCGTGCAGGCGGTGTTCACGCTGCGCAACCACTCGGCCTCCAAGCACTTCCGCTTCCGCTGGCCGGCAGCGGGCGCGCTCGGCTCCAACCCCTGCCTGGCCTTCTCGCCGGCGGTGGGGCACCTGATGGCGGGCAGCAGCAAGGACGTGACGCTGAGCTTCTCGGCGGAGGCGCCCGTCAAGCTGGCGCCGCACGACGTGAAGCTGGCCATGGCGCAGATCACGCACGCGGCGGAGGCGCACGCCGTGGACTGGGACGACCGGTCGGTGGTGGTGGACTACGGGCTGGGGCTGGGGCCGGACGGGCAGCCGGTGGCCAAGCCGGAGCCGGAGCCGCCGGTGACCGAGGTGGCGGGCAGCGGGCGCGAGCTGCTGCTGCACGTGTTCGCCACCGCCGACAACGCGCGCTACACATCGGAGGGCGGGCCCATCATGTTCAAGCCGACCATGATGTTCCAGACGCGCACCTACACCTTCCCGCTCACCAACACCTCCACCGCGCGCATGGACTACAAGTTCACGGTCACGCTGCCCGACGGCAACACCGCCGACGCCAGCGGGCTGTACACCGTCAGCCCCGCCGGCGGCGTGATCGAGGCGGGCGCCACCGCCACCATCACCGTCAAGTTCTCGCCCACGGAGGTGGACGACTGCGCGCGCGTGCTGACGTGCCACATCCCGCACCTGGACGCCTCCTGCCAGCCGTTCGCGCGGCCGCTGGCCGGGCGCGTGCTGCGGCCGTGGGCGCACTTCGAGCTGCCCGACTCAGACTATCTGTCGGGCGGGCGGCGCAGCCCCGACATGCCCGGGCCCTCGGGCGCCATCGAGCCGCTGGACCCCGGCACCCGCGTGCTGGAGGCGGAGTCGCTGGGCGTGCGCGTGCGCAACACCAAGCGCTTCTTCGTGCTCAACCCCACCGGCATCTCGTACGAGTTCTTCTGGACGCCCGTCAACAAGGCGCAGGAGGCCGGCCCGTTCAGCTGCGCCACGCGCCGCGGCGTGATCGGCGGCGGGCGGCGGTTCGAGATGGTGTTCGAGTACACGCCCACAACCGACGCGGTGGTTGAGTCGTTCTGGACATTCCGCATCCCGGAGCAGAACATTGAGGTGCCGTTCCTGCTGGTGGGCCTGGTGTCGGAGCCGCGCGTGATGCTGGACCGGCCGTCCGTCAACTTCGGCCAGATCCTCATCGGCTGCAAGGGCCACGCCACGCTCACGCTCGTCAACAACGAGCACCTGCCCTTCCAGTTCGCTTTCGACAAGAACTCCTACGACGCCACGGAGGAGCTCATCAAGGCGACCGGGCTGCGGCCGGTGGTGGAGCTGGAGCCGTCCAGCGGCGTGGTGCCGGCGCAGGGCAGCGTGTCCATCGCCGCCACCTTCACGCCGCGCCTGGAGCGCGACATCAACTACAACGTGCTGTGCACGGTGAAGAACAAGCCGACGCGGCTGACGCTCAACGTGAAGGGCGAGGGCACGGCCATCCACGAGGCGCTGCAGCTTGAGAACGCGGACGGCACCACCGTGACCATGGCGCCGCGGCAGTCCAACACCGTGGACTTTGGGCAGGTGCTGGTCAACGAGCGCTGCGTGCGCGCGCTGGCGCTGGTCAACAGCGGGCAGGTCAACTTCAACTTCATTTGGGACGTGGGCACCAACCCGCGTGTCAACATCAGCCCCGAGGGCGGCACGGTGCCGCGCGGCGAGCGGCTGGTGTGCGAGCTGAGCTACAACCCGCACGGCCCCGACAAGTGAGTGCCGTGGAGCTGCCCCGGGGGCTGTTGCTACTGTCTGCGCTGTTCAGGGTATGGGGTGATCCTTGCCTCTCGGTCCTCTCCTCCCGCGGCCCCATGCCGCCGCTGACCAAAGCTCTGCTCCTGCCTGCGCCGCACCCCGCCCGCAGGCTGAAGGACTACAAGGTGTCGTGCCAGGTGCTGAATGGCCCCAAGTACACGCTGCTGCTCAACGGCGTGGGCCACAAGCCGCGGCTAGACCTGTCCTGGTTCAACCACGACTTCGGGTTGCAGCCGGTGTTTATACCGGGCATGACGCCCGCAGTCAAGGCGCTGCGCCTGCGCAACGACGACGCGCAGCCCATCAGCGTGGACCCGCACTGGGACCCCAACGCGCCCAGCGCCGGCGACTGGCAGGTGGACTGCGGCGCGCTGGTGCTGCAGCCCGGCGAGAGCCGCGAGTGGGTGGTCACGTTCCGGCCGCGCGGCGCGGCGGTGTGCGCCATGTCGCTGCCGCTGGAGATCAACGGCCTGTACACGGTGCACGTGGAGGCCAAGGGCGAGGGCAGCCCACTGCGCGTGGAGGTGGCCAACCCCGCCCACCGCGCCGTCAACTTTGGCCCGGTGCCGGGCGGCGGCTCCTCCACCCGCGTCATCCCCATCATCAACCGCGGCCGCACCACCGCGGTGCTCAGCCTGGCGCCCAGCGCCGAGCTGCTGGCGCGCTGCGCGGTGGACGTCATCCCCGCGCCCACCACCGACATGCTGCTGCGGCCGCGCGAGAGCGCCGACCTCACCTTCTTCTTCAAGCCGCAGGCGCGCATGCGGCCCTTCACCGAGGAGCTGGTGGTCAACCTGTGCGGCGTGCCCACGCCGCTGGCCACGCTCACCGGCGCCTGCCTGGGCACGGAGCTGCGGCTGGCGAGCGACTCGCTGCCGTTCGGCCCCGTGGTGCTGGGCAGCCGGGTGGTGAAGCGGCTGCAGCTGGAGAACACGGGCGACGTGGGCACCAAGTTCGGGTGGGACACGCGCGCGCTGGGCTCGCAGTTCTCGATCTTCCCCGCCGACGGCTTCCTGGCGCCGGGGCAGGACGTGAAGCTGGACGTGACGTTCCACCCCACGGAGGTCAACCCCGACATCCGCGTGGACAAGGTCCGGCTCAAGGTGGAGGGCGGCGCCGACAGCACGCTTACGCTCACCGGCGCCTGCGTCGCCACCGCGGCGCAGCCCGAGGTGGTGAACTTCAGCTGCAACGTGCGCGCGCAGGCGCAGCAGACCATCACCATCACCAACAGCACCAGCAGCGCCTGGACGCTGCGGCCGGTGGTCGCCAACGACTTCTTCAGCGGCCCCGAGTCGCTGTCCGTCGCCGCCAACAGCAAGGCCACGTATCAGGTCACCTTCCGGCCGCTCACCATGTCCACGCCGGACCGGCCGCACGAGGGCAGCGTGTTCTTCCCCATCCCCGACGGCTCCGGCCTGCTGTACCGGCTGGTGGGGCGTGCCGAGGCGCCGGTGCCGGAGGGCAAGCTGGAGCGGCAGATCGTGGCCAAGACGCAGCACACCGAGGTGCTCAAGTGCCACAACTGGCTGCACAAGCCGCAGCGCTTCCGGGTGCTGGTGGAGCGCAAGGGCGGCGACAAGAGCACGCAGCTCAGCGCGCCCGAGTACGTGGACGTGCCGCCGCTCAGCTCCAAGGACATCAAGCTGGGCGTGTACAGCTACACCGCCTCCACCACGCTGGCCAACGTCACCTTCAAGAACGAGTCCAGCGGGTGAGTGCAACACGCGTGTGGCTGATCTGTGCCCTTGGCGGCACACATGCACCAAAGCAGCACTCGAAGTCCCGGTATCTGCAGCCTCGTTCGTGTTGCAAAGCGTCTAAGCAGTACCGAATTCGCGCCACGTGCAGGGAATACCTGTTCTACGAGCTCAAGCTGGTGGCGTCGGCGCCTTCGTCGCGCGGCACGCTGTCGCTGGAGTGCCCGGTGCGCACGCAGACGTCGTGCAAGGTGACGGTCGCGAACCCGCTGCCGGAGGACGTGACGGTCAAGGCCACCTCCAGCAACAAGCAGGTGGTGGTCCCGGCCGCCGTCGTGCTCCGCGCCAACGCCAGCACCGACGTGGAGGTCCGGTACCGGCCGCTGGTGGTGGGCGCCTCGGAAGCGGCGCTGAAGCTGGAGAGCGCGGAGCTTGGGCTGTTCGAGTGGGGGCTGCGGCTGGCGGGCACGCCCACCAACCCCGAGCGCAGTCTGGCGTTCAACGTGCCGCTGGGCGGCCGCGAGACGCAGGTGTTCCGCTTCACGCACTGGCTGGACGACAAGGCCGACTACAAGGTCTCGTTCAAGAGCAGCGGCACCAACACCGCCACCGGCGGCGCCTTCACGGCGCCGGCCACCGTGTCCGCCACGCCGGCCGCGGGCGGCGCGGGGCAGGCGGGCACGGAGGCGAGCCTGGAGGTGGCGTTCGAGCCGACGGCCATCGGCGAGAACATCCGCGACATGCTCGTCCTCACCTCGGCCACCGGCGGCGAGTACCAGTGCCCGCTGGTGGGCCGCTGCATCCCGCCCAAGCCGCAGGGCCCCGTGGACGTGTCCAAGGGCTCCGCGGCGCTGCCGTTCACCAACGTGTTCTCGGCGGATGCGGACTTCCAGCTGGCGGTTGACAACCCGGCGTTCCAGGTGAAGCCCGTGGAGCGCATCGGGTCCAAGAAGCTAGCCAACATCGGCATCACGTACAAGCCGCCGGATGCAAAGGCGGGCGGCGGCAAGGGCAAGGACGCCGGAGGAGCGCCGGAGGTGCCGGCTGGCCCCGTGCCGCGCACGGGCAAGCTGACGATCTCGTGCCCATCGCAGACGAGCAGCCAGTGGGTGTACTACCTGCAGGCCTAGGGTGGATGGCAGGCTGGTGGTTGTGGGGGGCCCAGCCACACATGGGGGGCATAAGGGTGCCGGCAAGCACGGCATGCAGGCTGCGTGGGGGTGAGCCGGTGGTGGTTCATAGTTTGCTGAATCAAGGTAGGAACTTGGACAAACTGTCGCGCATGTGTACAGCGTTCATAACGAAATGATGGCGAGAAGACGCGGACTGTAGGATCGGGCGTGCGTAGGGGCAAGTGGGAGTGAAGACATTGAATGCAACGCAGACGCAGGGGAGGTCGCTGGGGAGATTTCTTCGTATCGTCTCCGCGCCAATCAGAGGCCAGGCGCAGTGCCCTGATGGCAATGATGGGGTAACTAGATGGGTAGATATGTGAGTCTCGCTTAATTTGTCTGTAAATCAAAAAATTATCGAGTCCCGGATTCACACTTCGATCGCTTTCCCGAACCAGCCAGGGATGGGCGCGTATTGGCCCCAGCGCCATGCGTATTGCGGCACCCTCTATGCGTACGCATTACGCATCTGCGTATTGCGGGTGAATTTGCCGAATACGCAATACGCACGCACCAAAATCCTAAAATGTCGACAACATTTTTGGCATGTCTTTCACTTCCCGTCCAGTGCATTGCTCCACATCAGCATATAAAGGCAGAGTGTTGCACCGGGCGCAGCAAGGAGAGTGAGGGGACTACGTAGGGGGCTTCTGGCGTGCAGGGGGGCTGACACGGCCCTACTTGCACGCCTGCCGGCCCGCTTGCGTATTAATACGCATCGGAATACGCAATACGCAAATTGCAGAATTCTGCTGCGTATTATGCGTATTAACACGCACCGTATTGCGCGCGTATTAATACGGAATACGCCCCCATCCCTGGAACCAGCATGCTTTTGACAAAGAACGCAGTCCGACCATCAACGTCATCACAGCGATTGCCGATACCCGCATTTGTTGGCTATTAGCGCTCTTCGCAAGCCTGTCGCGACCGACATTTGCTCGGCCGTCCACATTAAGCGTCGCCGCGAATCAGGAACCCTGTCGCTCTCGCGTGTTTCACCCACAAGTCTCGACATGACGACGCCGCAGCTTGACAAGTTTCTGGAAACCCAGGACGGGAACATGTTGGACAAGCCGCTTGACTTTGCCTTGAACGACTCCTTTGCCTGCTACCTGTGCTGTTTGGGCTGCTGTGGCGGATGGGGCGGCCTTGGCTTTCCGTTCTGTTTTCAGCCAATCGGAACTTGCTGCGGCCGGTCGCTGGCGCCTTACCACACCCTGACGGTGAGCGCGGGCTTCGGTGGCTTAGGCCCCATCCCCCAACCCCCAGTCCCACCCTCTTGAACGTGTTGTGCAACCCCCTACCGTCAACTTGGACACCCGCAGCTGGAGCGTGACACGCTGAAGGTCAAGTGGGCCGTCAACGACTGCTGCTTCCACATCGCTCACAACACCAAGGCTGTGCCGCTGGAGAAGATCCAGGTGCCTCGGGAGTTGGGGGTTGCGCGCCCGCGACGGCCACCTTAGTAGGCAGCCAGGAACCAAGCTTTGGCTCCGGGCCCCCCGCTACAGCGGTGTAGAGTGCCGTGCGTAGGCCTGACGCTCGGGCACCCTCACATTCAGCAGCTACCGTGCCGCGTGCGCCTAACACACGCTGCCTCCTCGCTGTTTTGCCATTGTACGACTCATTTCGCCCGACAGGACGTGCAGCTGTCGGAGGTGGGTGGGTGAAATCGGGGCGGGGTGCGGGTGGTGGGCAGCGGGTGCGAGCAGGGGAACGCCTGGGGCCGAGGGTGCGAGCCTGCGGGGCCAGGCTGTGCAGTCGGGGCCGAGCAGGGGAACCCCTGGGGCCGAGGGGTACGGAGGCTGGAAACGGGATGGGCCATTGTTTGGCGCACGTGCAAAAGCGACACTTGCGTCGTGAGCATGTCATAACCCGTTGTTTATCATGACACCCGGCCTGCGCAGGATTGCTGCCTCACCATGTTCTCGCTCAAGCAGGTCAACGTGGAGACAGGTGGGCGCGCCTCCAACTTAGGGCCTCGCCAGGCATGTTGCGGCTGAGAGGGCCGTACTCCGATAGTGGCACCCGCTTCGCACTCACCAATACCGTATCTCCCTGTCGCGGTGCACTTCCACCAGCCGCCGGTGCTGGACGCGAGGTTGAGGCGGCCTTCTGCGCCGAGCCCGAGAAGGTGAGAAGCACGGGTGCCGGGAGGTGCCTCCCCTGGTGAGAGGGATGTGCGACGGAAGCCACCTGCTGGCTCCCGCGCAGCACTGCCTGGCAGGCACCTTGTTTCAACACACCCAATGCGCGGCACCAGCCGCAGCAGCTTGCTGCCACTGCATGCGTAACCTCAAGTATCGCTGCCCGACCTTGACCCTGCCATTGCAATTTCTTTTATGCTAACGGTGTCCTGGCGTTGTGCGGCCTCAGGTGCGCGACGCCATCCAGCTGGCGGCGCGGCTGCACAAGGCCGCCATGAGCGCGCCCGGCGCCGTGGCTGGCATGACGCGCGCCGGCGCGCTGGGCGGCGGCCTGGGCGGCGGCAGCAGCATCGCGGCGCGCGTCAGCGCCATGGAGGGGCTGGCGCGGCGCGGCGCGCTGAGCCCCGAGGAGGTGACGCGCATCCGTGTGCCGGTGCTGGCGGCTGAGTCGGACCCGCTGCCGCGCCTGGTGGACGCCGCCAACGCCATGGATCAAGCCATCATCACTCCCAACGAGTTCGCGCTGGTGCGTGCGTGGGTGGGGCCGTGGAGGGGGCGATGGGAGGGGCTGTGGAGGGGGTGGTGATGCCCATGGGCTGCGTGTGGGATGTGGTGGCATGCGGGGGCGCTGCGCTGGGCTGTATTCGAAGAGGCTGTGGGCCTGTGCTGCATGCCTGCATCACACCATCACACCGGTCTGCTGCGTCCTGAACTGCCATCCTGTCAACTGCCATCCTGCCCGTTGCACGTTCGCAGATCAAGGCCAAGATCATTGCCCAGATCCAGGACTAGGCGGAAGGAGTGTCGGGCGCGAAGCGCAACCCTGCCGTGATGCGTGTAGTGTGTGAGATAATATGATATGACGTTGGCTAGGCAGGTGCCACGGCTTGGGTCTTGGGGCGGTACGATGGTGTTGACAGCAACATCGGGAATAAGCCGTTTGCGCTCACTGGCGGGGGAGCCAAGCGGTAATTCCAGGATGGGGCACCAGTGAATGTGCATGCAGGTGCGCCCATCAAGTAGGCAGTCAACGGCACATCGCGGGTTTCTAATGTACAGGCACTGGAATGTATGGGGTTGGGGGGGGGGGGGACTGCCGCGGCCAGGGGCATGGGGTTCCAGCGCTGCAAATGCGTGTTGTGGCGACCCATGGGCGACGGGCAGCCAATAAAAGTTGTAATCTAACTGTATGCCTATTGCACAACGTGTACGCTTTTGAGACCTAAACTTGTGCGCGCCTGCCTCTTTGAGTTTTGGGACTGCGCGTCCTCGCTGGCCGCTGACGTCGCAGCGATTTGTGATTCCACCCTACGCAAACATGTGAAGTCAATTTTAAGGAAAACGATTCATAACAGACCAGGGTTGCCGGCCAGGCCGAGGCATTCGGCGCTGCATCGTCGTGAGCGTGCTATGCTGCAGCTGTTAGCAGCTCCCACCAGACATAAGCCGACATGGTACGTGAGGGAGCACACGACAGAAAGCACTTTACTAACAGAAGCTGACAGCTCCACGGCAAGCTGTGCAGGCCACCAGGCACGTTTCCCGCCTGCCCCTCGACACCTACTTGCGCGACCATCTCATAGCTAATAACCTGGTGGGTGGCTGTCGCAGTGCCGGGGCTCGGCCTTGATGTGGTGAGCAATGTGGGAGCAGCAGCAGTTGTCGTCCCACTCGACCTTCAGCGAGTCACGCTCCCTGACGCTCCAGACGCTCCTCTCGCGGGTCGCTCCTCTTGACGGGAGGGGTGCACAAGTCGTTACAGAAGGCAGGACCGGAGGGGAATCCTTAGGCGCCACCGAAGCCCGCGCTCACCGTTAGGGTGTGATACGGCGCCAGCGACCGGCCGCAGCAAGTGCCGATGGGCTGCAGACAGCACGGAAAGCCAAGGCCGCCCCATCCGCCACAGAAGGACAGGACCGGCAGGGGGGTTGTGAATTTCATTCACCGTCAGTCCGAGCCTGACACTTGAACTGGTGCTCTCTGGGCGCTGCCCGCGCTGCAGCCCGCGCGTCGCGTGAGTGCTGCCACCACCCGCACATGCAAAGCCGCCTGCTTGGCCGCGCCCACGGGCGCCGGCCTCTGTCAGTTGGTTTAGCTTGGGCTGCTCACCACACCCTCCCACGCCCCTCCCCTCCCCCACCCCTCCCAGACCACGGTGCGCGACGTGCTGCTGCTGAGCCCGCTGGACCTCATGGAGCTGCTGGGGCTGACGTGGGCGGCTGCGCATCAGCTGCTGGCGGACGTGAGCATGCAGATATCGCCGACCTTCACCACGGTGCGGTGCGGGCGGGCGGGGGCAAGGTGGGAGCTGCCGTGCAGCCGGGCAGTCGTGCAGTCGTGCAGTCGTGCAGTCGTGCAGCCGGGCAGCCGGGCAGCAGTGCATCCGGTCAGGGGCCCGGGGGCAGGTACGGTGTGTGGGTGTTCAGCCCGAGCGCATGGCGGCATGGATGGCGCAACCAGGTCAGCCGCTGGCCGGAAGCGGGTGGAGCAAGCCAGTACGAGCGGAGCCCAGTGCAGTGGCTCAGCCGCTGTCCGCTGCCCGCTGCGCCACCCTGCAACAGGCCTACGACGTGTTCACGCAGCAGGCGACGGCGGAGGCGCCCGCGCCGCTGCGGACCGGCCTGCCGGTGAGTCCCGACACCACATACACGTGGTACTGCGCAGGTGCTTGCTGTACTTCGCGACACGGCTGCATCTGTGCTTCGGGGTCCTGCACAGCGGCGCTAGCCCTGTAACAACAGTAGGGCCATGCCGTATACCGTACACATCCACCCATGCATGCATGCATGCAGACTCTGGACGGGGCGCTGCGACTGGGCATGCCTCTGGGCTCCATCACGGAGCTCGTGGGGCCGGGCGGCGTGGGCAAGAGCCAGATGTCGCACATGCTGGCGGTGGCAGTCGCCATGCCGGTAGCGCTGGGCGGGTGAGAGCGGGAGGGTCTGAGCGCAAGTGCCCGGCAGCGGTGTATTGCACACGTGTGTGTATCGCAGCGTGGTCTGAGCAGTCCAGTAGAGCGCTGTGCCCTACTACTGTACGCTTGCTTGCCTGCCTGCAGGCTGGGCGGGGGAGTTGTGTACATCGACACGGAGCGCAAGTTCTCCGCACAGCGCCTCCAGGTGCGAGTGCTGATGGTAATGCATCGCATCTCAAGTTGGGTAATTTCGCAAATATGGGATCACAGGCGCATGTATCATAACGCATAAGCTGCTGCTGTGGGCGTCTGCCGGTCACAGGAAATGGTGCATGCGCGCGTGGCGGAGGCCGCGGCCGCCGCTGGCCCGCAGGGCGCCCGCGCGCTGCAGGCACAGGCGGTGCTGGCGGACGTGCTGCGCCGCGTGGGCGTCATGACGCCCGGCAGCACGGAGCAGCTGCTGCACAACGTGGAGGTGCGGTTTGGGGGGTTTACATGGGCACGCAAGCGGGCCGCAGGATGCCGGCCTAGCTTTTCCCTTCGCTGACCTGCCTCCGTGTTCCGCGTGCGCCCCCTCATCCCACCTGCGTGCTCAGGCCCTGCAGCACACCGTGCTTCAGTACAAGGCGCGGCTGGTGGTGGTGGACAGTATCGCGGCACTGGCGCGCACCGAGTACGGCAACCCCAGCGGCAGCGGCAGCGCGGCGGGCGGGGGCGGCGGCGGCCTGGTCGGCAACATCATGGACCGACAGCAGGTGGGCGAGAAGTGTGACTGTCGCTTGGCGAGGGCACAGAGGTTCAGTGAGAGAGCGGGCGTGCGCGAGCCTCCTCTCGAGATACCTTGCGTGCAGTAGCCGACAAGCGCCGTGGCTTGACTGTAGCCCGCATGCGCTCCGCAGGTGTTGGGCCGCATTGCCGCGTCGCTCAAGGCGATGGCCGAGTCGCTGCGAATACCGGTGCTCGTGACCAATCAGGTGCGGCGGCAACGGCGGCGGCGGTGGTGGCGGCGGCGGCAGCAGCAGCAGCAGCGGCAGCGGCAGCTGTGACGATGCCTAAACACGGCTTTACAGCAGACCGCTTCGCCAGGCTGAGTCTGAGTTTGGTTTGGCGTGTTCCTAACGCCGGTTGCTGTCAACCAACACAGGTGACAACGCGGATAGGCAGCGGCGGCGCAGGCGGCGGCCCGGGGCCGCCAGGGTCAGCGGCCAGCGGCACGCTGACGGCGGCTCTGGGCGCCAAGTGGGCACACTGCGTCAACCTGCGCCTGGTGATGCAGCGGCTGCAGGAGCGCCGCTTCCTCAAGGCAAGTGCACCGGGGCCAGCGTGATGGGCTGCACCGGGCTGGTGGTCGCGCCCCTCCCCCCACCGCATGCGCCATGAAGTGAGTGGCTGATTGTGGCATCCCTGATGCGGTCCCTGCTCATACCGAAGTGCTCATAGCATACGGAGTTGCACCTGTGGCCAAACGGCCGTGCCCGGCGGCGGTGCATCCGTTGCCGAGCAACGCCGTCCTCACACGCGGACATATGTTTGGGCTGCGCCTACAGCCGGCAGCCGCCCCCACACGGTGTTGAAGCATGAGCCGCGCATGGCCCCCGCGAGCCATCGACACCGGTAGTCTTCAATGTGACCAGGCGCCTGCCTGCCTACCCCACCCCACGCCACCCCATCCTGCAGGTGGCCAAGAGCCCCTCCTGCGCCAACGTGGTCCTGGAGTACATAATCGGCCCCACGGGGCTGCAGGAGGTCAGGACTGTGGAAGGAGGGCTGTGCCCGGAGGCCCGGCACATGTGGCTCACGAGTTTACACGCGAGACACGAATGTACAGGCGCAAGTATATGTGGAATGGGACCGCGTGTACCGAACCCTGCCTGTGGAACTGCCTATGCAGGTGCCACGGCACGAGTCGGAGCTGCCGGCGGTGCTGCTGCAGCGCGGCAGTGTGCTCGACATGGCCATCACCAACGAGGTGGACTACGGCAACGAGCTGTGACGAGCTGTGGGCGGGAGCGAGGCACGGGACACAGGGGCCCGGTCGTGCTCTGAGACTGTCTGAGAGCAGCCGAGGACGCGGGCACACGCCTGGTTGGACTTGGGGCTGTCATCAGGCATCAGGCCGCTTCACGTAGTTGTTGTGTTCGGGCTGTCGGCTTGCGGCGAGTGGTACCCGATGGACGCCTGAGGGTCTGGACTGATAGCGTGTGGCGATGTCAAACCCCTGAATATCGATGCTCCAAGTGCTGACGTTCCTGTACGTGTCTGCGTGGGTTGCTATTCATCTTGTTGCTGACCCGGGGCAGTCTGTCCTATGTGTTGTTGGCGCGCTGCCGACTGGCGCGGGCAGGCGGGGGAACCTCGCGCCGAAGTGGAGGGGTTGGCGCCGAGTATGACTGTCCCCTCCCGGATTTCCGTTGGTTGGCCCAACGTTATTAAATTGTTTTTATCTATCTCTCGAGCGACACGGCGTGAACGCATTCGCAGACAGCGGCGATAGCGGTAAGAGGGCGGAGCCGATCTGCGCGCAAGCCCTTGTTCTCGAAAGTTTCAGGGTATGCACTATAACGCTAGAACATGCCGCTTTGTTGTTAATACGGACGTCGAGACTAGACTAGCCAAGACTACCGGCTGCCTGTGCCAACCCTAAAACTGATAAGCTTAGGCTGCTGCCCACTTCGTTGATAGCTGAAACATGCTGGCGTCGTTAAGGAGGAGCGCGACTGGCGCTGTGCGTCAGCGCAGCGGCCAAGCCGTCGCCTGCTCGCGCGTAGCCGTTCGTCATGGAAGGCATCGGTGCCCGCTGCTGGTTCAAGCCATGAGCCTGAAGGTACGCCGAATCGGCGCGTCGTCGACGTGTCGTGCAGCTGGTAACGCCGCTCGGGCCCGCCGCAGGCTGTGCCGGTGGAGTCATCTCTACGGCCGGCGTCGCCGCGGACGAAGGAGATAGCGACGGTAAGGCGGGCACCGCCGCAGGGTCCACGTCGCAGGGATGTTGCTGACGTCTCATTTGGGTCGGTTGGCTGTTGGCACGTGCAGCGGCTCATGATGGCGCCGGGCGTGTCGGCGTCGGCGCGTGCGCTGGTGGTGGGCTCGGGCGCGGTGCCCATCATCGACGTCCTCAAATACCTCGGCGTCAAGGTGAGCAGTGACCCCCGGTGCGTGGCCGTGTGTGGACATCAAGGCAGGCTGCTAAGAAGAAAAGGCGTTTGCGGAGGACGCGGGCACGGCCCAACGGGGGGGACTGAGGCGGCACCTCGGGCCGGGTGTGTGGAGGGGGAGGTTGCGCGCGTAGCCGCCAGGCCGACTGAGTGTACGCTGTTGACGAGGGTAAAACTGGTCCCAGAATGTCAGCTCGCAGCTGGAGGTGGATGCGCCTAACCGGACATGGCGCTGATGCGCTGTGTGCTCGCCCCATGTGGGTTTGGAATGCACCACCCGCCCTGCCACTCTGCCGCCCTCCCACCCTCCCAATCCCCGTTCGCCTGCAGGACATTACGGCGGTCGACATGGACTCGGCGCTGCTGACGGTCGTCAAGACCGCACACGGCTCCAGCAGCGTCCTCGGCAATGATCTGGGTGAGGCCCACCGCCCGCCTTCGAACTGCCGTGGCCATGCATGCACAGCCGCATGCCACCAGCTGCTGTTGCTGCACCGTAGAGGCCCTAAACTGTTCGGCCGCCCTTCACTGCCCTGCCGGCTGCCGCAATGCCTGCCTGACGCTGAAGCTTTTCTTGCACGGCGGCTGCTGCTGTTGGCGCTGGCAGGTGTGCGCACGTGGCAGGGCGACTTCTGCGAGCTGCCGGCCTTCCTGGGGCCCGTGGACCTGGTGGTGTTCACGGACGAGCCGTTCGGCACGCAGCACACGCCCAGGTACGGGCGATGTCGGCGTGTCCGCGTGTCACGTGTCGGCGTGTGACGCGTCGGCGGTATGCGGTCGGCGCTGGTGAGCGCATGTGGGTCTCGGCGTGGCGCCTAGGCGGGCTGGCAGGGCAGCGGCCAGCGCAGCGCACCGGGCTTCCTGGGGCGGCAAGGCGCTACGGCGTGTCGTACAGCAGGCACGTGACCGCGGCGGTAATCTGCGCGTTGCCCGGCAGCAGTTGGTGGCTCACGTCGCTTGGGCGGCGCCATGCGCCATCAGGGGCGAACGCAGCAGCAGCGCGGGTTCGGGCCCCAGTGGCCGCCAAGCTAGTCGGCTGACAACGCATGTGCCTGGGACCGCGGCTGCCAGCGCCGACGCCAGTGCACTGTGAGGGGATGTGTGTGTGCATGTGTGCTGTTGTGAGTGACCTGTGTTGGCATGGCCTGCGCAGGGAGGCGCTGGTGAAGGCCTGCCTCGCGCTCAAGCCGGGCGGTTGCATTGTCATCAACTCGGAGGAGGAGAGCCGGCGCTGGCGGGTGAGCTGGGCGCGTGGCCTTAACTCGGTGTGCGTGTGCGTATGTGTGTGTATGTGCTTTGCACTCATCTGCGCTGCACCAACACATGGCGGCCGCTAACGTGCCCCCAACACTGGCATCACATTGAGCCGCTTTTGATGGTTGTCGACCTTTTGCTGCGTATAGCCGACAACGCCCCCTGTTGGGTTCACTCGGTCGGTTGCTTTGGGTTCTGGAATGAACTACCCCACGTGCGGACCCACAACACGGCATGCTGTGTGTGTCCTGCCGCAGCCCAAGTACCCGCCCACTCGGGACAACCTGGCGGCGCTGGTGTCGGGCCTGCCCGTACACATCCACAGCGAGCAGGCAGGCCAGGGGGCGAGGAGGCGGGAGGCGTGGGGGTGGGCGGCGTGGGCGGCGTAGGCTAGGGGTGGAGCGGGAACTCTGGAAATGGGGCGCCTTGTTTGTCAGTCTGGAGCCTGCAACGGGCGGGGCCGAAAACGCTTGGACCTCGCGTGCCTCGCACTCACCCGCGCCGGCGGCTCCATGTGTTCACAGGAGGTGGCCAATGGGTACAGCGGCATCCTGCAGGTCAGTCCTTCGCTGAGGGCGGGGGGGCCGGGGTCGCAACTGTGATCACCCGGGCTGTTGCCCGGTGGCAATCCTGTCGCTGCATCACATGCTGCAAGCGGAAGCGTGTGACGCCCGTTGCCCGCACCTGGGCGCGCGCGCCTCAACCCGTCCTCACCTCTCACCCGTCTTCACCTCTCCCTCGTCTCCACCTCTCCACACCAGATGCCCGCGCACTACCGGTTGCGGACGCCGCTGGCGCTGCGCGGCAAGGTGGTCAAGGGCTACGGGCGCGGCAGCCGGCAGATGGGCACCCCCACCGCCAACATCGAGACGGGGCTGGTGAAGCGGGCGCTCGCCAGCATGCAGCCTGGCGTGTACTTCGGGTGCGTGCACGTGTTGGTGCGCCGTTGCCCCCATGAATGATGGCTACTCCACCTCCGCCCCCCGCACGGACCTGTCATCATCTTCTCGTCTTAATTAATCATGCATTGACCCCCCACCACCAGCTGACTCGTGATGCGTGGACCGCCCAGCGCCCCCCCCCCCTGCTGCACCGCGCCTCCCCACCATCCTTGCAACTCCCCGCGCACACACACAACTTGAAACTGCAGGTGGGCGAAGCTGAACCCGCCACACGGCTGGCCCACGGTGGACTCGGATGTGCACAAGGTGAGCGCATGGCTGAGTGCTGGCCCTCCTGCGTTACATGTCTAGACCACTGCCAAGGTCGCCAATGGGTCGTGCATCGCTGGGGGGCGTGTGTGTGTTTGTTCCCGCGCCGAGCTGGGGCCTTTATTCCAGCGCCTCTTGTCATCCCAGTCGCCATCGCTGATGCCGACCCAAACACCGCTGATGCCATGTCGCCGCCGCCGCTGCATCGCAGATGGTTTTGAACGTGGGCTCCCGCCCCACCGTGAACAAGGGCGACGAGGCGCCCTCCCTGGAGTGCCACATCCTGCACCACTTCGAGGGCGGCCAGGAGTTCTACGGCAGCGAGCTGGAGGTGGGCGTGCCCGGGGGAGCGGGGGGCCGGGTTCCATGCATGATTAATCAAGATAAGATGGTGTCGACAGGTTGTTGGGGAATGGGCTGCCGCACGGCAAACTGGGGCCGCTGCTGCGTGTGCGTGCACGCGCGCACCTGAAGCGCGCGTGGAAGGGGGAGGGGGCTCGGGCCCGCATTCGCTGTCGGGCATGCGGAGAGCCGGCGCAGCGGGCCGCACACCGCGTCCGTACCTGCTAGCCTTCCTGCCACCTTGACAGGCTTGAGGCAGCCTGAATTTTTGCCGAGGTTTGCCCCGCGGCCCCCGGTTTCCCAAGTATCCTTGCAACCCCCGGTACCTCGCCCAATTATCGCCGCCCGCCCGCCCGCAGGTGCTGGTGCTGGGCTTCCTGCGCCCGGAGATCAAGTTCGGCAGCGTGGATGCGCTGGTCAGCCGCATCAAGGCCGACATCGCCACCGCGCGCGTGCAGCTGGACGCACCGCAGCTGCGGGCACAGGCGGCGGTGCTACTGGACAAGTAGCGCCAAGTGCGGCGACGGGCATGAAGCGGAGTGGTGACGGGACACAGGATGCATGGTTGGTCAAGGCCTTGCGGGGATGCCAGGGTGGTCGCTTGGGCGGGATGAGGGCGAGGGATGCGGGGAATGGGGCTGCGGAACGAGTTGCCGCCGTGCAGGCGGAAAGCTGAAGACGGGTGGCATTGAATCGAAACTTTTGCTAGGTGTTGATAGGGCTCGAGTGGTGGTCAGGGGCTCACGCATCTGGGGTCCCACGCGGTGCGGTACGGCGCATCAATGGCCAGGGAAGACGAAAAGGCGGCGGCTCTGTAATGCGGGGGAAGCGTGTGATTCGTTCACATCATGGTGCCTGCCTGCCTATGAGGCGCGCTTGCTTTGGGCTTCTGGCAATGGACAGGTGCAGTCAGCGCCGCATGCCGGCTGGCGAGTGCGGCTCGGCCGCCTTCCAAGGCAGAAAGGATTATGGGGGCCAGGAGGGGCTGAGCAGGGGACTGGGGGCTGGGGGTGGTGCAGGCAGACGCGGGAGCGGTGAGCCCTCTGCAGCCGAGGGCACAGCGGGGTCGCATGCGGGCAAGGGCAGAGGGCGGCGCCGTTGGTGCGGCGGAGCCGACAATGCGGGCGAGCAGGGGCCTACAGCGAAAGGATGTTTCGCGGACCAGGGGAAACCCTGCCCCTGATGTGAGCTGTGACGCGGGGCGGGGCAGGGGCGGGGTCTCCAACTTGTCCCCGTCTCACACCAGCTGCTGGACGTGCCGGACTGGCTGCGGGTGACCAGGGGAGCAGAACCGCGCAAGTGTGCGAAAAGGGCACTGAAACGGCCGGTTCGTAAGTGCTGCGGAGGCGGAGCGGCCGTTTCTGGGCGGTTTCGGTCGCGCCGCGATCGCAAAGGATGCGAGTCAACTACATATAATTAAGTCTTTGAAGTTGCAAGTTGCAAGGAAACTCCCGCCGTGGAAGTGCGCGCTGCCAGCGCACTGCGCGCACAGCCGACCGGAAGGCGAGTCTTGCATGGGCGTACCGCACATTTTCTCAGGTTCTTAAGCCGCGGGCGCAGCGCTGATGCACATACCTACACATCCATGTCAATGCGCCGCTGCGACCGCGATAACAACGAAACCAGACGCAGCGACGCATAGAATCGGCGACGTCGAATTCACTTTCCCTAGCCAGCGCAAAGAACCTCCGTGAAGAGGTAGGCTCTTATAGAGTATTCTAGTTGAAGAGGCTTTCATAGGTCGGGGCGGCGTGCAGAGCCCCAGCGGCGGTCTTAAGTTTCCGTGGACATGCCGACGACATGTACATCACTTCATTGTCTGCCCGCCGCGCAGGCACTTACAATTACTTCGCAAGGATGCTGGTTCCACTCATTGCGATCCTGCTGATTGGCGGGCGCGGTGAGCAAGGGACAAGGGATTCCGCAGTATCACCTGCGGCTCGAAGTTCGACGGTCGCGCGCTTACTTGGACACCCCCCTGCTGTGCAGTCGCTGTCGCGCAGCAGGCGGCCCCGTCTGCCGACGCACCTGGCATCGTGCGCAAGACACTTCGCGGTACCCTGGCCCAAGTCACGCTGGATGATGGCGGCGAGCACTGGACAATCGTTAGTGAGAACGACGGCAGCCTCCAGCCCTTTGCCCGCGGCGTGCGGCCCCCGAAGAAGGACAAGGACGGCAACGACATCACCGCCGGCTCCGTCATTGGGCTGAGCTGCCCCAACGACTCGACCGGCTCTTGCACCTACGTGGCGTCCTCCGACACGACCCTGCTGGCGGGTGGCGCGACACCGGGCGCCGCCACCAACAAGGTGGTGCAGCGCAACCTCATCATGAACATCGTGAGTTGTCGTGCGGAACCTAGCCGGGAACGCAGTTTAGGGTGACCCGGAAACGTTCGTGGATCTTCCTGTGTACCGTACGTCTCATCTGAAGCATGTCGGTGCACACAGACTTTGCGCCAACCCTCGGCTCCTTCCCGCGCGACTTGCTCACCGCCATGCTTGCCGCCATGTCGCACGCAGGACTACTCCTCGTGCAACTACTCGGCCAGCCACAACGAGAGCTCCCTGCGCACGCTGTACCTGGGTGCCGCTGGCGATGGCACGGGCGGCCACGCCATCAAGTTTGAGCAGTGCTCGTACGGCGGCCTGACGTTCAACTCCACCGCCTTCACCGTTGTGACCGTGCAGCCCAACTGCACCTCGCTCATTCTCGTGAACTGCTCGTACTCTGCGATTTCAAACGGCGCGGATGCGGCAGCCAAGGTCATTCTGGGCAGCACCGCCTTTGCCGCCTTCACGCACTACACCTACATCCTGCCGCCCGGCTTCGAGAGCATCTGCGGCTGGTCCGGCCTGGCGCTGCTGCCCGGCAAGCAGACCTGGCTGCAGGTGAGGGGGGTCTTGATAAGCAGGTTGAGGGCTGCGCGGGCCGCGGTGGCGGCGTGCCCGCCCGCGCGCGGGCTCATGGGTGGAAACCTGACGACGTTGGGCATGGATGGGCGAGGGGGTTATGCTCTTTTGTGGCACTTCTAATACCCCGCTGTGCCGCTGTGTTGGTTTCCGCTTGCGAACAGACCTCATCGTACGGCGTGAGCCGCTGGGCAACCGTGATGCAGGAAAGCATCCACAACTACGGTGCGTGCTGCATGTGGGCCCGCCGTGTGCCCGCTGGAGAGCGGGGAGTGTGGCCTGGTGCCGCTGAGGGTAGCTTGTGGGCTTTGCGTGCCCACTCGCTCCTTTCGTACGCGACGGTTTTGTTGCACCGTGTGTGCTGATATGCTCCGCTGCCGTGCATGTTGCCATTCTGTGACGCGCAGGCCCGCGCCACTCGTGGCTGGGCACCGCCGAGTACAACGACTACAGGTGGGTGGCAGCCGGGCCGGGCCGGGCTGGTCGGTTGATCACCCTGTCGGTCGATTACCTGTGCGTGCCGCTTTCTGTCCTGCCACATGCAACCCGTTTGTGGCAGGCACCGTGCATTTCGCATGTTCGCACTCATCCCTTGCGTATTTGCTTTCCTGGCACTTACCATCATCTGCCCCATCTACAACGCAGCACGTCCATGGGCCGTGGCAATGCCTGCCCCAACGCGGCCGAGCTCAGCTACATGAAGTGGGCCACGCCCGTGACCGGCGGCTCCGCGCTCAACGCCTCGCTGCTGCCTGTGGGCCAGGCCGTGACGTTCAACCTGCCTGCCACCTACCTCACCGGCACCGGCAACTTTCTTCGGGTGAGTGTGGCGCGGTTGGGATACGCACCGTATACATATACGGTACATGTAAAGTGTTTCCAGAGCTTCCGTGGGCCCACACATGACTGTCATTAATGCCGAAGGCCCTCCCCGCGTTTCCTGTGTGTGCAGGTCGTGCCTGACTGGATCCCCACCGCCGTTTACAACGTTTACATGTGAGTGCGGTTCTGGGTCAGCCTGACACCCCTTCTCGGCGGCAGGGCTGCAGTCTGTGCTTCCTTGTGTACTGGCAGTATCAGATGGTCCTGGCGTCTTGCACGCTTTGGGCTGTCCCCTCTTGTAAGCTCGCATTCTTGTGTGCCCACGCATGCTTGTGGGCCTCGCCGCCAACCCAATATCTGACTCCCCAACGTCTGCCCCCTTGCCTTTCTCGCAGTGCCGTGCGCGTCAATAAGATTGGTGATAGCACCCTGGCCAACGGCTACCCCAACCGGCTTAACATGCACTACCTCAACGCGACGCTGGTAAGTGTGCCTACCTTTATCAGCCACACCTGCACACTACAGCAGCAGGCTAGAAGCGCTGACACTTGCTTGCTTGGACTGAAACACAAGCGGCGTGCCGTCGCTTGCGCTGCACTCCTGGCAGTTCCTCGTACGGGGTACGGGACGCTCACGTGCACACATTCTGCCCGCAACACAGGACAACCAGCTGTGGAACGGCAACTACCAAAACCAGTACGCCGACCGCAAGATAACGGTCCTCAACACAACCCAAGTCAACGGCACTACGGTGCGTGAAACGAGGGCTAGGGTACAGCTGGCATGCCGCACGGCCACCACGCCGTGTACTGCCTCGCGCAGAAGAGCCCTTGTCTGGCGTAGCCTTGCCAGCTGACACAAGTTACACGACACGCCTCCTGACGTGCAACCTCCCACTCGGCCTCTCGATCTCCCCGCAGGACCTGCCCGACTACAAGATGGTTGTGTACGGCGGCGCCTGGGTGGGCACCGACATTATGCGCATGTACATCTGCCGCTACAGCGCATCAGCGGCTGAGTGCCCGGCGAGTGCGGCGGTGCTCGAGGCGCGGCCGTCGCCGCCGCCCGCGCCCCTCACGCCACCTTCGCCGCCGTCTCCCTCGCCTCCTTCGCCTAGCCCTCCGTCTCCCTCGCCACCCTCGCCTACCCCGCCGTCCCCCCCTCCTCCCCCTCCTCCTCCCCCTTCCCCTCCCAAGGTGCGTGCCTCTGGCGGCCAGCTGGGGATGAGGCCCAGGGGATCAAGTGGGAAGCGGTTTGACGGGGAGAACTGGTGCGTGGCCCAGTCGAAGCTGCTCACCCGGGTTCGACGCTCACTTCCATCCTGGTGCATGCTGCCTTGCGCAGGTCACCGGTGCCGGCAACACCAAGAACAAGGGCCGCCGCATGCTGCGGGCTGGCCAGAAGTGATCCACTGCCTTGCGTGGGCCGTGCGTACAGCTTAAAGAAACTGTGCCTGTGTTGTTCTGTGATCACCCTGAAGGATCACCCATTCATTTGAGGCGCCGAAACGCGCCGAGCTTTTTTGCCATCTCGTTCCTGGTTATGTGGGGCCCAGAGATACACCTATTCATTGACCGCTCCAAGTTGTTTGTGAGGCCTGTGATGGATCAGATATAGTAATTCTCGTACGCGTGGCGCATGTTGTACATAATGCACGGACCCGCATGGGCATGCATGCAGGCATGTTACATACATTCGCACTCAAAGTACCTTGCGTGTACATACCGTGACAGTGGGAGGCGATGAAACATTCGTGCCCAACTTGGCTGCCGCAAGGCAGCGATAGCGTGGGCCGGACAGATGGGATGGCTCGGCTCGTTTGGGCAAAGCTGGAAATTCGAGTGCTTCTCAGTGCTTTGTGAGCGAAAAGTGCGACTGTCTTGGCGTGGACTCTTGGCGTGGGCTCTCGAGGCTTTGTTGATTAAGGATCAAGGAAGCGTGCAGCACGCCCGGTTAGGTAGTGCTGCTGAGTGTGTGGTTCTGGCACGCACCGTAAAGGCACCGCAGCCCCCATGATTTTCTGTCGGCGGTGCAAGAAGCGTGTTGGTGCTGCAGGCTGCAGGACGCGGCAGGCTGCATATGCTTCTCCGGTTGCTTTGGGACTCGAGGTTCTGGAATGAAGTACCGTACGGTATACCCGTGGGTATACCCCCACTTACGGGAGCTACCGCGCGTTTGGATCGACTGGTGTTGATCATTAGGATGCTCCGCAGCTCCGTTCACCCAGGGCCATGGTGTACGGCAGGGGACGGGTCAGGCCCCGCTCAGTGCACATCAGTGCACACCCACGCACGCACCACAGGCGGTGGTAGGTTGCTGAATGGTGATATGCGTCATGTCCTCTCCAGAAAGGTGCCTGCGTATCAAGGGGGGGGGGGCGCGCCCCTGCTGCGTGTGTCCAGCACGAACTCAGCGCCAACCCTGCTTACCAACACGCAATAACAAGCTGGACTCGATGTCTGTGACTCCCCGCACAAACCGCTGTCTACACCCTGCTGCCCCTCCCGGTCTCTTACACTTCTACGGTACTACGCAGGCGTTATAAGGGCCCCCCGGCCCGGGCCTCGGTTTCTACGAGGACAGGCAAGCACGTCTTGTGCACCATCTTGTAACCACACACAACTTCTACTGCATGCCTGTCGTTGACAGGGCCAGACAGGGCGCATGGGTCGTGCGCGATGCACGTAGGCCTTGGCGGTTGAGGGCGTCGCCACAGGATAAGGCCTGGGATTCTCACGCCTGGAAGCATCTATCTAAGGACCGCCCGCATCTGCCCTGCAACCTTGGGGCCACCCTTTGCACGGCTCAACACACTTGCGGCCGTCGATGTGCCGAAATGCAGTGCCGCATGCCAGGTAACGCGAAGCTTCGCGCGCTCTCCCTCTCCCCAGGCCCTTGAAGTACATGCGATCACAGGTGCACATCATTAAGCTGCACTCTCAGTTACTGGCTCGTCAGGGCTTTCAGCGCCGGACGTTTTGCCCGACCCGACGGCGATGGACCTTCCCCAGGCGTGCGCTGCTGTCAAGTTCTTCAGGGCTATAACCTGTGATCCACGAATGATGTAGATATGTGCCAGTATCAAGCGCGCACACGAAAAACCACGCCATGGAAAAAAAACTGCTGTACGTCGCCATGGCTGTCGACGCTCCAGGCCTCATAGGGCGAACAGCCTATTGAAATCAAATGCGCGTTTGCTGTATAACTTGTAATACGTCCTAGAGGGAAGCGCGGGCCTCAAATCATCCACACCACGGCTCAACGGCGTGGCTGTATACGCGCTTGCTGACGCAAGTACTGTGAGATTATATTCTGAAAGCGCAAGGACTGGCCAGCGCTCAGGGCGCGCCAGGGAGCTACCGAGGCGAACAGGGCGCTGCGCGTGCGCAGTCTGGGCGCGTTGCCCCACTGCCCCCGATGACCTACTGGCTACTCATGGCCCTTATGGGCGCTGCCTGTGAGTACGGTCACTCGTGCCTAAGGCAGGCAGACGGACGATGGACATGCCGACCCGGCATGCCGACGGAGCCGGGCCACTCAGTCAGGTTTTGATCAGATAGCTTGCGCATGCACTTTGAGTCATGGTTTAGTTACAGCACCAAACCAGCCTCTAGCCCTAGATGAGCTCGGCCCGATGCGCCCGCGTTTCCATCGCGGCATAAGGTGCAGGTCGGCTCGGGGAATTCAACTGTTTCCCATGTGCCTTGTTGGTCCGTCACTGGCTGCCGCAAAGTTGTGAAGTCGTGCGACTGCCGCCCCGCGTGTGTCTGCCAACCTACAGGTCTCCAGGGCCAGGCTAGCGCCCAGTCCGCTACCGCGCTGCAGCGGCGCTACGTGCAGGGACAGCTCTACGTCACCACGGACCACACAAACCCCGAGTACGGTATCCTTGACATCTCTAATGGCAAGTTGAACCCGTTTAAGCGAGGCGTGCAGCCACCCAAGAAGGACAAGGACGGCAATGACCTGAAGCTCGGAGCCGTGGTTGGACTGGTGCGTGGGCAGGGCGCCAACGCAGCACGGTTTCTCAGGCCTCCGGGGCCTCCATGACATGCGGCCGACCTGTAACTATTGTATCTTGTTGCTAAGGTTCAACCACTCCCTGCCGTACTGTTGTTGCCGCGCAGACCTGCACCACGGACACCAACGGCATGTGCACATACGTGGCAAGCACCGACACCTCGCTCATCAGCGCCGCGTCCATCCCCACGGGCGCCAGTGTGGTGTCCAAGCTGCTAGCCATCATCATCGACTACAGCCACTGCGGCAGCTACGCGGCCACGGCGACAGAGGCGACCGTGAAGAGCACCTACCTGGGCGCCGCGCTGGACGGCACGGCCGGCCACGCCATCGCCTTCGAGCGCTGCAGCTACGGCAAGTTCACATACGACGTGACCGCCTTCCGAGTGGTGACGGTGCAGCCCACGTGCGACACCAACGCGTACGGCAGCTGCACGTACAACGCCATCAGCGGCGGCGCGGACACCGCCGCCAAGGCCCTGATCGGCGACGCGGCGTTCGCGGCGTTCACGCACTACACCTACATCCTGCCGCCGGGCATGGAGATGAGCCCGTGCGGCTGGTCGGGCCTGGCGCTGCTGCCCGGCAAGCAGGTGCGCGCGGTGGGGAAGGGGGCGGAGGGCTGGGGGGGGTTTGCTCTCCATGTGAACGGCACTCGGTGAAATGTGTGTGTGTGTGAGCGGGGGAGAGAGGAGCCGGGTAGGCCCGCCGCGCCCAGCTCATCAATGACAGGGCAGCGAGGCGGGCGGGTGGGCGCAGCGGCGTGAGCAACTCGTCGGCAGGAGTGGAGCACTCGCATGCTTGCGCCCACTGCCGCTTCCCCTCCCTTGCGACCTGAAGTCTGCCCGTTGTGCCCGCCGCAGACATGGCTGCAAACATCGGGTGGCGGACTTAATCGGTGGGCGACCGTGATGCAGGAAAGCGTCCACAACTACGGCCTGTGGCACTCGTGGCAGCTTGGTGAGCCGCCGGCCGCCCGGCCTGCCGCGCATGCCGCGCTCGCCTAGGCCGCATGCTGCGTGCACAGGACGCATCCGCCCGTCACCCAGGGCATGCCTACCTAGCCTGTGAACACGTGCGTCAGCGCGTCAACACCCGTGTGCCGTGCCTCCCCCACAACGCACCGCGCGCCGCCAACAGGTCGGGAGTACTGGGACAACAGCACCGCCATGGGCATGGGTCGTGCCTGCCTCAACGTGGCCGAGCTCAGCCGCATGTGAGCCGACCCGCACGTGCACGCAGGCGCTGCATGGTGGTTGCATGCATGCAGGGCCCCGCCATTGCCAGCCTGTGTGTGCACCTGGCGCAAGGGCTCCCTGCCGCCTGATCGCGCGTCTTCCTCTGTGTGCGCCCACGCCGTGCGCAGGGGTTGGGCCAGCCCGGCTGCCGGCGGCGCCGCGGTCGGCCAGTCCGCGCTCCCCATCGCCCAGGGTGTGACCTTCAACCTCCCTGGTGAGCTGCTTTGATGAGCAATGCCCGAGCGCTGCATTCGCCCGTTTTCCCAAGTCCGGGCTAACCAAACATCCAGTGCAAGCACTGTGCAGCATCGCACCCAGCCGCACCACTGTCACACTTTGCAATCAAGCGCTCATCTGGCCTGACTCCGTCTGCCCCCACCCGCCCATTCGCGCACCTCGTGCAGCCACCTACCTGACCGGCACCGGCGCGTACGTGCGCGTGACGCCCAACTGGCTGACCTCCTACACGGACGTCACACTGGGCAAGAACTTGTACATCAGCGTGCGAGTGAACAAGGTCGGCGACTCGCTGTTGGGCTCCACCTACGCCAATCGCGTGCACGTGCACTCAGGTGAGCAGTTGCGTGAGCATCATGTACCCATGACGTTATCCCCGGTCCTTCAGGTGCTGTCAATAGGTTGGGCCGCCGCGATTCATGCTCCCTGGCCCTCGACCCTCGCTGTTGGAACCTCGTGCCTGCCCCACCGCAGTCGTCGCCGACTCCGACAACGGCTACATAGCCGGCCTCACCTCCACCTACTCCACCTCCGACCGCCAGATCTCCAACATCGCCACCACCACCTCCATGAGTAGCGTGGTGAGTCAAGAACACTCTAAGATACTCTAGCTGCTGGTAGCACCGGCGCCCGCACTCGCTGTCGCTGGCGCCAGCAGGAATTGCAGTTTAGAGGCGCCAGGCGCCAGGCGCCCGCGAAGTTTCCTGTGAATCTAATCGCCGCCACCTAACCACGCACGTAATCATCATCTACCCATCCTGCCCTGCACCTTTGTTCCCACCTCCCCTGGTTCCCACAGGACCTGCCCGACTACAAGATGGTTGTGTACGGCGGCGCCTGGGTGGGCACCGACATCATGCGTGTGCACATCTGCCGCTACAGCGCCTCAGCGGCTGAGTGCCCAGTGCTTGCGGCCCTCGAGTCGAGGCCCACGGCTCCGCCCTTTGCGCCCAACCCGCCATCTCCTCGTCCTCCCTCTCCCAGTCCCCCATCCCCGAAGCCTCCCTCGCCTCCTCCTCCGCCTTCGCCCAAGCCCCCGTCACCGTCCCCTCCTTTGCCGAAGCCCCCTGCGCCTCTCCCACCCTCTCCTCGCCCTCCGTCGCCACCACCTTCACCTCGCCCACCCAGCCCTAAACCGCCCTCGCCGCGTCCGCCCTCGCCGCCGCCGCCGCCGCCGAAGGCCAAAAAGGGCGAGGGCGCCCGCCCGCTCCCGCCTTTCCCTCCCCCAAGGCCGAAAGGCGCCTTCCGTAAGCCGCGCAGGGGTGGCAAGAAGGGCAAACCGTCCAACTAAGCGGAATGCATGGGGTGTTTTTGTGTGTCGTGTGCAAGTGCGTAGCTACCTAACACAGAGTGAGGCGCAGCGCTGACTCCTGAAGAGACTGTCGTATTCATCCAAGTTTTGTCGTGGGCACATTTGATGTACTGTGCGAACATGATGCGGGGTGCACACCCCTGCGTGTGGACAAGTAGCTGAAAGAAGCTGCGGTGTGGACGCTTTCGTACTAAACTTGTTGGCTATGCCATGAGTTGGCTATGCCATGAGTTGGCTATGCCATGAGTTGGCTATGCCATGAGTTGGCTATGCCATGAGTTGGCTATGCCATGAGTTGGCTATGCCATGAGTTGGCTATGCCATGAGTTGGCTATGCAGTGAGTTGGCTATGCAGTGAGTGCATTCACCTTATCATTCATCAACGTCAGACCGCTCAGACGCGGGAGGCAGGGTGGTGGCTGGAAAACGCCATGAAGCTGGCATTGGACCTGCGTGGCTTGCTCTTAACTCTTGAGCTCGGTGTTTCAGGCGGAAGTACATGTTGGCCTACAGGTTCTCCCTTACTGTCAGTGCTCATTGTCCATCACCCAAGGAGCGTGGATAATCCGTGGACAATGGACATGACTGATTGTCCATTTGCATTGGCACTGTCATCACCCAGCAATGGTATGGACACCTCCCGTTACAGCACCAAGCTGCAACCTCCATCGTCCATTGTCCATTGTCCTGCAATCCAAACCCTGCTATGTTTATGCATCCATTCTCTGCATTCTCCGCATTCATCCATCCGCATTCATCCGCTCATCCGCTCAAGCCTAGAGGTAGACCACAAGCCTAGAGGTAGACCATGAGCCCTAGTCCTCCTCATCCTTCTCCTCCTTCTTCTCCTTCTCCTCCTACTGCTCCTCCTTCTTCTCCTTCTCCTCCTTCTTCTCCTGCTGCCGCTTCCACCGGCCGTAGACAACGCGGAGGGATGGTGGCCATACTGCCGTAAGAAGGCGGTGAAAAAACGCACTTTGGCCCTGTGGCATTATGTAGGCTGGATGGAGGCTTATGTAGTCGTGGTGGTGTTGCGAGTAGCGAACGTGTGGTGCTTTGCAGGTCGTGGGCGCGAAAGGTACGGTAGTAGTGCCGAACGCCGTCGGTCGGCTCTGTCCTTCGGTAGCACCCCTGTTCGGAAGTGTAAATGCGGTAGCCGTGGTGCGGTGACACGTGCGGTGATGGCCAGGGGTGTTAATACGTCCGCGCATACCATGCCATCAAGGCTGTGACCCGTCAGAATATGGCGGCAAGGTCCCACTGAGTCGATCACCCCCGCACGGGCTTTGGGTGGCGTGTAACGGTCGCGTGTCATGACGACTCTCCCATGCATGAAACTTGAGGCCAAGCTCCTCTCTTGAATACATCTATTTTGCTCTGAGACAACCTACTCGGCTTTCTGGGGCGCTACGCTTGCTGGACGCTCTCCACCACTTAAATCGCCAATAGGCCATGCAGAGCCTCAAAGCACGCACTGGCCGCGGCGCGCCTGGTTCAAGGCGCGCCTCGAATGCTTTGCGACCTGTCCTCGCTTGTCCCACAAGCTTGAACACCTTGCGGGCGGTCGAGGAGTGCTTGGTCGCCCGGGCCATCTACACGAGCGTGGAGAGTCTGCCTGGTGAGATTGCCGCTTAATTGTGTGTTTTATGGAAGAGCTGGTTGGCTGGTTGGTCGGCGCGGCTGGTTGTGGAACATCCGCTCGCCATCCATCCGCAGCTTGGCGCAGCGCCTGCCGCGGTGCCACGAGCTGCTCCCCCTCCCCGCCCCCCCCGTTGCGGGCGTGTTGGCTCGCGGGCACGTTGCAGTTGCATGCAACTTCACCAGCTTGTTGGCCTTGCCCCGCAGAGCCCCTGTGGCAGGAGAACCAGCTCCGCTGGGCACGGCCGGCCGCTGTGCCACGCGTGGACGCACCCGTTGACGCCCCACCAATTGTAATCCTGCCGGGCTTCGGAAATGGTGAGCCTAGGGCGTGGGGCCATACGCAGACGAAGTACCTGGACTGTTGCGAGGACCAGCGATGGTGCGCAACTGGGTACCGCTGCCGCCCATTACCGTATTGTGTGCACCCGTATCAGCTTTTCGGCTGCCGTTCATGCATCACCTCATCGCCTGCATTCGCCTGCAGCCGCGACGGACTACACGGCGCCGTTTGGCAACGAAGAGGCGGCCATAGCTACCCGCCTGGCGGTGAGCAATTGCCGGGCTGGGTTACGTCATGGGCGCATGGCACTTGTTTTGCCGCTTCCGCACCTCGTCACACCTGGCTCGCTTCCACCCGCGGCACCGCCATGGCCCCGCTCCCCTGACGCGCAGGTCCGCGGCTGGCGGCCGTTCGTGGTGCCTGTGGAGCGCAAGGACTGGTTCAAGGTGGCTCGCGCCATCTTCACGCGCAAGTTCTGGTCATCGCAGCTCACCACGGAGCCAGGCTACACCTGGTGGGGGCGCGGGCGTGGGGGCGTGGGGTAGTTCATTCCAGAACCCAAAGCAACCGACCGAGTGAACCCAAACCAACCCAAAGGGGGGATGTGTATACCAGCCCAAGCTACTCCAAACCAAACCAAATCAATGCGTGTGCGTGGGGTTGGGTAGAGGGCGTGGTGGTGGTGCTGGAGTGTGCGCGCGGCGGGTGGGCCCGGCTGTGGGGGCAACCTAGCAGCACAGGGGCAGGCGAAGCAACGCCCAGGCCATGCATTGCCGAAGGGCGTGCTGCTGACTGTTTGTGGCGGCACGTGCTGCCGACAGGTACCTGGAGCGCGTGGCGGACACAGTGGAGCAGGCGCTGCGGGAGACGGGCGCGGCGCAGGTGGTGCTGGTGGGCCACTCCGCGGGCGGCTGGCTGGGTCGCGCCTACCTAGCGGACCCCCGCTACCAGCACCAGGACGGCGCCGGCGGCGATGACGCCGCCACCGCCGCCGCCACGTCCACCTCTTCGGCCTCCTCGGCCGCCGCCGCCGGCGCCGCCGCGCGGCCGCCGCCAGGCACGCAAGGCAGCCGGCCCAACCCGCGCGTGCGGGCGGTGGTGACGCTGGGCACTCCGCAGCGGCCGCCGCCGGCGGAGAAGAAGCGGGACATGACCGGTGAGGCGCAGCGGATGGGTGGCCCAGTTTGTCTTTATCACTGTATGTCCCGGAAGCACCCTCACCCGACAGCTAAGCTGCGCCAAGCCGAGTACTTCCGATGGCAGCCCACAGACACCGCATTCACGGCCACCCACACTGCGTGCCTGGCCGCGCGCGCGCCAATGCCCCAACACACACCCCTCCCCCTCTAGTGTCATCTAACACACCCCTGCGCTTGATGTGTGCGCCCTCGCATCGAGATACTCTGTCTCCTTATGGTTTCCATGTGCTCTCTGGCACTCACTCTCAACGGCCCAACTTGCACACATGGCTGCGCCTGGTCTCACAAACGCAGGCGGCGCGCAGGGCTGGGTGGACCGGTCCTACCCGGGCGCGCACTTCGCGGAGGCCGGCGTGCGCTACGTGACGGTGTGCGGGCGCACGGTGCGCGGCCACCGCGAGACCCCGCGGCAGCGCAAGGGGCCGCGCGTGCCGGAGGAGTACGCTTATGACAGCTACACGGAGGTGAGCGGGGGCTGAAGCAGCGGCTCAGGAGCTTGGGGCGGGCGCGGGGCCCACGCGGTTCGTCCTGCTTGGCCTGTGATGCCGGGCTGTCTCCTTGGGCTTGGGGCTTCGGTGTGTCACAGTTGACTTCCGAGTTCCCACTGCCGACTGTGCTATGTGTGTTGCGGTGGTGCTGCAGGTGTGCGGTGACGGCGAGGGCGTGGCCGGCGACTGCGTGGTGCCGCTGGACAGTGCGTTGCTGCCGGGCGCGCGGCACGTTGTGCTGGACGGCGTCTTCCACTCCATGAGCCGCATTGGGACCTTCGACGAAGAGTCGGGTGAGTGGCAGGGTGGGTGAATCCGTGCTCGAGGGAATTGTTTTGTGGGCTTTTGGGGACTTGGGGGCTTTGGGGGCGTGTGGCGTTCTGGCGTAGCTCCAGCCCGTTCAATACACTTCAGGGGTTGTGCCAATGTCCGAGCGCTGCACTGCCGGCTGCTGGCGGCTGCGCAGGCGTGGTGTGGTACGGCAGCGAGGATGTGCTGGACGCCTGGCTGGCGCCGCTGGTGGAGGAGCTGCAGCAGCAGCAGCAGCAGCAGCAGCAGCAGCAGCCGGGGCAGGCGCGGGCCGGCAGCGCGGAGGTGCTGGTGGCGCGCGGCGGCGCGGATGGCCAGGGGCTCGTGGCGTGAAGCAGGCGCAGCAGGCACAGGAGCTAAGCGGACGAAGCCCCGCAGCCGGCGGCGGGCTGATGCGGTTGCGCGGCCCGGCCGGGAGTGTGCTTGTGTGCTGGTATGGTAACCACGGCGGCGTTGTGCAGGAAGAATAATCGCGCGCAGAGGAGAGAGCGTAAGAGAGAGCAACGGTTCAGTTGGTTCAGTGGTGCATTCGTGTGGTGCGTTCGAATGTTATGGAGATGTTGTGGTTTGCTGCACTGTTGGAGGGGCGTCCGTTTTGCTGGCTACTGAGTCGTGACGCGCATCAGGGCCGCAGGAGCATGGGGTGTGCATGCTCGCGTATGTGAGTTGAGTAAGCACCGTCTGGTAACTGTCGCAGGAGCGCTGAGAGAAGAGCGTGATACTTCGAAGAACAGAACCGTGAGAGAAGCAGGGCGAGGTCGGGGCGATACATCACGACATGTGCCGCTGCGGCGCACGGACGAAGAGCTGCAGGCGGCCTGGCCCTAGTCTCTCTGTGTGTTGGGGCGTTAACTGTTGACAGTGTTGAGAGGCGCACTGGCCCAGCAGCTTTCAGGCGATACGGTACAGTTCCGTAGCCTCAGCCACCCAAGCGAATCTGCTGCAGGTCTCCTGGCGTATTCTGGTGTAAATGATTGATCCAATGCATAACAAGAAATGTCGCAACGAACCGCAGTGGCGCAGTTCCTGATTACCGTACAGTCCTCACGTGGCAGTCCACACGCGTGACACGCCCGCCTGCTGCTCCTGCTCGCGGTGATTGAAGTTCGAATGCTAGGTCACGAGGTAGTTGCTGCTCATGCAGTAAGTCCTGGAATCCCAGGCCACAGTGTAAGCCACAATGCGGCGCCACAGGCACACAGCTTGCCACACACACCGACAGACCGACTCTTCGTTTCCTCACTGCCAGCGCTCGCAAGTCCCACCTGCCAATTCCGCGTGAGCTGCGAATCTCCCGCGCACCGTGTGCATCCGCATCCGGCCAGTCGATACACACGCTCTCTCATCACACGCAGCCCCCTCCCCGCTTTTCCAAATATCCTTGCCCCCCCCCCCGCGCGTCCTGCCACACGGTCAGATCACGCCCGCATCGCCACGATTTCGAGCTGCGAGCTGCATGCCAGCGCGTCCGAGCACCCCGGCTGCGGCGCCGCGACGCGCCAGTGCCGCACCTCCAGGCCCGCCGCCCGCAGAGAGCCCAGCACCGCGGCGGGGTTGACGTCGGGAAGCAGCGGCACCTGCACGCACAGGCGGCCGCCGGGCGCCAGCGCCGGCAGCAGCGAGGTCACCGCAGCGGGCGTCCACCAGCTGGCGCGTTGTAGGTCGGTCATGTGCGAGCCTGCGGGCACGCAGTGCGTTGACCCGACTTCAGGTACGACACAGTACAAGTTGGCCGGACGCTTTCAGGAGGGAGGAAACCAGGACCGACTGTTGCGCTCCCCCCCCCCCCCCAGCCCACAAGCGCCGGCGTACCGTCCAGCATGACGACCTGGAAACCCTCGGCGGGCGCCGACTGCTGCACGGCGGCCAGGCACCCCGGCCCCAGCGGCTCGCCCGCAAAGGGCGCGGCGCGCAGGCCACGTTTCCGCGGCGCCTCCACGTCGCTGTCCACCGCCCACACCTGCAGGCACGCAGGCGAGCGTCCTCATGCTGTCAGCCCTGCGCAGCCTGTGACGCGCGCCAGCTGCCTCCCGGCCCAGGGCCCCGGCCCACACGCCCCGCTACCCGCGGCCTCCCAGCCCCGCAGCCGCGTCGCAGCACCCACACACCCATACACAGTACCCACACCCACAGTCTTTGTTGTCGTTTTTCCTTGTGCTCTCTAACACACACCCACAAACATACACCACCAACTGGCGTATCTGTGAGTAACTGCGCGAGCGTGTATGTCGGAATTGCTCCCGTTGTTCTGTGTTTTAAAACACCCACCACCCACCTGCAGCCCCTGGCTGGCCAGCAGCTTGGTGAGTGCGCCGGCGCCGCAGAACACGTGCAGCAGCGTGTCGCCCCAGGCCGCCGCCTCGCACGTGGCCAGCCCTCCCGCGGCACGGCCCATGCGCGGGAACGAGACGGGCGCGCAGCGCAGCGCGCCGGCGCCTGACAGCCAGTCCAGGTAGTCCAGGCCGGGGGCTGGCGCGCCTGGGGATTCAGGTGAAAGCAGCGCCAACCAAAGGTCCGTGTCACTGGACTGAGTAGAGTAAGCCAGGCGTATCGAACTCGTAGGATGATGTAAACGAATGGCGTGAGTGGCTGAGGCATTGCGACGGCTGTGCCGGCCGGTCCGTACGCTTACCCTCAGCGCCAATCACTTCGCCCGCGGCCAGCCGCGCTGGCCAGCCCAGCGCCACGCCGGCCGCCTCAGGGCCCTTCTCGCCCGCGGTCGCCAGGCGCTCCGCCAGCTCTGACAGGCCCGACACCGTGAAGGTGGCCACAGCTCCAGGGGGCGGCAGCACCACCGTGCCCGGCTTCTCGTTGCCGCCGCCTGCGGTTGGTTGCGATTGTGCTCGGCATCTTGCATGTAGTGCTTAATTGTATTATAGGAGTATAGAACAAGCTGTAAAAACAAGCCGGGACCCGCGACCCGCGAATACTGACCCGCGACCAGGCACGTGGCGGTGCCGCTGGCGTTGCCGCACTCGACATCCTCGAAGGAGTCTCCGACCATGAGCAGGTCCGCAGGGTCCAAGCCCCAGGTCTGCAAGAGCAGCAGTCGCGGCAACGTCAGGTCCACACGCCCGCGCCGTCAGCGCCCACAGCACACGCAACAAACAGGCACAGCTGCTGTCCCGCGCCCGGGCAGGTGGTGCCAGGGCTGCCGCCCGGACGACGCCAGGGCTTCTTCGCACGGTACCCATGTCTGGCTGTGCAGCACTCCACACGCTGCGCCTGGCAATGCTGTGCCCGCCGCCCAGCTCACCTTGGCCACGTGAGTGAGAAGGCGGCGGTCCGGCTTCACAAAGTCAAACTCGCGCGTGAGCACCTGGCTGAAAAGCCCCGCCCACTCGGGGCCGATCAGGTTGAAGAAGGCCGCCACCGAGTGCGGTGTGTTGCGCGTCACCAGCGCCACCGGCACCTGGCGGTGGCGAAATGCGGCGGTGGTGGTGATGGGGTGTGTTGGGGCCTGGCGCATGCGTAAGCGACTGAGCCTGTGCTGCTTCCGTGGCAGGCCAGCCGGCTGTGGCGGCACCGCGCGCCAGCCCCCACGGACCGTCACCTGCACCACGCGGTGCTCACCTGGCGGTCCTTCAGCAGCTGCAGCAGCTCCATGAGCCCCGGCTTGGCGCTCACGGCCTTGGCGGCGTCCGCCTCGATGTCAAGGACTGCAGCGGGAGGCGTGTCAGGGCGTCGTGTGGCGCCCACTGGGTAGCAGCCTAGCAGGCAACCGGCGCGCGTACCGGTACAGGCCCCCGCTTGAACCCTCGCCCATGCTCCTGGGGGTTGTGCCAGGAGGCGCTAGCACGGCGATGGACACAGCAACGTCTACGGTACACAAAGAGCCAGCCGTCAGCGTCCGCGGCACCCACTTGTGTTCATGCTGCCCAGGATGCGCGAGTCCTCCTCCCACGACTCCATGACCGTGAACAGGTCGCCAATCGGGATGCCTGCAGGGTGCGGGGCAACGTGGCGGTGTTGCGCGCGGGCTGCTGCTACCGTAATGTGTGACGCAGCGTGGTGGTTACCCCGAAGCACGGGGCCACGATTGGGTGGCGGAAGCCGGCGGGCGCTGTTCGAGTCCACACGCGCAAAGCCACTGCATCCGAGGCGGCGCATGGGGCACCGATCTGTTACAGCTGAGGCTCTACCCCACAGTCCACATGCACACGCATTGGTTTGGTTTGGTTGGATTTAGCTTGGGATGGTATTCACAATCCCCCCCCCCCCGAGGCCGACGCATGCTAGCATCGTTGCATCAGCCCGGCCGCCCGGCGCGTCGTGCACAGGTGACGTACCGGTGCGTGCACGCATGTCCGCGAAGTCGATGTGCGCCTCCGTCAAAGTTCCATCCATATCTGAAGGTACGGCAGACATGCGGGTGGTCGGACAGGTTACCGGAGCGGGACCGAGCCAAGGGTGTGCCTCAAGGGCACGGGAGACCGAGCCAAGGGTGTGCCCCAAGGGCACGGGAGACTGGGGCCGTTAATGCCCTGTGCCGTGTCTTCTCCTTCAGACCGGCTGGAGCCTGCTCATTACAATCACAGCAGTGGAATGCGACCCAATTGAGGGCCCGCGCTTCGGGGATGTGGACGCACCAAAAACAATCGCGCTATAAAACAGCGGACGGCCCCCCTCGGCGGCGGGCTTGGCCTTGGCCGATGGCAACTCCACTGTTGCAGCCTTGCAGCGCACGAGCGCCACGCGCGCTTTCAATTGGGCACAGTTTGCCAACGCCCTTGCACGCCTCTGCAGGATGGTCGAACCTATCATCATTTTTGTTATCTGGTGTCTATAAACAAACAAGTGAGAGTTCTGGGTATCCCAAACTTGCTGGTACTTGCTGACTGCAGTCTGGGTTGCTCGCCGTTGTGTGAATGGCTTTGCTTTGTTATGCGGTGTGTTAATAGTCGCTTAGCCACCTGCAGGCGATTATGCCGTAGGGCATTCGCCGGTGGCAATCGAACCGAACCGCGATTGCGCCCCGGACCACGCCCGGACCCCCGTCGGCCCCACTCCTTCCCTCCCCTTGGCGATGGCGACTCGATGCACCTGCACGGCGCCCCGAACCCTAGCCCGAACCTTCGCTCGGGATTCGGGAGTCACGCCGCCGCCCACAAGCCGCGAAAGCGCTGCTGAGCCGGGGTTGGGAGGCCACTTGCCAGGGTCGCCGACTTTTCACCACCCGTCCGCATAAGGGATGTCCCTCCTTGCCTTAGTGGTCGCCCCTGCAAAAGCGCCTTAGTAGCCAAGGGGAGCACGCTGGCGGTGATGAGATCCCCCTCGGTTTCTACCGCAGCAGCTGTCCCCGCCAAGTGGCCGTTCCTTGCGCCTCCCAGAGCTGTTAGTGGACCGGTCTGACCTTGGCGCAGGCTGGTGCCAGGCGAGTGTGCGTGAAATGCATTTACATTCTTGATCCCTCATTCGTGGATCATGTTCACTTTCTCTCTCTCTATTTCTTCCTGGCGTTATTCTCTCAGGTCTTCGAGGCCAGGTGCTCCGTTCGGGTGCGCTTGGACTTCTGGCAAACCTGGCAATCTCCAGCCGCCGCCACCGCACACACCCTACGCGAGCGCGGTAAAGTTACGCGCCTCCCGCGCTGTCCCGAGGTCATCCAAATCGCGTTGCCCAGGGGCCGCACCCCTCCGGGCCGTCAGTTCGCATCACCATCCATCACTCCGCTTGGTCGTCACCACCAATTCCCAAACACTTTATACACAGACAACACGCACATTGGAACCACAGTGCATCCACGCGACCCGGCGCACCCACACCGACTTCGTTGTATCACGTTCCGACAGTACGCCCCGTTAAGGTGATGAACTCTGGGCACTCCTGCGTCTTCAGCCCTGCAGGGCCAACTCCAGGTCAGAGGGCAACGCTCTCGGAGTCTGGGGGCCACAGGCGGCGCCCACCCACTTGTAGGCCAGTTGCCAGCCTTGCAGCCCACCGTCCTCCCCCTCTTTCGAGCGCACAAAATTGCCAAATCTCATCCCTCGGTTTCTTTTATCGGATGTACGTCACTGACTTGCTCTCTCGCGCTGCCCGGCGTCGTCATCCGCATTTGCCTTCACATCCACACTCCCGCTCGGTGGCTGTGCATTCGCCGCGACACCTTGTCCCGCAACCAGAGTGCTGCCATTGCTTAGCCGCGGCCTTCCGGGACATTCCTACCCTTCAGGACCGCGCCTCCGGAACCCAGCACACCCCAAACTCCATGCTTAGTGTCAGACACACACCACAAACCATTCACAAACGAACCACTCACAGCAAATCATGTAACACGGACCGCACATAGTACATGCTCCTCGCGCCCATAGGGCGACACGCCAACGGTCAGCAAATACGTGCAGCAGGCCTTGCGCGCCATTACCCCGCGCGCGCGCTTTGGCCCGCGTTCCCGTGTGCAACCCTCTCTCCCCGCGCTGCCTGGTTAGCAGCTAGTATTACTGGTGCCGGTCCAAAGCTCTTCTCTCAGGTCAAGTCAAACACGGTGCCCTCGCCTTCTCAGCGCGTCCAGCCGAAAAGCCTGGCCATCGCCCGTGCAAGCCAAATCCCGTCCAGGCCCAACGCCTGATCCAGCAAGCCGTGTTGCACCCAAACTCATGCGCGCGTGGGTTGCGGGTGCAAGGTTCGCTCGCCAGTTCACGTTGGTCCCCAACTGCATGCGATGGGTTCTCAGTTAATCCCGGGTGTCGTAAATCATACACGTGCGCGCTTTTCTGCTGTTACTGGCGCATACAAACACGCCCATAGTCCATCCAACCAACCACGACGTTGTCAAGGCGTGGCAACCAACAACACATGTTGCCCGGACCCCACCTTTCCGTCAGTGCACGACCATCCACGTGTGGGAGCACATGTTCAGCCTTCCCTGCACGGCGCGTGGTACCGTCTGACCTTTCATGTCTCACCATTTTAATCCACATGCGCATCCCGTGACCCACATCGCTCGCTCGGTTACAGTGCCATAGCGCTGCGCCCACCAGGGGGCAAGTCAGCCGCCGGACGGCAACGCTGTGCATTTGCGAAGCCGCCGCACGCTCCGTACTATCGCCGCGCATGCGGCGACGCTCGCCACAGCGTGTTACTGGTGCTGCTGCTGCTGCCGCCTCGGAGCCGGCTGCGTGGCGCCTGACTTGGCAACCTTCATGTACCGGACGCCGCAGGCGTTGCAGAGCGTCTTGGGGCCGTGCGGGCCCGCGCGCCACACCGGCGTGGTCTGCGTGCCGCACTGGGTGCAGCAGTGGCCGTTCGGGTTGGGCGCGGGCGCCTTCGGCGGGTTGCCGTTTGGCGAGGCGCGCTTCCGAGGCTTTGGCACCGATGGCACGGGCCGCTTGGCTGCGGGGCAGAAAGGCACCGCACGCGAGGTCAGGGGTCGCCAGGAAAAAGGTTTAGCTTTGCAACCAGGCACAAGCGGTCGCACGCGCGGGTGGAATGCAAGGGAGGGCCAAGGACAATCAGAATGCAGGGCTCACCCTCAGGGAAGGCCATGCCGGGAGCCATGAACGTGCCCGGCACCAGGCCAGGGATCATGCCGGGAGGCACCGGCCCAACGCCTTGCACAGGCGGCACTGGCACCGTCACGCCGGCGGGCGGCACCGCCGCCTTGGCCTTGCCGCCCTTGCCAGCAGCCGCCGCCATCGACTGCGGCGCCATCATGCTGCTCGCCATCGCGGCGCCACTGCGCGCCGCAGCCGCTGGGTCGAAGAAGGGGCCGGCGCCAAACTGAGCGTTAGGCGTCGAGGCCGAGATGGAGCTGGCGTTGGGGCTGACGACCGAGTCCACGCCGGTGTGGCCCATCGGCTGCACCGTGACCTCAACGCCCTCGAGGAAGTTGTTCATGTTGCTGGGCACGCTGCGGACCACCTTCATGCCGCCCCCGCCCGACTGCTGCCAGCCGCCGAAGCCGCTTCCGCCGCCCACTTTGGCGCGCTTGGGGCTCTGCACGCCCGGGCCGGCCGTGGCCACGGCGGCGGGCGCAACAGGCTGACGCGCCTTGCCCTTGCCCTGCTGCAGCAGCGGGCTGGGCGAGGTGATGATCTTACGCTTCACGGTCACGGTGACGCCGTTGTTGTTGGTCGTGGTGGTGGTCGTGGTGGCCCCTGCCTCGCCAGCGCCCGTGTCCGCACCGGCCGCCGCGCCAGCGCCCTTGAACTGCATCATGCCCGACGTCATGGGTCGCACCGCGGCGGCGTTAGCCGCCGCGGCTGCCGACGCGGTCAGCGAGCTGTCGGCCATGGTGTTCAGGCCGCCAAGGAAGGACGCGCATTTGAACGGCCGCAGCGGCACCGGGTCCTCCGGCAGCTCCAGCAGCTCCAGCTCGCTGACGCTGGGTGGCAACTGCGGCGCAAGCAGCTCGCCCTCATGCAGCCACTGCTGCCGCCGCAGCTGTGTCTCATTCAGGCTGACGCTGCGGCCGCGCGCACCGAACGCCATGCCGCCGCCGCTACAGCTGGCGCCCATGAACGCGCCGTCGCCGTAGCCCAGACTAAAGTCCATCGGTAGCGTGTCCGTGGCCACGCAGCTGAACGAGCGATACATGGCCGCACGGCCACCGGCTGCGTCAGCGGCGGGCGCGGGGCCAGCCGCCGCGGGGCCGCTGGTGGCGCTGGTCATGGCAAAGTTGTCAACGCTGAGAGCGCGAGCCATGGCGGCCGCGGAGCTGCCTGCGGCAGCTGCTGCAGCCTGCGGCTGTTGCTCCTGCTTCACCTGCTGCTGCTGCATCGCAGCTGGTGCGGCCGCCGGCGGCTCGGGTTTGCCCGAGGACGGCTGGGTTTGCGTCAGCCGCGTCAAGCTCAGCCCGAAACTGGGCATGCTAATGTGCTCCTCATCCCGGCTGCCGCATGCCGCCAACCCTGGAATCAACAACAGCAGGGATACCATCAGCAAGCTCGTGGCGCAATAAGATAAGGAGCCCTTCCCCAAAGCAGGCAACCAGCCCGGCAAAATGCGCTGATCAGCAGCTCACCAGCGGTGTTGTCCTCCGATGCCTCGCTATGCGATGAGCCCTGCGCAAGGCCCTTTCCAGGGCCCACGCCCGAGCTTTCGCCGTCGCCGGCAGTGTGGCTCATGTCACAGTCGCTGCTTTCGTGCCCGTTGTTATGGTGATGCTGGTCATGCATGTCGTGCGCGTTATGGCCGTGCTGGGGATCAGCGGCGGCCACCCTCGGCACCGGGGCCCGCGAGCGAGGCCCCTCAGCGGCGTTCCTGTCCAACCGGGCGAACAAGGCGGCGCGTCGGTAACATTGCCAACGTAAGCAGCAGCGTCACGCAGCGCCAAAATGAAGCATCAATGCAAGCTTGCGCTGTGCGCTCGATCACTGCTTAGCACGGCAGCCTTACCAGCTCGTGCCCAGCGGCGCAGGGTTGCGAGCTGCAGCGGAGTCCGCGGTCGACTGCCGCCCGCAGACGGTGTGGCCGTAGTGATCAGCGGCGGCTACGGAAGCAAGTAAGCGCACAGAAAAGTCAGAACTGCTTGCAAGCCGGTCCCGGGGCTTCGGTCTGCGTCACGGGCACGCCCGGCTAACCAAGTGCATAATCCAATCGCATCGGTTACCCGCGCCCTTCGTGCCTCACCTATGTCATCCAGGCTGACACCGTCCATGAAGTCTCCATCCCCGAAGCCTCCCGCGCCAAGGGCGCTCAGGCTGCTGCCATTCGAGTCCTTGGTGAGCGAGAACGACTTCCCCGCCGCGGAAGCGTCCGCGACAGGCAGCGTGTCCCTGGGCACGCCAACAAGGGGACACCGCAGCAGAGCGTCAAGGCAAGCCCCCAAGGCTGCAGCCGCCATAACACTGCCCCAGCACAAGTACAGGTGTTTACGGAGGCGATGGGTGCCGCTCACCCTCCGCACGCGTAGGACTGGACCTGGAGCTCGAGCTCCCCAGCCAGGCAAGGCACGTTGCTCCCAAAAAGGTCACCGAACAACCCGGCATCGCCCTCGTCAAACATGGACATGTGCTGTGTAGTTGCCATCTGCGTTGAACGAGCGAGCAGAGGCCTGCGCGGCACGACCGAAGAACGCAACTCAGCGGGGCAGGTTCGTCTGTCCCAACAACAAGATTCCGCGAGCGCTGCGCGGTGAGTGGCATAGAGGCCAGAAAGAAGGAGCGGTTGCGCTGGTGCTGGCCTTGCATACGCGACAACCGCTCGCGCCAAGCTCAATGTGCGCTGGCAGGCGTTCCCCGCGGCGCGCGCCCATTGCCCGCATCGCAGCTCGCATGTAACGTCAATCTATACAGCCTCGCGCGGCTCCAAGGCTCGCAGCAGCCTGGCGAGGGCTGGGCGGCGACACATACCTGCGAGCTGGTCGTCCGATACTGGGTGCCGCGCAGCCTGCTAGGCGCCGTCCAACATGATACACGAAGAGCTCAGCTAGTAGGTCGGCCCCGCGAACCAAGCGGTGGGCGCGTTGGTGCTCTCAAAAGTCCTCCACGTGCCCTAAGCAAAGCTTCTGTCTCGCAGGCCAACGAAAGGCCGTGCAGAATATTCAACACAAACGCTAATGTGTGGATAGCTCAAAACCGACCAAGCTGTGCCGCTGGCGAGGAAAAAAGCTCGATACGGCATGAAGTGAGCACGCAATCGTGGGGACCCGTCCCTACCAGGCGTGAGCTCGACCCACCTTAACGCGTCCATAGCATACACACCAATGCATCCAATGATGCAACTTGGGGGCCAGCTGGCTCACGGCGGCAGGACAGTCAGCCGTGACGGAAACTTGGAAGTGCTGGGCGCCCGAAATGACACGATGACGCGTTGACCGCGCGCCGCACGCACCACGGTTTACACATGCATTGAAAGAAGTTGATATGCCAACTGATTCTTGCGCACCCCAAAAAGAGAGCCCTACTCTCCGACGGGTCAAACCTCCTGCACCTGCAGCGAACAAAGCGCGCCGTGCGCCCGTGCGAACCAAAGCTGGAATCCCTGCCTAGCGCAACAGAATTAGGCGTCGCCGCGCGCGGCACAGAAAAGGCGACCATTGAAAAGGCGCGCGAGGCCAAGCAACCAAATGTACACAGCCATCTACGGTGACAGTGGGTCGTAAAACGAGTCTCGCTTCAACCAGATTCCCTTAGAAAGTACATGTTTGGCCCTCTGCGCGAATGTCACCTCATTTCTTATGACCGCAACATGCAGGGCCGGTTTTGCTGGGGTTGGCGCAGATCCGGTTACTCCAGCTGCAGGTGCTCGAACTTACGGAGGTGGGGGGGGGGAACTGCTTGGGGGCGCGGAGGGGCGACACTTTTTTTCGGAGGAGGGCGTGCGCGTGCGTGCACAGCGGGCGCGTGCACAGCGGCCGCAAGGGGTACACGCGCCACGTCCGCGGGAAACAGGGTGGCCTAACGCAAACCAGTATCCCCCAGGCGCAGGTGCTGTGACTCCTGGCCTTGATTGCGCTCACCAGTCCCCAAAGACTGGTAGGCCCGGGGGAGGCCAGGCAGGGTGCTGCCAGCTGCGGTCAGGGCTGTGGCGGCCGTGCTTGGAGTTCGGGCCCTGGTCAGAGTTTCACCCGAAACTGTAACGTACATTTTACGTTCCTTCCGGCCCCCACTCAAACAAAATCACACTGTGCTTAACGGCTAAATTCGTTTGGCGTTATCCTGCAGCGCGGGCTGGTAGCGCAGCCGGTACAGACGAGGCGGTGCAGTCCAGGGGCGGTGCACTCACCTGTGGCTTCAGCGCAACCCTGCTTCAGCGGGGCTTGGGCGGGCTCGACAGCTTCTCTCATTACGCGCCGCTGTTTCCCGCATGCTGCATTGCTGCACCGCTGCGCGTCTGCGGCAGAAAAGTTTTCTATGAAGACGGACATGTGGTTTCGTGCGGCACGTTGGGCACGTATGTCGAGGCTGCTGCCAGTGGGGGCGTGCGGCCGATAACCCTCACAACCCCCGCTACCTGGCCCCAAGTGGTCACGAACGCCCTGGGCGAAGGCAGCGCTGACACTGGACGGCTGCCGCTCCGTGCGGGTGTGGCACGGCGCCTGGACGAGGGGGGGGGAGGAGAAGATGAAAAGGCACCTAACGTCAAGAAGGCGAAAGGAACCGCACCGTGCCGCCAGCCTCACAACGGATGCCCGTTGCAGGCGGTGCTGCCCAGCAATGCGCAACGCCTGCGGGCTTGCGGAGGACCCCCGGCGGCCTGTAGCCCTCCGTTCGCAGACCCATCGTCCCGTCCCAGCCGCATGGGCTGGGCATCACTTGTTCCTTGGGCCTGGTTTCTCTATTGGGGTCGCGCTGGCTAGGACTCACGGCGGGTGCGTTACACACGCGTGCAGCTTAGCTGCCTGGCATCGTATTGAGGGGTCTGGTCTGCTACATCCTGCGTGTGTAGTTAACAAGGAACGCGCTCAAACGGGGGCTTCACTCCCCCGCGGCGCCGATCCTTAGCATGAAGCACCCCGCACACATGCGGGCGAACACTCGCGCCCCAAGTTCGGGCCGCACCACCGCACGGGTAGTTGCTCCCTTGGGCCTTGTTTCTCGTCGTAACTACCAGTCGGCGCATGCATCACGCCACCTCACTCATAAATCGTGCACACACTTATCTAATCTTACCTCCCCCGGTGGTTCTCACTACCAATCGATCGGCGTCTTGCATTTGCATTCGCACTCTTTCACACTTGGAAGCATTTCTCTCAACCTTATCACACCGTGCGCCTGCCTTGGGCTGTGGCTTCAGGATGCAAACACACGACCGCACCGGCACAGGGCCCTCCACATCGCCGACGGGGCCAATTACATACACACAACTAGGCACAGTGATAGCTCCTACGGCACTCAAATACAGATTCCAACCAGACCGGCTTGTTGCACCTAAGTTGCGCACACATGGCGAACAGCCAATCAGGCCCAGAAGACCTCAAACAAATGTCATGTTGGACCCCATAAATGAATTTGTACTTTAGTGTGCTGATTTTCGGTGGGTAAGGTGACCCGGGGGGTGGCCGGGGCGCAGGGGGGCAGGGCGCGTGCGGACAGGGGAGGTGGTGGAACAGGGGGCGCCGGGGCCGGTCGGGACTTGGGTTGTCGTCATCGCGCGCGTTGTTTCCCTATGAACCGATCAGATGTGAAACACCTGATATATTTCCAGCGAGTAAAAAAGGAAGAAAACGAGGTTGGGAGCGCAGTATCAGTCCTGCGGATCAGTCCTGCGAGGAGCTGTCATCAGCTGTTAAATAAGTGTTATCAAGTATAATGTGAAACGCGACTGTTTGTTTGCGGGGCTGTGTTGGACCGCCCATGCAAGCGCTCGGCGCTTGCTCCGCTTGCACGCTAGCGGGCTCGTCCATGTGCACTCATATTTACATTGGTCTGCTCAATGTATTGTGCGAATTCTTTTGGGCAAAGCTGCAGAATTGAAGGCACCCTGTCTCGTGCCTTTTTCGCCCGGCCGCGATTTCCTGAGTCCGAGTTGTCGACTGGGGCCAACAATCTGTGGGTTATCCATTGCACTTGTCCTGGGAACGCCAGGCGCGCTGTAAAAAAAGTATGCCATCACAGTCCCAGGGTCGTTTCAGATGTCGACTTCGTCCATAAACAAGCTGAAGCTTGAAGGGGCCGTAGCTCAGTGAAGGAGAGGGGAGGGGAGGTTGTGGAGGAGGAGGGGGGAGGAGGGGGGAGGGGTCGAGGTGGGCAGAGGGGGGAGGGGGAGGGGGAGGGGTGGAGGAGGGGGGCGAGGGTAGGGCAGGTTTGGCGATGGACACAGAGGGGGCCTGCTGCGGGGGATGACCCGCAGAGGGGGTTGAAGGCGGCTTGACGGTATTGGCCTGGCGGTCATCGCTGACCTTTGGGGCCGTTTGCAGTCTTTTGTTAGCTTGGGAATTCGCCCGAAGGCTTGGGATGCGGTGCCACCCCTGCATCCCTTCCTGGCGAGGGGTGTCGGTGATTGCATGGTCGTGTGTTTGCCATATGACGACGGCTCCCCTCATCCCTCTCCTTAAGGGGCAGGGGCGTGAGGGCTGCCCTGAGTGTTTGGGTTGGTAGCTGCGGGGGTGGTGCTTGCGGATGTGCTTATGCTTCGGTGCCTGGACGCTTGCGCCCTGGCTGTTGCGTTTGGCTAGTGTGAGCCTGCCCTGGCCGGCGGTTTAGTGTATGCGGTTTCGGTCGCGGACTCCTGACTGGCGGCAGCGATGCAACTGGTGGGGATCTGGCGGGCCTAGGCTTGGCTGGGACTCGCTGTGCGTGGAGTCGCGCAGACTACGCTGTGGGAGGGTATGCAGCAACCCCAGGGGTGGTGGCGTCGAGGTGGTGTCCTGGCAGCATCAGATGGTCCTGGCGTCTCGCGCGCTTCGGACTGTCCCCTCTTCTAAGCTCGCATTCTTGTGTGCAGTTGGTGTAAGTGGTGCACTGGTGGAGCCCAACCAAAGCGGCCCCCTGCCGCCCAGCCCCCGCCCTGAAGGCGTGATCTGAAGAGCGTTGGTAGAGCATCAGTTGATGCAAGTTGATGTATGAGTGCAGTGGTTGCAATGCAGTGGTTTGCTTGCATGTGGTACTTAGGGCAGGTGGGCGCGCATGCACGCAGAGGGGCCCTGCTGCGGCACCCAAGATGAGCGCTGGGGCTAAGGGAAGGCGTGGCATGCGTGTGCACATGCACAAGCGGCGTGCTGGGCGCCCAAGGAACGAAGACAGCAAAGGCGGTGTGCGTGCATGTGTATTAGTGTGTGGCGTGTGCGGTGGACACAGAAGGGGCCATGCTGCGGCGCCCAAAGGGCACAGTTAAGGCGGCATGACAGCGTGTTTAGTTGTGTGGGTGGCGGTTGCGTGCCCAGAAATGGCGTGCAGGGCGAAGGCGTGGTGTGCGTGTGCACACAAAGGGCGTGCTGGGCGCCCAAGGAAGACAGCAAAGGCGGCGTGCGTGCGTGTGTATTGGTTAAGGGCACAAGGTGGGGCGCACGCAGAAGTGGGTGTGCACTGGGTGTGCACCGGGGGCGTGCTGAGACGGCGGCTGGGGCACATGCGTGTGAAGTGGTTCAGGTGGGGCGCAGGAACGTGTGCAGGGCAGGTACGGCGTGCGTGCGGGCAGAGGGGGCGTGCTGTGGTGCCCACAGAACGCAGCGAAGTCGGCTTGAGCGCAAGTGCACTAAGTAGGGGTAGGTGCATGATGGGGTGCAATGGAAGGCACCATAGGACGCCCCCTATGCCCCCAGCCTTTCCCTTCACATAACATCACTTGATTGTCCACGCCCTACGTTTGCACTTGTACTGACTGCGCGCTCAAGACGCCAAGACGCTATCACTGCTTCGTTTGGCGCCCCGGCATACCCCCTGCGCACACGCACGTCACACCTTCCCTCCACGCCCAGCACACCCCCTGCGCACATGCACGTCACACCTTCGTGCGTGTGCGCAGGGGGTGTGCCGGGACGCCAAACGAAGCAGTGATAGCGTCTTGGCGTCTTGTGGCGTCTTGGCGGCTTGGCGTCTTGTGGCGTCGTGTGCACACGACCCTGCATGTCCGCGGCTCGCCTTGCGCCCCTAACAGCCTTTGCTGCGTTCATTGGGTGCCGCAGCACGCCCACACTGCGTGACGCGACCCACCAGACAACCTTGCTCGAGCGCACACTCGCTAACAGCAGAGGTCCCAATCACGAATGGGCCTCATTCCTGAACAAACCTACGGCCAGAAACCAGCGCACGCACTGCGTCACTCATGCGCATGTGGCATTAGCAATCAAACACACGACTGCACGGGCACAGGGCCGCGTGTCCTCCAATCAAGGCCGACGTGGCCAGTTCGTTACCAACTGACCAACCGCCGCAAACCCGACACCGGCACGCCGACGTGCCGCAAACCCTAGCAAAACCTGACTCCCGGGACGCCCGATACACGCCATGTTCTGTTACACGCCAGGGCGTGACAGTGTTGTGTGCGTGTGCGCAGAGGGGGGCGCGTTGTGGTGCCCAAGTGAACACAGTGAAGGCGGTTTCTGCGTGTGTGTGGCGCGGACATGCAAAGTTGTGTGCGTGGGTGGACAGGGGGCGTAAGGTGGGTCGCGTCACGCAGTGTGGGCGTGCTGCGGCACCCAATGAACGCAGCAAAGGCTGTTAGGGGCGCAAGGCGAGCCGCGGACATGCAGGGTCGTGTGCACACGACGCCACAAGACGCCAAGCCGCCAAGACGCCACAAGACGCCAAGACGCTATCACTGCTTCGTTTGGCGTCCCGGCACACCCCCTGCGCACACGCACGAAGGTGTGACGTGCGTGTGCGCAGGGGGTGTGCTGGGCGTGGAGGGAAGGTGTGACGTGCGTGTGCGCAGGGGGTATGCCGGGGCGCCAAACGAAGCAGTGATAGCGTCTTGGCGTCTTGAGCGCGCAGTCAGTACAAGTGCAAACGTAGGGCGTGGACAATCAAGTGATGTTATGTGAAGGGAAAGGCTGGGGGCATAGGGGGCGTCCTATGGTGCCCAACGCACACAGCGAAGGCGGTTCGTGCACAACTGTACGTTTTCAGGCACAAGGTGCAACAAGTACGTGCGACAAGGGCGTGCGTGTGCGCAGAGGGGGCGTGCATCGGCGCCAATCGAATGCAGCAGAGGCGGCACATGTGCGTGTGTGTATGAAGCGCACAAGGTGCAGCGTGAAGTCATTAGGTGCGCATGGTGGGTTATGGACACACAGCGTCGTGACAGGCGTGGCACTGGGGGTGTGCTGGGGAGTCCAATGAAAGCAGCAAAGGCAGCTGGCGTGCATGTGTATAGGGTAGGGGCGCAAGGTGGACCACGGGCATGCAGCATCGTGTGGAGGGCAGGCGTGGAGTGCATATGCTCGCATACCGCGGGCGTGCTGGGGCGCCCGAACGAACGCAGCAACGGCAGCTTGAGTGCGTGGGACGTCGTTCGCGGCGCAACGGGGCCGCGGGCATGCAGCGTCGTGTGGAGGGCGGGTGTGGCATGCATGTGCACACAGGGGGCGTGCTGGGCGCCCAAGGAAGGCAGCAAGGCGTGTTGAGTGTGTGTGTACTGGTGTCGCTGGCCAACTAGCGCGGAAAACGTCAGCAGTTGCGCACTGTTGCATGAGTCCGTATCGTCCGCATCTTAAGGGTGCAAGGTGGGCCGCCGGCATGCAGCGTCGTGTGGGCGGACAAACTGGCAGTGGAGACGACCCGACCGACATCGCGCCAAATGAGTTATTCCTCTACACTTCACTTTGTTATGTTTCGAGGAGCTACGGCAACGCAAGCAATGGTGGCTAAGGGAAGGCGTGGCATTCTCCTGATACTGCATCCGGCAAGGGGGCCGTGCTGGGGCCCCCAAAGAGTGCAGCGGAGGCGGCTTGAGCGCGTGTGCAGTTGTGTGGGTGGCGGTTGCGTGCCCAGAAATGGCGTGCAGGGCGAAGGCTTGGCGTGCGTGTGCACACAAGGGGCGTGTGGGGCGCCCAGGGAAGGCAGCACGTGCGTGTAGTGTGCGCATGTGTATTGTAAAGGGCACACGGTGGGGCGCACGCAGAACTGCAGCCGTTGAACAGGGTGCGCACCGGCAGCCTGCTGTGGAGGCGGCTTGGGCGCGCTCGTGTGAAGTGGTTAGTTGGGGGCGCAAGGTGGGGCATAGAAAGCGTGTGTATGCAGGTGCGGCATGCGTTTACGCAGACGGGGTGTGCTGTGGGGCCCAAACATCGCAGCGAAGCTGGCATTAGGTGTGTGCGGTGGGGTGCAAGAGAAGGCGTGGCGTGCGTGTGCGCAGAGGGGGGCGTGATAGATGTGGTGCCCAAACGAACGCAGTGAAGGCAGTCTCAGTGTGTGTGTGGTGCCCAAGTGAATGCTGTGAGTCCTCAGGGGCGTGTTAGAGAGCACAAGGGAAAACGACAAGCAAGAGACTGTGTGTGCGGTGCGACGTTCGCGGATTACCTGGAGCGCATACTTCACCATTGTCGACCGACCTGCCGAGCCGATACCGCGCTTACCCGCGAACCTGTGACGCCCATCTACCTAACCTTGGGGGGGTTTAGTGACCACACGCTCCCAAGGGTGCAGCCCTATGCGAGTGACCTACAACGGTCCCGGGCACTCCTGATCCCGATCGCCCGCATGCTGATCGTAGCCAGAACTCACCTACAAACATCGGGGGAAACGGCGAAGCACAGGCGAACAGGGGCACAGGTCAGCGTCTGGGGCGATCAAGGCAGGACGGCGACGACGGCGAAGCAGTGCAGGAGCGAAAACGCGCGACCTCAGGGGCGTGTTGTGCCACCCAAATAGCGCAGGCATGAGTGTGTGTGCATGTGTTAGGGACGCAAGGTGGGGCGCGTCGGCGGCTCGGCGCCCAGCGGGCCCGAGCCCGCGACCGCTACGCGATGTCGCGTGTCGTAATAGGTACGCACTGCCATGAAATGGACGGACATGGTTTCACGCTAATGCTTTGTGTGCACACAAGGGGCATGCTGGGCGCCCAAGGAAGACAGCAAGTGCGTGTAGTGCGTGCGTTTGTATTGGTTTGGGGGCACAACTCCGCACTAGGTGGGGCGCACGCAGAACTGCAGCCGGTGAGCCGGGTGCGCGCTGACATGCCATCACGGACTGGCGCGGGGCCGCTCCCTGGCAGAGTTATCACGACAGCACCGGCTGCGGTGGTGTGTATGGTAGTTGGGTTGGAGCGCAAGGTGGGGCGTAGAAAACGTGTGAAGGCAGGTGCAGCGTGCGGAGGGGGGGGGCGTGATAGATGTGGTGCCCAAACGAACGCAGTGAAGGCAGTTCAGCGCTGGGGTCGAGCGTGTAGCGTGTGGCGCGTGGCGACGGAACGGCGTCGCGTGTCATATTAGGTACGCAATGCCATGAAATAGATGGAACAAGGGGTGTCAGCTTTGTACAGCTGGAAAATGGGCTGAGCCCCCGTACGCTTGGGAGCTAGTAGGCATGTAACCGGCCCAGAGTCTCATGCCCCTACGAAGCACAGGCGCGTGGCTAGGGACACCCGGGGTTGGGGCCAGGGCGGGATTTCCCGCGCCATCCATGTGCGTGCCTTGGCACGTTACCAAACACCCCAAGCCTTTCTCTAGCCTCCTGCCATAGGCAACACCTTCCCGGCGCCCCACGCTCAAAGGGCTAGGCGCGGGGCGGCGGGGCTTCTCGGCATTCTGGCGCGTCGGCAGGCATGGCTCGGCAAGTCTCTCAAAACTTCCGATATACTTCCCCGCTTTGCTTGCCGTCAACATAGCTTTCCTTATAGACTGCATATCAGCGGGCACCGGATGCTTTTCGGGCGATCTCGCGAAAGTCAATTGTCCATGGAAGCGCGAAGGCACTTCTCGCTCCGCCCGAATTTTTGGGCTGAGCCCCCCCAGCGCAGCGTTCCAGGGGGGGGGGCAAAGCCCCCCAGGAACACCCCTGTCCGTGCGTGGCTGCGTGGCTGCGTCGGCAAAACATAGCATACTGGCGCAAACCGCGACTGCTACGTATTAGTATTTGTTAATGCCTATTGCATGTAAATAGGTGGCAGGGAAAATTCGGGCGGAGCGAGAAGTGCCTTCGCGCTTCCATGGACAATTGACTTTCGCGAGGTCGCGAGGAAAGCATCCGGTGCCCGCTGATATGCAGTCTATAAGGCAAACTATGTTGCCGGCAAGCAAATGGGGGGAGTATAATCGAAAGCTTTGAGCGACTTGCCGAGCCATGCCTGCCGACGCGCCAGAATGCCGAGAAGCCCCGACGTCGCCCCCGCCCCGCGCCTAGCCCTTTGAGCGTGGGGCGCCGGAGGGGTGTTGCCTATGGCAGGAGGCTAGAGAAAAGCTTGGGGTGTTTGGTAGCGTGCCAAGGCATGCACATGGATGGCGCGGGAAATCCCGCCCTGGCCCCACCCCGGGTGTCCCTAGCCACGCGCCTGTGCTTCGTAGGGGCATGGAGGCTCTGGAGCCGTTACATGCCCAGTAGCTCCCAAGTGTACGGGGGCTCAGCCCATTTTCCAGCTGTACAAAGCTGACACCCCTTGTCCCCGCCACCTATTTACATGCAATAGACATTAACGAATCCTAATACGTAGCAGTCGCGGTTTGCGCCAGTATGCTATGTTTTGCCGACGCAGCCACGAACGCACGCAGCCACGCACGCAGCCACGCACGCAGCCACGCACGGACAGGGGTGTTCCTGGGGGGCTTCGCCCCCCCCTGGAACGCTGCGCTGGGGGGGCTCAGCCCAAAACGTTTCGCGCTAATGCTTTGCACTGCGTCCTGTCCCCGCGAGGTCGGCGAGGTGCGAGCAACATCTTTACGCTTGCAGCCAGTGTTTGGCTTCTTTTCGCGCGCACTTTTATCACTGTAATATGTGGCCGTGTGCGTCGTTCATTTGCGCTGCGTCCTGCCCATTTTGAGCTGGCCGAGCGAGCAAGCGCGCAGTCGCTTTTCGCCCATGCAGCCAACATTTTGCAGAAAAGAGTGCCGTCATTAGCGAGTAGTGTAATTAATTGATTCGCGTTGAGTTCCGGTGCTCTGCAAGCCTGTGCGCGACGCGAAGTCCTGAGCTCGTTCTACTCGCCTGCGCGTGCTTGCGAGCCGCTGCGAGCTGATTTAGTCCTCTACGTTTGCGTGCTTTCGTGTGGCGCTGTGTGCGTGTGTGTTGTGTGCTTGTGCTGTGACTCGGAGGTCGAGTGACCCGGGTCGGTGACAGACAGATGACGCTACAGACATCGCGCGAAATGAGTTAGTCCTCCGCTTCGCTCTGCACTTCACTACGTTACGTTCCGAGGAGCTACGGCGACAGACATCGCGCGAAATGAGTTAGTCCTCCGCTTCGCTCTGCACTTCACTACGTTACGTTCCGAGGAGCTACGGCGATACTCCTAAGCCTCTAGGGCCCAACCCCTAGCCCGCGAGCCTTGGCTCGTGTGGGGGCGCACAACATTTTCGTTGTCGACCTTGGCTTTCGTTACCAACTTTTTGTAGCCTTTTACGGGCTCTTTGAATGCGGCATTGGTTCAGACGGGGTGGGAATACCGTACAGGAGCACAGGGCCTCAGCCAGATTGAGGACGCTCCGCTGGTGCTGGCTCCTGCGTTGTCGGTGTGCTAGCTGGCCGCATGTCGGTCTGCGTCGGTTCTCGGCCGCCTGCATCGTTTAGGAGCAACGGGCCTCAGCCAGATTGAGGACGCTCCGTTGGTGTGGGTGGTGAAGGGATGTCTGTGGGCTGCGTGTCGGTTTGCGTTGGTTGCCGGTGTTGCCTGCTTGCTCGGGGCGCTTCCCTGTGTTGTGTTATCAGACCGCGGTTTGGGGCGATGCCCCGTGTTGAGCCTTCGGGCTAGGACCAGACCGTGCCCCAGGCACACAGACCTGCAGTTTGGGGCGATGCCCTGCGTTGAGCCTTCGGGCTAGGACCAGATCGTGCCACCGGCACATCAGTTTGCTTGCTGTTTGGGGCGCTGCCCTGTGTTGCGCCTTCGGGCCTGGTGGAAGACAGTGCTTCGGCACCAGATATCGAGAGAAAGCAGTGCTGCGTTAGATTGGGCGTCGCCGGACTATATGCCTGGTGTACCTGGTTTTGCGTCTGGTGCTGTAGACAGCGCTTTGTGCGCAGACACGGTTTGCTACACTTTGTGGGGCTTTGGCGGGCTTACGCTTGGCTTCGACTTGCGAGGTTAGCAGCTGAGACATGGACCTAATGCACGTGTTGGTGGAAGGTCGGCAGCCTGCTGGGGGGAGGGTGGTTTCCCTTCGGGCCGGAGATGGTCCCTCCTGACCTGGGTGCGGGGCACCCTTGCTTGGTCGGACTGTCCCTTCTTTGTAATGTCGCATTCATAAATATGGTTTGCGATATGGTTTGCCGACGCACGCACGCACGCAGCCACGGACAGGGGTGATTCGCAGGAACGCTTCAACGAACAAGAAGAGGTGTCTTTCCAGCGCGGCTGGAAAAGGGGGCTGAGTCCCCGTCACGTCTCCCGTCTGAGGCCGAAGGTATGTCGAAACTGCCCCATCTCCCGGATCTGTCACCTGTACATTCCTCGCCGTCATTGTACACATGTCATCTGTACCCGCCCTAGTCACTATTCACCTATAGCCGGGGTCGGTTGGTACAGGCACCGCCAGCCATGTGCCCGGCCGCCGCATACAGCCTACTGCCGCATACCGTGTTATGCTCGCCAGTAAAAACGGCTAACCAGACACCCCCCTGAAACGCTGCGCTGGGGGGGCTCAGCCCAACAAAGGGGGTGTCAGCTTCAACGAAAAAACGGCGTGATGGCGTGAAGTGTGGAACATGCGTATCGAATAAATGCGGAGTGCGCTGACGTGCTTGCTGCCGTCGTTGGCTGTCGTGCTCACACCCGCACATCCACTCGTTGCAGTGGAATAGGGGGGGGTTACCCATATAGCGCACTCATGCCACAAGAACACAGATGTGTACCCGCGCGTTTGACACGGCGGTTTGAGTGGGGCTTGCAGCACCGCTGCCGTGTGTCGTTGGGGCTGTCCTGCTGAGCGATGCAGCATCCCTCTCACGTCACCCCATTTGCACGGAAAGCGCGCGCGCGGGGTTGCCGAGTGTCCGAATCGCAGGATGCCAACGAGATGTGCAGCTCGCTTGCACTGCGCGCCAGCTGATCGCCGTCACCCTGGCGGCCATCGGCGGCTGACAGGTCGCCACCGCGCGCTGCACTCGCGCCAAGCGCCTCCACGTGAGCGTCGTTGGAAGCACCAGTGGTTGAGGCCGCTATGGGCCTCGACGGCAGTTCCAGCCCACCAGCAGCGGACAGCGGGGGTAGGTACCAATCGAACGGCAAGCCCACCGGTGGCTGGATGAGCTGGTGGCCCGCCTCCTTCAAGGCGCACACGCACATACATTCACGCGCTTAGCCAGGCTGTTGAGGTTAACAACAACGAAGCCCCCAAACAAGCTTGAACGGGACGCAACTTAAGGAGCCCTCACCTGGCTGTCCTCCGAGCCGTCCGCCAGCAGATACTCGCCCCATTTGCGGTGGGTGTACAAGTTGTACATCAGGGAAAAGCCCATGATTAAGGTGACGATGATAGGAGCGACCGGCGTCTGCGCGTCGTGGAACTTGATCCACCCTGCATATGTGAGGAATTGGAATTACGCTCAAGCACACAGACTTGTTCAAGTTTTGTCGTGCATGTACCTGCCAGAGCCAGGTTGACGAAGAAGAAGGGGATCCCCGTGCTGAAAAGCCGGAACGCGATGCGCCACTCATGCTCGCAGCGCCGGGCCCAGTGCACAGCAAACGTGCGAACGGGCGCCGGCGGCCGGTCGCCGGGCCGGTAGTTTGCAATGAAGGCCTGACACCTGTGCATGAACTCAGCCTCCTCCTGCGGCCAGCCCGTGGCAACCAGTAGCAGCGTGACTGGGCAAGGTGCTGGGGGTGAATACACATGGTTTCCCTGGCGGCGCCCGTCCTCGTGGGATTAGCCCCCTGCAGGACGCCTGTCCAAGCGCCTGCGGCACACCGCTCCGTTACGTGTCGGCTCCCACCTGCTCATTGACGTACGTCTTGGCGGTGCGCAGGATGTTGGCCAGCATGAGTGACGTCAGCACCACCGCGGCCACCTCCACACCAACCTGCAGGTGAAGAAGTCGAGGCGGAATGGCGCAGTGATTACACTCGAGGACCGCCGCGCCGGGTCGTGCGGAACGTGGGGAGCAGATACCTGACGATGTCACGGCGCTTTTGATGCGCAGCGCCAGCGAGGCGACGCCCCGCCGCGCCGGGCGATCACGTACAATGCTTACCGTGATACTGGTGGTCAGCGCGAACAGGGGCAGCAGCGCCTTGTTGTATTGGTTGCCAACCACGAACTGGAACTCGAGAAACCTTCAGTAGTGGCAGAAGATATGACGTTGTCAAGGGATAGGTGCAAACATTTTCGGGGCGGTGGTTGATATGGATACGAAACATGGGCGCGCGTGGCCAACCCGCATCGCCCCTAGTTACATGGACAATGCACGGGCAGCACGGTCTGTACGGCGCGGCGATGCTGTGAGAAACCTCCTCACCCCACAAGAGCAAAGCCCGCCAGAAGCGCGGAGAGGCTGCTGACCGCCTTGAGCTGCTCCGTCTTCTCCATGACCTCCGTCCGGTTGCGGTTCACGAACCTGGGGCGGATCGGTTCGCAAGTGCGCCACCGCGCGTTGTAGTGGGCGCGGGTCGCGAATGTCGAACGAGACAAGCACGGTTTCTGTGCCATCCGGCAGCTGCAGAACGACGGTCCCCAGGTGGTTGAGCCCAGCAATGCTGACTTATTAGCGTAGTGCTTGCGCAGACTGAGCACTGTCATGCACGCTCTTCCCCGAGCCGTTGGTTGACACGCCACACCTGAGCCACAGCGCGCGGGCATTCTCCACGTGAGCTTGCTGGATCTGGATGTGCAGGAACCGCCGCTCCTCCTCCCTGCAAATGCATCAAGGGTGCAAGAGTCAGCGACATCCCGAATATTGTCATGCATGAGCAGTATCGGGTCTGATGGAGTGTGCTGGTGCGCTGCCAGCCAACCCGGGGCACCTGCAACCCCACTCCGTCCCCAAGCACACACGCTGCAAGCTGCCGTCGGCCGTAGCTGCCACATCAATCAACGACACTGTTCATGCGCAGAACTGGAAGGTGCGCAAGGGCTCCTACTCTACTCCCGACTCCCTCCAAGGTTTTGCAGCCCCCACGCCAGCGCCGGCACGCACAGGAACTTGGACTCCTCGCGCAGCAGTTGCCTCTCTAGCTGTCGATGCGCGAGGTCCTCTCCGCGCCAGGCGCGATCCTCCAAGCGGACGGCCCGTGAGAAGGCGACGTCGTAGCCAGAGATGCACGCCTGAGCGGTGGACAGAATGCGCTCCATATATCGCCCAGTCCAATGTAAGTCTAAATATAATACTACGAACCAGACGAGGCAAATTCGTTTCCCGGACAATTTGGAAAACCAATCCCATTTGCGGTCGCGTTGACCACTTGACCGCTTGGACTCGCCCTCAAATGGCAAACAGCTGTGTAACAGCGTCATACACACTTACAACTTTCTAAATCATTCGCAAGAATGGTGTTGTGCTCGTGCATTCCGCCACCGGCTTCGCTGCAACCACGAAAGGTCTATAACATCCTGGTCCCAGACGTATTCCCTCTCAAGCCACCGGATCCGCATTCAGATGTGCCGAAGGGCGTGGAGCGAAAGATGGAGAAGCTTGCGGAGTATCTGCAGAAGCAGCCCGCGCGGACGTCAAAAGTAAGAGTGGCACACACTGGTACAATTAGTTCATTTCGTTGGCAATGAGTTCCTGAGCGGCTGTGTGCAACCCCCATCAACCTCGACTCGCCTGGGTTCGCTGGCAGGTGTCGCGCAGGCTCACTCGCCGCATCAAGGCAGAGCTCGCGAGCAGAAACTACGGCTATGTTAAGATAGCGGTGCAGACGTACCGTTACCTGCTGGGCAAGTCTGCGGCGGAGGAGAGCCCGTTCACGTTCAGCTACTTTGCCAAGGAGCTCGTTGAGGAGCCAGACGCGGTGGTGAGGCGGGACGGGCGCAAGCGCGACAGCGTGACGTGGGGCTGCACTAGTTAAGCGGGAGATTGCACGCAACAGTGCGCCTGTGACTCGCCAGCTGATCCTGCCAACCGACGGCACGGGGGTTCAAAGTACCGTACGATTGCGGCGGTCGTTCGACTGTGCGGCATGCAGATTCGCACGCTGATGGGCCACGCGGATCCCTTAATTCGGACCATGGGCGCTGAGCTGCTGGCGAGCTACATTAAGGCACAGGTACGGGGCACGCGCATACGGTTGCGACAGCCGGCGGCGATCACCCGACGTGCGTAGCTGACGACCGTAGCTCCGGAAGCGGCATGAAACGCTATCCAATCTTGATGTTTCACCTCGTACATTGCATGAATGCATGCTTGACTTGAATCTGTATGTAACACCGGTGGGCCGGCTGCGGGGGGGGGGGCGCGGGGATCACCCACGGACATCACCGGTTTCGGCCATTGCACTTTCCCACGCACGTACCGTAGAACCCCGTGGAGCACCAGCTGCGTGCGGTGCAGCCGCTGGTGTCCACCGCCTGCGAGCTTGCGCGCAAGGGCGGGCAGCAGCAGGCGGCGCAGACGTTGGCGTGCCTGCGCGCGGTGGCGGAGTTCATGGGGCTGTGCTTCGAGCTCAAGACGCTGCCGCCCAACCTGGAGGAGATTGAGGCGGCCGTGCTGCAGAACCTGGACACCAGCGGTGAGTGCGAGGCTCTTAGGGGTGGCGACAGGGGCGACGGCGTTTATGCTGAGCACGTTTTGGGGCATCGTGAAGCGGCATTCATATTTTTGCTGTGGGGTGCCAGGTCGTGCCGTACCGAATACGACCTGCGAACGATTGCGAAGTACTGCATGCGGCTACCAGGTCAGGCACAGCTGCTGAAACCAAACCATCGCGCATGGGTTTGCAGGCGCCACCCCGGTGACCGCCGAACCAGACCAGACGACGGTGCCGGGACTGGCGCACAGCCTCCTGCTCAAGTTCAAGCCCTTCCTGCAGGCGAGTGTAGCGGCACCTCGAATCCCAACACCTGTCATTCGTGGCCATGACCAGTCGCCCACGGGCATTGCTATACTAGCGTGGCTCTGCCGTTGGGTCAAAATTGCGTCTCGCTTTTCTCATCACAGGACATCAGCACCGTGTACCGGGTGATGGAGACGCTGTTCCGCCACCTCGACCAGAACGGCCGCTGGCAGCAGACGGACTCGGTGCAGGTAGGGGCAGCAGCCGCTACCAGGGATGGGGTTCGCGGTGGTTCCTGCCTTCCTGTCGCAGGTCCTCCTATCAGACCCTCGTGCCGCCGAAGTCCCTGCAGCTAACACGCGCCTGAAGCATGATGCCCCCCGACGTGTTGCGCTTCTTTCAGCGGCTGATGACGCTGGTCCAGAGCTCCTGCTCGGAGCAGCCCTTTCCGCTGTTTACGGCGCTCATGCGGCACAGCAGCGCGCCGGGCCTGGGCCCCGACGAGCGGACGGTGGTCATCAACCTTGCGCTGCAGCAGGTGCGGCGCTCGCCTGGCGTCAGATGCGACTAGCAAGGGGCAGACTGTGGTGGCATTTGGTCTGGCAATGCCTGCCGGACCATGGCAGTTGCCGAAGGCAGGGGCAGTCGCAAACTGGGTGGGCTCCTAGCTAGCTCGGCACATCACCTGAGGGCGCTGCTTTCTGTACCCGCATCCTGCCCGTCTGCGCACCTTGGGCTTTTCCTCTGGATTGTTGACGGCACTGGCTTTCCCTTTTGTGGATTGTTTGTGCAGCCGTCTGTGTATTCGCTTTCGGCCTTCAGCATGGCGCTGCAGGAGCTTCCGCGCGCGCTGACGGCGGACGCCAACGCCGCCACCACAGCGCTGCGCAACGCGGTCATGGGGGCGGTGCGCAAGCTGGCGCAGGAGGTGGGCGACGCGGGGCAGATGTGTGAGGCGATCTCATCTGTGCTGCGCCAGCACGCCACGCCCTCCAAGACAGCCCAGGTGCGTCGAGCGGCATGGGGCCCAGAAGTTGTGTACGCAGCAGCGCTTCATGCAAGTCGCACATATGCTTGGACCGTGACCAAGTCTTGGCGAGCGCTTTGGGCTTCAACTTACCAGGCGGCGTGCATCTCCGCTACGGCCGCAGGCCTGCCTGGAGTGCGCGCTCGCGGCGGCGCTGGTCATCCCCAACTTTCCGGAGGCGGGCCGCACCTTCCCCGGCGGCCACGCGCCGGCGCAGCTGCTGCAGCAGCTGGCAGCCATCATCACTGTGTGGGGCCCGGCAGAGGCGGAGTGTCGCGCCACGGCGTGCGCCCTGCTGGGTGCGGTGCTGACGGCGTGCGGCAGCGCCGGCGTGGGCTCGGGCGGCCTGCGTGATGAGAAGCAGGCGCTGGGGCTGATGGATTTGGTGCTGCAGGTGGGCACGGAGCCGGGGGCTGGGGTGTAACTGCAAGGGCCTGTTCATAGGGGTTCTAGTTTGCCCGAAAGAAAGGCGGGCCACTTGTGCATGTGGGCAGCGCGTGCACAGGGCGACTGCCGTTGTGGAAAACCGACTTGCATGGGGTTGGAACTACGGTTGACGCCCTTGCGGTGCGGCGGCGGTGTCGTATGTGTGCAGATGGCACGCAACGTGTCGCTGGGCACGCCGGCCGACGTTGCGACCATGAGCCGCGTGCTGGCCGCATGCATGGACAGCAAGCAGCCCGAGCTGCTGCTGCACGGCGTGCGCTTGTCCAAGTGAGTGCGCACGGGGCCTCGCCCAAAAACCCTCGTCGGTATGGGCTTGATGCGGGCCAAATGCGCAAGCGCCAAGGCTGCTGCTCACATCTGTACCCCTGGTCATGTCGTAGGATGCTGCTGACTGAGGCATACAAGTACGCGCCCACCGCGGGTGCGGCGGCTGCAGTGGAGCGCGCGGCGAAGGACGCGGCCGGCGAGGAGCGGCCCGGAACAGGAGGTAAGGGGCGCTCTGCTCCGCGTGGTTGCTAGGGCAGTCCGGCTTGTTATGTATTTACGAGCTGTTTGGGTACTTGACCGCGCACGTGTTCTGCAGACGAGGAGTCGGACCGGCTGTGGGCGGTGTCGCTCCTGTTGCTGGTTAACAACCTGCTAAGCACGCTGGCGTCGCGCGGCAACTGCCCGCATCTGCTGCCGCTGCGGTTCAGCATCCCGGCGGAAGCGTGCACCAGCCTCAAGGTGTGTGCTTGAGGGTATGCTCGTCACGTGGCATCCGTGTGGCTGCGTATGCGCAGCATCAATGATTGGGGGTGCGAGCTTGTTATTGTGCGTTGTGCATACCTAATGTCGGCCGCTGCTGCTGCGTGCTTTCAGGAGGAGAACGGCGTGCTGGTCAGCACCTCGGTGCTGCTGCAGGGCGACGCGCGCTTCGCCGAGGCGTCGCTGAAGGGGGTGCAGGCGGAGTGGCCTGTGAGCCACTGGTACGGCAAGGTGCTCGACGCGCTCTGCAAGGTGAGGCGGGGGCTGAAGGTGCAGGCTGGCGCGGTTGGCACAGAGCATAAAACGCCACATTGCCTCCTGCTGGGGATTTGGGGGCCTTCGTGCGGATGTACAGGACTGAAGCTGAACGTTGCTGCCCGCCCACAACCCTGTTGCCTTGCCTCCTGCAGGGCAGCCTCCTGCAGACGCACTACATGCACAACCTGCAGAATGTGGTGTTCGAGCCCTTCGCCGCCTACTCCATGCCGGGCCTGCCCGCCGCGCAGACGCTCGCGGTGCAGGCCTCGCTCAACCCCAACACGGGCGTGCTGGGAGGCGGCGTCGCGGCATCGGCCAGCGGCCGTGACCCCGCAATCCAGCAGTGAGTGGCATGGACTTGTCCTGTTGCTCGAGATAATAATGAGTGTTGGTACCGGGCTGCCGAGGCATGCGATCATGTGGCAAACTGTCATAGCGGCCCCCCGCCCGTACCTTTCGCATGGACGGCTACGCCCGCCCCCCATCATGCCGCAACGCCTCGTCAACATTCGTAACATCGTGGAACTATCCATCAGGCCAATCTCTAACGTCTGCTCCTGACCCCTTGCTCCCCCAGCTTGTCCAGCAAACTGGAGGCGATGGCTCGCAACCGGGTGGCGTCCATCAAGCGTGAGCGGCTCAACCTGCAACACGTGATGGACATGCTGGGCGATGGCGAGGCGGACGAGGCGGCGGGGCAGGCCAAGGGTGAGTGGTGCATTCGTGTGTTGACTTGCGCCCGATTCTGCATGTGTACACCCGTCACGTGTTGACTGGCGTCCGATTCTGCATGTGCACACCGTCACGCGCACTGCGCTTCATGTGCTGCGCACCCGGCATGCCCTGCAGGCCCAAACGGAGCAGCGGCGGCAGCAGCAGCAGCGGCGGCGAATGGCTCCGGCGTGTCCCCTCTTGAGGTGAAGCTGTCGGTGGCGGACGTCCTGAACGCCGTCGCAACCTTCAATGACAAGCCCCCGCCCGCGGAGCTGCCCGCGGCGCCGGGGCCGCTGGAGCTCGCCGACCTGGCGCAGCGCCTGGAGGCGGTGACTGGGTGATGGCGAGGAGGCGGCAGCGCCGGCGGCCACCAGGGACAGCGGTGGGGCCGTGCTTAAGCGGAAGTGTGCGAGTAGGCGGACTGAAAGATGGCACCAAGGTGTGCATGCGGGCATCATTATCATGGGACAGCGTCGTCAGCACTGCTGGGTGAAAGGGAGGAGAGAGAGAGTCGGGACACACGCAGCTTGTGGTAGGAGGCGAAGGAGCGTTTGCCCTTGATTTATTCTTGCTGTTGGGCCTAGCTAGGTGCCTGCGGCTAAGGTCCCCGCTACTGTGCAGCGCTAGCCCCACAGCGCAAACCCTACACCGTCTTTGGGTGGCTGCCATGGCCCAGACACAGGTCCGTGTATGGGGATTGTGTTGCTCGGCAACGGATGGACCGCCGGGGCGGGGGCATGGCCACAGGTGCAACTCGATATGTTATTGGCGGCCGGGCGAGCACTGTTAGGCACTTGCACGACATGTGGATGCGTTGTGGAGCAAGCAGGCATGCGTCAGGTATGAGCTAATGCCGGTGATGACAGGTGATGAAGAGTTAGCGGCCATAGGCTTGGAGAGAACTACGTGAGCTTTGAGCGCTGCAGTAGAAGGCCGGGATTGCCGGAATGCCGGCACCTTGCTGCCCCGCCACCGGAGGACAACACCACGAGCCCGAGCGCGCTCATACTGGCATTGCGTACGGCTTCGACGCGCACCGTGCCAGCCCAAAGACATGCCATCGCGCGCCCATGTTAAGGTCTCTGCCAACCTGGGGCACCCCTGCTGCCAACCGCCGTCACGCCGTGCTTCGATCATGGCTGCCCCCCGTGTCTTGGGCTAAGGACTCCTTGCCCCTTGCCAGTCCATCCGCGACTCACCGGATGCTCAACCCTGCCTATGCTATCAGGCTGCTCCCATAAGGCGCGTACCGCCCGCTCGGATCCCGGTGGCGTTGCTGCGGCTCCACCGCCAGATGCGTCGGTGCAGCATGTCGTGCGAGGGCTTGGTTGGGTTCCAGTGGCGGGGCCGCCCGTGCTGTTACTGGAGTATACGGTCAAGATTGGTACGCTTATGCAGCTGGCGCCACAGCTTGAGCGGTTGGGCGCGAAGCACTTAGAGTATGTTCGTGAGGCCGGTGTCATTGGCGTGCCTGACGCGGACCAGCTGTTGGCCGCGGGTGCGTTCCGTGCCACACTGGCGCGCTTGTGGGCCTTGAAGTGGGAGAGTCGGCATAAAGAGGCTTTGTGGCGTTTGTCCGCCAATGCGTGTTGGGCGTTCCCTAAACGTGCCAGTGAGCGGGCTGCGGGCGTAGTGCATGTTTGTCAGGCTTGTGGCGAGGGGATGGCGCACGGGGATCGCCGGCACTACTTCTGGGATTGCGTGGTGGCACGGGCGCTGCGTGAAGCTATCGGTATGGCTATGGGCGCGTTGCCCTGTGACTCTTTGGATGCCCTTGCCCGGTCGGAGTTGTGGCTGGTCCAGCCGCCGGTTGGGCTGTGTCAGCCGGTGTGGGATGTTGTGTGTCTTGCTGCGTTGTCGGCCATGGACTTGGGGCGGCAACGGGTGGTTATGGCTGGCCACGGTTTGCCTGTGTCCGCAACCCTCCCGTCAGCGCGTGTGTTAGCTATTGGTGTTGCTGTCATTACGGATTTCTGGGGCGCCTGCAGGCCTTCTCTAGTTTGGGTGTCAGGCCTGGTGGGTGGGATGCGGTCCCCTCTGGCCACCCCTTCCTGGCGCGCGGGTCGGGTGGTGGCGTGGCGTTGGTTCCGCCGTGGGATGATGCGTCTCCGCCGCCGTCTCCATGAGGTTGGTGTTGTGCGTCTGTGGGAGTGTTTGGGCGTGCCCACCTGTTTCGCCGCCCTAGCTTGCGTCTGCTGGCGCTAGATTCCGCGTTTTCGTGTGGTCTGTCTGCTTGGCTGTTGCTCAGATTTGCGGTGCCTTATGAGCCGCGTGCTTTGTGATGCTGCTGTTTGGTGTGGCTTTGGCGGGCTGCGGCTTAGCTTCGACGCACCTACGCAGCTGTGAGTTGGGTTGGCAGCCCAGCGGGGGTTGCGGTTTGCTGCGTTCTTCGGCATGGTGGCTTCCCTCGTAGCCGTGATGGTGTTTACACTGTCCCCTTCTTGTAACCTCGCAATCATAAGGCAGTATTGCTGGACTGGCGGTTTCCCTTCATCAGACAGCCGGCTTGTACCCTTCCGCATCAGTCCAAGGTCTTAGCATGCAACCCACACGTCCTGTAGTGCTTGACACACCCTGTGATTCCATACGCTTTTGTGTGGGTCACCACTCACAAATGCGCATATGCGGTGGGCAGTCCCCTTGTGCAGCACCCCCGCCACCCACGAGATCCCACGTCTTGCCCACAACTGCACATGTCAAAGGCATCCGCCTTTCGAGTTTCCAATGCCTTGTCGCGGCACGCAACGCGCTTGCATGCACCGATGCCCTCTGGCACTGCCCGCTAGCATCGCCAGTGCCTCAAGGCCCGTGCCCAAGACCCCACACGCGACTCGCATCTTCGGGCGTCTGAACTGGACTGCATCTAATGGCCATGGTATCTTAGACGCGCACAGATCTCAACCCATGGATATGCCCGCCGTACTTGGCCCCGCGTCAGTTTGATCTCACGATTAGAGGCCTGTGGAGTGGCATCGAGCCGTGGTTCAGCTAACGCGGTCTAGCTTGCAACCGAACGTCTGTGGACGGAAGGCACCTGGATGTGACCCGCACCAGCCCATCAAACAAGTCCTTGCACGGCTAATCCTTCCACAACTACCGGTACGTTAGGAGCCGGGCCTGCCCATCCGACAACAGATTGTAACCTTGACGGCACGTGCATTATCTGCTGCGTGTGAGCCTGTCCAACCCAACACCTTCCCAAAACCCAAACCCAAATCAATAATGAGCAGCGTCTCTCTCCCCCCGTCTGATGACAGCAAATCCATGGCCTAAGCCCGCCACTGTTCATCCTGCCTTGCACCAGCACTAGCCCAGCAACCTGCATCCCTGCCTGCTCAACCTCAGCCGTGTGGGCCCCGTCCGCGGCCCATGCCCATGCGGCCCATCGCCCCTGGCCCACGCCCCATCATCCCAGGCATGCCACCGCGGCCGGGCATGCCCATGGGCCCGCCCATCGGGCCGCGACCGCCCATTCGCATCAGCCCGCCCGGCCCCATCTGCCCGTCACCCATGCCGCCCATCGGTCCCGCCATGGGCCCGCCGCGACCGCCTGCCATCGGGCCGCGGCCGCCCGCCATTGGGCCACGGCCGCCCGGCATTGAGCCACGGCCGCCCGGCGTGGGGCCGCGGCCACCAGCCATAGGGCCCGCACCACCCATGCCCGGCCCCTTCATTCCCGCCATCGCACCCGGGTCTCCTGGGCCGTGGCCGCCCATAGGCCCGCTGCCCATGGGGCCGCCGCCTCGACCGCCCATCCCTACGCCCGGCCCCATGCCCGGCCCCATGCCCATTCCTGCGGTGCCCTGCGGGCCTGGTCCCATGCCTTGTGGGCCCAGAACGACCACCTGGGCACCTGGCATGCCAGGACCCGGGCCCATGCTCGACCCGGGCCCCATACCCGGCCCCATGCCGGGGCCCATACCCGGCCCCATACCCGGCCCCATGCCCGGGCCCATACCCGGCCCCATGCCCGGGCCCATACCCGGCCCCATGCCCAGCGGCCCGGGGCCCATGCCAGGGCCTCCGCCAGCGCCCATGGCTATGACCATGGGTCCGGCGGTGCCCGGCCCCATGCCCGGCCCTATGCCCGGCCCCATGCCCGGCCCCATGCCCGGCCCCATGCCCGGCCCCATGCCCGGCAGGGACCCGCCAC